>CM067081.1:99191264-100456264 GCA_034008185.1 Gorsachius magnificus
GATAAAGTCAAGGTACAAAAATTTCCAAATAACCCAAGTATTTGAAAATGGACATCTGGGACAAAGCAACTCAATCCCTAAGGAACTGATGCTAGAAAAGGATTTAAAAATATTTTTAAAACTTCTAAAAGGGCCAGACATTAGATGTGTTTTTTCCTGTACAACCCACCTGAATGTGGTTAAGCAGGAGAGTACACAGAGGTATTAGAAGCATCCTTCTCAATGCATGTTGTGTCCCAACTTACAAGAAAAAGGTTATTAAACCTTACTAAGTGAAATGTCTTTCATAGCGAAGCAGATCAAAACAGACGTTGAGAAGTAACTCACCTTATGCATAAAAGATTAGATAAACCTGATAAAGGAGCAAAGGAAGTATTTAGGGAGGTAAAGCAGTTTCAGAAAAGCTTCATGAATTCTCTGCATTGACTTTCTCCTTGACTTTCTCAGTTATGATATGCCCACCAGCAGAGATGTTTTAAGGTTGGGATTGTCGGTCTCTGCTTGCTCTGTGGTCCCAGGTATAGTGTACAGAAGATTCCAAACTAGACATGTCAGACCTATTGCACGAGCTACATGAGAACTGCCAGTGCAGACAGATCAAGGCCTAAACTGCCTGCAAATGGGTGAATTTCACAGGAGCAGTTTTTCAGTCCATTGCCAGGACAAGTGTGCTGGATTTTGCTGCACAGCTTACCTAGAAAATGCCATCAGTCTGTGCATCTTATGTCTCAAGGGTCATTGCAAGTGGAAGAAATTCTAGAAGGAGCTAGTCCATTGAATGCCAATGAATTGCTAGCCATGGATGAGATTTCTTCAAGAGTTATAAATAAAAATAGATGTATAATTACCTGGAGAAATGGTGACAGCTGTAAACTTTTGCTTATATTAACTTAGAATTGCTATTTTTCTTTGGGTACCTAATATCAGGGGATTTTGTTGTTTTAAAGGACTAAGGTAGAGAACTATAGGTTAGCAGGTCTTAAGAAAGAACAAGTTTTTTAGAACGCACAGGTAAATGCAATGTACTGGGGAAAGAAGTCTGACACAGTCTTAGCAAAGGAAAGCCAAGCCTTGCAAATTATTACAATATTTTTGAGGGAATCCAAGCAGCTAGGCAAGGAGAATAGATCTTCAAAAAGAGTTCATCAAAGTATCATATCAAATAGTATGAAAGAAAGATGCCATGGGGTAAGATTAATGGTAGGCTAGAAAAGAAATAAGAAACAAATAATTGATTTTCATGCTGGAGAGAAAACACTGTCAGGGAACTGTGCTAGTTTATGGGTTGTTCAACATATGCATAAATGAACTGAAGAAGGTTATAAATATTAAAGTGTTCTGAAGAAACAGTATTCAAGATAGCCCAACTTGCACCTAAGTAGAGTTGGAAAGAGTTAGAAAGACCATGCAATAAAGGGGAATAAAATGGCATGTGGGGGAAGGAAATGGGTGCCAAACACTGCAAACAGAAAAAGGTAATTCTAGTTAGTTGTGTAATATTGGACTTTCCTTTCCTAGTGGTAACAACTAATTCATTGTGACAGACTCCTCCCTAAACATCCTTTATCAGCCACTGTTGGAGCACAGATGATGGGTATAAGGACATTTGGTATAACATCCTGTTCTACTGTTATGCAAGAAATTGTATTGATTTTGTTTTCTTTTTTTTTGAGGAAACTGACTTAAGAATTCTTTTTCCTTTCAGTAAGATTTAGGTAGAACATTGTCATCCTACTGCCAAAAGTGATAATAGAATAAAAGAGTCTGTGCAGCTATTCTTATGGCATGGGCTTTGTAAAGTATTCTGCTAGGGAAGCTGGAAGGGAACAGATTTGTTTAGACTGAACTTACAATAATGTAGTGAGAGATATGTATTGCTGTTACTTTAATGGTGTAAGTTTTAAACAGTATTTCACTTGGGTCAGTCCCTTACTGTAGGTCATTGATGATGCCTTTGGATACATTTATCAAAAAGCTTCTGTAGAGCAGCTGTTTTAGCATATATAATTGGAGAAGAGAAATACATGTGAAAGCTGAGTCCACAATGTAAAGATGATAACATTGCACAGTGGACTGGCAGATATTTATAGGTTCAGCTCTGGTGCATATTTCTTTATCTAGTGATCCTATGAAACCTAAGAGATTTGCTGCAAAGAAGGTGCAAAGACTTTTTTTTCTCATTGCACTTGAGTGAGGAAGTGATACGTTGCTATTTATATTTTAAATTGCTGGAAAACACAGGGAAGGCCCAAACACAAATTGTCACTGGTATTTAAGTGTTCAAATTTCACTGAATTTCTAAGAAACCTGGGTTTGCTATTGGGCTTTGGAGGCTCATGATTGCCTTGATGTGACACAGGAAGCCTGATGGGGGAATAAAAGAGAACCCAGGAATTTCCAAGTCACAACCCAACATTTCATGGGTTTATTTTTCAGGTAAATAGAGAGGCCTTCAAGGCATTTTGTCAAGAGTATCTAAAGAGTATCTAAAATGTAAATGTGTGTTATATGCTCATTCCATCTTCATAGTATTTTCATATATATTTCTATTCCTCAACTGATTAGCATGCTAAACTTGCCATTTCCAAACTCTGAGTGTTATCCTGGGAGCACTCAGAATGTTAAAATACTCTTAGAGAACTTATTTTTATGTTGGTAGTATCTCTTCTTCATTTTAGATGCTATATAAAAATTGTGAGATGTTGTCATTTTAATTTATTTTAGATATATTTAGTTTCTTCTTCCTAAACCTTTCCTCCTCCAGCAAAATCCAACTTCCTCAGATTTTACCTCTCATTGAGTACAACAAATGTAATAGATTGTGTGTATTTTGAAATACTAATGTTTTCTGTGCATGCTATATTGTATGAACTATACAGTGAACCCATGACAAAGAGAGTACTAGACTGCAGTTGTTCAAGTACTGAGCATTCCATAAGTTATAGTTTTTTTGGTTTTGTTAAGAAACAAAATTGAATCCTGAAAATATGCTTCAAATCTGCTTTTTTTCCCTCTTTTTTTTTTTTTTTTCTTTTTCTCCAAATCAGAGGTAGAGTAAAAATCTAATTTTGTTTTTGGTGGGTTTGTTATTAAGGTTGCAGTAATTTGTCACAGCTCTAATCTTCTATAGCAGTAGCTGTGAATGCCAGTACATTTAGGTTTCTTTTCATTTGGTGAGATCTAAGCAAAAATTAGTACATCATGGTGATCTCAGAAGCCGTTTAGGAAAAATGTGAGCAATAACCAAATGCTAATGATGCTTCTTTTCTTCATTATGCCTTGTTGTGTTGTAGTGTTTGAGCTACTTAGTGCCTACATAAGTACTGGTTTTATTTTGATGCTTACTAGGGCCAAATCACTTCATGAACCTTTCAGCAATTTCATTATTAAAATAGTCAGTATTCTACACAACTTCTGTTAGCTTTGTGGAAGTGAGACTATCTGCTTAGATGTATTGGTACTTCCTGTTTGTGTTGACCAGAAGTAATTGTTATGTGGTTTTTGTGGATTTTTTTTCCCCTCTTTTTCCTCCCTCCTCTTTTTTGAGCTCTGCATTACTTGAGAGCCATCCCTCAAGCAAGACAGGCAGCTGTGCCCTCTGCACTCCGTGTTCCTCTGCTGGTGCTGTGTATGGTGCATGGGGAAGGGCTGCTCTTGCTCTGCAGTTGGGCTGTTGCTGTGACTCAGCCCAAGCCAGCATTGTCTAATATGACAGGCAAACTGTCAGAAGGAATATAGTCAAACTGAGAACTTGTCCCTATGGGTGGAAAAATCTAGCACAGTTGCGAAGTAGCATTAGTGCAGCAAAATGCTTATGATGGGCTGCATGTTCTACAGTGGTTTGAAAATGTACGGCAGACCAGGAAATCCAAATGCCAAGTGGCTGTGCTCTTGAAGGGGTTTCTAATCCAGGCAAGGGTTTACTCCACAGACCCATTTCTAGAGTGCAGGGGTTTGCTCCCTTCAGAGCAAGGGTATGTACTGTCCTGTGTGTGACTCGGGAATTTTTTCTTTTCCTGCGTTTTCAGGTGCCCTGACCTGTTCTGCTTCTGCAGACTTGTGGAATAAGGACTGTTTCTTGGTTAAATCACTTGCAGTTAAGCTTGAGATGAAAGAGAAAGAATGATGGAGGGGAAGTGTGGGGCAGTAAACATGCTTCCTGAATGGAAATGCTCCTATACCACAATATTATAAGATGTGTGATAAAATGATGCACCACACTAATATTACATTTTGTCCATGATGTACTTGTGGTGATGGTGGTGGCTTGGGACCATTAAGACTACAGGTTTTGTTCAACATTTCCTAATTAGAAAATACAGTAGAGTTCAGTACTACAAGTCTCTTTAGTAGTGTCTGGAAGAACTCTGTTTTTCAGGCAGCACAGCAGAGATTGCTCTGCTTATCCTCATGCTCTCCTGGTGGGCAGATTTTGCATTTTCCTTTAGTAGGGACTAACAAGCGAGCAAAACAGTGTCTGTGTTGGAAAGACTGTACCACCAAAGCTTTGACCTAATTCTTTCTGCATTTTCTTTTAATGCCAAGGTATTTTAGCAATGTTTCTTTGTGTCGTCTTATAGTAAAACCTTGTGCTTCATATGCTGATGCCTGTCAGCATGTATTTGATTCTCATGCTTGTACTTACTGGATGAGCTCACTGATGGTGCCTGGGTGGAAGCTGTGCACGCTCAGTCAAACCCCACACCTCCATTCTTGTCTTTCTTTCAGGGCAATATTGTTCCTCCCAATGCTGAGCCCATCCAAGGAAAACATACTTTTGCCCCTAAGTGGCTGAGCATGGAGGGGGAGTGGGATACAGCTAGGCATCATCCAGACCTTTCCCTCTGTTTTCCTTCTGCTTTCTTTGCTCTCATAGTTTTGGGATAGAGCTTTCTGTGGTACATGTTCAGCCCTGCTTTGGATTTACAGAAACTTTTAACAGAGTCAACTTTCAGCTATGATAACAGAGATTGCTTCCAGGTTCTAGAGGCAGGACCCTGCTGGACTTGTAATCGTTACTACTGAGAGCTCCTGGAAGGCTTCTTGAGGGCATGAGAGGAATTAGCTGACTTAGCTTTTGTGGGCCACTTTTGAGGATACTCAGTAAGAACCATGATGTGGAATAACAGAACTGAGAGCTTGAGGTTTATATATCTCTTGATGTTTTTTTGTTTGTTTGTTTGTTTTTCTTCTGTAGTTTCCTGTAGCTTGGTGGTTGGAAGTCTTGCTTGGTCTGGTGGGTGACTAACTCTGGCGGTAGCACTCACTCACACACCACAGGTGGAGGTCACCCACATGAAAAATCCCAGAAGGGTGTCCTGGCTGTCCTCTGCATCCAGATTAGAGATCTTGCAGGCTCTGGCTTGTGTGAGTGTTAGCACATTCATCTGGGATGTGGGAAAGATGACAGAAAAATGACCAGACTGTGGGACTCCTAATGTAGCTGATGGCTCTGGTCTAAATATACCCTCATATAATTTTGTGAAGCGTCTTATTATTTAATTACTTTTACTGAAAATTTTGGTCTGTTTTACTTTCTTCTTTGTGTGGAAGAGATCTTTTTTGAAATTTTGACTCTTTCCTGCGCAGGTCTAGTAAGAAATATGCTAGCCTTTGCTGTTGTTTTGTTGTAAAAATGTTGTCCTATTAGAACATGATGTAGATGGCCAGCAGGACACTATAAGAAAGCATTAGGTTAGCTACTGCATTTCAGACAAGCTCCAGACTGGAAGCTGTTAGATCTCAGCCAATGGATCCTTCTAAGTAACAACTGTTTATGGAAAAAGTGATAATTTTGTAAATCAGTCAAAAGAAAAGCTATACAAATATTGATTAATTCATTGTTTTCAGAACTCTGTGACACAGCTAATTATCTTTATTTCTCTTGTTCATAAAATAGTTTTGTGGGAAAATACATCCTAAGGCTCTTCTCTCATTTCTGTCTGATTGCTTTTGTTCTTGCAATTGAGTTCTTTAATATAGGAATGAGTAGAGTTGAGGTTATGCATCAGCTCTTGCTTCAAGAAGCAAAGATGCACATCTTTTGCCCCAAAGTTGACGGTTATTTATTTGTCTTGGTTTTTAGTTTCTCTCTAATTTGCTTAAATAAGGGGAAAAAACCTTACCCACACATCTTACTCTGGTAGTTTGTAGCCCAAACTGGAATGCCTATCCCACATAAGTATCTACCCTTTCATTCAATCCATTATTGAACACACAATTAAAAATAAGCATTTAAGTCACAAACAGGTTATTCCTTTTTAGCTGATTAAAAGCTTCCATCACTTGAATCTATTGCGCTTGCCACTCAGCATTTGTCTGTGCACTCAGGTCTCTACTGTGCACACCACCAAAACCAACACTTCTCCCCCTTCCAGAGCTGCAACTCATTTGTGAGTTCTGCTTCCTTTTATGGTTTCACCTGAGGACCTTTTCTTTTAATTGTGGAAGCCTGCTTTGATTTAATGGAAGTTTCTGTCCTGAGAGAATGATAATGTAGCACGACGTGCTTTTTCATGTAGTGATCATTTTTTGTAGGCAAAAACAATTGCATACTTAATTATCCTCATTAGTGGTTCTGATTTTGAAACTGATTCAAATGAATACCCCTTTGGAATAAAAGGTTGAGCACTGGCACACTGAAACAGAGTAGCAATTTGAAAAAGCATAATTTTTTTTTTTTTGTTCCTTTTGGTGGACACGTTGTAATTTTATGCTGTTTAGCCCTGAAATACAGGCTACCATTATGCAACAGACTACATGGGAAGCAGTTCTGCATTGGGAGGTTATACACTGTGGAAAGAATTTTGGCTTTCTGAATACCAATTACACAATCATATACATTAAAACACAAAAAACTAACCAGCTCACCTCTACTTGCTGTAAACTACCTTCTGATTTTTTTTTTCCTCATTGCTTTGTACTGCAGTAGCAATTGTAACAATTTACGGGACTGCTTTGATGTCAAAATGTCAAATATCCAAGAAATGCTTTTTACCTCAATTTTTGATTATACCATAATTTAAGCTAAGTCTCTGGCGTAACAACTCCAGGTAGGCACTTGATAGAGTGAAGTTAGTGAATAACTCCATTTCTTTGTACAAGATAACTTTGGAATGTTTCATTTTGCAAATTAAGACTCTCCTGATTCCCTCAGAGTCTTTCTTCATATGAGGAAGACATAAATAACTGATAATGGGCCCATCCCGGGCTTCTTCCAGGCTCTCCATCCCAGCTGTATTTCCAACACTTTCTTGTTCCCTTACGCTCTCCTCTCAGAATGTGGGAGAAGGAGGTGGTCCAGGGCAGATAGAAGGCCTCTGCCTGCAACTGCCCCTTATCTCCTTATTCCCAGATGCCATCTTCCCCATTGCCTCTCTCCTGGGGCACCCTCTGCCACTATGCCTAGATGTTAAGTCTGGGAGGAATGCCTGGCAGGGGGCAATTTGGATTCACTTGGTCCTCTGGCTTCATCAGGGTCTCTAATAGCCACCACAAAGAGAAAGCAAGGAGCATTTTGGTCAAATTCAGAGATTTTGGGTTTCAAAGTGCCACTCAGGTGCACTGGGTCTCTGCCCTTTCTCTGCACTGATTGAGAACCCTACAGGTGCTGGGGCTCACATCAAGCCCAGCAGGTCAGCCTGTCAAGGATAATTAGCAGCTGAGCTATGCAAAGCTCATGTTTGGACAAGTTAGCATTTTCCTAATTGAAAAACTGATGAAAGAGATTCTTCAGACTTTTGCTTGCTCACAGTTTAGGAGGCCTCTGTAAGAAATATCAGAAAAAAATGTTTGTCAGAGCAATGGGTGCTTCAGCATTTGTTGCTGGAAGATATATTTTTCTGGGGGAAACAAAAAAAGTTTTTTCTGCCTATTGTTCTCATGAACACCTGTGATCTGACCAGTGCAGAACTATTGTCCTTCTTGTAGGAGATGACAACTACAGACAAAAAAATTAGTCTTTTTTTCTGCTTTTCTCAGCAGTTTACAGGGAAGTAACCAGTGATCAAGGAGATCAAACTGGCTGAAGGCAAACAAATGTTTTTCCCTTGACTCCATTGTTGACTTGATTTAAAACAGTTGTGGGTGTTGGTGTTTAATTGGTGCTTCTGTATTTATTTTTAGTAGTGTAGTAGTTTAATATACTCAACTCTTTGTTAATTATATTTGTAATCTCAAATCAGTTTGTGCAAGTGATTTCATTTTGTTTTCTGTATTAAAGTTATTTTATGTTGATTTTAGCATTCTCTCATAATTTTTCTTTAGTGTTGTTTTCTCTTTTCTTTGTTCTTTTAGTTCCTTTTAGTAAGACTTGCTTTGGAGTCTGGTCAGAGTATCTTTATCCAGTGCTGTTTTCCTGTTCCCTGTTCTTGAAGATACCTATCTTGCCTCCACCTAAAACGTATTCCTTGTGTGAGTTGTGTTTTACACTCCCGCCTCTCACAGAGTGGGGAATATTCAATCCTTATTGATTTAGAGGGGTGTATGAAATTCCTGTCTGGAGTTAGAATCAAAGTCAAAATTGTAAGAGGGCATTTCTTTTACCTTACTCTAATAAAATTTATAACATTTATCAATGCTATATGTTAGTCATTAGATAAAACCCCTAGAGGGAGACATGATCACAGATGGATTATTGTAATGTCTCATCACTGATCTTTTCACAATAGCTGAAGTAATTTCTCTAGGTCACTTTGCAGTCTGTTACTGGGTAACTGAGTAGTGATAACAATGTTAGTGTTTGTAGGTGTCTAATTTTTTTTCTTCTTTTAAAATAAGGCCCTTTTTTTAATTTGGCAAGGAGACACTTATTGAAGGAAAGGAGAAAAGGCGTATCTAGCCTTTATTTTTTGTTGGTTTTTTTTAGAAATCTCAGTCATGGTGATGCATTAAGGAATCTTGGGGGTGGGGGAGAGGGAAATCATCCTAAATAGTGACATGGCTCGTTAGCTTTGTACCCTACCACCCACCCAGACTGTCCTTCTCTGGCTATGTTCTGCACCATGTAATCTGCATATTTGTGATTGCATTTGAAATGCTTCTTATACTGGTTTGAAAGGCACAGCACTCTGAAATGTTTCATTTATCAGTTCTCTGTGTGTGTTTATGCAAAAAAGATTATCCTAGCACACTGTATTGTTTGGGTGTAGACAGGGTAATTAACCTGTCGCACGATCCTGTTAATTCAGCTTCCTTAAACATAATTTATTGTTTAGATGTCTTCAGCCATTTTTTATAAAGGTTTTTGGGATATTTTTTTTATTGCTTTTTACATTAATTCCATTAAATTGTCTTACAAAATATTCACCTTACAGTGAATAATCAATATTTCATTTTCCTCTGATAATGAGGACTTGTCATGGTTTAACCCGGCTGGCAACTAAGCACTACGCAGCCGCTCACTTGCTTCCCCCCCCCCAGTGGGATGGGGGACAGAATCAGAGAAAATAAAAAAAAAATAAGACCCGTGGGTTGAGATAGAGACAGTTTAATAAGAAAGAAGAATAACAATAATAATAATAATGGTAAGAAAATATACAGAATATATAAAACAAGTGATGCACAATGCAATTGCTCGCCACCCGCTGACCGATGCCCAGCCCGCCCCGAGCCGCGATCACACAGCCCAAGTTGCGATCATTCTGTCCACGACCGACCGACCGAACTAACCCCCCCCCCCCGAGCATGACATTACATGGTATGGAATAGCTCTTTGGACAGTTTGGGTCCTAGCTGTGCTGTACTCCCAGCTTGTTATAGCCTGGCTGAGCAGGAGAAGCTCAAAAAGTCCTTGAGCAGTCTGAGCACTACTTGGCAACAACTAAAAACATCAGCGTGTTATCAACATTCTTCTAGTACTAAATCCAAAGCACAGCACTATGCTAGCTACTGTGAAGAAAATTAACTCTATCCCAGCTGAAACCAGGACATTATCTACCCCTTATTCTATACCATTTACGTCATGCTTAGGTCCTACCCTTACAATACATTCCAATTAATCACCACCATTTTCTCATTATTTTTTTTTTAAATATATACACAGATACCATTCCCTTAGTCTATGGACCATCCCTCTAAAATGTCCATTGGGTTCATCTAGTCCACGGTTTTGGGCTCCATCTGTCATAACAGTCTTTCAGGGCAGGAGAGATGGGGGTCTGGTGTTGGGTTGTTGCTTGCTGAAGTCAGTTCTGGTTCCATCCGCTGCACTTCCTCAGTTTCTTCAAAATTCATTCTTAATCTGGGCGATTCCTACTGCTATACCATTGATAGAATATACAGCAATAGTAAAAATGATGGCATACTATATTATACAGCAATTAACGTTATACAATTCAGTTCATTGGCTGTTTTCACCCAAAATCAAATCCCTTTGAGGTACACATCGGACTTCCCCGTCCTTCCATATCACCCACCAAGTAGAGCCAGGTCATTGAGCAAAAGCAATCCCACGGATGGGTTTGCCTTTACCTGAGGCAGGAGTAACCCAGACTGTCTTCCCCAGCATATTTTTTACATGTACTACAGGGACTTTATCCCCTTCTACAGTACGTAAGAGGTTTGATTGGCAGGGCCAGCTCGGTTGGCAGATCCTCTAGTGTTGACTAACCAGGTGGCTTTTGCTAAATGTGTATCCCAATGTTTGAATGTTCCACCACCCATTGCTTTCAGTGTAGTCTTTAACAGTCCATTGTATCGTTCAATTTTCCCAGTGGCTGGTGCATGATAGGGGATGTGATAGACCCACTCAATGCCATGCTCTTTGGCCCATTTGTCTATGAGGCTGTTTCAGAAATGAGTTCCGTTGTCTGACTCAATTTTTTTCTGGTGTGCCATGTCGCCACAGGACTTGTTTTTCAAGGCCTAGGATAGTGTTCCGGGTGGTGGCATGGGGCACGGGATATGTTTCCAACCATCCGGTGGTCGCTTCCACCATGGTGAGCACATAGCGCTTGCCACGGCGGGTTTGTGGGAGTGTGATATAATCGATCTGCCAGGCCTCCCCATATTTGTATTTCAGCCACTGCCCTCCATACCAGAGAGGCTTTAACCGCTTGGCTTGTTTGATCGCAGCACATGTTTCACATTCATGGATAACCTGTGCAATAGCGTCCATAGTTAAGTCCACCCCTCGATCACGAGCCCATCTGTATGTTGCATCTCTTCCTTGATGGCCTGAGGTGTCATGGGCCCACCGAGCTAGAAACAATTCACCCTTATGTTGTCAGTCCAGATCCACCTGAGCCACTTCAATCTTAGCAGCCTGATCTGCCTGCTGGTTGTTTTGATGTTCTTCAGAGGTCCGACTCTTGGGTACATGAGCATCTATGTGACGTACCTTTACAACCAGGTTCTCTACCCAGGCAGCAATATCTTGCCACAGTGAGGCAGCCCAGATGGGTTTGCCTCTGTGCTGCCACTTGCTCTGCTTCCATTGCTGCAACCACCCCCACAAGGCATTTGCCACCATCCATGAGTCAGTATAGAGATAGAGCACTGGCCATTTTTCTCTTTCAGCAATATCTAAAGCCAGCTGGGTGGCTTTCACCTCTGCAAATTGACTTGATTCACCTTCTCCTTCAGCAGTGTCTGCGACTTGTCTTGTAGGACTCCATACAGCAGCCTTCCACCTCCGATGCTTTCCCACCAGACGGCAGGACCCATCAGCGAACAGGGCATATTGCTTCTCATTTTCTGGCAATTTATTGTACAGCGGGGCCTCTTCAGCACGTACCACTTCCTCCTCTGGTGATACTCCAAAATCTTTGCCTTCTGGCCAGTCCATGATCACTTCCAAGATTCCTGGGCGATTGGGGTTTCCTATTCGAGCCCGCTGTGTAATCAGTGCGACCCACTTACTCCACGTAGCATCAGTTGCATGATGTGTAGAGGGGACCTTCCCTTTGAACATCCAGCCCAGCACCGGCAGTCGGGGTGCCAGAAGGAGCTGTGCTTCAGTACCAATCACTTCTGAAGCAGCTCGAACCCCTTCATATGCTGCTAATATCTCTTTTTCAGTTGGAGTATAGCGGGCCTCGGATCCTCTGTATCCCTGACTCCAAAACCCTAGGGGTCGGCCTCGAGTCTCCCCTGGTGCTTTCTGCCAGAAGCTCCAGGTAGGGCTGTTCTCTCCGGCTGCAGTGTAGAGCACATTTTTTACATCTTGCCCTGCCCGGACCGGCCCAAGGGCTACTGCATGCACTATCTCCCGTTTAATTTGTTCAAAGGCTTGTCGTTGTTCAGGGCCCCATTTGAAATCGTTCTTCTTCTGGGTCAATTGGTAGAGAGGGCTCTACAATCCGGCTGTAATTTGGAATATGCATTCTCCAAAAACCCACAACGCCCAAGAAAGCTTGTGTTTCCTTTTTGCTAGTTGGTGGAGACATGGCTGTTATTTTGTTGATCACATCCATTGGAATCTGACGACGTCCATCTTGCCATTTGATTCCTAAAAACTGGATCTCCTGTGCAGGTCCCTTGACCTTGGTTTTTTTTTTATGGCAAAACCGGCCTTCAGAAGGATTTGGACAATTGTCTTCCCTTTCTCAAAAACTTCTGTTGCTGTGTTGCCCCACACAATGATGTCATCAATGTATTGCAGGTGCTCTGGAGCCTCACCCTGTTCCAGTGCTGTCTGGATCAGTCCATCGCAAATGGTAGGGCTGTGTTTCCACCCCTGGGGCAGTCGATTCCAGGTGTACTGGATGCCCCTCTAAGTAAAAGCAAACTGTGGCCTGCACTCTGCTGCCAAAGGGATTGAAAAGAAAGCATTTGCAATATCAATTGTGGCATACCACTTGGCTGCCTTTGACTCCAGTTCATACTGAAGTTCTAACATGTCCGGCACGGCAGCACTCAGCGGTGGCGTAACTTCATTCAGGCCACGATACTCTACTGTCAGTCTCCACTCTCCATCAGACTTTCTCACTGGCCATATGGGACTGTTAAAGGGTGATCGAGTCTTGCTGATCAGTCCTTGGCTCTCCAGTCGACGAATCAGCTTATGGATGGGAATCAGGGAGTCTTGGTTGGTGCGATATTGCTGCCTGTGCACTGTTGTGGTGGCAATCGGCACTTGTTGTTCTTCAACACTCAGCAACCCCACAACCGAAGGGTCCTTTGAGAGACCAGGCAAGGTAGACAGCTGCTTAATTTCTTCTGCCTCCACTGCAGCTACATCAAAAGCCCACCGGTACCCTTTTGGGTCCTTGAAATACCCTCTCCTGAGGTAGTCTATGCCAAGGATGCACGGAGCATCTGGCCCAGTCACAATGCGGTGCTTTTGCCACTCGTTCCCGGTTAGGCTCACTTCGGCCTCCAATACAGTCAGCTCTTGAGATCCCCCTGTCACTCCAGAAATACAAATGGATTCTGCCCCTATATGGCTTGATGGCATTAGAGTACACTGTGCACCAGTGTCTACTAGAGCTCTATACTTCTGTGGGTCTGACGTGCCAGGCCATCGAATCCACACAGTCCAGTAGACCCGGTTGTCCCTTTCCTCCACCTGGCTGGAGGCAGGGCCCCTCTAATTCTGATCACTGTTGCCCATGGTTTGTGTATATGAGTCAGAAGTTCCTTCATCACAATCAGAATTAAGATCAGTCCTTCTATTTTTTCTGAAAAAACTACGATCTACCCCATCTCTGGAAACTGGAGCAACTAGTTTCTTGGAAGAGCCCCCTTTTGTGTTTGTTTTTCTTTGCAACTCGCGTACTCGTGCCTCTAGGGTCGAGGTAGGTTTTCCGTCCCATTTCCTCATGTCCTCTCCATGGTCACGCAGGTAAAACCATAGAGTGCCCCGTGGTGTGTACCCTCGATATTCTTTTCCTCGAGCAGAAGGGCGCTTACTTCTAATGGCTGAGATACTGGTCTGTACAGGAGGGGAGTAGGGCATACGCTTTTCGAGTCATTCAACCTTTTGGGACAGTTTCTCCACAGCAGAGACAAGGGAAGAAGAGATACTTTCTTCGTATTCCCGGAGCTGGCTAGCCACTTCATCCACTGTTGGTCCCCGTCCAGTTTCCCAGCTCAGCATTGCCCATGTGTTGGCATATGATGTTGGTGCGCTCCGTAACAACTTCCGCCACACGGGTCATGTGCGCTGGACACTATCTGGATCTTTAGGCAACTGGTCATTGTCCAGGTCACTATAAATCACTTCCAGGACAGCCAATTCCCTCAGGTACTGGATGCCTTTCTCCACAGTGGTCCATTTACCTGGGCGATGTATGACATCTTCCTTGAAGGGATATCTTTCCTTCATGGCTGACAGTAGTCGCCTCCAGAGGCTGAGGACTTGTGTCCCTTTTCCAATCACTTTGCCAATGCCCCCTTCCCTAGAAAGGGATCCCAGCTGTTTGGCTTCCTTACCCTCCAGTTCCAGGCTACTGGCCCCATTATCCCAGCATCGGAGCAACCAGGTGACAAGATGCTCTCCTGCACGACGGCTGAAATCTTTTCGCATGTCTCGCAGCTCACCCAAGGATAGAGACCATGTTGTTTCTGTCTCATTTATGAGCTCTTCCTCGTCCTCCTCCTTTTGTGATGGCCCTGGTCTTTCATCCTCCCTTTCCAAATGAGTTGACTTTCGCTTCCAAGATTTCTTCTTGTGTATAGGGGCAACTGATACCGGCACAGGTTCGCTCCCTGTTTCAGCTGCAATGCCTTTTGCTGGGGTTTGAGTAGCTACAGTGCATGTTGCAGGGGTTGGAGTAGCAACAGTGCCTGGGGCTGTGTCCACAGTTGGGTGTACAGTGGGTGTCGCTGGGGTTGGAGTAGCCGCAGTGCCTGTGTCCACAGTTGGAGTAGTACAGTGGGTGTCGCTGGGGTTGGAGTAGCCGCGGTGCCTGTGTCCACAGCTGGAGTAGCTACAGCGGGTGTCGCTGGGGTTGGAGTAGCCGCGGTGCCTGTGTATGCAGTTGGAGTAGTTACAGTGGGTGTCACTGAGGTTGGAGTAGCCGCAGGGCCTGTTGCAGGAGTCGATCTTTGGATGGTATATAATTTACGTAGGAGTCTAACCCTGAGTAAAAACTGAACCATATTCAGGAGACCTAGCAATAGGACCATGCTGGTTGGAACATCCCAAGCATATTGAACATTCTCAAGAACTGTTGTAATTAGCTCAGAGAAGAAGGGGAAGATGGAGTAAGGTGACTCCCCCACAGACTGGGTCTCCGAGGATAAAAAGTAAAATGTATAATTATTCATAATTCCCAATAGATGGTTCCCAAAATACAGAGGTGACAGCAATACTGAGTAAAAATACAAGCTTAATCTGATGACCAATAATTTTATCATAGCATAAGCCAGTATTACACAGTACAGCAGAACAGTAACTTTAATCCACTTGCGAAAAGTGATAACCAACAGCACAGGGAGTGCATACAGCAGGTAAGGTGATATATAAAAGAACTTTGCGAACAAGGACAACAGCTCTGAGAGCAAATAAAACAACATTGCGACCAGCAACTATTAGATTAATATAACGAATGCTTACCACAAATTCCTTTAAAAAATGTTCAGATCTGTCGTTATGTCAACCCTTCGGGCCCCACGTTGGGTGCCAAAATAGGACTGTCGTAGTTTAACCCGGCTGGTAACTAAGCACCACGCAGCCGCTCACTCACTCCCCCCCCTCCCTCAGTGGGATGGGGGACAGAATCAGAGAAAAGAAAAAAAGAATAAGACCCGTGGGTTGAGTTAGAGACAGTTTAATAAGAGAGAATAACAACAACAACAACAATAATAATAATGGTAAGAAAATATACAGAATATATAAAACAAGTGATGCACAATGCAAGTGCTCACCACCCGCTGACCGATGCCCAGCCTGTCCCGAGCCGCGATCAGT
Organism: Gorsachius magnificus; assembly: GCA_034008185.1. Classification (NCBI taxonomy): domain Eukaryota; kingdom Metazoa; phylum Chordata; class Aves; order Pelecaniformes; family Ardeidae; genus Gorsachius; species Gorsachius magnificus. Next base: position 99,207,118 of record CM067081.1, read on the forward strand.
CCCCGAGCAGCGATCACTCTCCCCGCAACTGACTGACCAACTAACCCCCCCGAGCATGACGTTATATGGTATGGAATAGCTCTTTGGTCAGTTTGGGTTAGCTGTCCTAGCTGTGTTTCCTCCCAGCTTGTTATGCACCTGGCCGAGCAGGAGAAGCTCAAAAAGTCCTTGAGCAGTCTGAGCACTGCTTGGCAACAACTAAAAACATCAGCGTGTTATCAACATTCTTCTAGTACTAAAGCACAGCACTATGCTAGCTTCTGTGAAGAAAATTAACTCTATTCCAGCCGAAACCAGGACAGGACTTCAATATTTTTTCACTGACCATATGGAAAATGTGGCTTAAATTCTGCTCTTTACATTTCATAGAATCATAGAATCATAGAATGTTTTGGGTTGGAAGGGACCCCTAGAGGTCATCTAGTCCAACCCCCCTGCAGTGAGCAGGGACACCGCTAACTAGATCAGGTTGCTTAGAGCCCCATCCAACCTGGCCTTGAATGTTCCCAGGGATGGGGCCTCCACCACCTCTCTGGGCAACCCGTTCCAGTGTTTCACCACCCTCGTTGTAAAGAATTTCCTCCTTATATCCAGTCTAAACCTACCCTGCTTCAGTTTAAAACCATTACCCCTTGTCCTGTCACAGCTGGCCCTACTAAAAAGATTTTCCCCATTTTCTCAATTGTTTTGTTATATTTGGAACCCAGAATTTCATGGAGAAGTTCAACCACTAAAAAAGCAAATGCATATTTTAGTAATGCCAAGTGGAATATTCTCCTGTAGGTGTGCATGCTTTTTTCTTAGCTTTAAATAAAACAAGATGCAAAGGCATTCATAGGAAGGATAAACTCTACCTAATAGCCATATGTTTTTGAGGGTTATGATCAAGATGATGTTTTCTTGCCTGCTTCCTACTCTTATTTCAGGTCAGTGAAAAAGCAGCTGTCTCGCTGATACCAGATCTCTCATGAGATACAGGATCCTGAGGAGTTTATTTAAAAATCCCTCCTTGAATGTTAGCATCCTTCTGACTTCCACCAGTCCTGTTAGCTGTTTCTTCCTTTTCCTTCCATTTTGCATTTTGGCACATAATATCTCTTTTCTGCCTCTCTTCCCCCTCCCTGAGCCCTTTTTTGGGGGAGGTGAAGGGGAACATCTTTGTCTTTTTTTGCTATGATTCTACTATTGCTTTTTATGTACCACATCCCCCACCAAAACAGAACCAAAACCACAAAAAAAGCCTTGTTTTTAAATTTTCTGAAACCTGGAGATGTATTGTGGTATTGTGAGGACTGGCAAAGGATGCAATGCCTTTAGGCTTATGCATATGCCAGGCAGCCTGGACTGACAGTAGAAGGACCTGTAACTGTAGACAACAAACATCCATCGCAAAGCTAAAAATATTGGGGCAGCTGTGCTAGCCTTCTCCAGTTAACTGAGGTCTTCAAGAAAGACTGAGAGTTGTCCTAATATCTCTCTAACTGTTGGAGATGAAGGACCAAGTGAAGTGAGTGATTTGCCTCATCAAACTGGGGTCTAAAATGCCTTTAGGCTGTGTTTGTGGTCCTAGCTGTGCAGGAGGCTCAAAAAAGCTGCTCTCCTAACCTAGGTGTGATGCCTGGGGTCTCTCGGGAAAAGGCATCCTCCAGAAGGCACACGTGCTGTTGGTATCTTTTTGTTTTTCTTAAACTTTGATTGGAGCTTGATGCATTGAGACTACCTGGGTTCCTAGTCACTTAACTGCTCAAGGGACTGTGTCTCATCCTGCTTTGCTCCTGCTTTATGTGGCTGAGAAGATGCCTGTAGCAAATTTTCCCAGCTGCCAGCTTTTGCTGGAGTGTGTTTTCCCGTCATGGTACAAAGCGGTCCCAGGTGTCTACCATTCCAAGTGCAGGCTACAAGAGTCAGCACCGGGAAGGAGCTTTCTGAAAAGGGGTGTTATTGGATCACTGATTTCCAACAGAGGCAAAGTTTAGACTGTATTCTACACTGTCTTTTTTATTTATTATTTTTTTGTTAATGTTTTTATTATATTCCTTGCGTTTGCTTCTAGGTTTCTTGTGTTTGCATTGCTGGTATTTAACACTGAGAAATTCTTAAGTTTTAAGGTGACACCTTATACGATCTATTAAATCTAAAGAAAAGACTTGATTGTTGCCCAGTTCATCAATCACATCATCACTGAGGAGAAAATGAGAGGAAATATTAATGTCCAGGGCTGTGGCAAACCTGATGTTCCACTGTAAGAGTTAAGGCTGTTGCTATAAACCTGCTGTAGTGCAGGAGAGCAGTCAACTACTTAATTATGTAATTTATCTTTTCTACTTTGATTTTTATTTTATCTAAATAATCTCAGTGATCTCTTTGCTCCAGACTTTCACTTTGATTCATATCTTTTATTTTATCTATATAAATATTTCATGCTGGATTTGATAATTAAAGTGATGAGAAATAATTTTCCCTTTGTTTTGAAATTGCTATTCATTTAAGACCAAACTTTCCCCTTGCATAAGCATTACAGGAACAGTATTTAGCCTTTGAAAAGGACAGGGAAGGTAATTTAAATATAAGCACCAATTAATTGTTCAGAGACATTTTATTAATATTTTTGAATATGTTGAGTTGTCTGCTGCCCAAAGGTATTTCTTTCAAGAACTGAAGAGAAAACTGGGGCTTTAAGTGGTCAATTGCAAAATATGGAAAGAGGACTTTGGAAGAATGTGAGACACAAAAAGCTAGCTTCAAAAATCACAAATGTGTTATTTAAACTTATGAAAACTTGAAAGAGAATGTCATGAAAAGGAAATGCACAACATCAGGCCTCTGCATTGCGTTCTGGCACCGAGTTGAACAGATATAAATGTTGCATACGTCATGTGCAAACTCCATGAAAGTTTTCACTTTTGACATTGCAGTAAAGGTTCTTAAAGGTGAAGCAGTCTGAAGGGGGATGTGGAGAAACGTGGAGGAAGGGAAAAGGAGGATCTCCCTTGGACAGATAGTTTCACAGTTTGCTTTTGCATGTCTTCTTCCATCTCTCTGTTTTAGCTGATGCTGATCCCTCCAGGACACAAGATCCTACACAGAGCAAGCCCAAGCCTGATCCAGCATGGTAGTTTAAATGTAGCATCTTCTCTCTTATGTCTTAGTGATGCCTCCTTCTGCCCATTAAAAAGGAGGATTGTGAAGCGCCAGTTTCAGCCTGTTTTGTCTTGTGTAATATTCAAAGAAGCCTTGACAAATGACACCCTTATAGACAGAAATATCGGAAGTGGTTTTTGCTAGCCCCTTGTAGAAGACCTTAAAGTACACAGTATGTATATGTGTAGGAGCTGCAGCACCCTGGAGACCTGGAGGAAGGAGTGACATGCCACAAGAGAGAAAAAGTCACCTCTGTATAAGCCAAAAAAGCAAGACCAGTCTTAGATATGCTGATAGGTACAGTTATAGCAAATGCAAAGCCCAGCATAGATCTTTATACCTATCTCTGTCCAGCCTGGTTACATCTACCCAGACTGGCTACACAGTGCTCAGTCTCACTTTCTGTTTCTGAGTGCGATTGACTTGCAGCCCCACCGACCAGCTTGTTGTGAGATAAGCTAGCTTACTTGACAGGAGATTTCTCAAGTGCTAAAAGAAATTTTGTATCCGGCTGACATATTCAGCACTTTGCTAGGCACAACGCAGCAGCGCTGTCTCCCCTGAAAAGCATGAAAAATTTCCTTGACTATTCTACTTTGTCAGTTCCCCTTATCGCTTCAAATAGTTGAGTCTAAGGAATTTTGACTAAAGTTGCGAGAAGTGTGTATTTCCTTCCTTCCTTCCCATTCTTGTTGTATGCGTAAGACAACGGTATCTATTTCACCTGAGATTCACAAAGTGCCTGTTGTCCTGTGTTGATTGATCTGATGAACTGTTTACATCCTCCTTTAACCACACAGTTAAGGGCATAGGTCTTTGCCTCATCACCCTGAAGTGCTTGCAGCTGCAGACTCTTTGTCACCTCGGCATTTCAGTTGGGGCGTCTACGGAGTGCTGCTGAGGTACAGGCTTCCTCCTGTTTTCTTTAAGTACTATTGGTTTCAGTAACAAATAAGCCTTTTTCAGGAGGAATCTTTGGCTTTCCTTCCCTTGGACTGCTAACTGGTGTCATCTCTTTGAAAATGCTGATGTCATCTCTGTCCGGATCGAGTGTAGTCAGACTCAACTGCAAGCCATTTCAGTTCTGGCTTACAGGTGTCGCAGAGGTCCATTCCTGCAGAGCAGGCTGTGGGGGCAGGCCTGGGCCTGTTTGCTTGGGCCCTCATAATTTTAGCCATTGTTCTGGAGACAAAATACTTCAAAAGCCTTGTTTTCAGAATAGCATTTAGGCAGCTGGTAGAACCTGTCTGATTTGCCCCCCCCCCGCCCTTCTATTCTTGCCTTTTTTTTTGTTTTGGTTTGGTTTTTTTTTTCAGGTATTTCTTGTCACCGTTTTATACCTGTAACTTTCACTAAATTTCCCTACTGCTCTCCCTTGCAATTTTTAGTCTGAGCTTGCTTCTGCTTCCTGTAAAATATGGTGTTTAGTTGGATCATATTTTACCATTAAGTAACATATAATTACATATCATCTTTGACTTGCTTCAGTTTCAATTAGGTTTTGATATATCACTTGTTCTGTTATTTAGCTAATCACTTTCTTCCTATGAAACATTGCAGAGAAATATCTTTTTAATAAAAGATTCTGAAATCCCATTTTTATTGCTGAATATATCCAAGTAGCTTGCACATTATTTTCCACCACAAAGTGCATCTGGATTGTCAGCATTGTGTACATGTGTGTGCATTATAGCACTGCAATTATTTTCCAGGGATCTTAGTGTGTTTGTGTCTGCCATTAAGATGAATGTGTACCAGATGCTGTTTTAAAATGAAGCGCTATTGTATAGGCTGATGGATGGAAAGTTTGTCAAAAGTAGTGGAAGCTTCTACAGGGGATACAAAGCAGCTGGAAAAATTCATTGTTATATGCTGCTAGTATGAGTCTCTAGTTCAGCTGTGCTGCATTTTGATTAGAAAGTTAGATTCTATGCCATTGTCAAACATAGTTCCTGATATTCTCTGTGTTTATGGTATTTGCCGTTTGCTATTCACCTCTTTATTCTCAGCCTGCAAATCTACCATTTTTACGTGAATGTCTGTTAAGCAGTATAGCATAATAAAAGTTGGCAAATGTGAATTGTATTTATTACTTCTCTGTGAATGTCTTGTTGGCCAATGAAAATTAAAAAGCCTTGTTGATTGTTTCACTTGTATTTGTAGAGAATAGCTCATACAGCAGATGAGCAATGCCAAATTTTATTTTTTAAATTTTTTTTGTTCTCTATTATGTTACCAACAATACTGTTCTCTGCTTCAAAGTATGACTATAATTAGAAATGTGATTATGTGAAAGTGGTACCATCTTATTCAGCCCTGCTTCTTCCTGTGCTTAGTCCTACTATGCCTATTTTTACTTTCCAGATACCCAAGTTTCTTTAAGGGCTACACCAACTAGGAAGAATTTGTTTCTTGCAAGGGACTTTATTTTGTACTAGCACCTGTCTCATCTCTACCTAGGGACTCATCAGCTCCAGTGCTTGAAATTTCTTCTTTCTGAATCTCCAAGTGTTTTCCAGCCTGCTCTGCGATGACCCTTTATCTGGCTGCCTTCTGCATGCCAGACATCTTTCCCTATTGCTTTAGGAGGGGCTCTCTTTTCTTTCTAGGGATTCCCAGAGCCAGTTCTGCTCTCTTTTGAGGTGGTCTCTCTTGATGGGCAATACCAAGGTAATATTTAGAAGAGAATATCCTCCCAACTTATATCCCCTCAGGATTTCAAAATAGAGAAGGAAAAATAGTCCATTTTGTGGTCCAAGCTACCATAAGACTAAGGGGCAGAGGGAGACAAGGCACTTCATGACTTAGCACTGGGATTGCAGGTTGTTTCTGCAGGACAACAGCATCTGTCTTGTGCAAATGAAGGCTGACCTTGATTTCTGTCTTGTGGATGCTCACTTGGGTCTGATGCACTATGGTCACCTTTTTAAAAACTTACTCCTTACCAGACTTGCTTTAGAAAATCATGTCAGAATCTACTGTATTCAAGGTCTAGTTAAATATGCAAGTTTCTGTGTTTGTGTCAAGCAAAAATGGCAAGTTTTTCAGAAGTGAGCACTATATGCAAATATACAGCAGAGTGGTGGTGTTGGTCATGTCTCCTACTGTTTATTGGAAAACAAAAATCATGCCTTATGCTGATATGCTCTCAGACTGGGAGGGTTAGGAAGGTATTTTGGATGAAATGTTGGGGAACCTTCAAGCCCTCTGGGTAATAGCTGAATAGCCCATGGCAGAAGTGTTTGAAAGAATGAGAGCTAATCTTGTGCTCTGACCAATACTGACTTTTTTCAGTGTTATAGAAGGTGCAGTTCAAGGTTGGGAGGGGGACTATAGTCACATGGGTGGCAGAACAAAGATTACCATAAGCTTACTTTGTACCTAGGTTTATATGTCTTTGTTAGAATGACCTGACCAAATTGTATAACGTATTTATTAAATTGTAGCTGTATTAAGTATAGGTATGTATTATTATTAAGGAATTATGGGGATTTTTTCATTGTTTGATCAGTTCTGTTTATTACTTTATAAATAATTTTGCCATGGAAAGACTAAAAATAAATTTATAAATGCTAATAGAAACTTTGGGCTGTGATCCAGGAAAAAAAATAGTTGCTAGAAATTTCATGGAAGTCGATTACTGTTGGATTTTTGCTAGCCTTACAAAGACCGCTGCATCAGCACATGCAAAAGTGATCAGTGTTTCAGTTTGCACTACAAAGAAAGGGGTTTCCCACTTTACTTTTGGACGTAAGCCACCTCGTGTGTTTAATCTGGTGATACTTCTAAAATGAGAAGCATTCTATTAGAGCTTGCATTAGGTTCCAGATGTTTTGATTACCTTCCCTAGACATTGCATTTGATTTTGTGGCAAGTAACACTCAAATTGTTTTGTATGTAGCTTAAATTTTTCAGGTTTTCAAGGCCTGTTCTTTTTCTTTTTTGTCTTGCAGTTTTCAGTGAAGATCTACATGCCAGTCTATATTTTGTCAATGCATCTCTGCAAGAGGTAGTGTTTGCTAGCACCACAGGGACGTTGGTACCCTGTCCAGCAGCAGGGATCCCCCCTGTGACGCTCAGATGGTACCTAGCAACGGGCGAGGAGATCTACGATGTCCCAGGGATCCGCCACGTCCACCCCAATGGCACTCTCCAAATTTTCCCCTTCCCTCCTTCAAGCTTTAATAACTTAATCCATGATAACACTTACTATTGCACAGCTGAAAATCCTTCAGGGAAAATCAGAAGTCAGGATGTTCACATTAAGGCCGGTAAGTACCATCTTTTATTGGGTTCAAATGCACTTGAGAAGGGAGGAAACTTGAGTGTTTCAGACAGAGTAGCAGCAGCCGTGAATCAAAGGAGATTAGTCAGAAGTGTAACCGCTGAACTCTTTGCAATATTAAGTAAAATAGTGGATTCTTCCCTCTCCTCCCTGTTTTGATTTATTTTGGTGGTGAAAAGTTAGTTTTCCAAATATCATAATCAGTTGAGCTTCTGCACAAGTGTCAGGAAAAACGAACGGATAATGAAATCATTAATCAGACTATGCTTGCTCATGAAAGAGCTGTGAGAGAAAAAGATGCGGTCTTTGGATTTTGTATATGGGCTGGAAGAAAAGAGGAATGCTTGCCTAATCGCATCCCTTCTCATTTGCTTGTATTCAGTTGTGCTTTGTTTTGAGAGAGAAACTTGTGTCCTGTATAACGATTCGGCTACTGATGTTCGTCCACAGGCAGTGCTTTCTGTTAAAGCTAAAAGATGCAAATGAGCCTAATGGTTTTGCCTCTGTTTTCTACTGACTTCGTGCAGACTGGGTCAGCCAGTGGAGAATTAGAGTAGGATCAAAATCAGGCTTTCTGTTACAACACATAAACATGATTGCATAGTTTTTGAAGGTTTTGTCTACCCACTTCAGTTAATTAAAATATTCAAACAAACAAACAAAAGCTAGTCTGGGAGCTGACACTTGGCTAATGCAAATCCTCATAACCTCTTTGTTGTTGGTGGAGTTATGCTAGTCTTTTCTCAGAAGAGAAGTACCTTTCCTTTGGAGATATGCCTTCACAGGAGTTATGTAGGGAAAACTGTGAACAGTTAGCAAGGAGATTTGTCTGTGACTCTCTTTAAATAAGAGAGTGTATTCTCTTCTGTTAATGATAAATTAACAATCAGAGATTTGTAGTTTGTAGACAATTAGAAGGTAAGAATAAAAACATGGGTTTCCATGAAATTCATGTATCTCATGACAATTTTAGTCTAGAAAAGTGTGTTTTCTTGCACAAAAAGTGACTAGCAGAAGCAGGTTCATGTGTTACATATATGTGGATTTTCTATAATGGTATATGCTGCTTCTGAAAATATTTGGTTGTCCGCAGACTAAAAAAGCTCAAAACCCAAAGATTCATAAGAATACATAGTTACCAGCTTTGTGTTTGGAACTCGGTTCTGTTCTTTGTGCTTTGAGTTTTACTTTAATGGATTTGCGGACAAGCTGTCTGGCAGAGTTATATTTAGAGAGAGCATAGTATTTTTTTGCCCTTTGTGGATTTGTTAATGTATCTCAATTTTGAGCATCTTTTGGGCAGCATTTTTTCAGTATTAGTTTCCAATTTTTCTGTTTCTTAGACAAACTTATGTGGTGATGTAGAGGAGGCTAAAACTTGCAACATTGCTAGCTAAGGCTCTGCATCGGTGCTCATTTAGTTGTAAAAGCATATGGTATGGATGACAGGATACAGTGACATCTGTTCTTCAGCACTGACCCATTTATCCATGGAACTCCCAAAGAAGTCTTCCTCCTCTACGTGAGAAATAAACATTGCAAATGGAAGAAGGACCTGAAAAAAAGGCTTTGCAGTGGGTGACTGTAGCTGCTTGACTCATAAGCTAACAACTCTTTATGGCCAAGTCAGAAACACCCTCTTTTACCCCTTTTCCTTCCCTTTTCATCCTTTTACTCCGATCCATTCATTTCTCCATAATGATTCAATTTCTCAGTTAATCTGAGGTTTGGATAACAAGTTAAGTCCCCTTCCTTCATATGAACAGATATTGTATGTCAGAGCTGTCACTGTGCCTGATGGCAGACAAAAGCTATTAGTGTATCTTTTCCAAAGGCTTATGTAACTCCCCAATCATGGCAAAATACAGTTTTTGAGTCTTCTGTGCATTTTATGTAAGTGTATTTTATGATAAATCCTGTGTTGCTCAAATATGAAGTGATAAAATTTGTTTGTTTGTGTGTTACTTCCAGTTACATCCTGGTTCATGTGAAAGATCACCATTTCAGATTGGTCCTAATTAGCATGATTTTTGAGGGGTCTTTTCTAATCTCTTCTTCTCCATCTCTTCCTCCTCCCAGTGCCCTCCAACAGCAATAGGATTTCCTAGGAATATGGAAGCAATCAGTAGATCATCCAATTATAGCACAGTCATACAAAGACTAACATAGCTCTGCCCATTCTCACAGTCAGTCTGGGAAAGTCTGAAGCTCATTCATCTGCTTCCCAGAGAATACTGGTAGCAGGTATAAGGGTTCCAGTTCATAGAGAATTGTAATTGTGGTTTTGTATGTAATTTTGCATATAATGCAACGCACATCCCTAACCCCCAAACCCCATAACCCCCACACCTAGACACCCAAACCCAATCCTTTTCCAGGCCTGTCCCACATGGGAGTAAAGGTGTGTATCCCCATTTCATCTTCAGGCTTTCCTGTGCAATCATGGCAGGGAAGAATATATCTTTTTAGCAAAGGCTGAAATTCTCATAGAAATTTATGACTCAGGGACTTGTGATATAAAAAAAAATAAATAAGCAAGTCATTCATGGGAAGTGGAAAACCTATGATCTGGAAATAACTGAGGGACCTCTGAAATCACAATAATCTAAACTTCTTAAATAAGGAAATGAATAAACCTCTTCCTATTTTTTGTGCCCCACATATGGTTTCTGTGTTTGTTTTTACTGAAATGATCAACTGGGAAGATTTTCAAAATGGCCAACTGTTCTGAAAAATACAAATACCTTTACCAGTGTGTTAGGATATTGCTGCTAAACAAGCCTTTTCTGTAAATGATGGTTGGAGCATGAGCATTAGACAAAAGTCAACCTCATTAAGATGATCTATGTGCCATTCCCTCCAGTATAGAACAAGATTAGGAGACTGCTTCATCACGGGGAAGGCAGTGTTGTAAAGTCACTGCAGTAAAGGTGTTTATAATATCAGTTCAGCACTTATAACAGGGTTAAGCTTAATCTTTGATTAAAAATAAATTATTGACTTTTTTAAAAACTAGGGGTGACTATCTTATCATAGAAGATGGATTTGGTTTGATTTTTAAGAAGATACTTAGTTTATAATTAAATTTATTTACTTTTGGTTAGAATTCCTAACTGTTACGTTGTTACACTCTTGTTGGGAATGGAGACCTTCCATCTTCCTCTTTACAGTGGTAACACTGGGCCTGAAGACGTTTGCTGTTTGCATTTCTGAAAACTACAGTTAAGTTACAGTATTCTGCCTTTTTTTCTTGAAATACATTGTAAGTGGGGTGGGGCTGACTATTAGAAATTCCAGTGCTCCTGATGTATAGAAATACTTTTGTAAACTCTGCAAAGGATTTAGTGACTCTTCAGTCTAGAATCAATGCAGTTAAATGTAATTGGTATATGTTTGTGGGCAGGATATGTAGGCAAGAAATGTCACTGTAATGTGGCAGTTCAGCATTGCTGACTTGGTTACACTGCTGCGTTGGGGATGTTCTTTCCAATAACTTTTACCCTCCAGCATATACATGCCTCAGACACGCGTCATTTTCGAATACGTTCATCCCTATTTTCATTGAAACTGTTTGTCACTTCAAGACATATAACTTCGTTCATCACCTCAAGATATATAGCTATGCTGGCTGTGGTGATTTCTTTTTTTTGCATCTTGACCTTATAGTCCTGTGGACAGTCTATGTTGCTGCTTGTCCTTCCTGTCTTACCCATTTACTTCTTGTAGCAGACAACATCTGTTTCTTCTCTGTTCTACCACAATTAACTCTTGCTCACAGGATTTTTCACCCCTTATTCTTCATTGAATTCAGTGCCAAGATTTACCTTCTTTCCTTTCTCCTACCCAATGCAACTTCATCTCATCCCAGTAATATTGGTTTGGTGTGAAGGATTTCTCCAGTTCTTTTTTTTTTTCTTCGTCCATTAAATTAATTCTTCCAGATGCTAGACAAATCATATCCTGGATCTGAGTGCCTCCATGCTGTTTTTTTACTACAACTCTGATTCATAGCTTTTGTTTTCTTACCAACCTATTTCTTTCAGTGCTGGTCAAATGGATGTAGCTCTTACCTTATGTACTGTCATTCCTCTGTGTTTCTGAGACACCTTGTTTTTTCTCTGGCTGTCACCTCCATTGATTTTCTCCTTCAGTTCTAATTTTTTCAAAATCCTAAATGACACTGACCTTCTCTTCTACCCTCTGGATGTCTAATTCTCAGACAATACTTGTATGTAATTTGTACCCTTTGATAGGGCAGAAAACAATTTTTGATGGGAAACGTGGCGTGAGGAACTAGACAACTAACAGAAGACGTAACACCATTTACCCATATAAATATGCAGTTCTTCCAAAAGTCTTTCTCCTTGCCATCAGAATTAGGTAGGGGAAGAATGCAGAAACGTGGTAAAATGCAGTTTTTGATGAAATGAAAAGATCTGGCAATGCTTTCATATTAATTTGCAATCAGCCTTGCAAAACTATATCATTTACTGAGCCAAAAGAATTCACAACCTGAATAACCTTCTCAGGGGAACTTTGCAAGGCTAACTGAGGAAGTGGACGGGATGTGCGATTACAACTTGTCTAACGAAACCTCCTCTTCTTCTCTCTTCAGTTTTACGGGAACCCTATACTGTCCGTGTGGAGGACCAGAAAGCCATGAGAGGCAATGTAGCAGTGTTCAAGTGCATTATCCCCTCCTCTGTGGAGGCATACATCACTGTTGTCTCATGGGAGAAAGACACAGTCTCGCTTGTCTCAGGTAGGCTGTAACGGCTTTCTTTTCCAATTGGCAGTGGCAGCTATGGTTCCTGCCTTTTTCCCCCAAATGCCTGATGTTTACTTTGAGTCAATTATAGCTGAATGGTATGTCATCCTTCCAGTAACGTATTTTGCATTAGCATTGCTGCATCCCTATGACTGTGTGTGACATGAAGGTTTTAGACAGCCCTGCTTTTTCTAGTGTGCTTGAGGGGAAAATAACATGTTTTTTGTTTTATACCAGACATAGAACCAGCTTCCTGGTACTGTGGCAATGGGTTCACATTTTAACTTTGATAAGGAACTCCTACATACCAAAGAAATTTGAGTGTTGTAAAGCATGTATTGGGTTGTAATTGTTTTTCAGAAGTAATGTTACTCATGGATTAGAAAAAAATCCCAAGTCTAAATTTGTTTGATTATGTTTAAATGAGGTGTGCAACTGATATTTATCCTTTCATAACATTTTAATCTCAAATATCTTCATAGATAACACTGGAGGCTTAAGCACATGGTAATCCGTGCTGTAAACCGAACATACTGAAGTGAAACAATCTATTCAAACACAGTTATATGCATTAATCTATTTACTGACAGCGTGAGGAAATGTGAGGCATTGTTCAGGAAGTACAGGGAATTCAGGCAAATAATATCCAACATTTTAAAGTATAAACATTGTAAGAAATTCATGGCAGAAATTATGTATAAGAAAAATATTTTCAGTGTAGTACATATCTAAATTATATATTACACACAGTGCAGCTGTTATTACACATACAAATGATTTCTGTGTGCAAAAATGTGTAATATATTGTTCCAGGGTAATGCAGAATGGAAAAAAAATAGTTTGAGTTAAAGGTTGCTGCAGAGTATATTTAAGAATATGTTGGTGTTTATGATCCTCTGACATGTGGAAGTGTTTTTGTACTTCTTCTCAGTATATTAATAGTCTTTCCTTTCTGGCAAATATGGCATTGATGGAAATATCTATGTTTCTATATGACTCATATTATAGATTTTTATTTTACTACATGTGTTATTGATCCTTTGCATAAGCTTGTTCTGTTTTGGTTTTGTTTTTTTGGTTTTTTTGGGGGTTTTTTTTATATATTTCAAATAGCTTTCTAAGGATTTGGTAGACATTTAAGTACCATGTAACTGATTATCAGTTGTCTAATATTACTGATGCATTGTTGAAGCTTGGTAAACCCACTTCCCTGTTATGCTCTTGGATTTTAGTATGACATATTATTTTTGTCATTGAGCAACTGAAACTGAGTGTGTTTCCATGAAGAGGTCTGTAATATCTGAATTGTAGGACTCACCAACATAGTCAGGTCAGAGTTGTATTTAAATACACAAATAAGCTTTCCATTATTCTGTATATGATACAGAACTATGCTTAAGATTATCTAAACTATGATAAAGATTATCTAATGCAACAGTGCATGGATGCTTTTGCTTCATCTTAAAATAAGCTACTATGTGATGCAAGTAAATCTGTATGTGTGAGTCTTGGCTGGAAGAAAAGAACATGTATATCTTCATGGTTACCTACCTCAATATTTTCCTTTAAGTTTATTCATTCTGTATTATATGAAAACATGCATATTTTCACTGTCAATGTAGACAGTTTTCTCTTAATCTGATTTTTTTGATTTTAAGTTTATTCATTCTGTATTATACGAAAACATGCATATTTTCACTGTCAATGTAGACAGTTTTCTCTTAATCTGATTTTTTTTATTTTAGCATTAGTACCTAGTACCTATGTGATATCTTTGAATGGCTCAATCCTGCCCTTCACCCTGGAATCAGCAGTAGGGTATACAGGTGTCTCTAACCCCTTCTTTAGAGAAGAAAGTGTGGCATTTCTGCAGACCATCACAAATGCTAATTTAAGATAATTTCATTCTGATTAGTCTATATTGATTTTAACCCCAAACATTTAACTATACGGACCTGAATTTAATCTTTTTTTTTTTTCCCTTAATGTAACTTCTGACTGGTTAATACGTCATTAAAAAAAAAAGGAAATAAAACATAATTAATTAAAACTGATGATATTAAATTCTCAGTTTATCATACTGGATCACATCACAGAAAAGATTTAGTTTCAGAGATGAAATCACAGGTTAGATTGCAGGTCGATGCTATCTGTCATGCAAGGGCAAGTGAGACAGGAAAACATTGCTCCAGTTTAACCACAATGATTGCAAGATTTGTTTGTTCATCACTTACTTATACTCTTTAACTGCAACTTAATAGTGAGAGCATTTAAAAACCAGAACCCACACGTGTTTCATAAAACAATTGCCTTGAGTTTTACCCATAGTCAATTTTACAATAATCTGTGAACTCAAATGGTAGGTATTGATCAAGCCTGTCTTCTTAGAATGCCAGTGCTGATGAATAGGATGCCAGACATAACACGACTACTGATCTGTTTTCCACTAATGATCGATATTCTGAGGAAATGCATATGCTTGCTTATACAGCCACTGCTAGCATGGGTTTTTTTCTATGTGCTAGACCAGATTAATTAGTATGCTTTTTATCTCACCATTTAATATTGGAAAACAGCAAGCTCTGATTTGTTTTGTTCTTGTTTCTTAATATAACTGATTTATTGGTTATTCATTAACATCAGCAAAAATGAGAGCCATTTTGAGGGGAAACTTCTATTGTGAAAGAGCAAGAACAAAAAAAGATACACGCTCACAGAGTAATGATTTTCATGGTCTGAGGTGGACAAGGCTTTTGTGGTAAAACTGGATAGTGTTCACCTGAAAAGAAAGAAAAAGAAAAGAGAAAAAGGAAGGGGGGGGAGAGAGGGAGGAAAAAGACGATGAGAGCATTCTCACTGAGATGATCTATCAATTTCAGATAGAAGGCACAAGCAGCCCAGGAAGCTTAGACCTTACAGAAGGGAATGGGAGACCCCTATGACAGGAAGCAGGGCAGCTTTTCAGTGGGGAAGCTCTAATATGGAAGTGGTCTAACAGAGAAGGTTGTGGGTTTGTTTTTTTTTTTTCTGAAAGGTTTTAAACCCCAATGCAATACTTCCAAGTATAATTTAGAGTAAATATTTTATATGTCTATCTGTAGTCCCATTCTGACTACTAGGATAGAGAGATATGTAGATATGTAGATGAATGAGAATCCTTTATTTCAGCTGTTACTTACTGTTCTAGATATCACTTCTCTTTTTATGTAAATTCAACATTTTAAAGAAAAAAAGCAGTGTTTTTACTTTTATAATGTAAAAAAAAAAAAAAAAAATCTAGCTTTTTAGAAAGAGTGTTTAAGAGATGTAGTCCTTGATTCAGACAGTGAGATTTTTTCTTTTCTCTTGCAACAGTGTACTATCCTGGACATACCTGCTTTTGTCTGTATGCTTAGTTCTCAGAAAGCACAGTGATGTCCATAGTAATCAAAGTGTGTAATAAATATGGCTGGGCAAAAGCATCTTCTGTTTCCTGGCTGCAATTTTATGTCATGTCTCCAGGTTATTGTAAAGTAATTGGGAGTTGAAACATATTAAGACATATTGCTTAGAGCATTTCCAAGGAGTGGCCAGATAGGTCAGAATCCCGGTTCAATAAAGGGGAAGGTGTCCATGTTTGAAGCCAGAAAAACTGAGCTCTATGAAGTTTCCGTATGCAAGGACAGCTGTGGACTGAAAAGGTGTGCATGTGCTTGTCTGTCTGTCAGGGGAACAGCTAAATAATTGGGGTTTTGCTCTTACATTTTGTTTTTCAATATGACAGCAAATCTGGGGTCAGAAAGCTTTTCTGGGATGTCCTCTATGGGCCAAGGTAGTGAGAAAAAGATTTTTAAAGCAAGGCAAAACCAATTATTTGGATGAATACATTCTGGGGAAAAGTAGAAACCCCCAACTTCCAACAGCAAATGAACAGAAATCTTTTCATACTGGAAAGATCCATTTTGAATAATAATTGTTAGATGAAGCATTCAGACATCTCTACTAGATACAGCTGTCTTACAAACTCTCATGATAAACGACGCCAGCAGCAGCCCTCTGCAGTTGTCAATCTGCTACAAATGCATAAAGTGTATCTTCTTTGCCCATCTGTGTCTTCTAGTAAAAGCAATCAAACTTTCCAGTAGTGTGTGCCTTGCCTACCAATCGCTGGGATGTTGGCCAAATAGAAGGACCAACGGTAACTCTGGGAAGTCTTAAGGGGCTCACAAAGTGTAGGTTACTGCTGTACCAAGCTCTACTGCTGTACCAAGCTCTACAGCTGTAACTTCAGGATCTCTTTTCCGAAGATCCTTCTCTTCTGAAGAATTGGATACTGTCAGTTGACTCGAAATGATGTCTGAAATTAATTAGAATTATAATAAGTAGCGTAATGATGTGCAGTTTTGTCTTGTATCAGTAACCAGCTCTTATGGATTTTCATTAGATGACGCGAAACATAAAGGCTTAAATAACCCTAGAATGTTGTATGACTGATAGCCGCATATGGCTTGCTCAAAGGTCAAGTTTCCTTTCCTCTTTACTGCTTTCCGTCACAAACCTTTCCCAAAGAAAGAGACTTTTGGAATCAGCTTTGTGTTGACCTTGTAACCATCAGAAACAGCCTAGGCCCTGCAGGACCAAAGAGTGCAGCAAAGTATGTTTTTGTAACAACAGCCTTAAACCCAAGGAACAATAGTGTAGAAAAGTGCCACTGTACAGATTGTGCTTCTGCTCCTGTTGATCAACCTCAAGGCAGACAGCGAGACTAGTGTTTGCCTTGTAATATTTGTTCTTCACATGCAGAACAGTGAAGCTGGACTAGAAGGGAAGGTAAAGACAAAATAACCGCTGATTCTATCTGCCTAGATGAAAGCAAAGAGCAGACCGTTCATGTGTTAATTAGCCCCAGAGAGAGCAAAGGATGGGTGTGGTTATATGGGAAGGAGGCAGGAGAGGATTATTAAAAATAAAGGTCAGTGTAAGGGATCAGCAAAGAGACTAAAAGGAGGAGAATGAAGAGCAGATAGAAGCAAAGGGAAAGGCTGAAGAATTAAATTTGGTTTGTCACTATATACTGCATTCTATTCTATCCTGATGCTGATAACTACGAGGGATTTTGAGTTTTTCCGTGTATCTGAATAGCTTAGTGCCAAGAGCAGGATCATGAATAGGTTCATGCCCTGACCTTTCTGAATTCCCATTTTTCTGTCTAATGACATACCATGCAAGAATTTGATTTATACTTACAGTGTAACTGCTTAAAAAAGGTAGAAAAGGAGAGAGACAGAGAATAACGACTGTGCACAATGGCATTTTTAAATCTGCACTGAAAGAATAGCAGCTTTGAGGCAAAGGTGTATAAGCACGAATGGAATATGGTTCCCTGAAGGGCTATGATTGACGTGCAGATGACAGCCAATGAACTTTCCAGCCAGCATATGTTCCATCGGCCAGAAATTAGACACAGTGGACCATGGCTTGAGAAGTGTCACCGACGTACAATGACCTACATTTGATGTAATGAATTGCATTATTTATTTATGCACAGTTCCTCAAGACTTGTCTTTAAAAGGCTCAGGGGCTCTTGGATCTTTTTCTGCACAGAGGGCTTTTCTGAACTGCTGCGGTTGACAGTAAGCAGTCAATGTTTGCCAGTAGTTATCACGTGGTGGCATCTAAAATACAGCACTGCAGTTTTTGTTTGCGCTGGCGTTTGGAGATTACCACAGGAGTTCAGTTTGCACAGAGCGATCGCTGTTTTTTCAGCCATGAGGTTTGCACATAGTGGGGGAAAAAAATCTCTCTCTCTTTATGGAGAGTGGCCCTGTGTACAGAGTCCAGTGTTCAGAATTAGATTATTGCTGATGATCACAGGGATTAAGTCCAGCCATTTGACTGAGGCTGTGTCTAGTAGAGATGAGCTATGATCTTTCTTGTTTTGGCTTGATGTCAGGGATTAATCATGGTTGCCAACCAGGAAGCATTCAGCAGACACTTAACCTATGCCACTGAATGCTCTAGATGCAAGATTTTTTCTTGTTCCAGGTGGAGTGGGATGAAGAGTACAGGTTTTTACACTTACATATTAGCAACATCTATAAAATAAAAAAAATTCTGAATGTAAACTACCTTCTACCAGAAATATGTCGGTGAGATTTAATTCTGCTATTCAAAGTCATGATAACGCACAGATAGTAAAGCAGTCAAACCCCTACATCTGCTGAGCTTCCTTGACTCCCTGGAAAGCCAATCTGAGTAGTGATCAGCAATGCTTAGGTCAGACTGTAGGTTTGCTGTTACAGTAATGTGTTTTCTAAGCTTCCTGAAGACATGTAAAGTGCACTTGCCCATCTCTAAAGACAATATATTGCTTCCTCACTTTCTTGTTCAACAAGGATATTTTCCTAAGGGACCTAGGAAAAAGTAATTTACTACATTATTTAAGAAATGTCTAGTTATCTGCATTTTTCCTGAGAGCACTGCTTTTTTAAGAGGAAAGTGTTTTATAATCCTAGAAAGTGGAGATGTTAAAAACTTAGCACTTCATGCTTGTGCAAACATTTTTCATGCTCTCCTTGACTCATTGTAAACTAAAATTGTAACTGAGCAAGGCAAGGTACTTAAAACTCTTCGCTGGAGGACCTTTCCTCTGGCTACTCTGCAGCTTGTGCTCAGCGTTTGCTTCCTACTCTGTTACACCAGAGCATTTTGATCAAGTGAATCATTCTAAAATGATGGCTTTGTAATGGGTAGGATTGGATGCAAGGATTTCAGCAGCTTTGTGGGAGGCAGATGTTTACAGTGGCTTGAAGGGATGCAGATGGAAAGCATCTGATCCGCATGTCAAAGAATCACATTTTGATAGCACAGAGGAAAGTGAGCAATACAGTTGTAGGCAAAGGAGTGGGTTCTGATCATTTAATCAGCACAGGGAAGCATGCATGTGAAACAGAGGTGTTAATAGCAGAGAGGCTGTTGTTTTCCTGTAGAGGGAACTTGTGGATTTTCCTCGGTGTGACTGGACGTTTTGGCTGCTCTGAGGGAGTAGAACATCAGTGGCTGTTTGTGAAAGAGGGAGGAGAAAAATATATTTGATTGGGGTGTCTTGGCACTTAAAGTGAGGAAAGCCAAAATTTGCTCTGTCCCACTACATCCAGCAATTTTGATACTAATAGGGTTCACAAACAGTAGTAGTGCTTTTGACATTTCAGTAATGAAGTGTGTCTAGGAGACAAGTATATTGTAATTTTTTTGTTCCCCTCTGTGGCTGCTCTGTTTTGGATAGCCCTCCATTTCCATCCGTCAGAGGGATTCTTTCCTTCTACTCACTTTAAAATCAAATACACGCTCCCCCCCCCCCCCCAATAACCCCCCAATCCTCTTTCTCTATTTTTTTCCTCACCCCTTCCTTTAATTTTTTTTTTCTCTCTACTTACACAATTAAAGCGCATGAAAAACTTGATTGGATTCAGGCCCCCTTCAGAATTGCTTCTTGTGTTCTTATGAATTAGAGGGGGGATGGGGAAGAAGGTTGTAACTCTACTTTCTGTGTTAAGGCTTCAAAAATTTGTTGGGTTTTTTTTTTTTTTTTAATATATGCTTTACTCTCTCTCTCTCCTTCTCTGTATCTGTGTGTGTATACAGATACATATATACACACACACACACAAACATATATATATATAATGTAGGCACCTATCATGTCTCTCTTCAGGCCTCAGGGTCTGTTGGACCATGCATAACATTATCCAATCTGATGCCCTAACTGTTCTGTTTTACCACCTTGTTATTGATGTTGCTAGTCATGAAAAGATTTCTTTCAGCATGGATGAATTCAGTGGCAGAGTTAGTCTCTTACTGGAAATATGTGTCACATTATTTTCTCTCCAGATGTACTTGAAATTTCTTTCATTTTCCTGCGGTGAATCCCATTTTATCATCTGGACACCTTTTTCTAGCCCCCTCAGTTCCTGTAATATTAATTCTCTCTGGGGTTTGTAAAACCTTCAAACAAATATGTCCTGCATTTTAATTAACCTGATGTTTACCAGATCTTTATTAAAGGTGAAAGATAAGCAGCCCGACTGCTAACCTTCTCAGCATTTTTCCATTTTGTCTTTGCTCTTTGTTTACAATTTTTCAGGCAGTTTTTGGTTCATATAATTTTTCTGGAATTGAATATTTGAAGCAATATTTTTATTGCTTTGGTTTGACATGCAAGATTTTGGGGTGTCTGATTTGTAGACAGCAAGGCTCAGTGCTATCAGATTTGGTATCAAAGGGCTAGGAGCAGGAATATACTTCAGTGAATAAGTGCTAGTTTTAGGTCTCATTATTTATTTTCATTTTTGCTTTTTGAAATAGTGATCGTAGCATCATTTTCTTCCTTTATAAATCTGCTCTGATAGTGGCTTGTGATCTTGTCACCTTTCTGAATGGCAATGGATAAGTAGATGACCACATTAAGCACTGTATGCTTGAGGTTTCCCATCAAAACTCTGTCTAACCTGAGCAAACAGCCAATGAGCTCTGACAGTTTTGATATGAGGGGACAAAATTGATGCATGAGATTCATTTTAATGAGTACTTGCCTTACTACTCAGAATGCTTCATACCATAGAGTTTTTGCCTTTGTACGTGGTTTAGCTGCACTCTGAAAGGGGTAGAATATCAAAACTGCCACCAGCCGTGATTTTTTTTTTTAGTTATTTTTAATACACGAAGACGATACCTACAGGTGGCATCTGGAGGAAACAGAAACAGTATTTTCCAGTGTTGTGTGTTGTACCAGGTAACTGATTTCAACTAAAACATCATTGTGGAGTACAGTGTTATTAAGTAGTTGCAGCCACAGATTTTTAGGGCTGTAGATGGCCAGACAGATGCTCATTTGGTTTGTCTTCCCTGTCGAGAATCCAATTTAATTGAAAGGCTCATTAGAAGAACAACTTGGTAGAAAGAACTACAAGTACCCACCTGGTAGAGCTTCATTTCCTTTGCTGTGACATCAGTGTCATATCTCTGTTGCTTCACCTGGGCTGCTAAACTGTAAAGGCACGTTTTAATAGCACATACGTTTTTTCTTCAGAGGAAGGTTACAATGAAGACTAGGTGATCTTTCAGTTAGAATCAAGTGAATTTTTAAAGCCTGTGATCTGGTAGGTGAGCTCAAGCCGTGTAACTGCACTGGATGGCACAGGGGCAGGTGCTCTGTCCTGCTGCAGAAAGGTGGTGGATGCAAAGGCTAAAAACTTTTTGTTGTAAACGGTTGCTGTACCAAAAATGCTTTTGGTTTTGCTAGAAAACTTAGTTACTGAATTTCTGATAAAAGTGAGGGTACAGGAGAAGAAAGATTGAACCATTTAGCTGTCCTTTCCCACCATCAAAATTGCATTGTAATTGCAATTGCAGATATTTTTCACAGCAAAAATAGCCTACCAGTCTGTTAGTTCATGTTTGTTTGGTTTGAAATGAGCTCGACAAGTTTTTACCATGCACTCGAACACTGTTCGTGTTGAATGTGTTGAAATGTTTACTGCAGGCCATGGAGACTGACGTGATGCCATGCTTTCAGCTGGCAGAGGAGTGTGATCCACACAGACCTGTCAACAAAAGCAGGTCAGCAGGATTGAGCAAGGAAAAAAAAATAAATCAATAAATCTTTGAATTAATCATGCAACTGCCAGAGAGATTATGGGTGCGTGAAATGAGGGATGTAGGTATATATGTATGGCACCTTATTCTTTCCCCCCTCATTGTGTCCTTTTCTATGCCTGCAAGTTTTCTTTCCCCTACCGCTGTCTGAACGGCTCTGTGTTTATTCAGGTACCTTCATGGAATACTCACCGTTAATTTTAAAGTAACTACTTCAATATGGATCACAAAAATCCCTCTTACTTTTCTCTCTCCACAATGCCAGTTTTCCCACTGACTGTTGCACGCACTCAATATGAATTAATACAGGAATTTCACCTCCACATAAAACTAAGATTGCACATCTTGTGCAGTGAATTGGACCAAAAGCAACTGCTGCTTCGGTGAACAGAGGAGTTAAAAATTCATGCCTGCACCGCTGATGCCTCAGGTGAGCGGCTGTCCTTGTCGAGGCCTTCTGCAGCAGGGAGGCTGGGGGATGAGCCCTGACCTGTCCAGGGTTAAAGCCACCCAACCTGGGCCAGATCATCCTCCCTGGGGCTGGTTCCCATCTCTGCCTCACAGGCAGCTGTGGTCAGTGAACATTACTGCCGAGAGGCAGCGTTTCACACCCCGCTCTCCAAAGCCGGGCAGCAGTTGGATGCAACCATGGAGAACTAAAAGGGCAGCTCAGGAGGGAGTGATTTGGCACTAGGCACGTGTTTGAGAGGACAGCGAGGAATTATGAATTAAGAGATATGTCCTGTGTATATCTTTGTGGTTTCGGCTCTAGGCTTTGCTTTCTTTCTCTCCTTTCCCTCAGAAGGATTTATCCTTCGTTGCAGTGCCCTGGAGGGATTGTTGTGCACAGCTTCCCCGTGCAAAACTTGAGTGTTTTACTGCTGCCCTGCTTCTGGGTCTGGTAGGGAGGAAGGACAGTAAAATTAATGCCCCAGCATCTTTAAATATTTGTCTGCTCTGAAAATTATGCAGAGGTCCCTTCTCTGTGCCCAGCTTAACTCTCCAGCTGCAGAACTTGGTAGTGTACCATGGCAAGGATGTCTCCTTGGCTCTCTGCCCGGGGATCGAGTCTGGCTCTGTTCCAGTTGGGGAACAGCCCAGTACTGGATGCTCATTTTCACCGCAAATTCAAATTAATTTTCTTCTTTTATCCACGGCTTTCTTTGCAAATAGATAGTGATATTCATAAAATCCCTGAGAACAATTACCCTGCTACTTGTGGAAGGTCAGGGCAAGCTCTATTCAGGGATTATGTATTCCAGCAGGGAAAACAGAGCTGACATACAGCACTCGTGTTTTTCAATTGCATGCCTAGGGATCTTTTTTCCTAAATGTTTTTCCCCTTACTCCATTAAAACAGAGAACCAAATTCCTGACACACTCAGATAATACGTTTGGGTTCAGCTGTGGAGCTGATTTTTTAATTTTTTTAACTAACAAAGAGACAAATAAACTATAATTTACTAGAGGCAGAGAATTTTTTTTTACTGCCCTCCCTTTGTAAAACATTCTGCCCAACTGTAGTTAAATACCATTGTGTAGTAAACCTACATTTTATTCTTTAAAGAGACATAACCTATAAAAAAGTAACATCTTTTTTCCCTTCTAATATCTTTCTTACCTTCCTCCAGGCAATACCTGAGTGATAATGATGGAAAAAAATATTTCTTCCTGTTTTTTTTAGTCTTACATTTGTTTTCTGCCTGTAAGAGTGTTTTGTCTGTACTGAGGACTGAGAATCTTTCCATGTACTCCATTTTCTCTTATGATTTATAACCCTTTTTCACAAAACACTGACAAAAAAGGCATTTGTTTAAGAACTAAAAAGTATTTCTAAGATGAAAAAGAAAAAATGTCACCAACTGAAATGCTAAAAATCACTATATGGAAATATGCAACCATACTGTAAGTAAAACTGATCCCTTAAATGTACAAAATAATATGCAGATTAATTAAATGAATAAAACTATATAGATATATCTTATACAAAGAAATACTCGTTATAGTCGGTGTGTTCTGAAAGCAAAACCTTTCTGTAAAATAAATTGTCGATTTGGAATTTCACGAGAGGTTAAGAGTCTCAAGCATAACAATTTTTACATGTATGTGCAATGTAATTTAAATTTTTTGAGATGATTATCTGAAATCTTTTGCAATTCATTCTGAATTATAGTAAAGTATGGAAGCTGCTGATGTGAGGGGAGACGTTAGGAAAAAGAAAATTGCAGAAAAAAACAGGGAAAGAACAAATGCTAACACTGTATTGTATTTAAATGTGGAAGTCTTATGGAATAATCCAGAGAAGTAAGGGGATTAACCACCTACATAATCTTTTTTGTTCTGCTTATATGTTTTTTTGAATTCATAAATATACTGGATGTCTTGAAATATTTTTGCTGAAAACAAATAAGGCATGGATTTTCTTGGAAAAATTCAGTTAGAACAAGAGAAACAAAACTGATCTTCTTTTCAAAGTAGATGTTTGTGACTTGCTGAAATGCAATTTCAGGGCTGGGAAGTAAAAGCGCACCCATAAATAAGAAGTGATAGGATAACACTTGCTGTGTTACAGCATCCATTCAGCACTTCTATAGAATGAGTGAAAAAAAGAGAACCCGTATAAACGTCAGCGGTCCAACAAGATTTTGTGAGGTGCTGTGTGAATTTTCAAAAGGGATTTAAGAAAGAGAAGTTATTCACTAGATTTTGTTTTCCTTCTCTTTCATGAATTTCGTCCTTTCTTCATGAGCTCTATTTATTGATGGTAATTCTATGCATCATTATCAATGGTTATTCATAACACTTTCTTGAGCTGACATTTTTTTTTTATTTTTTTTTTTTAGTGCTAAAGAAATTGGGTATTTGAGCCCTGTAGAAAATCAGGGAAACATTTATTCCTGCCTATTTTGGTATCTCTTTCCCCTTGTGACAAATCCAAAGCCCCTTTGACTTAATTAGAATTATTACCCTCATTTTACATAGAGGAAAACTGGAAACCAAAGAAGCTTCAAAATTTTCTCTGTTCTTCATGGAGGCTTCTGCAAACACTTAGGCAGGATCTCCTAAAACTTAGTCCTTTACTTGGATTCATGCTTTCTATTTCTTCCCCAGTACTGGAATAGGAAAAGGCGTAAAATTAAGTGTGAAGGAGGTTTAGGAACTCTTGATAATTTGGAGGGAATGTTTTATATTCTCATTTAAAAAAACAAATACTGCATGTAGTCAGTCAGTGCTTCAGACTTCTGTTTATGGAGCTCTTATTGCCTTGGACTCGAGCTCCCTATGTGAGGATGTAGTAGGTGAAGCTCAGTGGGAGAGGCAGGTTTGGAAAGCATTGCTTATAACTATAGTCAGCTAAAAGAAGATGAAATATTTTGCCTTTGCTGTGTCACTTTCATTTAGATTTATTTTCTTACTACATCTGATACCTTGTAATAAATCATTGTAAGGAAACCACAGGAACATAGGGCCATAAATGTAAATGCCCCAAATTTGTCACAAACAAACAACCCAACCAACACTGTGTGGTTTTAATCAATAAAAATTAATTGCATTTAGAATCAGAAATGTCTTCCTTCTCCCTGTCTCAAAAAGATTTTTTTTTTTTTTTTCCCCGCTCTCATGATTCATGTCCTTTGCAGGAGACTTGTGGAATTTAAGGTGTATCTGAGTTATTTGGATGTTTTTTTCTATCAATTACTTTGTTAGGAAAAGTGTGTACTTGTGTTAGCTAAAAATTATGTCTTCCTATTGAAAAAGTCACGTTTCAGCCAAAACAAAGAAAGAAATAAAAGTCTACAAGGGATGAAGAAAAAGCCAGAAGTTTTCCTTTTCAATATTTTCAAAATGAAGTATTTTCCTGTTTTCATTTCAAAGTGAAAACTGTTTGAAAACTACTGATTTATTTTTACAGGAAAAAAATATTCTTAGGATAAAAAAAGGTGCATGACTTTTGGTTGATTGCTTGGTTCTGTTAGCAATCTTAGAAATGTTTTTTTGATGTGCTGCTTATTTTTTGCTTTTCTCCATGAATTCCTGTTTTGGGAAAAGGAGTAGTGAATGTTTTGGGTTAATTAACATACCAATGCTAACAAACTCCTCCATAACATCCAGATAGGATACTTTCTGTGAAACAAAATTGCCGGAGTTCAGAAAAATTTTGTGTGCAGCCATTTAACTACACCATTTATCTGAGATGCTCTTAAATAAAATCAATGCTATTTTTGCATTTCCCTAATGGGAACCTATTAAGGAAAGTACACAGCCATTTTTAACCTCAGACACGTCTCAGGAGCAAGTCAGTACTGGATTCAATCCAGCGTATTAATGAGGAGCATTGAAATCATGATCCTGTGTCTGGGTATTTTGGTTACTGGATTTGGAAGTATTTTGTTGATGCACTGTGTCACATGGAGAATCTAATCTAGAAGATAATTTAAGCCCTTCCCTCTCTAATACTCTACCCGGTATCTCTTTGCCTACTTGGCAGTTATTTTGGAGCATCTTTTAATGCTTCTGTTCAGAATTCTTGCCTTCTGGAGTTCATAGATGCCCATAAAAAAGAAATTCTGGGTTGAAACTTGGCTCCAAATGATTTTAATTTTAATGATGAAAAATCTGTTAGGCCATTGAAGATTTACTGGCTTTAAAGTCAATAGGGATGGGAACTGCAAAGCAGTGTAGGAAAGACTGGCTGTACAAGTGCATACCATGTGAATAGCACGGAGCAGGAAACTAGAAGAGCAGGGGAAGAAAAAAGTGATTTAGATTTCTTCTGATCGGGGAAGCGCCTTTTTAGAACAAAGAATAGAGCAATCAAGTTCAGAATAGAACAGTGGCAAAATGTGTAGAAGAGATACAATCCAATATATTGCCAGCAAAAATAAAGCGACTTTGTGCATCTCACGTTGCAGTAGGTATCTCATTAGTTTTCTATAATGTCACTCTAGAAGCATTGGGAAGACACTGAGGAGAAAGTGATTAGGCCAGGTCTCAGCATAACCAGCTGCCTCTGACACAGTCCAAATGTGCCCATCTGTTCCTAAAAGAAGAGAGAATGTTTCTTTCCACTTCCAAAACATCAGGAGAGAGGTCAAACCAGGAGCATTGGAGGCTCAGAGAGCAGGGGATTCAGAGTTGGTTTTCAGTTAAAAACTTTTCAT
Organism: Gorsachius magnificus; assembly: GCA_034008185.1. Taxonomy (NCBI): domain Eukaryota; kingdom Metazoa; phylum Chordata; class Aves; order Pelecaniformes; family Ardeidae; genus Gorsachius; species Gorsachius magnificus. Next base: position 99,234,107 of record CM067081.1, read on the forward strand.
TGAAAACTTTCATGTTAAACATTTCACTTTTTCATGCTTTTTTTTTTTTTTTTTAAAATCTCCTCTCCCACAATGTCAATCCACTTTTTTGTTAGCATAGAAATCTCAATTTAAACAAAGGTATTTGTTATAACACAACCCCCACTCACATCCCCTAACTAAGGAAATTTTAGGAAACTGCATGTCTGCAAATGGGAAGGGAGGGCTTGTAAAGGAGGAGGGGTGGGAAGAAGAAACTGCACACATATTCTGTTGCATTCAGTAACTGAAAGCTGGAAGGGAAAGTTGGGACAAAATCAACACATTATGCAAGGTATCTCCCCCCGTGGGTGTGTGTTGTGGCTGGGGGAGAGACAGTGGGGAACAAGACTGGGTAGGGGTGGAGGAGAGCGTTCTGTGAATTATTTTCTTTACTGAACTTTGGTATCCCTGTGCTGTTGCCTGATGATGTCAGTTTGTGCTTTCTGGGTTTAACTATTTGGGAAATCTTTGACTTCCACACCTATGTTAGAATTCCTAGGCAAAAGGATTAGGATGCCATCCCCAGTGAGCATGGGATGGAAAAGGAGAAGCTAAACATGAGGGGTTTGTTCCATTTTTTGACAACTTCTCATCCAAAATGATCAGCGTGCATGTATTTAAAAAGTCCTAAAGTAATAAAATTCAGTTAAAAATTGCTGAAACTAGTACATCCCCTCAAAAGACCGCTCTGCTTAAGCAGCATAGACTCAAGCGATTGAGTCATGAGCTGTGTTAAAGCACTTTAAAAAGCTGATTCAAAGCTTTGTTACTTGCTGCTCTATTGAATCGACATATTTTATCAATAGGGCTCAAACTGATAAAAAAATGTTGGTTTGATCTTCCTCTAGTCATTATGACCCCTATCACTTGGAGAGAGTTAGTAACACTTACTGCTATTCATAGGGCTCTAGTTAGCCAGGCATTGGAAATCAACATTTAGGGGAAAATATGTTTAACATCATTAAATAAGAAATATATCAGATATTCATGTGAAGCTTTACCTAGTTATCACTATAAACCAAGAACCAGCAGTGGGATAAAACCCGGTTCCACCTATTTCTCCACTGTGTACTTCTTCAGGCACATGTGTTCCCAAACCCTTCAGAAAGGACACAGGAGCACCTCAGCTTGCTCTCCAAAGGGTGTCTTCAGCTGCCTCCTGGCAGCTGGAGGTTTGGCCCTTTGGCAATGTTGAGCTCAGGACTCCTCAGCAGAAACCACGTAGTCCCATGTGGTCACAAGGGGAACATAGGACTCAGGCCGTCTGCAGAAATGTTTTCTGATTTATGTTTGTTTAGCCAGGCAAATTCAGGCTCTTGCAGGGAGCTGAAGTGGCTGAAAAGAGCTCACCCTCGCAAAGTTTATGGCCTACTGTCTTTATGGGCCTAGGATGTGATAAAATATAAGGTTTGCATTTCAATTTGCCATCTAGGATGGTGGCTATGTGAGGAGTGTTTAACTTGAATATGGGGGTGATTTATGCATGGTAACATGGCATTTATTCTGCAGCCTTGAGAAGGGTGCATCAGCCTTGGAGGAGTGTTTACCTGTGACGGAGTCCCTCTAGAGCTCCTCTACCAACCACAGGCAGGGGTGGAAAAGATGGGTAGAGTTGGACATGGTTCAGCAGCTGTTGTAGCTGGCTATTTGCTTCCTGCTATCCTGCCCTATAACTTTTTCTTACCCCAGTGTTAGATGGAATTGCATCTATAAATAACAAGCTGTTTTGAAGGAATCCTTTTCATTGATTTCTTGCTTATGGGTTCAGTTGAAGCCTTCATCTCTGAACATCTGGCTAAACTTTGGGAAATGCCTCTATAATACAGAGAGCAAAGCAATGGACTAAGTTTCAATGAAGAGGTTTGCCAGTGCTAATGGTAGAAAGCCCAATCGGCTGAAGAGCCCTGCAACAGACTAGCCATAGCTCAATTAAACAACAAGTAACATGGCCCTCAGGTGGCTTGCATTGGCTAAAACTTGAGCTCCTATGCCTGTTTTTCTTGGGCCCTTGTCAAGATCCAAAATAACTATGGGGCCACAAACTCTAGTACTGCTTTAATGTTGAGCAAGCTGTCTCAGATGCCTCCAGTCTTTGGCCCCCATATAATAGCAGTGAGCATGACTCATTGTTTTCTAAAAATAAGCGGACTTTTTCATTTGATCTGCTATAATTAAAAAGGTGGCTGTAAAGTTATCTTTGAGCACTTAAAAAAGATAAAAAGTAGTTGGTCTCCTTCCCCCTCCCCCTTGGACACCAGTGCAGATGAGTCCTTGGATATATGAAATGTTGAATTTGCAGAAATGTGAAAATGTTGCTTTGATAGATCACAGGCATCTTTCAGTGGCTCAAAGGATATTAAAATGTCACAGTGAAGCAAATCAGCATTCTCATTCTTTATTCCTGTCTTTCAGGATACTCTTTGCAAACTATGGAGAAAACACATAATTATGTCTAGGAATTAGAAGAGTCAGAATATTGCTGTACTGCAATGAACAATTAATAATATTTATCTCTCACATAAGGCCTTACACTTTTCCTATATAAATCTCTTCTTATGCAATAAGTAGTAATTCAGTAAGTGCTATCTCCATTTTGCACGTACAGAACCTGAGACGCTGCATGAGCATGTGGAAAACATCAAATCTGCCTCAAAGCTTTTGCTAGATTTGAAGTTCTGTATGTAGGCATCGTCTTGGCCTCCACTGTACAAACTTTAGGCCACATGTTCAAAATTTTTCTCTCATTAAGTTTGTGTTTTATGTTTGATTCTATAGACCTCTTTTGATTTTTGGCTCTTTTGGGATTTTACTTTGCATACTTCAAAGCATGGAAAAATAAGAAATCACCCATTTTATGTTTATACTTGTTTGTTCCCACCTATAAAGTCTTATAATATTTATAAATTTACCTAAATGTTGCCAAATGCAATACAAGCAAAGCAAGGAATTATAAAACAGAAGCTTATCCAAGGGGAGGAAGAAGTGGGCAAGTTAAGAAAAAAATGGAGTTATAATAATTTTTGCCATCTTATTTGTCTTGAAAAATGTCACACTTAAATCTACATTTCAAGGTTTTGTGAATGCTGCAGAAAAATCCTGAGGCAAAGGGTAACTTACATGTTTTGTCAGCAGTGTACTCCACTTGTTAATAACCACTTGTTTCTGATAACTCCATTTGGCTGTAGCCTAAAACCTGTTTTAGGAAACAGTAGCTGACAGAGCCAGGCTTGAAGCCATTTAAAGTATTTGAAATTGGACTTTTGGCAGGAAGCTCCTCCTTACACACTTTCATTATTTTTTTTTTAGTACTTATAGTACCCAAAATAAACAAGAGAGATATTATTTCAGAAGACATAAGAGAGTAAGTTTCAGTCTAACAAATGTCCCTACATATAATTTTTTTCTTAATCAGCACCGACCTTTTGAGTTGATTCTCTATGATTGAGGGAAGGAGGACCTGTGAAAGGCCACAGACACCGATGATTTAAGAGACTTAAATAACTTGCACTTATAAAAACAAATACTTTACAATACTAATTGAAAGAGCTACAGCAGAAGCAGAAAGCTATGATTCAAACTTTTTGCAAGTTGGTAAACATTCAATGTTGATGACTTTTTTTTTTTTTATAAGTGGTATTATGTATTTCTTGACATTGTAGGTGACATGAATAGTGGCATCTAGTTTAGGTGAAATTATTAGACTATAGATGCCCATGCTTTTGGAAGAGCCTTAGCCTGTAAATAAAGACAATAAATGAGATCTTTTGATTAACCTTCCACCTGTTAAACATGCAATATAGAGATATCCTGGCTACAGGTTGAAGATCTAGCAATGCATAGATCAGCAAATGGCAATTTTTACTGTTGTAGCTGTTTGGCATTGGCACTCCTATTCTAAATGAATGACACAGCTGCTCTCTTTGGCGCATGTGGCTCCTTTTTTTATGTTTACCTGCCTATCTGAGGGAAAGCAGCATGTTCTTTCAGTGAAGAATAAGGAGCCTTTGGGGGATACTTACATAACTGAGGTCAAAATGTGTTCCTGTAGACAAGTGCAAGGCTCTTCCTCAGAAATTCCTGTGGTGACAGATGAAGCTCCCTTCTATGAAGTGAAATTCTGAAATTTGTCTCATCTCTTTCAAGTGGAAGCACCTAGATCAGGTGCTGGCTGAGTTGGATTTTACTCTTTATGTACCTCGTTCTAAGTCAACTGTCTGTCTGGATGATGTTTGGGGGAAAAAAAAAAAAAAAAAAAAAAAAGAAGGGTTTGCTCTCTGAGGAAAGAATATTGTTATTTAAAAAGTAAAGAAGTGGAACAGGAAAGAGAAAGACACAATCAGAAAAATGGGCCTCAACTTAGTGGTAGGCAGTTTATTCCTTAAGTAATAGTGACAGTTCATGCACATGGGAAGTCGTAAATGGCACCATGTTTGCTTAAGTGTAGGTTTTATATTACTGTTCTGCGGTAAAGCATTTAGAGAAACTCTGCTGATGTCAGTTAGGGAACCTGACATTTTTTATTTATAGTATTCCTAATCTAATAGATTGAGTTGTCTTGATTTCACACCCAATTTCTGAAAATATTGTGACTAGACAGGATTATAAAAAGCACTATTATATAATACCTGTTGACAGAGCTGATTAAGACTGAAAACAGAGGAAAGGAAGCACCCTGGTATGTGTCAGAGGTCACTGAAAAAGCCTATTCAAGGCTGCTGATAAAAAGCAGCTAGATATTCTGCTATCTATGGATGTTTTGAAAAGCACATTGCTCTTTAATGGAATCCTCTTTTCATTGGACTGTCACCACTGACTGCTCTATTATGTGCTCAATTATTATACATTTAAAAAAATATGACTTGTTCTGAAGAATGATAGTTAAAAAATTTGAAACGATGAAAGTTTGGAAAAATGTTGTAGCTGCTACACAACATGCTAGCTGACTTGCCTATTGTGAACCAAAGCAGTTATTGTAGAGACCCTATTTTATGCAAAGGCATAGTTCTTTTCTTTTGCCTCAAAGGATGGATAATTTCAATTTTAAAAGGAAAGGATACACTTGACCTCCATAATCGTTTTGTGTTGAAAAGACTGAATCACCCAGATTTAGAGCTGCTACTACCGCTTCCTCTTTCACAAATGTGTGCATTCCTCCCTTTTTACAGCACGTGCTGTATTTTAGTTTGTGTACAACCAGACTTCACATTGATATGAAAATTCACATTAGTCGCATACAAGAGGGAAGAGGAGGACAGAAAAGAACAATAGTGTTACGTATATTGAACATTGCAGCAGGACAAGTACCTGACTTGTTTGGGTGCAATGTCATGCTAATATATAAACTTGATGATAAACCCCATATAGCCCCCTTCTTACTGGAAGTATCAAACATCTTTTACCATGTAAAAGCCAGGTTACTTATTTTTGTTTTGTTCAATTTCATCTAAAAAGATGTATTATAAACCCTCCTCAGGTGCTTAATATCTATGTTAAAGCCATGGTTATTAATCAGAGTGAAAATGAATAGAGTGACCTCATTTTGCAAAGCTTCTCAATAATTTTGTTGTGCGATGAAAATAATTCCAGCAGTATTTTCTTCCTGTAGTAAGCGTGGGGACATGTATTATTATTCACCACAGTATCCTGATGAGACATGTCAGTCTCTAGGCTTCAGCAAATGAGGCAACTGCCTAGGGCAGAGACTGCCAGAAGGGGCTAAATGTCCTTGGCCGTACTCCCTCTTTTCCCACAGCACGGGTGAGCCTTGGGAGGGGTTAGGAACAGTCTGCATCCCACCATCATGCCTAGCAGCAGGGATCTGCAATGCGCACTTTTGCTTTTTATTGTGTATCATAAGAGTGATCACTTGAAGTGTTGCTGCCTGACAGGATGGTCTGGATTGGGACCATAAAAGAAATTTCTCTGGATTCCACAAGGTCTCAGGCATGTTATCTTCTGAAGTTCCTCTGGGAATCCTATATTCTTTGTCCTACCTCTAAGGAGCAGACACAGCATGCTGTTCCATCTCTCAGCTCAGCAACTGCCTGCCCTTTGGGAAGGGAGCTGTCGTATTGCTCTCTACTGAGCAGACCTTGAGAAAAATTACCTAGCGTTCCTTACTAAAGATTGAGCACCATGGGACTGTGACCTGTACATGCATGTGTGTGTGTATACAAGTATAGGTAAAGGGAAAGAAGAGGAGAGGAAGATGAATGGGAGTGTGTTCCTATTAATTGCTCCTGCTCCTCCTTGCTGAAAAAAGTCTACTTGAAGAGATGCTTCAGCAATAGGTGACTGCACCAGAATATGAATGGGGACAATATGGTCTTTATGTTATCCTTTGTAAATGGATTATTGCCTTCTGGCTGTGGTTTACTGTCACTAGCATGTTCTGCTTATAAGCAGAAGGTTGTGCCTTCCAATCAATTGTCTGAAAATGGAAAATCTCTTTCTCGTGTATCCATACTTAGAAAGGAGATGCTCGCTGTTTTTATGCAGACAGAACACATACAAAGGTAGACAGTGGCTTCATGTTACAGAGTTATCTCTGAATTTTGCTTTTAAACAAAGCAAGTAAAATTTGGAGCATATTTCAGTGTGGAGGTCAGAGAAATGTGTCTCATCTAATGATAAGCAAAGGACATCTGGTTATACCATCCATCAGTCTATTGCCTAGAGCAAGAGATATTCAAGTTTGACATGTCTGTATTGTGAGGGGGAGGGAGGAGAGGAGAGATAGCAGTCCTTTTTATCAAAATGCAGGAGCTGAAGTTGTTGATTCTCTGTTTTTTGGTTTTTTCCCTGAATTACTTTTGTGTTTGCTGTGTTCACTGTTTGTGGGTGCTATCCACAAAGCTGATCATGTAATGCTTCCACAAAAGAAAATATTAAATTAAAATAATTTGAACATTAAGAATGTTTGAACACTATTTTTTAGTATGATTCTAGATTTAAGTTACAGAGGATTCTTTATGGGAGAAGTTTCTTCTCATTAATATTCAACAATATCCTAAAAGATAAAACTCCTTTACTTAAAGATACTGACAATTCTCCCCTAGATTTGAACATGGGTCAGAATGGCAGTCTGGGTTGCTTATGATTTATAGTTGCTACTATATTATTGATTCATTCCCAATATTCATCTAGTGTTGATAATCCCAATGAAAATAAGAACAATTGGGAATTAAAAAATAGTTCATAGTTCTTAAATAGTATTGTACATTACTAAAATACATTATTTTCTAGCTTTCTGATATTTACCATGCAACCGGTTCATACAGATTTCTAAATTTTTTTTAAATGGAAAGTGGATATTAAGTAGGTTTTTTGTCTGGTTTTGTTTTTTTTTAAAAAAATTGTATTTTTGCTTCACAAAATATTCAGTTAACATGCCACATTGTGACATTTCTTTCAGATTATGTTAGTTACATCCCTTTTAAGGTAGTCTTTTGACACCAAGGAAGTGGTTTGTTGCCTGGGTTGTGTTTTCTTTACTTTTCTCTTCATTGAAGAATACCTTTAGAACAGGGCTTCTGGTTTTATACCTAAATCTCTTTTAATGCTTCTGATTTATTTTATGGAGTTGCTTATTACAGCCTGCTTTGTGTACCTTGTTTGAAAGCAACCTTCTAGAAAGAAAATGTGTTTAGTATATGAAGAACAGCTGATAAATTCCTTTGATCCTTTTTTCATTATAGACTTGTACTTGTCTGTATGGTTCCTTTAGTGAACAGAGAGTTGGTCAAATTATTGTGGTACAGGTATTAGTAACTGGAATTTGGGCATATAAAGAGGTGGTTTCATTGTAATCTCTCAAACTCTTCTTTTATCACTTCCTAACTCTGATTAGTAATGAATATGTGTGAGTGGAGTTTTTCATTTGAAGATTCAAAATTTTATATTTTTTCAATTATCAAACGTGAAGCATTAAGTTTGATTTCTGTGTATGAAATCTGACATAAATCTTTCAGGAAAATTAAAGTAGATTTACTGTTGGGATTAAAGATTTGAGAGAGGAAAAATGTCTGAGGAGAAGTTATTTTTATGAAGATGAACAGCAGACAGAAATTGATCCTTCAAAAGAAGAAATTAACAAGAGTGGGGTTTTTTTTCCTCTACTTTGTTTTTAAGATGATATGAATTATTAATAAACCTAAAATGGTTCTGCCATTGGTGATCCTGCCCATTACAGATTAGAGCTAGAGCTGTTATTCCGAATGGTTAAACCCAAACTCTATTCCCCTAACACCTGTGAGGGTCAGGACCCAAAAAGTCTAGGCACCACTCATCTCAAAGGTCAGGAGAAGACTTGGAGAAACAGCCACCATGTCATTTGTGGATCCACCGGAGAAGAATATCAAAGTGTACCTTGTGCAGAGCTGTGGCTCCAGTGCAGCACACTGTAGGGCAGTCACAGTATCACTTGCTCCATTGGCAAATGCTGACCAGATTTGCTCATCCAACAATCTTTCTGGTAGGGGAAAATGAGAGGTCAGTTCCATTCAGAAAATTGCCAACATGCCAGCTCTTGCTGCCTCTGTGGATTGAATGAGAAAGTATAAATGTGTGAAATATGTTTCATTTTGTGTATTCACTAGGCATTGCTAAAGAGGTGTATGTCACCTATGTTAGACTGAAACCCAAGGAATCTGCAATTCTGACACTCTGGAAAAGTCTTCTGCTGTTGCCCAGAGTGCCTCTACTGTATAGGCAAGGGAGTATCAGCAATCATTTTCCTGGACATGCTGATTGGAATCGCTGAAATCAAGAAGAAACTTTTCCTGCATGGTGATGTTTGGTTAGAGACAGCGTCGAGTATGCGATGCGGGCAAACGGCGTGCATATCGCTCCTCTGTGAGCAGTCCATATCAGGGCTGCAAGGGGCTGCCAGTGTGGAAAATCTATTGCGTTCAGTTTTGTGAAAGGCTGCATCAGAAATGGATGTCATTGGTTTTAAGAGGAATTTTTTTTGAATTTTAGCTGTAAAAGCATGTCTGTGTATATAAGCGAAAATTTTCTTCTGAAGCTAAAACTTCCAGTGCCAAACCTGTCTAGCTCATGACAGATGCATTTTTGAAGATCTTCTCATTTAAAGATAACTTAGTTTTTACAGTAAAATTTGTTTTTTTCTGTTTTAAAGGGAAATTTTTTAATAGAACTGGCTATGACTGATTTGGCTACAAATCCAAATAAACTTTTTTTTTCCTCTTTCCAATATGAATCAAAATTGTCTTTTCCCAATTTTCCCCTTGGATGGGGGATAGAAAAGATGGAATGCTTCCTGTGAGCTGTGAGCAGCACCAAGTATTTAAATCACACTGGAGGAAAGCCTTTGTTTGCCCTATCAGCATATTTTTAGCTGAAGCAATAAACTACAAAGGATTAAATTTGAACACAACTGATTGATCTTGGTATTTAAGACACAGAATGTATTACTGTATATTATGTTCTTCAGAATTGCACTACTACTTTTGCCTCAGATCCATTTTGGAGCCTAATGCTATTTTAAACCATACATCTAGTCTGGTTTCTCTGTACTAGGTGGCAAGCTCCTTAGGCAGATGTTTGCCTGTCTTGTTTTTTTTTCCTTTTTTAATAGCACGGATGGAACATTCATACTTTCCCATTTGGATTGTAGTGAGCACCTAGCACTGTCTGCTATGGGAACAGTTTTATAATGATAAATACTGTGGTCTCCTACTTTTCAGATGTAAAAATTATAATAAGCAAAGACCAGAGTTAGTCTGTTTTGTTTCTATTCAGCACTTGCTACTGAGAAAGGGATTTATAAAATCCCCCTAAAAGATAAGTAACTTAATTTCTAGCCCTTCAGAGCTTAATCGCTGCTGTTTAAATGCAAATGTCATTATTTCTTTTATATTTAAATGAAAATTAGCATTTCAATAACAGGTGTTGTTGCTTGGTGTCATGGTTTAACCCCAGCCGGCAGCTAAGCCCCACAGAGCCGCTCGATCACCCCCACTCTGCCTGAGCAAAATGCGCTTGTTTGAAGATGCAGCATCTGACACAAGGAGGTGAAGAATTTCGCAGTATTTATAGTTGCTTCAGGTATGCCTCCCTTTCCTTAGACTTTGTTATAGGGAATTGTTGTGGTTTAACCCCAGCTGGCAACAAAGCCCCACCCAGGCGCTCACTCACTCCTCCATCTCCTCCCCAGCCCCCAGTAGGATGCGGGTGAGAATCGGAAGAGTAAGAGTGAGAAAACCCGTGGGTTGAGATAAAGACAGTTTAATAGGAAAGCAAAAGCTGTGCATGCAAGCAAAGCAAACCAAGGAATTCATCCACTGCTTCCCATGGGGAGGCAGGTGCTCAGCCATCCCCAGGACAGCAAGGCTCCATCACGCATAACGGTGACTTGGGAAGACAAACGCCATCACTCTGAACATCCCCTGCCCCAATTCCTTCTTCTTCCCCCAGCTTTATATACTGAGCATGACATCATACAGTGTGGAATATGCTTTTGGTCAGTTGGGGTCAGCTGTCCTGGCTGTGTCCCCTCCCAGCTTCTTGGGCACCCCCAACCCCCTCGCTGGTGGGGTGAGGAGCAGCTGAAACCATCCCTGTATTATCAACACTTTTTTCAGCACAAATCGAAAACCTAGCCCCATACTAGCTACTGTGAAGAAAATTAACTCTATTGCAGCCCAAACCAGCACACTTGGGAAGCTGGGCTTCCCTTTTTTCCAATGTCTAAAGTTACAGAACTAAAATCTTGAAAGTTAGAAAATAGGCATTGGAAGCACCCAAACACATTACTGCTCCATGTAGGTAATGAAGTCGCAGGCTTTCTGACTCATATGTTGGGAAAGAATAGTTTTCATAATACAATGCATTTCAAAATATATGTAGTTCACATTTTTTTCACTTTCAGGTTTAAGCTGCTGAAAAGTACAGCTTTTGCATTGCTCAGAATGTTACTATACTGCAAAAAGTTGATGCTGAATTAAATAGTGGAATATAGAGGGGTGTGCAGTAGTTGGTGGTGGTTTTGGAGGACTTTTAAAAAAATGATGCATTTATATATGAGTAATAAAAAAAAAAAACCCCTCCAGATGGACAAAAAAAAGTGGAAAAAAAAAATCCATTGGAGAGGTCATGTAATTGTAAATAAAATTTAGCTCCAAGAAATACGGACTAAATTAAATTATTTGTAAGCAAAATTCTACTTACTGCTTAGAAACCTGCAAAATCCAGGTCGGTCTAAGACAGACATTGGGATTGGATATTAGAAATTGGAGAGCTTCTGAATAAATTAAAGATATCTCATTTCCAAGTGCGAATATTTTTCTGACTTCTGTTACCTATTTAATCAAAGGTAGTTAGCAAGTTACTAATGTGTCCGAAGAAGAGCAGTGAAGCTGGTGAAGGGTCTAGAGCGCAAATCTTATGAGAAGCGGCTGAGGGAACTGGGGTTGTGTAGCCTGGAGAAGAGGAGGCTGAGGGGAGACCTGATCGCCCTCTACAACTGCCTGACAGGAGGCCGTAGCCAGGTGGGGGTCGGTCTCTTCTCCCGAGTAACAAGAGATAGGATGAGAGGAAATGGCCTCAATTTGTGCCAGGGGAGGTTTAGACAGTAGGAAAAAATTCTTCACTGAAAGGGTCATCAGGCACTGGAACGGGCTGCCCAGGGAAGCTCTTGAGTCCCCACCCTGGAGGTATTTAAAAGATGGGTAGATGTGGTGCTTAGGGACATGGCTTAGTGATGGACCTGGTAGTGCCATTACTGTAAACAATGCATTTAGAGAGCTTTGGGATGAAAAGGTCACCAGATGGAGAGAGCACTGGGTTATGGAGTTTACTAAAATGGTAAATGGCATGAAGAGGCTACATTTAATTAACTGTAATTTTGAAAGGTGGACTTGTGCTCCCACACAGAGTGGATGGGCATAGGGTGGATATTTTAGTGCATCCAATGTAAGAAAAATCAAGTTTTCATTGTCTTACCTCCACAAAATTCAGTGGGTTTTATGCTTTGTAAAATCACTTTGATATTGCAGCAGTTGCAGGCAATTATTCAATGCTTCATTTCTGACTTAAGAAATTCTTGCTTCTGTGTTCAAAATTACAGTGTGGTTGGGTGATTATACTACTATAGTAGGATGACCACAGTAAAATAGATGTACAAAGGTTAATAATGCAGATGTCCTTAAGGCAGACCTCCTTTAAAACAAAATATTGATGCCAAAGCACATCAGTTCTGTTTGTTTTGATGGAGACAGTGAGAAAAAAAGTGTACAGGTACAGACACTGAAGAGTGTGCTTACAGACTTAAATTTGACAGACTTTTCTAAGGGTTGTTCCTAGTCTGAAATTTGTATCTTTAGGAATGTTCATGGAAACAAATATTGCTCCTGGCTTAAGTTTACTACTAAGTGCAAATATAAGCCAAGAAATATATGAACACATTTGAGATTTTAAACCTCTGAATTTTTAGTGAAGGGAGTTCTTAAACTCTTTGTGCAACAAAAGCTGTCTGGAGCTAGGAAGCAACTATTTTTTTTTTTTTTTTTGTATATATGTGTAGGAAGGCTGAAAGGAACTATGGATCATTAGGAAGAAATTTCATCATGCACTGTAGAAAGCCAGGTTTACAAAAAAGCTCAGTGGTCTGTAGAGAATTGAAGATTGAGATCCTTCATTTTGCCTTGTGGAACCATTTTTCTAGTCCTGCTAGAGCTAACACTGAGACAACACCCATTATTTTTCTCCCTTGCACCGCTACCATTATATTTTAAGAATTACTGATAACATGGTGCATGTTTTGTATTTTAAACTTGTAGAACAAATAATCCCAAGGAAAGATCAGTTTTCTTCTGCATATTTTTTCCCCTGGGCTAACCTTCTCTTCTCTTGTTCCTATTGATGTGCTTTTTGAAACAGGAAAGTGCAAGGATGCACCTCACAGACACCTTACCAGCAGCTAAATCTTGCTGGACTTAGTGCTGGTCCCTTCTGAAATTATAGGATTTATGGCTAGTTCTTGCAAGTTGTCTCTGATGCATAGGCATTTGTTGGGATTTTTTGTTCATTTAAAAGTGTGATCTGGTCTATATAATATGTCATTCTATTCTGAAATTGCTTTATCTCTAATAATGTTGGGAATAGTTTGCTAGTTACATTCTAAATGAGAAGGTTTGAGTGATATTCATAGGAATAGTTTTTGTACAGTCAGTCGCTTTTTATGTTAATCTGCCTGAAGGATTTGCTTGGGGAGGTGGGTAAAGAATGGCATGTTTCAAAAAAATGTAGGTGGAAATAGTTCCTTAGGGGAACAACAAATTCTGTTTGTTAACCACACGTTAATGAAACGCAGATTCAAATCTTATAGTTCCTGTTTCTTTCTCTAGGACCTGAAGTGCCTCGAAGAGATTATTTAGATATTTACTACTTAAAAACATTTGCTATCCAGAGAAGTACAAGTCATGGAATTAGGATTGGATAGAACATTTTTACTGGTTACTGTGGAGAAATTGAGCCTAAACCTTTTGGACTATGGGCCAGTTGCCAGCCCTTGCAGATAACTGCATCCTCACCAAGTGACTTTTCCTTGAAATCACTTGTATAGTGATAATATAGGGTGTTGCCAGGGGAATACTTGTTCTTGGCATGGTCCTGTGCCATCAACCAGTAGTGGGTCAAAGGAAGAAGTCGTACAGGTTTATTCACCCCCTCCTCTGTCTCCTTCCCTCTGCAACTGCTCTTCAGGATATTTGATTATTGTCTGATTTTTTCTATTGAAGGTTTCATAGGTTAAGTTTAGGTATTCAAGTACTCTTCAATACCACCAATGTTTGGCCACCTTTAGTCACAGGTTTAGCTCATATCGCCATTTATCTTTCAACTTTCTGTTTCACTGTGTTATTTACTTCAGATCCAAGGCTTGGATCCTGGACTGAGCTTTCTGCCCTTCACAATTGCAGGTTCACATCAAGGTGTGTTACTCTGAAACTGTCCCCTAGCAAGTCTCTGGCCTACACTTTGATACCTTTCCAAGGTCTTCAGTGGCAAATGAGTGTCGTAGACTCTCTGCTTCCACCCTCCCATAATATGTACTGGCAGTGTATCTGCACACCTGGTTTAATTGTTCTGTCTTCAGACTGAAATGATGCACCCAGTCTGGGACTTTTCATGTTGTCCCCTTTCACATTAATTCCTATGTCCTGGCTAACATTGATAGCATCTGAAGCAATGGCAAAAACTGATGAATCATCAGGAATGACATAATATGCCCTGTTTGACCATTGTTTTAGAAAATTTGACTTATGAGAAGTGTATGCCCACTTGCTACTATTCCTGGCAAAGAAGCACATGTTTTTTGACTCCTAATGCTTTGCAATCTTTCTGTTTTGTGCTTTACTTGGTGGGTTTTTTTGTGATGGCCAGATAACATGCAGTGCAGCTTCTGTAGACCTTTTATGCTATACAGTTATACTGTATTTTAAACTCCCTTAATTCCCTATTGTATGTTAATTTTTACCTTGGTTGCTGCTCTAGTTCTTCCATGTTATAGTATCTGTTGATCTGTCTTTTTTGATTTTTGCTTACATTTGTGCCTCTGCACATCTTGTAGAGGCATCTCCTGGGAAACATCTTCTCTTTGTTCATGTTTTAGGCTTGAAATCAGTACTTGAATGTAGCTGTATTTTACAGATTGGCTATTTTGCTATAATTAAGCTTCATGAATATGAAGATTCATGTAGTATTCCCATGGTGTCCTACAGTTAGGTTTAGCAATAGGATTTTATCTCATCTCACTGTAACCCATTATCATGTCACTTTTGCTAAATTGTAACACCATATTGATTCTCAAGAAATGCAGAGTATATACTTTCTAATTTTTGTCTTTATTTTTAAGCCTAGGTAGATGGACTGTGATGATTGTTTGCTGAAGAGTTGCGAGAGAAGTTTGCTGGGGGAGAAAAAAGGGGGGAAATTGTTGATGAAAACCTTAAAGTAATTTATTTTGAAAATTTACCACGAGTTTGGAATTTAATAAAACCTGTCATAGTAGATAATGTAGTTTACTGAATGAAGTAATTGACTGGAAGTTTTGAGATGATTATATCTTTAGGAGTATCCCTGGCTTTCTGTGTGTTTGTTTTGGGGAGAGGTCCTTTGTTTCTTTGTCTTTTGCCTTGGTGCACCTTGTTCTCTTTATTTCCCCTCTATTCTTTTTTCTTCTTTCTTATTTTTAAAGAGTATAAGATTTTCAGAACAGGCACCACCTTTCATTACATGTGTGTACAGCATGCAGTATAAAGGACTCCAATCTCAGTTAGCTTTTAGGCAGAAGTGTCATGCGTATACTGGTAACACCAGAAAACTCAAAAGTATGTTTGTAAAAGTGATTTTTTGTTTTCTATATGATGGAGTGGTTATTAGTTCCTTAACTGCAGTGGAAGAATAAATAGAAATAAATATAAATAAACTGGATACAGTGCTTCAGGTTGACAGAAGACCTCTGAGTCCCAACAAAAGTCTTGCTGGACTCTTGTTGATGGTAAAATAGAGGATTATCACTGTTCTTTGCTCTATTTCTTTGCCTCTATAGCTGTTTGCTTTGCAGTTTACTCTCCTTGTAATGTATTAGTGATTATTGTAAGCTCTGACTTGAAAATTAAAGCTTTACAATACTTGGTTCTCTGGAGAATGATCCAAAATTGGCTGAAACCTGGACTGTGTATTAAGAATAGCATTTAAGCTTTTAGAAAGCTTTTATAAATTACTTACATGACCAAATGCCATTTTTGTTTGATTTACTGAGAATGAGATTCCTTCAGTCACGTCCTGGGACATTTCTAAATATGTTGAGCATGAATTTGTCCTCTGAGCAGGAATGAATCAAATCCAGGTATACACAGCTCTGCATAAATTTCTTTTTATTCTACTTTTCCACATAGACTTAGTGACTTCAAAATTTAACCTTCAGCAATTGCTTTCAACCCTCCAAAGTGACTAGAGTAAGAACAGGGAACCTTTCCCACCCTTGAGCCAACCTGCCTTTTCTTGCACTCAGTAATATTTCTGACTCAAAATATTGCTACAACTAGTTAACAGATAATTATATATAGCTCTGCATAACTTGCTGATCACTTTCATAAGTTTCAGTTAGTTAATATTCCAGATATAGTTGTAGCTTTCAGCAAAGTGCAATTGCAGTGTACGATAGGGAGGTCTCATACTAATCAGACTCACTTATTCCCTCAAAATATAGTACAGAACATTAATTTCATGCTACTTCAAAATGTATTAGCCAAGTGCCAATTCCATTCCAAATCACATAAAGGCTGATCTGGGATTAAAAAAAAAAAAAAAAAGCCCCAAACCCCCTGAAAGATGGCAACTTTATTTTCAGTTTTATGGAAACTAGTTCTTGTCAGAAAACTTGATCTTGCTCTTTTTTTTTTTTTTTTTTTTTTTTTTAATTCAGTTTTTTAAGACTCAGAAATATACTAGAAAAGGAGTACTGAGATAATGGACTGTAACATTAAGTAATTGACTTACTGTCATGGAAGTAATTAAAAACATTTATCAGCATACAAAATCTACACAGAACTTTATTAAATAGATTAGAAAAACAACCCCCAGGCCACATGACATACCTCAAAAGTAATATGTTCTGTGGGTCTTTTCTTGGCTTAGTGCTTGTCAATACTTTTATCTATCACCTAGAATAAAACATGGAATAGTTTTTGACAAATTGCTCAGGCAGCATGAGGGCCTGCATGCTAGGCAGTGAAGAAGGGAAATCTTGTCCTGACAGGGTGGCACTTGACAACATAGGACATGCTGTGCACAAGTATTGCTCTAAAAGGAAGCAAACACTAGCTCCAAACTAGGGTTAATAGGTATTACAATATTCCCTCATCTGTGAGGAAAACCTTAAAGGTCAAGCAGGCAGGGGCAGACCTTAGGTGTCTGATCCCTGCTCTGTGTCTTAGGATGGCCCAGTGAATGGAAGCTAGTGAGGATTTGCCATGCTACCAGCCATCGAACTGACCACGTTTGGAAGGAGTAACAATGGTGATCCAAATTATGCAGAACAACTGTGTTCATCTGAATAAAATAGCCTTCTTTGACTGATTTGCCTGCTGTAACATAGCTGAATGGAAGATCATGCTGTTAGGAACAAAGGATGTGCGTGTCGAGCGTATAGGCTGGAATGGAGTCTCATTTGGAAGGTGCTCTGGGGTGGTGTGCATGTAGCCTGCCCTGCACTGGTGTGGTGAAACAGTTAGGCTGCCATAGGATTAGGTGAATATTAAGTAGAATTGAGGCTAATATTTTTGCTTCTAGCTTTGGTGAAACATGCAGCTGTCTTCTGAATGATGAGATGTCTCAGAGAGTTTAGAAAATGGTCTGGGTTCCGGAAAAACTATCCCAAAATGAGAGACTGAAGGATCTCACTCTTTAGCTTCTTATTGATTATCTAGGCAGAAATCATTTATTCACACATTCCATTGTGTGGAAGGTCTGTGATGATAAAATGCAAAAGCTGAAGCTAGTTATGATGACAGTAAGAATAAATGCAAGGTTTTAACAATGAAAACAGTTCTTTAGCAATTAGTGTTTATCTCAAGGTGGAATGACTCGCAGAAAGATGTGCTCTGGCGCAACCAGAAGTGACAAGCTTGAATCACTGGGGTAAAGCTATTAGCTGTGCTGAGACACATGATTGTTTCTGTTCTTCAGAGCAACGGGTGTGTGTCAAAGAAAATGCAGGAGGAACCTGTTGTTGTGCGGGCGTTGTCCAGGGTACTGAACGCGGGAGCCGGCTTTCTCATGGAATAAGAAACTGTTGTTCAAAAACTTAAAATACAACATCAGTTTAATGTAGGAGAAGTGCACATTGAGAAAAGAAATAGTTGTATCACCCTCCCATGGGTTAGTGTATATGCTTCTGTGAATGTTTTGTTTGTTGGGAGACACCCCTCACCCTTCCCCAACCCCCCTGCCTTCTCACCTTCCTCCATGGGTTAGGATATTTGCTTCTGTGTAGCCATTTGTCTATTCATTGGCCAAGCATGGAAAGACGCCTAAATTGTGCAAAAAATTAATTTCAAAAAAATAGCTTTATTTCTGTCCTAGAGTGAAGAACTTCTCAAGGGCTGGTTTTGATATATTATCCATGTCAGCTGTAAGGGAAGTTTTGTAGAGAAGAGATTGTCCAATCTGTCACGCTATATTAAAAATAGTTCTTCTTGTGGTGTGCTCTAGTGTTCTGGAGGGGTGGAGATAAGATTCTTCCACTCATTCTGCTCCTCTGAAGGTAAATTCCAAACTGGATTTCAGAAGTCCTGCCTACCTCTGAAAAGATCCTTTTCAGACAGTAATTTAACATGCAAGTTGGATCGCAGAATAAAGTCTGCAGAATGTTACAGAATACAAGTGTTCTGCAATCCTGCAGCTAATTTGCTTTGCTGTCATTGGAAAGTAATAATTTTGTTCTTTTCAGAAAAAAATTGTAAGAAAAAGTTCTTTTACTGAGTTGTGATCATACATCAAGCATATTCTGTACTGCTTATATTTGCCTTTTAACTTTGATATCTCTCTTTGGCTTGGGAAGTCACAATATCTGAGAGCCCAGAGAAGGTCATGCTCTGTACATTTGTCAGGCTTGATTGTAATACCGTGCTTCATTCTCAACTTTTCTTTACCCTGAGGACAGACAGGCAGAAAGACTGTATTTAATATCACAATTAGCTTTCCTGAAGCAATCATGCTGGAAGAAAGATACAGGCAATTGATGGTAGTGATATTGTAAAAATAAACTGCCCTGTTCTCTGAAAAAGTGTGTGTAGGAAACTGCAGGAATTGTTCAGGCCGTCTTTTTGCACTGAAGTACATAATAATGCAATTTAGTTCAATCTTGTCAGATTGAGGAGGTATTAAAAAAATAATGCACCTCCAGCTTGTTTGACAGCCCAGTGACTGATAGAGTAAGTGACAATAGCTTTTTGCTCTCAGTGCACACCAGGGAGTGCCTAGAAACTTTGTGAAAATAGAAATGCAGTGGTATCAAGTGGGTTGGGGAGCTGAAGGGACTGCTGGTGTCATTGGAAGATAAATGGGACAAGTAGAATTAAGCCCCTGAAACAATGAAATAAAAAGTAATGAAAACAAAAATTAATTCTGGTTCTTGGTTGCAGGTGACCGACAGCGTGAGGACATGATGTAGTGGCCCGAGTTTGATCCAACTGGTTTAGACAGTATGGGTGCAGATCAGAATAGCAGTAAAATAAATAATTAAAATGATAGGTGGACTTCATAGCTTCTGAGCTTATGAATGTACAGTTTAATAAACATATTTTCCCTATGTTGTAGGTATGGGGTGAGGGCTTAAAGAAAGCAGACATTTTACCTGAAAAGAATATGGAACGAAATTTAAAAGTGATTGCTAGAAATTGCAGTACTAGAATTTTAACAGAATTATTTCAAGGGATTTTTTTGTTCAGGCTAACCATTTAGGCCAATGTAGTGGTTTATGTCCAGAACTTTCCTGGTTTCACGATATTTATTAAACTCAGCATGCAAATGTGCACTGAGTTCTATTACAGGACTTGATATGTGAATGTGACAGTCTGTGTCACCCTGGGTACATAAGTGATGTTATTTTCCTTCTTCCTTGGATGGAAAGGGGCAAAGTTGAGTCACATAGACCTAAATACATCCATCAAAATGGAAGAGTTGGGTGAGAAGGCTTCATATAGAGTGGAGAGAGCTTAGATTTTCTAAAAATAAGACTTAGACCAAAAGCATATCTTATTCTTGTGGAATTTTCCAATGTATTTGAAATCTATGTGGATAGGACTTTTATAGCTTTTATAGACATTTTGCAATACCTCTGATCAGGCAGCAAAAAGCAGTTTTCCTTTCGGTTCATTCCTAACCATACCTCCACTCTGACACTTTCTCAACACATTGCCATGGAGTTTGAAATTAAATAACTCCTATGATCTGGTTACAACCCTAACAAATCTCTGAAGTGCATTAAAGAACATTTAGCACTGCTCAGTGCTGGATATGCATAATTACTTCTTAAAAATCTACAAAGGCTGCACAGTGTCTAAACAAAATGGATCCTCATTCTTTGCTGGAAATCATAGTTTATATGCACTGTCCAAAGATTTTTTGTCATTGCATTACCAATTAAATACATGAGGTCACTGAAGTGATAGGAGATTTAGATTTGCTTATAGAACCGTATTTAAACTTTTGTCCCTGAACTGCCTGCAGATGTTCTCATATAATAGCTTAAATAAAAGTATAAAATGTAAGCTCTGTGCTGGTGGGGATTCGGTAGCATTTTATTGATAGGCTTAAATGATAACTTCACTTGTTCTTCAGATGGCCACCACTGGAACCGTAACTCTATCTGATGTCTTACGCTGTTCTTGGTAAGATACAATGTGGATAGAAAAGATCTGATGGTCTTGAAAAAGCTTGGCTAAAAGCAACTGCCTGAACAAAATGCGCTTGTTTGAAGATGCAGCATCTGACACAAGGAGGTGAAGAATTTCGCAGTATTTATAGTTGCTTCAGGTATGCCTCCCTTTCCTTAGACTTTGTTATAGGGAATTGTTGTGGTTTAACCCCAGCTGGCAACAAAGCCCCACCCAGGCGCTCACTCACTCCTCCATCTCCTCCCCAGCCCCCAGTAGGATGCGGGTGAGAATCGGAAGAGTAAGAGTGAGAAAACCCGTGGGTTGAGATAAAGACAGTTTAATAGGAAAGCAAAAGCTGTGCATGCAAGCAAAGCAAACCAAGGAATTCATCCACTGCTTCCCATGGGGAGGCAGGTGCTCAGCCATCCCCAGGACAGCAAGGCTCCATCACGCATAACGGTGACTTGGGAAGACAAACGCCATCACTCTGAACATCCCCTGCCCCGATTCCTTCTTCTTCCCCCAGCTTGACTGAGCATGACATCATACAGTGTGGAATATGCCTTTGGTCAGTTGGGGTCAACTGTCCCGGCTGTGCCCCTTCCCAACTCCATGTGCACTCCCAACCCCTTGGCTTGTGGGGTGGGGTGAGGAGCAGCAAAGGCCTTGACTCTGTGTAAGCGCTGCTCAGCAATAATGAAACCATCCCTGTACTATCAACACTTTTTTTCAGCACAAATCCAAAACATAGCCCCATACTAGCTACTGTGAAAAAATTAATTTTACTGCAGCCAAAAGCAGTACAGGAATAAGCGCCTGTGTCCTTCTAGAAACGACTGATACATGCTGAGTTGTTAATGTAAATAGAGCTTCATAAGGCTGGTTCTTTATCATCCAAGACAATGAACTTTGTCACTGCTTCCAGGGGGAGCTGTATTATGCCAGGCACCCTGGGTGGGACATAGGTGGGGAGCATGGCTCACAGGCCACTGAAATGTGGGGTAGTGGTTAGCGTGTGTCTCCCCTCTGCTCCTGTTGGGAGGCTGGCACCGAGGTGGTTTTACAATGGCAAAGGGTGAAAGAAGAGCCCAAGGGAGGGAGGACAGGGGTCCTTGGTTCCATAATGGGCAGGTGGGAGAGAGGGTCCTGGGGCTGAGGTCCTGCTTTGGAGTGATGCAGTGTTGGTGTGCAGTGGGAAGGAGGTAAGGTGCACTGGGTGAAGGGTGTGATTTGGGACACTTGGGAAGATATGTCAGGAGGGTGCAGAAAGGGTTGACTCTGTCAGGTAAAATTTTGGAACATCTCGTAGAGGTAGTGCCTTGGCTGTCCCTATGTATATGTATCTAGTACTTGGTCCTTTCTTTTTTTCCTTTTCCTGTGCCTGGATAATGGTATCACAAATAATTGTCCCTGATGGGATATTGGTGTTAGTAAACTAGTTTAACAGATCTCCTATTTGTACTTTGGTATTTCCGGGAAGTCAACCCTATTCACTCTCACTTCTTCACAAATACTTACATAAATTCACCCATAAATCCACACCACTCTTATTTTCTACTGTCAGTTCAGTCAGTGCACATTATTTACCTGATAGCCAGCTTTTTTTTCCCCCAGTTAACCTTGTCTGTCTTACTCAACTCCTTCCATATGAAGTATATTTCAAAGCTGATTTATTCTGTACTGGGTAGGGAGTACATGGAGGTTCCAATTCTATGCATCAACCAGATTCTTTTTATTAAATCAGCCATGTACATCAATAATCAAAAGAAAGAAATTTTCCAATTCTTTGGACTGCTCAGCTGAGTCCTCGGCTATATAATCTAGTCTTCTGTGTTCAATTTCCCAGGCACCCATTACCTTTGAAGCTAAGAATCCTTTCCCAGTTTTGCATCTTTGTCTAATATCAACCTTTCTACTTATCCACAGCCCTGTGTAAAATACGAAATACACTTTGACCTTTAAAATGGACTTTGTTTAGTTTGGCTATCATTAAGCTTCTTCAGGCACATATTTGTATTTACTCTGACTATTTAAAATTATACCATCTTATGACCAGACATGCCGTATTTACCGGGTAAGGCATTAACATACCAATTTCCAAATGTTGGACAGAGAATGCTATGAGCCATTCATACATAACAGATAAATAGCTATTGCATGGCTTTGCTGATTCAAGAATACCACCTTGTTTTCATTTTTCTGTTAAAGTCTAAAAAAGTTGTGATAACTCACTCCTTTATCTGCTTTAGATCCGGTCTGTGCTACCAGATTTTTTATAATTTATTTTTTTTTTTCTTTTTCCACTGCAACCTTACCAAATCAATTTCAAGCAACATAACCTATTTAGAAGCATCTTTGTTATTTTTTCCTTAACCCCCAAACAAGCACTTCTGTGATAGTCAGTCAGTGGTAAGGTGCTTGTATGGATGAGTTTTAGCAACAAAGCTGTGAAGTCAGCCAACAAAAGCTGTGGCTGTGAACATTTCTGATGTATCCCTATTTAGAGAAGGACACTATGAAATCAAAGATTAGATCTTAATTTGAGCATGACTCTGCCTTTGTCTTCCAACTCTTTTGCACAGGAGGTGTGACTAGAATTCGGTTTGTACTTGCTAGGGAAGTTACATGTTCACCCACAATTATTCTGTTTTAACCTTGAAGAGCAAATGAGTCAAATATATATATATATATATATTTTCATGAAAAAATTTCCATGAAGAAACATCTGATGATAATTTCTTTTTCTTTTCTGAGACAGGGCTCATAATTCAATTTTGATAGGCAGCAAATGAATCAGCAGAAACAGTCTTCAGCCCTTTCTGGAAGAGAAGTTGCCTCTTTACGAAGGACCTTGTTTTATTTAATCATGCCGGAAAGCTCTCTTCTCAGGTTGCTTTTTGTACTGCAGGGCAAAAGTAGCTAGTTGTTTTTCTTTATCTAAGAACACTTCTGCTTATAATGCCATCAAAAAAATAAAATGACCTTTAATACTCAGCTATATTTCATAGCAGTGAATAGTGTGAGATGCTGATCGCAGGGAATATGTACAAAGAGTTATGGTCTGGTTCAGATCAACTCAGAAAATCTGTGTTCCGTTCCCAACTTTTCCACTGGTCTTCTCTATGACCTTTAGGTAGACAGTTAAATAAATGGGACACAAGTGTCTAACTGCCCTCCAGCTATTTTGAAAACCTTGCTGGATGCCAGCCTGTATCTCTAGGTGCAAAATAAGATAATGTGTCTGAATGTGTTGGCCACCACCATGTGGCTGATTTCTCTTTGGGGTTTCTGTCTGTTTCTGTCATGCAAGTGCTAGCTACCAGTAAGCGGAATGAAAAATGCCTCTGTTCTACATTTTTTTCCCTATGTCTAATTATTTCTTTTTCTTTTCTGATAGCAGACATGCTCTCGTGTGTGACAGTGGACTAGTTCATAATGAAGCAAGTTTTTCAAAATACCTTAGATTTTGACAATTTTTCCAGAGAATGGCATGTTAAAATGCTACTATCTGGCTGAAAAGTTTAAGTACTGTATTTGTCAAAATTTTTTTCAGGAACCTGACAGAACAATGGTACAATATGTGACACAGTACAATTAGTAACATCAATAACTTTATATTAGCTGTTATACTGGCATCTGGTTTAGAGCAGCTATTACAAGAGTCAGTTGGCAAGGCAGCATCCGTTCATTTTAATGTTCACCTTCATCCAGTTGTCTTGCTGGTAAAATTCTCTCTTATTATTTTTTTAGAGTAAAATTTCCTTCTTCCCATTCTTATTGTGTGACACCTAATAGTATAACCTGTACCTGTTTCAAAATTTACCAATGCATCAATTTTTGCAGGCCATAAAAGGAAACACATTTGCTGCTGTCTTTGCCACTGTTTAGGACCTCTTTGTTCTTCACCATTACCAAAAGTCTAGGTGGAAGACAAAAAGGTGAGAAAATGTTAAAACAGACAAGGGAAGGAAGCATATTAATTCTTTATGAAAGAAAGGCCATTAAGTGGTTATACTTGGAGAACATCTGTTTTACATTTGTCAACTCTATCAGAAACTCTTCTCATATTAAAAAAAATTGGAGTTAAAAAGACAGCTTTCCTTTGCTAACCTTGCTTCTCCCACAGTTGTAACTTAGTCTCTGTAAAATTAAATATTTTTTGCTTGCTTTTTCTTTTGGCTTCACTTAACTGCATTTCTAAATGTGCATTTTCTAAAGAATCTGTAGAACAGGCTGGTAAAGATTTTCCTTTGGCTCCTCTTGGTAATAAAAACTGAAGCCCACTGATGAGGCTATGCTAAGTAATCGACCTGGATTCAGTATGACTAGTCAGACAGCAAGTGGGTGTAAGGAGTTAGAAGTGTCCCCTCCCGCTCTTTCTTCAGAGTGAAGGTCTGCAATGGTCAGTCCTCAAGGGAAGGGACCATGGGAACATCCAAACCCTAGTGTTTCTCTATGTAGTGTAAGAGAGAAAAATTAAATGAGGACGTACGAGGGAAAAGGAGTTATATCAGCTTAGTAGGGCAGGTGAGTGCCTTTTCTTTCTGAGTGGAGATGGAAGCGAGTTATAAATGTCCTTTGACTTCAGTGGAGACATAATTCCATCCTATTTTTGTTAGTTAAACACTGCTATTGATTCACAAGTAGGTCACTTACACTTGAACCCTGGAAACTCTCTGTGCTTCGTTCATACATACACTTCAACTGAAATCAGTTGGATTCCTTGAGGGGAAAAAAAGAAAAAAAAAAGAAAAAAAAAAAAAAGAAAAAGAAAAAAAGAAAAAAGAAATATCCATCTGGAGTGGCAAACAGGGCTCAACTGTCCACTTCAGCCAAGAACTGCTACAGACACATGTACAGCACAGGCTGAGCGTAAAGTTGTTGAAACCCTTTATAAAGAACCTTCTTAACTGCATGTTGAAATATTTAGGGCAAGGGCTTTTAGCTGGGGTGATCAACAGAATTTGAAAGTTAAGAGTAGTGGCAACAACCCTATTTTGTCTGTGAAGCAAAGCTGAATAGCTCATTGTAGTACTAGCAATTATGTACAGGTTCCGAGAAGAAACATACTTACAGAATCATAGAATGTTTTGGGTTGGAAGGGACCCCTAGAGGTCATCTAGTCCAACCCCCCTGCAGTGAGCAGGGACACCGCTAACTAGATCAGGTTGCTCAGAGCCCCATCCAACCTGGCCTTGAATGTTCCCAGGGATGGGGCCGCCACTACCTCTCTGGGCAGCCTGTTCCAGTGTTTTACCACCCTCATTGTAAAGAATTTCTTATATCTAGTCTAAACCTACCCTGTTTTAGTTTAAAGCCATTAGCCCTTGTCCTATCACAGCTGGCCCTACTAAAAAGATTTTCCCCATCTTTTGTATAGGCCCCCTTTAGGTACTGAAAGGCCGCAATCAGGTCTCCCCGCAGCCTTCTCTTCTCCAGGCTGAACAAGCCCAACTCCCTCAGCCTGTCCTCATAGAAGAGGTGCTCCAGCCCTCGGATCCTTCTTAACTTTAATCCCTTAGCATAAAATGGGAGAAATGAATTTAAAAGAATAACAGTCTCCTCAACCAGTAAGTCATACCAGAGTATTGTCCAGATCTTTGAGGAGTAATTAATTTCTTCAAAAAGGATTTCTATTCTTTGATATTTTTGGTAATTAAATGTTGGTTGTGTTGGAAGGGACCCTTAAAGATCATATAGTCCACCCCCCCTGCAGTGAGCAGGGCCATCTTCAACTAGATCAGGTTGCTCAGAGCCCCGTCCAGCCTGACCTTGAATTTTTACAGGGATGGGGCATTGACCACGTCTCTGGGAAACCTGTTCCAGTGTTTCACCACCCTTATCATAAAAAAAAAAAAGTCTTCCTTATATCTAGTCTGAATCTACTGTCTTTTAGTTTAAAACCATTACCTCTTGTCCCATTGCTACAGGCCCTGCTAAAAAGTCTCTCTCCATCTTTTCTACAAGCCCCCCTTTAAGTACTGAAAGACCGCAGTAAGGTGTCCCCAGAGCCTTCTCTTCTCCAGGTTGAACAACCCCAACTCTCTCAGCCTTTCCTCATAGGAGAGGTGTTCCGGTCCTCAAAGCATCTTTGTGGCCCTCCTCTAGACCCCTTCCAACAGGTCCATGTCTTTCTTGAACTGGGGACCACAGAGCTTGATGCAATGATCCAGAATGTTGTCTCATGGGAGTGGAGTAGAGGGGCAGAATCACCTCCCATGACCTGCAGGCCACAGTCCAGGATACAACTGGCTTTTTGGTCTGGAAGCACGCATTGCCAGCTTATGTCCTGTTTTTCATCCACCAGTAACCCCAAGTCACATAAACAGGATGAAGCTAAGAAAATCCCACCAACCAGAAGTATCTTGGCACCCAGGAAAGTCATAAGGGAATCTACCAGGTCTACCAGAAGTTTTTAATAATCACCTTCGTTTACTGAATTCATGAGTATCTGTAGGATGCTTTTTCTCTCACTCACATAATTTTAAGAGGAAAACTTAAATACCTTTAGCACACAGTCTTCATGGATAATGGTTAATAATTAAAGTTGACAAAGCACATTAATAAAACAAATAATGGTGTTACCGTGGATCAATCTTTGAAAGAAGAGAAGTTGGCAGTAAAATTACATAGGTCATCTATCTCTTTAATCATTGGAAAAATTGTTTCACTCAGCTCAGAACTGGGGAAGGGAATATATGCTTTAATATTGGAGGAACAATTTGTTTAGTTTGCTCAGCAAAGAAGTTGGTGTTCTAGCACAGTCAGCAAGAACTGGTTCATAAATACTTGTGCTGAGCCCATGTGAGTTTTGCTTTTAGAAGAGCGAAGGGAAATTTAACTGTGCTGTGCTTCTGCTGAAGCAAACCTTATTGTAAATGTTACTTGGTTGGTAACCTCCTGTTTTCTCCAGTTCTGCTTTTCTCCCTAACAAACTGCTATTAATTCAAGTTTTCATGTTATTTAAAGCACTTTTTCACATGTTTGGAATTGAGATAAGCAGTCACTTTTTGATAGTTTGGGTTAGGTTGGCTGGATTTAGGTTTTATAAATTCTGTATCTGTATAAATGTTTAAATCAGAAAAGGTGAACTAAACTATCTTAAAATGGTCTCTAAATAAGCTATCATTAAACATCTAGCAAAGGATTCTATTTTATTGTAAGCCAGGTTTTTAACTGTATATTCTCGTTTATAATTTATCCATGTATTACCTTTGGTTTTGCATTTCTTGTGTTTAAAATAAAAAAACCCTTGCTTTGCATGATAACCTAAGGTTTCAATTTGTGTGCCATAATTTGCAGTCTATTTGCCAAGGAATAATTTTGGTTTCTCAAAGGTTGTTTGACTTGTAGTACTGTTTGTAGTGGTATGGCTATAAAATGTCTCTAATTTTCGTAATGAAAGTGAAAGTTGAGGGGGTTTTCATTTTGTAAGCTGAAATTCATTATACGTCATTACGTCATTGAAATTCTTGTGAAGGAACCAGATGGTGGCTGCTTATTTACAAGATCATTTATTTATCGAACAGATTATGTCAGCTGGGTTTGGGTTCGTTTGTTTGGTTGGTTTTTATTCTAGCCAGTGGGATTCTATGACTGCTGCTACAGGTGTAGATGGGATGGAAGTGGAACAAAGTAGTTTTAGGTACCTTTTTGTTTCAAAACATACAAAAAATTATCTCTATAAAAACACAGTATGTTATTTGGTGAACTACAACACTATAATGTAGATTTCATTTTATCTCACGCAACCCAGATGCAATAACTGAGCATCACAAATCTCATGCAACTCAAACAAAATCCTTACTCTAGAATCAAATTTCAACTTTCTGTTACATGGCCCAGTGCTATTGCTGAAAAATCTTTTACTAAGACTGTCTTATTGTTGCCTTTGCCTTTTATATATATCAATGTTTCCATCCCGCTAGTACTATCTTTAAAACAAAAAAACCTCAGGTCAAAACAGGTCACTCCTTATGGGCTTCTAAAATTCAAGTTTATCCTCCAGAACATAAGCAGGATATTCTAAAAATTTCACTGAAAGCTATCCAGGAATACAATTCAAACGTTATAAAGCATGTAATTAATAATGCAGGCTCCTGTGGAGACCCTGAGAAAACACAGTTCTGATGCTCTGAGCATCTTCCTTTGCAAAAATACTATATATTGGAGCAGAATAGAAATTAGAGGGTCATAATCTGAAAACACAGATAAGAGAGGTGTCTTTGGGGTCTGCCAGATAACAAGAAGTCTGTCATACTTATTTGAGGTTTACTGAGGTTTATTGAATGCTATTTATAGTGCTCAATTATTATAGCATGTTTATAAAAATTGCTATTTTTATTAAACTGTCCCAGTGTAGATCCAATTAACACTGTCTGAAATCTGTGCTTCAACTTGGAGTCCTGGTGCAAAACTTTAATTAGGGGAAAAAAAAAAACCCAAAACTTGAAGAAAATGTCACAGGACACAAAAGTAATTAGAGCTATTTTTACTGCTCTGTATAATTTATATGTGTTATCAGCATACCATTGTACTTATACAGTACAATAAACAAATGAAGCCCAGGTATAGATGTACAGATGCTTGGGTTTGCCATACATTAGTACCAAGGTTAAGCAACTCGCAAAGCTCTAGCTTTGAAATTTTCCACGCTTATATGCACATTAATCATCTGACTAGGAAAATACTTAGGAGCCAGAGATGGAGAGTGCCAGGTGTAATTAAGCGTGTGTAATTAAATATCATTAAGAGCACAGCTTTACAATTAGACAGAAATTCTTTTTCTTCTGTTACTGTGAGGGAAATGCTTTTTTCCAAATTTTATAGAAAATGAGAAAAGTGAAACTGCTAGTGGTTTTATTTTATTCCTTTTAGAGCACAGCTAACTGCAGTTACTATGAGTTTAGTATAAAAAAAATACAGTGCCCTGACCTTGATGTTATACCTTGTGGTTGGCAGAAGTGTGCTCCCAAGCGTTCAAGTAGTGAATGATACTGCAAGGACAATTTCCAGTTGCTGTTTGCTGGGCAGAAGCTTGACTTGATGTAGTGTCTCAGCTCCCTTGGATCACATTGGTTCTAATGGCAGAAATAAGGGACAGTTAGCTTCCAGTTCCCCACCTGGTTAAAACATCTTTCCATCATAAGACTGAATAAATATAACCTTGATGCTTCACTCTTCTTTTTTTTTTTCTTTTTTTTTTTTTTTAGAAATTTCCATAATAGCTGCATACATAGCACTTCCCTAAATACATGAAGGTGCCAGTGCCTTGCAGTTATGATCTTACTCTATAATTTGAAATCCTCTGTTATTGCACAGGCTTTGCTCTTTCAGCTGTTTTTTCATGCTTTCCATTTCTTCACCATTACTGTTTTTGTTGCTTTCTCCTGCCACAGCCAGCTACGGCTCTGCCTCGTTGCTGTAGTGACATTACAAATCATGCAGTATTGGCTTTTTTTTCCTTACCATTTTTGCCTCTAGGGTTTTTAGAGTCTCTGGTCTTTCAGATGGCAGTATAGAAGAAGGTATGTAACCAGTGCTCATTACTCTGGAGAAAGACTTGAAGATATAATTAATGGGTACTCAGAAGAGACAAGACTTAAAAATCATATACATTCAAAGCTGATCTTACTCTTTTTGGGGAAACCTGTCTCAAGGTGACCATATGTTTCAGGCCTTGCATATGCTGCTTTATGTGATGCCACACGCTGTAGAATTTATTCATGTTTGGTGTACTCCTGTGGCATGATAGGGAACCCTCTTACTTTCTCAGCTGCTGAGAAAATCACTGGCTATGTATTGTGAAAGGGAGAGGTAGATACAGTGCCTGGCACCTTAGTGCCAGACAAAAGGGCTGGCAGTAGGAAATCCTTCCCAACTATAAGGTTGTCCATGCCACCTGGCTAATACTGGATTT
Organism: Gorsachius magnificus; assembly: GCA_034008185.1. Lineage (NCBI taxonomy): Eukaryota > Metazoa > Chordata > Aves > Pelecaniformes > Ardeidae > Gorsachius > Gorsachius magnificus. The sequence continues at coordinate 99,264,452 of CM067081.1, forward strand.
ACTACACATGCTGAAATTTTGTTGCTTTAAAGATGCTGCCATAAAGAAAGGAAACTTTTCCAAGACATTACATGTCCAAAGTAAATGGGATATTATCCACTGCTGCTTCATGTAAAGTTAGCAGCCATATTTTGTGATGGGACTGGTTCAGATTTTCTCAGGACTTCATGAGCATCGTAATTCTTTCAACTGTGTACAGTTGTATGTGTCATTACCAATGAATTTCAATCAGTTTATCACTGATGCACCTCATCCCCAGCATTGAAATCCCATGCTAATTGCTGGAAAATTAATCAGCTTCTTTTTCAGGTTTGGTGCTTTGACACTTTATCTTCAGTTGAACCCTTTAGTTGAAAAAAAAATGTAAAGAAGGAAGGTGTGGTTACAAGGTTGATGCAGGAAATTGTGCTGGAAATAGTTGAAGGGAAACAGAGGATGTCTTCACATAAGTGGTTGTTTGGACTGTGGCTTTTAGACCTATTAAATCACTGAATACATTCCTGAGGCAAAGCAGGCTCTATCTACCTCATACCCTAGCACAAGAAGCGTTAAGTCTATAACGTCAGAAGGATATATTGATATGAACATTTGTATTGCTTTTTCCCCATCCACTACTCTATAAAAAAGCCATCATTATTAGCAATATCCAGGAGACTGGTGCAGGGCAGGCAAGGACTTTGCAAGCATCTCAGTGACGCTGGGACTATGTGAGAAGGCAAGCGAGTTGTGACCTGAATGCTTCAGTGTGTTTTTCTGTATGTGTTTCAGTTAAGGTCTTAGAAAAATCTTCTCAGGAACAGAATTCAAATATGAAGTTGATGCTTTGCACCAGGGATAACAACACTTAAGAATCTCTCCAAGTGCCTGGTTCTCACCTTGGATACTTTGCTCTGCAGCTCAGCCTGTCCACAGATGACACCCACCTGCTCCCTTCCCCCACACTAACCCCAAAGGTTGGGAGTAAGGCACGATTTGTGTAACATAAAGGCTCAGAAGTCCAGAGTTAGATGAGAGGGGACAGGGAAGCAAACTCCAACAACTTGGCATTAAGAAGGTCTTGCCCCCAGCCTCTTGTGTTACCTGAGGTAAGGTACCATCAGTGGATGGTTCTCTGCAGCTCCCGCCCTGTGGGCTGTGATCCAGTTCAGATGCTGCTTTTGACTAAAGCCTAGTAGCTGCAATAAATATAAACCAATTTGCGCAATAGCTTAGCAATATGGAGCAGTGCCCACTAGGGAAGCTGACTGTGAGCCGATCAGCGTTTGAGCCAGCCGTTCTGGAGAAGGTGGCTTTCTTACCATGCTTTCTCACCAAGCTCTATAGGGTGCAGCCTGATTTCAAAAAGGCTTAAAAAGAGGGTCTGTTCATCTTGGAGAAACTGGGGGAAGAAATGGCTGTATTGCTTTAAAGATGTAAAAATGAAAAGGCTGTTCATTTCTTTCATATTTCTCCTAGCCTGTAATTATTCCTAATCAAACTACAACAAACAGTAAACACTAAAAATGAAATAAACGCAGTGACAGTTTGCCAATAACGAGCAGAAAATGTTCCATCTGTCTAGCAGTGAGTAAAATGTGTGTAATTACTGCTCATTTTTCTTCTAATTGCTGAGTTATTAGTTTAAAGCTTACGCACAACTGGTGAACAGTGCCGACTACCCGTTCTCTAATTACAGCCCTTGCTTTGCTGTGCTTGAAATCAAGAAAAGCAAAAAGCAGAAAATTTGCATTTTAAAAGACTTGTCTGAATTAACCCCTCTGGTAAGAGCATCTTTTCAGTTTTGGCCTCACAGGTCAGATCATTGGCTGACAGAAAACTGCGCCTGGTTATATCAGCTGAAGATTTGTCTCTCAGTGGAATTATCACCTCTCTTTTTTTTTTTTTTCCTTTCTTTTTTCAAGCCTACATTTTAATTTCTAATTTAAAGAAGATTAAAGAATGTTCTGAAATGGATGGTAGGTGAAGGAAAGTAATTCCAATGAGGAAACAAAGGTTACAAAAGCCAATACTTGCTTCACTTTGTGCTTTTTCTTTATCTGATTATCTCAAAGTGGGTCAGATGAGGGTATGTCTATGCTTCAGCCTGCTCTTTAGAACTGAGATAGCTAAGCCACCTTTATCTGCTCTCCCGAGGCTAACTCTGTTAAAGCCAGGCTATGCCTGCAGTGACAGAGATGTGGCCACACTATCCTGTGCCACCTTTGCCTCTGGCAGGTGTCAGAATCCATCCCACCACCAGGGCTTTGAAGTCCATGAGGGTTGAATTACCTTGTTTGTGGACAGTTCAATGTGAGAAGTGAAGGACAGAGAACAGGCCCAGTTTGTTCATTTTCAAAGGCCTGGAGATACTGTTATTGTATGTGCTTTTGATTCTTAAAAATAATGGTAGCACATACAGAATGAGAATAGCAAGAAGACTGAGGAAGCTTCAGAAAGCCGAATGACGGAGCTGTCAATCTAGCAGTTTCTGGGATCACACCTCAGAGGGATCTGAGCAGGACAGCAAAGTAAGGTAGACTTACTAGCCAATAGACTGAAATTCACAGCATGGGATCCGCAGTTTTACTGGGGGATATTTAGGGGTTCACAAATGGGCAAAGTTTGAAAACTGATGAGCTAGGCTCTTGTCGCAAACCTTTAGCCATTTGCTGTCTTTTTGGGATATTGGGAAACAGGAAGAAGTCACAGGTGCAAATGATGAAATAAGACACTAGAAAAATCTGATGCGGAAGTGTAATGGTAACGTTCATTTCCCTGTGTGAGCTCTGCACTGATATGGTTTAGCTGGGGAAATATCCCACATCAGAAGCTCAGCACTTAGTCCTACCAGCAGTGCCTCTGAGTGGATTGCCCATAACTTCAGAGTAGTTAGGATGTCCCTAGCCCTCTTGGACACCAGTGATATCCCAGTTGTGGCAGCATGCACTTCAACGTGGATGGCAAAACTACTTATGGAAGCTGAGTAGGTGCGTAGGCTTCACGTTGTCTCGACCTGATTGCTGTCAGCACAGAAACCACTCAGTTTAAAGCCTTCTGTTTGAATTTGCCCATAAAATAAAAACTTGTCTTTCTCTAGATAGTGCTGGTGCACAAGGTGTGAGCTAAACTCTGTGGGGAATCTAAATGGTATAAAAATATGACAAAAATTTCAACCAACTGCCATACCTCAATACAGGATTCTTTGCAGAGTTTTTAGTTCTGATCTTTCATAGCAAGTCATCCATTTCCAAAGAGGGATTGAAGGGTGAATTTACCCACCCACATTCACAGTCTTTTGTGACTGATTGTCAGAAGTCACAGGACTTTTGACAATGAAGTGAAATACTTAGGCAAAATTACCCATCATAAAAGTTGGAGTTTGAGCACTATATTTAAGGGATTGCCCTAGCTGTGGTAATAGTATTTTTTAAAAGGTGATGAATGATGCAAAGTATTAATTTCTTGGGATAAACAGTCAATGAAAAGCCAGCAGCTTTTTTTTGCTTTAGCTGTAGCTTCTGGGTTTAGAATAGCATTTGCATTTTTTCTTTCCCAGGAATAAGTTTGAGGAGAATTAATTATTCCCTTGGATACTGGCAGATGTGGATGCACAGCAGCCTTGTCTTGATAAGCGTCTGTAACTCTCACAAATGTCAGTGACAAATGCTTACCTAAGGAGGAAGACAGAAAAGATTCTGTACATCCATCTAGTTTTAAGAAAAAAAAGCATCCAGAAGCCCCTTAAAAGCATTTTCAAGTACGCTCTGTTTTGGCAGTGAGCAGGGTAGTTTTGGTGATGCTTTAACCTTGCCACAAGAATGGAGGTGCAGGTAGCAAGAGGTTGAGGTTTGAGGAAAAGGATGGAACAGAAATAAAAATTTATTTAAGCATTTTTGCTCTGTGGCTAGAGAACTGAAGCTTTCCTACTTCTTTTCTGTACTGAATAAATGTATTTGCTCCATGGGCTCACATGTATATTATGCATAATCCTTTAGATATGCTTCCCAGCTGTGTGGTAGAGATAGGGGCTGCTGGGACTCTGCTACATTAAAAATGGTGGAGATACTTCACCAAAAAAGAGCAGAAATGAAACAATTATTTGCATAATCTTTCTAGAGTCACCTAGATTTCTTGAAAGCAGCTTAACATGTTTGGAATAATCTATTAAGGGAATATTAAAGGAAAAAATACCCCCTTTTCCTTCTGACCATATGCATTTTTATTTTCCTCTCTCAGTCTAACAGATTTAAACTGCTTTATACTCATTTTAAGAATATTTTATTTCAGAGGAACAGCTCCTGTTTTAAACACTGTAAGTTCATTCTCCTCCTGTAGAACAACAGGGAAAGATTAAAGTTTTTCTGCAAAACGAGCTCACAGCAACTTATTTTACCATAGGTATTGTGCTTCCAAATATTCTTTCTTTTCCACTCCGTATGTATGACCTTTTGTTCTTTGTTGAACTGTTTGTGATGTTTTACCTAGAAGAGAATACCCATGTCTCTGCCAAATCTCAAGACAGACAGGACTGCGTGAACATTATGCAGATATGTAATTGCCACTATATTTAGCTAGTCTACTTTCATACAATACGGACTGTTTGTGTAAAGGTCTTAATTTTTGTTGTCTATCTCAAACATCATTCTGTTCCATGTTGTTTTGTCTTTTTTTTCCCCCCTCCTTCCTTCCAGAAATTGAGATGAAAATTAAGTCACGGAGGAGGAGTAGATATTTTTCTATGAGATATTCAGATCCCTGTGTAGTTTTGGGTCAGAGCTGCAGAGAACAACTGTTCTTCCAGAAAAGAAAAAAAAAACCCTAACCAAAAACCCAACATATTTTCTAATGTTTAGGGTCTATTTTTGTGCTAACAATATAAATATCCAATATTTACAGTATAAATGTCCAGTACAGCAGTGTAAATATCTAATACAAAATAAAAATGTATGTAGCTCACAGATTATTTTCTTTTTTTTGGATAAAAAGGAGTTCAAACACTTTTCTGCAGTGATAAGACTGCATAATTGATAAATAAGTACACAATATTTTGCACAGCTTTCTGCATAACACTTCCACTTTAAGTTGGGGAGAACTTGAATATTATGTTGAGGCATTATATTTGTATATTCTCTTTACAGTAAGAACAAAAAGGGCTGGTAGGTTCTTTTTAATCATCTCTGTATGTTCCAAGTCAAACAGCTCTTTAATAGCTGTTAATTTCATTCCTTTAAAAAGGCTGCTGCGAGTGGCTAAAGCTGATTTGGCCATTCATAGGGTATCATTTACCATCAAAATAGATGTACTCTCAAAGCATCATACTTTCACAAATTAAATGCATTTCATACCTCGTGGTTTAGCAGCCATGGACATCTCAATGGAAAGCTGGAGCTGAATGTACAGATCTGGTGTAAGTGGCACTGCAGAATTTGCACAGAAAAGAGCAGGTCGCAGATTGCAAAGAAAGTACCTGGAAGCGCGAAATAAATGTCTTACTCATCTCCATCAGAATAGGCCTTTCTTGCTCTCAGGAGCCACATCACAGGCTCTACAGCTTTCTTGCACCTGCTTGATTTGCCAGGGTTAATCTGTTCATAGTCTATAGTGTTGTTTGCTCAAGAAAGTTGCGTTTATCTTATCATCAAACATTGTTATGCCAATTAGTTTTTCTGGTGTTTAATACCATTTGAAATGTGTTTATTTTTGTTCTAACTTGAAGAAATTCTTGATCATTTTCAATGAAAACAAGATGGCTCTTGTATGCAACCTCGCAATCCTTGCATTCATTTAAACAAACCAATATGAAAGAGTAAAAGCTAAAATGATAGCAGAATTCTATGATGGTATCATCCACTAAGAAGCCAACCTTGAAAACAACTACTGAGGAAGAGTGAGGAATTTAGAGGTAAAGAATATTTCTTTGCCAATGTTAAAAAAACAAACCAAAACAAAACAGTTAATTTCAAGCTTCTGAGATGGCGTTACAAACCATACAGTATTGAAAACAGTAATAAAAGCTATAAAATGTAGCTTTGTGTCCTCATAAAATTTTAAGAAAAATAAATTTGCAGGATAGTTACCATCCTTTATAATACAAAGATAACTATCACTTTTATTGTAACTGTAACATATGTGAGGATGTTTGTTTAATTCCCCAGTTGTCAGACATGAGGTTGAAAGTTTTTAATAGCCTCTGGGTATCAAATCTATAGCCTCAGGCTGCTGTTTGTAATTTAATATGTGTAATTTATTATGAAGAGAAAAAAAACAAGAATTGCCCAGTAGCTGCAAAAGCCCATTTGCATTATAATTATTAGGCACATAACAGCTTGAAAATAGATAAAAGGCATTTTAGAGTAGCATTGGCAGCAGCAGCAGTATCATCTGCTGAGATAAAGCAAAGAAATATCGCTCTGGAGAAATTACTTGTGAGGGGAGCAGTGGTTATAGTCGAAAGGTCATCCTCATCTCAGCTACTGACTTGGTTGTAATGTAAACCACTCTTGGGAAGTTGTGTGTAACTTAGAAACACCATCCTTCTGAGCTCTCTGAGGCTGTGTGGTGATAGTTGCACATCACAAAGAGTGGGGTTTTCAGGGTGTACTGCTTTGGCATCAGTAGACCTGTAGGTGAGTCTTAGTTTTGCTTTTCTTTTGAAACTTTCCACTTTCGGTAAACTCGATTTCAAAAAGTAACTAATATTGCAAAGTATGTAGTGGTCCTACCTTTAAAACTAAACCCTATGGGCTAGATTTCCCAGAAGAGCTTGGCACTGAAGAGACCCCAAGTAAGAGAGCGCATTTTTTCCAAAGGGTTGGTGTTCATTGCTCTCAGCAGGAGAACAGCTGAAAACCTTGTCCATGTTATACAGTGGCTGAATCTCTGTTGCAACTGATTATTCCCAGAGAGTTATGCTGGCATTTGCATGTAACTTCTCCACATTTTAATGTCTCGGTAGCTACGATAAAATCACACAAATAACCATCTAGGTAGTTAAGAAGGTGGCAAGTGTTTGCTTTCTGTATGTGATGCAGATTTACCTCTCTCTTCACCTGTGGCATCTTAAATAACCACAGACATGTATAGCAGCCTGAGAGTTTCTGGGACTGTTCCCTGTGGTGATTTGTCTTCTCCCCCTCATCTATCTCCCTCCTTTTTTTCTTGTCATTTCTTCTGCTAAGGAGTGCCATTCCTTAGTCCTGGGCATGGCCACCAGCATGTGTCCTCAGCAGAACCCTGAATGCTTGGTCAGGGTCCTCCTGCATGATGCTTTGTTGGAGGAATTATTTGCTGTCTTTCAAAAGTCATGTGGTACACTTCCACCAGTTGATGTAAGTTGATATTTTTGTTCTCCCCCTGCTCCCCACCCTGGTCACTACAATAATTCACTAGTGCCAATCATTGCTATGGGTCCCGCCTTCTGGAGCAAATGTTGATACCCAAGATGCAGACTAAATTCAAGGATAGGAATATGGATCTTCTTTGTAGTTGTGAAATAGAGTTCAGGAATGGGGATATTTTGCCAGTACCTTGAAAACAGTGTGTCTGTTTTTTCCCCTTTCCTTAAATTGAGAAAAGCGCCATGAGTAGGGTGTAGTTGTGCTCACAGATGTCTACCTGTCCATTTGTAAGACAGTTATCCCATCTCTGGTGCACTCAGCAGGAAGGTTATCATGTTTCTATTCAGGTCACAGCGCTCTTACGGAGGCTCTGCTGACCTTCTTGACAAAATAACTTCTGTGTTAAGACTCTGTTTTTTCTGTCACTGTATGTACTGCAATCTGCATGTACCTGCTCCTGTCAGGATCTTTCAGAGGCAGGCTTGTAAGTTCTCAAGATTCTGTGTGATTTCACGATTTCTCAGAAGAGTGGTACACACTGATATGTATCTATGCATTACCTAGGTACAACAGAAGTTGAGACTAATCCCTACCAAGAGGGTTTAAGAAGGAAGGATCAAACCTCTAATCATTTAGAGACTATCACTTGAAATATACCTCTTCATTTTATTTTTGCACTTGACCATAGACGGACCACTTTTTTTTTTTTTTTTTTTTTTTTAAGGCTGGAAGAGCTAGAATATGTCCATTTTATTCCTGCAGTGAATCTGTCCTTATACAACAATGACCTAGGGGAACACATATCCAACAAGGCAGTGAAATCTGCAACTACACATCTGGGGATGACATGAGGACAATAATGTTCAAAATTACTAGAATAAAGTAGGAGACTGTGCCAGAAAGATGATGCATGTAATTCAATTCAGAATAAGCAAGTGCAAGGAAATGACAAAGGAAAAACCAGAAGCAAATAAGATTTTTAAAAGATGCTTATAACAGAACCCTAATCAAGATAATGGAAGTACTAAGCAAACCCTTAAAATCATTCTCACAGATATTACACACCACTTGTCACATCATTAAATGCAATTTGGAAATGGTTGTCAGGTATACAGCAGGATCTGTGTTCTCTCTGTCTACACGGAATACTCATAGGCTTTAAGTAGGAAAAAAAAAAAAAGCGCTGCAATTCAAGACACAGAGTCTGATTAAGGGAAGCAGCCCTAGCCACTGCAGACCATTAAGCACATGCTTAAATGCATTTCTGCTCTGGAGCCTTCATTCTTTAATTCAGCTTCGCTTTCATGAATGATTTTAAATATTTCCATCTACTCTGCAACTTTATAAGAAACCCTGAGTAGTAAAGCAAGCACTTTTGTCTAGAATTAAAGCATATTTGCTTCAGTTTATGGTGGCTTAATGTTATTCGTGATGAAATGAACAGCATAGAAATGTTTTTCTTGAAGTCCCTTCTTTTCTCCAAGTTTCCAAGACATGTCTATCTTAAAAAACTCAGTCAAGTTACCATATCATGCTAAACAGTTGTTCTCTGTTCCTGCTAATAGAGACATGAACATATCATGAGTGAGACTTAGAAGCAAATCAACTTCATGTTGGCTGGATACTTCAATTACTTAATTCACAAAGTAGTGGAAAAGCTATAATACATACCACAATGGAATGACTTTTTTGAACAACAAACACGCCATACACCTTTCTAAAGATGAAACAGTAGTGGAGAATAATCATTGCTACCTTCAACAAATTCTGTAGTGGTAATACTGATTTGCATTTTTAGAGGGTTGATTAGCAGAGATTTTGACTGTTTAGGTGCACCCTTGATGTGATTTTAGTGTATGAAGCATTTAACTAAAACTCTTCCCTTCATTTGGGGTACATCTTAATGTCATAGGTGAATTTGAGTTGCCTGCCGATGTGCGTCCAGCCTAATTCCTTCTTTTTACAACGGAAAGAGCAACAAGAACAGGGTGGCCATACATGTATGTTTACTTTAAGTTATTAGGGTTTTTTCTGGTGTCTAGTGGAGGATATGAAATTCAGTAGTTCCTGTACCCTGTGGATGCTTGCTGACCATATCCAGCCTGTCTGATGAGTACTTATTCTGAGGATTTGGTAAGTATGGATTGCTACTGGCTTACCTCACAGGAAAAGCTTTGAGAGAGCAGATATCTTCTGAACCAGGCTTGTGATGACCACTGGCAGTACAGAGAGACTCAGCACTGCCTGTGGGGCAAAGCTGCCTGCTTTGGTTTTTCATCACTGGTTTCTGAGGGGTGCTGCACTGCAAAGCCTCTTACAGCCAGCACAGTGCCAGGGGTGCTCTTGGAACATGGAGGTCATTCCTTGCACAAGCTGAGCTCTGGCAGTGGTATAACCTTCAGCTGCTGTGAGGATCTGATACCTCTCCTATGCATGGTGCTGTTATTGTGCCTACTGACAATCCAGCAGTCCCAGGTTCCTCTGGCTTGACACTGATCATTTGCAGAATGTGGAGTTTCAAAAACAAAATAAATTTGTATCTTTGCGCTTCAGTACTTGGAAGCAAAAGAGGTTTTGGTACAAGAGGATAAGCCTTTGCGTGCGCTCTTTCTGGTGTCCAAAGTTTCTGTCTCTCTGGTGCTGGTGCAGGCCGAGTTTTTCCCTCCTGTGTTTCTATTATGGTCTGGAACTCCCTGTACACAGCATTCAGAAGTTGCCCTGTTCCCATTCATCATTGATTTATGTCAATGGAAAGACACCCCTAAGTACTCATGCTAATCTGGTACAGGGGACTTCTGTAGTGCTTCAGCATCACCAAATCAGCTATTGGGCTATTGTATTTTGGTTGTTTGCCTGATGGTGGGAAAACCAAGCATGACCTTTTTGTTCATGTGTGCTGTGGAAGAGTCTGGAACCACCAATGAAGGACCTGCTGTATTGGGTGGTGCCTACAAAAAATGTCAGTGACCCTCTTATAAGCATAACATATGACTTTAGTTGGTGACTTGAACAAAGATATGTAGATGGATATTAGCAGTATGTCATGCATAGAATTTTTTTGAGACCTCCCAAGGGAGGTGGAGTGTGCCTCTATCATATGAGGAGAAAGCTCTTCTGTCAGTGGGCTTCTTTAGCTTTTGTTTGAATTAAGTTATAGGTCTGTGAGCATCTACTTGTGTAAGTTACTACTTACAGAAGGTCACGGTATGGTTCTAATTGGGCCCTGCAATACAATTAGCTGCAACTGTTTAGAAATACTGATTTAAAGTCTCTTGCCTGCTGTGGGAAGTTTGTCATTGCTGAATTAACTGTGTGGAGAAGCTTTACAATGGTAACCTCTGTACCACTGGTGCAAGAGTTCTTGAGACTATTTTGGGGAAAGCAGATATGCTTAATTACCAAAAATCAATTCCCAAAAAAAGCACCTGGGTGTCCAAACCAAAGTTTTATTGAGAATCAAATTGTCTAGGTAGAAGAAACCACTTCAGAAATGAGAAGATTTTTTTTTTTTATGTGAATAGCTGTGAAAATAATTTACCTGAACTAATCATTATAGGTCAGGATCAAAATGTGAGAGATACTTTAGAGTATAAAAAATAGATTAAATTATTTTAAAAGGAGTAATTTGTGTAAGAGCAGCTTGGGACAGAGGAAGTTGACTAATGTAATGCCACAGAATTGCCATTACAGGATGATTGCTGTTAATTTTTTGATTACCCAGTAATAGAACAAGCGGTACAGTGATTAACTGGCTCATAGAAAAATAGAGAGCAGTTAATCTGAAGCAGCACTGTCATAAAATCCAGAAAAACTCTGAGCTGGATTACTGTAGATAAGTAGCTACTGCATATGCTATATAGGGCATATGAAATAAGGAGTAGCTTCAGCAAAATGGACGTGGGCCCAGCAGGGACCCAGAGCAAAAGAATAAAACAAATAGTGCCAGGCCATTATGGTGTACTGTTCTGTCAGATGTTTTAAAACAGTTGCGTAATAAGCATCTTTGTACAATCTTCCGTGCCTACCATTTTAATCATTCCTTTATTGCAGAACAGAACGGATTGTATACGCAGAGCTAATCTTTTTGAAAGTCTGCCTGTTGGGCTTTTTTGCATACTGATCAGAAGCAGCTTGACAAAATCAGTAATTCCTACCTGACCATAGTTTGATAAGCAATTTGGAGAGAGGAAAGAGAAGATGAACACTTAGGTTTATTTTTGCTTTCTTTTAATTTAAGGAAATAAATTACTTTGTATTAAGTAAATATTTTTAACGTAAAGTAGATTTTTTTACTCTTTCTTCCTCCATTGACCATTGTTGCTTATATTTGAGTTAAATGCCCACAGATAGATCATTGGAGCATAGTTGAGAAAACAAGAGATCTCTCTGTATGCCAGACGTGAACCATTCTGTTGACAATAAAATACTCTTGGTGGCTGTCATTCCAGCCCAACTGGTGGCGAGAATCACCTGCAACTATAACCTTGCCTGATTTGTGCACCTTGTGCAGTTGTTATTCTGTCATTGGCAGAGGATGTTGCCACCTTCCTCCTCCACGTTGTCATCCTCAGTGGAAGAGTACTGATAAACGTTCCTCCTCATGCCACATATAATGGGGCAATAAATCATGCTGCCCAAAATTTCTTCCGAATGATGGAGCCACCATTGGAAACATATCTGATACTCTCACCTAAAAAAACTGAGTTATGGGGATACAGCAGAAATACTGACCGATGTGGCATGGTTTCTATAAAATTATAGAACATAATTCTCAGTGTCCGAATTGCCTCCAGCTCAGTGCCACAAACCTGAAGTACCTAAGGCAGAAGCCAGGGAAGATACAGCCAACACTTCAGACTATTTACTTACCTTATCCCTTTACAGGTGTCTTGCTTTGGCAGCTGCAAGTTTGAGGGGAAAATGTACTGTTAAATGAGCCTTATGTGGTATACTTTTCTTGGTATATATTTCTGGAGCACAAGTCTGATGAGGAGCGGCTGAGGGAACTGGGGTTGTTCAGCCTGGAGAAGAGGAGGCTGAGGGGAGACCTTATCGCCCTCTACAACTGCCTGACAGGAGGCTGTAGCCAGGTGGGGGTTGGTCTCTTCTCCTGATTAATAAGAGATAGGACGACAGGAAATGGCCTCAAGTTGCATCAGGGGAGGTTTAGATTAGTTATTAGGAAAAAGTTCTTCACTGAAAGGGTTGTCAGGCACTGCAACGGGCTGCCCAGGGAAGGGGTCAAGTCCCCATCCCTGGAGGTATTTAAAAGCCAGGCAGACAAGGTGCTTAGGGACATGGTTGAGTGATGGACATGGCAGGGGCTTGATGATCTTAAAGGTCTTTTCTAATCTAAACAATTCTGTGATTCTATGGTATAATTCAGAGTCACAATGACAATTGCAGCTTTAGGCGTCGTCAGCTTCAGAGGTGTGTTACATTGGTCGCTTAGGTGAATGTTGAATATTTAAAAAATAGTCTGTACATACAAGGTAGAACTTGCTGTCACCTGCGTGTCTATTTATCAAGCACTTATACATATGTGCACCGGAGATAGAGTTTACTTGCACAAAACTAATTTAGAAATAGTGCAAACTGCATATTTACCTTTGGTAATTCATATGCTTGGAGATCAATATTGGAAAAGGGGATGAGCAGGTGTTGGTGTGAGCAACACCACTCATGCACAAACGAGAGCTTGGCTTGGAACAATCTGGAAGTGTTTTGAGGTTCATGTTTTGTGGCATTTACTTTTTACAGTCCTATGTGAAAGCAAGATTAAATAGCTTTGATTCTGAGAACATTATTTTTATCATTTGGCTTATATCCATCACCCTTCTAAACTCTAAAATTTCCTTGGGTGAGGTGATGCATTTGTTGTAGATGATGCCTCTATTAATTTTTTCTTTGTTCAAATCAGGTTTCCAGAAGTTTAGAGCATTCATTTTATTTAAAAGTAATACAAAGAATTATGAAATATATACAGTACATAAACATTAACCTTTATTATCTGCTTTAACTGGTGAATAAATGGAGAAGAAAATGTTATCTTCTAGCAAACTTTTTACAATATCTGTACCTTGCAACATTTCTTGTTTCTCTAAATCTCTAGGCATCTCTTATTGTTGAAAAATACACTCTCATATTAATTATTTCTTCTGATTAACCGTAAGTGAGCTCCATCTAGAAACACCTTCAGGGCCTATTTTCTCATTGTTGCTAGGTAAAATAGAAAATTATTATAGTAAAGAACAAATTTCATATGTTAAGACAAAACAATATTTTGAAGTACCAGTTCTCAACATCATGCCCAATTTTTTGCTTATTTTAATGGAAAATAAAAATTACTCCTAAAATTAGGAAGTGATTTTATGAAGACAGAAGGGCCTTTCTCTCTCTAAATTGCAGTCTTGTAACAGAACATGTGAACAGAATATGTCTTTCTCTTAACATTCAAAATCTGTATTCATTTTACTGTTGGTCTGAGATTCTGCCAACACTGCGGTGTCCCTGCTACTGCAGGCGGGTTGGACTAGATGACCTCTAGGGGTCCCTTCCAACCCCAAACATTCTATGATACTATGATTCTACATGTTTCCACATATCTATTGGTTTAGTTGAGTTACCCCCAGTGCAGCTAGCTGTGGAGCAAGATTTTCTCCAATTTGCGATACCTGAGAAACACAGGTAGCGTGGTATGATGTCCCTGAGGTAGTTTCACTTGTTGCCAGTGCTCATACCCCTCAAAATAGAGAGAAAATAATAAATATGCACTGTACTGTTACTAAATAAATCATGCTAGGTCAGGAGGGCTGATCTACTTGGATTCCCAGGAGTTCATGGGTAGTTTAGCATTGCCACGTGAGCGTTGCTGGGGAGCATGAGTTGTATTCCCTTTCTGACCTGAGAGCCATCTTGGAAGCTCAATGCTCTCGGAGGAACCACTCATTCCCTGAGCTCCCCAACATTCAGGGTCATTCCTGAATTTTACTGTCAAAGAGTCAAAGTGAAGAAACCCCCCACAACTGGGCTGTATTTGCATGCCTCCGGGACTCCATTTTGAGGAGGGCACGTGTCAGTGCTGCCTCTGTTGTCCAGGACCCCCATGCATCAGAAAGACTGAAATGTGCTTGGGAGTACCCCCTGCAAACAGAGAAGTCAAATTTGGCAGTGTTCTGCCCCTCCTCTGCTCTTCTCTGTTCCCTCTGACTGATTTTGATCATACATTGATCACTATGTTGCACCATTAAGCACCAGATATGTTTTTCCCCCAGCTGCCAGTGCCAACTGCATGTGGGGTAACACACAAATCACACGGAGAGTGCATGCAAGCCACATGTGAATAGATGCCTTTAAAGTGCGGTTTAAATGCTTCTTTAAGGTAATAAATGGAAAATGAGTATAGGATGAAAATGCAGAATAACACAGAAACCTTGGTGGCCTGGAAAATTTACATTAACTTGACACAAGGGGTTTTATAGAAAGAGTTCCACGTGCAGTTCATATTGAGCCAGTTTGAGGACCCTTATTTTAGAGCTGGATGAGAAGATGTATTTTCTACTGTGCTGATAACATGTTACCTGTTGAGCTGTGTGTAAACTGACCTTTTTTGGCTGGTCACATAACAGCTGGGGTGCCATCTGCATGAAGTAATATGGCAGGTGATCAGTGAGGGAAGAGCAAATACTCTTAGCAGCAGCAACAGCAGGAGCAGCAGCCAGGACCTTTCAGTCGTGTTTGCTTTACTTTCCCCGGTGTTTGTCAACAACAGATGTGCTCAGGAAGTTTCGGGTTTGGAAACTTGACTGGAAGGGAAGCATGAGACTCATTGTGTGATTATTGATTTATAACATCGAATATAAAAAAAAGTCCACCTTGCAAAAACCCAGCATAATAGGAGAAAAGCCAGGCTGAGAACAGAGTGTTCTTTATTAATGATCTCTTTCTTTCATACTGCTCTTATATTTTTATTTAGAAGGAAGTCAGTGTTTATCACCAGCTTGTCTTACCCTTCAAATCATGCAGCTTAATCAGTGTATTAAGAATTTCTTTACTATCGTGAGAGTTATTGCCGTACATTGAATATTTTAACACATCCATATATTTTAGGTTACTAAACCCTCAGAAAGCACTATGACAACCTAAACAAAGTATATTTAAATAGAGTTATTATGGTTCCAATCCTTGCAAAAATTGCATTAGCTGATATTTTCACCTCAGAGATTCTCTCACAGAAACTAAAAATTTTCCAATTTCTTTTTAATTATCATATAAATTAGCTATGCTTTTGGGAGAGTGGAGTTGGAGGGTCAAATTGTAAAGGTTTTTGTTATTTCACTCAGGTGTTAACATTTTATCGTTAGCCACCATCCGCAGCAGAAAATGAGAGGGTAAATGTTCCTGTCGAGGCGTATTCAAATGCCTCGGTGACAGGTCAAGAATAAAAATCTGATATTTAGCTATTGCAGGATCATGCTATAAATTACAAAATACTAAAAGGTACAGTCCTCTTTGGGAGGGGAATGTGTTCCTCTATCAAAAACTTCAACAAAGGAATAAATTGTGCAAGGAGAGTGCAGGGCCTGCACCACCTTAGCGGTTGTTCCCCTGCTTGTGAATATCAGAAGTGAAAGCTTTTTGCCTGGTGACCACAGAAGGAATGCTTCTACTTTGCAGCAAAACATCCTTGGTGGCTAAAGGATCTTCCTCTATTCCTTGTGATCCACAGCAAACTTCATACGCAATTTGTGCCCCCCACATTAATTTTCTGCTATGAATGGGAGGAAATTTCCAGGTACTCACTTGGTTTGTTTGCTTTATTTTTGCAGTATACAGCTGGTTAAAGGAACAGAAATGCTCCAGGCCTCTAGGGAAAGGTAAAAGGACAGGCTTGTGCCTCAGGGATAGAACAATATAAAACTGACACTTTTTCCCTCTTCTCTCTACCTCTCTCCATGTTCTTTTCTACTGATTTCTTCTTCCAGCAACCTCTGAAACCCGTTAAGGAAGGCTGATGGGAAAAAGGAAGCAACTGAAAAAAGAAAAAAGGAGTGTGTTAAGAAAGGTTTAAAAGGGATAATGAGAAAAAGAAATAAACCCATAAGCTGGCCTAACATGTCAACAAAAGCATGAAGGTTGATACTACTAGAGCAGAAATTGGTATTGAATTCTTACTGGAAGTTGATGGGAAGTTTGTTACAGAGAAATGTGCATGTATGCAAACCCAGACATACCACATGAAGCTAAACCCCAGTTTTCAGAGAGACAAGGGAGAGAAAAAAAGAACAGATTTAAAGAGGTGGGGGGTTTTTCCCCTCCTGATCTATGAATTCCGTGATAAGGGTGCTATTTTCTGTTCCTTTTGAAGCTGTTAGATTCTACAGAGAATTGCAGGAGCTGGTGCGCAGATGTCATGTCACCAGAATACAGCAATCTGCAGGGCAGGATACCTCTCTGGAATGTCAGTGTGGGATTTAGCTCACCACATATGAGCATCTACAGCGTAAATGCCTATCTCTGAGCTAGTCATCTGCTCATTAAAAGACAAGAGAAACAGACATTTCTAGGGTGTGATTTAGCTTTTCAAGAGCAAGACATTCTGTTTGGTTAGAGAAATCATGCCCTAAAAGCAAATGTTTTTATCCCTTTGGTTTCAAGCAAGCCTGGACTGAAGAGCTTCAGACATAGACGTTAAGAGTGAAGACATGTAACATCAGAGAAGATGAATCCTATTTGTGCTTTTAGTTCTGAGGGGTCATGATTACCATGTGAAGAAGGGATGTCCTGACTCTCCTTGAAGTGTTGTGAGGGCAGATAAAGGGACAAGAATTTCTGATTCTCTTTCCAGTCCCTGTGGGAATCATCCTGTGTACTTGTGCCACTAAGATTTATATGGCAAACTACATTACTCCAGATGAACAAGGCACTTTGGAAAACAGGAATCAGCCTCAGCCTGCCTGGTGTAACAGCCATAACTTGCTTTATCAGTAGTCCCCTAATGAATGCCATGGAAAAATATTTTGTTTCTCATACCACACTCTTGTCTGGAGATGCACAAGGCTACCCTGATTGCACAAATTTGGGTAATGGCTACAGGTGATTTTAGCTGATGAGGGTAGAGACAGTGATACTTTGTGAACCAGCACTTTCCTTTGGAAGTGTAATTTAATTGTGTAATCTAAAGACATTTTGAGGATATTGAATTTCCTTGCTACTTTAGAATGAACTATGGGGCAATGTGGTGGCCCCAAGTCACTATCATTACTTTAAAAAAAAAAAAATCCATTTCCCAGAAAATTTGTAAAGCATTGTGGCTATTAGTAGCAGCTGCTTGCTTCCTTAGCAGCAATTTTTAGGACATGGTTTTATTTGTAAGAGAATCTTTTGAGTAAAGGAGGGGAGAAAAGGAATGTCCCGTGCCCTAATCTATTACTGCTGTCAGTTATTTCTGGGTCAACCAACTAAACACCTACTACAGAAATGAACTGCTTCTTCTTCTTGCTTTCCTACCAGTTACTGTAAACAAAACAACACACAAACAAGCAAAAAGATCCAATAGTACAGTTAGGGCCAAGCCATCAATTTGTGTCACCTGTGGCTCAGCAAGCCTTTGGTAATTTATGCTATCCGAGGTTGTGACCTGCACCTTCTGTAGTCTCTTAAAATGAAAACAAAGCCTTTTATTTCAGATTTAACATCTTCTTAATTTGCAAAATGTATTTAGCTTTGATACAGCTAGTGAGGGAAACATTTCTCCTAGTGCGAGACCTGTGGAAAACATCAGAGAACTTCTCCGGGGCTGGCTCAAATCCCATTCTGCATTCAGCATATATTTGAATCTGCTAATGCCAGATAGAATACATTTACCCCCTTCTCACCCATCCCTCAGAGGCAACCACCGATGAGTTACGTTTTTCCTCTTCTAATGAAAAGGTCCTACATTAAAGACCCCCTTCTCTCTGCATTTCTTTGCTTTTAAGCAGCAAACCAATTCAAAGCAAGAGCTCTTGCATGAAGAAAAGCATTTGTTTGCAGAGAATAATTCCTCCCCGGTGTTTGCCACATATTTATTTTGTCTCAGCACTATAAAAAAGGGTCTTGTTGCTGACTCAGAAGGAGCTCATTACAGAAAGACTTCACCTTTCAGTTGCAAAAGATGTTTCCTTGAAATGATAATGTAATGAGTGTTAGATCAGCCGTATGTAGCCGTTAGGCTATTCTTTTGATCGGTTGGAAATGCATTTGTTAAAAAGCTGCTTTATTGATTTCCTGGCTGGTTTTTATACTGTTTGGATCATCTGTACACACACACACATCACATTTTTACCACTTCAAAGTGGTTAATAAATTCACACTACTCAGGAGATTGAACACGAAATGGAGTGAACCCTTTCTATGGAGAACTCTGTTGTTCAGCCTTTGATAGAAAGACTCTTAGCTGCACGCTGCCTCCTTTAAAATATTTTTTAAAACAATCTGCCACAAAGAGAACAGCATACACTAAAGCAAAAGAATATAGCTCCTGGGGATATAAACATAGTGAGGGGTTTTGATTAAGATTTCAGCAAGTCCAGATGAGAAAATGTTGCTGAGCTTGTACAGGCTCAATGCAGATACTCTTTCCTGCTAACCTGTCCACATTTACTATTTCCACTTTGTTGTTTTTATGATGTATTAGCAGTAAAAGTTTGAGACATTGTAAGTGTTGAAGTGAAACATATGCTTCTACATATAAATTCCTAGTACTATGCAAAATATCTGCAGTTAAACTGAAATGTCATGGGCTTTGTTGGCCTTGGATCTCTCTTGGATCACAGTTTCAGAAGTAGGTTGCTATAGAATCATAGAATGTTTTGGGTTGGAAGGGACCCCTAGAGGTCATCTAGTCCAACCCCCCTGCAGTGAGCAGGGACACCGCTAACTAGATCAGGTTGCTCAGAGCCCCATCCAACCTGGCCTTTGAATGTTCCCAGGGATGGGGCCTCCACCACCTCTCTGGGCAACCCGTTCCAGTGTTTCACCACCCTCATTGTAAAGAATTTCCTCCTTATATCCAGTCTAAACCTACCCTGCTTCAGTTTAAAACCATTACCCCTTGTCCTGTCACAGCTGGCCCTACTAAAAAGATTTTCCCCATCTTTCCTATAGGCCCCCTTTAGGTACTGAAAGGCCGCAATCAGGTCTCCCCGCAGCCTTCTCTTCTCCAGGCTGAACAAGCCCAACTGTCTCAGCCTGTCCTCATAAGAGAGGTGCTCCAGCCCTCGGATCATTTTTGTAGCCCTCCTCTGGACCCGCTCCAACAGTTCCATGTCCTTCTTGTGCTGAGGGCTCCAAACCTGGACGCAGTACTCTAGGTGAGGTCTCACCAGAGCAGAGTAGAGGGGCAGAATCACCTCCCTCGACCTGCTGGCCACGCTTCTCCTGATGCAGCCCAGGGTACGGTTGGCCTTCTGGGCCGCCAGCGCACATTGCCGGCTCATGTCCAGCTTTTCATCCACCATCACGCCCAAGTCCCTCTCGGCAGGGCTGCTCTCGATCCTTTCTTCCCCCAGCCTGTACTGATACTGGGGGTTACCCCGACCCAGGTGCACGACCTTACACTTGGCCTTGTTGAACCTCATGAGGTTCACACAGGCCCACCTCTCCAGCCTGTCCAGGTCTTTCTGGATGACATCCCGTCCTTCTGGTGTGTCAACCTCACCACTCAGTTTGGTGTTGTCCGCAAACTTGCTGAGGGTGCATTCGATCTCGCTAAGTCATTGATGAATATATTGAACAGCACCGGTCCCAGTACGGACCCCTGAGGGACACCGCTCGTCACCAGTCTCCATGCGGATGTCGAGCCATTGACCACTACCCTCTGGATGCAATCATCCAGCCAGTTCCTTATCCACCGAAGAGTCCACCCATCAAATCCATAGCTCTCCAATTTAGAGAGAAGGATGTTGTGGGGGACCGTGTCAAAGGCTTTGCAGAAGTCCAGATAGATGACATCCATTGGTTTTCCCTTGTCCACTGATGCTGTCACACCATCATAGAAAGACACTAGGTTCGTCAGGCAGGACTTGCCCTTGGTGAAGCCATGCTGGCTATCTCGAATTATTTCCCTGGCCTCTATGTGCTTTAGTACAGCTTCTAGGAGAATCTGTTCCATGATCTTCCCAGGCACAGAGGTGAGGCTGACAGGTCGGTAGTTCCCAGGGTCTTCCTTTCTACCCTTTTTGAAAAGGGGCACAATGTTTCCCTTCTTCCAGTCACCAGGGACTTCACCTGACTGCCATGACTTTTCAAATATCATGGAGAGTGGCTTGGCGACTACATCGGATAATTCCCTCAGGACTCTGGGATGCATCTCATCAGGTCCCATGGACTTATGTGCGTTCAGGTTCCTCAGGTGGTCACGAACCTGATCTTCTCCTATAGCAGGAAGGGTTTTGCCCTCCCGGTCCCCCTCATGCCACCCATCAACTCGGGTGGGGTGGAGAGAGAGGTTCCCAGTGAAGACTGAGGCAAAAAAGTTGTTGAGTACCTCAGCCTTCTCCTCATCTGCTGTTACCAGCTTGCCAGTCTTGTTCATCAGCGGGGGTATGCTTTCTTTAACCATCCTTTTCCAGCTGATATACCTGTAGAAACCCTTCTTGTTATTCTTTGCATCCCTAGCCAAGTTTAGCTCCAGCTGAGCCTTGGCTTTCCTGACCCCATTCCTGCACAACCAGACCGCATCCCTATACTCTTCCCAGGATGCCTGTCCCTGCTTCCACTGCCTGTGCAGTTCCCTCTTCCTCCTTAGTTTGACCAGCATCTCTCGTCTCAGCCATGCTGGTCTCTTCCCTTCTTTGCCCGATTTCTTACACCTGGGGATCGAGAGCTCTTGCGCTCTGTGGATCACATCCTTAAAGATCTGCCAGCTCTGTTCTGTTCCCCTGTCCCTGAGGACCGTTTCCCAGGGAGTCCTTCCGACTATCTCCTTGAGGAGCTGGAAGTTTGCTTTTCTAAAATTCAGGGTCCTGACTGTACTCTTCATTCTTCCCATTTCCCTCTGGAGCGTGAGCTCTACCAGCGCATGATCACTGCAACCCAAGCTGCCTCCGATCTTGACATTTCCGACGAGCTCACTTGCATTGGTGACCACCAGGTCCAGTATCGCATCCCCTTGGGTAGGGGTGTCTATTACCTGGCTTAAGAAGTTGTCCTCAATGCATTCAAGAAACCTGCTGGATTGCCTACAGCTTGCCGTGTTGGTTTTCCAGCAGATGTCAGGGTGGTTGAAGTCCCCCAGCAGGACGAGAGCCTGCGAGCACGAAGCCTCCCGGAGTTGGAGGAAGAACGCTTCATCAGTCGGCTCCTCTTGATCTGGCGGCCTGTAGTAGACACCAGCCACCAGGTTCCCTTTGTTGCCTCTCTCTCTGATTCTTATCCATAAGCTTTTGACCTGCTCATGGCTATTCTTCAGGGCCAGCTCTTCACACTCTAATGATTTCTTGATGTAAAGGGCCTCCGCCCCTCCTATATTGAGGTGTGGATCAAAATTTCTGTTTGATAAAGTTTTAAGATATTTTATCCTTTTTCTTTCTTTCTTTTTTATTGTTTTGGTTTGATTTATTAACCTGCTAGTATCCTTTTGTGATGACAAACGTGAGGAGCCATTTTTGAGTTATTTAGATGAGCCTTGTGAAGGGAAATCTTAAGGAATGGTTTTAACTGCTGTGTTAGAATTCGTCTTTGATTCCCTGGCTAAGGACACTCATTCTTCCTTTCCTCTCTTTGAGTAGAGTTGCTAGCCTGTATTTCATATCAATATGATGCTACTGTTAGCAGCAAGCTTTTACACCCCTGTGATGTCTGTAAATATAATCTACAACTTGACTACATATTTACCAGGTCATTTAAATGATCATGCTGCTCGGCTTTGGCTGTGTCCAAGGCAGGCTATCAAGTCAGAAGATGCTGTCTTGACATGAGTTTTTGTCCTGATTTCAGCTGGGATAGAGTTAATTTTCTTCCTAGTAGCAGGTATAGTGCTGTGTTTTGGATTTAGCTTGTGAATAATGTGATAACACACTGATGTTTTTTCAGGCAGTTAAATTAAAATGCCCAAACTGAAGCTTTCTAGTGTTGTGAAGTTATTGAAGTTATCAGGTATGAAATTATGAAAATGAAATTACCTAGAAGGACTTAAGGATATTTTCAGTATTTTGTGCATAAATGTCCACATATATGCAGCATCCAAGGAACCTTGAGCATGAGGAGTAGAATAGAAATATTTAACAGAAACCATTTAAATTTCAGTACCTGAGTCCTCTATCTATAAAATAGGGATAATAGACTTTCTTGCCTCTCAAAAGGATTGTGAAAATAAATATATTAAAGATTGCAAAGAACCGGAGTATTATGGAAATTGATACCATATGCCCAACTAAGATAGCTGGGAACAATTTCTGAAGAGGCAGGAGTTTTATTCATAGACTCCCAGAATCATTAAGGGTGTAAGGGACCTTTAGAGTTCTTCTGGTCCAACTCCGGCTTAAAGCAGGGTGAGAAAATCTTTCTTTTCTCAATCTCATTCTATGAATAGTAGGTATCTGACCTTGGAAAAGATGGAGGGTCACTTTTAAAGCTCATTAAATGAGTGGGTTTTTTTCATTTTATTTCACTGGTGAAATTGAAACAAAGCCAGTTAGAAAAGAAAATATTGTTTTCAGTTTTTGAAAAGGTATAGTGAGCAATACAGGACTGAGTCTGATGCTTTATTTCTTTAATTTGTAAAATCTTAAATATTAAAGTTTTTAGACTAATAATGACTTATTAAAATTTTTACAATGTCAAAATTGTTTGTTTATTTATTCTTTAATTTGAGGAAAATCTAGCCTGATGAATGCAATCCCAGAGCATTTTGATGTCAACAAATCAGTATATGTCACTGGAAAATGAATATATTTCACAGAAAAATATTGCCAGTTTCTGTCCTGTTGTTTATTCTTATTCTTCTAAAAATAATTAAGATCTGTTTTCTTCTAGGATGTTCCTTTAGTTAACTAGATTTAGATGTATAAACAGAATGAAGAAAAGCTCTGCTGTTTCTGAAGGAGGGTTTTTATTTCTGGACTTGTGGCAGCTTTTTAAATAGTAGAGTTTTTCTTTATTTGACAGCATATAATTTCTCCTTGATCTCAGGAGCTGTATTTTAAAGCATTTGTGAAAATAGAAGATTAATCTTTTGGGCTAGTGAATGGCTTTTTGCCACTCAGTCTTTAAAGCTTATGCTCTTGACGATGTGAAGATAGCAGAGAAGGGCGTCTTGTTATCTGACTCCAGTTGTCTGCAGATGACTGTATTCTCTTCTTGGATAGAATGCAAATTTGAGTCTTGAAGTGAGAAATCTCTCCATCGCATAGCTCACATCTACAGAAAGATGGCAATGTTTGGATGTGCCTGCTTGGCAAAGTGGTGAGGTAACGTGCCATGGTTTACTGGACTGCTTTGGCAAATGATTAGCAGGAAATGACCTCCCTAGTATATGGAGAAGGCAGTTATTCAACAAATGGACAGACTCAGTCCTGTGTGTTGTGTATAGCTTGCACTTCTGTCGATGTACTGAAAGCTTGTACTGATGATGTTTTTAACAGAAGGGTTTGTCTTTCTTTTCATTGAAGACACTTATTCCTGTTATTAGCTTGATAAGAGATATGTAAAGGAGACAAAGTGGAGATGAATTTTGTGTGCAAACAGTGGTAAGTGCTTTAGACAGCTGCCATATTTGTCAGTAGGTGAGAAGGAAATGTTGAGGCATAAAATACAAGATAGAAATCACTCAAAGTAAGCCTACACATGCTTACTAGTAATATACTTCTATCAAATTGGTATTGATCTTGAGATAATTATTTAATAATTGTTTATTCCTTAAAGTTTTCCTTAATATTTTAAGACAGTGATATGCTTTTTAGATTCTGTTTAACCCTTGACAGTCATGGCAATGTCTCTCAAAGTCTCTCAAATGCTTATGTGAAAATGCTGCCTATTTTTTACACTGTGGATATCCACCTATCTAACCTAGCCCAATCTATTACTCATCATCTTATGATCAAGATAGTTTCTAGGTTAACTCCTATACAAAACCAAAACAAACAAAAAAAGCAAACAAGCCCCCCCAAACTAATGTTCAGTTTTCATAACTACTTTCCTGAATATTTATATTAAACCAGGATAGTTTATGAGAAAGTTATTCATCTGATGGATGTACTTTTAAAAAATGCATAGTATACCTATCATGTTTTGAGGAGTAGATTTGTTTGTACTCTTTCACCTTACAGAGACTGAAGCATCACTTTTATAATTAATATTTTTACCCTTTGATCAGCTGTCAGTCTCATTTCCCTGCATTTCTTTTTAGACCATTGAGTCCTTTGAATGCTTCCTGGTCTGCATAGAGCTTTGGCACCATGTTGCAAGCTTTGCTCTTTGTTGCTACACTCCATTAAGCATATAAAAATATATCAATATATTTTTAATACATATAATGTTCTTAGTGTTACTTTTCCATATAAACAGTTGCTTTTCTCGTGACAGGTGTGTCATGAGTATAAGGGGAGGTATTTGATCCTGAAGTGGGATTAATGACCCAAGAGACAATCTCTCTCTCTCTCTCTCTAGCATGCACTGGTTAATACCCACAGTGGGAAGCAGTTTTTGAACAAGTATGTTGGAACGGAGGGGATCATTAACTTTGGAAAGCAACTAATCCAATATATAATGAATGGACCACTGTATTCCGAGGCTAAACAGTTCTCATGATCTAGTTCTTTATTATTATTTCTTTTTAGATTTTGTACTACTGCTACTTCATCATCTTGTTTATTCTCTTCACTGTTTGAACTATGCGGGAAATGCTGTGCATTTCCCATTGGAATTAGAGATGCGGTAAGGCCATGTTATCTTGTTTTTGTTAGAACTGCTGTTGTTTTTGTTCTGCCAACTGAAAATTCTGATGTGTATGATCAGGTTACAAACACCAAGGAATATTTATGAATGTGTGCTGTGGCTTGGAAATACAATGGGATTGCTACGTAGCATTTCAAGTGTTTGTGTTAACCGACAGAGGGAGGGAGGGAAGAAGAGTGAAAGGAAAAGTTAGCTGCTCTGGCTGATGTGTGAAGACTGTTAAGAAGCTGGAATGTGGTGTGATCACCAGTACACCTGCAGCCCCAAAAGGGCCTGGACCTCAAAGGTTGCAAAGGTTTGAGTGCTCAGGAAGACATGAGGAATCAAATGATACTGAGTGCATGGTGGTGGTTTAACTGGGGACTTTGTTGTCGTTCTCAGACTCTGAATTATAGGATCATAGAATGCTTTGGGATGGAAGGTACCTTTAAATGTCATCTAGTCCAACCACCCTGCAATAAACAGGGACACCTTCAACTAGATCAGGTTGCTCAGAGCCCCGTCCAGCCTGATCTTGAATGTTTACAGGGATGGGGCATCAACCACCTCTCTGGGCAACCCGTTCCAGTGTTTCACCACCCTTATCATAAAAAAAAAAAAAGGTCTTCCTTATATCTAGTCTGAATCTACTGTCTTTTAGTTTAAAACCATTACCCCTTGTCCCATTGCTACAGGCCCTGCTAAAAAGTCTCTCTCCATCTTTCCTACAAGCCCCCTTTAAGTACTGAAAGACCGCAGTAAGGTGTCCCCAGAGCCTTCTCTTCTCCAGGTTAAACAACCCCAACTCTCTCAGCCTTTCCTCATAGGAGAGGTGTTCCGGTCCTCAAAGCATCTTTGTGGCCTTCCTCTGGACACCTTCCAAGAGGTCCATGCCCTTCCTGTGATGAGGACTCCAGAGCTGGACACAGTGCTCCAGGTGGGGTCTCACCAGAGCAGAATATAGGGGCAGAATCCCCTCCCTTGGGAGACTGTAAGTCTCTCTACTGATTTTTTTTCTGCAAGAAAAAGCTTTTCTTGTTCTATATTAAGCTAGCATTTCTATTACAAACCTGTGACGGAACGAACTGCTATTGTTCTTGAATTTTTCCTAGGTATATCAAACAGTGGTAGTCTACAAGCAGCACTGGTGAGATCATGGCTGAAATTGCGTCTCACTCGGTCTCTATGCTGAAAAGGATGTTGCAAATTAGAGCTCAGATAAAAGCTCTAAAAAAAGCTCCCAAGCAATCTGACATCCTGAAAATGCACCTTACTGTGAATAAGTTAAAGAGCAGGATCTGTTTTGCTTATCAAAGACAATGTTAATCTTTCAAGAATGATTTAACCATGATATAAGTATACATTCAGAGAGAAACTGTGCTAATTTCATGGAAGTGCCATAAAATCTGGAAACTGCAGACTTTAATGCTAGAGTGTTTACATTTGTTAATTTTTATACTATCTCCTAGCTCAAAGGCAGTGATATAACCATGGGAACATGCTGTGAAGTGTTGTGGTCATTTCGCTACTCTGTTGTCTTTCAGTCCACTCCTTGAGTAGCATTCTAAAAGGTAAATTTGGGACAGCTAAGAGGCAGTGAAGACAACACCAAAATCACCAAAGCAAAATTTCTGTTCCCTGTGATAGGAGGGATGAGGTTAGATGAGAAATGCTCTTATGTAGGTTAAATTTTTTCTTAAAACAAGGGTGGAAATGTTTCTTACTCCACCTGGCCTTTTTCCAGCTTACTTAGAGTAACCAAAGCTGCATTAGAGTGAACAGAATGATTGCGGCCAACTGAAGTGGTTGTTAGATAGGGCTCAGTGGCCACATCTCTACTGATAAATAAAACAGGAGTAGGGAGTGATCTGGAGTGCCAGTCTGTCCAGTGTTGATTATGCAAACACTGCCTAGTTAGCAGGCTCTTGGGCATGATTTTGGCCGGCGCCAGCCGGATACTATGGCCTGCAGTGCTCAGAGAAGACCATGTACTTCCCAAGAAACTAGTAGGGGCAAGACTGCACCAGGGATGGCTCCTGCCATCTTACCCTGTCATCACCTGTGTGCTGAAGGCATTGGGACTGGTGGACCTCCGATACTGCTCAGAAAGTACATAAGAAATCCCATTTTACATTTGTTTCACTGAATCCCATTTATTATTTGTTACCTAACAAGTAAAATGGATTATGGAAAAAGGTTACTAAAAAAATATAATTCCTGTGTTATTTTGATAAGAAGCATGTTTAGATATGGCCACCAGGGCAGGTGGAACACTGCTGGTGGGCAGCATAGCAGCAGTTTGCCTTATCAGCCCATGTCCTGCTGACTGAATATAAATATACCAGCAGTGCTGAGTTTTCAATGCTGGAGCTGTCCAGAGGCTTGAAGGGAGGCAGGATTTTTCTTTATTTGTATTTTGATGCTGGTTTTCATATTCTGTCATTTGTGTGTGATTCCATGATCAAAATGGCTTGTTTTCTAAGCCTCTTGCCAGTAGCTGGGATGGTGGCAGAGTGAGGCTTGTATATATGTTCTGGCTTATTCCATGATCCTTGGCTCAGTCTGGCCCTTCATAGAGTGGTTCTTGAAATATCCCTTTGACTGTTATTGGGTGGGTTACCCACCAGCAGCTGATGCTCCTAATGAAGGGGCAAGATTGCTTTGTTGCAGGGAATGTGTAGTTTGCTTTCTTAAAGTCAGCTTTCCCTCATGCAGCCGGACGCTACCTCTCCCAGTATGTAACATGTGGTACAAGGCCAGGGCTTCAGTCCTGCAGGATCGTAGTGTGCTCAGCTGCTCACGCTACCTGAAAAAGGGCTTTTTATTCCACTTGCCTGAAGTACCGCAGTGATGCAGCTCGGTAAGTGTATCAGGCCGGCACGGTAAATTTTACAGACCCTGCTTGCCTGTTGGCATTTTGATAGAGATGCCTCTACCAGTTCATGGAGGCAGACAGGCAAATAGCATATTTGTGTTTGTTCAGCATTGTTCTCGCTTTATTTCCTCATGGAGTCATTCCTTGCCAGCTAAGAACTAGAGAAAAGGATGGAAGTCTAAACAAATACGTCTTCGGGGAGAACAACTTCATGACTCAAAGGAGTTACCTACGGTCAGTTTAGCATGTTCTTTGGTTGCAAAGTGCTGTTAATGTCTGTCTCGTAGCAACTTGAATATTTTTCCCTCTGTTTGGGCCTTTTTTCCATCTGAAGACAGCCTTATAGAAATCAGTACTAAAGCAAAAAGGTAAAATATACCATTTCTGAAAGCAGCAGAATTGAGCAACCATTGGAGCACTGAGCAGTGGAGCTCCTGACCCTTTTGCAGTCACAAAAGTAACTTAACAAAAGACTCCAATTATATCTCTGATTACTCTTTTAAAGCATATGAGGTCTTGTCTAAATTCATGTTTTTGACAAGTGGTGAAGCTGAAATGCCTCATTTAAAATGTTAAAAAGCCCCCCAAAAGAAATCCCAGAAGAAACAAGCTAAAAGAGTGACTCAGGGAGTCTGATACAATTTCACTATCCCATAGAGACTTTTTTCTGTTGGGGCAGATGTTTTATTAATGCATATGTTAAATCCTGGAACAATCTTGATTTTTTAGCTCAATTTTCATACATTCTTTTCACACAGAAATATATTGTACACTTCGTTTACCTCTGCCTTTCAAACTCATAGGAAACATTTACTGGAAATAAAGAATAGAGCTCAAGGCCAGAAACCTGTCAGTATTATAATGAGGACATGTTTTGTACTTCCTAATCCTTTCTGTCTCCAAGGGAATGGTTTCTCATCCAAGGTGAAATTTCAGAAATTGAGTACATGTGCATGTGCACACATATTTGCTAATGACTAAGACTCTGTACCAAATTGTTTCTTTTTTTTTTTCTCTCTCATTTTCCAAGCTGAAGTACACTGGATTAATAGTCAGGGTTCTGCTGCAAGTTAATACTTGCCTGGAAAATAGCCACATGTAAGAATTCACTGACCCAGAAACGGGAGAAAGAAAATCAATCAGTGAGTCAGTGACAGCGAATCTGACAGACCTCTGAGCACAGATGATGTTCTCTACTTGCAGGTTCAGCCTTAATGATAACACCAGCAGGGAGACAAAATTGGAAAGAGCACATTGTATCTTTGCCAGCTCTTCTCCCATGTTCTGCAGTCACTGGAAACAGATCTGGGTAAACAAAATTCTCAGTGCTAGTTTATCTGGCAATACAGTCTCAGAAGCTTTGTAAAAGGAGGACAATGGCCTCTGTGCTTAATACCTTGAAGGATCAGTGAAATTAAATGGTAGCATCCTCAACATCTCACTCATCTATATACATACGTGTACCGTATGCTCATATATACATGTATGTATATAGCACATATGTGTATCCAGAGACTTGCAAAGTAGGAATGGCCATCTTTTTGAAAAGGTACCTGTTGCAAATAGCCTGTATGTGAGCAGTAATGCAATTTCATGCACCTGTATAGCAAAGCACGGCTAGTGCCAAGAAGTTGTCAGACAGTAGTGGGGATATTGAAGAACTGCAAGTAGTTAAATGGCAGACTGTAAACACGGTCTGTATGACAGGACTGTAAACACAGCACTTAAATAATAGCCAGAAGAACACAGCAAGTACCTTGTGTGAGAAAGAAGAAAATGGTGTTGGCAAATTAACTTGTTAAATGCCAGAAAGATGAACACATACCTTTGTAAAAAGTCAAAGAGGTGGTTTTATGCATATAAATGTCCTCTCTAACTTCCTAAAGAAAATAATGGCAGTGGCTTGTTGGCTATGAAACTGGAAAATATGGCACATAAACATCATGCACTTGTGTGTGAATTTTTCCCCCCAGTGCCACTTTCTTTTCTTTGGCTTTGTACTCTCATTGTTTTCTGTTAAGTGAGAATGAGCAGGGTTCCTTTGCCTATGTACTTCCCACACCTTTTTACTTCTTTCTATGGTAAATGTCGAGGAGCTGTGTGCTTTTCCCTGTGTCAAGTAGATGCCAACACAAGATAAATAAGGAAATGACTGATTAACTTTGCAGCTTCAGTGTAAAACTATTGCTGACTCAAATGCTGAAGAAATGGAATAGTCCCTCCTTCTTCCTTTCCCTAACTTGAAAATGTTGATTCTTTTGAAGAGGTGAATACATCTCTGAATTTTTCAACTTTGAGGAAAAAATTACTTGAATTGAGTGCCAACATAAACATTTTCACATGAAATAGTGTGCACACGTGTGCCAGGAAAATGCATTAAAGTGACAGTAGGTGGCTGAACGCATCAAAAGAAATCAGATTTGATGTACACTGAATTATTATAGCAATGCGTTAACTTTTTATATTGTGACTGGAAGGGAAAGAGATCTATCAGTATGCAAATTGACTTCATGCTAAACCAAGCATCTTCTAGTAGGCTAAACTAAGCCGTACGCATGAGGGTTGTAGTCCTTTTCAGGTTCAAAGGGTTACTTTGAAGTACTATGTATTATATGAATGGAAATTGCAATGTGTGAGTAAAGAGCAAACACCTGCTGGTGCTGAGTTGCAGGGAAGGTAGGGTATGTTGGTATGTTTTATTAAGAAGAAAATATGAATAACTTTTGACCAGATAACCAGATGCTGATTAAAAATGTTCTAATATATCTACAGAGCAACCACACCTGAAATGTTGATAGCTAGAGGGCGTTAGCAAAAGGAAGAGAATTAGGATGAGCAACAGAGGTAGCACTTTAGTTTCTGTGGCAAAAGTAGCTCTGTTTTCAGAAAGTGCTGCATAAACCTGCTGTGGTCATTCAGGCACATGGGAAAGCCTAAGTGTAGAGGCATTTCGTGAGTGGAGAATCTGCAGATGAAGTCAGTGATGGGGTGGAGCAAATTGTACATCGAAGGAAACTGCAGCAGAAATAAGCACAGGAGCTTATGCACCGCTCTGCCCACCTCTGAAATCACAAAGAAGAAACAGAAATCAGAATGGTCTTTGGAGCTTTTCTGGGCTTGCTGATGCTAAAAGGCAGAGATGGTATAGCTTTCTGGGGTCTGAATGTTTCTGTTCTGAGAGTAGCAGGGAAGTGTTTCCTCTTGGTTTAACACTCAGGAAAGTGGGAAATCTTACTGTGCTGGCAACTGACTGGTCATGTGAAATAGAGCCCACAGTCACAGACCATAACTCTGTTTAACTCAGTGAAGTTATTTTTGGATCTGTCATGGTATCTGTCTCTTCTTGTGCTTTAATGTACCTACTGACAGAAGAATGGCTACAGCGTATGCATGTGTTTCAGTGCGTCAGTATTATGTTCTCCGTGCCATGTATTCCTCTCTCTGCCTAGACAAGAGTGCTATTCGCTTGTGTTTTATTTTGAAGCAATAGGTGAGGGATGCACAATGTGGGTGACATCAGTTTAATCCAGTATTTTGCTTCTTCAACTGGCCTACAATGCGCTTCAGAATTCCCTTTGTGTAGAGGAAGGAGGACAGACTCGTCCAGCTGTGATTTTTAGAAGCTGCCTCTTACAATGCACAGGATGCTGTAGGGAATGAACTTTCTGCAGCCTCAGTTCTAGGACAGAGCAGAGAGTCGTTATCCCATTTAACTGTCTGTTCTGACAGCCAGGCATGCCTGTCTCTTCTGGTAATGACAATTTGATTTTATGGCACCTGCTCTGGGAGGTAGTCAGATTACTCTCCTATTGCCAACTGTAACCTCTACCTTAGTGTGTGTCATATCCAGGTATGAGGTTTTTTGGTTTGTTTTTTTTTGTTTTTTTTTTTTTTTAAAAGAAAACCAGCAAAGCATTCTGAGGTGATAATTGATTTGCAAGCAACAAAGTTATTAACAGCTAGTGAAGTGCACCATCTTCTAGTTATTTCTGTTGTGGATCTTGGTTCATTAAAAATTGCTACAATTCTGCTAAGACTGATAAGCCCCTTCCCTGCTTTTCTTTGTTTATTTTTAGAAATGGCTGCATGCTGGCTGGTTACAGGATCTGAGTTATCCGGACTTGTGCCTCTAATAATTTCATCAACCAGCTACTCGGTGTGTGAATTTAGCAGTGGCAACACAGGTTAAATACTACTGTTATTGGATGGTTTAATAATTTTTCATGTTACTTGGTCTTGCATTTTAAATGGTACTGACAATGCAGAATATTATCTTCCTTGTTTGGTGGATAGTACTGCTTGAATGATGTTTCGTGATCCAAGTAAAACTGACAAGAGCGTAACGAAGTACAAATAGAACATAAACCTTCACTGACCATGAATTGGGTGTGCCTTGTGTACAATTTTAGGAAGGAAGTCGTCTCTGTTGTTACAAATGGTTTGCACATTTCAAATTCTTTCTTTTGCCTAATGAAAAATATCTCAAGAAACACGCTTTAGGTCTAGGATCAGTGCACATTTAACTGAGAGTTAATTAAGTTAACAGGGTTTAGAAAAGAACATAATGCACTCTTTGGAATTTTCATTCTGGCATGATTGAATACATTTGGCTGAAATACCGCATAATTGGCAAGCACCGGGAAGGTGTTTTGCTCTTTTTGTACTGTAAATGAATGTTAACTATACTCAGGGCTTTGGATGACTTAATTGGCCATTTTTTTCTGGACATCCCTAGAAATTGGGTGTGTCCAAAATTAAAAAGGATCCAGCTGTGGGGGCAAAGTAAGGAAAAAAAAAAAGGTTACTTGGTTAAAAGCCGAGTTTGGGGAAAGAAGGGA
Source organism: Gorsachius magnificus (assembly GCA_034008185.1). Classification (NCBI taxonomy): domain Eukaryota; kingdom Metazoa; phylum Chordata; class Aves; order Pelecaniformes; family Ardeidae; genus Gorsachius; species Gorsachius magnificus. The sequence goes on from CM067081.1 coordinate 99,297,397, forward strand.
GGGAAGAGGTGCTGCATCTGTGTGCATTTAGTTGCAGAGGAATCAGGAGGAAACAGTCCACATAGACTAAGCATTCAAACTCTCTCTTTTTGCTAAGGGCCAAATGATGCATTCCGATTAGCTCATTAATAGAGGCTTTTTACTCAACTTTGAACCCTTAAATAGACACATAGTGCTGGAAAAAAAGGTTTGACATTTCAGACAATTCTCTTTTCGGTATTTGCCATGTTCCATCATTTTTTACATTTTTCTAGTTCTGCACAATAAGCAAACCAATAAAGAAATGGTGATGCCCTGTTTAGAACATGATGGACTCTGCTATTACAAATAACAGGAACATAGCATGTGACGTTCACTGTGCTTCTGGAGGACCAAAGGAAGGCTCTGGAGGCCCACGCTGCCTAAGGGAGCAGACCACGTGTGCAGCCTGGCCTCTGAGCTGGGATCAGTAGCGAGTGCTGGCAGTGCATGACGTGGTTAATGTCACTTTCTGCCTGTGGTGTACATCAGGGGTGCCCAGCTCAACAGAGCGGGGTGGCCAAAGAAATCCCAGGTTATCAAGACAGGTCCCAGTTTCCACCACTTACCAAAGCCTGCGTCTTCATTTCCCTCCTGCAGTAATGCCCTTATGGCAAGGTCCTGCCCCACTGAACTTCCTGTGATCTATCTTCTCTCATCTTATCCATAACTGTGCCTGTTTACTTACAAAGAGGAGAGAGCCAGCTTTCTTCTGGGGCTTTCTGCTTTAGAGCTGGTTTTGTTTACCTGTTCACATTGTGGTCAGCTCACCAAGCAGCCAGCCAAGAGTGCCCTTTTCACGTGCCCTGTGAGCCAAACAGTGCCTGTGTCCTTTCCAGATGGGCTACAGGCACACTGCAAAGGTGTCACTGTCTGTGCAGGAGACTTTCCATCCCTGGGAAGGAGAAAGCCAGCATGTGGGATGTCCCATGCTCTTAGCAGGCTGCACAAACTACTTTTTAAGTCGGAGCATTGGCATAGGCGGGCGTGAGTGCATCATGCCGTTGAGCTATGTGTGTGGTTATACTTAGGTTTTTTTGGGTGGCTGAGAACAATTTAAAGCTGCTTTCCTAGAATATAGGATTGTATATTCTGAAAGTAAAAAAGCAAATCTGGTTCCATATGCAGAAATGCTATTTTTGGGCATGGGGTCCTGCATTTTTTGTTGTTTATTGCTTCATGTTCCTCCTTACTCTCTTTATTTCTAGTTTCTTTGTGTTTACGGTCTCCCTAGCTTATTAACTCTACAGTGCCATCTTTGCTGGTGGTGACAGGCTGTCACACCGCTGTAGATTTCCCCATTACAGAACCCTGTTAGTGACAAACACTGACTCATCGCCCGGCGCTGGTCCAAAATCACAATTGGAAAAATCAGAAATCCAACCTCTGAAGCTTCCCTCTGAGGAGAACCCGAAACTCCTTCAGCTCTCACCCTCCCCTCTGTCTGTCTGTTCTACTCACCACTGCTCCCACAACCGCTGCTCCCAACGTGACTGAACGTCCCTCGGCTGCAGTGAGCATGGCGGGTGTGCGCTCCGGTGCCACATTAAGCCATGGTGACACAGCAAGCTGCCGAGGGCTTGTCGGAGACTGTGCGACAGAGCAGCCATTAACAGCTGTTAATTTCATCTGCCTTTTTTTTTTCCCCATTGTACTTAATGCTTCTGTCCACAAAACCGGGCTCTCTAGGAATACCATCCTTCCTGATGCATTAGCTGTAAGCCTCTTGGGTACTTGGAGAAGACTAGAAGGGAGCTGTAGTGGTCCATTTTGCATGCCCCTAGGAAGGGTTACAGGCTGGGACATCATGGCTTGGTGAGGTGTGTCACTGTTGGTGATGCAGATAGTAATGCAGTTTATAGCAACCAAAAAAATCCGAAAACTTTACTGCATTCTGTGCCTTAAAAAAAAATACAAATCAGTTGTGTTATTACTTCTTTACTGACAGTTGTGGGTGGTGGTCATGCTGTAGCAGGAAACACTATATCAAGTTGATGGGAAAAACCTAGAGGAGGTGAACAATGTCACTTGCCAGGGGAACTAATTTTATTTTCCAGAGAGGGAGGGAAAAGGAAGGTCATCCTGTACAAAGGTGGGAAGAGGGAGAAATTGCATTTTGCCACTTAATTAACAAGCAGCCAATCTATATAGCCTGTAGCTTTCCTGCCGACCCATAATTGGGAGCAGAACCTGTGCATTTCAACCTTCAGACCTTCCAACACGTGATGCAAGGTATCAGTATGTGACAAATCACCAGTGTAGGATACCTGTGCTGTCATGTGTCCTACCCCTAGATGATGAATTTAATTCCTTAATTAATTATTGATGTCTCCATTGCTTTTATTTTTTAAATTTAATTTTAATTAATTATTGGCAGAATGCAATGGTTTACTTGAAAAAAAGAGGGATAAAAAGATCTTTCCTTAATGAAGCCTGTTACTCAGGTTTGGGGTTGGTTTTTTTTGAGGCATTTGAATGAATATTTCATAGGACTTAATTTAAAAAAAAGAAAAAAATCCCCACAAAACATTAGTCGTATGAAAATGGAAGAAATGCTGATGAAAAGCACTAAGAAAAAAAGGGGAGATGAATATGGGGGGCAGAGCATTTCAACAAGTGGATCCCCATTCTCTTGAGAAGGCCTGCATTTTCCTAACCTGCATCTGCAGGCAGTACTGACTGGAGAAATGAGATGATGGCTTTTCCCTTCCCCCTCTGACTCTACGGCTGAGGACTCAAAGATGTTTAATTTGATATGCTTTTGAGTCCTCCCTCCCACCCTCTCAAATCTCCAGGGATATTTTATCACCCAACACTGTTAAAATGTAGATATTGTTAACCCACTACCTCAGCTGAGCTTGTACTTCACTGCTTTCTTCATCAAAAGGTAAAGCAAGTAAAGGATTCAAAATATACACAACCATAGGTTTTTATAGACAAGCTATAAGCAAATGGACGTTTCACTAAGCAAACGCTTCTGCAGGCTCCAGATTCTGCTTTTCCATGGATCAGTGGGTTAACTAAAGCCTGTGAGAAGGCTCTTGGTTGTTTGATGGTTGTGACAGGTATTAGATTGGAGGGAAAAAAGAGACAAAAAGAACTATCAGTCAAAATGGCACAAGGCTGGTGCTTACAAAATACAAGAAAAAACCTGAGCTTTAGACAGGAAAATGTTACCCACAGTTTACTACAATTTCACAGCATTGGTAGGCACTGGTCAATCAGTTGGATGCTCAGCCTTTCCTCCTCAAGTTTATTTATTGATACATTTTTTAAAATCTTGATCACCCCCTCCTGAATGAGAAAAAGAAAGAGCTAAAATTAAACCCAACAGAAAAGCCTCCTTGCGTGATCGTGAACACCTCCTGATGTTTATAACTTTTCAGAGCAGTTGTCAATACCATGAGATTCAGTGTATGGATAACCTTAATGTTCTTTGATGAGCCAATATTCAGGTGGGCATTTCATTACAGGAAGAGCTGATGGTAAACAGGGGAATGATGCACTGTAAAAATAGGCTTAATGAAGCTGGCAGTAGCAGCCCTATTTTTGAAAAGCTGGCAGAAACTGCCCCGGCTGCAATTAAGACCTGCTCGGATGGCAGTGGAATATCAGCCCCATTAGCCATTGCTTTTAATGCCGTTGCATCCTAAGAGGAAAGGAGAGAAAGCAGTTTCTCTGGCACACGGTGAGTTGGACCTAAGACCTGCATAAAAATGCCTGTATTTTGTGGTTTTTCAGCTGTGGAATTCTGCCAGCGGTTTATTTTACCTTAAATAAAATGAAGGGTGGAGAGGAGTTGTATAGGAAAGTGAGTAGCAACATCTTGCTCACAGTCCCATGAGGTACCCTGTGTCTTTAGCTCCAGTCTTGGTATTTTGATTTCATAATTCCAAGTCTCAACACTCTAATGATTTTTGCCTGTTGAGAATGCATAGCTGACTCCTATAAAACCATGAGAGAAATCTGGAGACCGGGAAGTCAAGGCTTTCGATAATAGTGAAGACCTGAATAAGCACGTTACACATGCTTTTGTGAAAACAGGTTATCAGTGATGCCCTAGCAAAGCTCACATTTCACTATCATCTTTCCTGTTTAGATTTAGCACCTCAGTGAAGTGAATAAATAGTCATATAGCTAATCATATTAATGCAATACAAAGCTGAGAGGACTGAGATTCATGTTAGCATACGGACTGAACAATTTCATTATTATTTTTTCTATTATCTACAGTATTGCAGCCTTGTTTCTAAATTCTGCTGTAGTCTCAGAAATGGCACTGCCTGAGTTTATCTTCATGTTTCATTTTTAAGGCTGTGTTCACAGGCTAGGAAATAACTTAATAATGAAGCTTTAGCTTTAGAGGCAGTACTGCTGTAGGGAAAAGATTCAGCAGCAAATTCTGCAAGTGTGGGGTAAGAACGTAGAACAATTTTGAGTTTATGCTTAATTTTCAGGAAGCATAGAGGTGTAGGAAGAGATGCATAGCCCAGAGACTAAAAAGAACCCTTTTATTTGTCTTCCATACTTCTGTTAGGGGTTAAATGTAGTTGGATGCACAGGCTGCTTCTTTTCTTTAATGCTCAAATGTTTAGTGTTTAGTTGAAGCGAAAGGTTCTTTTGGAAATGAAAGGTGCACAGGCTGCAACAAGTAACTGTGCTGTGGGGGATGCAGAGAGAAAAAACTCTGTATTTGAATTCCTCTGGCTATAGAGACTGTTCAATGTGAGCTGGTTTAGGTTTTTTTTTCTTTCCCCTGGAACATTGCAATAAGGAGCCTATCTCCTTTTTGATAAGATTGACTTACAAATGGATTAGTTTGAAGAACTAGGAATAAATGAAATCTGCAAAGGTTTCTCTTTCCTCTTAGGGTTAATTCCCTCCCCCACTTTCATTTTCATGCTGCAATATCAACAAAGACTACGCTACACTAAAATCAAGGCAGCTGGGGTGGGGGGAATAGAAGAAAACAAACCGAAGGTCAATAGTTTTATTTATTCCTGCAGACATTTGGGTGGGTTTTTTTTTCCTCTCTCTCTCCTTATGCTTCCTTTTTACGATTTTTAGCATTTTCCATCAGGTAGTATATTATCTGATGCAGTGTCATTATATTGTAGAAATTGCAGCAGTTCCACAGTTTTCTAGATGTCATCCTGCCAGATATGTGAGCCTACAGCATTCTGCATTTGTTGCCCTTTCTGGTGTGCTCAAAATATCTTCTAGCATTCATGTACAGAGATGAAAGATTGCTTCCCATAGAGATGAATTGAACCAGCTTGTCATACCTATAAAAATCAATGCATTTTTGGAAAGGGTAGGCATATGAGGAATAAACCAGAATTAGTGGATTCTCAGCTTCTTATAGTGCTGTCAAAACTCTGGATTATTATGATAGAAGTCACGGGTCTTAAAATGAGCGCATTCAGTATACTCTCAATTTTGGTCGAAGGAGATCTCCAATTAGGAAAGGTGGGATTTGTGATTCCACTGACAATGTCTACCTTTCACATACCCATCACACTATGTGTCGTTTTCCATGACATCTGGCTATGATTAATCACTGTTTTTCTTGTGGTTCAAAAAGAAATACAAATGTCTGAAAAATAAAAGGTGTTTTCCCCTACACTTCCCCTTTCTCTTTAGGTCTTTGCAGAACATGTAAGTCTGCATTTTTTGTCAGTACTGTATTTTCTGTTAGTTAATACGGGTGCCATTTTACAGTAGTAGTGAATGCACAAACGCTGCAAAGCACCTGGGGAAAAAAGCTCACCTGCAGTATGCTTGGTTAGTGCTCCCTGCCTAGCATAAAACTAGAGGCAAGCTGAGAAACAAGAAATAAAGAAAATAATGTATCTTACGGGAGAAGGCAGTTTGTTGCAACAGATATATCCCATTAGTGCTGTGATGACATTAGATGCCAGGATATTCCATTTTAACTAGATCATAAATTTGACTTTGCCTAAAGGATTTATCATGAGTGATGTCTGTGTCCCAGTAGTTTCTTTATGGTTTGCAATCTCAACTTCGGCCTCCCTCTTAAGACATCTTTTATCTAGAAATTGGAACTTGGTACTCTTGTAAATTAGGATTGGAAATTTTGCCTCCCTCCTGTTGACATAAGTTCTTTGTTTTAATCTAGCTAGCAGACAAGGAAATGAATTAAACATTAGCTGAATTGGACAGCTAAATGTTGAAATCCTTTCCTTATGAAGGGAGAAAACATTTCACCTATCAGGTGTTTAACAGCCATTTGGTTGGTCAAGATTGGAGACAAATAGGATTATTTTGTTTTATTAAATATGAAAGAAACCAGCAAAATTTTCTTGAAAATCTTTCCTATAGAAATTTTTTTCCCTTATAAAAACCTCATTGTCTATCTGCAGCAATTACAAATGTCATTTTACACCTTTCAGGGAAAAAACCAGACAAACAGAGCCACAAGAATAACTACTGTAAACTTAGTAATTAATCAATTTAAAGAGAAGTGATATAGCAAAATGCAGGATACTGGTAGGTTTACCTAACTACTACTGAAGAACTATTGATAAAACTCTTGAGTATTTATTGGAATTTTAATTTATCAGGTGAATCCTATTCATTTAAATGCACACTTGCTTGTATAGCTGCCTACCAGGGTGGAAGTGACATTTTTGACAGGGGCTTTCCTGTTGAGTAGGATCTCATGGTGCTTCTATAAGCCAAATGTTTGAGTAGTTTCAGCTGACTGACGTTATAAGGTACCCACTTCACAAGTTAAATATGTAAAGACATGGACAGAGGTAGATGAGATATCATGCGTGGCTTTTTTTCCCCCAAGCCCAACTGATTTTCATTGAAAGTTTCCTATTGAGATGAGCTGTTAGTTACTGCTGTAAAAATTCCGTCATTGAACTATTTTTTTATATATCTTTACAGGAAAATGTGCAGAAAGGCAAAATTGAAACAACGGGGTTAGAGAGTAAGATGCCAAGTTCACTGTTAATACAAAATCCTTTAATTTTGCCATAAGTAGAGATGGATAATTTTAGGACCGTAGGTATAACATAAAGAAAAAATGACTGCAGAGACCACTTTCACAGTGGATGAGTAGAGGACTCCTCTTTTTTTTCCGTGTGATGCTCTACTGGAGAGTTACTGGATGTACTTCCCTGCTCACAATTCAGTGGAGTTCTTTTTGGTTTGTTTTATTCTCTCATCACTTTGGCAGGTTTGACTCCTCCAGCTTTCGCAAGCCCTTCTGATCTAGGAAATCCCAAGAGATGGAAGTTGCACTGGGCTTCTGTTGGAACGGGGGCTAATTTTCATGCCGTAACAATTCAGGACTGTATAAAGGAAACTCTGTGAAGCACAGCCCATCAGCATATGAGGCTGTGTGTATTAACACTGTGCCCCCCCCCCCACCAACCCCCCCAAAAAAAATATCAGCTCTGCGAGGGCCTATGGCAGTCTTTCTCCTTGCAAGAAAGTGAATAAGTGCCTCGCTTCTCTATGGGCATATGTGAAAGGTAGCCTCCAATTAAGATATCAGACAATATCTCAGAGAAAACACTGATGTCTATACATAAGGGAGAGAGATCTTGGCAGCTGAATAACAATACCTCCTCAGTCCATTGCCTTTTGAAAGGGAAGCACAACTTTCCTTCTTATCCTTATCTGAACTGTGTTTATGAGACAAGAAACATCCTTTCTGCTTTTATTTTCTCATGTACTCAGCATAATCTGATAAAAGTGAAAGAATCAAAATCCATCTACCTGATGTGGAGAAGTATCATTTACTGTCTTATTGAGCTTTCAGTTTTGCAGTTGCCTAGACAGTCTTCGTCAGGAGGGTTTTTTTTTTTTGAGTCTGGCTGGTCTTTTTCCTCCAGATGAGAGATGTCCCATGCTGTTTGGTGTGGAGATAGTGGTCTTCTAGGCATTGCTACCTTTATGCATGTGGGCTGTTTTAAAAAAAAAAAAAAAAAAAAAAAAAAATTTTTTTTCCTTTCAAGCATTTTTCTTGGAATGGGATTCTTTTTTTAAAAACAGATTTGGCTTTGATCCCACTCATTCTGTCTCCCTGTCTGGTGGGCCCTGAGGACCAGGCAAGTATTACAGCTGTGTCCCTTAACATATGGCCTGACGTGCCAGGTTCATCCTTTTCTATGTGAAAGGTTGATGCATGGCCACCCACCCCATTCCATAGGGAACAGGTTTGTTAGACATGAGTGGCCCCTGGTAAATCAGTTATATATGATCATGCTCCTTACACATACAGCTATTTCCCTTAGCGTTTTCCCTTCTATTGGTAGGTTTGTTCTAATTATCCAGAACACATAGTGAATCCTCTGCCCTTCAGCCTACACCAAGTGCTTCATTATCCAGGGGCCTCCACTGGGTAGGATGTACCCCGTGGATGTCATCTATGGATAGGTGTCTACACTGGATGTCATCCATTCTCGTGACTGGTCTGTGCAATCCTACAACTGGAGTAATCTGGAACAGATCTTGAACAGATCACCTGGCCTGTCCCCCTGCCTGAGAGTAGGATCGCCTGATTTCTATGCCATTTCTGAGAGATGTTGGGCCAACTTGTTACAGTGAAAGGGAGACCTTCGGGTCACCTGTTCCTTCCCCACATGTCTTAATCCCAATTGAACTGTTCTCCTGAACTGAACCTAAATCCACCTTGTCAAGCCTATGGTGGATGAAGCAAAACTTTCCTCTCTTCCACTTTCCACCTGCTTTTTACACATTTGGTGTGTCTGAAAACTGCTGTTTTCTCTTTCAAAGTATTTTCTTATTTAAACTAAGCTCAGCCTTTCTTTCTGTATTCTGTTTTCTAGACCTTCTGATATTTTCATTAATCTCATCCAGAATATCATGTCCTGTTTGATATATTAGTTACTTGTTGGTTCAGGTCAGTACTCTCAGCACTTTGCAAATAAATTTTCACGATACATGCCCAAATTTAGATGTCTTCAGGAAGACATGAAAAAGACCAGTGTGCTTATTGATGTCTGCAGTTGTCTCTGGTGAGGTTTCAAAACCCTGGCATGAAAGTCTCTAAATGCTGTTGCTTGGGCTTGTGGTGTACCTCAGTACAGAACTACTGCTGCTATGCTGCTATAAAACCATTTTCTTTCCAGGGTGGTGGTAACCAAGCAAAACTTCCTGTGGTACCTCCTGCTCTGATCAGCCTTTGGTCAGTGGCATTTTGGTCTCTTAGCATGTGATGTAGACTGTGTCTTCAGTACAGAATGATGACTATTGTGCAAGACACTTTGTCTGGTACTCTGAGAAGTATGTAAAGGTGTCACCTGCCTTTCTACTGTCATTTCCATTGGTCCAACACCTAATGCAAAGCATTTTTCATTCTGCTTCTTTGAAATCTCCCACATTTTGATATGAGAAATTTCAAGATAACAGGCAGAGCATATTTTGTAACTATCACAGCTGATAAAAATATGGAAAATGTTCATTATATAAGATAGCCCTGGTTGGCTCGTGCTTTCTCTTCGCTGATCTTTCCTGGTGAATGACTTGGATGCATGTTGGGGTCTAAGAGGTTAATGTAGAACTGCATTGTGAATAACTGTATCTGCCGGTTAAGCAGAGGAAGCTAGAAAGGAAACAATGAAAAAGCATTTACTGAAGCCTGCTGGGTGATTAGGTGGGCTGTAGACATGAATTAGATTTTAAACTCTTATTTTTAGGGCCTTGGATGTTTGAGTCAAGCCTGCCATGGAAATAAACACTCTGTATCTTCAGCAAGACAGATGCTTGCTGTCGAGAGAGGGAGCATGGCAGTTCAGCAGGGAGTTCTTTGCCAGCGTCTTAGGAGCAGTCAGCATTCACCTCGATGACCAGCAATCTAGCTGATAAACAGAAATAAGCAGGACAGAAAAGAAAACATTTTTAGTGAGGCTGAGTTTTTAGCTGACGTGCACTTCAATATGATGGGATCATGTATAATTTCCAGAATATCTTCACTGAAAATAACAAAAATGGCTATGTTCTGCTTCAGTTTGGCTGTTGCATTTGCTGAAGAATTCCCTTCACCATATATTTTTACATTAATATGTTATTTAATCATCTGCAGAACTTAATCCAGCTCTGGAAAATAAATGGCAGATGACATTTTGGCTTTTCTCGGATAGAGTGCCTTGCATCTCAAAAAGATGGTAATATTGGAACAAAAAGTGTTTGTTTTTGCTGTAGCTCTGCTATTGATAAATGTTCTGTCTTTTCATCTTGCTTCAGGAAGAAAACATGAATTAAACATTAATTGAACTGTATTGACTGCCAACATGTAGAAATCTTATTGTAGATGTTGGAGAGTGCAGAAGGCTGCAGGGCAGATTGCTGTTTCTTCATTGATTACTTCAGTGGTAAAAAAGACTTGTTGACAGGGTGCTTTTCTTGTGTGAATGATATTTACTTCCCATAGTTTTCCAACAGAAGTGAGAAGTATAACAAAGACGCAGTGTGCAGTATATGTTCTATGTGACACTACAGGGTAGGAAATGCTGATCTCTCCTATTTTTCTTTGGGTCTAACTACATTAAGATTTTCAGCTTTTCTAAGAGAAAGGTATTGTACAAAATTATATTGTACTAGTGGCTGTGAATTTTCTTCCCCTTTCCTTTTTTTTTTTTTTTTTTTGTTAGTGCTCCAAATCTATGTGCCTTTTCTTTCTTGTGGCTATTCTATGTGTACAGTAATAGGCTTTCCAGTACCCACAGTAACACATATTGAAGGTGACAGGCAAAGAATCCCAAAGCTGAGATTCTGGGCCTAGATGACGGCACTAGAATTTAAACGGAACATACAGTAGACTCTGCATGAGAGACCCCTTAAGCACTGAATGAGGGGGATGAATGGAGGACTTTAAAATATGCTGTGACTTGGAGACTTCTGTAGTGTATCCGTCGAAGGCAATCTGACTAAAGTGATGCTTTTGCTTTTGGGGTTGGACAGCCAGCTTTTGCAAACAGCCTAAAAATAAATACGGCTCTGAAAAATTGCTAGTGCTCAGAGCAGGTGGTCGTAGTCTGCATATAAAAATCGCAATGAAACCCCCACAAAAACTGCACAAACAGGCTTTTCTGGATGAAAATTTTGCTTTTTTTTTTTTTTGTGGGGTCTGTTGTCATTAATGCTGTATGATACAGAAGCATTTTAACATATTAAAACACACACAATTTTCATTGTTTCCCTATGCAATACAGGCCACTAAATAATCCTTCCCCTCCCCCCCCCTTATTTCTTTCGTTTTAACATAAATATATAAGCATGAATACTTGAAATTCTGATGTGATTTTGATTCTAGTGGTACTGAACATTTAACACCTTTTGTGTTGATAAATCCTTTGGAGCCACAGAAGGAGCAAATCTTAGTTTATTTTTCCATTCAAATTGTGCTCATCAACACCTTGCTTAAGTTTTAACAGTTGGTTACAAGTGAGTAATGCACCTTGTATATCTGTACATGTTTTTCATATTACTGAGACTGGGGTTTTTTTTTGTTTCTCTCCTCCCTCCCCTGCATTTTCTGATTACATTCACTTCTTACTGAGTTTCTGGAACACTGGCTGCAAACATTTGCTCTTAGTCTTAGGCCAAGGATGATGCATGAATCAGTGGACTTAAATCTCCCTGTATGTGTCATGAAATCAACCCTAAGTATAAGCAAACACCTTGTAGGTATAAGAAAGAAGGATGACTTTCTTCCTCCATGCCTACATTCAGAGAAGTCCATCTTTCAGGATTGTTAGTAAGGTTGACTATTGGTGAATTACTGATGTAGAAATTCAATACTTTCATGTGTCTAAACTGCACTTGCTATAACTCTAACATAATTTTATCCAAACTACATGTGCAATAACACTTAGTGATGCAAATATATTTCCACTAAGGGGCCACTTCCACCCCATGCTCATCTCAAATTTGCTATGGTACCTGGTACCTGGAAATAATTTTTCAGATATTGGTTACGCAGATGGAGTTTTCTTCCCCAAATAAGACTTTCTTCCCTTCTGTCTTACCCTACCTCATTTCCTTCAGGAATATGAGGATTGAGGCTTTGATAAGCAAGAGCTATAAGAAAGAGCGTTTGTGCCACTGCCATTTTTTGCAGGAACTCTTGTGCCTCTTGCTGGATACTTCTGGCATGAGGTGCTCAACAATAGTGTGAAAACGTATTCTTGAATTTTTCTGCATCATTTTGGGCAAATAGAATGGATGCCCTTGGATAAAATGCCAGAGCCAATTAATTTTGTTCGGAGAACTACACGAGATAGTTTGAATCTGAATGACCTCCTGTCTTGTATCTTTCCCTACTAGAGGAGAAAGGGCACAGATTAAAGGTAAATCCAAATGTAACCAATACAGACAACAGATTAATGTGTCAGTCTACATCCAGCTCTGCCTAAATTATTGCACTGCCTCCTTCCTCAAAACATAAATCCTTTATTAAGGTTAAGTGATTTAACTTGGATTAAAATGGATGCATTCCAGCACTACAAGTTTGAGGGCTCTAGACCAAATCTGATTATTTACGAAATTTCAACTGCCTTAGAAAAGTGGTGAAACATGGTTGAAGGTGAATGCGTACAGTTTTTCAGTTATGCCACTACTCCTTCCATCCTCCGAAAGAACAGTCAGTGTTATCAGCCCAGATGCTCAAGACTGGGGAAGCAGACTGAGGGCTTGCCTTTATCTAAGGAATTTTCTGACATATGGGGTTTTTAGGCAAACCTTTGCCCTTGGTTGGTTGAAGGTTTCTCTGTCTAGAAGAGGTCTTTCCCAGATGAGCCAGGCTTTGAGCAAGTCTGAGGTATGCAGGTACCCAGCGATGCTTGCTGCAAGTCTCCTAGAGAAGTGGCTGCAGTGGGGGAAGCTCAGCTCTCACAGGGCACGTGGTCCAATTTCTCGCTCTCACCACAGTGAAGCATATCCTAGATTCATGTGCTTTCCCAACAGGCCCTTTTGATCACATCAGCCAAGGGTCCATTTGTCTTTGTTTCTTGTTTGAGTCAATGGACCTTCAGGGGCCTGGTAAAGCCTTTGTGTGGCTCTAGTGACTCCATCACGTACTTCCTATGGAAGAGATGCAGGTCCAGCCAGAAAGAAGCTCTTTTGCTGTTTTAACTAGCCCCTCAAAAAAGCTCTGTGGAAAATGTTTTTTCCTTCTTGAGATAGATTGATACAAAGTAGGCCTCTGCTACCACAGTGGCACGTTTGTGATTTTGTGATGTTTAACTCTTGCAGATCTGTCTATGTTCAAAAATTACTTCTGCAAGCCTGTCTTTCATGAGCACATGCTTGTTACGCCTCAGTCATGGAACTAAATTGTCATTTGTAAGTTGAATCTTTTAACATCTTATTTTCTGTGTGTTTAATTAAAAGATTTTGGTTCTCAAAGGTGGCACATCAGTGCCATGATTCAAATCCTGCTATTGAGGTCCTTCTTCAAAATCGTAGTCAGCCTGTCAGATTTTGCACCAGAGGCATCATATTTGTGAAACAGAAGCCAAAACCTTACATACCAATATCCCAGATTGTGCCATTCGCTGCTTTAAACATCAGAATTGGGGCCAAGTAATAATCTAGGCATCTTGCTAATAAGCAATACCAATAGTTTGGTATGGTGGCAGATCAGATTGGGGAACACAATGTTACTTTTTTGACTGTGTCATGTGAAGTAGAATGAACTGGTTTTGTTTCAGTTCAGTTATCAGTTTTCACGTTTGTATTCTTTCACTATATCATGAACGTGATTTTCTATTCACTTCTGTGGATTTTGTAGCATGGTAAACACAAAAACATGAAACGGGATCAGTAGCTGGAGAAAAAGACTCTTAGATTTTTGCTTATTCTGTGCATTTTGTGGTATTTTTGGGATAGTGTCATGGTGATTTTACTGGATTTCAGTACGAAGGGGAGGAGGCAGCTGCAGCTGTGTATGGGGGAGGTGGGCTGCTCCCTGCACCCCCACGGAAGGTGGTGCCCCCTGTGCCCTGAACTGCCTTTTCCCTCTCGCTCCCTGCTTCTGCTACACAGGGCAAAGGGAGCCGTACTGGAAGATGGGGAGGAAACCCCTTTCCCTGCAGCCTGGTAGGTAGATTGGTGAAGCCAGCTTTGCCTTAGCCTTTCAGCCAGTCCCAGCCAGTCCTGCAGCTGGAGTACAGGGTCCCCGGGAGCCCAGAGCAGAGGGCAGCCCGGCAGGACGCTCTGAGCAGCAATGCGCCGCTATGACTTCTCTCTGCTACCTTCTCCCATGTGTGACTTTTTGTTTAAAAAGGGAAATTCGATGTGGGCTGAAGATGATCATGCCACCCTTTGCTTCCAACTGCCCACCTTATTTCAGCTTTTGTGCTCACATCCTTGCCATTATCTAAATGAGTATTTGTCTGAAAATTCTAAGTACTTTGCTTGCTCTGACTTGTAAAAATGTCTGAGTTCATTCAAACAAACATTAATTTGGTCCTCAAAAGACATTTACATTATGGATTGATTGTATAGTTTGCATTAAGCTAGCGTACCGGCGCAACCCCAACTGCTAGAAGCAGCTGCTTTTAATTGTTGCCAATGGTGACCTGTCAAAAATTGATCCTCATCTTATTCTGAAACCACAGCGACTACTTTCTAATGTAATTACCCATGTGAGTCCCAGAAAGGAAGATAAATGCATGATAATAAATTCTAGCATACAAAATCAGGTAATTATCAGTACAAAGCATAACAACCTGAACTGTGCTGGGTTTTTTTTTCTTTGCATATGTTTATAATAGAATAGTGAACTGGATTTTAAGTTCTACAGCGAAGATTTTTTTAATTATTAGGCTTTTTGAAAGTTGATTTTGTAATATCGGGAATATAGTCATTACATAGAGATTTTTTTTCTGTTAACTGTAAATGCTTCACGTGATATTTAGAAAGGATGATTTGAATGCAAAGTCACAGGTCTGGCTGCATTTTAGGCAGACTTGACTCACCTTTTTTTCAAAGTCAATAACTCTGTGATACAAAGGAGTCTGGAAATGGTTGTGAATTTTGACTGGCACTAATTTTTACCTGGAGAAGTGTTTTGGGCTTTGGTATTGGGCATATTGCTTTCTACTACCTTGAAGTCTGTGGGATGTGCTGTTTTAATTTGAGAAAAGAAATATTTACTTTGTTTTGAGAATCTTACTCTATTTAATCAAGATATTTTCCTGTGATTAGTGTAAGAAAAGATGGTAAAGAAATGATATATATGTCGCAGGCCAGAAAGGTTCCTCTCCAACTGCAATTTTGTGTCAGGCCATTTAAATACATAGAGATTAATAATTTAAAGTCACATGGTATTTTCTGTCATTTACTAAGCATTGTTAACAATTCATGTCCCTACATTTGCATCTCATGGACCAGTCCTCTAAATATGTATTTTTCTGCTAAGATTTTTCAGTTGAGTTCTCCAGTCTTCAAGGCCTAGGAAGTGCAGAAATTTGCATTCAGGCGGCACTGGACAAGTGAGCACTGAAGTTTGCTGTAGTTTTACTTGTGCAGGGATGATTTCACCTTAACACAGGAACGATTTTTTTTTTATTATTATTATTTACTAATTAATTTAATAAGGCTCAAATACCAGTTTGTCAGCATAATGCAATGTATCACTAAATATGAAAAATGGGAGGGATATGTGCCTTTGAAACTCTTGCTGGGTAGAAATTAAATTAGTGCTCTTACCTTATGCTCTTTGTATAGTCTGCTCTCTGTCTGTGTGTAATTGCCATTAATAGGATTTTTTGCATTAGAAAAGTATGAACAGACCCCTTATTGAAAACCCAGCATGGATGGAGTTCATAGCCCAGTGAAAAATGTTTAGCTTCGGTGTTGTTGAAAATTTATTTTCTTAGTGTCACTAATTTTTTAACCTATGTAGCAGTTAGAACATTCCTGAAAGCCATACCATCCCTGTAAGAAAAATGTCCTTGTGTGAAGTGAATCTCCTTCTGATTAATGCTTTTTGGCTTTTTTCCGCTTTTTTTACTGGTAGCCTTAAAAGAATAGAACTGCTTTTCCATTTCTTCCCTTGGGATTTAGGTTTTCTCTTATTTTTGCATGTTGCTGCACATTCATTGCAGCACCTCTGTTTTATTCCAATGTTTCTGCACTTTATTGTCTCATCTTTCTATTTATTTGAGAATAAAATATGTGATCTAACCCTGCAGCATTCTTAATTGGTTAAATACATTCAATTGTTCTTTCCTGAAACACTACTCTTTGCTCTCTAGATCAGATTCATTGCAGGTATCTGCTTCTGCCAGTGACAGTTGAAGATTCCTGATGTTTTTGTGGTTTTTTTTTCTTCTCAGCTAGCTAGTGGTATTAAACCTGTTTTTTTTTTTTTTTTTCCAGGCAGCTTCAATTTGCAAAGGCTGAGCAGGTCAATCTATTGTCCTTGCTGGCGGCCCAAGATGCTGCTGGCCTGCCGCACAATAGGCAGCCTTTGGGGGTCAAAGCCTGCATGTGGCTGATAACAGTGCTATTCTTGGCTGGAAAACACCATGATTAGTGAGCTTCAGTCTGCCTCAGCGTGGGGCTGGAGCTCAATGGCAAATCCTAAAGACGCCACATTCAGAGATCTCTTCTGTCCCTGTCTTCTACTTTAAGAATGGAAGCTGCAAACTCAGAAATGAAAAGCCTGCTGCTTTTTCTTTTTAAATACTTTTAAAATTATTTTTATTGAAACCTATAACAAATAAGCAAGTGGACGTATGTGAAGGGGGCAAACTTCAGATTTGCTGCCTCATCTGTATGCATAGCATCTGTACGATTCTGCTACCTCTGACAAGTAGGAGCTATACTTCCCGATTTCCATCCTCATGAACCCACCTTCCTCTCACAGCCCTGGGATCGACCAAGCCCCAGGCAGGGCGCAGGCTGGGGACTGCCTGGCTGGAGCAGCTCTGTGGGAAAGGCCCTGGGGGTTGAGGCAGCAAGCTGGACAGGAGGCCACAGCATGTCCTGTCAGCGGGGATGACCTACACCAGGCCACTCTTAGGTGCGTGGCAGGAGGATGAGAGACAACAAGAAATGAGAGCTTCAGCCTAGGTGTGAGGAAAAACTTTTTCCCCATGAGAACAGCTGGGAGCTAGTGCAGGTTGCCCAGGGAGGTTGTACCATTTCCATCCTTGGAGGTTTTCAAGACCCAGCTGGAGCAACCTGTCTCAAAGCTGACCTTTCTTTGAGCATGAGATTGGACTAGAGACTTCCTGAGGTTCTTTCCTACCTGAAGTATCCCGTCCTCCTATCATCTACTTCCTTTAAATACCTTTCGAAAATAATTGCCTTGAACCTGACTAGTGATAGAAGAAAAAAAAATGTGAAAAGTGGTAAAAGTCAAAATGTGGGGAAAGACATATTATTTTTACAGATTTAAAATTAAAATAGAGTTTCAAGGCTCAGATTACCTACAGTTAGGTGGGAACCATAGAGAATTTTATAAATGGGATTTACAATGCATGGCCACTTGTTGGATGACTTAAATGTGGAAAATAAGACCTTTCTGTAGGCATATAGAGGGGTTATATCATGACCCCTAAACCAGAGATTTCAAGCAGAGGTGGGAACCATCTTGGATGTGCAAATTATTAATAGAAGGTCTGATTAGAAATGTAAGATTTTAATGACAGTGGTCCTAAGTTTATTAAATGCAGTGCACTAAGCAAGGCTGAATACAGTATCATAGCAGCATAGTGTAAGCTTTCAAGAATTTGAATAGGCAGAAATGAATGAGTATAGGGAGCATGTGTGGTGTAGTGGAAAGAAAGCAAACATTACAGCAATGTAGAGCACTCGACAGTTTAGTCATTGGTGTTACTACAAAAGAAAATTTCAAAAAATAGTGAGTAGTGAACTAACTTTATGAAGTGCTGTTGTGAAATCAAAGGATAAAGCAGGCAAGAGATAAAGAAATGTGGTGAAAACAAAACAAAAATTGACTTAAGGCTTTAGCCTTATGTGAGAAAAATGGAGGAAAGAAGAACAGCTTTTACTGGTGGGAAAAAAGTTCAAAAGGGGAAAAAAAGATCAAAGAAAAATCACCATGAACTATATTCTACAGAATAAAAATCTATCACATCATATGCGCAAGCATGCAGGAGGAAAAATAAAGACTAAACTGAAAATTGTTTCATTAATAAATGAAAGAGGTAAAATACTGATGGTTTGAGATGTTCAACCTAATTAAGCACTTCAAGAGGTATCTTCATGTGGAGTAATTCGGAAAACACACAAGAATGAATTAAGCATACCTAGTGTTTTGGTCTAAGGTTATGCAAAACTGAAAAAGACAATGTGTCTGTTTCATGGTATTGACACATTCCTATTCTCTTCTTCACTTGCTAGATAAGGTTAGGTAACACAATGCCTTTGCAGGAACGCATTCCCAAGTTCCTCATTGCTTTGACAAAATCTACAGCATTACTAAGCCAGAGAATTAAAACTGTGCCACACTGGTCAAATAAGAAGGGGGGGCAATTCATGTTTGCTGCATTATTGCTATTAGGTGTGTTGTAACTTTCAGATACATGTAGTTTTTCTTTGTGTTATATGCTCAATAAAGCTTCACCATCATAAATTAGACAAAAAAAATGCAGGATTATTGCGAACTCCTCAAATTGGGGAGAAGTAGATTAGACATATTTTATAAAATGGTAGAAATGCTGAGAGCTGCTTAACAGTGAATAGAGCTATAAAAGTAGAATTAAAAGATGTTTACTTCACAGAAGTCCTGTTTTATTAATACCTTTGATACACTTAGTAAACAAATTAATTTTAGGGGATTTAAATCAGAATTTAACATCTGCTATTCTCACAGGAGCAATGTACATATGCATCCCCGGACTTATTTCTTTTTAAATGGTGTGTTTTCTTTTGGATTTTTATGTTTCATTTTCAAAAATACTGATGAGCTACAGTTTTGCATGTTTTGAAGTTGGTAAAAGAATGAATAAATTAGTTTAGTTGCTCTCATGCATTTTTTTTTTTAATGTAGATGAATGCTGATGAACAGACAGATACTTCAGCGTATAGTTACTGTTCTTAAAGAATAAATGCAGGATATTATTCTTCTAAGGCTTGTGGTTCTATATATATGTGTCAGAGGAAATTATACTGTATAAACCTAAGTTGGATTTTTGTTAACGAACTTTCAAAGAAGTGTTCCGGGTAGTCAGAGCCCTAGCATGAGGTATGAGTAATGTGAACACCAAACAGGAAATTTGCAGAGATATTAGGCTGTTTCGTACAAGAAAGAAATTTTGGGATGAGCTATAAAATTAGTGACTGAACAGTTTTTAGGAAATTGTGCAACTTTAATAAAATAAATCTTAATATAATTTTTTGAGAGGTCATTGAAATGGCATGAATTTAACCACTGAGGTATGTTACCACAAATTTTCAGTAATTAGAGAGAGAGCGCTTTCCCATCCATTTCTACCAAATGAATGGACTCAGGTGATGTTGTTGGCCTTTTTTACTAACATACAGTTCTGTTCTGACTGACTTAGTTTTATACCTTTACCACTAGGCCAAAACAAAGTTTGCACATAAAAGTCCTTTGCAATCTAGTTTATGCTAACTTTAAATCAATAGGTCCTTACAGTTACTGTTATTTTCCGTATTGAATAGCAAATCCATTAGAGGTTTAACTGGAGTTTTGCACCTCTGATGACTTATACAGTGTCAGCTTCCTGGCATTGTGCATCACTTCTTTTATATAGTCTTTTATCATTATTATGATTATTATTATTATTATTTTCCCTTCCTTTTCTGTCCCATTAAACTGTCTTTATCTCAACCCACAAATTTTACTTTTTTTTCCTTTTTTTTTTTTTTTTTTTCCTTTTATCTTCTCCCCCATCCCACAGCAGGTGTGTGGAGTGAGTGAACGGCTGTGTGGGGTTTAGCTGCCTGACAGGTTAAACCACAACAGGGACCAGCAGTTAAGTGATATCTAAATTCCTGGGAAATAAAGTCTAGGAGAGAAACAACAATAGCAAGGGAAGAAAGTATAATGCCTCCTATTAGAGCAGAAGGTGTCCGATTACCTGTGATGAGGAACCTTATTATACTAAAATGTATGTGTTGCAAAACATCTAAGGAAAATAAATAGTGAAGTGCTTTTTTATGAGAGCTGAAAAAAAGCAGTCAAGAAATGCTTTCTTGACTGTGTCTAAATAGAATCAGCACAAAATCTATTCCAAGACCACAACAGAATAATTATGATATGAATTTTTGGTTTCAAAAACTTCAGGTCTAATAGCAGAAGAACATAAGGCAAGGACCAGCTGGCATAATTTTGTTCACCCTGGCACATTTCTTATTACACTGGACACATTTCATTTCTTTGAAGCTATTCACAAACAGCTACAATGAGAATACAAGAAAGCCATAAACTTTAAAACACCATCAGATACCTCTTAGTCATATCACGACTTTTCTGCCTGTCCTAAAACACATATGAAATATCCTTGTGGCAGGAGGTTTGTGCAACTCTGATGTAGACAGTGTTCTCAAGTGAAATCTTAGCACTGCTGAGACTGTAGGAGAGATTTATGTGGGTGTGTAGATGCCTTGAGCATAGTGGTATTTTCAGAAATACTTTATCTTACTTAACTGTATCTTTAATATCTTAATACCTCTACAAATACGGAACTTTGTTCTGCTTACCTCTGATCCCGTTGTTACTGAAGCACAGGCTGTTAGTTTTCAGGTGGACACTTTGAGCAGACAATAGTGATTTTTCTTCTTCAAAAACATTTCCTTTTGTATGGCCCTTTGACTGTTCAGAGAAGGGTGAAAAACAGAGCTGTATGTGAGAGGAAAGCACTCACTGATAGAACTATGAAACAATTGCAGCCAATCTAATCTTCTCAGAATACATTTCCATTTTATTATTCTTGCCCTCAATAAATCACAGGATTGTAGAATCATAGAATCGTTTGGTTGGAAAAGACCTTTAAGATCATCAATCCCAACTGCACCTATCCACTACTAAACTATGGCTCTAAGCACTTCATCTACCCGTCTTTGAAATACCTCCAAGGATGGGAACTTGTCCACTTCCATGGGTAGCCCATTCCAGTGCCTAATAACCCTTTCAGTGTAGAAATTTTTCCTAACATCTAATCTAAGTCTCCATGGCACAATTTGAGGCCATTTCCTCTTGTCCTATCGCTTGTTACTTGGGAGAAGACACCAAACCCCACCTGGCTACAGCCTCCTTTCAGGCAGTTGTAGAGGGCAATAAGGTCTCCCCTCAGCCTCCTCTTCTCCAGCCTAAACAACCCCAGTTCCCTCAGCTGTGCCCCATCAGACTTGTGCTCCAGACCCCTCACCAGCTTCGTTGCCCTTCTCTGGACATGCTCCAGCACCTCAATGTCCTTCTTGCAGGGAGGGGCCCAAAACTGAACCCAGTATTTGAGGTGCGGCCTCAGCAGTGCCGAGTAGTGGGGAAGGATGACTTCCCTGGTCCTTCTGGCCACACAATTCCTGATACAAGCCAGGATGCCGTTGGCCTTCTTGGACACCTGGGCACGCTGCTGGCTCGTACTCAACCGGCTGTCAACCAGCACCCCCAGATGCCTGTCTGCCAGGCAGCTTTCCAGCCACTCTTCCCCAAGCCTGTAGCATTGCATGGGGTTGTTGTGACCCAAGTGCAGGACCTGGCACTTGGCCTTCTTGAACCTCATGCAATTGTCCTCGGCCCATCAATCCATCCTGTCCAAGTCCCTCTGCAGAGCCTCCCTATGCTCAAGCAGATCAACACTCCCACCCAGCTTAGTGTCATCTGCAAACTTGCTGAGGGTGCACTCGATCCCCTCATCCAGGTCATTGATAAAGATGTTAAACAGAACTGGCCCCAGAACTGAGCCCTGGGGAGCACCACTTGTGACCAGCTGCCAACTGGATTGAACTCCATTCACCACCACCCTTTGGGCCCAGCCATCCAGACAATTTTTTAGTCAGCAAAGAGTGTGCCTGTCCAGGCCATGGGCAGCCGGTTTCCCAAGCAGAATGCTGTGGGAAACAGTGTCAAAGGCTTTACTAAAGTCCAGGTAGACGACGTCCACAGCCTTTCCCTTGCCCACTAAGTGGGTCGGTCAGCTGGTCATAGAATGAGATCAGGTTAGTCAAGCAGGATCTGCCTTTCATAAACTCATGCTGACTGGGCCTGATCTGGTTGTCCTGGACTTGCTGTGTGATGGCCCTCAAGATGATCGGCTCCATGACCTTCCCCAGCACCAAGTTCAGACAGACAGGCCCATAGTTCCCTGGATCCTTCTTCCAGCCCTTCTTGTAAATGGGTGTCACATTTGCCAACCTCCACTCAAGTGGAACTTCCCCAGTCATCCAGAACCGCTGCTGGGTGATGAAAAGGGACTTGGTGAGCACCTCCATCAGCTCCCTCAGTACCCTTGGTTTGACCCTGTCCAGCCCCATGGACTTGTACGTGTCTAATAGGCCAAGCAGGCCACTAACCATTTCCTCTTGGACCATGGGAGCTTTGTTCTGCTCCCTGTCCCTGCCTTCTGGCTCAGGGGGCTGGGTACCTGGAGAACAGCTGACCTCACTATTAAAGACTGAGGCAAAGAAGGCATTAAGTACCTCAGCCTTATCCTCATCCTTTGTCACTATGGTTCCCCTGCATCCAGTAAAAGATGGAGATTCTCCTTGATTCTCCTTTTGTTGTTACCATATTTATAGAAACATTTTTTATCTTTCACAGAACTGGCCAATTTTAAGCTCTAGTTGCTCTTTAGACCTTCTAATTTTCTCTCTGCATGACCTTGCAACATCCTTGTAGTCTTCCTGAGATGCCTGCTCCTTCTTCCAAAGCTCATAGACTTTCATCTTTTTTCTGTTTTTTTCTGAGATCCAGCCAATATTTAGGTTCAAGCTACACTTCAAATTTGCCCTGAGTCACATACCACCTGACACAAGTAATTTCTTTTGAATAGCTGGGTATAGACTTTCATCTTTTTTCTGTTTTTTTCTGAGATCCAGCCAATATTTAGGTTCAAGCTACACTTCAAATTTGCCCTGAGTCACATACCACCTGACACAAGTAATTTCTTTTGAATAGCTGGGTACTTTAGGAAAAGGAGGTTATTTGCTATGTGGTGAAAAGCTGCTCAACCAAAGCTCGTAATAAAGCACGAACAGAGAAGCTCCAGCTGACTATAGCTCATCAAAAGCTAATCCTGCCATCATGCATGCTAAACAAATCGCTGCTTATTACTGGAGTGTCATTTTGCAGTGCAGCTGTATTCACTTCCTCAGGTCAGTGCAGTCGAGGGCTCTAGTTGACCAGCAAGGGAGTTCTAGTTCTACATGTCTATTTGGGTTTCTTTGAGTTTCCTGTCCCACTGCATGGTTGTCTTGGCTGGTTTAGCTCAGTGCATGAGGCTGTGCATTGTAGCAGGCTACAGTTGAACCACCCTGCACTGGGATTAACTGTCCAAAGGTTGGGCACTGAGGTGGGAACTGGTCCTGCCTTCCAACGTAAGCCATCCCTGCTCATTGCAGTCCTTATTATCTTTTTGTATGTAGTTACTAATCCTCCAACAGCAGATTTGGCCAGAGGAGTTTCCCATTCAACCTTTTTCCCCCCTCTCCTCAAGTGACTTGTTCCTCACCCCTCCACAGGAGATTACTCACCACTTTAACTGTTTCTCTTGTGTGGCTGCTAAGATCTGAATAGTAAAATGACTTCTTAAGATATCTAGAGCTATACTTCCAGGTTAGGATTCTTCTCTCAACTGATTAGTCCTTTCACTTTGCAGGAGGATATGGCCAGCTCTGTTGTGTGATCAGCTTTGCGTGATGAGTGTCTGAATATGAAATGTTCCATGTTAAGCAATAACAAAAGGACTTGGCTTGGTATTAGTTTACTTTGGGATGTGGTAGTCATTATTACCCATCATGGATATGGCAGGGAGAGTGTAAAACCTTCTGATAGGAGGACCTTCTAAACTGGATCTACCAACAGAGGAACTATAATGTAAAAATGACATTTGATATGTGTGGGAAGGATGCGGTAGCAATATTTCAAGTTTCCAGATCATATCTTGTTTCTCCCTTATTGCTGAGGTAGTTTATGTTTTTCCTTATAGTCTCCCCAAATTCCTTCTCTTTGCAAAAGTTATTTTGTGGTGAGTCTTCATTGTTATTTTCCTCTCTGTTCTTCACAATGTTATTTTCAAATAAGTACAGGAAACTGCCTGTGATTAAGGTTCTTCATATAGCAACATGTACAATTATAATAGTTAAAAGAGTTATTTTAGGATAGATCCTTCAGGTTCTGGTGTCTCAAACCATACCTTTAAGGCAATGGCACAGTGTATTAATTGCTGCAAGCAGCAGGTGTTTTGGTAGAAATTATCAGCTATCCTGATTAAAACCTGTAATAAAAACCCCTTTGAGACCACCTTGGTTACTTCCAGAAATGTGATTGAAGGAAAGTCATCAGGAAAAATTCTGTGACTCATGTCTCTCTAGAGTTATTTTAAAGCCCTATCTTCAGTATCTAAGTAGGTTTCAATGTTTATTTTACGGAAAATATTTTTGTCAAATTTGCCTTTTAATCAGACATAAACCCTAAATATCCATTTTGTATCAGTTATTCCTTACATTTTTAAGTAAGTCAAAGTGAAAACCTACATAAAAGTCACTAAAATCAAGCACCAAACTGCAGGCATTATCCTCTTTTCTAAGGTGTCAGATTGGTTGTCATCTTGAGAAATGTAGTTGTCCTTTAATCCAAACACCATTTTATGCACATAATAAAAGTGATTTCTACCCAGTAGTCACATCTAGCCATTGGCTCATAAATTCTCACCAACCCCATCTTGTTGTCCCTGATGAAGGACGTTCCTTTACTTGAAGCCAAGAGCAATCAGGTATTAAAATCGCTTCCAGCAGGCACTTATATGGTGAATTATGAAACAAACAACTGTAGGCATCAGAATTAACAGAGAAGAGTTGACTAGAACAGTTAAACCAAAACAGACTTAGCATCTGAGCCTTCACTCTGCTGTGACGCCTTCTGAAATAAAATATAGGATTATGCGTGTGTGTGTATAAGTAAGTGTGTGTGTGAATGAAAATACGGTGCTTCTCAAAATATTTTAGAAAATATTTTCACCGTGAAAGACAAATGAAATTCTTCTGGCAATTCTGTTCATCTGTCAACCATTAGTAAATGAAGAGTGAAGTCAGGTGATAGTAAATAATAATAATCATACTGCAGACTGATTACTAGACAACTACTCAATAAACCTGGTTTATTGCAGCAGAGAAACTACTTTACTGGAGCAGTTATGACCACAGTTAAATCAGTTTCCTAAGTAATGTGTCAATTCATATTCCATAAAACTGTATTGCTCCACCTCAGAACACAATGTTTTTTAAGGATGCAGTTAAAAAGTGGCCAGATAGGGCTGACATTCCCTAGAAGATCATTGTCTTATAGGACTCTTCATAGTTTAAATCAAGCTTAGAGAGTCCTCATTGTCGTTTCCTGAAGTTTTATTGCATCCAAACAGCATATAAGGTTCTTTTAATGCTTTCTGCAGTATATTTTTCCACCCCAGATAACCACTTTCTGCTTCACTTGGAAACATTGGAAGGTAGGAGTGCTTGCTATACTGGGGTAGTGTTTCAAAGCAGGAAGTGGCACACTGTCTGCCATGCAAAGGGTCCATCTTCTCCAGTGATTAACCAAAACCAGGCATCTTGGTCTCCTCTCTCTGATGAGCTATAGAAGTAGGTAATTTCACCTCCCTGATGTAAGGCACGTTCCTTAGAACAACATATGTCCCCTTTTGAAAAGGTCCTACTCATTCCATTGATTAGAGGGTGCCCACCTGATCATCTCAGACTGCCAAAGTTGGATGAGGTGAATCTCATTCTCGATTTGCATGTTTTTGAGGTGGTTCTGTGATGTAACTGCAAACAAGAATGCAGTTGAAAGACTTTGTTCTGAACCACTTTGCTGATGTTTTCCAAGTTTGTAGTGTGGTCCTAGACTGGCACTGATGGGGCAGCCACTTGGGCTGGTCCCTTCCTTTGGCTATTCAGCTGGCCTAGCTCCTGTAGTCATTTTTTTTGTTGCTCTTGGTCTGCTATCAGAATAAGCAAACAGAGCTTCCTATTGCTTGGTCTGTGCCCTACCACTCCTCGATATTGCTTAGGCCAGTTATGTAGGCTGTCTCTTCTTCCATTTGGAGTAGGAAAATTAATAATCCCTTTGGTTACATGATTTCCCCAGCAGGTGGGTGGAAAGGATTGGGGAAGAACAGCTATCCCTCTGTTTCCCCACCTCAGTAACAAGCAACTCGTAAGAAGAATGGACCGACACTGATCCCCTGCTCAGAGATCTATATCCTATTTAGGGAATATGACATAATTTATTTGACAGATATGACAGGGTGACAGGGTCAGGGAGAGACACAGAGAGTTACTGGGAGCTCAACTGTGAGTATGTATAGGTGGGGGAGGGAATTCAGTACCTTGGAAGAAAATGCAGGAAGGTGAGGGAGAACGGGGCAGTGGTAGATGAGTTGAAAAGGAATGGAAACAATTATCTGGGAAAAACAGAAAAGTGGGAGAACAAAATCTGAGGTAAGTAAGACCAGAGTCTTACTGCTGAGGAAAGGAACAGTTTTAAGGAGGAGAAACACCTTTGGGGAAATGAGAGTTGACGGATAATGGTATCAGTTCCTAAGTTATGAAGAAACTAACTTAAGGATAAAGTATCTCCTAAAAAGGAGGGAAGGGTCACTAAACCACATTCTAAATGGAAAGGAGAAATGAATGAAATTAAAAGGTGACTTTCTAATTTGACAGTGCAGTTATTGTCAACATTTAACAATAATTTGAAATCTATGTTAACATTGCATGCACTGTAGTATTTTAGTGTCTTGACAAAATGCTATTAAAACTTCCCTAGACAAGAGCACTAGTGTGGATGTCTCTGATTCTCCTTAGTAGCACTAAGGATGTTAAAGTAGGCAAAGACACTCCTCAAGCTTTTGGCAGTCTTTTAGGGATCCCAGTTGCCGATCATTAAGCAGCTTGAAGTTAAGACTGAACTCTTATACTTGACATGATATCCAGTAGGGAGCCAATTTAGAGAGCAGGGGACAGGTGCGTTATGTCCAGGCTCTAGCTTCCTCCAGGCTGATGGTTTTATGCTTAGGTTGATTGTGTTGTTTTAAGCCAGTCAGGAGATAATGATGACTTTTATAAATCTGAAACATCTTTTTTTTCTTTCTTTCTTTCTCCTGTGAGGGCATAGGTGATATTAGGAAATGAGTCAGGACTCATGAAAAAAATCCCAGCTAGTATTCAGGGGTTGTAAATTCAGATTAGGAGCTAATCATAGCTGCTGGGGGTGGTGTTTACATTGGAATAGTAGTATAACCAGGTAATTGGAATTGTTGTTCTTAACCGTTGTTAAAAAGATGAGCTCTGTGTTTCTGATGTGTAGTTTATGTTTCTTTTATTTGGAGAGGGGCGGATATTTCATAATAGTTTTTAGACATGGAAAGAGACCTCTCATCTTTCAATTTTTATAAAGATCAACTTCATTGCTCCATTGCACTGATTTCCAGAATGTAAGGGATAGGGTTAGAAAGAATACAATATAAACAAGTTAATTATTAAATATATATTCATGTTATTATATTGCTCTTAAGCAATATCTGCAAAACCTTCATTGTTAATATAATATTTTAACCATCATGACAAATACTGTACTGTTTGTCTCGCACTTCACAGTTTCATAAGATTTTACTACCTCTATTCTATTAGCTTTCCATGCATAAAATAGTGGTTTTATCTGCTTGGATCCACCAGATCAGACATTTCATGACCTTGAATGTCTGTGTGCCTTTGCATAGTAGAAAACAGAACAGGATCCCACTGGCGTACTTAGCAATTACAAAGATTATGAGATTATATACTTTTTAGTATATAATAGATTATACAGATTATAGTTGTATACTTAGTTATTATAAAACTTAATTTTAATAGGTTAACCCTTTCAAAGTGTCACACTGGTGGCCCAGTGCTGCCTTTGCAGACCTGCTTTCCTCTCTGAGCGGCATCTTTTATAAGGCAGGAGGGGAACACATTGCCATGAGTCAGGATGGATCATCCTGAGATGTATCCATGACTGCAGGTCCTGGCTTGGAAGGGAAAGAAGAGGCATGAAAAACACTGAACTGTCTCAGTGTAGCTAAAACTGACCCCAAACAAAGGATTTGCTACCTTGCTTTGACAAGTCTAAATATTTCAGTTGGTTTAAGCTTTCTTTTTCTCATGGAAAATTTGACCTTAGGGTCAAAATCTTTCATTTTGAGGAGCTTCAATGAATGGAAGTTTGGGGGGGGTTAGGTGTTTTGGGTTTTTTTTTCCCCAGAAAATTTTCTGGTTTACAGTCTGCATTATTCTTCAGTCTTTGTTAATAAGCCAACGTTTACCTGAATTTTAAGGATCTTCAGCAGCCCTAGAGTCCTGTAGAATAAATGAGAATTTTTCAAAATAGTTACTGTGGCTAGCATCTACATTGAATCCTGGAGAAATTTCAGAAGCTGGAAGTTATCAGTTATTCCTGGAGTTCCTGACCACTTTAGGCAAACTAGAAAATTTGAAAGTTCCTTGATTTTGAGTAAAATGAGCAAATGAATATGTGCAGGATATACATTTACCGGTATTTTTAACTGTTTTTCCTCAGGGGCTGAGAGGAATCTCAGCAGTTAGGGCTAGGAAAACAAACTCAGTTTGGCGTTGTGGCTCTCACATTTTTTCCTGGGTTTTTTTTTTCTCTTTCCCCCTGTGGGTTCCAACAGTTTCATTCACAGAAGTGTGGTGTGCACATATGGGAACTATAACATTAGCTGGTATGATCTGTGTAGAACATGACTTAGCATATGGACAAGAGTGAAGTTGCTGTTTGGGTTTATGTCAGCTGTATGTATTTGTGAGCTATGTTTTATTAAACAGACACCTAACTTTTTACAATAAATCCTATAAACAGTCTTTTTCATAATACCAAATGAAAAGAAATGTAAGGAAATAATGAAAAAAATATTTTAAGAAATAGGAAAAACATTACTTCATTTTGACAAGATCTTCCTTGTCTATCTAAAATAAGTCAGTGAAGGTCAGTTAGAGGTATGCAGTGGAAGTAGAAATTAGGACTGAAAAAATACCTGAATAAAAATTACTTTATATTATTCATTGTTTCAATTTGTAATAATGTATAACGAGCATGAAAAATGAAATTAATTATTCAAAGAAATGTCCTACAGAGCATTAGAAGTTCTTTTGGGGGGGGTTGTTTCCTATAGAAACACAAATTTAAAAGCGTGTTTCTTGAAAATACTACCAGTTATATAATTTTCATGTGCTGTATTAATTGTAGAGTAGGATCTGATTTAAAAGTACAGAAGTATAAATTCAGGATTGTGGCCAGTTTAAAAATTAGCATGATAGGAGGTATGGATATGGTCATAGAATCATAGAATCATTTAGGTTGGAAAAGACCTTTAACATCATCAAGTCCAGCCATTAATCTAACCCTGCCATCCCACCACTAAACCATGTCCCTAAGCACCTTGTCTATCTGTCTTTTAAATACCTCCAGGAATGGGGACTCAACCACTTCCCTGGGCAGCCCGTTCCAATGCTTGACAAGCCTTGCACTGAAGAAATTTTTCCTAATATTCAATCAAACAGTGTCCTTCTTAAGCATATCTATACAAATCTGCCTTAAAAAGATTAGTTCTCTGAATAGTTTGGCATGTGTATAGATATAAAAAAGCATAAAAAATAAAATTAGACATCTTTGAGACAAAGAGGCTATGGAGCCACAGATATTTGACCTGGAGGATATGCTGCTTTGCAGGTTTACACATTGACTCTTTAGCTTTTAAAATGCAGTCTGAAATTTTAATTGGACCTATGAGTTGGGAAAACCATTAAGACAGTGTGCTTAAGCAGACTGCTGAATCTCAGCCCTAATTCGGAAGTAATTTTCATTTCAATACACAGGGAAGTTATGCTACTATAGCTGAAACTGGATCACTATAACTGTCCTTGTCATCTTTTCAAATTAGAAGTAGAATAAAATTTTGTTTAAATTTAAGCTTATAGAGCTACCTCTGCTGAAAAAAACCCTCAAATCTTGATGTACTCTATTTTTGAAACCATTTCTAGTTTATTGAAAGGCACGTACCTACGATGAAAATACAGATGTTAACAACAGCTGATAATGAAGGTCTTTGAGAAGGGGGGAAAAGTCTTTTGTTTAAAGGCGTGTTTTAAAAATAAAAAAGGACATCATCTACCAGTTATGTGAATCTCAAATTAATTTTTTGCATAACTCTTAATTGAGAAAACATAGAAATGGTGTTGCTTACTGTCTGTCCTAAATGGTATTTGACATTTCTGTATCAAAAGTAACAAATTAACATATAAAAGAAAATGTATTGAAGACAAACTTTTAATCTGGACTCAGCCAATAGTATGCAGCTTTTGTAGGATTGGAAAACCATTTAGAGTAGTCTGTATGCCAGGCACACAATTATTTACTACTATATTAAAAAATGTGCATGTTTATTCTAAGTAGTAGATTATTTAGATGTAACAACTTAGTCATCTTTAAATATTTTACAAATTATTTTTAAAGCAAATTCATTTCATTTACTGCATAAGAGATCCCAGGAGGCATGCCACTTAAAGCTTTTTCTGGTTTTTATGTGTTTTATAGAATGCCTGAATTTCCTTTTTTTCTGAGGATTTTTTTTTCTTTCTCCAAAATAATGTTCTCTTTGAAACAACTTCGGAAGATTCTGTGAAAGTCTTGTTTGTTGCAGTGCATTCCCTGCTCTCTTTCTCAGTTTTACAGCATTTCCTTTTTATGAAAAGGATTACATAGAATATTAAAGAATGGATGGGGAGAAGGTAAGCAGCAGCAAGGATGATAAGTACTGTGGTCAGCTGGGATAACTGGATCTGAAAAAGGAAGGTGTAGTTTGTAAAGAGAAAAAATAGAGATTTAAGAGAGTAAAAGAATTAAAAGAGGAGCTTAAAGGCATGAAGAAAGAGCCCCAAAAGGAAGTTGCTGTTGGCAGGTGTGCAGGTTTTTCTCTTCTGCAGATACAGATTTCTTTGGAAGATATAGCAAGTGATGTTTTAATGAAGAGTACTGTAGTTGGCATGTAGGCAAAGTGCTGACTTTGACCGGTAGATGTTACTTATTCATCTCATGAATTGTTATTTAATTGCATAATATTACTTTCCATCCAGTGATTGAAACCAATCATGGCTAGCAAATAGAATAAATTAAAAAGAATGCAAGCATAGCTGAATGGTCATGGCACTTGAAAAATTTTTGGAGCTGCTCGGTATGTTGCAGGTATTCGTCAGAAGGAGATTGACATAATGCCATTCACACCAAAGAGTCTGTGCTTGGGTGACCCATTTGGTGACTGATATCTTCATATCTCCCCTTCCACCCAGACGTAACCAAATCTCTGTTCCTCATTCTGCATAAATGAAATTATTTGCTTTGCTATATGTGAAGCCTCGTATGCAAAATGCCTCCCATCCTACTCTACTGACCCAGTTTCTCCAGTTTTGGAAGTCAGTGGAGCACTGGAGATCAGCAGTCAGTCTTCTTGCCCGGCATGAACTGTAGGAGTAAATGTCAGCAAGTTCTTAAGCTAGCAGTGGATTTTTCATCAAAGTTTAAGACCCTGATAAACCTCTTACTGATGCTGTGGCAACAATCAACATGCTGTATGTATTTCCATTTTAGAAGAAGATAAACACAGGAACTTGACTGAAATAAAACAAGTACACAAGAAGTGCTGTGATCTTAGCAGTCTTTAAATTTCTCTACTATAAACAGTCCATAAGAAGCTTTCTCTGCTTAATCCTCACTGTTTTTTAGACAATTTGTTGTCTTACAATTAAGTACAGATGGTTTGGAGCTGTAATGCTGATAAAAAAAGATGCTTAGGATTGCTTCAATTTCCGGGTTGGATTTTAACAGTAATCCATGCCTGAAACATAAGAAATCTGTTTTTATCTGATCTTTAATACTCGTTTACAGATAGCTGACATATTTCAGTGATTACAGTATGTATATAAAATAATACCATTATCATATTTAGTGAAGGAATAAATCTGTAAGAAGGCCGTATTATAGCATCCAGCTCTTCAGTTTGTGCTACTTGTGGCATAACTTGCTGTTTTCATTTAACCGTGCAGGAAGGGTCTTCTGACACAGGGGAGGTTTGATTTTACAGTGGGAATACAACTGTCAAGAAATAGTGTAACATGTGGGAAACTCTTCAGTATAATTATTTAATATGGAGAAATTAGCTGAAGACTCCCAGAATGATTCACTTGCCAACATCTTTTTAGGAAATTCTGTCTGTCTCTTCTTAAAACACAGACATGAGCAAACATGTAAGTTTTAAGGCTGTGTAATAATTTTAACTGTTTCAAAGCTGGATGGGAGCTCCTGATAGGTTTCAAATATCACCTTTGCCATGAGTCTATAAAATAGAGGGTTTAGGCTGTTAAAAGAAGTCCAGTCCCTGACTATTGGCTCCTCTAACTGCAGACAGTCCTGTCCCCCTCTGCCTCCTTTCAACATTTGTCAACATTCTTGCCTTGGTCTTTCTCGGGTGTTGGGCTGATACAGTGAAAACAACATTTTCAACAAGGAAATCACCCCACGTAAGACATGTCCTGAAGTTTGGATGTACCTTCAGCTTTTCGATGATGCTGGAAGTCAGTGATTCCCAATGTTATGTGTCTAAAATTAGCAGGGAGGAGGAATGGAATAAATGAGGGTCCAAGTAACCACCTTCCTATATTTTTATCCATGTTGGGCCTTACCATGCTCTGTGAATATTTAAATTTGCAGCTGCTAGTTGAACTGTTACTGGAAGAACATCTAGCAAACTTTAAAATAGTGGAATATGGCACCTCTTTCCTAGCAGAAAATGATCCCTGAGTTGCATATTTAGTATAGGTAGCTTCTGGCCCTGATGAAATAATTGTACAAACTCAGGGAGAATATCATGCCAGATCATTTTTAAAGATATGTGAGCAATGACCTCTATGTGGTTCCTGACTGACAGGGCTATATTTTACAGCAGCTGTACAGTGCCAGTCACTGTTTCTGTGTTGACCTCTAAGCCTTCTGTAACGTCGGGCAAGACGACAGCTTTTGTGTCAGCAAGAACCACACCAATGCTGCTGTATTAGTAGGACATTACATACACATTGCATACATGTTCAGTGCAGCTTGCTTGAGACTGTATTTTGCTTGGGCCTGATGGGTACCATGTGAGGAGGTAAGAAATACCTAAGGTGGTGGAAGCTGATGCTGAATTAGTTCTCATGTTCAAAACATTCTTTTGGTGAAACATATGCTTGCCCTTTGGTAGAAGTGTGGCTGTAATGGAGCAGATTTGTGAGGCTTTTTTAGCTAAAACCAGCAATGTTTCATATCCGTTTCATCCAAGATCTGATTCTTTAATGCTTGGATATCAAAATTTAAGGGAATATTTGATGTGAATTTACTTGGGTTTTTAACTTGCAACATTGAAATATGAGGAATTTTGTTGATGCTGTTCTAAATTTTTTAAAATCAGTGATTTAATAACATGTGAGACCCAATTAACCCTTTGACTGCTTCTGGATGTGAGGAACAAGAAGTTGCTTAGGGAAAGAGTCAGCAGAGGATAGTCTGCAGATAAACAGCAACCCAGCCAAGACCATTTTGAACAAGCTGTGATGGAGGATCCCTGCTCTCTTCCCTCTCCTGGCAGCTCTCCACGCTGACAGGTGCTTAAAGTCCAGAAGATATGGAAGCTTTCACTGCTGCTCTGTAGCAGCAGTTATCCGTTGTGGCAGCCTGTCTCTGCTTTCCTGTCCTTCTAGCTTGGCTGGTTTAAGGTCTCTTGCTGGCTTCCACGCTGGTTTGGGAATTCCTGCTAGCTGCAGCATTCCTGCCCTTACCTCCAGGGACGAACACAGGCAAAGTGAGGAAAGTCACCTTTCCCTTCATAGTCATTGCAGTAGTGATCTCTCTCACTTCTGTTCCCACAGAGATCCTCAGCATCTATTTACTCCTCACTTCCAGTGTTTTTCCAGTCTTTCATTCTCACCTTGCTCCCTTGCTTAAAGAGGAGGTGCCACACTCTTTAACCATGGGCAGGCCAACAGAGATCACACTTGCACGAATTAGTCCCTTCAGTAACACAATCAAACAGAAGCCTAAATGGACACCCAGCTCAAGAGAAACTTTTTTTAAAAAAAGATTTTATTTTTATTCAGTATTTTATTCCAAAAATGTATGCCATTGAGGGCAGATGCAACAGCTGATCTGTGTCCAGGATCCGTGTACCTGGATAACTTTGTTAGTATTACCTGTCTTGTTCAAAGAAGTGTACTGGTAACAGAGCATCTGTTGTGGTGCCATTCTCCAAATCTGGTCAAGCCAGTGAAGAATATTCTCAAATGAATAGGCAGAGTCTGTGCTTGAACATAATTCCTGTACATTTATGTTGTTTCAAAATGGTTCAGGTTAAAACTGCATACAGAAAGAGGTAGCCATATCCTTCCACTGAAATGATCATGAATGATTTTGTCTAGGGGAGAAAAAAAGAAAATCACTTGCCTGGCTTTTCTTTGCCACAGTGACTAAACAAACCCTGCAACATGCATGGGAGTTGACAGGTGAAGAAATGTGTGCCTAGTTTTCATTTTAGTTAGTGTTTTAAAAAGAAGGAATGCTCATGTTTGTAAAACACTCAGGTGCTCTTGGTGAGGAACACAATATAAAAATAAAAGCTTAAAGATGAGGAAGAACCAGTTTCATTCAACTACAAATCACACCTTCAGAGAGCCAGTAACTACGTTACTTAACTACGTTAAGGACATTCCTGTTTTTGACGCTTGATAACTTTCCTTATAAGTGGAGAATCAAAAAGAGGAAAAATAACATTATAGCAAAATGTTGCCGGAGGCCTGCTACCATCATAACCACACATCCATAATTCATGGAGAGCCTGCAAGAAACTGTAGCTTTCTGCTTCCTTCTGAAGATGGTGAATCTGTTGTGAACTCGTTTGCTTGGAAGCATGTGTAGTTTTCCAACCTGATGCACAAAAAAACCAGTATTTTCCCCTCTCTGTTTTAAATGGAAGTACTTTTATTTAGTCCAGAACATTGTCATTAGAGACTTTATATTCTGTAACACAGTGGAAGAAAGTGCTTTCTTGCAACTGTTACAAAAAACTCATTATGTTTATATAACTATGCTGAAAAGTTTCATTTTAAGTTCAGAACCGCTCTTTAAAGCCACTCTGACGGTATAGCCTGAATTTTGTTTCTGAAGCCAGGCACAAATCCCAGGGAGACACTCACAGTATCATTTGCAGCATGCACTGAACAGTACCATAGAAACCACAGCCAATGTCTAGGCCTTTGGAAATAATGAAGTGTCGTGATTCCTACTCCAGTAGGATATGCCAGAAGTGGGTTATTTTCCTGTTAGCAGAAAAGTAAGGTGAAGCAGATCACCTGGTCCATTCCTTTCCATCTCAGTCACAGCTGCGTATGCTGCTTTGAAGTGTAGATGGTGCAAGGAGGGTACGCATCGTGTCTCCTTCATGGTGTTTGCAACAGCTCTTTGCTGTTTTACAGTGCTGTTTTCCTCCCTGTTTCTTGGTTTGCTGAGTGACTGGCAGTTGCAAGGATGTATGCTGGGTCCTAGATTATTGTTTATTCATCTCTCACCAGCTATTTTTGAGTGCTGGGTGCCACTGTGTGTTTGGGTATAGGTTTCCAAGAACTAGGGTCATCTTTTCTGTCTGCAGCTGCTTTGTAATACTGCTGTCTCTCAGAAATAATATCTGGTTGTGCTATTTTTTGTTATTTCCTTCTTTAAGAGAAAAGCCTGTTTAAAATCCTGTTTCTATGGACACTGTTGAGCCTGTTAGCCTCTGTGTCTTGCCCAGTGGCTTGACTTGTTACGGAATTAAGTGCATCTATGTTGACCTGTTTTAAGTCTTGGATATCTATTTCAAGGGAATTAATTGTTTTGTTATGCTACTATTCTATTTCAGACAGAGGTGGTGAAAAGAAATACGAGAAGATAATTTGGAGGAGTATTGTGGCAAATGCAGGATGTCTAGAGTGCTGTAGCTGTATAAAACACAGATGGTGTAACTGGGTACAAAAGGCTCTTGTTTCAGTGATTTATGTCTGCCTATAGGTAATGATGTAGGATAATTGAGCATAAGAAACAGCAAAGGAAAAAAAGTTTTCTATTGTTTAAATCCCCTTTCTAGTTTATATCAGAGATGAGATTTATAACTGAGACCTCTAAATTCAACATGCCTTGCTGCCAGTGAGATGCAAATCAGAGGCTGGCTTCTGCAGGCTTCAAAGCCGAGCAGAAAACAAGACACTGCATCTTTAAGAAGTGCTTATTTGGCATTTACTTATTTAGTTAAAGATCATTGCCAGGCAGAACTCCCGTGGGAGGAGTGGATGGCTCATTGGGCCTCATGGGGAGGGCGGTAATTAAACTCTGAAGGCAAGCAATGATGTTAAGCTAAAAGCTCATCTTTAAATAGTAATACACTTGCAATGTAAAGTGGAAGGCCCTCGGGTGCCTGTTGACATAGCGTTAGGAGCTGGCACTTTTTTATATAAAAGCTAAATTGAAAAAACTGTTATGAGCTCATCTGCATAAAGCAATATGATTCTGCCTGAGGGTGTGGGCAACAGGGAGTGATTAGCAAAATGTCTTTTTCCCTGCTACTCTGTTGCTCTGCTAACATGCCACTTGTCACTGAGAAATTTGAGATACCATATGCCAACCTGCATCTACAGAGACCCCCTTGCTGATTGCACATTGAAGAATTCCTCTTCAACACATGACGTGCTGTCAGAAAGCATTTCTGCGACTGCATGAAACATGCTGGAAAGAAAAATCTCGTATTGCCTTCCTATTTCTTCCTCTTGTGTTGCATCCAGCCCTTCCTAGTCACAACTTTAGATGTGAAGCAAAACACATTTACAGAGAAATAACTGGATGTTCTTTGCTGACCTTCATCTCCTCCTCATCCCATGTGGGATGAACTTGCTTATACAGACTAACCTTCAGCAATTTGAGGCTCTAGTTCCCATAGACGAATATGAGCCAGCTTGATTTCCATGGGGTATTCACTTTGCTTAACAACAGTTTGAATTCCTTGTAGCTATGCCTTCTGGGGCAAGGAGGGGGTGCCCAATGGAATGATATTAATAATTAAGAGAAAATTAACATCAAGCAATAATATAATTTCCTGTCAAACCAGTTGCAGATCTCAATTACTTACAATAAATGAAATAAAGAATACCATAAACTTTTGTTCAAGCAGTAATTTTTTGTTTTGAGATAAAAATAATTTTTTCTGTCTTAACAAAACAAACCTAATTTTCTTTCTTAGCATTTTGATTTTCATATTTGGGATTGAGTGGAAGATTTAATTAGTACGTGTAATATGTGCATGTAAGCATGCCTCAAACTTCAGAAACATATTTTAACGTAACATTTCAATATCCTAGATAAATATTCTACCTGTAGTTCAGAACTGAAAAAAATGTAGGACCTTTTTCACTTTCAGGTTATTTTGGTTTTCTTTGAATGAATTGTCGTGGTTTAACCCGGCTGGCAACTAAGCACCACGCAGCTGCTCGCTCACTCGCCCCCCTCCCTCAGTGGGATGGGGGAGAGAATCGGGAAGGAGAAAAAGGGTAGAGCTGAGGGCTGAGATAAAGACAGTTTAATAAGAGAAAGTAATAATAATAGTAATAATGAGAATGATAACAAAATATACAGAATATACAAAACGAATGATGCACAATGCAATTGCTCACCACCCGCCGACCGATGCCCAGCCTGTCCCGAGCAGCGATCAGTACCCGAGCAGCGATCACTCCCCCCGCGACCGACCAACTCACCAACCCCCCCTGGGCATGACGTTATATGGTATGGAATAGCTCTTTGGACAGTTTGGGTCCTAGCTGTGCTGTACTCCCAGCTTGTTATGCACCTGCCCGAGCAGGAGAAGCTCAAAAAGTCCTTGAGCAGTCTGAGCACTACTTGGCAACAACTAAAAACATCAGCGTGTTATCAACATTCTTCTAGTACTAAATCCAAAGCACAGCACTATGCTAGCTTCTGTGAAGAAAATTAACTCTATCCCAGCTGAAACCAGGACATGAATGTACAGATGTGGTAAAATGCAAGGCTCTCTTAAGTCTTCCCTTCACAAAAGATATCCTGGTGGTTATTCTAGAAATTAACCTGTGAAGCCATGGAATTATTTACCCAGGACTGTTGCCATTATTGTAAAATATACCCTATCTGTCAGCTATTGTACATACTTTAATATAGACTTGAGCTGTCCAAATGGTGGCTTGTTAGATTACGCAGTCTAGACCCCCAATTATTTTGGATGCATCCTAGCAAACTTGTGCCTGTTCACATGCTGTGCCTTACTGTGTTTGTCTGCTGTGAGAATGCTGAAGTTGGTAATTTCTAGTTGTTGTTACATGGGAAGAGACTGGCTTTATTGCACTGCATGCACTGAAGATCATTTCCTAAAAACAGTCCCTTGGACCTTTGGAACACCCTGTTTCAGAATACAAGGAAAACCACTTTTTTATTTCCATGGACATCCATGCA
Source organism: Gorsachius magnificus (assembly GCA_034008185.1). Lineage (NCBI taxonomy): Eukaryota > Metazoa > Chordata > Aves > Pelecaniformes > Ardeidae > Gorsachius > Gorsachius magnificus. The sequence goes on from CM067081.1 coordinate 99,336,215, forward strand.
GTTGAAATGCCAAACACAATGTGACACAATAGTTGAACAATGACATCTGGACATTCATCATTAACTCATTGATTCTCATAGTAGACTGATAGGGAGTAAAACCATTTCCAACTGTTCAGTTACTAGGTAAGTAGTCTAAAATGATCACATAGAGATCCTGTCCATAATAGCAGGATGCCTATATCGCAAATCCGCTACCTGGCTTGCACTCTTGATGATTGTTCCAGTAATAAATCCAAACACCATCAGGATGCTGAGGACAAACTAGGCTTTCATCTTTGGGAAGTTTGGTTCAAGCATTTAGCACCAATTCAGAGAATTCAGGGCATGAAGTCAGCATGAAAGGAATGTGAAAGAGGATCCCCCATAAAAAGGACTGAAACATAATGACAGGTTAGGTTTGGAAAGCTGGTGTAGCTATCATGCCAGTGCTGTTTCTAGCCTATGCACAGAGGGCTTCAGTGCCTCAGGCTGCCTGTATGCTGAGTGTGAGGGGGAAGGCTTGTTTATTCTTCTTGCCCTGTCATGTCACTTATGACAAGAAGAGACATGAAAAGCTCAAGGGGTTAATCAGTTTTTAGGCTCTGACCCATATTTTGAGTTAGCGGTAATTATGAAATATAGGAATTCTCATGTTTTATTATACCTATATAACTGCACTGCTTTCGCAATTGCTCCAGACTTAACTTTGTGTGAATGAGAAGTTAGCAGGCACTGTATTTTTGGAAGAAACTAAACTGCGGAAAGGAATGAAAATTAAATGTGGGTGATGATGCAAGTGAAAAGGTTTGGGGCTTTTTTGGTGTGGTGTTTTGGTTTTTGTTTTTTTCTTTGAAGCTGTGCCAGGTGCGTTGGAGGTAGCAGAGAAAAGGGAGACAAGTGCACAGGCTGGCCACCAGCACTTCCAAAAGATAAGATCAAGTTGGTTTTGCAACATGGTAAAACAGAGATGATAACCTACTTTCCATTCTGAAACATGAGAAACACCTGCATCTCTTGACCTCTAATGCTTTCATTTGTTAACAAGCATCTGTTTTGCAAAGTCAAAGCTGGAAAAAGCAAGCAAACAAACATACATCCACTGCAATTCCCAATGAATGTGATTGCTGCAACAGGGAGATTCCCCACTGTGTGAATCTATAGGGCTCATGTGCCTGTAAAAAAGCGTGAAGACAAAAGCAACGCAGTTGTGTGGACTCATTCTCTTTGCAAGGCTCTTTAACTGTGCTTTAACCTTTCCCCTGTGATCTGGGGTGTGGGCTGAACAGTCCTGAAGTAGGAACCCAAAACGCTCTCAAACATGACAAGGAGGTTTCTGCTTCATTTTATGCAATAAAACTGCAAATTTCTTGTCTGGGAAAATTCTAGGAAGAGGCAGTTTCTGCTATGGCTTTTCTTTGTGTGCTGTTGGACTTGATTTTAGAGCAGCTTGAGAAGGGCATCTGCTCATAGCACTTGTAAGCTTAGGACATCATATTAAAAGAAAAATATCCTTTAATGTATCATGAGACAAAGCTTAAAAAAATCCTGTTAGTGTCAGTGATGGTACTTATTTCTCTTGTCCTCACTCTCTCTGTTCTTCTTTTGCTCTAGCGGCTTTGACCATTGATGCTAATTAGTACTGAAAAGGACATTTTTGGCAAGGCTTTTAAATACAGCTTTTATCTTCTCCAGCAACAGACAAAGTTGTATTTAATGGTATTTGACATCTAAGAGTGACTGCAAGGTCTTTTTTCTGTTGATTTTTTTTTTCCTAAAGGAGTTCCTTATTCTTCTAATTTATTAAGAAACCAGATGTACTTTTATTCTCAACGTACTTCTATACTTGGCTGACAACATGCTGTGTTTACGTGAATATATGATATTAAAAAGCAAATGAGAATTATATCGGTGTTGCACTGAGTGTTCAACATCAGGAGACTTCCTTTTATTAGGTTCACTCTGCATATTCTGTTGAGCTACTGCTTTGGATATACATGTCTTTTAAAATAATGAAATCATGTATTTTCTTCTTTTAAAGGTTTTAATTTCTCACAGCACCATCTGGTAATTGGCCCGTATAGTATAGTTGGTATACAGTTGCAAGAGGCTCATGGGAAATAGTTGATCATTACTGTAGGTATTTCCTACTTGCCCTTCTGCAGTGGTATTTTTGCCATATATCACTGTTACTGTTTTATTTAGAGGGGTATTTCCATGTGGATGTTGATTTTGGCCAGGCAGCATTGCCAGATGTGACTGTGCCTGTGTTAGATTACAAGTACTGCCACTGGATAAGAATTTCTAGAACAGTAGCAATCAAATTACTACAGCCTTCAGAAACAATGAACTGGCTAGATATTTCACATGGATCCTACTTGCAGACTTCTTTCTGTTTCTGTTTCATGACAGGTGTGTCCCAAACCTAGGCAATCTACTTCTGCTACCCCAAACCGTTATTTTTCCTACTTTTAATCCTTTCTATTGTAAACTGCTACAACTAAGATGAACAGGGTATAGAACACAACAAGATGGAAAGAGCATCTCCTGGCAGATACCAGACAGATGTATTTTAGATTCAGGTGATGTATAGGTCTAGATTGGGTTGCAGGGTGGAAATCGGTAGCCTGTAGAAATAAATGCATTCTCCTTTGGCCATCTTCCTCTTTCATTGTTTCCTGTAATTATGCTAAATTGCTAGAGCTTATGTGAAGACCAAATTTTGGGAGGCGGGGTCAGTGCTTTGCATCTCTACTGGAGAAGACAGTTCTGCAACGTGGAACTCTTTTAAGCTACTTTCGAACTGTTTCACCATCCGTCTCTCTCTGGGGTTTAGCTGTCCAAACCAAAAGCATGTGATCTTAGTGCAAACCCTCATGTGGACTTTCATGAACTTTTGGTTAGGGTTCTTGACCCTCCAGGGGTTATAGCTGTCTGTCATCAGAGAATGATCTAACTTACACTGGCAAACTGGCCCAAGGAAAGGAAATTTAAAGATGAGCTTTCTCTCTTTTTCTTTTTTCTTTTTTTTTTTTCATTTCTCAGCTGCACAGCATGCTCTGCCACAGCCTAGAGGTATGATTATAGTCGTAACTGTTGGACTAAATCATGGATATGGCATATCAGCAAATCTTAGGATTTCCCCCCATCCCAATTCTCTGTGTGCAGATTTGACTTTTGAGGCTGGTTCCACTGAAAGAATTTTCACTTAAATTCTATTATTTTCCCAGAAATATTTTGTTTCCAAGTGGTTAAGCAAAACGCAGTTCCCTAGCTCTGCATTGCCTTATTGGAGTTACAGCTCGGATGCTTCCCTATAGGACAGACTTGTTTGAGAAACATATTTCTCAGAAGACAGAAGAGATTTATTTTGGTCAGCTGTTTGGATTACAGCAGATAACGGCTGGATTAGAAAGCTCTGCACAGGAAATAATAATGCCATTCAGCTCTCAAATTTCAGTTCCCACAAGGCAACATGTGGGCCCTGCTGGAATGATAGCTACATTACCCCTGGGAAGTGCAAATCTTCAAGGAATTGTTCTGTATGTGAGAACGATGATCCAAACCTCAGCTTCCATAATACTTATGCTTATTTTTGAATGGACAGAAAACAAGAGCTTTGGGAATGCTGAATTTTTTTCATTTTGATTGAGACCTTAAACCTACATATTTCAGAATCTGGAACCTTTTTTTTTTTTTGCATGAATATCTGTTCAGTGAAGAACATTGGTGTGTCAGCTTTTAGCCCCTAAACAACTATAACAGGTACTGAAATGTGGTAATACCTGATGAGCTGGAAGTTCTGTGTTTTGCTTACTGTCAGAAGTGGGCTACTTTTTGTTAATTTCATATTTTTCATTTTATATATGCCTATGTTAACTGTGTGATACATCAGGATCACATGCTAAATGATGCACATTCTAACTAATAATTGGCATGGTGTACATAATTGTTCACATACTGCATTAGATATAAAATATTTCCCATATGAAATGCAATTGCTGTTACTCAGCAATCAGAGTGAAAAGAACTGTTTTGCCTTTATATATATATATATACCTTTTCTTTGCAGATGAGAATAACATAATAATCAGCATTTTCCAGGTGGGACAATCTCTATGTTCTGGAGTTGAAATCTGTAGCAGCTAACATCAATTCAGATGCTTGAATGAATATTGGGTTGTTTCTTTTGGGAACACCAGAATTTAGGATAATGCTGTCACTAGAGTGAAATTCCGTCATGAAAGACCTTTAAATTAAGCTTTTTGAACCTAATCCAATAATCTAATGGAGTCATTGAAAAGTCCCCCATTGAGTTGAATAGGCTTTGGGCCATTAGCTTTCAGAGCAGCAGTCCTGCATTGGAGCTTCTCGGGGGTGTGGTAACTAAAAAAATTCTCTTCTGTCAGACTGTAGAGCCAGCTTTCCATCAAGCTTTTAATTGGGATCATATTTTCAAACAGATGTCTAAAGTGTTCCTATCAAATCAGGGTGCAGAAACATTTTATATACCCAGTGTAGGTGCCTGTGTTTGAAAAATTGGTTCTAAGAGTCGTGACTCTTCAGTTTGTAATATACCAAATAATTTTTTTTAGGGTGATTCTCTGCAGTCAGAATTAATATTTCCAGTCAGGAAAAGCCAAAGAAACAAAAAGGACAAGTATTTGAATATCTTTTCGCTTCCCAGTTCTGCTCTTTAAAGCCAAATGTTCCTTCTTGGTGAAAAGACAAGAAAGGAAGAGAACCTTGAAACTTTAGAAGGTAAAGAGATCTCTTCCACTTCCAAAGATCAGACATCAGCATTTTTACTTGTAGTTTCTGCTTGATAATTTTGGGGGGGTCAGGGGTCTTCTGTTGGGGTTTTTTGTTTGGTTGGTTTTTAATACAACAAATACATTTTTTCCATCACTTCTAACTTCCTGTCTTTTTTTAAATCCTGCTCTACTAAACCCGTAAACCCATTTGGTCACAAGAGGATATTTCAGGAATGAGAATTTACATGCTTTTTTTTTTTTTCAATGTTGTTTCTGGGTTGATGGAATTTTATCTGCTTGTATCCCTGACATTTACATATCTGCCAATTTATCATTACCATTGGGAGATACTTTTATTTCATACTTATTCTAAGCCCTGTAGGAAAAAGTTTCTTTTTATGTATGAATGACCCCAAATATTGTTATACCTTAATCACAGTAGCCTGGTGGACCACATTGCAAAATTGTTGCAATTTTAGATACACTTTGATTCCTGGCATTTCTACACATTACATGGTAATGACATTTCAGTACCTGCAGCAGTAATATAGAATAGACATTAATGTGCAAAAAGGTCTTCAGCATTCCAAAGGGCTGTTGGAGTATGGCAGTAATCTGATTAGTTTTCAGCTATTTTTTGAGAGGGATAAGGAATTTTCCTGTTAAGTTTTCAGAGCTTCTTTTTCAGAAGCGTTGTTCTGTCTCCTTCAGAGTAAAGCATTTGACATTCAGAACTTTTGCCTATATAGTCAGCTGGAAAACACAGATACCTCTTGGTCTTCAAAAAAATTAACTGACTTCTACCTATTGGTTATTTAAAAGGATGGAAATAAGAATTTCAGGATCTTCTTGTAATCACCTCAACACAAAAGAAACACTAAAAAATGTAGAGCATTTAAGCAACAAATTTAAATAATGAAGGGTATGGAAAGAGAGGAATAAAACAAATCTTTTAAGGGCATTAAAGATTCTTTTGCAATAGCAAAATGTTGTATGTAATCTCAGATAAGTATGTACAACAATTCTTGGTTTTCTAGATCTTTGACAAAAATCACTGAGTCTTTAGTGAACCCATCAAATAAAAGAGATCTAGACATATACAGTATGTGTATACAAAAGTTCATATACCAAATAAGAGGGAAAAATATGTTTCTGGAAAAAAGAAATCTCACTTTTCAAATTTTGTTGATTATTTCATCTTACTGATAAAACCTATTATTATTCTTAATAGCAATGAACTTATTGGCTTTATCTAATATCCAGGATTTCTGCATAAAGTTGAAAGTCAGCCTATTTTATGTTTCACATTGACAAGAGCTGGAACATAGCAAAATAATCATTACTATCAGGAATGACTGAAAGAAAAAACTACCAACAGCTTTTCCCCATTTTTCCCCAGATTTTTTCTTTTCTACAATGTTACCGTTCGTGTCTCATCTCAGGTTTTTTTTATTTGGTTGGTTTTTTGGTTTTTTTTGGAGTTCCACTGCTTATAGGAAGTAGGGAAAGAGAATAGAAAACACGAAGACCACTGTTATATCAATCAGTGCAATTAACATTAAAGAAAGAAAAGATAAATCATGTCCTTTTGTGCATTTAAATGAGGCATACATTCTCAGGACCCACAGATCAGCTTCTTCCAAATGTGTGATGCCACTAACAGCTACAGAAAATAGGGGGTGATGGAGGGAAATACATGAATATTACTGAGTTCTGAAGAGCTTTTCTTGCTCTGTGAAATGTGATGCCCGGTGATTTCCTAGAAATCCCACCAAGCGTGCAGTTCAGTTACCTGCTTATACAGTCTCTGGGAAAACATCAGTGGGTTGCAAGGCGACCTAACTTCTGTCATACAGACAACAATCTAGGTGTGTTTTGAATATTTGGGATGTCTTCATGTTTATAACAGGGCAAGGAGATAATCCTGAAATCAGAGAGGATCCTTCTGGTGTCTTAATGGCAGCTGTTCAAAATTGGCTGAGCTGGAATCTGTAAAACTTGCCATTTGCTGTAGATGTTATACCCCACAGAGCTTGTTAGATCCTTGCTGTTAAGACAAATCAGAACCTTCTGCTTGCACCGAACATGCCTCAACCACACTGAGCCTTTGCAATGACAAACCCTACAGCCAATGCTCTCGGGTGTTTCCCTGCAACTTGGTAGAGGTGTCAGAGAAAACCACTGATATGGTCATAATAAGGCAGTGCCCCAAGTTTGCTGTAGATTGCCCCTGGCTCTTGGGTTTTTGTTATGTCTGGCCTTCCTGCAACTTTGGCAACCATCCTCACAAGAGATAGTAAATGCCCTATTGTTTTTCAGCTAATGCTTTCTCCATCCAGTCATATCTGTTTGCAGTCTTCTCTAGAGCTGTTGGTGCCGTTCCTGCTGTGCAATGAAAAAGAGATTGCTTAAGGCAAAGATAGGATGTAAGTGTAGCAGCATTTAATGGTGATGAAGAGCTTCAGGATGTGAGGAAAAGGGAAAATTGAGATCACCCCAGCTATTTCATCTCTGGCATTGTCCAACTTCTGGTTGCCTGGTTGCTTTTTAACCCAAATAGAACGTAATTATAAACTTTTAAGTGCATTTTCCTACACACAAAACCATGCTTAAATAATGTCTTTATTGTATGTACCACTTTAGGTCCCATATGAGTTCTCAGCTGGGTTTTGGACATCTAGCTGCACAAGAACATTGTCCTTGAAGGACTTAGGTGGGGAAAGGTGGCAGAAAAAGGTTATTTTTCTTTATTGGGCTTCAGCAACTTGCTGCATTTTGTCCTTTTTCTTTTGCTTTTGCCCTTTATGTGATCCACCTGCTATGAGTCCTTCTGTTCTTTGGAGCTCTGTATCCAGGTCAGCTGTTTTTCCCTTTACTTCCACATTGCCAGGATGGAAGCACAGGAATATCAGTTACACAAACGATGGGGTCTCTATATGACCTGCTGACACCTTGCTCCTATGGAGAAGCAGTCACAGGAATTGCTCTGTTTTCCCCCAGATTACAGTACATTCAGTACAGATTGAGTGGCTTTTGCCACTAACTTCTATTGACCACAGATACCTGTATTTTGGTTTAAGTAAAGAATAGCAACCATTTATTTTCAGTGACAAAGGGATAATTGTAAATAGTAATCCAGAATTAACTGTATTGCAAAATATTTTTTTGTTTCACAGCGAATTTTCTTATCTGTAGAGAAGCTATCGTGTTTCAACATCCTAAAACCATCTTTCTGTTTCCTTGTGGCACTGCTGCTACATACTTGTTTGCATATTGGTAAGGATGTGTACACAGCACGCAGAATGATTAAAGAACTAAAGACTGCGGAATATTTTCTTCTTGCATATATACAAATGTTCAGTCTTCTTGGGGTTATCTACTACTTCAGAATTTATGAAGAGAATATGTGAGAGGCGTGTATTATCACACAGAAATAAGAGAGAGAGGAAGAGACAATTAGTTGGGCCAGATCTTAAGTTCTTCCATTTTAGTCTCTTTGTTCCTGCATTGTGTTCTTGTTGCTGATGTCATGCTATTCTAATTTTCTTTGGTTGTCAGAGTAACTATCATTCTGGACCATCCAGTCATATTAAATAAATAAGGTTGTCAAGTGAAGGAGAGTCAAAGAAACTAGACAGAAGGGAACATTAAAAAGGCAAATGATTCATATCAGTAAATCTGTCATGTAAACTTTGATAATTAATTTGCAACAAGGTTGAGTTTTGTGCCTGGATCTCTAAGATGCTTTTATTAGCCTCTAAATGGATGTCCTCATGTATCCAATTTAGAATGGATTTTTGTTTTAAATGTTATGTTTTAATGGCAGCCCAAAGCAATGAATTTTGCTATAGGTGCAAATTATAACTTTTAGTTTATTCAGAGTCAAGGAACATCACTTGGGTGAAATACTGGCAAGAATTGTGGACAATTGAGAACAACTAAAGAACTGAAACACAAAACATTTTCTCCTTCTGCCTAGTCTGTAGATAGATCACAATCTCCAAAGATGTTAATAGCTATTCACAGTTTGGTTGTCACTATTATTTGTTTCTCTTTCACTTGTGAATGCATATGGTTTCAGAATGTCAAGCTTGTTCCAAAATGCCTTCCAGATATGAGGGTATTTTAGGAAAAATGAAGCTTATTACAGAGGAGGGGAACATTTCCCTTAGAACTGGTACAAGTAAACATGGCCAAGGATAGGGGAAAAAACCCCAAGTAGGTCAATTACTTATTTATTCCCTATCCTCCTATTCAGATTTTATTTGAATTTCTGTTCATTTGTTTTAAGTCCTCAAGACAGTTTTATGTTTAAGTCCCTATTAGGAATGCTAATGTTCATAACAGCTTTGAACTTTGAACCAGAGTTTTTTCTGTAGTGACACAATGCATATAATTTAAGTAGGTAATACTTCATATTAGTTTGGAAATTAAGTTAGAGTTGCCAAGTCTTTCTCTCCTTCTCATGTCTCACAGGATCATAAATTGAGTTGAAGGGGTCCTCCAGAAGCTAATCCAATTCAACACCCTGTTCAGAAAAGGTCTAATTAGATCAGGTTTCTCAGGGCCATGACTATAAAAACTTAAACACCTCAGAGGACAGAGGTCACACAACCTCCCTGGGCCTCTGTTCCAGTATTTAACCATCCTCACAGAAAAAAAAAAAAATAAAAAATTGTACACCTCCAAAACCAATAGCCCCAGTGTCTGTGTATTCTCTAATCAGAGAGGTCCAGACAGCAGTAAGATCTCCCTTTCACCTTCTCTTCTCCAAGCTGAATGGGCCCATTTCTTTCAGACTCTTCCCATGCACCATGTTCACCATCTGCTTGAGCTCCACTGGGCTCCCTCCATATCATCCTTGTACTGGGGAGCCCAAAGCTGGGCACAGTTCTAAAGATCAAAAATCTAAGGAATGCTTACTTAAATGGAACATCTCCATCTCTAATTTCCTACTGTGGAATCTTTCTGCCCTGTTCCCTGACACTTGGGCACCTTTCTTGACCTTTATTTATCTGACAAGCTACAAGGTCATCTGAGAAAAAGAAATTTGTTATGCTGCATTATACCAGCCCATGGTTGGGAGAAATAGCTGTTGCCGCAGAGCAATATGCTGTGTGTGGGTGGAGTAAAGATTTCTACCTGCTGGGAAAATTTCCATTAAAAGCTTCCAAGCATTTGAGAATTTGCTGCTTTATTGCCATAAACAAATAACATCTCCTCCTCAGTAATACTGATATTAGAAGTTTGCATTTAAGTGCAAAGAGCTGAATCAAAACTTCACTGCAGTTTGGTTTTGAAGAAGATGATGGCAAGCCATGTTTTCCAGCTTTCAGGGGAACTGACTCCAACTCCCACTTCTTTCCTTTTTTTCTACTCAGCCAGAACTGTAGGTGAGTGGTTCAGAGTTTTGCTGACACACCAACACCTATAAAATAGCATGTTGTACTGATGCGTGAAAAGCACTCAGCATTAAGTTCCTGAAATAATCAATTATTTAGCAGCTCATCACATTTACTGTCCACTGAAGGATCTTTATAGCAATAATGAGGTCACTGCAATCAGATTCTCTGCTTTTGGCATTTCATCTACAAAGCATGTACACAGCCACAAAAAAAAAACCCTTAAAAGACTGCAGTTTGGAATCTGGTCCAGTCTCAGCAGGACATGATTGCTTTTTAATTCTCCCTATCTGGATACCTTCTTGTACAATAAAGTACTCTGACTTGAAAAAGAGAGGGGCCTCTGGTCGTTAGAAACTGGGTGTGTATTGACTTCACTGGCCTTGAATCAGGCCTGTGGAATAATGTTAGATATTCCCTACTAGGTGGGAAAGCCAGTTGGAAAACTGTGTTTGAGGAGGTTTGGGAAGCAGGCTTTCTAAGTTAAAAAAGGAATAGTCCTTAAGGATTGTATGGCATATCCTTCCTAAAGGAAAAGATGCTTTTGGAAGAATAGCAGTCAAGAAATGAGTCTGAAATATTTACACATTTTTCTGAAATTTTTGAGAATCTCACTTTTTTTTTTTATTTTAAGCAAAAAGGACTAATTTTCAAGGATCTGTTATTCATAATTATTGTTTGTTTTGCTAGACTTCTGAAGGGGACTGCATTTACTGTTAGACAATAATAGGAATACTATATGGGATTGGAGAATTATCCTCATGAGGGTGGATAAAGAATTATTTTATATTAATTGTTACATGAAAGATATGAAAGTCACTGAAATTTGGGGAGGGTTTTTGAAATTACAAGGTCATTTGCTGTGTTGCTGTATCTTTGGGCTTTTCTGACATGAAAGGCTTGTGCACAGTGAAGTTGCATCTGCAGAGTGTGCAGGTGCTGGCATGTGCCCACAGCTGTAGGACTGTCCTTCCTTAGGTTTGCAGCCTGCTTCTGCAGACCTACCTTCATTTGTTACTGGTCAAAATGTGTCAGTTATTTCTAAACCTATCTTAAGGAGCTAAAAAGAGGTATAAGTTCTTTATTCTTCCTTTCCCCCTGTTTCCTCTTGCAATATATGGGGAAGATTTGAAACTTGGTTTGCCCTAACCTGAGATAGTTCTTCTTTTCACAGGAGGAGTTGAGGTGTTTGACATGGAATGGTTGATGGCTGCAAGAGAACTAATAACAAAATGGTGTGGGGGAAGGAGATGGGGAGTTGTTAAACTGAGAAGAAAGAAGAAAAAAAGGCATAATCGGAGTTACTGTTTATTTTCAATTTGCATATATGAAATATAAATAGCTAATAGATACTCTAGAGAAAATTTTATTTGTAAAAATTTTCAGAAAGAACCAGAGATTTCCTGCAGAATAAGCAAAACCGAAGTTAGACTTTTCTAATGTTAAAAATACAATCAGAAACAGATGTATTAGCTTGTAGTCAGACAGACTGATAGGTTGACAAAAAGTGTGATGTATGGTTGTGGTGAGAATTCTGCATTGCATGTCAACAGAGAAATATTTATTGGCACTACATTATATTTATGGATGCAGTAGCACAGCCTAAATATAGTGCCATTTTAAAATACAGTGCTAGAACTCATTAAATACAAGTAAGAAAATTGAAATACAGTTTACCCTTAGAGATTTCTTGTTATTCACTAGTCCTTCATGTTAAAAACATATAAAATACAGGAGGTTGGATTCAAGTTCATCACCATGGAACTCCACTAAAGCTGATGAATTTACCATAAGATTACCTTGGTCCTGAATCAGTGGAAAGCAACAATGGGTGTCAGTAAATGTCAGCTCGAGTTTACAGGTCACAGTTCTAGAACCAAAGCAAAAACACTTATGCTGATCTGAGGAAGGAGTGACCTTGTTGACAAATAAATCTGACATAGTATGGCTCCTGTAAAGGCCTGGAATATGAATATTACATAGGTGTGATAAATGCAATTTCTTATTAGCATGTGGAAATGGCCCAGGATCCTGGGAGGTCTGATTGGCAGTGAGTTACAGATATGCCTTCTAGCCTTTTCAGATAGCAAAACCTCTTATTTGCATTATTAGATTAGAAAAAACAAAAACAAAAAAACAACTCTGGTGGCTTTTAAAGTATTGTTTTTAACTAGTACAATATGCAGATAACTTCCATAGATTTGAAACGTAACCTATGAATAGTCATGGTGCTTGCATGTGCCAGTGCATAACTTCCAAACAAACACATCTCCAGGTCAATAAATAAGCTGAATTTGTTATAAATGTGAGGTATACCTAAGCTGACTTCAGTTACTCAAGGACTAAATGTACAGGTTCATTCTTAAGTATTGCAGGTCTCAGATAGATTTGCGCATTCTCCTAGGGTTTCATGGATACCAGTGCCCCAGCTAGATGGGTTACAGCCGCACCAACGATGCTTAGGCATGCTGCAGTCATGCTCCAGTCTGTGCATAGAGTCAGTGCCTGTACAGTGCTTTCTTCGTCCTTGATGTGTCTGATTGATAGAAAGTTTGGGCCTCATTTGTATATTAGACTGTGGTTTCATCCGTTGGACTGGGAATGTAAAAGAAAATTATGGAACTCAGCAGGTATGTTCTTTTATGGGGAAAAATAAAAGCAAAAACCAAAACAGAAATTAAATTCTTGTCCTGCTGGACACCATGGCAGTTTTCCTGTCGATTCCAGTGTGACAAGATTTCAGTCAGAATCATAAATGATTCCATAAGAAGTTTTCTCAGAGAAATATCCTTTCCTCATCTTTCTTTCAATATTTTCTGACTCTTAGGCTAATATGCAGTTGTGAAATCTTCTATCCCATTAAGCAAATCAGGTAAACATGGTTGTGCCTAAATGCATGTATGAACAAAATTATTTTTTCATGGTTTTAAGCTAAGATGTTTCTTCAGATATCTACATTAATCTTTAAGCTAAGGAGAGAGTAAATGGGAAGTGCTGGTGCATGTAGTTAAATATTTATTAAAGTAGATGTGGAACTAAATGAGGAAAAGTGAAGAAAATGCAAAGACCTGGAGGGGCAACAGTGTTTAGATTTATCTAAATCTAAAGAATATTTCAGCAACAAGAAAAAACTCATTTTCCTTCCTTGATCAGTTTGTAGCTGCTAAACTGCTGTCAGTCAGTATATTGGAAGATCTTGCCTCCCCTCTGAGATTTGAGTGGGAGATAAAAATACCACAATAGGAAAAACGGTAGAATCTCAACTACACTAAAAAAAAGAAAAAAACAGACAAAACCCCCCACCCCCAAATCCTATACACAAAGTTCTTACCATTTTTTATGTTCTTATATGAAGGACACAAACCCTACTAGCTTCTGGTAAGACTTGTGTTTGTAATCTGTTTAGATGAAAATCCCAACCTGTTGTGGATTTGCCTTGCACCACCATCCCCCACCTCCAGACAAATGTGCATGGGCTGTATTCCTCTTAGTGCAGAAATCATATGGTAACCACTTGTACTTAATCCATCCATTTTTAATTTCTTACTGTGGTCTGTCTGTCTACATGGAGCACGTTAATAGTCTGCAGACATGGTGAGTTCTTGGCTTTTTGTCAAACTGAGGTAACTTCTGAGGTTTAAAGCTCCTTTGCTTTTTGCTGAAGTCTTTAGACTAGTACAGGAAAGAAACATTACTGACTGTGTCAATGAAACTTCCCCTTTCTGAAATCCTCCCTTTGTGAAAACATGATTTGCAACAGTTTCAGTGACTTCATACTTAGATGATTTGAAGAGTCTGAGGTTAACATGCTGTCTGATAAAAGGACGATGACTGGATGGAAGCGTCTCATGGACTTTTTTTAGAGATGGAGACAGGCTGCGGTGGGGAGGTCTCTCTTGGGACTTTGTCATCCCAAGGCACATAAATTTCACTTCTAGGGCTACTGTCATGCAGCTGGAGAGCCTGTCTTCTGCATAGCTCTGTGGCTCTGGATCATACGCAAAAGTGTAAATTCCGTTACTACAAATTTGTCAGCCTTATGTTCATTTATTATATTTTTTTAATAATACAGATTGTGTTAAAGAAAGCAAACAGAATTGTCCCCACTACCTTTTGAAAGAGGTACATTTTTGTGAAGTTTGGTCAGTATGAAAAATGCAATGGAAAAATATATGGCAGTCAACAAGAGACAAGGACGAAATGAGGATTTTTATTTCTCACCTACTTCCCATTTAGGAAGAGAAACTCAAGTGGTTTGTTTATAAATTACCATTATCTGAAACAGATGCAAATAACTTTTGATCTCTTTCCAATATGCTGCCTGGTCTTTCATTCAGTTCTTGAAGATTCTTCCCAAGCTGATTCCTGTTCTAGGGCAAATCCAAATATGCAAAGACAGAACAAAAAAAAAAAGTTGTTATATTTCCATGGCAACATCAATTCACATGCTGCAGGTACAACAGCTGCCAGTTTAGTCCACTCACCAAATGAAAGCTCCTGAAGGCTCTTTATACTGTAACATTTGGCCAAAAATAACTTGGCATGCCACAGTTTTCCCACAAACCCACCAAGAGATTGAGATTAAACTGACTGGCAAGCAGACTGTCAACTCGTTTAGTGTCTTCATGCTAAGAGGAAGAAAACAGCCTCTAAACATTTGAGAGGGAAAAGAGGAATGTTTATGGTTGGCACATTATTTTCATGGCCTAAAAGGTAAAATATTTATGCTGTTGAAAGGAATAGGAAATATCTCCTGTCTCGTTTACCCCAAGGGCACCAGGTAATTTGTTTTCCAGCAGAAAACTATTGTAATTACATACATTCTGATTTAGAATTAATTAGCATTTTTTGAAGTTACAGTGACAAAACTAGGCAGTTACTTGAAATGAATTCTAATGGAAGGAAATCAGTTTCTCTTAGACTTGGACTGTCTAGTGACATTTTCTGAGGGAGACAGAAAATTATTACTTTCATAACCATTTTATGATGAAGTTCTGTCAGTAATTAGATATTACCACATGATACTAAAATTGGTATCACTGTTACCTGTCTTGAGCAGATCTTAATGTGAAGCAGGTGTTGTATGAGCGCTTCGTAGGAGTATTCAATATGAGGCAGTAAGAAAAAAATGTAAGGCTTTTTCTGGCAAGTGCATAGGTAGTGTTTAGACCTGTAATTACAACTGATTAACTTAATTAAAAATGGGACATACAATCCTGAGCTGATTTTTTAGAAACCTGTGCAAATAGGCCATCATCAAGAAGGAGTTGGTGTGATGTATTTTTTAATGGTAGTCTTGGGAAAGTGACTGCAGTGTACTGAAAAGCAGCTCCCGCTGGAGAAAAAGTGGGTATCTTACCATTTAAACCTAGACAGAAATAGGATACCTTAAGGAAAGTGGTTAAAATCTTTCTAATTTAAATTTGTAAAGCGAGTAATTTAATTTAATGATAGTATTTTCTTGAGAGATTTTGCCTTTATTTATCTCCAAAGCTCTGCAGTCCTGCCAGCTACCACTTCGGGAGGTAGCCAGCCTGCCAAGTAGGTTAGATTTGGGTATAAGTTAGATTTAGGCCCATGAAGTAGGCTGATTTAGGTTATGTTGGAATTAGGATTTTAAGATCTCTCTGCCCATGTTAGCAGATTTATACATCATTCTGAGCTGCCATTGTAAGCTCTAAGCATGCCCACCATGAGCATGTTCATGCAGTTAAAAGGCTGCATTCGAACACTGAAATCTACAGCTGCAGAAGAAAAGATTGTTTACACAGGCATAGAAAGTGTAGCCCCATGTTATTTTTCTTTTTTATTTATTCATCGCTGCTGCTGGATGATATTACAATATTGTACAGTGTATTTAAACCACTACAAGTGACATTTAATACAGTAATGTATTCACTGTGGCTTTGTCACCTTAACTGTTGAATTGCTCACTGATTTTTTATAATGTTTGATACTTTTGATAATGTAATTTTTCATACGTAATAATGACTAATGTAATCTCTTTCACTTTGGGCCAATTTGTTTATATTTTAACTTTTACCTATAACATAGCCAATAGTAGGAACCCCACTTTGACATTTTGAAGATGTAAGGAGCAAATATTGCCACCTAAACATAATCAGATTCTCTCAAATATCTTTCAGTTAATGTATTTCTTTGGGAATACTGCTTTTGAAACTCTCTCTCACATACGCCTTGGGAATGCATCCAGGAATACTAGTGTGCTTATTTTGTTTTAAGACCTAATGTATACAGGGACCATATTTTTTTAGTTTTTTTTTTTTTTTTTTTTTTAATTTGTGGCCTGTGTTGCAGAGAGTGTATCATGTATCCTTTATCTGAACATGAGGTGACTCACAAGTGTGTATTAAACACAGACCTTCTGGTATGACACTTAGTGGGCAATCCACACAGATAGTCCTGGAATGCTCATCACATTAGGCAAGGATGATTAGCTTTTATCAAATCCACAAACACAGCATGTGAGAATAATATGCGAAGAAGGCATAAACATTTCCACGGTGTCTTTACTGATGGCAGTCTGTGTTACTTCCATGACCTGTAATGCACCACTCTTCTGTCATTTAAAGGAACATCAGGTATTTCCCATCTTGTTCACACCATTAGATGCTACCATCGGCCATTAGAACACACATCAGTGCAACCTGGTTGCTTTTAATGGTGTCTGTAAATAGAGGAGAAAGTCAGACAAGGCAGTTCACATTTTGGTAATGCACTGTTAAAATGCAGAAAAAAGAATAACAGTGAAAACAGTAGAGCCATTCATTCACCTCATTTTCATTACAAAAGATGATGTGCTGCACCTCTGGTCATTCTGAGAAAAAATATTCTCATCAAGTAAAGTGTTGGTACCTCACTCATTAAGTAAAAGTAACTTGAATTCTATGGGGTGCTCAGGATTACAGCCTCCCTCTCTTGTTTCTGTAAAAACAGAATCTCTGTATTTTTCTAACCTGTGCCTTTCCTGTTTTCCATAAAAATATTTATATCCTATTTACCAATAGTATTTGAAGGACCTTACTGTATTTTGTGTATTGAGTACTGGTATTTAGCCTTCCACTGCTCTGAGAAATAGAGGTGAGCCATCATACTCTCTAACAGATGTGGAACTGAAGCATAGAGAGAGGTAAAAAGGGAACACATACAGTCAGAAACAAAACTCTTGATTCTCATTTTACCATACTAATACCTTGGTATTCCCCTGTAGGTCTTCTTAATCCACACTCCCATGTTTTCCCACCTTTTCTGTTGCATCTACCCAATGAGAAATGTTGGTAGTACTTCATCATGCACAGTCACATACTGGTGCTCCAGACCTTGATGCAGCATGGAGATGCCACCTTTAGAAACTTTCTTTTGAGCTATCTTTGATAGAGCAAAGAGTAATCTAGCAGCGTGATGCTCCATGCTGTCTCATTTTAAACTGCCTCAGATATGCTCTCCAGCTGTTTTCTGCAGCGATGGGCCAATAATCAGCACATCCTGCCTATAGTGTTGTCTAACTAATTAAGCAGAGTTATTAAATAATTTAATCTGCCACAACTTCGCTGTGATAGCATCTTGGTGGAATTAACATCTCAGTAAAACTTTATGCTATGCTGTGCACTCTACAGATAAGTATATTTTGAAGGGGCAGTGTGTCCTACAGCGCATAGGCCATGCCAGCAGACAAGGTTGCACTGCTGAACAAAGCAGTCCCAGGACAGCAAAGGGCTGGAGTGACTGCTGTGGAAGTATGGAAGGAGTCATGTAACAAAGTCATTAGCTCACCAAAAGGGATTAAGGTGACAATTTCTTAAATCTTTGACAGGACTTTGTGGGTTACAGACAAAGGTTGGCTTTGTGCTAAGGAGACCAGTGTCTCCAGATTTGCTTTATTGATGTAGAGAGGCTGCCACTCAGAGACATACTGCAGAGGGACATATTTCTCTTCATGGGCTGAACGCTTATGGTTCCCCTGTTTCCTCTCATTCTTGAGAGGTTACATGGAGAAGTTTGTTGGTGATGCAGTGGAAGAGGCAAAGACATGGAGAGGTACAAATGGAAAATACACACCCACAGGCCACAGTTTGCATGCTCTGGAAAAAGAGGGAGATCCTTGCCATTAAAAAAACCCCAGGGGAAATCAGTGGACTGTGCTGGAAATACTTAATTTTCTTTCTAAATGATTAGCAATTCAAAATGGTAGTCAACTGCAGATATGAAAATGCATACCAAAAAGAGCTCTCTGTAGTTATCAGTAACAGGAAATAAATGAGGGGAAAACCACTCAGGAGTTTGCATCTGGATTACTTGGGAGTGGGGCACCTACTGACCAGTTTGCAAACTTTAGTGAGAGACTGACCTAGATTTTCTTGTGGATTTTCCTGCATAGCATGGCTCAAAGGCTGTAACCTCATCCTCCCTCCTTAGGCTACAGATCCCATCCTCTTTGAGGCAGACTGTCTATCTGAATTTCTCTAATCTTTAACTCACAACTTTTCAAAGCCATTTTTCTCTTCTTGTTTCCTTGCCACTATGCTGTTCTGTCTCCTCCAAATACAGACAAGTAAATAAATATCCCAAATCAGTATACTTTAAAACATGTGATTTTTTTTTTTAATAGAATTCATGGATTAGAAATAAGGCTTAAGTGCTGGGTAATGAGGTACATTTAGCAATAAATGAAAATATAATTTTATGCCAGGTAATGAGAAATTAGACACTAGATAGATAGAATGGACTACTATGGAGGTAAGAGCTTGTTCCATGAAGAACAAGTGCCCCAGTGAAGGTGGCATTAATTTAGGAAATAAACCCAAGCAGCAAATTTCAGCATGTTTGCCTTAGTAAACCCTAATAGCAAATTTAAGTACATTGGTCTTAGGATCCCCAAATACGTGGTGTTCTATAGTCTATCTTCCATCTTTTCTCCACCATTCTACTCTCTCATTTACCTTCAGAAAACATTTAATTTTGACTTCTTTTTCTTCCAAAGTTGAATATGTTTTTCCAGGGATAGCCTAGTTGTTGCTAAACTTATACTAAATATTTCTCCCATGGGATCTAATAAAATAATCATAGCAAACTCATGATAATGACATATACTCCCCAAAACAATTAAGAGCACAGTTTCATTTAAACATAGAAAGAAAGACTGGTCATAGAAAAGAAGTAGAACATATTGAACTACAACATTCATTGTTAGCAGAAAGCAGACATATTTGGCTTTATAGGATTAAAATAATTTGTATTACTGATTTAATGTTATGTTTCTATTCAATACACTTCCTGATATAGTGATCATTTTCATAACAGAATGAAATCGTATTTCTTTGGAATCTATTTTTTTCTGCTCTTTTTGACTGCAGGAGAAGTAAAAAGGTCACTTTCTTTTATAAAATATGTCGGTAATTTGTGACTTACTGAAACAAAGCAGTCTGCCTTTCTTGAGCCAATTCCACAAATCCCCCAGGTGCTTAGTTAATAATATGGTCACCACATTCATGTGTTGTGGACACACATCCCACATTAAAATTTGTGTTATTAGATAACTGTCTATGAGAGGTTGATAAATTTTGCTCACGATGAAGCAAGGTTGGACTTGTAGACAGGGAAACGTGTTCCCTAAAACTTTCAGTTCCCTGCAGTCCCAGTGTGTTAGCAGAGAGAGTCTGGGAATCTAAGGGAGCTTCTTTCCATGTACTGGAATTTAGGCCATTTTGGTGTTTGCCCAGCCCATTCTGAAGTTTGACACGTCAGTTCAGTCATAGACACTAAGAGACATCTGCAAGTATGTGATAAGACTATCACAAGAATTGAAATGCAGTCTGCAAGACTTTCCTTTTCCTTTTTGCTGTTTTGCAAAGCCATCATTTCAGGTGCACATTAATCTGATCTGACCAGGAATCGAACTAAAAAAAAAAAACCAAACCAAACTCACAAATCCAGGCATAGGAACATGGCCATTAAGCAACGGTCTCTGCAGAGCAATGCGTTCAAAAGTTAATTACAGCTGAATCTTTCTTGACCTTTGAACTTTTTATCTCTTGAAGTTTGGATAGATTTATTTCTGGCTGAAAGGAAGAAGCTAAAGAAACTGGTTAAAAGCCCACAATCACATAGTATCATTAATTGGTTTTCCTGCAGGTTAAAAATTTGTAGGTTAGCACTGGTGTTTGGTACTTGCAATGACTCATTAGTGAAACATTCAGTACCAGCTCCTGGAAAATAAGATCAGCTGTCTAAATTGAGTATCTTTAATTACTTGAAATAGTCATTCTTTCTCCCCTTACTCAAGACCAAATGCCACATTGCTTTTATTGTCTCAGCACACAAGTGTTGGTGGTAGAGATAAGTCTGTAACAAAGCCCTGACAGTAGTCATTTGTCTTTAAGATTAACAGGGCAATTCTATACATTGGTTATATATTAATGAAACATGAGTGTGGTACATTGTAATGAATGTTTCTCCAGCAGCCTGTGAAGATGCTTAGTGGCAACATAAGTCCACTGAGTGTGGTTGTTTCCATTCACTGTGAGAGACTGTCACCGGTACTCCTATTTTATATGATCTTATGTCACCACGCATGTGAATGAAATTAAGGCCAACTGTTTATTATTGCCTGTCCTCATTAATTACAAATATATGTGTATTTCATCATAATCAGCAAAGTGTGAGGCTAAAATATTTTTATTCCCAGTCCCTGAGAAACTTCAAATAGCACTAAGAGTGTTTTGGGTTTCTTTAATTAGAAGCACAGTTTGTCACAGTCACTGGGCAGGCCCCAAGTGACCGTGTTGTGCGAGTGGAAGTCCCAGGGGAATAATATAATTGGAGTACTCGAAACTGAAAGTTACTCTCTGACCACCATCTGTGCATTAGCCTGGTTGCTTATCAGCATAGGCTACTGTGATTACTGTAAGGAGGTATGAAATGAAGGAAACTCAACCACGACAATGCTGTTATAGTCAGATTTTATGGTTGTGAATTAGAGCACCCAGTAAAAAAAGTAGATGTTACCATCAGGAAGACTGCCATATTTTCAAAATGATGGAAAAGCAATTTAGGTTAAACCCCTTGTTTCTAAAGATTACAAAGTATTTAATGTGAAATTCATTAACAGATCTCGGAAACAGCTACCACTTCTCTGAGCCCAAAGGATTTATGCAAAGTAATGCAACAGTAAGCAACTTTTAAAAATCTAACTTTTGTTCCCAAATTGCCTGATGAAAGAGGTGAAATCTCTACAACACAACATGGGAACTTCAATTGAAGTTCAATATTTTCAAAGGTTTCTAAGGGATTTGACTTGCTGATTCTATCAAAAATCCTCTACCAAGTTTTAAAGAAAATAAAAATACCAGTGAAACAATAATTTTTTAATCAAAGATGATGTGATTTTTCTTCTTTTGAAGAGAGGATCAATTCCGAAAGAATGCTGAATGATTCAGCCGTTGGTGTTATATACTTAAATCTGGACTTATCACCAATGAGTATGACTCTAAAAGTGTGTTTTCAAAATAATGAGAATAGGAAAACTGTGGCCTCTTTCTAGATGGCTTCCTAGAGTCAACAGATGATATAAAACTATCCAGCCAGGGTTATCACCATAACAGCTCAGCCTTATCAAAAATGACAATACTTGGGGAACCGCTGTGCATACACATATAAATTGTTGTTATCACATTCATCATGGGCATGACAGAGAAAAAGTTCTGTGACATGAAAGTACTTTTAGTTCGTAGCTGGATAAATAAGACACCTTTTGGAAATTAGGAATGAGGAGATTTGAAAAAGACAGACAGTGATAGAAGAAAAAAAAATGTGAAAAGTGGTAAAAGTCAAAATGTGGGGAAAGACATATTATTTTTACAGATTTAAAATTAAAATAGAGTTTCAAGGCTCAGATTACCTACAGTTAGGTGGGAACCATAGAGAATTTTATAAATGGGATTTACAATGCATGGCCACTTGTTGGATGACTTAAATGTGGAAAATAAGACCTTTCTGTAGGCATATAGAGGGGTTATATCATGACCCCTAAACCAGAGATTTCAAGCAGAGGTGGGAACCATCTTGGATGTGCAAATTATTAATAGAAGGTCTGATTAGAAATGTAAGATTTTAATGACAGTGGTCCTAAGTTTATTAAATGCAGTGCACTAAGCAAGGCTGAATACAGTATCATAGCAGCATAGTGTAAGCTTTCAAGAATTTGAATAGGCAGAAATGAATGAGTATAGGGAGCATGTGTGGTGTAGTGGAAAGAAAGCAAACATTACAGCAATGTAGAGCACTCGACAGTTTAGTCATTGGTGTTACTACAAAAGAAAATTTCAAAAAATAGTGAGTAGTGAACTAACTTTATGAAGTGCTGTTGTGAAATCAAAGGATAAAGCAGGCAAGAGATAAAGAAATGTGGTGAAAACAAAACAAAAATTGACAGTTTTAAAGCCTTATGTGAGAAAAATGGAGGAAAGAAGAACAGCTTTTACTGGTGGGAAAAAAGTTCAAAAGGGGAAAAAAAGATCAAAGAAAAATCACCATGAACTATATTCTACAGAATAAAAATCTATCACATCATATGCGCAAGCATGCAGGAGGAAAAATAAAGACTAAACTGAAAATTGTTTCATTAATAAATGAAAGAGGTAAAATACTGATGGTTTGAGATGTTCAACCTAATTAAGCACTTCAAGAGGTATCTTCATGTGGAGTAATTCGGAAAACACACAAGAATGAATTAAGCATACCTAGTGTTTTGGTCTAAGGTTATGCAAAACTGAAAAAGACAATGTGTCTGTTTCATGGTATTGACACATTCCTATTCTCTTCTTCACTTGCTAGATAAGGTTAGGTAACCCAATGCCTTTGCAGGAACGCATTCCCAAGTTCCTCATTGCTTTGACAAAATCTACAGCATTACTAAGCCAGAGAATTAAAACTGTGCCACACTGGTCAAATAAGAAGGGGGGGCAATTCATGTTTGCTGCATTATTGCTATTAGGTGTGTTGTAACTTTCAGATACATGTAGTTTTTCTTTGTGTTATATGCTCAATAAAGCTTCACCATCATAAATTAGACAAAAAAAATGCAGGATTATTGCGAACTCCTCAAATTGAGGAGAAGTAGATTAGACATAGTTTATAAAATGGTAGAAATGCTGAGAGCTGCTTAACAGTGAATAGAGCTATAAAAGTAGAATTAAAAGATGTTTACTTCACAGAAGTCCTGTTTTATTAATACCTTTGATACACTTAGTAAACAAATTAATTTTAGGGGATTTAAATCAGAATTTAACATCTGCTATTCTCACAGGAGCAATGTACATATGCATCCCCGGACTTATTTCTTTTTAAATGGTGTGTTTTCTTTTGGATTTTTATGTTTCATTTTCAAAAATACTGATGAGCTACAGTTTTGCATGTTTTGAAGTTGGTAAAAGAATGAATAAATTAGTTTAGTTGCTCTCATGCATTTTTTTTTTTAATGTAGATGAATGCTGATGAACAGACAGATACTTCAGCGTATAGTTACTGTTCTTAAAGAATAAATGCAGGATATTATTCTTCTAAGGCTTGTGGTTCTATATATATGTGTCAGAGGAAATTATACTGTATAAACCTAAGTTGGATTTTTGTTAACAAACTTTCAAAGAAGTGTTCCGGGTAGTCAGAGCCCTAGCATGAGGTATGAGTAATGTGAACACCAAACAGGAAATTTGCAGAGATATTAGGCTGTTTCGTACAAGAAAGAAATTTTGGGATGAGCTATAAAATTAGTGACTGAACAGTTTTTAGGAAATTGTGCAACTTTAATAAAATAAATCTTAATATAATTTTTTTGAGAGGTCATTGAAATGGCATGAATTTAACCACTGAGGTATGTTACCACAAATTTTCAGTAATTAGAGAGAGAGCGCTTTCCCATCCATTTCTACCAAATGAATGGACTCAGGTGATGTTGTTGGCCTTTTTTACTAACATACAGTTCTGTTCTGACTGACTTAGTTTTATACCTTTACCACTAGGCCAAAACAAAGTTTGCACATAAAAGTCCTTTGCAATCTAGTTTATGCTAACTTTAAATCAATAGGTCCTTACAGTTACTGTTATTTTCCGTATTGAATAGCAAATCCATTAGAGGTTTAACTGGAGTTTTGCACCTCTGATGACTTATACAGTGTCAGCTTCCTGGCATTGTGCATCACTTCTTTTATATAGTCTTTTATCATTATTATGATTATTATTATTATTATTTTCCCTTCCTTTTCTGTCCCATTAAACTGTCTTTATCTCAACCCACAAATTTTACTTTTTTTTCCTTTTTTTTTTTTTTTTCCTTTTATCTTCTCCCCCATCCCACAGCAGGTGTGTGGAGTGAGTGAACGGCTGTGTGGGGTTTAGCTGCCTGACAGGTTAAACCACAACAGGGACCAGCAGTTAAGTGATATCTAAATTCCTGGGAAATAAAGTCTAGGAGAGAAACAACAATAGCAAGGGAAGAAAGTATAATGCCTCCTATTAGAGCAGAAGGTGTCCGATTACCTGTGATGAGGAACCTTATTATACTAAAATGTATGTGTTGCAAAACATCTAAGGAAAATAAATAGTGAAGTGCTTTTTTATGAGAGCTGAAAAAAAGCAGTCAAGAAATGCTTTCTTGACTGTGTCTAAATAGAATCAGCACAAAATCTATTCCAAGACCACAACAGAATAATTATGATATGAATTTTTGGTTTCAAAAACTTCAGGTCTAATAGCAGAAGAACATAAGGCAAGGACCAGCTGGCATAATTTTGTTCACCCTGGCACATTTCTTATTACACTGGACACATTTCATTTCTTTGAAGCTATTCACAAACAGCTACAATGAGAATACAAGAAAGCCATAAACTTTAAAACACCATCAGATACCTCTTAGTCATATCATGACTTTTCTGCCTGTCCTAAAACACATATGAAATATCCTTGTGGCAGGAGGTTTGTGCAACTCTGATGTAGACAGTGTTCTCAAGTGAAATCTTAGCACTGCTGAGACTGTAGGAGAGATTTATGTGGGTGTGTAGATGCCTTGAGCATAGTGGTATTTTCAGAAATACTTTATCTTACTTAACTGTATCTTTAATATCTTAATACCTCTACAAATATGGAACTTTGTTCTGCTTACCTCTGATCCCGTTGTTACTGAAGCACAGGCTGTTAGTTTTCAGGTGGACACTTTGAGCAGACAATAGTGATTTTCTTCTTCAAAAACATTTCCTTTTGTATGGCCCTTTGACTGTTCAGAGAAGGGTGAAAAACAGAGCTGTATGTGAGAGGAAAGCACTCACTGATAGAACTATGAAACAATTGCAGCCAATCTAATCTTCTCAGAATACATTTCCATTTTATTATTCTTGCCCTCAATAAATCACAGGATTGTAGAATCATAGAATCGTTTGGTTGGAAAAGACCTTTAAGATCATCAATCCCAACTGCACCTATCCACTACTAAACTATGGCTCTAAGCACTTCATCTACCCGTCTTTGAAATACCTCCAAGGATGGGAACTTGTCCACTTCCATGGGTAGCCCATTCCAGTGCCTAATAACCCTTTCAGTGTAGAAATTTTTCCTAACATCTAATCTAAGTCTCCATGGCACAATTTGAGGCCATTTCCTCTTGTCCTATCGCTTGTTACTTGGGAGAAGACACCAAACCCCACCTGGCTACAGCCTCCTTTCAGGCAGTTGTAGAGGGCAATAAGGTCTCCCCTCAGCCTCCTCTTCTCCAGCCTAAACAACCCCAGTTCCCTCAGCTGTGCCCCATCAGACTTGTGCTCCAGACCCCTCACCAGCTTCGTTGCCCTTCTCTGGACATGCTCCAGCACCTCAATGTCCTTCTTGCAGGGAGGGGCCCAAAACTGAACCCAGTATTTGAGGTGCGGCCTCAGCAGTGCCGAGTAGTGGGGAAGGATGACTTCCCTGGTCCTTCTGGCCACACAATTCCTGATACAAGCCAGGATGCCGTTGGCCTTCTTGGACACCTGGGCACGCTGCTGGCTCGTACTCAACCGGCTGTCAACCAGCACCCCCAGATGCCTGTCTGCCAGGCAGCTTTCCAGCCACTCTTCCCCAAGCCTGTAGCATTGCATGGGGTTGTTGTGACCCAAGTGCAGGACCTGGCACTTGGCCTTCTTGAACCTCATGCAATTGTCCTCGGCCCATCAATCCATCCTGTCCAAGTCCCTCTGCAGAGCCTCCCTATGCTCAAGCAGATCAACACTCCCACCCAGCTTAGTGTCATCTGCAAACTTGCTGAGGGTGCACTCGATCCCCTCATCCAGGTCATTGATAAAGATGTTAAACAGAACTGGCCCCAGAACTGAGCCCTGGGGAGCACCACTTGTGACCAGCTGCCAACTGGATTGAACTCCATTCACCACCACCCTTTGGGCCCAGCCATCCAGACAATTTTTTAGTCAGCAAAGAGTGTGCCTGTCCAGGCCATGGGCAGCCAGTTTCCCAAGCAGAATGCTGTGGGAAACAGTGTCAAAGGCTTTACTAAAGTCCAGGTAGACAACATCCACAGCCTTTCCCTTGCCCACTAAGTGGGTCGGTCAGCTGGTCATAGAATGAGATCAGGTTAGTCAAGCAGGATCTGCCTTTCATAAACTCATGCTGACTGGGCCTGATCTGGTTGTCCTGGACTTGCTGTGTGATGGCCCTCAAGATGATCGGCTCCATGACCTTCCCCAGCACCAAGTTCAGACAGACAGGCCCGTAGTTCCCTGGATCCTTCTTCCAGCCCTTCTTGTAAATGGGTGTCACATTTGCCAACCTCCACTCAAGTGGAACTTCCCCAGTCATCCAGAACCGCTGCTGGGTGATGAAAAGGGACTTGGTGAGCACCTCCATCAGCTCCCTCAGTACCCTTGGTTTGACCCTGTCCAGCCCCATGGACTTGTACGTGTCTAATAGGCCAAGCAGGCCACTAACCATTTCCTCTTGGACCATGGGAGCTTTGTTCTGCTCCCTGTCCCTGCCTTCTGGCTCAGGGGGCTGGGTACCTGGAGAACAGCTGACCTCACTATTAAAGACTGAGGCAAAGAAGGCATTAAGTACCTCAGCCTTATCCTCATCCTTTGTCACTATGGTTCCCCTGCATCCAGTAAAAGATGGAGATTCTCCTTGATTCTCCTTTTGTTGTTACCATATTTATAGAAACATTTTTTATCTTTCACAGAACTGGCCAATTTTAGCTCTAGTTGCTCTTTACACCTTCTAATTTTCTCTCTGCATTATCTTATCCATGGCAGTATCTTAGACAAAGACAGAAGTACTTCACTGTACCTGGGCAAAAGTCACTGGGGAAGCTCTTCAGTCATGGTTTTCATTTGAATTGTGATATCTCAAGCTTTGCAGTGTCTCAAGCTTTGATTTGTTTCAGTTTTTAGAGCTGTAAGTAAAGGAGAGGAGGCTCAACTGTGAAAGGTTCCGTGCCCTACAGCTTTCACTTATTAAGTGCCTGCATCTCCAAATGTAATTTCTGTAAATATAGAACATCACAGGGTTTTAGACTGAATTGGAACTTTCTTTGGAAAAGTTTTCCATTTTAAATGTTGTAGTTCTTGTAGGTATGTGACACGCTAAGTATCAAAGCTCAGGTGGGTAAGACTAAAGACATATATCAGCTCAGTGGGAAAATGAGCACTTGCTTATTTGCTTATTCTAGTTATTGCATGTGATAAGTGGCAAGAGGCAGTATTTTCATGTCAGAAATGTTTTAATAGTTTTCCTTTGGTAATTCAGAATGGTTGATGACTAAAGTAACTGGAACTTGCCTGTCAAAGTTATAGTCCCAGCCAAGGCTGCTGTGTCTGCAGTAAAGCAGTGGTAGATCAAGTCAAAACAACTCACTGTAGTAAGTTACTGATGTTCCTACAGAGACAGAGAAAGTAAAAAAAAAAAAAAAGAAGAGTAATTAGATATTACGATATGTCAGAGGACTATATATTTTCAGAAATAGGAAAGGCAGAAGGAATGAATGATAATCTAGTTTCCCGTTATGGATAGCATAAGCCATATAATTTAATGCAGATCTCGATAACTACACAGTTTAACTAAAGTATTGAAATATGTTTCCATGACACTATTAATGTTGAGATAATAATTATATTTCCCCTCATATTTCAGTGTAATTAACTTTTAATTTACATTTTCTAAGCTGTTAAATGCAGATATGCAAATATACTGAGATATAGCTTACAGTTATAAATAATGGTCAACTAGAAAAACACTGAAACGAAGATAATTTTTAGTGTTTTTTCCTGTGAAAGCTGCTGAAAATAGGGCTGGGGCATAGTTATCTCTTGGTTTGGCTGCAAACTTGAAAATGGAAGAGGAAAAACATTGCTTAGCTCTATTTTTTTTTTTATCTTCCACAATCCGCTATTGAAATGAAACTCAGAAAATTATCTGTTGAGCACATACTGGAGTACCAGAGAGAGTAGAGTGAGACACTGCCTTTCCTGAACCCTTTGAAGCATGATATTACAGAATAGGTCATGCTGGTATGAGTGTTAGAGAAAGCTTAGAGTTAATTCAGATCACTGAAGTAAACAAAACAACAGGCAATGGAGATAGAAATCTTAGACCTGGATGCGAATGGCAAGGCTTCCCTGCTGCCTGCACTGCCACAAGCAACTAATTCATGGAGGGAAACCCAGGAGAGGAAATGTCAGCCTTGCTTTGGGCCTGAAGCATGCACAAGCACTGTCCAAAGTGGACGTGGAGGTGCCCTATAGCAGTGACCATGTGGCCCTTCCATGTGTTCTTGCAGGAGTGGCAGAGGCCAGTGTTTACTTTCCATACGCTTGATGACAAAAAGGGAGCACCAAGCAAAATGAGGAAATACCTTAAAAAAGGAAACTAAAAGGGGCAGCAGAAAGCACTAAATCTTTGCAAGTGGCATGGCGACTGCTGAAAGACCACATATGGGAGACAATGTCATCTATTTAAAAGGCTATAGAAAGGCTATAAAAAGCTGGCATGGTCAAACAAGGGGGTCAGGGAGGATAACAGAAGAAAGAAGGCATCCTTCAGAAATTTAATGTTGCGTCCAAAAGAGGAAAATAGGAAATAACCTCTGACCTTTTTATTGTGTAGAAACATAACATGCCAGGCTACAAATATTTTTAGCAGAAACTTGGAAAGGTATTGAGAAAAGAATACATCTACTTACAGACACAATGGAAACAGAAATTCTGCCAGAGTATGCAGAGGGCCAGTAGATTAGGAATGTGTGAAAGGACTGCTAAGAGAAGATAAGGCTGTAGCAAAAGAACTAGAAAGGATCAGTTGCCAAAGAGAAGGTCTATGGAACATATAGGCAAAATGAATGCTAGCAAACTGCTAGCACCAGACACTCACAAACACAGATATCAAAACTAAATCCCAAGATCACATAAGAAGTACCAAAAAAGCACCAGTGGAAATCTAAAGCTGTTAAGGAAGAAGTGCCAAAAAAGCAACAAATGAAAACCAAAACTGTTGAGACAGAAGAAGAACCTGTCTAAAAAGTAGGTCACAGTTTTAAGAGACTTCTTTTGGGAAGTCACCAGCAAGACTGTGAAAGGGTGTGAAGAATGAGGTGACAGAGGCTGCTGACAGTGTGCAGTTTTTCTGAGTAACATACATGAGGGCTGACTCTGAGAAGTTAAGTGGCTGTGTGACAAAATAGGAAAAACTCGGTAACATAACTACAAAGTAGTGTATGTATGTGCAGTGTAGTAGTCCATGAGCTAACTGTTGACATTCAGATGTCGGATCTGAGATTATGGCAGTCCTCAGCTCAGCATTCTTTCAGGTCAAAACCAAACTAAATTTTAGGAACTGAGGAAGGGCTAGACTCCAAAGCAACCACTACCATGCTGTTCCATAAATCCGCAGTGTATGTCAATCCATGCTGTACCTGAACATTGTGCGCAATTCAGTTAGCTTCCACCCCAGGAAAGAGACAGTAGATTTGGGACAGATTCAGAAGAAGGTGACAGAGTTGGTTGGTATGGATCCACTTGTGCATACAGAATTATTATACAGTGTAAAGCTTCAATCTAGGAATAAGACAGCTGAGGGGGTATATGACAGAATACTACAAAATCCCAGCTGCCATGGAAGATGTAGTAATGAATGTTTATTCTCTTTCTCTTTCCTCCCTCCTTTTCCCCCCATAAGAATAAGCTATCAGATTGCATTATCTGGTGGTAGATTTGAATGAGCAATGAGATGTACATTCTCACAACTCACATAATTAAGCTGAGAAACTTACTGCACAGGATGTCACAGATACTACAAATTTACATGTATTTAAAAAGTGGTTGGACAAATTCATGGCAGGAAACATCCCATCGGGGACTATTAAATACAAAGATGCCATCATAAGCTCAGGAGTTTCCGAAATTACAGACTGCTAGAAAATGGAAAAATATTCTGCTGAAATATCAGTATATGCTTGCCCTGTTCTTCCAGTCTTTATTAGGCCATCCACTACCATTTGCTATCAGAGGTTGGATGGTCTGATCCAGTCTGTCCATTTTTTTTTTTTTTTTTTTTTTTTTTTTTATGAAAAGTCTGGCTTTTGTTGTGATTTTTTTTTTTCCCAAAGCTGCTGAAAAAAGGTGCCCCTGTATGCGGTAGATCAGATGTAAACCATATAGGAGATATGGGTCCAGATCCTTCCCTGTCAGAAGGTAATCAAACTCACTTAGTCTATCTATTCAGGAGAAACACCATAGTCACAGAGGTATAGGTTATTTAGGTTCAGAGGAAGGTAAAGTGCATTCTCAGTCTCTCCTGTTGACCCATTCATGTTATGTAAGTAAGTTAATGTTCAATAGCACAAATTCTGGGACCATGAAATCCTCCTAAATGATTTTTGAAACTACAAGACCAGAAAATCAGTCCCTTTGTCCCCTGCTCTTAGCTTCAGTTACTACTGTAATATTTCCAAAAACTAGTGTGAAGAAAGAGCCACTTTAAAAAAAAAAAACAAAACCCAAACAAACCACAACAAAACCAAACAGCAGCAACGGATGGGCTGCTTATTGCAAATGTGAAAGAATTATCACCTTCATTTAATCAGTTATGCAAAGTAGAGAAAAAAATTCAAATATGTTCACAGGCTGCTAGTCAGGATACTCTCCAAGGAAGGGAAGATTTGTGTTTTGTGCTTCTTCAGTCAGAGAACAAATTGATCATATGTGTATTGAAGTGCTCAAACCACTAAACCATAGTTCTGTGGAAATCAGCCTTTAACACTTTTTTCACTTAGTTGAAAATCTTTGGTGAATTTCAGACAAATTTGCAAGCATCTTGAGTCTGAAAAAATTGCTTTTTTGGGGGGTAGATATACCATTTTCAGAAATTCCTTGCCTAGATCTATTTGGAGGGGGTTTTTATCCAAT
Source organism: Gorsachius magnificus (assembly GCA_034008185.1). Taxonomy (NCBI): domain Eukaryota; kingdom Metazoa; phylum Chordata; class Aves; order Pelecaniformes; family Ardeidae; genus Gorsachius; species Gorsachius magnificus. The sequence continues at coordinate 99,367,802 of CM067081.1, forward strand.
GGTTACAGGAAGAAAAAGTCTTGTTTATTTTATTAGGATTAGTGAACAAACCTAAGTTTTCCCCATTTCTATTAGGAATTCCAAAACAGACTTGTGTCAAACTCTGGTAGAGTTGTAATAAAAACACAGAAAATTTCCCTAGCATTGAAAATTTTCAAAGATATAAACAAAGGGAGTGAGTAATCCTCAGAATTATACATTACCACTTATAATACTGATTTCACAGATTTAATTTTGTAATCAGGTTTTTAAGGGGGTTTTGTTTGCTTGTGTATGCACGGTTCTGCAACTTCGTTTTCTTCAGATTGTGCTTTAGGTTATCAGAATATAAATGAAAGAAGAATTTGGCTTCAGGTGAAAGCTAAAGTAAATGTAATTTTTCATAAACAAACTTCAACATAATCCAGGACACAAGCCATAGCTGCTTTGACTCTCCAAGTTTTGTAATTACTCTGTAATTTTTTGTGTAGCAACGCATAATATTTGAACTTGAAAGTATTTTATATGCTCATTATAAACTGATAACATTTATGTACAGAGCTGGATGTTGAAGTGCAAACATGAGACCATTGTTTTGTGGTAATTCCAAGAGAAGCTCTCAAGCCTTCTTAGAAGGTGCCTGCTGGTGACAACTGGTTTCTACAATACAACAGTTGTGAACCCTCTGCGCTATTTAAAGGACTTTTGCTATTAGTCCCACCACAGAACTCAGACCTCAGTGAAAAACTTAGCTAGAAATGAGACCAAAACCTCTATGCCAGTGTACTATGCAATGGCCAAACACTCTTCTCAGGTTTTTGTAGGTGCTGTTTGTCCTTACCCAGTAGAAGAAGGTATTTTGTGCCTCTTTGCTTTGACGACTTGGAGAAAGGATGCTCTGTTACTGTATGTGTAAATGCTCCCTATTATGACAGGGTCCTGGTATTGATAGAGCCTTTCCAGTAACGCAGTTATTGCCCTAGCATAACCACAATTTGTTCTTCAAGTGACTTGAGACTACTGTATAGCTTATGATTTTATCTTTTATACTGGTCCACTTTGACAAGGAAGTGAGAGAACAGACTGTTCATGCTGAGGACAGTGGGTGAGGAAAATGCAGGTAGGGGAGAGTATTAGTATGGTGGGAGTGGATAGAATCATGGAATCAATAAGGTTGGAAAAGACCTCCAAGATCATCAAGTCCAACTGCCAGTAGAGTATGGACATATGAAGGCTCTACTCAAGGGGAGGAATATTTTTACTCTCTGCTTCCAAAAAGTAAACACACTGGTTTTGCTAATATGAGAAAAGTTCCATGAAAGATGCACAAGCATTAATTTCCTAAATAATCTCACATTACCACAGTGCTTGAAGCCTTTTTAGTAAAGGAAGTCAATAAAAAAGGAAAAGCAGAGCTTTATCTGCACACATGAACAGGCACAAAGCAGGATTTTCAACTGGCGCTGGAGTGATGAGAGCAATTCCCAAAGAATGCTTCCTCCGGACCAGTCCTTGAATATTTAATAATGGTGAATTACCAGAACCCTTCAACCGTAATGAAGGAATAAGCAGGCAATTAGAGCAAACTGCAAATCCCTCGCCCTAAAAACCCTCCAGCCTTTTAACTCTCTCTGTGTATATACCATTCCCTTCTGATTTCTCCCACTTATTTAAAAATCACAGTGAGAAAAGCTTTTTACCATCTCTCAGAAACCCTCCTCCATCCTTCTTCTTCTTAGAAAGACACTGTATTACTATCTTCTGTTGTAAAATTCAAAGCCACTACTGCTTCCTGAAGTTTACTGTAGCATCTTCAGTTGGTATGACAGACATTCTCATAGGAAACATATTTGGAAACCTGCTTTCATCCATACAAAGTGCAATGTTTAATCCTTGCAGGATATCAGTAAAGCAATTCATGTTGTCAGGAGCACCTGAGGACATGAGCAGCCAGTTGTGTGTTGGCCTTCTTTTTGTTTGCTCGTAGTTCGTTAGTTAGTGTTAGACAAATCTGGCAAATCTGAGAAGCAAATGATTTATGTCTGCAATGATAGCACATACTTCAAAAATATCTCTGAAATCTTTAAAAGTGAGGAATAGGCTGAGTAGATGAATGAACATTTGGACCTAAACTTGAAAGTAAACCAGAATTTTCATATATATTGACTAGTATCATCTTTCTACCATTTGAAGAAATAATTGTCCAATGCATCAGATTCAGAATATTCTTCAGTGGGAACTGACCTTCTAGATTGCAGTCTTAAGATCTACCGATACATGGATGTAGAATGGAAAATAAGTCCTCATGGCTTATGGATATTACTGAAATGGAAGTTAAAGCAAATAATGAGAAACTGCAACCAGACTGAAGGGATTTGGATCATTTAGGTAATTGGGTCAACAGATGGTAAATACAGTGTGGTATAGAAATATATAAAATAATTAGTCTGGGAAAAAGAAACCAATCATCCAGTATACTGATGAGGAAAGAAGTGTTGATTATTGTGGAAAAGTCATTGAAATAATCAAGACAGTGCACAGCAGTAGGGAACAATGCAAACAAATCATTAGGCTGTTGTAGAAAGAGGATAAAGATAAAACAGGTGATCTAATTTCTGTTTGGAAGATCTGGCTTTTACATATGGTCCTCAGATTAAGAAGCAAAATCAGTATTTCCTTATAAGTGATGCTTAAGATCTTCACTTAATAGATATGTACTGCACTAAGTATTCACAACCAAGAAGATAACCTACACCTGCATAAGAAATTTCTGGACACCATGTAGTATTTTTTATGTGGCATTGCTCTATGGGTGGTAGAAACAATACTATGGTCTTGGAATGACCACTTAATGGAACAGAGTAGTAGAGGATATTATGCCATACACAAAAGTTACTGTAGTTAAATTTATTCTGTGTGGCTTTCAGTAAAGATTTTGAGATGTTCAGAATGATGGTTGTTGTTGGAGTTGCCTAGTTTTTCACACCGACAGGTGACAAACCTCTCCACATTCAAAGAAATATAAATTAAGAGTAATAGTTTGACAATTCAGAGTATTTACATAGCTCTAGGTGGACTAGAGCTGCTGTAAATTCTTGAGCTGTTGAGAAGCTCTGTAGTTTGTATTAGCCTAGGCTTGAGCACTGTACCTTTTACCAGCTGCAGAGATTTTTTTTTTCAAAACACTCCTTTGACACAGCTTAATCTTTAAAGCCTGCTTTCCATTTGTACTGAGACTGGATGACATGCTAACGAGATCTGCACCAAAAGTCACTGTCAGGTTTTGAAACCAGAACCTCTTGTTTCTCGTATCTACACGTATGCTTTTTAACTACGTTATTTGCCAGCACGTATCGTGTCCTAAGCCATTGCAGTTATGTGAAATATGTTAAGAGGTCAGGACAGGGGAGGCAGAGTATAGCTGAGCCTAAGGGCAGGTCTATGAGGGTGAGAGCAAAGGTGAGCTTTTCTGTCCATGGTCTGAACAGGTTATGTGCATGCCAGACCCAAGCCGTAAGTTGTGTTACGGTTTAGAGCTAGGGAATAAGCTCTATTGAAAGGGAAGGCAGATTGTTTTTAATATGGTTCTCCACTTAACATGGACAAACATCCTTCAAACTGTATCTGATTCTGCTCCAGCCTGATGAAAACATGAACACATAGGCTTAGATCTGTCCATAGTCACCTGAAAAGTCATTTCTCCTGAGAGAGAGGAAGGTGTTGAAGGCTGGTGGGAAAGGGAAAATGAAGGAGAGGAAACAAAGGCGTGCAGTTGTTGCACACAATGGACTTACATGATAGTAACTTTGGGATGTGTGGCTCCCTCACAGAATATATTTTAGAGGTTTTCGCAAGAAACTAATGGCCAATCATATAAAGGGCAATTAATTAAAAGTACCCAAGTACTAGTCGACAGTTCCAAAGGGGAAAATAACCACCTAAAACTCAAAACACTTAATTTCCTGGGTTATGGTGGAACAGCAGGTATCAAAATAGACATTGTATCTGGCAGGAGGCACGTTAGACTGCCAGCCCTGTCTTATTAATTGCTGGCCTTTCTTTATATTCTGATATCCTCTGCATTATATGTTTGAAATTAACTCCTTTTCACTAGTAATTTTCTAAGACCTACTCTAATATGTTGTTGAAATGGTTACCTCTACATCTGCATTGAATTCTTGGGGTCTTTGGATTTCTTCATCTGGGGCTGCTGTTCTCCTGAGGAAAAAGGATGTCTGTTCAGAAAACAGCTGCTGTTGACTGGAGCTTCTGGATTATCTATGATTTAGAGCTATAACTTTTTATGTGAAAGGACATTTTTGAGTTCTAATTAATTCCAGAAATCCTATACAGCAGTTGGCCTAAACTGCTCTTTCAGTAGCCTAGATAAGTGCAGATAATTATGGATATAATTTCCCTTTCTAATATATTACTTTCTCTTCTCAGGTGTAGTATGCAGGAAAGAAACATAATAGAGTTGAATTCAGACAGAGAGATGTGATTGTTGAAGGTTTTTCAGAAACTGAAGTGATAATATTAATGATTTGGGTATTCCAAAGCGTATACATTTATTAGAAATTAATTGTATCAGGCAGGACAATTCTTTCATTAAGAGCTTGGATTCTTCATCTTAAACCAGCACACATACATGAACCTTATCTACTGCCTTCCATAAAATGAAGGGGTTTCCTGCCCTGCTCTTTCTGTTGATCTGTAACAGAAAAGGCTATTCTTAAAGCTATTGTTACTGCTATATACATGAATCTTTACGTTTGCAGTAATTTTTCTAGACAACAGATACAATTCTTTTCCCTGTCTCAATCTATTAATGCTTCCCATGCGTGTATTGCATGGTGTTATCTAAAATCACAGGGCTGACAATGTTGTTTCCTCTTACTTTTATAGACTTTAGGGAATACATTGTGTTTTATAATCCACACTTCCATCTTCTTCTTTAGATAAATAGTAGAATATGTTGCAAGCAATTATTGTGAAGTAACTTTTTTTATTGTTGTAGCAAAGAATTTCTAGTTCCTCTCCTCTAATTGTCCTCAGTTGGATATCATATTTTTGTGTTTTTTTCAACATGCGTTTGCAACAGTATTTTGCCAGAAATTATATTCCATCTAAAAGGGGGTTATTCAGGGCTCTGAATCTCTCATTTGATGATTATAATAATAGAAAAATAAACATTTTTACACATTCCTGCAGCTTGCTTTCATGTTGCAATTGCTATCAGCTTTCTTGTAGCATATTGGGATGTTTTGCATGTTTCACTGTTTTGACCATTAGGTATGCAGACAGAGAAAAAATGGCACGTGGCAGACTTGATGTTCATGGCATGCTCTCTTGCATCACTTGATGCATCTGCAGGTGTATGGAAGCCTGGAGGGCACAAAGCCTTCTAGCGCCCTATGTAGCATAAGGTTGTGCAGCTTTTTGTATTCTTTTAATTCTTCTTCATTTCGTAGTTTATTCTTATTGTCTCATTGTCTAATGGTGAAATCCTGACCCCCTTGATACAGGTAGCAAACCTCCCTTGCATAAGTTTCAGTCAAGCTATAATTGTACAACAGATCAGTCTTCAGATGCGATATTTGGAAGAGAAAGGCAAGTCAAATAGTTCTGTCAGTGACAAAACTGTACTGTGTATGTATAGAAGAGGTCTTTCCTCTTACAAATAGAAAAAAACCCCACAACCCAGTTCTTTTAGCTAGAATATGTGGATATCTTGCTCTCATATCTTTAAAACACTTATAAAGAAAAGGTTATGTTTTTGAAGTCTGTTTTCAAAAACATTTGTAGAATGTTTGTCCAAAGGGAAGTTCTTGTTAAACTGATGTACATGAACCTCAGAGAGTTCTCCTTGAAAGGAACATTGCCAGAATATCCTTTCACAAAGGAAGGGGATGGGAATCTCTCAGCTTCAATTTTCACATGAAAAAGGATAAAACAACATTTCATTGTTCTTACTGCAGTAACAATGGTGAGATGGGCTGCTGTATTAATCTTTAGCTTTATAAGACTGAATAAGCAAAGTGTTTTAGAGGTGGTCTAGTTCCATTGCACAATCTTAGTAATATGATGTGTATTTATATTAATTATGATAATGTTCCAGCCCAGTGATTGATTGACAAAGCAGCCATAGAAAAGTCTCACCTTGAGAAGTAAAGCCTTCATAGAATCATAGAATTGTTTAGGTTGGAAAAGACCTTTAAGATCATCAAGTCCAACTGTTAATCTAACATTGCCATCCCACCACTAAACCATGTCCTCATCTACCCATCTTTCAAAACACAGAGTCTGCATGACATTCATACAACATTTCTCCTGAGTTCTGCAGTGTTCTGTTCTGGGTTGTCCCATTGCACAGGAAACCCTAGTGTTTTGGTCAATAGAGTAACACGGTAGCGCATACCATGATTCCATTATTTATACTTCTGTAAATCAGGAATAACTTCCCTGCAGTCAGTGGAGTTGTAGCAATACAAACAACTGGAGAAGTGGCACTGCAAATGTTGACTTCATTATCTAAAAGCAAAAATTTATGTTAAAGTTGACATTAGAGCATCTAAGTCCATTAGATTACAGAAAAGAAGAACTTCTATTTCCTTTTTGGTGAACACAGCTTTGAAAATAGTGTGATGAAGCCAGGGATGGAACACTAATAATAGGAAATAATATAGGACAGAAGAAATTTAAAATCCAGCAGTACAAAATGTTGCATTAATTTTATAAGGCTGCAGGCTGCAATATTTAAAAAATAACACTGCTTCAAATTTTTGACATGTTTGTTGAACCAGAAAAACCCCATAATGGAGTAACAAAATATTTTGTGGAAAAAAATAAGCAAAACATGAGCAGAATCAGTTAGCAGCAGGTCATACAAAGCAATTACCTCAATTTAAAAATGCTGTAGAGGCTATAATTATTTTTTGTTAATGTAAAGGCTCTTGTAGCATGTTTTATTTCCCTTCATTTGGGGAAGTAAAAAGGAGAAAGAAAGCAAAAATATAAACAAGTGTGAAATATGCTTGTCTTTGTATGGCTTGCTTTGATCCATTCAGGAATCAAGGTGATCAGCAATACCTCTCAATAATTGCTGCTACTCACTTTTTTCCTTCTGTCTTGGCCACTTTCTCTCTCTTGCAGCAGAACTCGAGATCTTCCATGATTACAAACAGTTTTTCAGTTTGCTCTTTATTCAGCCAAACTTTCTCAAATTCACTAGTGAAAGACCATCTTTCACATATTTATATCAGGCATAATGCCTTTGCCTGATCCTCATCATTTATAATAAGGAGGGAAATTTATAGTTCGTTCTGTTCTATTTGTCTTCCTATGTGCAATCTTGTATGGCAATATGGAGACAAATTATAATTGCAAATTAATTTTCTACAAAACATTGAGATTTTCTGTGTCATAAAAGGGAATCTTACAGACTTATAAGAAAACTGAAATTCTTTTTATTGTGCTTTCCACAGAGGACCCTAAGAACACTTTTCCAAAGGAATGAACCTGTAAATGGCTGATAATTGAACGTTGGGATTTCGTAACCTTCTTGGGCAACCTGGTCCAGTGCTGCAGTACTTTGTTATTAAAATATTTTTCATAAATGAGGAGTAACTTGATTGAAGTCAGTGGACTCCCAGTAGTGCAAGTGACCGATGAACTGACACTATAAACTTTATGTCTAAAAGGAAAGAACTTATGTTAAAGCTAATGTTATAGGGTCTAAGTCCATTAAATTACAGAAAATCAGTGAATCCTTTTAGAACACATACCTGGGCACAAGAAGTGAGAAGGTGGTGATTGAGAATGGCCAGCATGAATTGAGACCTGGTCAATCCAATCTTTCATGGTCAGCCTGATTGCCTTCCATCATCAAATGACTAGATCTGTGTGTGAGGAGAGAGTGTCAAATGTCATTTACCTTCAACTTTATCAAGGTTTTCAGCAATGTTTGAGAAAATGTTCTTGTTTCCAAGTCAGGACATTGTGGTCTGGATGAATGCACAACTGCATGGATTGCAACAGGTTGGATGGCTGGGCTCAGGCAGACATAGTTAATTAATGGCTTGTACTCTTATTGAAGGCTAGTGAAAGACGGAGTACACCAGGAGTCTGTGCTGGGACCTGTCCAGTTTAACATTGTTATTAGTGACCTGGAAGTGGCAAGCGAATGCACTTTCATTTTGTCTGCAGATGACACCAAAGTGGGATCAATATACTCAAGTGCAGGGCTGCCATACAAAAGGACACAGACAGGCTACAGGGATGGGCCAGCAGGATTCTTATGAGATTCAACAAGGACAAATGCAAAGTCCTGCCCCTGCAATGGACCAGCCTTCTGGCAGGGCACAAGCTGGGAACTGCTTGACTGGGGAGCAGCTTTGCAGGAAAGGCCCTGGAGGTGGAATGAGCAGAAAGCTGGACATGAAGCCACAGCATGCCCTGGCAGCAAAGAGGGCCAACTGCATCCTGAGTGTATGAACAGGAGCAGCCAGTAGACCAAGGGAAGTGACTATTCCCCTCTGCTGAGCACTTGTTAAACCTCATCTGGATAACTCTCTGAAGTTAAGAGGTGATTGAATAGAAACCTGCAGCTTGAAGTGTAGTTATAAAAATGACAGAGGAAAACTCCCTCCAGCAAGGGACAAGGGCCACAAGTTGCACCTTGGGAGATTCAGGTAGGACATTAGGGGGAAAAAAAGGCAGTAAATAATAGGGAAGTGCAATACAACTGTGTTGTATACAGCAGTGACTATGAAATGACTATGCTGCTTCCAGATGTGGAAATGACTGCGTTTCTTCATGGTTTCATGTTAGCTGTCCCAAACCCACAGCAGAATAGTCCTGTTAGAGGTCCAAAGTAATTTGGACCGAAAGATTAGTACAACGAAGCAGAATGCTGAAGTTTGAGAAAATTCTTTTATGGATACTATTTTTTGTTCAGTGTTTGCACTGGGTCTGTTGAAGCAAAGCTCTGGTACACAACAGTGGCTGTGTGCCAGAGTGGCACTACCGTTACCAATAATTATGTTTCTAAATTGTCTCCAATAATGAAAAAAGAAAAATAATACATTAATGAAAAGGAAGTATGAAAAAGTTTTTATACTATGTAACTTTTTAACCATGGAGTATTTACTGAAGTGGACATAATGAAATGCATTCTTTCCTAACAAAAAGACCTTGAACTCCAAATTGAAATTCCACTGTGGATAAAGAAAATCAAGTATTGAGTTATGTTAGAAGGATCATGACCAGCAGAGTGAGGGAAATTACTATCCTCCTCCGGCTCGTTGTGGTGAGGTCACAGCTGGAATACAGCTGTGGAGTTGTATATGGAGAAGCCAGAAATTCTCCACTGGAAGGCAACCAGAATGGTCAGGAATCTAGGGCACAGGTCTCTTTAAAGTAATGTAAAGAAATAATTTCACCTCTTAATGCTAGAGTTTTAATTTCTTGTATTCTAAGAGTGGTTTATACTTGGCAGTAAATTATTTTCTTTCCATTAGCTGGATTTAATTCAGTAACATACAGTGTAGTCACCAGTACATAAAACAACTGTGGAAGAAGATTAGACTTTGTGTAAACTCTTTCTTTAATGCATCTGATATCTTTATAAGTATGGGGATTTTTACATTTGGAGTCTCTGTTCTGACTCTAGTCCTTTAAAAATGTGAAGAAATTAATAATAGAACCCTGGAATCAAGACTGGTCTAAAGTTTAATTTATGGATAAATTGTGAGAGACATCAGTTTTACCTTAGTCATGTGTTGTGAATAAAAGAGATGATTCACCATAGGGCTGGAAGAAGGAAAACAAACCCAAAGTATTTTTGTTACATAGAAGTAAAAGGCTGGTGCACTGTAGACAGCAATAATTTAATGAGCTATGTCTAACAGGGCCCCATTAAAAAGTACCTAGCCTTTGCCAGGGTGTGGGCCATCCATAAATTTCACAGGAATCTAAATTTGAATTTTGCCTTCAGCTGGCCACTTGGCGAAGATCCCAGCTGACACTCAGTCCTGGACGCATAATTGAAAGCTGTGAATGTATGCAAAGATTTCTCTCCTTCATTGCATTTTATGAATACAACATTGTTTTTACACAAGATCCCTCCGGGGTTGCCCTTTGGATCAGAGCATTCTTCCAGGTCAAATGTCAGTCAGTGCGCTAAGATTACAGAGCTCACAAGTAATGAAAAGGAATAGGGTGGTCTGCTACCATAGTAATGTTGCCCCAAGCTGCCATTTGCCTACTAGTTCCAGAACACTGCAAATGTGACTGTTACTCAGCTGTGAGAGATCTTGAAGTGAGTATAGTCACTCATCCACATAAAAATTTGCAGAATGAAGCCATTAGCCCAACTACAGCTGAATACTGAGAAACAGTAAGACTTTGGATGAATACTTGTCCTTTTAAATTTATTGGGAGTTTTGTCATTTATTTCAATGGGGCCATATTTTTGCCTTGCAAATAGAAGTCATTGACAGTACAAGAACATCCTGTTTATGTAATTTGTTTTATAGATGAAGAATGGAGTCGAACAGATTTGGTATCACATGTAACATAGAACTTATGTCTTTGAACAAATTATCCTCTGGTAAAACCAAGCAGTTTGCTTCACATAACAAAAAAAGATACAACTACGATTTCTCCATTAGCTTATTTTTCATCTCTCATTTTATTTTCCTTGTCCAGATTTATTTCCATCTCCCTAATTCTGTCTTTCCGTTTTCTGTGTGAATGTGTTGCCCGAGATAGACAGGATGTCTAGATCTACATAGAGAAACTGTTTAAATTGCATCTGATCCTGAGAGTTGTTTCATCATGCATCTATCCTATATAGCTATTCTGCTTTATTTAATAGCTTCTGGGGTGAGGGCACTTGCAGACTGTATGGGAGTGATTCCTTCATTTCTTTTCCTTCAAACACAACTAGTTATATTTAGAAGAGGGAAATAAACTGACAGGAATCTTTTCTTCAGTCTTCTGAAGCAGAAAGATATTTTTTCATTCTGATTTCTTTCTGAAATTTTAAATTCCATTGTGATTTTACTTAGAAGTAGAAATACTTTTTTTTTAAAGATATCTTCCTTTTGCAAATACAAGAGAAATAAACCCAGAAGTTTCCTAAGAGTTCCCTCTTCTTCTTTTGCTTAAGCAAGCCATGACTGACCCTCCTCCTCCACTCTTAAGGGAGAAAAAATATTGCCTCCCAGTACAGATGTCCTGGAATTTGTGATGCCCTCTGACATCAAATGAATTGCAAAGTCTCTGTGAATCCACAACCCCCTTGTGACTTCACAGTTTACCAGTGGTGTCATCTGGGAATTTTTATAACTTCCAATATTTTCAACCATATTTTTGATCTGGAAAGAATATGGATTCTGGCTTTGATCATCAGAGGAGTACTTAGACAAGAATAAATCAGTATTTAGTTTAAACTACAAAGAATATTTCTTCATGGGCCCACCTAGGGACCCCAGGAAAGCAAACAGCTATTTCTCTTTCTCCCCGACCCCAGTACTCCACCTGTATCAAGTATCCTAGGGCGGACTTAGAGCAAGACTTTGGTATCTCGTGCCATTGGCAGAACAACCAGGCAACAGGAACTGCCCTCAGCCCATGTTGTCTAGCCTTTCAGTAGTTTCAAAACATTATAATTCTGGCTGATCTTTACTCAAGAGTTTTCAGTCCTTCCTGAACTAGGACATATCAAGGCAATTTCTTACAGGAAGTTGTTTGTCAATGTCAGTTCCTAAGCTTTTTCTCATTCCAAAAGCAAGCGTGCACTATCAATTGTGGTGGCATTTAATGTGGCACAGTATGAGTGGAACAAATATGGCCATCACTAGAGCTCAAAGGCCACCACAAATAGATTTTTTTCCATTACTTTAACAAACTAGGAAGAATTGGAATTAGTTTTTTAAAAAAAATGGATGAACTGAGAGCAAAGCCTCTCAGATCTGTTTTCAGAAGTATGAACAATTAAGCTAGAAAGGAGGAAAGCAAGGTGGGGAAAGAGTTTGGGGCAGAATGGATTGAGATTTCATTCAACTTTAGAGTATACATGTTTAAAAGATGCTAAGCAGTGCAAGAGTAAGATTTTTGTAAAATATGAGAATTAAATTTTTTTTGTAATTTCTATTTAATTCTACTGTTGAAAATTAATTCTGTAAATAATAATTCTGTAAATAATAAAGAAGACTCTACACTGGCTTTCAGAAACTCATGAAACATAATTTGTGCCATCTTCTCATGCTCAAAAGCAGCCTTTAAATCATGTTCTTCTTGGAGCTATCATTACTGATGCCGATGCTGAAAACAAGATGTCTTAACACAACACCGTGCTAGAATAAATTCGGATGTACAGGCCCTGTGTAAAGTGTTGAAAGGGTGAGGAGAGTATGCCTGAAAGACAGTGTGTGAAGGCAGAACAATGTTTGGCAAGCTGAAAATGGAGGAAACCTTAGGGGGATGTTTTTTCTAATGTGTTGGATCAATTAATCCAAAATCCAGAGTAAAAAGAAACTATCAAAGCAGTTTGTTGGGGTGGAATCACTGGACAGTCTAGTGGTTAGGAGGTATGAATCCCATTGCCTATAGGCTACCATCTCAAGCCTATAACTCTAAAGATAGAAAACCACTTCTAAATTATTCCTCTGGCCTATATAAAATGTTGGGTTTGTCCCTTTCCCTCCTTGGCTATAAATATGTCATTCCTAGCACCAAATTTGAAACAAACCTCCTGTAAAACTCAGGACCACAGCTATACGTTAATTTCTGGTTATTAGCTGGAATGAGAAATGCTGAAATAACTAGGAAAGATATGACTGTGATTGGAAGGAAAAAGAATGAAAATCACATGTGAAAGGATTAAAACAGACTTTGAATGACTACCCAAATGACTAATAGTTCACATACCATCTGCTGCTAATTTTTGTTATTGCTTTGTACAGGCACAAGGGAAAAGAAGCTTTTCCTCCACTAGTGAATTTTGTTTATTTTGAATTAGACAATGATAGAATTTACATTATCTCTTAAGTAGTTGCATTTGGGACATTTTAAATCAGTGTCTCTGAGATGCTTTTATAAAGCCCTATTTTTGTCCTCATTTATGTGCCTTTGGGCCACTCAGGGGCAATACTGCAAAGCAAAAGAGAGAGAAGGTATCCCTGCCTTACAAGGTGAGTAGCGGGCTTGAGTGTGGGCACAGACATGCTGTTGCCCATGATTCTTCTTTCTCTCCATATTGTTGGCTGCTAGTCCATCTGTAGAGCAACCTCAAGGTGAGCATATAATTTTTAAGAGTACAAATCAGAGAAAATTATGCGGTGGGTTATGCTGTAGTATGTTTGCTTTTCCACCACTAATCTGTCCAGATGAAACAAGATTTTTGGACCTATAGTAAGATACCAAATATACCTGGGCTTTCCTATCGTGGAGGCATGCAGAACTGTCTGTCTGCATCATTCCTGCACAACAGATGAGTCCATTTTTCAGAACAATCTTAATCCTTGATTTAATTGACAGTCAAAATGCCCCATGGCAAAAAGGTATTGATGGGCACAGCAATTTACTCCTTATGAGTAAGGAAAGCAGTGGAGGAAAAGTAAAGGGTCATGTTAGGGCTTCTGAGTCACATTACAGCAAGTAGATCTTGCACAGTCTAACATTTTCTAAAGAGAGATGCTGACCAAGTTCCTTGAGCATAGCAGTTATTAAGGTCACCATGAAGTGGAAACCAAGGCAGTAAATGGATATTGAAATGGGAATAAAAAGGAGAAAGTGTAAGTGCTGAAGTAGGTGTGCAGGACAGCATGAAAATGTATTGAGGGGATAGTAGATGCAAGAAAAATGCTTCATCTGAATTAGCTAGCAGTTTTCAAGCAAAAATTTCTGGGGACTGAGGCCATCCTTACAAACCCGTGACTTGTATTTGAGCCCCCGGGAAAGATTGGGCACTGGGACTAGACTGGAAAGAGGTACAATGAGGGATTCATAACAGCTGCTAGATCAGGATTTCCTAAGATAAGTTGGGCCCCTGCTCTGAATTAGTAGCTGAAGGGAGTATGCATTTTTTGACTGATGGTGCAAGGAGCCTAAGGAGAAATCTACTCTCCTGAAAGTCAAGTTCTAGCGTCTAACACATACTGGCTAAATAGCATGTGGTGCTAGCTGCAGTTGCAAATACAATTCAGTGGCAAAGAGCTGAGAGCACTTCTAGAGTTGTCACAAGCCACCTAACCTTACAATAAAAATATGTGCTTTGCAGTTTGTCATTCATCCAGCTTTTTTATCATTCATACAATCTTGTTTATAAAAATTTCAGGCACAGTGTTGCAGAATGGCAAGGACTTAACATATAAAGTGCTGCTGAAGCATCTCAGAAATACCATGTTTTTGCCCAACTCCATTGATATACTCTCAACCCAAAGTAATTAACTAGATTAAAATATTTATATGACTTGCTAGGATCTAGACGTTTTTAAAGGTCTAGATTATATTTTTTGAAACAGCAGCTTGATCTAACACAGAGACCACATATTCTCTTAATAATTACATCAGCATCACAGCAGCTCTGCTTTAATTAAATCTTCACAATTAGGCTTGTTATTGTATGTCATTAGTCTTCTTAATACCATTTTACCTATTATCACCTCATTTTCAAGCATGTGTCTGTCAGAGGGAAGCTACTTTTCCACCTCACTTCATTGCTTGCTGATTTACAACTAAAAGGCTTTAGGCAGTTATGTTAACAATTATGAATTTTGGTCACAACAACCCCATGCAGCGCTACAGGCTTGGGGAAGAGTGGCTGGAAAGCTGCCTGGTGGAAAAAGACCTGGGGGTACTGGTCGACAGCCGGCTGAATATGAGCCAGCAGTGTGCCCAGGTGGCCAAGAAGGCCAATGGCATCCTGGCCTGTATCAGGAATAGTGTGGCCAGCAGGAGTAGGGAAGTAATCGTGCCCCTGTACTCGGTGCTGGTGAGGCCGCACCTCGAATACTGTGTTCAGTTTTGGGCACCTCACTACAAGAAAGATGTTGCCTTGCTGGAACAGGTCCAGAGGAGAGCAACCAAACTGGTGAGGGGTCTGGAACACAAGTCATACGAGGAGCGGCTGAGGGAACTGGGGTTGTTTAGTCTGGAGAAGAGGAGGCTGAGGGGAGACCTGATCGCCCTCTACAACTACCTGAAAGGAGGCTGTAGCGAGGTGGGGGTCGGCCTCTTCTCCCTGGTAACAGATGATAGGACAGGGGGGAATGGCTTGAAGCTGCGCCAGGGCAGGTTTAGGCTAGACATTAGGAAAAACTTCTTCACCGAGAGGGTTGTCAGGCTCTGGAATGGGCTGCCCAGGGAGGTGGTGGAGTCCTCATCCCTGGAGGTCTTTAAAAGGATAGATGAGGTGCTTAGGGACATGGTTTAGTGGTGGGATGGCAGTGCTAGGTTAACGGTTGGACTCGATGATCTTAAAGGTCTTTTCCAACTGAGGTGATTCTATGATTCTATGATTCTATGAATTGTCTTGGTGAAAGTCTAAGGAATGGAAAAAAATGCACTGGTGCATTGAGCTGAATATAAACATGAAGAACAGATTCTGGAATTCAGTAAGCTTTTTTCTTTTGGGGTTTGCATGGCCATTTGGCTTAATTCTTTCAGAAATATCCCTTCCAGGAGATCTCTCAGTACAAACTCTTCACTCAGTTTGTTTTCTGAACACAAGGGATGCAGTGAAATTGTTACATTCATTGGCTAGAATGGTAGCTGAGCATCAGTGTTTTTCTCAGTTTTACATCTCTGAAAAATCAGTTAAGTTGTTTAGTAACAATGTTAAAAATAAATCTATGGCACTTTATTTTGAGCATATAAAATATTATGCAACTCTTCATTCATGCTAATGTCTGAAAATCAGCTTGTACATAGTTTTAAGTTATGTTTGTGGTGTGAAAACTGGACAGAATTATTTTTCAGACTGATCCTGTGAAAACTGGACAGAATTATTGTTTGGCGTGACCCTACGTGCTTTGGGTTTTATGCTCTTCCAGTAAAGTTCATGGTAAAATTACAATGCCAGTTATAGAATAATAGAATCGTAGAATGGTTTGGGTTGGACGGGACCTTAAATATCTTTTAGTTCCAACCTCTCTGCTATGGGCAGGGACTATTTCACTAGATCAGGTTGCTCAAAGACCCATCCAACCTGACCTTGAACACTTCCAATTATGGGGTATCCACAGCTTCTCTGGGCAACCTGTTCCACTGTCTCACCACCCTTATTATAGAAAATGTCTTCCTTATGTCCCATCTAAGTCTACCCTCTTTCAGTTTAAAACTTGTCCTACAGGGCTTGGTAAAAAGTCTCTCTCCATCCTTCTTATAAGTCCCCTTTATCTATTGAAAGTCTGCAATAAGGTCTCTCCAGGGCCTTCTCTTCTCCAGGCTCAACAAACCCAGCCCTCTAAGCCTTTCTTCATAGGAGAGGTGCAATTATGCAACCTTTCTCTTATTTTATTGTCACTAACTTTCTTCAAATAATGGAATAAAATAGCAATCCAGAACCCCCTAAGCAAAGTGCTGATAACTGCTTGCCCACTTGAAAATCTGTGGATCTTATTTCCCCTTGTGCAGGAAGAGTTTCTTTGGATTTATCTCTCCTCTTGCACACCATCTATGGGTATAGTTAAGTAGCAAGCTATTTTGTCTGATGGAAAAATTGCTATAGTACTTTTAAAGTAATAATTAAAATGATAATTTATATAACTCTCAAACAACGTATCCTGTACATAGTAAATAAACAAGATTGGCATAGACTCTAGTAGGATGCTGAGAAATGATTGCCATTATGAGAAAAATAAAAATATCAGAGGTTTTTTCCATTTTTTATAGTAACTATTCAGCAATTGCATATTCTATCTGTCCCAAAGAGCAAGTAGTGAGCCATGGCTACAGTATTAATTTCAGTGCTACTAATGTCATCTAAGCTGCTCCGTCTCTTTATTTGTCAACCCTTCCATAATTCATGCATCTTCTAAGATAGTACATTTTGTATGTCACAGTAAATTGATTCTTGGCTGTAAAAATACTTTGCTGGCAACTCCATAACTTTGAAGGAAATTTCCCTGCAGCTGTTAGTCCTATCCTATGCTCAAACCTTTGCCGGGATCAGCAGCAGCACGGAGCCTAAGGTGTGAATACAGATTGCTGAAAATATCCTGACCTCCCTTTGTGGATAAACTGTTATTGTTTTGTCCTATTGCAGGGTCCAAGTTCATCCTCTCTAATAATCTTAATTCTGTTCAGCAACTGAAGGTAGCAGGTGACCTTGCCCAGAATAGATGTTTCTCTAAGAATGTAAAAAATGGCCAGAAATTACCACCCCACCCTAACCCCTACTTTTTCCTCAGAGGCAAACTTCACTATTTTTTTTTCCAGATATGAACACTTATTTTTGTGTTGGCTGTGTGGGATTTGAAACCTAAGGGAATAGTCACTTGCTGTATACCCCTATACTGTTACAGTGGTAGTGTTTCATCTGTCTGTCTTTAAGGGTATAAGAGAGGCAGTATTTGTAAAGAGAGAAAGTGGGGGTTTTCTGTAGACCAAATGAAAAAATGAATAGGTCTGAAGAAGTACCCAAAAGCTTGCCTGTTTCTTCCATTTGTTTCAGTTGATCTAATAAAGGCTATTACCTCCCCTTAAAATCCTTGCTTCTCTGAGGATCTGTACAAACACTGAGCAGCACGACAGCCACATGAGACATGGCAGAGCAGATGCTTGCAGAGAGATGGGGGAACAAGGAAGCAGTGAGACAGTTCTGGTCAACATGGTAGGGGCAGCATGCAGCAGAAGCTAAGTGCTGCTGAGTTCCGAGGGCACCAGGGCAGAAGGGAACCTTAGGAGGAAGGCTGAAGGAGGCTGGTGTTTGGGGATGACTGAGGAAATCCTACCAGGTGTGAGTTTGTGAGAGGTGCAGGGAGTTGGCACTGCAGGGCAAAATTACCCCTCTGAGGTGGAGTGAAAGGTGATGGGAAACAAGTGAATGGGAAATAAAGTGCCTTGATGGGAATGACAAGTAACTTCTGTTTGATGTGATTGAGAAAGGGGAAGCCAGTGGAAGAACAAAAAGAGAAAAGTGACACAGACAAAGCAGCAGACAAGGAAAAGATTTCTCCCAGCAGCACTCTGGTTAGATTTGAGAAAGACAAAGTTATGTTATGTTTGCCAAGACAAAGAAAAGTAACTGCAATAATTATTACATGAAATGTCAGGAACCTGGAATTTGAGTCAAGAGGAGAATCATGAAAGGACATACCAAAAAAGAAACTAGCAAGGCAGGAAGGGAGGGAGAGCTTGGAACCAGGAAATTGAAGAAAGGCAACGTTACAGGAAGAGGAGCAAGAGTGACTGGGTTGGACAGAGCTGTGGGGTCAAGAAGGATGACAATGTAACCCTGATTTTGTGGTTTGGTTAAGATTATCTTGTTAGAAGTTAAGATGTTAGAACAAGGCTTAAACACGTTGCAGTTCTATGTTGCTAGCTGGCTTATCTGCTTGCTTCTGGCTTTACTGAATGTAAGTTGTCTGCAAAGATGGTATTGGATCGTTCCCATTGCCCACTTCATACTGTCCTTTTTTATCCTGAGCCCCACCATTGATGGGCATAGAACTATGCATTGGTTTCATCCCAGCCTGTTTTCTGCTGTCCTGTTAATTAGCAGGTTCTTGGCCTTCTCCTTGGTCACATGAACAGATACATCTATAGGGTGTAGGACCCACATATGGGTGACCCTCAGGATGGGAAAGTAATGGTAAGAGACACAAACTTCCTGCCACATGCTAAGGGAATTCATTATCAGCTATTGTCCATCTTTCAAGATCAAGCTGGGAGTATAGATCTGTAGAAGCTCTTTTAGTGGCATCAGAAGAGGAGGACAGTGTTTTCCAGAGTTTAGCTTTTCAGGATACTTTAACATATGCTTTCATACTACTGATTCCAGCCTGTTGTCATCTTAGATTTTCTGATGTTTCAGTACATACTACACAGTATGTTATAGTCCTTCAGAGAGTGAGTTAACAACTGTGATTATGAAATCTGTTTCTGTGTAATGTGACACATGCAGATTTAGTGGAACTGAGAAAGTAATGAAAATTATTCAAACTCCAGTTCCATAATGAGTATTTAAGAAAAAAAAACCCAAACTCATTCCTTCTCTTTTACTCCAGATTTACCTTTCTATATAATTTTTAAAACTTCCTCCATCTGAAAAGTTTTAAATCAAGACAGATTAAACAACACAAATTTATAGTCTCTGTTAAAAGTTAGAATCTTTTATATGTGTGTAAAAAGCACTTGTGCAATGCTCTAGAGCCATGACTTGTAACTGTTGTAAAGAACAGGGTCTTCCAAAAAATCTGTACGATTTAAACTAATTTCTACAAGTTCTACCTATGCTATTAAGAAAAGTCATGATAGATCACCATCAGAAACTTCACATCAATAGCCAACTCAGTAAACAAACATGTCAGATCGGTAGTCTCTGACTAAAGGAATTATTAGTGGTCCACCATATTCACAAAACAACTGAGATATATTACATTATGTAGCAAAAAACCCCAACCCAACCCCCCAAAAAAAAAATGTGGAAAAGAAAAAAAATAATAGCTTGCTTTTCCGTTTTTACAGTATTGATGGAGGCCGGTCCCTGTCTCATTTCATTAAATTCCAAACTCATATTTTTCCAAATAAAATATTTTTGTTTATAAGAGACAAAGAACATTCACAAACCCCTTTTTTTGCTGTTCTTTTTTAAACAGACACTTGGCAGGCTGAAAAGACATTTCAAAACCCCAGCCACCCAACTGCGTGAAGTATAATAGAACAGACAAGTAATACACCCATGAGAACAATGCTTAAAATTTAAAAAGCTGACAGAACACATACTACAGTGACCCGGGTAGGTGTCATGATAAGTACAAGGAAACCAAAGTATAAATATGAAACACAGTCTCTATTTTTTTTTAAGTCAAACATTACTAAGTAACTGAAATTGTTAAAAAAAAATCGACAAAAATAGAGGCCATTTTTGGTCTCTGGCAAAGCTTCATCAGATTTACCCCTTGTTTCACCTCTACCACGGATTTAGGTGTATGTTAAGAACTGTCACTTCAGTCTTTAAGGATATCCTTCTTTTTCAACTGCTAAAACTTAAATTCAAAGGGATTTGAATGCTGTGGTATCAGTTCAAGACTCTGCCGTACCAGAATGAATCGGGAGGCTCCCAGCTGATCTGAAAAAATGCTGATCGTTTTTCAAAGGCAAGATTTGGGCCTGTCTTATGTCTCTTGCTTGGATTTCTTCATCTCTTAAATTTGAAACATAGTACTAAAAATGCAATTTTGTTTCTTTTTCTATCCAATTTAGTGAGACGGAATAGGGTAACCATTCACACATTAAATAAAAACCCTTAAAAATAAGCAAAACAAACCTCACTGCAACTAAGAAAATTCTACAGGGAAGAAATGAGAAAACTGGAGAGAAGCTGGAGAAACTCCATGATGTTTAAAGGTCCATGAAGTCACAGAGTTCCATAAAATGCAAAAAATAAGATTTTTTTTTTATTGTTCGTTGCAGACATTGCATAATTTGTCATTCATTTGCCAGCAGTAGTGAAAAATATGCTGGCATTGTAGTAGTCAGGTTGTCAAAGTGACCTTTTTTAATGTCACATGTCACAGAATTTCATGTCACACTAAGACAAGATGACGGGACAGAGCCAAGCTTTTCTAATGTTTCCCCTTCACCCTCTCAAAAGTGCTGCATCCTAAAGAAGAAGATGAAGGCACTGGTATATTCATTGCTTGATGATTTTGATGATTCAATGACCACACTAAAGAGAAACATGGCAAAAGAGCTTGTGCGTTTTGGTGTTTTGGTTTTTTTTTTTAAGGAAACACTATAGAATTGAAATAAACTGGCAAAACAGTTGTGGTGCTTTAACATTAGGCGACAAGAACAAACTTGAAATGTCAGAGTTGGTCTGGAATGTCACTCAGATGTTTTATGTGGTTATCACTGTACATCTAACAAATGCAAACTAAATGAAAATGCCTTATTCCAGCTCCAGTTTTTAGTTGGTGACTGTGAGAACACAGGAGGACATAGATTGTGCAAGTAACAGATTCATTTTAAGACACACACAATATGGTTGACTTAATCCTAAAATGTGGAAATCAGCTTTCATATGTTCTGCTATTGATATTGAATATAGATATGCAGATTATAAGAAATTCCATTTATGACTTTTCAGACCTTTTTGTTGTTGTATTTAAAATAGTAGGACTGAAGCTATGACATGAAGCAGATCCTTGATTTGGTACTTAATTTTTCATGTTATTCACCTCAAAGTAAATGTGCAGCAGAACACAGTTAAAATTAATAAAGTTATAATAGATTTTTCCTGTTCTAAATGTAACAGGCAGATGGTAATTTTTATCCATGATTGCTATACCACGAGTATGACCAGTTCTTTAATTCGTATAAATGTAGTTCATAATTCATCCACAGATGCATATTATACTTGTGTTGTCAAATGTCTGGATAGAAACAGATACAGCAGAGATAGCATACTTAATATAGTTTGCTACTGTTTTCTAAATTTGTACTATTAAATTAATTTCTCTCACCAAGATTTCCCTCATCCAGGTTGGATGGGGCTCTGAGCAACCTTGTTAGTGGTGTCCCTGCTCACTGCAGGGGGGTTGGACTAGATGACCTCTAGGGGTCCCTTCCAACCCAAAACATTCTATGATTCTATGAAGAAGAAAACTCAGCCCTGTCCACATAAAAAAACAAGGGAATACTTTTAAAGACCACTTTCAAAGAAAAAAATACTTATCTGATCTTGTTGCTGGTATTTCCATCTGTGCCTGTATCCTCCTTGCTCTCCCTCCCAGGCCCAGCAGCTTTGGAACCTGCCAACTAATAGGTTCTGTGAGCAGGTGTCAAATACAAATGACTCCAAGAATGTCATACATTCCTACAAGTTTTGAGGAAATACAAATATGGGCTGAAGCTACATCCAGTGTTCCAGCTGAAAGGATGAATACACTGGGGGTTCAGCTCTCATTAGACTCCTAAGGATCTGAATGGGAGATGGTTGCTGTGAACACCCCAATTGTGCAAAGAGCTTCAGTCAATACTCTGTTACACACCAGAGATACCAGCACAAGTAAGAAAATGTGTTTCATTAGTTTTGCTGCTCGTGTGACAAATTGTCAACTCTGGGACTATATTTTCCATTTCATGTGTAACATACTTTTCTTGTTTTCCTCCATTAAAGCCAGAAAGGCAAGATTCTCAGATAATTTAGATTACCAGCAGAAACTTCTTACTGAAAATCTGGATCTTGACCTTTTCTCTGGAATGGTTTGATTTCATGTCCATGTTCCTTAAATGCCTTAAAGAATTACATAATTGTAGGAACCCTTCTCTCAGACA
The DNA here is from genome assembly GCA_034008185.1 of Gorsachius magnificus. Classification (NCBI taxonomy): domain Eukaryota; kingdom Metazoa; phylum Chordata; class Aves; order Pelecaniformes; family Ardeidae; genus Gorsachius; species Gorsachius magnificus. The sequence continues at coordinate 99,390,290 of CM067081.1, forward strand.
AGGTATTATGTTCTTTGAGGGCAGAGACAGAGCAGACTTTTCTTCTTGGGTAAAAGAAAGAAGACAAGTCTCATCCTAACTGTGAATCATACAATGAGACAGGGAAGGCTGATCACCACTTTCCAGAGTCATGGACCACTCAGGGACAGTAGAGGAGGAACCCAGAAAGCAGGAAATACCTGGGTGGCAACTGCTTATTTAACCAGACTGTCAGAGGAGCTGGACATGGTCTCTGGACCTCAGTGGCCCTAACTGATCCAATGGCAGGAATAAAACAACAACAAAAAAATAAAGTAAATCTAGCATGTAATTTATCTTTCCTCTTATTCTACTTGTTTTGTGTTTTGTTTGATTGGAAAGCCCCCTGATGTTATATGTCTTAATTAAAGCTTGTGAAAGTCAGGCTTGTATGATCTTGACGTTAGAGGAGAAAATTGGAGCCCAGTAATTGTTAATAAGAATAGAGTGTACAACTAGCAATAAGCATAGAATTATCAAGTTTAGTATTAGCTCAACACATTAATTGTATATAGCATTGGTTTATGTTCAAAATACTATTGGGAAATTTATTATTATTTTTATATAAAAAAAACCACACTTTTTTTTTTTTTGAGAAGAGAGGAAGAAGGAATTCAGTTTTTAATCTGCCAAGTTACGATGACCGAGTTACAGTCACAGCTGGGAGTGAAAAATGTCAAAAATTTCCAGGGATGTCTCCTAAGTGTACCATCATGTCATTTTCATAGAATCATGGAATGGTTTGGGTTGGAAGGGACCTTTAAAGATCATCTACTCCAACCCCCAACTTCATTTCACCAGTTATTTAATTGAAATTGTCATTTTCTCTTCCCTGTATCTGCTATCACTTCCCTTCCCACAGAGCTTTTTGGGATGTTTACAAATGCTTAAACATTGCCAGAGCAGAAGCATGGAAATGTTTTTAAATCATAACAAATGGCTTCCAGCTGATTTGCAAGGAGGGGTGCCTTCCTACACATTTAACCTTATTCATCCTGTAATTATGGCAAACTGATTATAGGAACTTCAAATGCACCAAAAAGAACCTTTTGCATGTGTAGCAAATCATTTCCAGTCTTTAAAGGGAGTAGGTTTAATCATCTTGATTGGAATTTGAACTTTGATATGGTAGCTTACAATGAAAAACTCAGAAATACAGTGAATTTGGGTAGTTTTATGAGTGGAGTAATTGCCCTTATTTGAACTAGATAGTTTTTAAAACATGTACTTTGTCTATGTTTTTCCTTTGGTATCTGCATTTCAGTATAGATTCTGTTTTATTTTTAAATCAATGGTACAATGAAAACAGAAAAGCCATCGTGTTTTTAAAAATTTGCACCAAATTAAAATTATTTGGCAGTGGTTGTAACAAGAAGTAACAGAGGCTGGGTCTGCTTTTAAAAATTTGATTTCAGGAGTATATATGCTGGGATCCTGAAGGCAAATCTCAGTGGACTGATTGATCTCAGTCCATTGGATGTCACAGTCTGAGCTGCAGATGAGAAAAGATTGGTGGTAGTGATTACCAGGAATACCTTCTCGAGGTGATTTTTTTTTTTCTTCATGTGCTGGCAACAGCAAATAGAAAACCTAATGTAATTGAATAGTTTGAGTGTCCACAGGTATGTTCTCTCTGGTTTATTACTGAATTTCATGCCTGTCAGGACTATCAAGAAACTGTTCCAGGAATTTTTTATCATACCTTTTGTAGATGACCATGCTCTGAATATGGATATCTTTAGGACAGATAGCAGAAATACCATTTCAAAAGATGTATCTACATTAGCACCTGTAATGAGTTCATACATTCAAATAATGCCTCTCCCTGTTCATTTTCATCAGGTCCTCAGAGCAGGTACTAAATAAATTTTACGTTTTCCACCACCACTCATTTGGTGAAAACTTGCCCTTGAAAGATGAGCATGCTGAGCACTAATTCGGTAAACGCCAACAGCCATGGAAGCTAGAAGCAGTACTGAAAAGGTATTTTTAACCTTCTATGCAGAAGCCCAACAGCACTTTGAGTGTTAGATTTGGAAGTTCAGCATTTGATTAGAGCCTGGGCTGCTCTTATAAGGACTAGTCGCAGATGCAGCCTGACCTGTGTCCTCACACCTGTGTCTGGTGAGAAGGGTCTGACCTTCCCTCCTAATTTAGCTTTTCTGTGGTCATCTAACTGTCAGATGCCTTGGGACTTGGATATTTTACTTCGCTTGAGTGGGACTTGGGATGGCATACAGCTGCTGGAGGCATAGCTTCCTGCTTGCAGGTGATTTACCAGGTGGGGAAAATGCTGTGCCATTTTTTTTCCAGTTTTTGTGTCAGGGCCAATCTATTTCTGGATTGTACTGTTTCTCATGCATCACAGTTAAATCATTTATTTCTTGGTGACTTGAGGGGTTACTGTTCTCTCCCAGTGATACCAGCTCAGCTGCAATTCACTGAAGGTGCAAACTGCTATAGGATGTTACCAGTGACGACTACTCATCTTCCCTCATTGTTTGAACATTATACTGATATATTGGCATTGCAGTTTATAAAGCTCAGATTTTCCTTGGCAGATTTCTGAGTTTGGACAAGGGGAACTAGAAAATGAAGGTGAGATCAGACAGTATCTTACAGCATGTCTAGGATTCCTACTAGGACAATCTGTGCCGTTGTAAAACTTGTGATAGAAATCAGAATGAAAAAAAACATAGTATGTCTTTGCATTATGAGACCTGTCAAATCAATTTCTGGTGAATAATAGCCTTACCATACTCTAGGGAACTCTCTGTGGATCTATTTTCCTTTAGCCACAAGCGATAGGCTAATATTTTGACTACTACCCGACAAAACTCTTTTTCTTACAAGTGTTAAAACTTCAGACATGAAAGCAACCTTTTCGGTATTGCATAAGCAGAGTTTCCTGAAATAGATGTGTACTATTCCATTTCTCTGTAATAAAAGCATTTCCCAAATAACAGTGATGCGCAAAGAAGCAATGCATTGGTTTCTGCAGTGTTGTTTTGAGTAATGATATTGAGCAATTCCTTGGAGGCTGAGGCTTTGCTTCAGTCTTTTGTAAGGGAGTTTTATGCTCCAAGTTTGAGAATGACAACAAGACTGCTAGACTCCTAGGAAAAAGAGCTCAAAGCAGTCACTCCTTTGTGTATTGGCGTAGCTTGAAGGAAGCTTTAGGCATGTCAGTAAAGCAACCAGAATTGAATTATGCTGCCCTAAAGATGAGGGACCTGAATCACAAGAAGTGACTAGTGGCAGAAGGAGGGGGCAGATGCACTCAGAGGGTCCTGAAACGGGCCTTGATGCAGCAGGGGAGGTGGCAGGAACGCATCCAGCATTTATGTTTTAGCGTAAGTTATGAATGGCCGCTTCTTTGCATTAAATCTAAAGAGGGCCCAAAATACATGAGCATTTTGGTCCTGGTCCCAAAGACCCTAAAATGTAAATAGACTTTACTAATATTATTGCTCAACCATGAAGCACAGCTGAATACAAGAATTCTAATTTTCCAGAACACAGATGCAAATTGTTGGAAACAAATTCATGCTTTGTCACTTCAGTATTTTAATTCTACAAGTGACATGAAAACAGTTCTCTCTCATTATAACATAACTTGCACTGTAGGCAATCAAATTCTTTTAATACAAAATGTGTCAAAAAATATGGTGCTGAAATGACACTGTAAATTTTGAACATTATTGTGATCTTTGTTTTCCTCCAAAGGTACTTGGATTCTTGTTTTAGCTTATTGCTACTTTACAGAGGAAAATCAATCTAAAAATCACATTTCTTCCAGTCCCAATTTTTATAAGTGTTTTGGCTGAGACAAAGAGAGTTCAGAGTCAAAGAAAAAAAAGTTAATTTACTCCTTACTTTTTGTACATGCATATGTATAGGAATTTTTACTTAAACAGCTGAAAGGCTGTACTGTACTTCATGTGCCCTTCCTCTTTCTCAAGCTCTTAGACTTGCAGCAATCCATGAGAGGCAGCATGATGTCATTATAATCACAGAACAATTTTCTTCCTACTGGAAAGAAACACGTTGTTCCCCCTCAGTAAAAGAAAATTGAAGCTTTGAATGTTGCAAATAAAAAAAAAAAATTAAGTTGCTATTTATCCTTAATTACTGTAGATCTTTCAGAAGCAAGCAGGAGATGTTACAATTCAAAAGCAAGTATCTTTCCTTAGTCTTTGTTCTATTAAAAACCATGGCTTTGGTTTTGTTCCTTCCCACCATCTGCACAAGGGTTGTGTTTGTTTGTGTGCATGTGTGTAGATTTATTTTTGTGATCCAGGCAGCACCAACATAGCACCCGGGGCTGTTTCAGAGAGCAAGATGACTGGTCCCTGAATGTTTGTTGGTCAGGTATTTGTCATACCTGAAGTACCTAAGTAACTACCTGGGGTGACACACAGTGTCTCATCAGTATTCAGAGCCAGTGCTGAGAGTGGGAGAGGGAAGGGGTATGGTGAGGGGGGAATCACTCAGAAGTAAGACAAGATAAAAGGAGCATGCTGAGAAGAAAAGATAGTTGTTTCCTAATTGAGCTGGGGAGGAAAATAAAATGGCCTGTGGTATGCTCCCTCTGATCCATCCTTCCTTCGCATGGAGGGATGATGCTGTACCTGGCAAGTTGTCAGCCCTGTGATAATACATAAGAACAGTCACAGATGTTGTACATTGCAGGTGGTTAAAACATACTATTATCCTCCTTTGCAACATTTGCTACGCAAGCACAAGTGCTCAGATTTACGCATATGCTATGAACTTTTTGTCTGAGAAGGCTAGCTCCTTCCTCAAACCAGGATAGTTTTTCTATGCTGTATACAGTCAATGTATGAGGTGTGAGGGGTTGCATCTCTCCTTCTCATGGGGTAGATGAATGTTATGAGGAAAATTGAGAGCTTAGCTGTTGACATGGTGATGTTGTTTTGACTGTAAATTACTTACCCTGAGGCTAACTCTATGGTTTCCTAATGGCTATCTCAACTGGAGGTCCCAGTAGGGGTGAACAAACTGAAATGCAGTGGGTCTCCACTGTCTCCGGTGTAGTCCTTGCTTGAGCAAATACCTTTTCATCCAGCTAGGATGTTGTCACCATTCCTTGGCAAAGCACAGCTTTAGCACCTTCAGTTTACAATATTGTAGCTGTACTGTATTGCATTCTTACGATATGGTCTGCTTGGGGATAAATCTATTGTTAGCCACCGAGAGGATTTCTGCTGCTGTGAAAATCAGCATCCTGCCTCCAGCGTGAGGCAAGCTGCCTTGACTACAAACTGCACCTCCGAGGAAAGGTTAGATTTCTTTTCCAGATGGTGCTCAAGGAGTTATCCAGGATTTTTAGGTGGATGAATAATCTAGAACTTACTGATTTGACTTGCTTGACTTTAGAAAGAGATTGGAGTGCTGTGTGTAACCTCCTCATTACTAAGTTAATGTAACCATTCTCTGTGAACCTGAGTGCTTGTTTTCTGGCTGTACAGGGAGATCATCAAGCTGGGAATACATGTTTCTCTGTGGCTGAAATTAATTTCAGCTCCACAAACACAGAACCTAGCGTTACATGAACATGACAGCTGCTTCCTTACTCCTTTGTTATGGCTTTGTTATGGCTTTTCTAGGCTGTAGTGAGTGTGTGGGCACCTATTGTTGTATGGAGCAGATGAGGATTAAGAACTTGCTGCTTGTGCAGCGTAAGAAGGGAGGGCTTTAAACCTGAAAGACAGCGTCCATGAAAACAGGCTGGCTGAGAAGTTATTTCAAAGGAGGAAATAAGGTTTATTGTCTGCAAAAATGAAAACGTTCTTGCAGTAAAGACCCAGAATTGTTGAGCTTACACTGAAATGCAAAGCCTGCAGGAAACACTGAAGAGTGGGCAGAATTAGGTCCTGAGTGGACATAGCTTTCAATCTCTGTTCTAAGAGTAGCCATATTAATGAAATCTATATTATGCTTTGTAAAAACCAAAAAGAATCATGCTGTATCTTAGCCAGGACAACAGAGTGACCAGTTTTACATGAAGTGTCAAATTAGCTATCATGTGTCCGAATTTTACCTCTGGGGAAAATGTGCTGCAGTTGCAAGCTAGTAGGGCACGGGTCATCTTGTGTCACTCATAACTACACAGGGCTGCTGTTCTGACAACATAATGCAATATGCTTATATTTTTGTACTTGCTGTGAGATGCTAAGTTTACCAAACCTACAAGGACCTGTCTTCAAATAAATACTTTATCTTGTCAAAAATTTTAGGGTTGTATAGATGCTGGGGTGCAGAATTTATGGCAGCAGAATTCAGATTTAAGATAAAGAACTAAAGTACCTAATGCAAGAGCATGTAATCTCTTGGACCACATGAATAAAATACATATGTGATATTATTTTTTTTAAATGCAGAAAACAAAATATGCCTTGATGATTGCATAGCACTGGTTTATTTTCCTTGCATTGTATTGCAATTCTGCAAAATTTCCGTGGAATTTAAGAGTCATTTACTCTTTCCTTGTTTGTAGGAAGTTTTGTGTAGTTAGGTGAATGGTTTGCAGAACAATCTGTCATGAGATTTGCTTCAGTTTGTCACAATGTCTTTAATATTTCTGTGTTACTGAAAATAATACGTCTACAAGACAGCTGTACAGAATTAGCTGTTTAAATAGGGCTCATGTTTTAATCTGTTCAAACAGGTAAGAATGCAAGACAATCAGTCAAGCCACAGAAACATAACATGACTAAATATCCAATTTAAAAAAAAAATTAAGTACTTTGAATTATATTTTAAAGAGTCTTTGGAAAAGCACTGTTTTGCAATTACAAGCTCAAAACTGCTCAGAATAGTTTAATGACATTTTATTTCTTTTCTTTTATTTTTTTCCCCTTCTCTTTTTCTCTTGGATTTATAGCTACAGCCCTTTTCTTGAAACATGGCTAAAACAGGAGCTCCACAATCGTCCCCACCTTACATAAGCTATTTTTTTTTAACTGCTTACACATGATGCACCTGCAATTGCAGCATCACTCTTCCATTTTGGGTTTTTGTTGGTTTAGGTTTTGGTGGGAAGTGAGAAAAGGAGGGAATAAACAAGCATGTTATTGTTGTATTATTGTCTTGAAACCAGCCTGCTCCAGGCTTCATTAGGAAGCAAGGAGGATGAAAAGTGCTGGCTGCAGCAAGTTACTTGTTGCCTAGTGACACCATCAGACCTATAAACTCAGGCTTAACTCCAGTCCTCTTAACCCTCTCGTGTCCACAAGCTGCATTTTATTACTAGCCAATTCCTGTTTTGACCACTAAGGAATCTGCATTTTTAACAAAAACAATACTGTGCCACTAGATGCCAGTAAAAATCAGAGAGAGAGGGATGGACAGCTTGCAAGTGAAATTAAAAAATAGTTATTTTTTTAATAAAGGATCGAGATAATTTTTATGTCCTCTTCCAGCAAAGCTGAACCTGGAAATGCCATTGAAAAGTAACATGTAAATACAAGTGTGAGGCTTGTTTTGCAAACAGCATCATGTCAATGAAAGATGAAGGGAGTACCCCTTCCTAGGCTCTGGCTTGACGCCTCATAACTGGTAGTACATGTTTCTCTCCTAGTCATATATGTGATAAATTGTTTTCTGTAGTTTTGTGCTTGGCCATTGTTGATGAGGGCAAAATTCTTTTTTCTTTTGTAGAAGCTAGAAAACTTATTCAAACCCCACCTAATTAATGAGATGCCCATTTGCTGACAATTGCCAGGGGAAGGTTACATGGCAGAGATGTTGTATCTATGCTTCATAAAGACATCACTATTTTTATAGGATGTGCTTTCATATCAGAATAGCTTAAATAGCTTCAGGTTTTGGTATTTTTCCTGTTGATTTAGTTTCAGTTTTTCTACTAATATGTATTTTGAAAGACTGTAGATCATTCAGCAACATAGCAAAAAGTTCAGAGTTTAACTGCTGTCTCTCCCCCAACAAGTATATTTGAAAGTGATTTTTAGCTCTACTAACAGTGGCAGCATTAGAGTTGGAAATTCTTTAAATCTGAAATAAAAAATCACACTGTTAGTGTAAGTGAAGTCTTTCAATCGGTATTCACAAAACCAACAAAACTTAGAAAAGCTCTCTTCTGTTGGAAGAACACATACTAGATACATATAACAAAATGCAAAATTAGAGGTCAAAGGTAGAGAAATGTATTCATTGGGATTCCCTTTTACCAATCTGTTCCTGTTTCCTATAGAATATCTGAGTTATTCTATTGCTCTTTGCTTTAAGGTAGTTGGCAATGAGGAACCCACAGGCCATGTGGTCTCAGTGCATACAACGAGGTTAACATCTGCTCTCCACAACCTTCCTCCAGCCTGCTCCCGCAGGGCCCTTTGCCCTGAAATGCTTTTCTCTGTCCCAAGGGACCAGAGGACTTTGCTCCCCACTAATTACCCATTCTCCACCCTTTCTTTCTCAGCACTCAGGAAGGTTTCTGAACTTGCTAAAAAGATGGGTGTGCATGAAAAGAAAAAAACTTTCCAAGGCCTTCTGTGGGCCAGAGGAGCTTTCAAGTGTTGACATAAAATATAGATAATCTGCATTTGTGTAGAAATAATTTGCAACTGGTTAGAAAGGATGTAGTTGCTGTTTCATTTTTTGTTTTGCTTTGTTCTCCTGAAAACTTCGTTCCTCTGTAGGATTATTTGGGAAGAGGGGGTTTCACTGGCTTTCCAAAGTACAGAGAGGTGAATTTCTGGCCCACACCTTACTGCTGGAAATTGCACAGTTGAGTTATACTGGTACTGTGCCAGAGTTAAAAATCTCCTGCTTCACCATGCTGTCTGAGATCTGGAAGATACGCAGTGGTATCGATTTGGTAGTATAGCTGAGATAACAAGCACAGGTTGGACATCATAGATAACGTTGGAAAAGTTAAACTGAGAGCAATAGGGAGGAAAAATTTTTCAACCTACCCCAAACCTGACTGAGGATGTGAAAATCCAAAGTTTTAGCCTACGCTCACTGAAAAGTGAAATATTTCTCAGAGTAATTTTTTATAGAATTACCTGACCCAAGAGCTCTAAGCCTTCCATAACCTAATGTATTTCACAGAGATGCAGGTCAGATAGTAACTAACAGAAATTAAACACAAAAGAAGAGATAAACTGAAACTTCTGCTTCATTAATTTTATTTTCTGCTTTTGTAGCCTGTTCTTTTTTGGTAGCGGCTGGTTAGCAATTAAAATGTGATTAGCATATAATGGTAATTGTTAATGTGGAAGCACTGAAATTCTTTGTCTCAGTAATTGCTTTCTCATTAGCAGTGAGAATTACTGTGTGTTTTAACTGCTAGCCAAAGCTTGGGAGCCATGGAACACTGAAGTTTCCTTTGAAATCATGAAAATCAGCGATTTCTGTATCACACGATTTGGACTTACCTGGAGTAAAAATGCTTCTCGGTGACTACCTGGAAGTCATTAGAAATAAGTGAAGACAATTTCTAGGCTTCTGTTGGGACAAGGCCATTCAGCTCCATAAGGGATAATGTTCCAGTCGAGATAGATTATTTTTTATTAACCCCAGAAATCCCATAGCTTCCAGACATCAGATAGACTAGGTTGCTAGACATCCAGAAAGTCAGTAGAGTACAATCCAAAGCACAGAGAATAGTTGGTAGAGGTTGTATTCCCAAAGCAGAGATGGAAGCATTAATATCGTTATGCAAAGCAGTGTACAATTTTATTTGGAGTATTTTCTTCATCAGCAGAGAGAAATTCACATTGGAATAAGTGTAGAGAAGGCCTACTGACAGCACTTAGTGATGAAGAAAATTTCTTAGGAAACAATGCTAAAAGAGTGTGGTTGGTTTAATTAATTAGAATAAATATGACAGGGAAGGGGGAAATACCATTGCCTTCTTAAAAGTGAGCAATGTGAAAACATTAGGGAAAATGAACTGCTGTTTAGGTTAAAGGAAAGCATTGATATAAATTGATCCCAAACACATTTAGCCTGGAAACTGGAAGAAAGCTTCCAGGCATCAGCAGAAGCAAGGTTTTGAAACAGCCTTTCAACACAAAGCAGTGTGGACACAAAAGAGATCTGTATGGTGCTTCCTGTCTATAAAAAAGATTGTACATTGTGTTTGCTTACTAAAGCAGAAGCCAGTGATGGGCTACACAAGAAAGTCCCTTCAGCTTCCACTTCCTTCTGAATAATCTTTAAAGAATGGTTGTGTTAACTGAATGAAAGTGTACGGTAAGGTGACCAAAGGTATTTCAGGTTAAATAACACATTTTCTTTACTTTAACTGCAAGAGAAAACATGGTAAATGTTCAAGAGATAAAGTATTAATTAAAGTAGTGCAAAGAGTTGGAAACTCGACACATGGAATTTATATCATTATTTAGTAAGTAGACTCTACAGCTATTACAAATTTAAGATTTCACTTAAATGTTTCCATCTTGATGTGGCTTGCTAAAGAACTTACTGAAATGCATTATAGCTTTGTATGTTAAAAAGCCCCCAAGTTATTAATCAGGTAACTTCAATGTTTAACTATGATTTTCCAGTTAGGTATTTTGCTCTTTGTCATGATTATTTTCCTCACAACTACATGAAACATTAATTGGAAATAGGAAATAATTTTTATGCCCTAGAAAAACTACAATTTGAAGTTTCTTCTCTCATGCTGTAATAAGATATCTATAAGACACATATCTGATTCTACACTGGGTTGGTTTGTATGTGTTTCAACCCAAGTTTCCCCTCCACAATATTTAAATAAATTACTAGTTATCTTAGATTTTAAGATTAAATTCTGGTTTGAAACACAAATTTCTGTTTAAAAAATGAGCCAATTGGACAGGTTCAGAACACCTTTTTTAAGGAGGGGAAAAAAAAGTAAAAATCAATCATATCAAGCTTTCTAAGTTTGTTTCACAAATTACTTTATTCCAGTGAAATACCATTTTCATTGCACGGTTGCTAACTGGCTCTATCTCTATCAGTGAACAACGCATTCCTCAAATAGTTCTTCCTTTTTTATTGTCTGGACCATCTGCTGTGCTGTGAGCAGCTACTATTTTGAGCCTTTTCCCTTTAAGTACAAGTTTCAAATTAAATTAAGCCTTTGTAAAAGCTGAAATTATTGCCAAAGCATGTTCATAAGTGTTGATGTGCTTTTGTGGGTTTTTTTAAAGCCTTTTCAGAAATTTCAGGCAGTAATGACCCTTAAAGCAGCATGAAGGACGTCCTGAACTGTCTCTGAGGATGCATTTTAATAAGTTGGTTACAAATCATTTGTTTAAAAAAAAAAACCTTAGCTGAAAATAATAAAACAAATCTTGAAAAAGTATTGTGGTGAAAAACTATCAAGGAGTCCAGTTATACATGGCATCATTACCATAATAAATAAAAAGCAGAGAGATTAGGGCAGCAATCGTCGTGCATATCTGACGGCACCTGGGCATTTGCAGGCCTGCATGCTTTCCCACACAGCTAGTAAATCATCTTCCATGAAGATCTTTGATGGATGCAGTGAATGACACACGAAGAATGCATGGAGTCTGGTGCCAGCTCTCTGCATGATCTGCCACTAGTAATACTGCTAATGTCACAGCTTGTAAGGGGGTGTCTACATTGCCCAGTTCAGCGATGCATGGAGATGGGCGAGCTTGTCCAAATACTGGAAGCATTATAACCTTCTGAGTTTGGCACTTGGCCGGGACTAATTTACCATACTTCCTTTGCTCGGTACTCTTTCCAACATCTGGATGAGTTCAGGTACATGGCAGAATACTGAGCGGTGCAGACATGCTCATAGTAAGCAGAAAATCTTTTTCACCAGGTGTAGAGACCAGGTAAAGACACATTTTATAAGTGCAGTAACAGATTGACCATAATGGGTCCATTTAGGTGGAAGAGGGAATAAGATAAAAGAAATGACATAATTCAAGCCTCTAATATGAGTCGGTTAAGTTTCAGGTTTGACATGTTTTATTTTAGGTTAAAACTGTAAGCTAGTAGCTAGATTCAGCTGTGATAAAGTAGCATCATTATCTAAGTCCACTAGTGTAACTAGACAAATATTCTTATTTCAAACCCATTCAACTGGACTGGGGTTGTTCCAATGACACCAGCAACTCTGGTTGAGAACTGGGATTTAAGGTGCCTCGTCCCCTCATTTTGGCCTATATCTTCATGTAGCATGAAACACAAACGTTACTTTTCAGATTTTGTTCCCTAATTCAGGTGTAGGGCTTAAAAGCCTTGATTTTCATGACTTCTAGTTGTGTAGTCCTCTTTCAAATAGAGGATAACAGCCTCTGCTTTTCCCCCTTCCTTTGCACTTTCCAGCTGCACCCAGAGGCAAAGTGGGAAAACCTGTGCATGTGTTCTGAGAAATGACTGGTAGAGCTGATAGCGTAAATGAAACAGCATGGAGGTTTCGGTATAACTGTTGTAAAGGTTTTTGTCCGAGAGGATATATCTGGATATGAATTTGAAAGTCAAATTTGTAATTGATTTTCATATTTAGCTAATATTCTGTGTTAAAGATGATGTGGCACAAGCAGCTGATCCTAGCCTGAAACTGAGGAAAATGTATGAGTTCGCCTGCTTATCCTTGGAAGTGTGTTCTAGTGTAGCTATGCAGCACTTGTAACCAGAAGAAATGCTCACTGTAAATCACTCTTATGGTTAATGTCTAACCCAGGGGTAAAATTATGTCAGCAGAATTATTTTAATGAAAAGTGCTTTTTTTTTTTCTGAAAGGGTTTTATTCTAATACAGGTTCCCTTCAGATTTCTTCAGTACATATATATGCGTTGATTGTCTTCTATTTGATGCATTAATCTAAAATTCAGAGAAATACTGCCTGTAAATAGACTATATCCAGCAGTTCTTCCCTTACTTGAAAGCTCAAAGATTAAAACTGTGAATTACCTAAACAACATCAACAAATGCTTCTTTTAGCTGTCTATGAGCATTGAAACATAGTGTTAATTTATCCCTTACTACTTTAAAACTTAATGCATTGCGTCTTGGTTTATTTGCCCCATTTGTGAAATTGTCATTGAATGTTTTGCAAATAAAATGCTGTGTCACTGTGATTTCAATAACAGTAATGCACAAAAACATAATGTAATTTTATCTATTTTCTTGATATATAAGCCAAAAAAACCCCCCCAAATCCCAGGTGGGCAAAACATACTAATTAATGTGCCTCTCAGTAAGTCTATTTTTAATATACATATAAGTATGTTAAACTACTTCAGCATTTGTCAGTAACACAGGGGAGATTAGTGCGTTAAATTCGCTAAGTGCCAGAGTGTGGGTTTTTTGCTAGTATCTCAGCTCTGTTAGTTCTGTTGTCTTGCTACTCACATCTAATACTGTTGTTGTCAGTACTGCTGTTCCACCTATACCTGTACCTAGCAATATGCACTCATTTCTTCCAAAAGCCTGCATCTCTTAGCACTTCATCTGCTTCAAAACTTAAGGAGGCGTGGTGCATGGCAGTACTTGAACAGGTAGCTGTTGAAGAAAATCAACACTTCTGCTGTAAGCAGAGCTGTTGGGTTTATAGGTGACTTAAATACTTGTGTTTCTAGACCTACATTCCCTCTGAATGGTGAAACATCTGTGAAAGCAGTGCCTTCTAAGAGCACAGCTATAACCTCACCCCATTTTGGCTGACGATGGGGGGCTCTAACTGGAGGGATTAACCAGTCATCGAATAGCTTTGCATTTTGTGATAGTTACTAATTTTTTGATTTTGCATCAGTTCCAGCTACTACAAGTTCTTCAAATGCTTCAATATTTAATTTTAAAGGTATCCTGGCAGAAGCAGCACTTCTTCCAGATGATATATTGAAAATCATGATAGAATTCATTGGCATTGTTAATGTTATATATAATGCAAGGTACCAGTAATTATTACTGGATTCTGGCAAGTTATGCTTTGTTCCATGTAAACACATCATACTTTAGTGAGCAGTTTAGGTCTTCAACAACAGGTTATTAGGTATTTTCTGTGCATAATTTTGACTGTGAGACAAATGGGATAGATATGGATTTGGGGGCTGTACAGCAAAAAGAGGGAGCTCTTCATATTCCCTGTTTCTCATGTGACCTGTTAGTCTCCAGGTTTCCTTTCTGTTTGGCTGTTGTCTTTGAGAGATAATAAACAGTTGATATCTAAGTAAATAGCAATGAGTGGCCCTTGACAGCTTTATTATGGCTATTATGTTATGGTACATTAAGTTTTTAATGAAATAAAATATGGCAGATTGCCAAATTATGTGATGATAATTTCAGGAAGCTGTAAACAGGTTACTCAGTAGTTCATAATTGGTGCAGGTAATTTAGCATTCAGGAAACTTCCACCCACTGATAGTAATTAAGATCACATTTTGGTTATGTGCGTTGATTATGAGTATCTGATCAAGAGAATCTCTCCCTTTCTTTCATGTGGTATTTCATCCTTAGTATTTTACTCTGCTGGGAGCAAATCTTGCCTTTTTATTTCACATCATGGAATGTGTCAGAGGAAAATACTGTAACAACATGTAATCTACCTGTGAATAACCTCGCTGCATGTGACTGGAGTTCTACTGTCAGAGAGCTCTGTGCTTCTGCTTAAAATGAAAATTTCCTTTATGGGGCTGCCTGGTGGAAAGCAGTCGGCTGGAAAGGACATCTTTCAGATCTAGTTCACCCACAATGAAGCCTTCAGCTCTTCTAAATGTTTCATTAAGGTTGTGTGGGAGAAAGTGGCCAACCCAGCAGGTGTGTAGGGATGCTGTCAAAATAACCAGAAAATGCAGGAACTTCCCGCCTATTGTGGGGCCAGCATGGAAGCTGGATTCAAGAGGGCTGTCAGCAAGATGCCAGAGCCACTGTGATCCGGAGGGAGCATCCCCAAGGATGCAGCTTCCAGGCCACTGATAACAGGGAAACCGAGACAGACTTGAGGCTGGAAAATGGCACACCTGAGCTGACCATCATAGTCTGGACCACCACCCCAAATCAAGCCCCAGGAATCCCAGCATCAGCATTGTTAGGTGATCCTGTGCAACCCAAGTTGGGAAAGAGGGTAACTGGGTTACTGCAGCGGAGCATCCTCTGCCTCCCAGACTTGTGTAACTTGCCGGAATTGAAGCCCACGCTGGGAGAAACAGTGCTGCCATGTTGCCATGGCAACGGCAGGGACCTGTCAACACCTCTCTCCCTAATAGTGACAAATGGTACTTATTACATCAGCACTAATTTCATCCGATCCCTTTCAGATGAAGATACTTAGTCCTTGCTGATCAAATTGTGTCGCTGTAATTACTGAGAACAGACCTTATTAAATGACAGCGCTCCTTACTCATTGCCTTGTCTCATGCCGAAGCTTATCATTTTCCCCGTTTCCCTACTTTTGGTGGTGCACTTGGCTGCCCTCAGGGCACACTCCCCATCCAAAAGTGGTGACATTTTGCATAGGTCACAGAGAGTGCAGGTGATAGGTAGGAGGCTGCATCTGGTTCCTGTATTTTAATACATATCAAAAAATTAGACCCAGACCTTCAGAGCACATGAAGCAAAACTTAAATGCATGTGAAACTGCACAGTCCTTGCTACAGAAAGAAAAAGTACCTGTCTACATGTTTGTGGAAAGTAGCCCAACTTTAGGTTGGGCTCACTGCATTTATTGGAGAGCACATGCTGCAGATATCACTACTTGATATTCCAGGTTTAACAAAAGACTTTATACAAGTGCAGCGAAAAAAGTACAGAAAATCACCTAGGGAGGAGAAATTTAGACTGGAAATCCAGAGGATGCAAGCTACTCTCTGCCACTGATCTTCAGGTTGGTGTCATATGTGTGATTTTCCTCCATCAGCTCCTAACCACGAGCTCCCCCTCGTCTGCAAAAGACTGGAAAGTCCTATGCAGTGAAGATAATGATTTGCACAGCATCAGGATACTCCATTCACAGATCAGGACCCCCTTGTCACATACAAATTAGAAAAAATGTGCTCTGCCCCTGTGGACTTTTGAAGTTGGCATTATGGTTTTCCTGCTCTGTCTGGTGGTGTTTGATGCAACTATTTCTAGCTTGCAGGTTCACTTTTTGATTTTTCCTGAAGTTAGGATGGCAGGTTTTATTTTGATGCCCTTCTGCTTCAGGATGAACAAAACAGTGACTAGAAGAAGTCTTTAGAAAAGGATGGCCTTTTATTGTGGAGTAAACAAACTGGGAGGAAAGGGAAGTTAAGTAGCATCCAAGTTAGCACTCAAATTCTGATACTGTTTTGAAAAAGATGAGTGTGAGCAAAGTGTGACAAGTTACACAGCGAGTCACGGGGCAAAGAGAATTTTAAATAAGGACGTCCTTCATTTCTGTCATTGTTCTTAAAAGGAGAGTTACTTGTCTTTTACAGATGTCATATGAAACTATATGTGCAACTATTATTTTTCACAATGTTATCACCTTGACATTATACAAAAAATTCAATACTATTAGTATTATTGCTTGGTCATCTCATTAGTTGACCAAATCATACAAGACTCCTATTACTATGCTTTTCAAACATATAGAATTCTGAACATCTGCTAAAGGGATAATAAGGTTCATTTTATTGTTATACAATAAATAAATAATAATAAATACATTCACCTTATCATCAGAAAAAACAGAGAAAGTCATAAGGATAATGAACGTAAATTTAAAATCATGGCAACTAGTTTACGTCACAGCTAGCAAGAAGTGGGAGATGCTGGAAGAACTCCTTCCCAGGGTGTAGATAAGTGCATTGTTGCTCATTTCAACCTTTATCAGAGACCTTTTGTTAAAGTTATAGTTTGGGACAATTGGAAAGTATTTAGTAGGTCTCAGGATGATAAATTTTCTGTGCCTGATTGCCATTTAGATGTTAAAGTGCTATGTTTTTGTTTGTTTGTTTATTTTCTTAATTTACATTGGGGTTTGGTCATTTCATAGACTTAGAATAGAATGGATTATTTCACTTGGAAGGGACCTACAACTACCATCCAGTCCAACTGCCTGACCAATTCAGGGCTGGCCAAAAGTTAAAGCCTGTTATTAAGGGCATTGTCCAAATGCCTCTTAAACACTGACAGGCTTGGGGCATCGACCACCTCTCTAGGAAGCCTGTTCCAGTGTTTGACCACCCTCTCAGTATAGAAATGCTTCCTAAGGTCCAGTCTAAACCTTCCCTGGTGCAGGTTTGGACCATCACCACATGTCCCATTACTGGATCTCAGAGAGAAGAGCTCAACACCTCCCTCTCCACACCCCCTCCTCAAGAAGCTGCAGAGAGCAATGAGGTCACCCCTCAGCCTCCTTTTCTCCAAACTAGACAAGCCCAAAGTCCTTAGCGGCTCCTCACAGGCCATGCCTTCCAGCCCTTCCACCAGCTTTGCTGCCCTCCTCTGGATGCATTCGAAGACCTTCACATCCTTCTTAAATTGTGTGGCCAAACTGCACACAGCGCTCCAGGTGAGGCCGCACCAACACTGAATACAGCAGGATAATCACCTCTTTTGACCAGCTGGCTATGCTGTGTTTGATGCACCCCAGGATGGGGTTTGCCCTTGTGGCTGCCAGGGTACGCTGCTGGCTCACCTTGAGCCTGCTGTCGGCCAGCACCCCCAGATCCCTTTCTGCAGGGCTGCTCTCCAGCTGCTCCTCTCCCAGCTTATACTTGTGCCCAGCATTACTCCACCCTACATGCAGAATCCAGCATTTTGACCTGTTAAACTTCATCCTATTAGTCATAGCCCAAAGTCCAATCTATCTAGATCCTTCTGCAAGGTGTCTTGACCTTCAAGACAGTCAACAGCATCTCCCAGTTTGGCATCATAAGCAAACATGCTAATGGTGCATTCAACTTCTGCATCCAGATCATTGATAAATATTTGAACAGCACTGGCCCTAGAATTGAACCCTGAGGAACACTGGTGGTGACCACTCACCAGCCAGATGTAGCCGCATTCACTACAACCCTTTGAGCTCTGCCCTTCAGCCAGTTCTTCACCCAGCGCACCGTGAACCCACTCATCCCACATTTGGACAACTTGTCCAGAAGGATGCTGTGAGGGACAGTATCAAAAGCCTTACTAAAAATCCAGAAAAACTACATCCACCACCTTCCCTTCATCCACTAGGTGGGCGACCTTATCATAGAAGGATGTCAGATTAGTTATACAGGACTTTCCCTTTGTGAGCCCATGTTGACCGTGCCTGATGATTGCATTATTCTTTAAATGCCATGAGGCTGGTGTAAATGTGGTAAAGGAAAGGACTTGATGTTTTCAAATGTCTGGAAGATAGAAGCAGCTGTGTTTTTTCTTTGGTCAACACTTGCAGAATTTTTATGTAACTCATTTTCATTCATGTTAAGGAAATTCTCTTGTAAATGTACAAATATTTCAGATTGCCAAATACCATGCACAGATTCCATGCCTACCATGCAAATTTTTTTTAATCTTCATTTAATTACTGGAACATAACAGTGGTATTTCAAGGCAATGACATTTGGTCGGTCCTCTGGGAAAATGCAGCCACAAATCATCTCAACACAAGAGTAGGTCAAATGGTAATAATCAAGTCATATTCATAACTCATTGGAAATAGACTATTCTGAAATTGCTACCTGATATAGAACTAATGCCTCATTAATCAGAAATACATCAACATAGGAACACTAGTTATGTCAGCTAGAATTATGAATGAGATTACAGGGAATGCCGTGTACAGTGTTACATTTAAGTAGATGCAGTCTTGCGTAGCCTCATACATGCTTAGAGGACTTGTTTCCATCATGGAAATGTAGTATGAACATAAAAGTATGCAAAATACATGTGTGAGAAAGCAAGCTATGCAGCTTTACACACTCAGATAGTATAAACAGCCTAATAAAGCCACGCTCTTTAGCGTATCTTACAACACAGTGAATGGCTTAATTTTAAATGAGTGAATCCCAAAGTCCTCCCTGTGGTAGAAAAGGGGGAGCTTAGCTAGAACAGAAAAGACCTCAGGGCTATATTATTTATACACACACACACACACACACACAAATATATATTTGCCTAAACTAGCATGCATGTAGTCCAGAGCTTGCTTTTTCTGTGCTTTAGGCAGCATGCAATTGAGCTCTGGTACACGAGCCCACCGCCTACTGTGTTCATATATGCTGAGTCTAATTAAAATCCTTAACCATTCAGCAAAACTTCATCTCCAGGTTCAGCAAAATTACGCAGCTACTAGTTCAAAGGGAGTGGAAGTCCAGATATCTTAGAATATAGGTAATACTTTTATGTGCAAAGGACTAGGCAGATGGACTGCAGGACTGCTAGTTCTGAAATCACTTAGTTGGTAGGTGTTTCAGACCCAGCTCTGAAATATGCCCCCAATATCCCTTAAACATGAAACATACAACTTACGTGTATGTATTTCAAGCCAGAAAGTTGCATTTATGCCAAGGCCTTAGACAAATGAAAAAAAAACATGCCTTCCCCCTGCTCCCCAAACCCTTGCCATCCACGTTTCCATTTAGACATTTTGGTGACTAAAATGGAAGTAGAACAAAGTTGCCTTGATTGATTCTCTAGTTACTTTACCTGTTCAAGATCCCTAATTTGTCACCCATGAGTTCTCTAAACATCCAAATTTCATTGTGTACATCTCCAGAGTTACCTTCCATTTTGTAGCAGTGAAGAGTCTGATTCCTATACTTCTAATGATTCTCTCAGGATCTTCAGCTAAAGTCCAAGCTCTTACACTTAGTTCAGGCATTTGAACCCTGTACCAAAACATAAAAACCAGAGCCACTTTCACACCACTGCACAGCTGTGGAGAAGCACTACTCTTGTCCTTAGGGTCTCCGTATTTTTCCTTGGAAGACCATGTACGTACACAGCATGATGCTTTCCCATTGCTGCATCTAGGCTGCTGTGAAAGTTTTATCCCAGTCACCTGGTTTTTTAGGCGGTACTTTTAGGCTGAACAGTACTGTCTGTGTGTATTGGTGGGCTCTGCTATAGGACTCTTGGATTTAGGTTTTATGCACCTCACGCATCTCAAATTCTTCTGACTTTTCCTTGTAATGCCAAAGTTGGGCTTAGAAAGAAAGACTTTTCTTAAGATGTCAAAAGTTTTGAAAGGTAAGTGTCTGGTTATGTTTATGTAGAAATTAAATGCTTCAGTTGTGTTTTTATACAGACATCTCATCTGCATTGCACAAAGGCCTTCACACAGCTGTGCACAGGCACACGTAAGGAAGCTCTTCCAGTCTGTGGCTCACACAGGGACCAGTTTATTGCAGCTTAATGCTGAAATTCAGCTATCTGTATTGTGTTGGCTTTTGAAAATACTCTCAGGTTATGTCTAAACTGCATGATGGCAGGAGTGTTTCTGAGCTCCTGTGTCCAAGTTCATGCCGTGGTAACACTGACTCCAAATCAAGGTGATACCCAAGTGCCTGTAATTGTCACCTGCCACTCACCCCCAGTGGTCTTTCCTTGGAAAAGAAGCTCGATTAGGACCTTGAAGTGTAAAATAGCATGCCCCTACTGCATATTCTTAGCATAGCTTGAAGCGTCCTGTGGTATAAATCCTTCTCTATAAAAGAAAATTTCAGTTTAATAACATTTCAGAACTATACTGGTAGTTTGAAGCCTCACTGTGGAGGGAAATATTAGCTGACATGTAACAAAATGGTAGAAAAGCTGTAAAGTTTAGAACTACTGTAAGCTAAATACTAAAGCCTTTGGTTTTAAAACCACAGGAAGATCATTCCAGCTGTTAAGCACTGAAATAACAAATCCTTCCATTTGCCCATACATTCTTGTATGGATGGAAATATGATATTGCTATAGACATGTAGTATTAAAACAGTACAAAGACCAGCTTGATCCTTTTGCAAAATGTAACCAATTAGCTCATTTATTTTTAGTGTCAATAGTAAAATTAACTGTCTAGTTGTGCCATGTTAATACTTCAGTCTTCCTACCAGTGCAATGGCTTCAGAAGTATTTGCACCTAAAATTAAGCCTTCTCTAATTAAAATATTAAACTTCTGAAATTCCCACAGTATCACATTTCTTATATATTCCTGCTTACCTATTTGGTGTTCTAAGACTGTGGATTTTTTCTGAGATTTTTAGTCTGGCTGCAAGTTAGTTTTCTTGGAATATGATAGTATTTTTGATAGACAGAGGTAAAAGCAAGTCCTGCTACAGGAGAACCTGCTTTAGCAGGAGGGTTGGACTAGATGATCTCACGAGGTCCCTTCCAACCCTTGCGATTCTGTGTTTCTGTGATTCTGTGATTTATTTGATGCTGCTTTTCAGGTTACAACCTTTACAACTGTTGTACTACTTGACAGTCCTTTGATGACACACAAAAAGTGATTTTGGGGTACCAGTTATAAAAAAAGTGCTGCTTGTGTGTTTTAATTGTTGTAGCAATGGTTAGTTTATTTATAAACCTATATTGTCATGGTATCTAATAACTGAAAAAATTATGCAGGACTGTAAAACTTCAGAAGACCTGCTGGTTTTCCTCTTCTCTTTCCCCTTGGTAGCATATGTCAATTTAATATGCACTTCATGCACGTTCTCTTGTTGGGTAACATTTCTGAGGAAAAGACATTATGATTGGCAAATATGTATTTTGTAAGATATACGTAGCTTAGTATATGTAGTAGAAAAAGGGAAACAGAGTAGATTAAAAAATGAAAAAACACATAAGAAAACATTCTGAAGATGCTGTCTGTTATCTGAATGGACAAGACAGCTGATACATATGGTCTTCTGCCCTTTGTGTATATTGTAATATATAATGAATTTTATGTCATTTAGTATGTACTCTAATACTTATGGAAAGTCAAAATGTTAAAAGTAGTATTCTATGCCACAGGCATGATTAAAGATATTCTGTTGTTGGGGAACTAGAATTATTAACATTGCAACAACTTTTAACACCACTTCACAAAAGAAATTACTGATCGAGCATTTGCTAAAGGTCCTCAGCCCTTGTCACTTTTTGCTGTGTAGCACTCAGGATAATCTTCAGAGTGTAGGATCCTTTTGTTTCAGGCTCTGCATTTGCGTCCCTTTTTGTGCTCTGTGACACTGTCCAGCTGTGAGAACTGCTCACACAAAGGGATGTGTTTAAATAAGTGAGTTCTTAAATACTAAGTTTCAAGATTCCATGTTCATACTGCCTTACGCCAACATCTAATTCAGGTATTGCTACTACTGGCATCTAAGTTAGGCACTGACACTAAGCAGCTGAAGAATGTTACCTATACATGGCTGGTGAAATGTAGCTGCCCATGGAGTCAGCTGAAGAGAAGTAGGTCTTCTGCTTGATGTAGACGTCTGTGACACACCATCCAAATATGACGCTATGTCCCGATGTCAGAATAGCAGCGTTGAACTTCACTCCCTGCAGTTAACATCCACAGTCCTTCCAAAAGATCTCCAAAACCATTAATGCTTTTTTGAAATACTGCATTTTAGGAAAATATGTGTGCTGTAGAACAGAATGGAAGACACCCCACTGTTGGGTTTCTCAGAGGCATTCCTTTGGGCAAGGAAAAGTTCACATGCAGAAGCAATGGTTATTCTCAGTAGAAAAGTAATTCAGTAAAGAAGAGAAGCTTCTGGTCAAAACAGATGCAAAAGGCCTCAGTAACAGGGAAAAATGTCAATGACTTCAAACTTCGTGTTTGAGTGGGGTTATTTCTAACCATGTTGTTAAAAGCTGAGGGTGTGTCTCACAGTACCCCAGAGCTAGAGCTCAGCCAGCCCAAGGGTAAGCCGTGCCTGGAAGCAAAGGCAAAGAGATTGCTCTATAAGCAACCCAGTGTGCCCATTGGTACACAGCATGTGATCTGTGGCAAAGTGTAAACTAACGAGTAGAGAGGAAAGGAATAAAAGAACTTTAAATTGAGAGACAAATATAGAAGATATCTACTGATCAATATTTTTACCATGACTTGGAGATATGTGCTATTTAGGTATATGATTTGCTTAAAATCAGAGTGGAATAAATCTTAAATACTTGCACAGGATTACTAAAGTGCATAGCTTGGAAAAGTATCCTTAAAAAAATACCAGTGAGAATAATTATGCCACAAAATTAAGATCTAGACAAGTTTTCAGCACTCTAAAGCTCAAATAAAGTTGTTTAGTTTAAATCTAATTCTACATAATTTTCAAACCTGGTAAAAATCTTTTTGAAAAAGAAAGGAGAAGAGAAACCTTTTTATCTTTAAAGGGGAAAAATCATGAATAATTTCAAGTAGAGTCAATTCTAGGGCTGTGGGATCTTGCTAATGCATTGTGAGCAGAAAAAACAGTGAAATTGAATAAATAAATTATTTGTTATAAATTATTTGCAGGGAACGGTGCATCTTCTAGTTACCTGTCTATCTTGCATTTATAATGATTTCTTCTGCTGTTGTTGCTACAGGACCTCCTCATTTTGTGAGGATTTGTTCTGATTTCTCAATCAGGTGAAGATAAATAATCTTGACATATTATGTTCCAATTATAGAATGAAAAACCACATGAAAGACATTGCCCACACAAATAAATGAAAAGTTGGTCATTCACTCAATAGTACAATAGGAGGAGATGGTAACATGGCTGAGAGCTGAATTTCTATAAGAATATTCATGAAATGCTGTTTTCTACATTTTTAGGAAGGAAATTTAGCAGATGGGGGTTGTTCAGCTTCAACCCCACTTTGTGAATGTGTCTGTCAGTGCATGCTGGAGTCCAGTGGCATTTACAAACCTGGGTAGCCATGTCAGGAACCTAAATCCATACCTCCATGACTTTAGAAGCGATGGGCTTAAACGGTTTCCATGGTAATTGTAATACTCCATTCTTCAAAGTCATGTATTCATATGTCAGCATCTAGACAACAGCACACAGGTCAAGGATCCCAAGGATCATCTTTTTGAGTCTGGACCATAAGTACAGCACAATTGCTTACTGGTCATATTTGATACAGGATGATGAAGAAATACAAGCTCTAACAAGGTGATAAATGTGTGTGCATCAGAAATATATATAAATCGTGTGATTAAATGAAATATGGTTTTTGAAGAATGGAGTGCTCTGATCTGCCCTGAAGCTGTGCTGATAATGGCCATTTTGACTGTAAAGAACTGTGAGAGGGAGGAGCATAGATGTGGTATTTCATTACCACTCTTGAAGAGGGAGGACCGCGTAAAGACAACCTGTCCTTTTCTATTTATTTTTTTTTTTCTAGCAGTCTCAAAATGGCTTGTGCTGAGAAATCTCAGCATGTAGAGACTGCTTCATAGAACAGCCTCAGGTTGGAAGGGACCTCAAAAGATAATCGGTCCAACCTTTCATGGGAAAGGGTGCCTATCTGAGATTATCTAGCACCCTGTCCAATTGCAGCTTGAAAACCAACCTCCAGTGACAGAGACTCTACAATGTCCCTGGTGAGACCATTCCAGTGAGTAATTAGCTTGATAACTAAGAAACCAGAGAATACATTTTATGTTTGGTGGACAGTCCTCACTACCTCAGTTCAGTACTTGTTGATATTTCTGTGTGAGCTCTTTGCGTTTATAATTTTGTGTGTTCTTGGAATGAAGGCTGGTCTGGAAGGAGACTCAATATCTAGATGCAATTATAATGCAATTATAATTCTGTGCAGAAAATCATACATGTGCTGAGTTTGATTTCCCAGAATCAATGTGTGGCAAATATAAAGTGTTTGCAACTTCACTACAAAATATTTCATGTCGCCCTGGGTGAATGTTGTTTGGGATTCATCTCATCCACCTCTGGTCAGACAGAAGTGCAAAAGTAGTCACATTGTACTCTATAAAAGAGATCATTTAGTATACACTGGTAGCACACTTTGATTCTAATCTAATTGTACTTTCCCAAGCAACTGCCAGTAAATCTCTTTTGTGCATACTAGCAGAACAAGTATATTTGAAATGCATAATGGATAGATTGTACATAGAAGAGAGATGTACATGTACATGTGAGTGTATCTTTGAAAAAGTTTCCTTAAATAAGGATGATGTCTGAAAATTTAATAAATTCTGACTTGTCTTGGAGATTTAACACCATAAATGCTATTCAGAAGTGTAATGAATCACCACATAAACACAGAAGCACTGGTATGGTAGATTTACATGCACTTGGGAAAAAAAAAGACACAGCTTTTCGATCAGACTAATGGCTTGGAAGTAGCTTCAGGAAGAGTGCTGGTAATCGCATTTGACGGTCTGAATTGATGGCTGATGGCTTGTAAAGGGCAATGCACTGGAGTGATTTCAGGGAGCTTTTAATAATGCTTAGCAAATGATCAGGCTGCACAGTCAATCGCTTTGTAGATGCCAATATTCTTTTCCCCCTCCCAGTAAGTTCAAAGCATAGAAAAAGAAAATCAAATGAAAGCACAGAATTTCATACTTAGTCAAGATAATCACAGTATCCAGAAGAAAAACAATCAAAAAGTCAGATTTAAGGAATAAGCTTGTTATAGACAAGGAATAATTGTAATTTGTACTTGAAATTTGGATGCTACTTATGGTTTCTTCTAGGATCCATTTTCTGTTTATAGTTACACTGTGGCATGTCTTAAAACCTGCTAAATCCTAATTCGTGACCAATATTAAGGAAGACACAATCAAAGCAGTGTTACCCAGCAGAAGGGTGTTGAGGAACAGACTCCAGTTTCTGCTTCCTGATTGTGGATGCAAATATTGCAAGATTTTTCATGTCATTATACTCTAGGGGCAAGTGGTAGAGGTTGTGGATGGCCATAACCCCTTAAAGTAGGATCCACACCCTCCCTGCTCCCTCTCATGAGATATGGAAGAGCTTTTTCCCTTTTCCCAGTTACTTTCTAAGTAAAACTTATTGGAGTAGCTGAAAACCCAAGCCAAACTAGGTCAGTGACTTCTCCAGAAGATCCAAGGTCAAGAATATTTAAAATAGTAATGATTTCTGAATGCCTCCATTTCAAGATGACTTGTAATACTCAAACCAAGATTTTTAGAAGTCATAATGCTCAACAGGAGATCAACTTAATTGTATGCATTGTGACTATTTCATAGCATGCTTTGCTCTCACAGTCTTAGTTTTAACTTTCTAAGTTCCCTGTTGCCAAGAGCAACATCAGAGAGACTTGCAGGTACTGTATTACCCATAGGGAATGGTTTGGGGAACAGTGCTGTAAGGCTTTCAGCACAAAGGAGCTATGGTACTATAC
The DNA here is from genome assembly GCA_034008185.1 of Gorsachius magnificus. Lineage (NCBI taxonomy): Eukaryota > Metazoa > Chordata > Aves > Pelecaniformes > Ardeidae > Gorsachius > Gorsachius magnificus. The sequence goes on from CM067081.1 coordinate 99,416,580, forward strand.
ACACCATGTAATAATATTTCCATTTCTGATATATAGAAGGAAAAGAATTTTCTAAGTAGCAGTGATTAGCAAATTGGAGTATTGCCATTGAATGAGGCAGATTACTCACCTGTGAACTGTTGAACCTGTTTTCTTTCTTTAAAAATCAGTAGGAGACAATCTAGCTTTGTGAGTCATTATTGTCCCCAACTTATCTAGATGATGGTCTGCTAGGACATTACATATTAATTTTGAGTAGCACCTCATAGGATTTAAGTCTTTTTATGGTCATTGATTTTTCATAGTTTACAGCTTTGTTCTGCTGATTATGAGCATGGAAGAGTGTTGTCTTCCAGAGGAAATGCCCCTATCTCAAAAGATAAATAGGGGGAGTCCACTACAGATTTCGGTTTTCAGGGAATTGATTGTGAATATTTTTGGGGTGTGAGACAAAATCAACAAATGTTGTCCACGAATCCCTTAGGAAACTTCAGAATCACCCATGCCAACACTTCATGATATTGATTTGACTGGATAAATATGATATTTTCCAGTCTGCCTTGACACATGCTCTATTTCTCTAGCTCCAAGAAAACTTGAAGAACAAGCCTCTGTTTTGTTTTATTTGTATTTTCCTGAAGTTCACATTTGCATGTTGGTGATGAGATGCATTGACTTCTGCTTCATCTCATCTTTACCTGCATTTCCAGCAGATGCAGTGACATTAGTTATTACTAATCAGTAGATGTTAATAGAAGGGCTGTGAATATACTGAAAATACATTTTAACTTTCTCTGTTGGTAAAACTGATTTTTTTTAAAATAATATTGGCTTTGTTTTCTATTAATTTTACTTCTTAATAGCCTGAAGCATAGAGTCTTATGGTCATGAGCAAGTTATTGTGGCCGTTGACTTCAGTCAGTGGCTTGGGTACTGTTTTCTAATTAGATATTTTATACAGAGGACCTTAACGAAGATCAGAGAAGGAAGATCCCTTAGAGATTTCTTGCTGACCAAACTTGTACAAATAACCATTCACCAAATCATTCCTTGTTACCCTAAAGGCAGATCTTCAAGTAGTTTAAGTTGTTCTTACACCATCATACCCCTAAGACCTACACTACATTACAGCATGTTATTACTGCCTCCTGGGAGTCTAGCTGCTTCCTTACTTGCCCAGAATTTCCCTTCCACCTTGTGGTACAAAATAAATAGTATATTCTTGTCTTTCACTTTCCACATTTCTTCATTGTCCCTTACAACAGTAAACTCACCACATTAGTGTATGTTAATATTATGTGACTTAGATCTTCAAAGTTGGGAAATTTACATTAGCTTATGGGTGATTTTGTTGATGATGTTACTGGTAGATATAAAAATAGTAATATTACACTCCAAATTTCTATTTTTGGAACAGTTTGAAGGTCAATTTTTGTTATTTTCTATCAATTACATTTCTTAAAAGACAGTCCTGCATCTTAGTCTGCTTTACATATGCATAATTTGTGATTAGTATGCTTTATTCCAACTGGTCCTTAAAGGTGTCCAGAACTCAAGACAACTGCACTAAGAACAGCGAGCCTCATACCTGTCCAGCAGAAATATTCCGGTGGCTGGTTTTTTCAGTGACACTGTGACAAAAATAGCCACAGTATCCAAGCTGTAAATTGGAAAAGGAAGGTTTTCACTGTGTACAGTCGCCTTTGGTGGCTTGACAAACCCTGCAGTTTTGCAAAGTATGACATAGTGCATGAATAGAGATTTTCATTATAATCCTCCTTGTACATACACCTCACAGTATAATCCTCATGTGAAGATCTTATACTTATTTGCAAGAAGTACTGGACAGTTTAATTTTCTGTATTCAGGGTGCATCACTGTTAACTTCAAATAAATGCAAGAACGATGTCAAATTAAACATTCAGTTTTTCTGTTAGAAAGCTTCATCCTCAACCAAGTTTGAAAAAGGTTTTTGTCCTTGTAATTCCTTGCACAGAACTGGAAAAAAAAACTCACAAGAAAAAGAAAATTGATCTTTTGCTTTATTCCCAGCTGTGAAACCTTCCATGGTCAGAAACTCAGTTGAAATGGGGACATAAAAGCAAAAACTAACACTGGCTTCCATTAGAATTTAGGAAAAGAATGATGTGGGTGATCAAGTTCAGTACCATGAACATAAATACATAATATTGAAGGGTTCACAGAACATCTGTTCTTAATCTCCCCCCCCCCAAACACAATCCAAAAAGCACTCCCTAAAATTATCTTAAAGAATTTGGTATACGAATCTAAAATTACCACCCCCCAAAAAAACCAAAACCAAAAACCAAAACCAAAACAATGTGACACAATGAAGAGGAGGGGTGAAAAAATGATATTCTACAACCCTCCAGTGGCAGGATATCTCTCTCATAAAAAACTTCCAAGTGATGCAGAGAAAAGTAAAAAGCCCAGAGGACCTTTCCAGTCTAGTTGGTATCATAATTCTTTGTTCTTCCCAAATTAGGAGACTGCCTTTAAATCCTGAGCATGCAAACAACAGATGCCAACTAAGCACTTTAGCTTTTTCTAAGCCTTTCCCCTTAGAATGTTGCTGATTTCTGCCCATCACCTTGCTACAGAGGGAAGCAACCTGCTCTGTGCACAGAAGACAGTAAGTACCTCAAAGAAGAGTCTGGGGGAAGAAATCTTCCCGAACCCTACAATTAATGATCAGAAGATCTCAATCATAGGATCAACAAAGTGTGATACAATACATTCTGAGAAACATTAGAAAATACCATTTTTTTGCTTGAATTTAATGCTCAAAGCTTTACTTCACAAGCTTTCCAAACTCCCAGGTCATGTGACAGTCACTTCCATCTCTGTCTTAGGCTCTGTCTTGAAACAAGTAGATTTCCCTACTGCTCTGTTTGGGACACTCCCCATCTTCTCCCAGTCTTCCTCTAATCTTCTCCAAATGTCTAGACTTAGTTTTATTAATGGATAATTCAAAGCCATTAAATCTCATTCCAGTAATGCTCTTTGAATGGAATAATTCTTCTCTCTCTTTCCCTGGTATATAAACTCAAATGTATTTATTTTTTTATTTACTCTAATATTATTAATTCATTAAGGTCTTTCAACTTTTTCCTTTTTTTTAAAAAACCAATTTTTAACCCCAAAAAAGAGGTTATCTTATCCCCTAAGCACTTATATAGCTGATTATTTATTCTTATTTGAGATGTCCTTTGTGAACAAAATCTACTTGGATTACAGATGATATCCTAAATGAGCTGTTGCCTGCATCTTATTCAATGGCACTACTGCTTCCCTGTGTCTACCAAAACTCCTTACCTGTTTAAGAGAGTCCTATTGGGTTCTTTCAAGGCTATGTCTCACTGGTAACTCACAGCTGTCCTATTATCCATTAGTACACCCATATGCCTCTCTTCTCCACCCCTTTAAACTGATGGACCTTTATCTCATTTTAAAAAAAAAAAAAAGGTCATTGTATAGTTAGTTATGTGCTCCACTTTCAGCTTTCTCTGTGTTTTCCTGGATAAGGCTCTTGTCCTCCTCAAATTGACCAGAAAAGTAATGCTGCTCTTAAAACCGAGGGAAAGAAACACAGACAAGGTGGAGGAGGGTGGCTTCATGTAGTATATTCTCCTGTTAGCCTTTGTAAGTAAGTTTGAGAAAGATAGTAGCACATTTATGCCATCTCTTTGGGATTATGACATTTTAATAAAGCGGATACTATGGGCACAAGATTGCATTGCACGTTGTTAATGAGAACTCACCCTGTTCCTGACTTCCCTAGATTTAACAGAAATTACTTCAAGCCCAAAGAGTGCAGTTGACTGCCCACGTGTTCAATTCTTAATTTCAGTCTAATTTTAATCTCTGGGAGCATATAAAAATCTGGGGCTGGAAACAGCATTCCAAAAGGTTTTCATTCTCAGGTTTATTACACAATAACAAGAACCAAAAACAAAAATAAATGAGTGATAAAGCTTCCCCACAGCCAGGGCCAATTCTAGTATTAATATTTTGAGAAAAGAAATTAAGCACAAAGTACTTTTTTATTGTGGTTTTGTGCACATTCTTAAAGAGACATCTGTGATCACTTCTCCACAAAAATATGAAGTGGACCAATGTGAAAAAATGAGCAGAATATAGCTTTTATGTTAACATGAAAAAGAGTTTTAAGTTGAAAAAAAAAAAAGAAAATTTTTGGTTTCATAATTCTGAAAGAATAAGTAGTAGGAAATCATAAGTACCTCTACTAATTTTCTAACACAGATTAGGTTCTAATCCAGGCTGAAGACAGGAATTGCAGAAATAAGAAGGAGGACTATGAAGATCTGGATCTAAAATTAACGTATATGTCTCACTCACACCCCTCCAAGTCTCAGAAAAAATTTGGTTGATGGTTGGTTCACATTATGCTCGGATCAGGCTGCCACCAACTTTTGAGACAAATTCTTGTTCTGTGTGAGCAATTTTACCACTTTGTGCATTTTTGATAGTTGCTTTGTTCATTTCTTGAAAGGTGCTGCTTCTTTCAAGCCCCTGACTCTTTATTTTAGTATAGGTTGTTCTGTTATTCTTGTGTGAATGCAATACCTTTGATCTGGTCAGGAACTCAGAAGTAATAATAGTTAGAGAAATGGTTCTAGGAATTTCTTTACTCAGAGGCTTTTTCACACAGAAGAGGACAGATGTGTCCAGCAATATGAAGAGAGGTAATTACATTATAAAATTTTGATTAATTCAGATAAGAAATGAAAGGCAAGTGTCTTCGAATTATTAGCTGGCTTCACAAGAGGAAGCAGACACCTCTGAAGAAAGCCCCCCGTAATGGTGTGCTCCCCCAGTGCCTCCCAGGAACACAAGTAAAGGGGTTTTCCCCTGGAGTGCTTAGAGGGCGATGATGGGGCCAGAGTTTCAGTAGTAGTTCAATCTAATTCTGCCACAGCAAAGTGTCTAATTCCTACACATCCGGAAATTCTCATAGGAAAGACAAATGTGCTGCTTTTTTTCTAAACAATCTTTTAAACTGTTTTGACCTTTCATGTTTCTGCCTGGAATTTACCGTAGAGTTCCTATACCTGGTTTGTAATTTCTGCATGAACTGTGGTATTTTTTTGTGAATAGCCTATTGCTTAAATTTTCCATCTTCTGTCTATTCTCAATTTAGTTTTCACTTCCTGATAGGGTATGCTTTTACGTATTGCCCTGCTAATTTAAGTCTTCCCTCTCATCCTTCAGGCTGTTGTCATGCCCCTTTATAAGCCTCTTTTTCATAACCTAAGGTCTTTGACTTTTATGGCTACCACTGTAAAACTGGGCTTCCAGCTCTTGAGTCATTCTTGCAGCTCTTCCCTGAATCCTGACAAATTTTCAACATTATTTCAGTAAGCTGAGTTTTACTTTTTTCATATTTCTTTTTTTTTCCAGTTACTTTGATAGAAAATGTTTCCATAAACAGAGCAGGGAAAGCTGCACAGTTATGAAATCTTCAGATTATTTTTCTGAACCAAAATTTTTAATTGTTTGCCACTTCTCTGCAGCAGGTAGTGGGACTTCACTGAATTCTGCCCCCCAGCTTCTTGTGTGTGAATGATTTTTCCTGTTGTTAACTTTAGTTCATACATTATACATCTCATCTATAATTTATCATAAAGAGGAACTGTCTATTATTTATCACCTGCATGAGGACATGCATGTGCACACATGCATATATAGGATACTTTCTTACATAAAACTAAAGATTAATGTATAAATATTTAACTGAGGTTATAGTCTAAGCAAATGTTGCTCCTAAAAGTTTTGGAAAATACTTTTTTCAGCAACTCTAATATGTACCACATGGTACAGCCTGGTAAGAAAGAGGCGATGTCTTTCCACAGAGTATTATTTTAAATGTAAGGAAGAATTAAGGTAATTAAACATTTTCTCATCTTATTAAAGGTATGTTCTACTTCTGTGTATTCCAATTCCTTCTTCAAAACTTACTGTATTTTAAGAGATAATACTGGCCTTAAACATAAGCCATATTTTCAAAAGAGACAGATTCTTTTTATAATTAAACACTGGAGACTACTTCAATTCTATGCACTATGTGCTATGGTGTAGTGTTAAGCTGGGACTAGAATACAGTGAGACTCCCAGAACTGTCCTAACAGTCATACTGCCTTTCATTTGAGCGGTGCCTGTTGTTCAGAAGACAAGCTATCAAACAAGCTTTAAAATATGCACTCCTCAGTCAGTCAGCCTTCCCATACAAAGTAAAACTCTGTGAGAATTTTGTCTGAATAAGGGGAGAGAGAAGCCTGGGTCTTACAGAAAATATTTGTTATTCGTCACCGAAAAAATCTGTTTCCCAAGACACAGTGTAGCAAGAGTTTACCAGTTAGCTATAGCAAATACTCCTTCAAAGCACAGAATCAGCATTTAATTATACATTCTTATACCTTGGGCAGCCTAAAACACCAATCTTTCCTTCTCATATTAAAAGATCTAGATGAACTTTAGCAACGAGAAATTATTTGGTACCTGCTACTTCTACCCAAGTACCACCATATGATATGAATGGCGGTTAAACAAAGGTTTCTTGTGCCACACATACTTGAGGGTTGCTGATCCAGAAACAGCAGCATCTGAGCTAAAAGACAACACTATGTTGAAGTTATGCATGTTAACATAATAGGTCCCTAGGAAAAATAAGTGCAGATTAAGTATGAAATTTTGTTAATCACATAGCTTGCCTCTGAATGTTCAGGTGTTTGCAGCTTCTGTTTAAATGGGAAATTATTCTAGGAAAAGTTAGCTAAAAAGTAGCTCACAAATTAAGTGAGAAAGGGTAGCTTTTCCTTTAAGGTTTGTTTGGGTTTTTTTGTTTTTAAGGTAGGAAGAAATTAATTAGTGAATAGCTGTTACCTTTGCTAATGTCACTTTCCCCATCCCTGGTTTTTTGTTTTTTTTTTTGATGTCTGCATCTGTATAGTAGAATTTAAAACAACTTTTTATAGAGGCCAGACAGGCTTGCAGTACAGAGTCCTAGCCACCCAAGTGAAATGAGGTCTCTCCTTTGGCGCCTATCATCTCATGGGTATTCTCTGCAGACTATGCTGCAGAATAAGGTCTAGCCAGGTAATAGGAAAAAAGTGTAGAAGAGTTTCAGCTTTAATATCTCATTTTGAAAGATTAGGTCAAAGCAAGTCAATGTAACAGGTTGGTCACACAATCAGATCACATCCAACCATCTACAATTAATTATTCAAGCCTTTCTTTGTGCTCTTGTCAATTTGAACAGAAGAGCTGTCAGCTGTTGAGTCTCTATTGAAGACGAGCTTTAGATCGTTATTATTGAACTGCTCCTTACTAGACTCTAGGGCCAATGCTACTGTCAGAAAGAAAAAGAAATGAAACACGGTATATTGACTTTTGGATCTTTTGGATATTGTTTATTTTATTTTTTTCCTATCTTCTGTGTTCTTTGCTTTGCCATGTCCTGTGCTTTGAACAATGCTCCCTTTACTCTAGAAAGAACGTAAAGTCAACAAGGCTGAATTTACAGGGATTACATATATGTTCCACATTTTTAAAGAAAATGCTCTAGGGAGGGAGATACTGTGTCTTGACTGTGGACATGGTGCAGAATGCAAATCCTAGGGTCAGTGATACAAACTCTTGGGGCTCTGCCTAAGAGAATTGGAGTGAAGAAAAATCAGCTTTCTCCTGGGAGATAAAGACTGTGAACTATGAAAGCAATAATGTTCACCCAAATAACAGTTGCTCAAGAGATTGAACCAATGCAGAATTTGCTTAGAATAAATGCCATAGAGATGTCAGATTTTGCTACATTAATTTTCTTTTTATAAGATTCGTTTATGGCTGTTCACATCCCTAAGCCATTGGCTGTATGAAAGAGTATACCCAGATTAAAGCTGAATATCAAGAAAATAGAAGACAATTTTAGTTCAGAGCTTTTTCATCATTACTTTTTTGCTGCCTGGTTTTGAAAAATAGGGATAATTATTTTTAAATGTTCTTATCTAAGTGACACTCGCATTTCTTGAATGCTCACCTAAAATGCCAAGTCCCCAAAACTGCACTGTGTTTTCTCAGGAAAAAGCAATTGAAGCAAATTGGATGAATATCCTTACATTAGATTACTTTGTTCAAAGAAAAGTACTTTTAGAACTTATGCACTTAAAGCATTGTGTACAGAGATTCGTATCTCTTTTCAGGCAACTGTCCTGGTTGCCACTGGTACATGACCTTAAATCCCTTTTAAGCCATGTTCTGATGGCTTAAATGAGACACACATATATGGTTCACGGGTTTCATAATGCTCCTCTACTTAAAGGTGTATTTTATCCCCATGTGCTAATCCTTTAAAGACAAAGTCCATGCCTGCATTTGGCCATTGTTGCTCTACATCTACAGTTGTGCAAGGGGTCATGGATGTGTCTGACTTACACGGCGTATGCTACAACAGTTGTATGACACTGATCATTGGTGCAAGCACTCACTTTAGATTCTGCATATCTTGGATGGACCAAACGGGCTGTAAATTTGTAGACATTTCTGTCAGGTCAATCCTGTTTAGGCAACTTTATGCTGCTTGTATTTTCTGGGAATGCAAGAAATGTCAGTTATATAGATCCTCATGTATAAATGTCATTAGCATGGTCAAGACCATCTGTGCTAATGTTATATGATGCTGACAAGCAAGGTCACTTTGTGACTTAACATATTCTTTAATGGCCTGTGGAGATAAAGAAAGAGAGGATGATTGCTCAGGAACACTGTTTAGGGTCCAAGCAATGCTGGTCTCTGTCTGTTTGACATTTTAGTTTGTTGGGGTTTCTTTAATCTAATGCTATGCTTCCTCAAAAGTAAGTTTTAGAAGTGGAAAAAATGCTCTGTGTGGCTTTCAGCCTAAAGTCTAATATTTAGAATATGAGTTTGCAGTAGTTTGTTCTAAAACACCTCTGTTTACTTAACACTCATCATTTAAAAGATACAAGAAAATACATAGTGGCTCTTGATGCTTAATAAATGGTAGCCCAAAAATAGAGCTGTAAGGATTAACAAAATAGATTGTTTTAATAATTCATTGAACTAATTGCATCTTTAATTACAGGAAAATCTCAGGAAAAGCAGAATAATGTTTAAATAGGCTTCCCTGAAAGATTAGTCTGGCAAAAGACTATATTTTCAAAATAATTTATTCTGAGGTCTTCATACAAAATGAGCAACAATACAAGCTAAATAGGTACAACGTGCTTGTGAACACTCTGACAATTGAAATAATAGAATAGTAGTAACATTCAGCTCATACACAGAGCTTTACATATTCAAACTGCGTCCTTGTTGTGTACCTACACAAAGGGTTGAATAGTACCTGGCAGGTGTTCCGGCACAGCATGTAAAATGAAGAGAAAGAAAGGATGGTTTTTTGCTCAAAGCCCAGGACTGGGATAGAAGATTCCCAAATCTGCCACAAACATGCAAGATAAGGTTAGACAAATCAATTAGCTTTATTGTGCCTCAATTTCCCAATCAAATAAAAGTAGGCAAATGATGAAAATTACCTGAGAAATGTATTTGGGCACATTTGCATAATGTTCCTGATATCTGGATAGGCTTCCAAGTCATGATTTTCTGAGGAGTTCAGAGAGGGCAATAAAAATCCCTTAAATCTTACATTTATTCTGAAGGAATGATGTTTGTTGTGCTTATAACGATACTTTTATTTGTGCTGCCAGTCTAAGGGAAGTAATAGGACAGAATCAAAGTAATCTTTATGAGAAAGTCTGAAACTACATATCCTTCCTAGTTTTGTCTCACATATATCTTTGAAATCAATTTGTATTGAAATACCCCCTAATCTTGAGTTGATGCTCAGAATAAATCACACTGTGTATTTAATCCATGCTGAAAAGTTGTATTTACTGAACCCTTTTAATTGTTAAAAAGTTAGTTTGCCAAAAGTGTCAGCAAAGAGCCTAACTTGACAAAGCACAGAAAATAAACAGCATGATAATTGTATCTACTTACAACGTTATAATATAGCTCACATTCAAAGAGTTTCTGACTATTGAAAGGCTGTAAGAATTATAAAACTTTTTAACCCACAAAAGTGAAGTCTGCATGCATGCTATGCTAAATCCCCATATGCTGATGCAATACACTCTACAATCAGATTCTCAGGAACTGCTTGCAGCTATTTCCATTTAAAATCAGTGTGTGTTTTTTTTTTTTTTTTTTCTTCCAGCAAGGTTGATTATACATGTGACTTATCTTGTATAATACTTCATTGCTATTTTTCTAATATTCCTTTATGAGGTAATTTCATTGGATCAGGGTCCGTAGAAGTTCTTTTGTTTCATTACGCAGTACGGAACAGTCTTTAAATACTCCTGCTCTTACTACTGTCATCCTGATGCTCTGTCTCTTCTGTTTAAAACACTGCTTCATCAACTGTTCTGATGCTGTGCTGTATAGGAACACAATGAAGGTTCTGCATGTTTCTATACTGAGGAAAATGCGTATTGAGTCCTAAAAGATGGGGCTAGCTTGTCAGGAGACTATTTTTCAATAGTAGTATGTGTATGAGTGGTAGAGCTGAAAGAAGTTAAAACGACAAATGTATAAAATGGAGCTCTGTGCCTCACCTGGGTTGTCTGGAAGGGTAAGCCAGTAACAGAAGTAGGTTCCCATCATGTTCCGTAGCTGGGTATGTTCAGAGTGGAAATCAGTGTGTATGGGAAGGCAAGTTTCTAGAGGAAAAGTAGTACGCAGATAATGGTGGGGGCAACTTTAAAAAATATTTTTATTTTTAAAGAGCTGTTGAAAGGTGACTCCATAGACTTACCCCTATTGTCTTGTTAAGAAAAAAAATAGAAATATACACCATTAATTGTTTTTTTCTTCCTTTTAAAAATTATTCACTGAATGCTGTACTGGCCAAGAGTCTCCAGGGGAAATTATTTAATTTACCTCTAATTCCTAGTGGAACTACTTCCTCCCACAGTAAATATTTTGAATATATTTTATCCAAACAACATAGGTTTACTCTTTCAAATTGAGTGAGGAAAAGAATAATTCCTTCCCAAGTCATACCCTAAAACCAAATCAACTTGTTTACGTTTCTCTAATTTTACATTTTCAAAATAATTCATTAGGTGAGAATACTACACTAGAATGTACCATATGAGGCTTTGTCTGTTAGTTACTGTATATACCTTAAATAAATACTCTGAGTACTCACATGTCTTGTAAATCTCTGAATAGATTTTTTCATGAAGGGAAGTGGGTACTGTTCTAAATTTCCCATAAAACTGTTCCTTCAGGTTGAGATGCTTCATTACCTTCACAGTTACCTGCAGAATAAATGTGGTTAAATATGTGGGGCCACAGAGCTGCAGCTGCTCTAATTAATGTAGCATAATATAGATTATTGCAGTTAGTCAAAATAATACTGCTGCTGGTGTCACTTGTAATTCTGTGTATGCAAGGCTGTGATTTATTCTGATCCTATTGTCTATAACAGTACGTATTCTGAATATACAATGACTTCCAGGCTATAAACTATTAAGGTGCATATTTGATGATGGTGACATAAACCAACTGCTGTTCAGGCCAGAGGAGATGGAGGTTCTCCCTTTACTTAACAAGCCTATGTTTAAATTTACATGTGGATAGAAGGAGAGACGGGTTATGTTGCTTGATGCTGTAAAGAGTAAAGCATAAGTTTATCTGTGCTAAGCCACTGGTCAGCTGCAGGCTATTTATTTACTTGGGATGCACCAGCAAAAGCCTGAGAGAGAATAACTCAAATAAATTTTTTTTAAAAAAAAACCCAAAATCTAAAACTGCAGTATTAAAGATTATGGCAGTTTTATTTAATATCCTGGAGGACTGACAGTTAACAACAGCAGGTAGAGAACTGTAGCTGTTCATGCCTAATATACTCATAAAAGATTAAGAGGCTGAACAATTAAATATAAACATTATGCGATCAGTCACATTTATACTATCCAATCATAAAGTAGTAACAATTAACATAACCTAGTCTGTGTACATAAAAATACAGCTCCTGCACCTATTTATGCTTTTTTTTAAAAAAAAAAAAAGTACTTTTATTCCTCCTTTATAAAACTTGAATACTGCATACATAATATAAGTGGAATTGGTATGGACAATTGGCATGAAATAATTTTTTTCAGTCTCAGAAAAATGAAGGGGGTAATAAAATGTATTCTGATTTGTGTAATTTGTCTAACAGCCTAATTTTCAGAATGGCCATTATCCTAATATCCAAACTTATTCAGAAAATGATAGCACTGCACATGTAATAGCACTAATACTTATGTCTTTTGTTATTCTGTGATTACAGAAACACAAATGTACTCATGTTACAGTTGAATTTAAAGCACCTAAAACCACAAACACAGATACCACCAGCCTGCAGGACCTGTTTGGTATTTGAGCATTGCGTTCAGGCCTCATCCTGTCTGAATGTGAACCCAACACCGTACCACAACTCTTGTTCCTATGGTAATGCTGTAATTGACTCAGCAGATAATCTCCCTTAGCTCCATTTATAAAGGCAAAACTGGAGCTTCATTTCCCTCCCTCCTCCCCTCCCCTTTCTGTCTTTCTCTTCTTTGCTTTTTTTGCTTTCTTTCTTTTTTCTTTTTTCTTTCTCCCTTTCTCTGGCATTTTAATTTTATTCACCTTATGGTTCTATATGCAGGAAACAGGCAGGTTTGTCATCTTAGCATAGCAATATTGCATGCAAAACATTAAGGAAAATCTGGAACCTGTAGCTATGGCAAAATTTCAAGTTATAAGAGACAGTAAACCATTTTGGAAAGGAGAAGTAAACATCACAGTATCTAGATTTCACTAAATCTATTTTCTTTGGAGACATGCAGAGAGATATGGGTGGTCCCTTGTATTTCTTAGACGTATAGGTGCCAAAATACTAGTAGTTCTATGTTAATTGTTATCCTCTTTAAGCTTTTCTGCTTTCAAGGATCAAGTAGAAAATATTTCATGACCATGCTCCTGTCCTCTCCTCGCGTTTTAGAGAGATGGTGATGATGGTTGAACTGGATCTCCCACACTTTGGGCTGCTCTGACCTCCACTGGCCAAGGGGCAGGGTGACTGATCAGTAACAGATTTATTTGCATCCCCTGATTCAGACTCAGCTGCCACCAAAATAGATGCTTCCTGAAGAGGGACCTGGCTGAGGTAGAGAAGGTGAAGGGTTAAAGAGTGATGGTGTAAAAAAAAAAACCTCTTAGTTTTGAGATATCAGTTCTACATAAATTTTACAAAGTTAAGAATCCACCTATGTTACAACTGGAACCATGTCAGGCCATAGGATTGGAAATGTTTATAAACATCCTTAACTTTTAGCAGAGAGATAACCTTGGTTATTTTTTATTGAACTCAAAAGAGATTATGTGCCTACATAAAATAGAAAAATACCTCAAGTGAGGCTGCTGGCTTGTTTTATAAATTCTCAAATTTAATTCTGGGAAAACAAACAAACAAACAAAAATAGAAGGAGAAGGAGAAGGGAAAACTCTGGCTGCTCTGGAACCAAAGAAAACTTCAGACCTGAAAGCTCAGTTTTATGATAGACGTACATCTACAAGCTTTGAGGAGCCTAGAACAATAGCTCAAATATGGCAGCAGCCCCCTCTGCCTCAGAAAACTTCCTACAGCTTTTATGCTTATTTCTTTCCATGTTTCAGGAAAAAAAATTGGAATATCAAAGACCTTAATTCCTCATGAGTAGCATCGTACTATGGTGACACTTAAGAAGCTGTGCTACTGACTATTTCTCCCAGAAATTGAGTCATGCTCATGTTGGCCTCTCCAGTTATCAAAACAAAGACCAAGCCATGTAATGCAAATAGATACTTGGTTCTTCAACAGGTGTGCCTGAAGGGTGGAGGTGGTAACAAAAGGGAGCACTAATTTCACTGTAATTAAAGAAGTTAATTGCCCTTGGGCTGTAGAGCAGTGCTGTGGCTTCCCTCCTGCTCCTGCTCTCCTGGAAGTTGGCTGCAGGTTGTGTCCCAGACAGGGAGAGAGGCAGTGAACAACACACTCCAAAGGTGCAATTTATAGACCCCAGAGCTGAGGGAATACAAGCAGCTAAAAAAATCAGTTTTATCCTCTGTAAGGTCTACTAGCAGAGCCTGTGAGCTTGGCTACATTTCTACGGGGCGGGGGGCGGGGGGAGGCTGTGCTGCTTAGAGGAGTGTAGTCATGTTTTGACCATCTGCACCACCTACTGTGAGCAGCACCCCAGGTGTCTCATGTAGGTTGAGTACATCATGTGAGTGGTGCTTGGCAAAGTGAAATCCTTACCTCCCTCTTTCCCTACACGCCTCTCTTTCCTCATCTAATCTTTGGTTTGTGTATCAAAAACATTCGCAGGACTGTGGCTTCAGGGCACAGTTTAAGCATGGCTGCTTCTAGCACATTTTCCATGCCCAGAGCAGTAGATTGTTTTGCTTTGAGAATGGTGTTGTAGCAGTGCTATAAAACTGAGTTGTAGGTTACTCTGGCTCTGTGGGGAGGTTTCTCCCTTTGCATGCACAGGTCATGCTAGAAACTTGCTTAGCAGAAGCAGTTCTATCCAGTGGAAGTGACAAGTATAGCTGATGAAAGTTTATTTGTTCTATATTATCATTTGGCACATGATTAAAACAACCATCTGTTGTCTTAATGTCTATCAACCCAATTTAGACTGCAATAACATAATGCTGTTAGATGTGTTTCGAACAAAGTGAAAATCAAATATGATTTTTAAACCATCTTGAGGATAACATTACCCCTATTTAAAGACTAAAAGCATAGTGGTGGAAAAAGGCATGATAAAAGAATAATTAATGTTACAGTTTTAAAATAGTCTCATTTTCATACAAGGATGTTATGCACTAATTTGATAGGAAAGTGTTCACATTTTCTTATGAATTATACATGAGAACAATTTCACATAGGAAACCTAAACAGAATTATTTTAACTTGTTACTCAGACCTGTTAAATTTTATTTTAATCTCTGATATTATGCAGTCTAATGGAAAGCATTAAAAACCTTACATAAGAGCAATTTCATAGTTGTTAATGTGACCTCTTCTCACTTAGAGAAATGAACACACGATTTGCTAATGCAGCTCAACTTTAATGAAGTCACTGGGTTATTTAGGGCACTAGTCAGCAGATAGTAAAATGAGGGGTGTGTTTCTAAAATGTCATGGGATTTGAGGCCCTTAGTTCAGGTCGGTCAAGCTTAGGTACGGCCCCGTTTCCACCCCCTCTTCCCCGTTGGTTCTCTTCAGGGTCTTACTACTTTGAAACATGTATCTTCAAAACAGGTGGTTTGGTAATATCTCAGATGAAAACATAAAGTATCAATTAATGAATGAAATTTAAGGAAATGCATGTCAATAAGGTACGCAAACTATTCGAACGTTGGTGTAAGGGCAAACAATGAAATGGCTTGGTGAGTTGCATAGGGAGATTGGATTGTGCGATAAAGAGGTCTGATTTGAACATATGTAGTTTTTCATACAGACGATTCCAGTGTCAAGACAGACAGACAATAGGTTGTATCTACAGGATGGGAGAAATCTATTCTCAAAGTCTATGACTCGGAAAAGGAGATCACAATTTTCAATGAATAACTGAAAGTAGTTAGCCTTGATAAGAGGACTACTGTAATTCCTTGATGTATAAGTGGAAGAAAAACTTGTATAGAAGACAGTGGTGACATTTTGCATTCACTGTTACCAGAACCATTATTGAACTTGCGTGATCCAGCCTTGAAAAAGAGCTTCAAAAAGTTGTTAAGGTGTTGGGCAAAAACTACAGGAATATTTCAAAATATGAAAAATCCACATTAAATGATTTAGGAAGTTGAATCTGTATAACTAATTAAGGAGAAAGATGGTTTAAGAGGTAATTTCCTCATGTTCTATAAGTACCTAAATGGGCAGAAGATTCCTGACTGAAGAGGAAACCTTTAATGAAGGCACAGTAAGATCCAATAGCTGGCGTCAAAGCCAGATAGGCCACAAAAAATACACTAACTTTCAAAAGTGAGAATAATTAACCATTGGAATAATTTACCCAGGGGTATCACATGCTCTCCACTTTCAAGAAATCTTTAATCATGACTAATGTCTTTTTAAAAAAGCTATAGCTTAACTTCCAGATATGGACTTGATGTAGGAGTTAATGGGTGAAGCATGAAAGGTGAGAATAAATTACTCTAATGGCCTTTCTAGTCCTTGGATCCATATATTTTTTTTCAGTCTCACAGTGAGGCAAAGTTATATATAAATGGCAGATGGGATGTTAGAGAAAGAATTATGGGTTCCATTCCCCATTTCTCCACTGGCTTGTGTACATCGATTCATGTGTGTCAGTAAGATTCTCTGTAAACCATTTAAATATTAAATAGTAATATGTTACTGTGCTTGCCCACCTCACCAAGGCAAAAGGTAAGAGTTCCTAACATTCTTGGAACTCTTTGAATCAAATACATACTACAGATATTGGGCCAGGTCTTCAAAGGCACCAAGCATTGAAAGCCAAAAAAAGATGTAAGCTTTCAATGTCTCTGAAAAGCAGATGCTGAAATTCTTATAATCAAGTTTTCAAGGCATTGATACAAACACTACTGAGGAGGAATAAAAAATTGGAATTATGAGCTATATTTTGACAGTGTTCTTTTTAATTGTTGTGAAGGAGGCTTTTCTGCCTTCCTCCCTCAAAGCCTGCTAACAGCCAAACAAACAAAAAGCTTCAGTTTATCTGAAAGGATGTCCCATTAAAAAAAAATCTTTATTTCGCATATTAAGTAGGTGAGTCAAAAAAATTTGACTTTGTTACAGCAAAGCAAGAGCGATTAAATTAAATGCGCCTCAAGAAGAAAGCACTTCCCTAGATCAACAGGGCAATAAGAGCTTGTCGATCCCCATCCTGGTGCATTTCTAAACACTTTTTGAAGTACAGAAGGCAGAATACTCAACACTTTGGCTTTGTCATGGCTGACAGCCTGTCGGTTTTAATGAAAATGCTCTCCGTTTAGAAGATGACAGAAATTACATGCGTTTCCCCTTTTATTTTTCTGTCATATTTTCTGTCTCGCATTTTTACAGTAGAAGGAGGGGTTGGTTATTAAAGCATTACATAAGTATGCAAAATATATTAAGAAGAAGGGAGGAAAAGGAAAAGCTTTAGCTCTGCAATTATACCCAATGTGTGTTGGTGAGAAATGTATACTGTGGAATAACATCTGATGTGTGGCAATAACTATTTACTTTTAGTTATCTTTAAAGAGAGTGAGGCAAAAATCTCTAGATAATGCTTTAAGTGAAGGTTTTATTTACGATTGCCTGAGTCATTTCCAACAGGAAGATGATCTAAGTGGTGTTAGATAGCTCAAGTATGTTCATAACTTCTCTAGAAAATATAACAAGATAACACTGAACAATTTCTTGGCTCTGCACAGCTTTCACAAACCTCTTTTATTAAGTGGTAGGATTTTAATATGTGCACCCACTCTCATTGACCCAGATGTATAACTGCATCTGAGGAAACCCGCTTCCAGGACTGAGGAGGGAAGGCTTCACTTGCAAATATAAGACAATACTATGAGATCTGGAAACAGCCCACAAATCTGTACATATTATTTAACCTGGCAGTAACCACTCCGTGTGTTTCCCCAGGTAGAAATACTGAGGAAGAGAGCTTTCAGCAGTTTTAAGGGAAGCTCTGAATTTGATCTTTTAACTTAATTTCTGTGACAGTTGCTTATCCTAGGAAGAAAGACTATTAATGATGTATGCATAGACCGTATCTCAAAATTGTGCAGAGGATCTGAAAATAGTGAGAGCTTTAGAAAAGCATAGAGAAAGGAATTAATTTTTAAACTTTGGACACATTTGTATGATCTTAAATTTGCACATACTAGTAGTCTCCAACAGCGTGACTCTTTGTAGAAATGGAATTATGTATATTTAGCAAAGGTGAGACTGCATCCCAGAAAAAGAAAGCTACATGAAGCCATCGTACAAGGAACACGTTTCTGCCTCTCAGCTGTTTAGGTTCCACATGTTTGATACAAATGCACAGCATGCACAGATTTACCGGAGGGACCAAAATGACCACAGCCACCCCAGTAGCACTTTTTTATGTGTTCCTGGTCCTGTGATGTGATAGCAGCTGAGCAATGTCTCCACCAGCATGTACCCCCACTTAGTTTGGTAACAGAGTTACATCCCAGTTTGAAAAGTCTGACCTAAGTCTCGATGGGGCTGCAGAGGACATATCTGCATGGCATACGCAGCTCTGGTTCAGCAGCCTGGCAGCCCTGCCAGCTGAGTAACATTGCTGTGGGCAAGCACACGTCTGAACGCTGTGCTGTCTGAAATACAGAGCTGGTTAATGCTTACACAGCTGGAAACAGAAGCAAGAAGAGATCACCTTTGCTGCTTACCCATCTTTAACCCCAAGTACAGTCCTTAAATGTGATTCTTATCTCCTAAAGCTGGCGTTTTATACTGCCTACAGACTAAGGGAGACAAATGTGCTTTAATTACCTGTAGTCCTTATACATATTTCTTGGAAAAGGTAGATTTGCTTTATGAATATTTCAGTAGTGCAAAATCTGCATGTGACACAGAAGTCAAACAGCATATGGTTTTCACACCAAAATTCTAAATATCCTTCTTACTTAGAGTTAGGGGTAAAGGTAAACCTTGCTGAAGGGTACGGATGTTGAGTACCTATGTGATGAGGAGATAGGGTAGAATGGGACAAGTGTTTATGTCTGAGTAATTGGGGACTGCGAAAGGAAAAGGAAAAATTACTCAGCATAGGACATCTAGGAGTTACAGTGTAAGAATTAACCAAAAAAAAAAAAAAAAAAAAAGAAGTATTCTCTGACCAAGAGGAAGTACTTCTGTGTGAATCATTATAAGCCTTCTTCCCTTAAAGGCAGTAGGATTCCCCTTGCTGTGGTTTTGGAGCTGGGCTGTATGACTGGCAGCAGGTGAAGAACAATCCTGTGACTCTTAAGCAGGTTTGCTAGGTGATTGCCTGCACACTTGCAGACTGTGCTTTCTGATTGCTAGTAGGTAGCTGCCTGGTATTTGTAGAAAGCCTTGTTAGCATGTTTTGTCAAGCCAAGCTATTTCATGACTAGCAAATAACTAACTCACTAGTAATTGAGAAACTAGGTAAAAAGTATTTTATTGGTTTAGCTTATTAATTGTCTATATCATTTCCTCCAAACATTACAACAAACATATTAAAATATAAGATGCAAGATAGCTTTGATTTTTTCATGTATCCTTTTCAGTGCCATATTTCAGACACCTGGCTCTGAAACTGAAATATTACCTTTTCAGGTGCTTTTCCTAATAACTCAACAGTACATTTGTTTATAAGTAATTTGTCTTGATACACAAGCATTCTGTATGCAAGCAATTAAATTACCAGAGTCATATGAAGTCAATATGGCCTCTCTGTAAGAAGGACCCTCCCTAGCCTGTAACCCCCCCTCGGCTGGAATATAGTGTTTCTCATGGCCAAGGAGAGTTCTCCTGCCATCCAGTCTTCCCTCCTCCTTCACACCTTCCCTTGCCCAGCTCTTCTCCTTCAGTAGCCAGTAAGTAGCTCAACATCTTCTATGCCTCCATTCAGGGGATTTATTTTGTTAATATACTTCTTAGAAATGGCACATGCTATTTGAACAAACAAGGTACTTCAGAAGTATATGGGCAGTGTGATTTATGCTTTTCCAAAGTTGTGACCTAACTGCTTCCATGTTTGTGCCTTGACTTTCAGGAGAACTAAGTCGGCCAAGACAATTTACCAGTGTGGTTATTTTATAATTCAGTATGCATACAGGGATGAGAGAGGTGGGCTGATGTTGCTTTATTCAGTATTCTCTGCTCTAAGGGTCAGTCCTGTCCTGTGACATTAAATGGTTGTTAATTTTTTTCTTCCCCATTTCTTTCAGATTGTGCTTTAAAAGAGATTCCCCTCTGTAATGATACCATTTTCTTTCTGTCTTTTCTTTGCTGGATTGCTTTCCTACTGATGCATTTATGAGCAAGTACCCTGACTACACTTAATTATTAAAAAGTCATTGCTCAAATAGAGCTCTGAAGAAAAGGAAGTGTTACTTACTGCATATTACCGAACATTAGTTCATAATGGGTTTCATCTTTGTGTATTCTCTCCCCTAATTTGGGAGACAGGTATATTTTATAATACATAGGTACATGTACACATATTGTAAGAGCTAACAGCTACTAGAGAAAACATAGAAGACATAAAAAAGAAATTAACAGTTTCTCCAGTTTAAAAGTTTAGAAAAGCATACATAGCCTAGACTGCAGTATTTTTTAAATGGAAAAAGTGGCCAGGTGAGGCCCAAGTCTGCAATGCATTCTAATCACATTACTTCCATTTATTGTAATATGGGAAAAGCTTTAAAGTAGACATGTACCATGTAGATGTTAGCTTTTTTGTGTCCTGGCTTTTAGAACATGCATTTACAACAGAACAGAGGGATCTGTGCAGGTGTTAAATGATCAAAACTGCACATGTGTACATATGTACCATGACGTTTTCCATATATCCTAGAGTTGATAATAAAAAATATGTATTTGAAGAGAATTTCAACTATATTATTTTCAAATTGAATGAACACTGGGAGAAATGCTGACCATGAACATATCAATCTTGTTCAGTCTTAGGAGTCAGTCACTTTAATGGACTTAATTTTCTTCCTGAAATAAACCTTTCTGTGCAGAATTAAAATAAATTTAAAAAAATTTAGATATTAAATAACACATCCTGTGCTGTTTATTCAAGACCTTCTTTTAGACACAGAGTTTGTCTACCTGCTTACATTGTGCTTCTCTAATCACAGACTGCAATATTATATAAAAAAAAAACGTCCACAACAGATCAGATAATGTAATAAACTCATCTGCTGCCAGATGCCATGGCCATGGAAGCACTGAGCTGCAAACTGCTCTGCCCGTCGTGCTGAGGCCTGGAGCACTTTAACCCATGGGAAACATGGATGGGGTGGGGTGGGACTGTCCTGACACCTTTGCTGTCTAGCTTGCAGCTCGTGCAGGTGTGTACAACTTCACTGGGCAAGGCTGGTTTTGCTGTCCTCGCTTTCCCATCCCACCTGAAGAAGGCTGCGGAGCAGGGCTGTGCAGCACGTGGCTTTTATGGCCAGAATCCTTTCACAAATACATCCCATATTCTGGTGTAAAAACTTCCTCCTTTTGCAAGTTTCTCTTGCTTTCACTGATCCCTTTAGTTTCACTATTTATGAGCTTTTTTTCCCCTCAGTTTTCTGGTCTACCTGGACAACAAATGTCATTTTGGCTAATATTGTTTTATTATGCACACTGTGCCAGACCATCTTTCTAACACATACAGATCTGCAGGTGCATTGTCATCATATCACCCTACGATACTGAATTAAACTGGATTAAATTCTGCATTCGTTCTTTACCCTGTATTTTATTTCAGATGCCTCTTGGATATTGTTTGTTGATTGTGATATACACCATGGTACATTTCTTTCCTCCATTCCTCACATTTTCCTTACAGCTCCCTACCTTTTTTAGAAAAAATGCACATGAATTAGTATCTTGATATGCATTTGCAGTGAGTACTTAATAAACTTATAATTGGCAGCTTCTAGACTCTGGCAAAAAAACCCTGCAGGACCCTCCAGCTTGTGTCGTCCATCTTCTAGTATGAGCAAGCAGAACGCAGTAACAACCTGCAGATATTTTAAATGCTGCAAATTCTTGTGTCTTTCAGGACCTAGATTTCTCATCACATCCACGGGAGCCTTGTATATTTTAGATGTACAGAATGAAGATGGACTGTACAACTACCGATGTATCACAAGGCACAGATACACTGGAGAAACACGACAAAGCAACAGCGCAAGACTTTTTGTATCAGGTGCTCCTTTATATATAATGTTAAATTAAGTATTGTATATGCCTCTCTCTAATGTGCTAAACTGGCAAGGCAGGTTCTTGTGCCTGTATGCACTAAGAACCAAGTCATCTATCAAATGAAAAGTAGAAGTGCTCAGCTGTGAGATGCTGCTGCAAAATAAAATGCCCCATTTTAAAATCCTTTTTTTTTTGTTTTTCACCTTCTACTAGATATTTCCAGAGAGCCTGTAGGGTGGACTGGCATTTAGTACAGTGACTTTCAGCAGGTTTAGAGTATTTTTACAAAAGGACTGTGGATGGGATTCGTCCCTTTAAAAGTAGGCATGCGCAGTGAAAGTGTCTGGTCACCTTAACTTGCCTTTGACATCAAAGGAGAGGAACACTTTTAAGGCTAGTGTATCTGACCTGTTTCAGCTGCCCACTTTGAGGTGAGATGAATTGCCCTGTGGGGCCTATTTCTGCTGTTAACTGTAGCAGGAGCTCAGGGCATTTAGCCCTACTGTAGGTATTTCCACTGCAGGAGTCTCAGGTTAGCTGAGGTGCATTTCAGCCTTCATTTTCCTTCATCAGACTCCTTCCTTGGGGAAAGCAGTGTGTTTCCCTGCTTCCAGGAGGGATCTCCAGCCAGAAGGGGTACGTGATGTGTCCCAGGCCACCCAGGGTGCTGCAGGCAGACAGGAGTGTTAGCTGGTGGCAGAGCAATGGCCTTGGGTATTCAGGTAGGAAAATGAGAAGGTAGATGGGGTATTTTAACTTTTTCTTGTAATTATAAATCACCTCCTCATTGTTGTGTGTGTGATGGAGTGTTGGGCTCCCCCCCACACACACACCAAACACTTCGCGCTGTCAGCACCGTACTGCTCCAATCCCACCTTCTCCCAGTTTTGTCTCAGTGAGAGGAGGTGCCAGTTGTGGGTGAGGTGAGAAGGAGGAACAGACCCCAGGCCTGGGTTTGGAACTTGCTCTCAAACATCTCTGTATATGTTTAGCTCCTCTCCGTCTCCTCTCCCTCTCCCTCATTTGCTGGATGCTTGTAACTGCACCCTGTGTTTACATGTGAGCAAATCTGCAATTTTATTCCTGCGTCTATAGAGTTAACTAAGTCTGTATCCCAGACTCTCTCTTCTTTCTCCGTGTATCCTTGCCTTATGGAAGATGTGCCCACCATCCCACTGAAAGCTACACGGAGCTTTTTCTCCTTTTCACTGTTACTAAGTTGCCCTGAAGACCCAAACCCTAAAGATCAGTCAGGGTATGGTGAAACTTCACAATCTAACAGTCAGTGGGGTCATTCTCCTTTTGAGCTTGTCTTCTTATCCTTTGGTCTTTTTGTCAGAAAAATAAAAATCTAGTGATTAGGTCTCAGCCCTCCACCCTCTGTTTGAGAGCCCTAAGGGAGACAGAGGTGGGCACAAGGTTTTGCATTAGTAGCATACTTCATGCCCTCCTCCAAAATGGGCATTGCTGAAGGATTCTGGAGCCCTCTGAACACACAAGTCAGTACTTAAATATACTAATGATAAAAAAAATAGTGTGATTGTTCAGATTAGAATCACTTACCAGTCAAATCCAGGAGTTTCTTCCTTTGATATGTGTCCCCTGTGGGTAAAACTCTTCCCTCTGCTTTTCCCAGCCAGATGAAGAAGTAGTTTTCCTGCACAATAATCTGCCTGCTTTGGTCTTATAAGGATAGGCAGGGTCCTATCCTTCTAGCTGGCTCCATAATATGGTCTGCTTCCGTATGAAATCATGCTAAGGCTGAGCCAGTGGTAACATAAATAAAATCAGGCTTGTATCTTGGTTACCACAGGAAAATTTCTAGTTATTTCACTGAACAAAAGGGGAAAAATGAAAGCTCTATCTTATTTGTAATTCAGGACTAGTGCCCTGAAAGATGTACTCTGTCTGGAGCTCCCTTTTCTATTCTCCTCCACAGACAAAATCAAAATAGGAAATTTTACCTGTATGCAATAGCTGGCTTTTTTTAATTCAATGGGTTTAAACTATAGAGTTATAGTGGGCTCTGATTTCCAGTCCTGTTTGTCTACTGAACAAGTGCAGCAATTGTGGGCAGTTTGTCTCTTAATGTTTTTCTAACAGGTTTTCTTTTTTCTTTACTGGAATTTATATTTTAAAATAGTGATTATTTTAAGAACTGAGATCAGAGAATCCACTAACATAGTTGTGAAAGGTCTGCTTGCATGAGACCTACATTTTTTACTGCCTTTTACATCCATAAATATTCTCTGTTTATTTGGGCATGAAATACTTTGTGGTGGATATTGATCATAGCCTCTTGGTAAGATTTTTGATACAAGTTAAGCTTCATTATTGTTTGAAAGAATGAGAAAGGTAATGTGCATATAGTAGCAAATACACATGTGAATAATTAGTATGCCTATGACCAAATACACATGTGAATAATTAGTATGCCTATGACCAAAGCAAAGTTCCAAATTTCATCTGGAGTAAGAACATCTCCTTGCAATCATGTGGCCTTTCTAATAAAATTAAAGCCAAGGCCATTAACATGCTAGAGAATATTCCTCTAATGCCCATTATAGTCTGCTTTTCCAAAAATAATTTTGTCCAGCATTTGAATACCAGCTCCCAAAATCTTTACCATTTTTTAACCCTCAAAAAGTCCTTATCATTTTGAAAGCATAATGAATTTCTTGCTCTGTCCTTCAAAGAAGATCCAAAGCAGAATATTATAGAACAGTATTTTGCCTCAGTTTTTCTGCTGTTGTCTTTGTTAGCAGTCATTTGCAAATTTGCAGCTGACTGTTAAAGCATAGTAAAATAATAATTCAAAAGAGTCCATACCACATATTGGAATTGGGTTATGTTACTTTGCTATTTGCCTCATTGCAGGTGATTGCAGATGAACCCTGGGATTTCTTTCGTGTTTTTGTTGGTTTTTTTTAACTGGAATATATGCAATGTAGAAGCTCTAAATAGGTGTCTGTTCCAGGGACATTCCAAAGAGATGGTTTTAATATCCATTTAAATATTTAAATACAGAGTGCAAGAAAGCAGGTCACTGGAATCATATTTTGTGTATGCCTGAATACATTTTAAATACCTCCTCTATAAGAACCAGCTAAAGGTTTCTCAAGTACGTAGTTTAGCTGTTTTGCGGATGGGTGCCAAGGCTCATTTTAAGAAGGCAAAAAATGAAGTGAACCTGGTATAGAGGACCCAGGGACTGATGTGCTGTTCTTGAAGGATGAGAAATGGTAGTTGCAGAAGGGGACTGTGCCTCCCATGGCATCTGTATTTTGAAGTTAAAAGCATATGGAGAAGATCATAGAATCATTTAGGTTGGAAAAGACCTCTAAGATCATCAATTACAAAGATATGAAGATATTACAAAGATGTGAGTTTTGAGTAGGAATGCACAGAAAACACCTTTAAAAGTCAGTACTACTTTTTTATTATTTTCAATTTATGACATTGATTCCTTGTAGATGTAACCTTCCTAAAGCCAGAGCTGTAATTTATTGCATGCTTATATTTTTACTGAGTTAATTCCTCAGGCTGCACAGAAGAGTCTATGCAGTGAAAACATAGACGCTTGATGACCCAAAAGACAAGAAATCTTGACTAATCAATTAGTCAAATTGACATTGGCCTTCCCAATAGCATCTTGGCAGATTGTGCTTTCATGAAGCCAGACATAAACAGCATGGCAAGCTCAAAAATATAACCCATCTTGGTGCCAAATACGGACCTTGAGGCTACTGATGCATGCAAAATCATTTGTTTAACTACTGGCTGACACATTTCTAATGAGACAGACAGTAAGTCACTGTAAACTGAATGTGGTTTTGCCTTCAGTGGCTCAACATTTGCTGACACCTAGAGAGCAGAAAAACCTCTGTGGTCATCTTTCATTGAATTTGGCATTTAGGATTTTATCTAGATACTCACAAAAAATTTACTTAGCCCATTTGCTTACCATCACAATTTTAGTTTCTGGATTGATAGTATAACTTGCATAGTGCCGCTAGCTATTTGCCCTCAAGCATACCCTCCCAGGTGTGGCTGCAGTTCAGGAAGATACATGTAAGCTAGTTTTAAACCATCTATCTCAGGTGCTGATTACACTATCTCTTGAGTAGCTTGAATTCATCATGAATTGTTCCTTTACTCTCTCCAGCTCCTAACAGAATACTGCTGCAGCTGCCCTGTGAGCAGCACCTGAGCTAGCTAAGTCAACGACCATTTGAAATGTCAAAATGGTTGCAGTTGCACCTACATCCAGGCAACTGTGATGTAGATACACCCAAAAAGAGATCCATGTGTCAGGTAGGAGTAAAAAGAGTTGATCAGCATATGGAGTTTCTTTGTGAGACAGAAGTCTTAGTAAAGTGGGTGCGTGTGATGAGAAAAATGCTTAAATGAATATTTGTTGATTTATTGTTCAGTATTTATGTTGCAATAACTCCAGGATGGGCTTCCATCATGCTGCATGGTGCACAATCACATCAGCCTCTTCCTCCAGAAGTTTTCAAACTCAAAAAGCTGAAATCACAGAGTACTATTTCTGCTGGGGTACATGCACCTCTGGTGAAGGCACTCTGCCAGACTTCCGTGAGATATGTAAATATATGCCAGGTGCTACACAAGTGTGTCAATCTGAGAGCTGCTTTTCTCAGTAAATTGAGCACAGAAAGTTGGAGTATTAAGTTGTAGGTTGGTCTTGTCATGTTAAGTTCTTTTTCCAGAGAAGAAGAAAAGGCTCGTCTGTCAGACTGCAGATGGAAATTCCTGTGTCTTTGCCCATTTCTCTCCTGACAAGGGAATAAGACACTCCTTTAATTCAAAGCCTTCAGACCACCGAGAAGCATGGTGAAAGTGTTAGCTTCATTCTAGTTGAACAGTGCAGGCATAACAGTAATAATTAAGGCAACACATTTCTGGCTCTCCATTCCTGATAGGGGACATGAAGGATGACCAGACAAATGGTTGCCACTTGGAAAAAATCCAGTGAGAGGATTTCCAAGTAGTCATGAGATGCTTCAGTAGCACATGCTGCTAGATCCTTACATGAGATATTACAGACTGATGGCTGGGCCACAGTAGCAAACTAGTACTTAAAACACTGAGCTAGTGAGTCAAAAAATGCAGGAGAAAAAATATTGGCATATTGCTTAGTGAATGAAAGAATTTTAATGCTCCCATCAAAACCTGCTGTTTGTTCTTTCAGATCCAGCAAATTCAGCTCCATCTATTCTAGATGGGTTTGACCACCATAAAGCCATGGCAGGACAGCGAGTGGAGCTGCCTTGCAAAGCATCAGGGCACCCCACACCAAAGTATCGTTGGCTGAAAGACAATGTTCCCTGGGAGCCTGACAGCAGATTTCGGCAGACAGTTACAGGTCTGCTGATCGAGAACACACGTCCCTCGGACTCAGGCAACTACATCTGCGAGGTGTGGAACAATTATGGGACTGCTGAGATGATAGGACGACTGTATGTAAAACGTAAGTCTTAGACCGAGTTAAGCTCTCGGGCCACTTCCTGCATGGGTGTTTGCATCGGGGAAGATGTAGTTGTATCTTGAGGTACCTACCATTCTGTTACTTCACCTTAGCAATGCTTAAACTCTTAAAATTGTGGAACAATAGAAAGTAGGCTCTGCAGAGATGAGTTCGTTGGACAATTGAGCGATCACAAGTGCAAATAGATACAATTTATAATGTAGCTATATAATTTATCACATGGAGGATATGTAATTTAGAAGCTTGAATTGGATGCTTAAAAAGAAATTGCAAATGTTCTCATGAATAAAGCTGCCAAACTCTCATTGCCATGACTCATGTTGTTCAGTAATATTGAATACTCATACCTCCTTTCAGTTGAGTATTCATGTATGAATATTCTGAATGTTTCACAAATTCTACAAAGATAATTATTACTCAGAAGCACTGAACTGGAAAAGTGTTATTCTTCCATTGTTAAAAAAAATTATTTCCTGGAACAGAAATAATGTTTTGTGAACTAACATTTCCACCTATACAGCATGACTAGCAAACTGAAAAGGGAGAAGTTTGTGAGCAGTTCAGGCCATAAAAATGTCTTCACAAATAATTACACATAATGTATTTGGGCAAAATAAAACCAAGATCAGAGATCAGTAATTCATGGATTATAACAGAGGAGCTTTGCTTCTAAATGTATTCATAAAAATTAGTTTAATTCAGTCCATGTTGCATGATACAAAGTCAAAACTTCTAGAGACGTGATGTAATGGTATCGCTAGTGATACCGAAAGTACCCCCAGTGCCTGGTAATAACATTTTACTTGCGGACTCAGTGGTCAAACAGCCAGCAGATATCTTCTGGATCAGGAAGCAACAGCTAGGCAAAGGAGTTTTACCCTCCTCTGCAATGGAGGATGTGGGTCACTTTCTTGCATCATCACGGCGCTGAGATGTTGGTGGTGCACTTGAATGTGTCTATTTTGTTTAATGTGTCCTCGGCAGTTTTGAGCATTTGTGGTCTTTTGGATAGGAAATATGGAGGTGTTCAGTGACTTGTAACATGCATGTGAGCACAGACTAACTTTTGCTCTGGACCATTGTAGAGGAAAGGTCTGTTACATACATCTCTGTGATGCAGAATGACTGGGGCCACTGACCTGTGTGGTTTTTTTCCAGGCCTCTGTTGCCAATGGGCCACTAAAGATTTATTCCATACATGTGTTATAAAATGTTCTGTAAAATGAGCTGAGGACATTTTTATGTATAAACATGTGTATACATGTGTGCATATGCATGTATGCAAGCTGGTAAAAAATAAATATGTTGGTATGTATTTAGTATCAGCGATGGTATTGCTGTTGACAGTAGCCCCTTACCTTTTTTAAGAAGTCAAATCAAAATATGCATGAGAGGGGAAAAATAAGGATGAGATGGGATCTGCATTCAGTAATGCTGGTCACTGTTAAGTGGCAGGATAAAGATTGTTACCCCTATATTTACGTTTATGACTTTTTTACAACACTGTTCATCGTCTTTTTTTTTACAATATAAAACTTGCATTACCTATGTCCTACTGTTTTTTAAGGATGATTTGAAGATACTGTAGTGTACAGAAACACCTGCATGTGTACAGATCCTACAGATGTCTATGTGTGCACCTATATTGTCATTTTAGTGTGGATCTTCCACTCTTAAAAAGCTAATCTTCTGGTTATTGACATTTACTGCACTTGTTCATATCAGGGAGTGGTTTTGAAATATGTAAACTGGGTTCTTTTTGCAGGAAATTAAACCAGAATATGAGCTTCAGGAATGTGTCTAATTCATCAGTTCAAATGTCCACACTCAACTAATCTGAAGTAATGTCCTACCCTCCCAAAACACGCATAGTGCCATTGTTAAGCCCTCAGCACCAACGGTGTTACTCAGTATATCTGCTCCTACTGCTCATTTAGGCAGGGTCTAGAGGTTTATATCACGTTAAGTAGGTTATCCCTATAGATCTATGTTTTGTGTCATGGATGTTGGTGGCCAAAATGCTTGTTTAGAGCAAAAGCAATCCTCTGCTATTTGTTTGTGGTTTGGGTTTGGTTTGGTTTTTTTTTTCCTGCCCAGAAGGATATGGCTGTGATTTTTATTTTTCTCCTTAATTGAGAATTAATTTGTTACTTGCACATAAATGCATACTTAATGTTTACTATTTCCCTTTCCCTCTCCTTTATTTTGATTTAAATCTTCAGAACCACTCAAAGCCACGATAAGCCCACGGAAAGTAAAAAGCAGTGTTGGTAGTCAAGTGTCATTGTCCTGCAGTGTGACAGGAACTGAGGACCAGGAGCTCTCCTGGTATCGTAATGGCGAAATCATCAACCCTGGTAACAATGTCCGGATCACTGGCGTCAACCGGGAGAACCTTATTATGGATGGCATGGCCAAGAGTGATGGTGGAGCTTACCAATGCTTCGTGCGCAAGGACAAGATGTCTGCTCAAGATTATGTTCAGGTGGTACTAGAAGGTCAGTCACTACCTGTTTAGCAATTCTGGTCTCTGTAATATATATGTCATCTTTGGTGTTATTGTAAAGTGAGGGATAGTGGACCCTAGATAGGAGAAGAGGGTAGTCAGGAACTGTCAGTGGGATTTATTGTGCCCCACTCTGAGCACAGACTAATGGAATGAAAAAATAGATTGGAAAAATATATCCCTCATGAGCACTCCTTCCAGTCACTATTTTTTTTTGGGGGGGGGGCGGGGAGGCGGGGGGAATGCTGATTTTTGACATTAACTTTCAGCAGGACATGAGAGAAGAGGTCTCTCTCTATTCAACTCCAAACATCCTTCTGGGCATGGCTTTTCTGGCTGGGTGTATTGGCTGAAGGCTTGGACATCATCTTAAATAACTGACAAAATGTTCTACATGATAATCAAGTGAGGAAAGTAATCAATTTGTACAGAGCCAGTTCACTAATGAGGCTGTAGTGCAGTCGTGGCATGGACACTATTTTTAGAGTCTTTATAGAAAAAGAAGAGATTACCTGCCTGGACTGAGTTACCTCGGCAACCATCTCCCGTGACTAAGAAAGCCTAAAGAGCATATTGATAATCTATCGTGATGTTGAGAGAGTGCAGGTTATCAGAGAGCAACAGCAGGAAAGATTTCAAAGACACTCAGGTCTCACTGGGAAAATAATGTCTGCTTTCATCTCCAAAAAAAAGCCTGTCACTTGAATTAAAAAAAAAAGAGAAGGAGGGGTGGCAAAGGTACATGGTGTGCACACTCACAGATTTATTGGTCCTGTGTCAACTTTCTTTCAGGATAAAAAAAGCTGCTTTTTAATTTTTTTGTTGCTGTTGTTTTGTTTTCTGAGGGATGACAGTATCTAATACACAGCAAAGGAAAGAAGGAGAGTCAGAGATGAAAATAAATACATAAACTTGAACTCTGTCATGATGGGACAGAAATGAAAGGGAGAGGGGGGAAGAGAAGAAAATTATGAAATCAAACCAAAGACCTCCAGGGATGCTGAGGTCTTTCAGCAGCCTAAGAGTGCAGTGCCTTATCTTTTTGATTATAGAGCAAGCAAGGGAATTTTGCAGCCCTGTTTTTAATTCCGCTGTGACTCAACATGTTTTGTGGGGAGTCTTGTGTACATCATGTACACATTCCCTCAGTTTCCTGGGTGAGGTTGCACTGAAATTGCAGTGTAAGAATTGTGATTTCCAGGGGAGACATCATGGGCCAAGCCTCCCAAACATATGGGCAACACATAGCAGAGTGCACACAAAGAGGCAGTATATAGCACGCACTAATAGTGCATCACACGCTTTAGGAATGAGATCATGAGACTTGTCAATCCTGCTCTGACACCCTCTGTCCTGTGCGACACTGAAAGGAGTTGTCCTTAAAGGGCTTCATGTACAAGGTGAGTCTTCAAGTGGTTTTGGCCCCTCTCTAGGTAATGATGTGCCTTTTCTTTCTGTTTATTGCAGACACAAGTACTGTAGGAACACTGAAGTTAGTTAGCTTACTTGCCACTTGGCTCTTTAGTAGCCTACAGCACTGTTGTCTGAACTTCGGACTGGATTGCTGCCTGTGTTCTGTATGCTGCTCTTGGTGTGTGGCCTTTTGCTCCCAATTACACTGAAATTCCTTCTAGATACAGCTTTGAAAGTATGATTTTCAAAGGAGAACAAACATGCATTGCACGATCTCAGAAAGAACTTCCTAACTAACAGCAGAGTGTTGGCACTCCAAAATGTTACCCTGCTGAACTCTCTGGATAGGTCCTTATTTAATCCTGCTCCCTACTTGCAATCTCGAAGTTTCTGTCTCCATCCATTCTCTTTACTCACTTGCCTGGTAGAGGCTGAGTAAAGTGTGACACAGATCACAAGGGAAAGCATTTGAATGCTCTCATTTCAGAGGAACATTTATCTGTAGCACAAAATGACCACAGAAAGAAATTGGCATCACTGCAGTTACTGCCAATCTGTATTCAGAAAAGCTTAATTTAATACTTTTCTAAATGTGGTATTGTGGGTCAGGACTAAACTGCATTGGCACAGCAGGGTGAAATTAGTCTATGGAAGCTATGCCTGGCTTTTGCCAACAGGACACATCCTTAGCTCTCCAAGAAGCTGAAATCTACCAGGAGAAGAAAAATTCCAAATGTGTTGAGATTTTGCTGTATGTCTTTTGTGACGAACTGTGTATGGCTTTAACATTTTTCTGCAAGAACCTGGCAAGTCATATAGCTGTGGAGAGCCCTGGTCCATCTATTCAAGTGCTTGTCCTTCAGCAGAGTCAGTACCAGGTTTCTCAGAAGATGAAAAAGAAACCTGCAGTAAGCAAGGGATCATTTAAGTACTCTACTACCAAAATTTGTTTCCCTCTCTCAATAATTAGAGTTACATCCTGGAACACAATTGTTTGCATTGCTTCTAAAAAAGATCTTGGCTCGTGCGATAGGCTCTGGGACAGAGGGAACAAGCTTTTCACCATGTAAGTACTATTCTCCTGCTTTTCTTTCCCTTGACAGATGGAACTCCCAAAATAATTTCTGCGTTCAGCGAGAAAGTGGTGAGTCCGGGAGAGCCAGTCTCCCTTATGTGCAACGTGAAGGGGACTCCCCTGCCTACGATCACTTGGACGCTGGATGAAGAACCCATTGTGAAGGATGGCAGTCATCGTATCAGCCAGATTATCACCTCCGAAGGCAACGTGGTCAGTTACCTGAATATCTCTAACACTCAGGTCCGAGATGGTGGAGTTTATCGCTGTACTGCCAACAACTCTGCTGGAGTCGTCCTGTACCAGGCTCGAATAAACGTAAGAGGTGCTTGTCAAATCAGCTCCTCAAAAAAACACACATAACTCATTGTAGTGGAGAAGAAGATTGTTGCATGTGATGAAATGAGTCTTGGAATGCCAAAACCAACTTACTGTTTTTCCTCTCCTTTTCTTCCTCGCTCTCTTTTCCCACCCTGCCTCTCCAGCCCCATCTAGAAAGTGTATGGTATGGTTACATGTTGGAAGAACCCTTTGGCTTGTGTTTTATAGTCTATTTTTCCTATACTCATCTCTATTAGTTCACAGTTTCTTTACTTTAGTCCTGCTGTGCATGTTTTTTTTTTCTTTTCCTTCCCTCCTTTACTTGTTCAACATTCATTGTAATTATTCATATATACAGTACTTTAGCTTGCATTTCTAGCTCTACATGGCATAATACCCATCCTCATGGTATTATACTTTATACACATCAAAAAAGGAAAAAGCTAACTTTGCCAATGTTCTTGTGTGTAGCCAGGATTCTAGCTTTGTATCAGTTTTAGTATTTCACATTAATTAAATCATCCTCAGCCTTTTAATTTGTAACGCAGCAAAGATTTTATCAGGCGAGTGTTGGATAATGCAAACATATACCCTCACATAATTAGTATGTATGCTGCAGGGTGAGGAAAAACTAGAGCATATAAGGATTAAGGAAACTACTTAAGTAGCTCTTAAAAGCAAAGACTGTCAAATGCTAAGAAGTGTGTGAGCCGCATCTGTACATGTCGTTAACATTTATATATTCAGAAAAATTGTATGCATGCTTCCTGAAGCAAATGTGCCTGTAAATCATTTTCAAGAGTTTCTTTTTACCTTCCTAGGGCCAGCAAGCATTCGACCAATGAAGAACATCACAGCAATAGCTGGACGGGACACCTACATCCACTGCCGTGTGATCGGCTACCCATACTACTCCATCAAGTGGTACAAGAATTCTAACCTCCTACCGTTTAACCATCGCCAAGTGGCATTCGAGAACAACGGGACACTGAAGCTTTCAGATGTGCAGAAGGAAGTAGACGAGGGTGAATACACGTGTAACGTCCTCGTTCAACCCCAGCTGTCCACGAGCCAGAGTGTGCACGTGACAGTAAAAGGTGAGGACAACTTGGAAAACCAGAGCCAAGCTAATGGCTGAGTCTTTTATAGAAACACAGAATTGCATGCATAGGATTGTGCTGGCAGTTAGATAATGAGCACTTAAGAAGGTTAATCCAGATTTGTGTTTATTTTTAATGATGACATAGTCACTGTGTCTCGTTCTCTCTTGACTTTTAACCTCCTTCATTCAACTAGAAAAGTACTGTTTTTCTAAGTAGAAGCAGTAGAAGAATTGCTAAACAAGGCTTCTACGAGCAGTTTTCACTACAATAACTAAGGCAGTAGATTAATGTTTTGTCACCTGAGTTTCACCGGTGACTCTTTCTCTGCTGGATGACAGAATTCACATTTTCATTAGCCAGTGACTTTTCTAGCTTTTCAAAAATAAGATGAGAATTTTAATGAATGCATTTGTGCCAGTAAGAAGAGACAGGAACTAAAAGCATTAACAGTGCTTTCCTCTTATTAAATGTACTTTTCTGAGTGTTCTTGATGCTTAGAAAGGTAGCACTGTAACAAAATGTGACTTGAAATTCTAATAGGATGCTTAAAATCTATTCAAATATTCCCAAATGAGGATGTTCAGATGGACATGAAAGACTTCAGCAGTAGATGAGAATAGAAATTGTTTAGCATTGTGCTCCGAGTATTCTGATATTGGCAATGTTAAGACCTATTCACAAGGACACAAAATACAGAAAATCTGATTGCAGTAGCACCTAGTTTTGAGCAATGGGGCCACTAAATATTGCACTTCATGTGAACCTGTGGGAAGAATTGAGGGGTAATTTCACTGTTCCTGAAGTTCTTACAAATTTTTCCTGGGCATTTTCTAGAGGGGGACAGGAGAGAAAGGAAGGAAGGTTGATTTCTATATCTGTTCTTAGATAAGATACAGAGGAGAGCACCAAGGTAAAATGACTTTGTTACAGACATCTGATCTTTTAAGTCCATTCTGTTCTGTTTGTTTAGCCCTTTCTTATTTTCAGTCTGGAGTGATGTAATTGCTAATTATTTCAAGAGGTTAGGGGATTAGCTTTAAGCCACTAGCAATTTGGACTCTGAAAGGCATGACATCTCATACAGCTGAGACCATCAGGGGCACTGGTCACATGCTGCGGCATAAGAAGCTAATTTCACCATTTCTTTTCATGTATGTGGTAGGTTGCTTGACGTTACAGTAATATCTCAGATCTAATGATGCAGTTTGGATCTGAATACCACATTACTAATTGTGTTGCTGCCTCACTGACAGTTCACCATGGTAAATCTGATGGGCAACGTTACCTCTTAAATGGGACTATTCTTCAAATGACTATCAAATTGAACGTAGCCAGACAAAACAAATCCAGCAGTCTATCTTTACCGCTCAGGCATTTAGATCATGCTAGATGGTACCTCAGGTGCAATGCTGGTTTTTATTCCATTAGGTTACAATTTCAAACGTGACAATTCCTCCCCCAGAAAGCAGATTGCCAGCTTTATCAATTTTGATTCAACTGTAGCTTTTGTCAATGATTTAACTTCCTTGAAGGTATTTGACTGTATTTCTGGATATTCAGCTGCCGGGGCCATTGGCTGGTCAGAAATCTCAAACAGTGACCTCTTGTGCTTTGAATAACTTGCATAAGCATGTGGCACATTCGAAGAGTGCGGGTGGGCTGAGCTGCCCTGCACCTGTGATGCAGCCTCATCCTCCATGTGCTCTGTAAGGCAGATGGATCGGAGCAGTGCAAGGCGCAGTGTGGAAAGTGCTCCATACCACATGCAAAGCAGACGTGTCGGTGTGGCTCATGCTTAGTGATCTGGAGTTGCCAAAGTTGGCTGCAAAGTGCCCTAGCTACTTCAGTATTCCCTGGCCTTGACAAGACATTGTTATTTAAAAAAAAGGCTAATATCCTGCCCTCATGCTAAGCCTGAAATGTCAAAGGTGAGCTTTGTATGTCAGACCTGAATGATTCTCAAGGTTCTGCGGTTGTAGCTGGAGGTCAGCATTGCCACAGTGTTTTTTTAGATGGCTATGTGCTGTTTCCTTCTGTAACTACATAGTGATTTTATCTAACATATTAGGAGAGAGTCAAAAGTGGCCCATTGCTTCAAAATATTAATGGTTTTGCTGTCTTTTCGTCTTACAGATTCCAAAGTTAATGTGAGGAGTTTTCAGGCACTTATGTTTGATTCCAAGAAATACAAAATATGGCCCAGCTTGCATACTGGAGGTTTAAAGTACTCTGAAATATGACATTGTAAAGGGGGTTAATATCAGTGCCTAAACCTCCTCATTTATAGTTCAGCTTCTCATACCATCAGTATACTTATTTCTTCTCCTGAGAAAGAGAGGGACAATTATTGCCCACCCTCAATGTTGTGAGTCCTTTGGTTTGTTCTCATTTCTGCTACAAGCTTCCTGGATGACCTCAAACCAGTCACCTGAAGGGTGATTCCGAATAGATGATACTTAATGAGCTGTTACTTGGTATTTTGTTTCCTCCATGTTCTGTTCTGAAGCCATAATTATCAATTTCCTCATGAGCTTTTCTGAGATTATAACCTCTGTGGTATCAAAGTGTTTCAGAAACAATGCTTTCATTTTCAAAACCCACCTGGATGGTCAGGAGCGCTTTGGCAAATGGCAACTGAAGCACAGACTGAACTTAAAAGTATCCACAAATTTTTGTACGTTCAATTTCAGAAACCTACAGCTTGATTTTTTTCCAGTTCACCTGCTGTTACATAGCATTTATATGTTCAAAGCTCTGCTTCCTTTGAAATGAAGTTGCTTCTGAGAGTTCTTTTTTTCCTTCTTCATATCAGTCAGATCACCCAGCTTAATAACCCCCTGGGAAAGACAGATTTAAGTAATTTAATTAGCATCATCTGAGAGATCTGCAGCAAAGGTGAAATACCAAATTCAACTCTATGGTGCAGCATTTATCTGCGTTATACATACAACTGGCCTTTGTTGTCTGCGGTCCTCTACCACATTTACTGCCCACTTTCCAAACTCTCCAGTACATGAAGCATCCTCGTTCTGTCTTGGATGAGGGCTTACTAAAAGCAGCATCCAAATAAAGATACACAACAGCATGAGCATGTAATTAAATACAAAAGAGCTGCCAGGTCTGTAAAGCACTTTGAGATTTACAAACATCCAAATGAAAGCAAAATCTTGAGGATGCTCTTCAGAAATCACTATAAGATCTCAGATAAGAGAACAGAAAGTTTCTTGACAATAATTCAGTACTAAATCCTGGATGCCAAAGTACCCAAGAGTGGGGCTTATAGAGCTTTGCTGTGCATCCTCCCACCTGGCAGGCTGTCAGGAAGCCAAAAGCTTGTGAGCTGGGCACTTATGTGCTATTTGACCTTAGGCCAGCTGCTTCTTTGCATTGCTGATCAGAAGAATCAATTAGATGCCACGTGAAATCAGTTTTCCCATTTTTTAGGAATAACTGTTGCCCTTGTATGCATAGCCACCTACCCCAGAGGTCTGCAGACTCCAAATAATTCGACATGCCACCCCCTACCACATCCTTTGCCTGTCCCTTGTCTCTGTCCCAAAATCTGGATCTTGGAAGCTAGCATTCCCATAAGCTGGCTGTTGGGAGCTGAGTGGATAAACTGGCAGGAATATATGCAGGTTTCTGCTTGGCAGACATAGCTCTGCTGGAACTGTGCCTGAGTCCTAAGGCAGCTTTTTGGAAATCAAGTCATCTTGGCATTATTTTTTTATATTTAGACAAATGAATTGGCCAGGTCTAAGTTCTGACAAAAAGCCATGAAAACTACCCACCCTGTAATACATACCTAACCGGGGGGGTGGATGGGTGGGGAGAGACTACGACTGTACTTACATACTTAATTTCTGGTATTTTATACCTGTTGACCACTTGCTTTTGCAACTGTAATAATATCCTTTCAACACACTTTGCTTTGGCCTGTGTTAAATGCAATTTTCTTTTTCACTTTTTTGTAAAGTAAACCAAACCCCCTTTCCTTCCCCTCCTGGCAAACTGGAAACAGTAGTTACCGACATCCTCAGAAGTAATCTTTGAGATTAGCCTTGCTAAGGATACTGCATAGGTTCTTGCCAAGAACAGAATCATAATTAGCAGTGCTAGTTTGTTACTCTGCATTTGGCGCGGCTCTAGTGGTTTGCCAGTGGGGTTCATGTGCATCTGCTGACGGCAGAGGACTATTGAAGTCAAACATACTAAGGAGAATATTCTGTAGAAGATGTAGGGTTTTAGGTTCATTCCTCCTAAGCATGACTTGTCCTCCTCAATCTTTCCAGCTCATCCTTGCCCAAGTCCTGGCTCTTCTGCTCTGGATTCCAAAACCAGTCTGTCCTCCCTGTCTTTCCCATCTCAGTCCTCATTTACTCAGCACCTTGTTGTTATGACTCAAAATTAGTCTTCCCCTTCAGAGCTCCCAACCTCCAATTACAGTCCTCTCTTTCTGCCAGTCTTCATTTTCTCCATCTCCACTGGGTTTCACTCTGCCTGCCCTTCATGTGGGTCTTTGTTCACTGTCAGTGCTGTACCTCACCCCACTGCTTCTTTGTGCCAGTCTCTCATCCCCAGCCAGTTTCCCAACTTCACTTTACCAACCTCCATCACCTCTGCAATCCCACTGCAAGCCTGCTCCCAACTTCTGACTTCCCCCCCTAAATCCAATTCTATAATTCTTTTGTTATGCTGGACACCACTTTGAGCTTATGCTCCATCACTTGGTGCTGCTGTCTGCATGCCCAGCAATGCAGGCTGGTTCCCCACTCTGGTCCCTTGGCCCCCACATCTTCTTTCTCTCTCTCTCTATCAAAATAACTTTTTTTCATGCTTCCTGGGCCCAGCCTGAGTAGCTGTATGAGTAGCAGAGAGACAAATCTGTCTGCTTTGATTTCTGACATCTCACCAGACTGCACCTGCCCTGCGTGTCTGGCACCGACTCAGCCGCTGAAGGTAGTGCTAGGATGTGTTCAGTGCAGCTCAAACCCTGGGAGCTCTCAGCTGTTAGTCACTGGAAAATGTCTTCTCAGGATGCGATGACTGTGGGGTTTTTGTCTATTTACTTGTTTTCACTCAAACTGCAAAATTTGGGTATCCTTGTGGTGACTTTGCACAGGGGCAGCAAGAATACCTGATGCTAGCGCCATCACCTGCTGAACTTGAAACCCATGCTGCTAACCAAGGGGCAGGTGGGACTTCTCAGATCCTCACAGTGCCTTTTTTTTTTTTTTTTGCTTTTATGGTAGGATCAATATATACTGCATCCCTATTTTTCTACCCTCCTGCCACCTTCTTGGAAATGGCCAAACAGTTGTATCTGAAACTTTCCAGCTGAAATGACTCAGCCTGAGGCAGACACCTGGCCTGGAAAAATACTATCCAAACAAAAGTCAAATTGCAAGCAAATGAAAAGAATCTTATAATGAGAAGTGTTGGCAAACATAGAAAGAAGTTATATTACCCACCCCATCTGTAAGTTTCATATTTCTGTTGAAAAACAACCCTTCAAGCAGCAAGATGGTTAAATAATAATAGCAGCATCTCCTCTACAGCATTTTAGTATATCTCAAAGCATTTTAAAAACAGGAGTGAGTCATGATCTCAATTTTTTTTTTATTATGTAATTTATAGTAATAGTTTTCTCAGCTACAGTAAAAACCATCAGTAGTAAGTGATGATTTTCTTTTCATCAGTCTCATGGGACGCACTTCTCATGTAAACAGCCTGCTGCTATTCACACTTGTTCAACAGAAATTAATTGAAAAAGAAGCCCCTGAGAGGGAAGGGTGCAGCATCATTAAAATAAAAAGTGCAGTGTTTAAAAGGACTGTTTCTGATTTTGCAGAGCTTACATATCTCATTGATTTAGAAGGCTTCTCATTGCCTTATGCCAAAGTGATAGCACTTCACCTGTTGTGAACCATGTAAAAGAATTGCACCAGCCTGTTTCTTTTTAGAAAACAAGCAAACCAAATGGGGGGTATTTCTAAATAACTTCATGTTGCAACTATTTGAATAGACTCCTCTCACCTCCCCTGGGAGGTATCCAGCTTTTTCTAATATATAAAATTTTATTGGTGGATTTGTATTGCAGATCAGTTCGGGGAAGACTGGTTTAGATACTGAAAAATATGTGGGCACAAAAGGGAAAAAACATCAGGGGAAATCTTTCAAGGGTGCTTGGGACGATGGTGCATGCTGTCATCAAACAAACTTCTAGTCTATGTGTGCTTCAGTCTGTGGCAAGGATTATGGCAAGTGGGAATTCAGTTTCATGCATGTATCTAAGATGTAACTTCTTACCTGTCCTACTGACTGAACCTTGTCAGTAATTTGAGTCAGAAAAAACTTATGGCCTTGATGTCCTTCAGATACTTCTTTTATTGTATCACTTTCTGCCTTTCTTTTACTCTCCCATGCAATATCTTTTTGGATCCCTCCAAGCTTGTTGCAACTTCTTCAGGAAGAGATATTCAAATCTCTCAAAGTGACTGGAGTTGTTGTATGCAGGAATCATGCAAGGGCCATTGGTAAAAATGGATGAGAAAGTCCAGTCATGCAAAAGATCCTGCAAAAGTCCATTTATCAGTCATTCCTCAGGTCACATAATAGGCTTGGGGACTTTATACGGGGGGCAAGCAGTGGCAGCAGTCTCATTTAAGGGAATGTGCATTTTGGTGGTGATATCTCCCATCTGAGAACCCCAGCATCTAACCCACAGAAATACCCGAAGAAAAGACTAAAACAGGCTGGTATTCAATATGGAAGACTTGACAAGTCTGTGTAAATTTTTTGCCATTCAACATACAGCAGCTCAAGCTTAGGCTTGCATTAAAATAGCTGACTTAGGTTCTTTAAAAGCTCACAAGGGTCATGTGGGTGCTGCAGTTAAGTGTCTTATTTTGTAGCAGTACACTTCTGGTATACTATATTCCTAATGACTTCACCTCTGATGCTGCAGAAAATGGCCACCCAAAGATTTATGTTAAAGTTGCTTCATTACTGTCCTAGTCTTCATGATAAAGAATTAGTATGTACAAGTATAAAACTTTTCATTTAAATCAAAAATAAAATTCCCTGGGTTTGTGCACAGTCTATAATACAATGTATAACACATAGCATGCAAACAAAAAGATGGTATCAACCCTGTGGAAACAGAAGGGTGATCTAAAATCAACTGCTTATGTACAGTCCTGGGATAAAGGTGGAAGGGAAGCTAGTGTGAAATCAGTCAAACTACTCACGGGAATGATTTTCAGAGCAAGAGATCATTCTGTTAAAGTCCTCGCTCACCTAAATCCAGAACTTTTGGCTCTAGTGATTTAGTTGGTTTCAACAACTTTTCACAGTGTTACCTGAGGACAAAGATCACTTCAGATCACGTAGGGGCTAAACAAGAGCAATAGCTCTGGACCAGGTTTGAAAAGCACAGTAAAAATAACTAGTGAGTGCTTTTGGATACCTAGCCTACAAATGAGGATTTTTATCAGGCAGCACATTAACAGTAAAGGTAACCACTTGTTGTGTTAATATACTCTTGCAGCTGCTATCTTATCTTCAAATCAATAAGGTTTTTCTCTTTGAAAAAATAAAGAGCAAATGCATCCCCTTGGGCAGGGCACTGAGCTTCCCACTATCCTAGGTTTGGGGGGTCCTTCATATGATAAGGGCATGCACTTTTCCCCTCGCAATGGAGGCTGAAAGGAGGTGGTTTAATCTATGGATGAGACATGACATAAAAGCACTCTTGATTTCTACGCAACATTTTAGATCCTCTCTTATTTCGGAGGAGCTCTCAGAACAGCATCAGGGAGCCTGTGAGCCACCAGTGCTGTGCTGCAGGGAAGGGTAGCGGGGACTAAGGCGAAGGGCAAAGTCTCTCTCGTCAGCTCCCCTGGGTAATATGCACCACAGCCATTGCTCTGCCACACTCGGCAACAGTTCCCAATAAAACACCACAGCTTGTTGTGGTAAGATTTTTGAAGATGTTTGAATACAGGGTTAATTTTGGTAACTAATGAACCTACAAGTGGTAGTAAATGTTGTGCAACAGCAGAGGCATTAGGGGGATTAGTTTAGTTCTTTTCTTTTTTTTTCAATGCATACACTTATGAAGGCCTGAAGAATATAATGGTATTCCCTCTTTTCAAGGCAGGATACATTAGCATACAGCGAGGGAACGGGGTATGAAGCTTGGCTCAGTAAATGCCATTAACAGATAGTTCGATGAATGACATGCCCTACTGATAAGGCTCAATACATATGAGAAAGAAGCAGAAAAATCCAGTGCTTCAGTGATTGTGTGCAATTGCTCAGACCATCACCCACAAGGGATGGAGCTGTTTAGGAGAAACAATCGATGGCTGAGAAAACGTACAAATGACTCGATTGTGACTAGGGTT
The DNA here is from genome assembly GCA_034008185.1 of Gorsachius magnificus. NCBI lineage: Eukaryota > Metazoa > Chordata > Aves > Pelecaniformes > Ardeidae > Gorsachius > Gorsachius magnificus. The sequence continues at coordinate 99,458,927 of CM067081.1, forward strand.
AGTGCAGAGACAAAACAGTTTAGGCTTTCGCACTCCCATTGCAGGAAATTTAGGGTCACATGGTGGCCTTAAGAGGCTATGTTGTTTTGTGGTTGCTATTTTGCATCAACCAATGGACCTGTGTTGTGAATATTCATTGCCAAAGATATTTTATATTGTGGGCACAGCTCCTGCAACAGTGTTGTTGCAAAAAAAAAAATCCGTTAGGGAATCGTTTCTAATGATAAAGCAGAGGACAACTTTCATTTTACTATGCAGAGCCACGGGAGAGGAACACCATGTTCCTAAGGCTGCTGCAGGAGGTAGGCTATCTGCAGGATACTCTGTTTCAGTGAATCATCTCAGAGGTTTCATCCAACGTAACTCCCATGGAACGGAGGGCAAGAAATTAAGGATGTTCCTCTGCTAATGGAGAGCAGCATGGAAGCCCTCCTTGCCCTCTTTTACAGTAATCTCCCAGAGGTACAGAAGACCTTGCTAGGGCACAAAAACATAATTTAAATCTTGCTGCATTAGCACTAATGAGGCTGGCCCATGCTCCTCTTCTTAGACACTTAATTCAAGCACTCATCAATAAAGCATTCCCAAGACATTGCACTTCATTGCATGAAGCAGAGATTTTTACTCTTTTGCCCATTGCAGATAGAGGAAGAAATATCCCTTCCATGTACACAGGCACACATACACATTCAGCCCTCTCTCTATATAGTTAACATGCAATATCTTATATGTAAAGTAGCATAATTTTACAAAAAAAATCAAATACAAGATCTGAATTATGGTCAAACTAAAGCTACATACAGTGAAGGAAAATACTTCAACACACCTTGAAGTATTTTAAACACATTTTAAATACATCTATCCAACTAACTTTTCTCTCTCAAACTTAAAGTAATATACATCCTTTTTTTTTTTTTTTTTAGTGCTGTTTAGCAATGGTACAGCTTTAATTTACAAAAAAATAATCCACATGCTGGTTAATCACACTTGTATTTCCTTCTCTCAGGGATGTATGTCAACTTTTTACTGCAGAGATAGATGTATATGGCAACTTTTGTATTTCAGAAATTATTTGCTTGACTTTAGGTATAATTTATTCTATGTTTTTAATAAGCAATTTTTTATGATTGTTTGCTTCAAACTAGCAGGAAGAAAATTTAGGTCACCAGGAACTGCCTTTACCAGCCCAAACTGGTAGATACTGTAGCTGAAAAATATTCTTCAATACTTCAAAGTTATCACTAGATTATTTACTTTTTTTTAAGTACTGATTTTAGATTATGCACTGGGTTTTTAAAATAAGCTCCTTGTCAGGATGGCAAGATGCTGCAGGTTGAACATACATTATATTTTATGAAGCAGAAATCAGTGTTGGTTTCCTCTGTATCTTAAAAACCTGAGTAGAGGGAAAATGTGCTGTTTATAAATATTTTAGCCAATTTCTGAAATCTTCAGCAGACTGCTACTTAAATTTTAGAGTTCGTAAATGCAGCCTTCCATTTCTGAATATTTCTGAAAAATACTTCAATGTGACCTAATGATCTTCCTCCCTGTTTTCCTCTTCAGGGAGATGGAGAGTGAAGATGCACATAATAATCTTTGAGCAATATGTTGTCTGACTTTTGATATCACTTTGTCCATGAAAGATTGGTTCAAATTTGTTACACACTCAGCAGAAAATACAGAAGCAATTTTCCACCCTGTTGTGAATTTTAGCATATCTTTCAGTAATGATGCCTGAGACTAAGAGATGGGTTTGGGCAGAAATGTGCTAGCCAACACAGTAAGGGGGGCACTTGGCATTTAGCAGATATTTGCAGTCATCAAGGGGAAAGGTTATGTCAAAACCTTTTGACAGTCTCATTCTAAAAATTTCTCATTCCCCCTTCTATTATAATATTATTGTCAATAACTACTAAGAGAAATTTGGCCTTTTTCTGCTGACATACAAAGAATCCAAAATATCTCCTGTGAATGCGTTAGCTGCGCTAAGGTAATTAGGAGAGGCAGGCAGGCATTTTGCCTCACTTTGTGACACTAGGTCCAAAGTGAAAAAGCGGTTAATTTCAAGCACTCAAAGTTCAAATAAACACAGTAATTTATACCGAGTTTCTTTTTTTTTTTTTTCCTGCATGCCTGATCTACCAGATTTTCAAAACACAACAGGACAGGTTTTAGCGATTTGAGAGACGGCAGTCAGGGAAGGGCATTACAGCATGTGAGAAAAATGGATTGCAGTGGCACTTCTCACAACCAGGCAGTGAGCTGCTCTCGGAAGAAGTCAGGGAAATCCTGTAAGGATGAGTCGTGGTACCCTGCGCCTGATGTTACCTCCCTGTGGCAGCTGCGCATGGTCATAACTTCTCCTCATCAAACGGCATCACAGCTATGCCAGAAACAGTGGAGTTAGCGTCCAAGTTGTGCACTGTCATGTGCACATGCACAAGCATCTGAACATGTCTTTGAATGAAACTTTTGCCCTTTGGGGGGTTTGTTACCGCTTCCTTGATGATAAACTTTCTTACTCCTGATGGAAGAGCAGCCAACACATGCAATGATCAAAAGAAATGCATTGAACTGCCATAGTCATGGTCACAAACACCTACCCCTGCATCCCAGAAATAGGACGCTGGCAAAAACGCTGCCGGGGAATTCAATGGGCTGGTATACATTGCAACCGCTTTGAAGAGTTTTTTTGCTTCTTTCCTCCTTCAGATCTGGGGAAAGCACAGCCTTAGATTTGCTAAAGGGAGAAAGGACAAAAGAAATGCAATTAGATAAAGCCACCAGCTCCATTTTCTTCTGAAGCTAGCTAATATACAGCAGTATAAATGTTCTGCTGTGGGTATCCTTCAATCCTTCCTGATAAAGATGTTCAAATGTACTACAGAGTTATCTCTCAGGCAAGAATAGGAAAATGCATTCCTATATCTGTGGTACATAGGAACCTTTTCTTTTGATAAATGAGTATTTGAGTACTACTTACAAAGTTGGTTTTATAGTCTTTTCAGGAGTGATTGATAGAAACCTATCTCAGATCAGTGGCCTGGCAGTTAGAGTGCTCCCCTGAGAAGGGGAGATGGTTTTAGTTCCTTCATCTGGGTAAACATTTGATTCTCAGTTTACCAAATTGTTAGTAAATGCTCCAATGACACCCTGGGGAAAGTGACGCACCCCCACTAATTCCTGCTTTGTTTATCAAATCAAACCCACTGATTCCTTTGTTTTTATTAAAAATACCTGAAAACAAAATGTTTTCTAAGAAGTGGGATTCTTCTCTATGGTAGAAAATAACAGCATTTCTTTCATGGTTTGTGGTTCAGCCACAGAATAAGTAAAAAAAAAGAAAAGAAAGAAAAAAAAGATTTGTCAAGCAAGCCCTCTGTTTAGAAATCAGTTTTAACTTCATTTGCTGTCCTGCAAGTACTGTATATGCCTTTCACTTCATACCTCTACCCAATCTTATTGAGAACTGGGACTTGAAACACTAAGAAATAAGTGCCAAAAGCAGTTAGAGAAGCTTACACTCCTTTTTATCACATCCCAGAGGCAAAGCTGGAGCCTCTTCCAGGTTTATTCCATGATCCTAAACAAGGCTCTTGCACCAGAACCTGAAGGCTGCTGAGTTTTCCGGGACTGTCCAGGCAATCCCACCGCTGAAAGTCCCACTAAGTCACAAGATGGCAGTGTGATTTCCTGAAGAGGTGCTCAGTCTTCAGGGATCTGCCAGTGGTGTCTGCTGTCTCTGGAAGCCAGGGATTTCACTGCTTGTGATCTCTGCTTATGTGCTGTGTAGTCAAGGAAAAAAGGTATTTGCCAAAGATGGGATATTTTTTTTTTTTTTTTTAGCTAAACAGCGCTCCATGGCTGTCGAAGGTGTTGATTTTACATATTCAGCACTGCACATCTGTTTCATTATGTTATTTTCAGAAAGAAAACTGTAACTGCAACAGTTCCTCTTTCCTCTTTTGTTTCAGTTCCACCTTTTATTCAGCCTTTCGAGTTCCCGCGCTTCTCCATCGGGCAGCGGGTCTTCATTCCCTGCGTGGTGGTCTCTGGAGATTTGCCCATCACAATCACCTGGCAGAAGGACGGCAGGCCGATCCCAGCCAGCCTCGGGGTGACAATTGACAACATCGACTTCACCAGCTCCTTACGGATTTCTAATCTTTCACTGATGCACAATGGGAATTATACCTGTATAGCTAGAAATGATGCAGCAGCTGTGGAACACCAAAGCCAACTAATCGTGAGAGGTAAGTAGATGTAATTAGTTTGAAGGGCACCAATTAAGCAGAATTCATCAGTATTTTGTAATGACATCTGTTTGATGGGAAGTATAAAGAAGAGGAAAATATGGTAATCCCTCTCTTCATAACAGAGAGCACACAGAGAGAGGAAGCACAGAAACTAATATGACTTTTCTATCGAAAAGACTTGAAACTAATCAACAGCACTGGAGTGCACAGGGTGGATGGGGGAGCCACAGGACTGACTTCCTGGAAAATTCCGTGAGGCACAAGCGCATTCATTGGGATCAAGCCTTTGACATGATATCAAGTTCCTCCCTGTTATTGTTCTAGGATGATTATCTCCATTTTTGATTTAAATCAGCCTCTCATATAACATTATGTCAGTAAAAAGGCAAAACATTGATGTTGACTTCGCAGGGAAAAACTCTCCCCTGTTACCATGATGTTTTTCTTTTTCTTTTTTGTGTTTGTTGCGCAATTGGTATGATTCATTTGCTCATGCTGACTTCACAACATTTTGCCTTCAAATAGAGGTGAATATAGTTTCAATAAGACCTTTTAGAGGTCTTTTCCACATAAAATGTTTCCTTACCTTGCCTTCAATAGCTTTTACCTTTTAAGTCACACCTTAGCCAAGTTCTCTAGAGATGAGATTATGCCTTGTGATCCATTTTCAAACTTACTGTGCAAAACTTCAACAAAACTAAATTTCTTCCTTTTCTTTCTCAAAGTTTATCGGTGTCTTATTTTTAAAAATAAGACAGTTACACTCATCCCTCTCCACCATCTCCCTCTTGCTATCAAGCGATTAGACTCCTCAGAGAAAAAGGGCACACACTGTAATACTGTGAGTGACTCTGGTAATTTCTGCCTGTTGCAGATCACTACATCTTATATACCCTTCTGTAAGTTTACCAAGACACTCAGGGCATTTTACCATCTTTTCCAGGCTTTTTTTCTCCCTCAAAAACTCATTTGAAGCAAAACTTTCTGAACAGCTCTTCCTTTTAAGTCCAATCTTCCCACTACCCTAGGACTACCCTTAATGGATTATTCCCTAGTTTTCCACTTACCGAATGTGTATGCTTATTTTTTTAATGTTAGTATTACCAAAACTCAGCAGCAAATGTCCACTGCTTTTTCACTAGTTTTGATATATTGCTTTAATGATTTTTTATAAAAAATCACTGCTTCTAATCTTGTATTATTCAGTACAGATGTCTATTACTTTCCCCATCTATCCAGAAATTCTTAAATTAAGTGGCTTAATTAACTACATGCATTTAATTATTCTTTTCCTAAGCTGTTCTGTTAGCTTTTAACCCTAGCCATCATTCTAAGAGTAAAAGATTTTCCCCACCTTCTCTTTTCTTGGAGAAGGGAAAGTTGACAACCTCCGATCACAACAGACAGTCCACTGGCTACGTCTGCCCTACGCAGAAATGCTGCATCTAATAACAGCTGAGATTGTACCTGATTTGAAGTTATATTCAGTGCTTGAAGTGATGGGAATGAATCATTTTAGCAACTCCGTATGGGTTCCTATAGGCATTTCATCAAGACAGGGATGGTAGGTTGATCTCCAGAAAGAAAAAAAAACCCAAATGTTGGCATAGATAGTGCCACTGAAAACTGGCTCTCTGCAAACACTATCCTTTTTTCAGCACCAAGATCCATGAGGCTGTAACAGCTCAAGTGAGCCTACATGTAGGGATTTCTGCTCTGCGCCCTGCTGATCGGGGCAAGCCCTGCCTTCCCCTAATGGCAACCCTCTCTCCCTGCCTTGCCTGCAATTCCTCTTCTGGCAAACCCCTGGCTGGCCTGACCCCTGTTCCCTGGACACACCTGCCTCTTGCTGCCTTGTTTGGCATTAATTCATTTCCTTCTCTATCCAGGGGAGTTCTGGGGAGCCTGATCTTGCACCCCTTTCAAGCTGCTAACACCAACACCTCCATTTTCCCCTTGTGTGCTGCTGCTCTAATTGCACCTCTTGACAAGGGCTCTGCCCCAGCAATGAGATGGCAGCTGTTGGGTGCATGTACCCAAAGGGCGTCCTTATAAACCCATGGGCATGACAGAGGGTAGCTTTTCACTCTGTTTTACTCAGAGGCTTAGAGCCTCTTGAGTCCTAGTCCTGAAACTTTTTAGGAGGTTATGAGGGCTACTTCATTGTTCCCCTCTTCCTTATCTTTCTGCCCAGCTAGTGCTCTGCCACAGCCTCCTTTAAGCCTCTCTGCTCTCCTCTCTTCTCTATGTCAATTTAAATGGTAATGTCTTAATCAGTTTTGCATATGCATCTGGGATAACCGTTCTCAGAGGAAAAAGGAAAAATATAATATGATGTTTGACCTGAATTTTCTGCAAAAATGCTGGACTGACCTCTTTCCCTCATATTGAACTGCTTCAGCTGTCTCATTCCACATAGGTCAGAAGACAGACAACCATCAGAGGGTCACTGTTGGTCACTACTCATCTACATCCAACCTGATCTATACACATTTAAGTAAAGACTTGCTTTCCTGCTGTCTGTTTCTTCTTCAAGCTTTCTGATTCCTCCTCGTCTTTTTGTTCATAGGTGCATATAACTAAAAAATAATATTTTTCTAAATAAACTAAGCAGTTTTTCTCCAAGTAAAGGGAGAAGAAATGGTGCTTAAACTCCTTTTGTTTCTAATCCACATTGTGTGATAGTTTCTCAGCAGTGTGCTTTAAACTTAAATGTTGGCTTTCCTAAATGTCAGGGGATGTGTTCTGAGATTATCTTATTTATGTGAAGTGTGTGAGTTTTGATATGAAAGTAGGCAGCGAATGGGAGAGGAAAGTAAAGGGAAATATGACTGTTCCCCACAAAGTTCATTTTTCCTTATCTATACTGTCATTGTATTCATTTGAAAAGTAGATTTAAAAACAATGAAGGCTATCATGTTTCCAAAATACGTGGGAGTCCATATCATTTTACAGTACATGGGTAGACTTAGAAGTAGAACTTAAATCCAGTCCATTCCTAAGATGAATGAAGCAGCAGAGGCCAACTGCTTGTTGCTACATTTGAAGTACTAGTGAGTACACAAATTTTTGCAGAATCCATACAGCCACATAAATTCTTTGGCTTTACAACTTGAGAATTTTTTCCTCAATAATTTCTCTGACAGATTGCATGTATCTGCTGGTTTTTAGCATTCATATTTTTCTGTGAAGTTTTAAGTCTGCTAAATACATTTCCTATGTTCTTCCTACAAATATTATTTTTCATATCTAAGCTGCACTACCATCTTGCCAGGAATATTAAATGGCAAAAAACCGCCATGCACAAGTCTCTTAAAGTCTGTGGGCACCCTATGGGAAATCTTCGTTGTTGTTCCCATTATTTTGTGCTCTTTAAAAGCAACCAAGTGGCAATAAGGAGTCCTAAAAATACATGGCCAGCAAGGCTGGGTTTTCCTTGCCTTAAATATCAGAGGCAGATGACTAGCTTCCACAGACCTTCCTTGAAGAGCATCACATAGGAAAAGGAATGCACCTGCTCAGAGAAAGAAAGTGAGAGGAGAAAGCTTTTGAGCAGCTGTGCAGCCCTGCATAAGAAAATCTCAGTTCTCTCTGCCACAGGTTTCTTGGTGAGGACCTGGAAATGAGACAAAGTCACATGCTCTGGACATAGATCTGTCAGTACTTCTCTCTATAATTAATTAGCCAATTTCAGACAAATTGGAAGAGGGGAAAATACCTCCAGTGGAGCTGGAAGCCTAAAAACTTAGTGAAAAAAGGCAATTGATTAGAAACACCTTTACTGAGTGTAATACTAGACACCAGAGAATCTACTCAGGCAAGCCCTTCTGCAAACACAGGAAATGTTCCAGCTGGAGTCTGTATTCAACCACGAGACACAAATCAAGAAAAGCATCTAGGGACTGCAGGTAGGCAGGCCAGGTGAGTGAAAACAGGGCTTTGCTTTTCAAAATCTTGTGCTCCACCAGATCCCAGCCTGCAGTTCCTCTGGAATTGCATCAAAAATTTGCAAGCTTAGAAGGGTTTCTCAAAAACTCATAAAGCATTATTATTTTTATTATTTTATTTCTTGTCATGTTCTTGATTTACTAGGCATGTTATTAAGAAAAAGGAAAGAATAGGATCCTGTCATGAAAGCCATCCATAGAAATTAGGAAAATATCTTCTCTGCCTGCTACTTATATCATCATGCGGAATTAATTAAGGCTTTACTCATTAGGGCTGTCTTCTAAAGAGTGATTAAAAATCTCTATACACTTTATCATGTGTTATTCATTTCTCTAGGTTTTCCTAAAATGGGAATGAAGTAATTATGAAATGAAAAGCAACAAAAAAGATTTTAATTGGTAACCGAAAAGAAAAAGCTCATAAATGTATTATGTGTTCAATATTTTTCAGGTGCTACCAGAAAAGAGAATTCAAAGATTGTAGTGGGTGCATAAATCATGATTTTAAAATTCCTGTTAGTGAACACTTCATAAGTTAAAGCTGAGATAAGGTCTTTAAATACCTAATAACCCTCCTTAATGCATTTAGTGCATTAAGTGTAAATGTGTTTTCATTTTGCGCTTGCCAGGAATGTTGAATATCATTAGATAGTTAGGCACCCAATGAGGAGTCCCTGAGCCTTGGATCTTAGAGATAGGAAGCAAATGTGTCTGCTTTCTGACGTTTGGTGGTGGTGCTGGTGTGATGCAGAAAATTATGTTTGTGATAGAAAAGCAAGGGGAGAAGATTTATGGTCACAGCTGGTATCAAAACTCATTTATTTCTTTGCTGGTGTTTACACTGAGGCTTTGAAGATTACCCTTGAATGATTCACTTCCTATTTAATGTTCTCATTAGACAAACCTGATCCACACAAACCACTAGGCGCTGTCTCATTTTGCAAAAGTACATCTTTTTGCTTGAACCGCATAGCAAATGGTTTCACTAAACCAGCTAAATCGACCCCTTAGGTCCAATGACCAAATTTAATAACTGTTCATCTTTGCTAAAGTACAGTGTTTAATGATCTCATTCATTAATACATCAGTGGTTGCTTTGGCTGATTAAATTTCTTCCATCATTTTGACAGTATGATCTAAATGTAAAGTACAAATATTCCACGTAAAAATGAAACATTGTATTCTGGGCCAATGTCACAGAATAACTCACTCCAGTAGCCCACCAGAGAAGCTCATGTTAGGAGCCTTCAGAATTGCTCTGCCATGTGATGTACTTACTCATCACTGTCCTTGGGAGCCAGAAGCACTTGCATAGATTTGAAGTCCAGGAAGGAGTGTGTGAGTTTGTCATCTGGTCCCTGGCTTGAAGCACAGTCAGAAAGGATTCTTGGATTTACATAAAGCAAAATTAAATCAGGGAATGTTAGCATGCACTCATAAATTGATTTTAGTTAGTAGCTTGTAAAGTCCATCCTTGTGAGCAGCGATGACATTGGTGAGTAGTGCCTTCTTAGGGTACCAACACATATTTTATCATCTTACCAGGATTGTTCCACACAAGGAGATAATGAAAGCATTTTCCTTCCCTTAAAATGGCACTATGACATTCACGTTATCTTCAACATCCTATTCTGATTGCTCTCATCCTTTGTTTTCCCTTTGTGAGAGCCTGAGACTGCTAGTCATAATATTGACTGAAAACACCTTTTTTAGGTCCTTTGAGTTCAGCCATTAAATAGTTTGCATCTGTCAACTTACTGCTCTTACACTAAACAATTCAACAGCTCATTTCTCATCACAGATCCGTGGGCTGCATTAAATGAGAGAGCCTAACAGAAACTCACAGTTAAAGCAATTTTAAATGCCCTCCTTTACAGGCTCAAGGGACTGCGCTGCTGAAACAAGGGTGATAATAAAAGTAGAACTGTTCACTCATATTTGTAAGCTATTTCAGTGTTTCACTTCTAAAGGGGCAGAGAAGGCCCACACTGTTAGAACTAGAAAGAGAGGAGGAGAACTAATTGCTTTCTTTTCTCCATTCACTCTACTTAAGCGTATCAGACAAATTAACTTGGTTAAATTCATACTAAGCAAATTTTCTTTAAGGGCTAATGAATTCCTGAAAGATAATAAAAAGGCGAAGGTAGCTTTATAATCTAAAGATAAGTATCGAAGTCTAGATCAAGTAGTTAACTGAATTGTCTTCCAAAATATGGTAGCACATAACACTGAACAAATTATTAATTTGAAATAAAATTGAGACGCAAACTATTAGTGAGGAAGAAAAATTTAAAGGTCTCCTCTGTTTACTTTTTAATCATTTCTGTAAAAAGAAAAATCCTGTGGTTTTTACCTAGACAGCAATACAGGAACAATTGAAAGGTCATTGAATGAGTAATTTTGTTTTGCTGCAGCATCTTTTCTGATTTGTATTGGCAATCTTAAGGCTAAGTATCAAGGGTTCATGCCTTCAAAATCAGAGCAGCAGATGGCATTTTTATAAGAAGTCATAAAGGAAGGCCGAAGCTTTACGGAATACAGAAACTGTTTGTATTCATGGGTGTAGGCAGAGTTCTTGCCAAATAAGGTTGAAACATGCTTTGTTTATGGAAAAGTACAAGGAAACCCTACGATTGCTAATCATATCCCTGGTTCTGGAGCTTATACAGCAGAAATTGATCTCCACAGTAACCATTCTGGTATCATTCTGTATTAAAAGTAACTATTAAAAATGAGAATACCAAGAACATCTGAACAAAAACATATGTTTTATATATACACCTAAAATACAGTGAAATCAATATGATAAAAAGCCCTGTTCAGAGCTTGTCAGTGTTAAAGGCACAACACATTGTGAGAATATCTACATGAGTTCATTGAAGATGTGGAATGATGCATTTCCATAGAAACGCTCAAACAACATTTGCACTTGGTATACATCCATTTATCTATATATATGCCCCCAAATTTTATTTTAACAGATAGCTTTAGTGCAAATAGTATTTTAAAGGATGATTACTTTTACTCCATACTAGACAGTCTTGCTTAACTTTTCCAAAACTTTCTGTATATATGCCTACCCATTTAGTATAATAATCCTTAAAAATTAGCACTTCTTCCCTGTGTCATCCATAGCAAATGAAGCAGATAAAGGAAATATTTTTCAAAGAGGAGGGAAATAAAACAAAAAAAATACAAAAATTTTGTATTGTTGGAGGCATTTTGAAAGACATAATACTCTTCACACTTTTCAGTGGTTGAGGAGGCCAGTAATTATCATTGCATAATTTGTAATCATTCAGCTGTAAGACTGATACAACTGAGGTGGTTTTGTTTTTGTGATTTTTGGTTTTGGTTTTTTTTTTTTTTTTTGGTCTACCCTATTTATGGATAAGCAGCTTGCAATAGATTTTTCAGAAGTTGTGAATATAAACTTACTTACAGTTACTGAGGTGAAACAAGCTGATGCCACCGTGCTGAGTTGTATAAAATCAAACCTATTTGTGCAACTAATTGTACTTTTCACCTGCTTTGGAAAATAAGTACTTGGGAATCCTTTTGTGTTTGGTGATAAAATGAACACAGAACAGTGAGAAAAGAGCTACTGAAGCAAATGTCTTCCGCAAGTAGATAATTAGAACAGAGTGGGAGATTGCCCAGGGCTGCTGTTGCTGGGATTTCATATTTGATGCTTATCTATTATGAATTAACATAACATATGATTTATGTTTGTCAGTATGGCAGTCGTTTGGAAAGCTGAAATGTTTGACAGCAGTAAATACATCTCCTAGTGCAAAAGTGTCTCTTGTCTCTATTGCTTTTATTTTCTTCTGTTTCTTCTAGCCATGTTCCAAACAGAAGGGGAGCTCCTTTGTACATATTTAGGCAATAAACATCTTTGCATTATAGCTATAGGATTCAATGGGCGAGAGGTCCAGTTAAAGGGATTTTTTGCCCTCCAGAAGGTTGTTCTCATATTTTAAAAAACAACTGTAGCTATGAAGGTGGAAAGAGAAACCTGGAGAGGGGTCTGGATTATGGAGGCATGGGGAGGAAGGCTCAAGCCATTGTGAGGTGGGCTCTCAGCACCTGGAGAGAGTATCTCTAGATACCTCCAACTTTTAGCATCCTGTCCATACCAACACTGGCACCTCAAGTTTCTCATTAAAGAAAACTTGGGACTCTCTGGTATAATGGGAAGTGCTATTTGCATAAACTATGAGAGCGTCTATACTGAAAAAACTTTAAATATCATTGGTGCTTCTGCTGTGCTTCTGTGTTACAGTTTTTCTGATGTTGAGGTAGTACTGTATTCACGGCCATTACGAGCTGTTTCAGGTCCCAGGGCAAATAGTCACTGTATTGATGATCCTCTTTGTGCTGCCTTACATTTCCTCATGCTACAGCCCTCTCCCACACTTGCTTTCTTAATTTCTGGCACTTCTGGAGAGGCAGGTGGGAGGGCCTGATGGGGATTTGGGAAGATGTGTTGGGACAGAGTGAGGAGGGATAGCTGGGCCCTCTATTCTGCCTTCCCCAGCTTTCAGACACACTCACCACTGGCTGGACCTGCATTGCTGTGAACACATGAGGTTGTGTGTGTCCCCACATGCACACATGTGATCCGAGGGCTGGAGCACCTCTCTTATGAGGACAGGCTGAGGGAGCTGGGGTTGTTCAGCCTGGAGAAGAGAAGGCTGCAGGGAGACCTGATTGCAGTACCTAAAGGGGGCCTATAGGAAAGATGGGGAAAATCTTTTTAGTAGGGCCAGCTGTGACAGGACCAGGGGTAATGGTTTTAAACTAAAACAGGGTAGGTTTAGACTAGATATAAGGATGAAATTCTTTACAGTGAGGGTGATGAAACACTGGAACGGGTTTCCCAGAGAGGTAGTGGAGGCCCCAACCCTGGGAACATTCAAGGCCAGGTTGGATGGGGCTCTGAGCAACCTGATCTAGTTAGCGGTGTCCCTGCTCACTGCAGGGGGGGGTTGGACTAGATGACCTCTAGGGGTCCCTTCCAACCCAAAACATTCTATGATTCTATGATTCTATGTTACACTGCGGTGGGGTGAGACAAGGAAGCAACTATCAGGATTTCTCCTTTACTGCATTAGATCTCAGTGTGTCACTGTACTCAATTTGAGAGGAAAAAAAAATATGTCACAGGCTCAATCACCTTACTACATTTTCTCTGTAGCATTTTAAGAAATGACAAAAAGAATAACATGTGGGATAAGGGCACAAATAATTTACCTTTTTTTTCAGGTACTTACTTCGTGCTCTGAACCAAAGAACAGGAGGTCAATGAAAATTTGTGACTTTAACTGAAATAAATACTACCATTAAGCACCTTTTATTTTCAGTAACTTTTGTGGCTCTTTCACCATTCTTCACAGTTTTCAGCTTTTCTTTCAAACTTTTGCCAAATCTGCAGATTTTATTGAGACATTGGCATTCAGTATCAGTATCAGGCCTTCATGGCAAACTGTAGCTCTAGCACTGTCACAAATGTTCTTCTTCACTGGGTAACCATGTTTGGAATATGTAGAACTTTTCCTTGAGATGAGCATCTCTTATTTTATTTATGTATAAATATATATGTACATGCCTATGTCTGGAAAACTCATTGCAGTGATTTTATGCCTCCTCAGAATAAGTCTAATAATATATGTACAGACATCTATTCCACTAAGACTTTTCCTCTTCAACTTAGTGCAAGTGAATTGTGTTGAATCTTTGGCTGTTTGGAAAGAAAAGTCCTATCAGAATTTATTGTTCAAACATCCTCATTTTAATATGAAGTGATTTGATGGGTATTAAAACCTGTTATTTTTTAAGGTTATTTTTGCTACATGATTTAATTCTTTTTCTAAAGCTTACTAGTTGACTGTTATAAAAAACAAACAGAGAAAACTTCAGTTGTTCTTAGACACCTGTCAAACCTCTCCTTTTGTTAGAAAGCATTTATTTTCTGACCATGACAGTTTGATTTATCTGTTACTCTATTTAATGACCTCTCCTATGGAGAAATTTTTATTAACTTATTTTTGTATTCTATCAAGACCAGTGCTTTTGTTGTGCCTGGCAGGAAATACATTGAGATTGTGCACAGAAAGTAAATAATCATGTAAAACCAACTTTACAGTGTCACTGGATTTTCAAAAAGCTGGTTTTCATTTTTGCTTTCTGCTATGAAATGTTATGCTTCCTTACTTGACTGGTCTGCCATTTTGAGCTACCTGGTAAGTTGCACAAATTCTCATGGCTCCTTTTGCTTCCTCCCGCAGTGCCCCCTAGGTTTGTGGTTCAGCCCAGTGACCAGGATGGGATCTATGGAAAAGCTGTAATTCTCAACTGCTCTGCAGAGGGTTATCCTGTTCCTACCATTGTCTGGAAGTACTCAAAAGGTAGGACTTCTGCTGCGATCACTGGGGACAGATTAATTCTGGTTTAGTAACAGCTTGCTCCCCTGTACATTGCTGGTTTAATCTTCATATTATCAGAGGCTGGCAGGGTGCAATAAGGGAAGTATCAGTCCTGTTTATTCTGTTCTTTTATCATTTCCCTAAGCAAGTAGTGCTGGCCATTGTCATAGACACAAGGCTGAGCTAGATGGACTCTTGGTCTGCCTTAGAGATGTCCTGAAGCTGTGAATATGTGTCTGTGTTAGCTGCGGCCTCAGTAGGCAAGTGATGAAATGGACGGCTGAGAGAAAAGAAATACTGCTTTGGTTGAAACAACCTCAGAACAAGGTTCACCAGCAGCAGTTGGCTGATTTTTTTCCCCCCTTCAAAATCCATGATAATATGCCCAATCATATCTTTTCAGCAAAGAAGAAAGGTCAGGTAGCATTAGCATAAGCAGTAATTCAGTATGCGCTTTACATAATGCTTTAACATTTTCTTCTCATGTAACAGAGCATTAAAACTGGCCCCACTTGACCCTCAGTAACCAAAGGAAATTGACTGCTTTTTAATTAAAATGTGCTGTCTGCTAGATTGCGTCTTCTGGCCAGTTGTCTTCTGGCTAGTTTTAGGAAGAAAACAAACTCTTCAAACTCTGTACCCAATCTACATGAGTTAACTCTTTAAAAAGCAAAACTAGGTGCTGTTTAGAAGAAATCTTTATGGAATACTCCATGTCATTTTCAGTTTCCTTAGGATCTAAGTCCAAATTAATTTTGAAGAAAAAAGTGTAGGGGAAGAGGAATGTTTTTATTAACGACTATTTTTGCTTTTGCTTTAAATTCTGGTTTGTGGCAAGAAGGCTGCAGAGCTCCAAACGCCATTGATCTCAATGGTACATGGGGTTTTAATTATGAATATAGGTCACAAAGAAGTAATTCCATTTTGTTGTGTTTTAATGCTAAAGGAGGAGGCCAAGCCAAGCTAGTTGAGTTGTAATTAACAGTGAATTGATAAGCAGCCCATCTTAATCAAGGAGAAAGGGATAGTAGTTTGATTTTAGTGACACTCTACCATCAAGTGACTGTTTTTAAGGTTTTCCATTAACAGCTCTGAAGTTTTTAAGTCAACGAAAGTTTTAGTAGATATGTGATGTAGGCAAAGATGGCAGCTTCATTTTTTGGCCAAAATAACTCTAGGTGAAAAGGTCAATATTTTTACAAAGGGCTGTATTTTGGTAATGAATGACTGCAATTTTAATACCTGGTCTAAGGTGTTCTACAGGTCTGTAGGATATATGCTACATCTTCCTTTAAAGAGATACATTATATAATTGGTTTGTGCCAAATTCTGAAATAATTACTGAGGTGAGGCCAGCAGGAGTAAAGCAATGAGATCATAGCTCATCTGTAGGTACCACAACAGAGTAGAAAGGGCACCTGTGCACCTGCAGGCAAGTTAGTGTCATTCGCTTTTTGTGTCAGTGAAAAACAGAAAAAGAGGGTTCATTTTTTTGTACATTGGGATAGAGAGGTAATGGAAATGGACTTGCTGTCTCTAAAGAATAATGATAGACACCCCACAATCAGCAAGAATCTGTTGGTTTAAGTCCTTTAGACTTAAAGAGGCAATGGGCACACACTGAAACACAAGAGGCTCTGAGTATAAAGAAACAGATTTTCACCGTGAGGGTGACTAAACACTGGCACAGGTTGCCCAGAGAGGCTGTGGTGTCTCACCCTTTGAGATATTAAAAAACCATCTGGACATGGTTCTGGGCAACCAGCTTTAGGTGGTCCTGCCTGAGCAAAAGGGTTAGACCGCATGACCTCCAGAGGTCCCTTCCAACCTCAGGCAATCTGCGATTCAGTGATTCATGAGTCCCCTTGCAGTTTCATCCATGCAGTTGTGTGTGATAAGATGCTGTCACTGCTCAGGAGGGACTTTGGCTGTAGTAGCAGTAACAGTGCATGCAAAAAGTAAGAAGCCTTTGCAAACTGTTATGCGAGATTTTGCCCAGTTGTAGCTATCCTCAGGAGTATCAGCACTTTCCCTTCTGCCAACACCAAATTGTCCCCAGAATTTTTCATATGAAGAAATATGAGAAATGAGTGCTTGCATCTGTCTACTTGGGCAATCAGTTGCAGACAGGTAGAGTTAGTGAAGCATAAATGTGCCTTCCAACCAAATGACAGGAAAAATGGCTTATTAAAGAAAAAAAAAATAGACAAAGGGGGAAGTGGGATATGCATGTGACTAAAATAGTTGAGAAATCAACAGTGGCAACTGATTTTTGTGAAATCATTATCCCTTTAACATTTCTAAGTTCACAGTATCAGCCACCAGACCTTCAGTGTAACTGTAAGTCCCCAAAGCAAGCTCTTCTAGGATGAGAAGGATTTTTAGTATGCATGTCTGGTCTTTTTAAATATTGTAGATGTTGTATTCACAGGTTGTTATAGCTTGCTATTTTATACTAAATCATTCCCTATAGTATTTATTCATTGTATTTCCTCCTGGGCTGACACAGCCAACTGTGTATAGTAATTAATGCTGACAGATATTAGCTTCGTGTACAGCAAGTGGTATAAGAGAATTCCATTGAAGAAGACTACCTTATGATTTCCCTGAAAAATCATGTCTCCTGCTGCCAAAGTAGGTTTTAAAAACTTTTGTTACAAGAATCATATCTTAATATACACTTATACAGTCCCTAATGCTGGAGGAACCTGAACTTGTGGTGGGCCTCTGCACTGTACAGCACACTGACAGTATGGCAGTATCCTGTTTCCTATTCCCTAAATCACCCAGCATCTTATTTCCAAGGAATAGTAGGTTCTTTTGTAAAACCAAAGTTGATACAGAAATCTTTAGCTTCCTGTCTTTCATGGACCTTCCATTTTTACATTACTGCCAAACATGGCACCTCATGCCTGATTAGTGGTCTGAGCTTTTTCTTTCCTTCTTTCTTTGTATTTTTTTTTTAACAGTGCAAATAAATACTTGCTACAAACATGGCAGAACAGAGATTTTATGTGTCATCAGTCACTCAGCTGTAGGAGGAAACAAGCAACACAGTCATTGATGTGGTTTTCCATGTACCCAGGGTTTCGTAAACAAGGTGCTAGAAGTCCCTAGAGGTCCCGTGTTTACTACAACAGACACCCCTCTTAGTCATAAGAAATTCATTTGGTGTATGCATTAGGGATGCATACTTGTATGACTGTTCAGCTGTAATTGTCAATAATTTATCAGCCTCTAAATGTACAACAAATGTGCCTTTTTACCCATGACCGGTCTGAAAATCTCCTTCATTTTCTCTCTCCCCCTTTCTGCTTCTTCCATTCCTGCTTCATGCTCCTTTTGCCCCTTTACCCCTTTACCTTTAACATGGGTAAATCATTGGTACTCTTACATTCCAGAAGTCTTTCTTCTTTCCATTTATTGAATTCAGTTTTGGCAAAGAACCATTCTGGTTTTTCTGATGATGTCAGAAACCATTCATATTTTAATCAAATTGAGCCTCTAAGAACAAGAAGCCTTATTTAAAAAAAAAAAAAAAAAAAAAAAAAAAAGAGATGCTTTCCTTCCTAACTAACCTATTTATGTGGGGGTCCTGCTTTAGGCGCTGGGGTTCCTCAGTTCCAGCCGATTGCACTGAACGGTCGTATCCAGCTTCTCACAAATGGCTCTTTGCTGATTAAACATGTGCTGGAAGAAGACAGTGGATACTACCTCTGCAAGGTCAGCAATGATGTGGGAGCAGACGTCAGCAAGTCCATGTACCTCACTGTTAAAAGTAAGAATTAACACACTTCTCTGTGATCCAGATATTACCACTGAGTAAAAAAGGCTTGTCTAATGCATCCTTAGTTTGGAGGGAGGGGAAGAGGGGAAAGAGGGGAGAGGTTGGTTTTGTTGGTTTTAATTTCATGTAGGTATTCATCTGTGTGTGGTAGCACCTGGAATTCAGTATTGTTAACAGTAAAAATTGTTTAGTAGAGGGAGAAAAGGGGACTTAAAGATCAAAAGGATTAACATCTCATTTCAAAACTCTGTATCATGTCTATGAGCTACAGCTGGGTAATGAAGGAGAAGTAAGAAAATTTTTTGGTCAAGGGTAAAAAAACAATAACGAAAGAGAAATACCCACAGCAACTGTTACAAATCTCAGAACCTGAAGAAAATATGGATTAAAAAGTCCCTTAATCAATTCTCAAGATACCATAGATAGATAACATAGGTAGAATTACAGTAGATACCACAAGATGCTATAAGATATTATAGGTACAGCCACAGTAGTCGTTTTGACTTAGCCACTGGAAGATAACTTTCAGAAAATGCATTTAATTCTGTTGCATCTGGAGTGTGTACACAACCTCAGCCTACCTGCACTTTCTAGGCACAAGAGACAAAAACAATCCAGTTTTTAGGTGTATGTTAGCTATAACTCCTTCAAACATGATCATAGGTGAGACTATAGAGGACATACTATGTAAAAAAAAGCTGTAGACATAATATAATTTCTCACTAGAGAAAAAAGAGACTATTGACACTTCAGCATGCCAAATGTTCCTGGATGACTTACTGGACCAGGAGGTCTAGTAGGATGTCACCAAGCCATGCACTTTCATGTGTGTAGGATTTTTGAAGATTGACTGAGTGCTTTGAAGTTCTGAGATGTCAATTAGCTTGAAAAAGGTTTGTCTTTGAAAGTAAAAAGATTTTTTTTATCCTGAAGGAAGGAAAATCCAACTTATTCTCTATTGGAGTGCTATACTTTAGGCCACTAATGTTTAGGTTTGGGGGCGTTGTTCATTTGCTGGAATGTCAGAGAATGAATAACTAAGTTCTTTGAAAGGAAGAGTGCCGACTTAGTTAGATTTGCAAGCCCCAATACCTCAGATGTTCTTCCTCTCTACTCTGATTTTACCTTAGCGGCTTCATCTTCTGAAAAATAACATGATAACCCAACCTCTCAAGCAAATACATTAATTGCATACTTTTTCTGTGGATTAGTAGAAGTTCCAGCTTCTGTGGTTTCCATAACTGGCCATTTTTGGGCCAATCTTCAACTGTAGTAGCAATGCACTGCTGTAATATGCTACAGGAAAAGAGCTTTGCTCTGGTTGGCAGCTATGCATACTGCCTGTCTGATCACTGCATGCAGTTTCATGTGTGATAAAAGAGCATCCCTTATCAAATAAGAGCAGGAGCTTCCCTGGAGAGTCAGTTGCTGTTTTAATCTAATGAAAAACCCTCCGGCTCTGAGATAGCAGGCAAGCACGTCTGTACACCCTCACACATCCACACTAACACACGTACTGCTCAGCTGGTAGAGCAAATGCCGTTAGTGTGCTGGTACGTGCGTAGAAGAGGCACAGCTTTAGCTTTAATCAAGCACACGTTAAGGACAAGCTGCTTTGGAGAAGGGTACCATGGTGGGCTTCAGGTATAGCTGGATTGCCTGTTCTGGTGGCATGGTTATGGCACATAAAACTTGCACCTGGTCAGGTTGAGTGACTCCAGAGTGAGGGCCTGGACCTGCCTTTATTCTCTCTGGTACTGTATCTTGTCATTCGTTGTTTTGTTTTTCTCTGTGGTTATTCTGGCTCCTTTTCCCTCTTGCTCACAAGCCTGTTTCTGGACCCTAATCCTCAGGTATAGCCCTATTACTAGATAAAAACCTTCATGAAATTCACAGTGTTCTTAATTAGTTGATCCTGCTCAAAGAGGTCACCCTAAATGTCCTCTTTACTCAGAGGCAGAAGGTGAGACCTGG
The DNA here is from genome assembly GCA_034008185.1 of Gorsachius magnificus. Taxonomy (NCBI): domain Eukaryota; kingdom Metazoa; phylum Chordata; class Aves; order Pelecaniformes; family Ardeidae; genus Gorsachius; species Gorsachius magnificus. The sequence goes on from CM067081.1 coordinate 99,479,322, forward strand.
CCCAAGCAGTTGTTTCTGGGTGACAAAGTTGGTAAGAAACAGCCTTCCAAAACATAAATATTAGCATCAGTGTATCTTGTGGCTTCCTTATGAGAAATTGGCTCCCCATCTTCCTTCAGTCTGTATGTGGGTTGTCCGTGAGCAGTAGCTGAAATCACGTGATAAAAAAGTAGATTGTCTTAGGTGGATTTAGTCACTGATCGTGAAACTAGACTGCCTCTCAGAAAGACAGACATGGCAACAGTCCCTTTACATCTGCCTCCTTCACTTCTTAACTGTCCCTCGTACCACAGATACTCATGTATGCAGATGCTAACTGCGAACTTAAAAAAACCCCCAAAACCTCTTACGCACACGTGATTCTTCTCCTTGACGTTTGATAAAAGTTTCTGCCTACTCTGTTAGTAACATTGCTGGACAAAGCTTTGCCTTTCATAGATCTTGTGACAAATCTCTTAAATGAGACTGCTTTACTCTTCCAGAATTCCCAGCATCAGCTGTATGTAAACAGAAAAGCTATTGATCTTTCATATCAAAAGAGGGTAGACAAATTTTTGTTTTGGTAGTTCAGGAGTGGACAGAATAAACATTGACTGAATATACTTCCATGACTTGCTACCTCTAAAATGTACAGACTTTTTCTTAGTGAAAAGCCAGCTCAAGTTATAAACCAAGTTGGCTTGCTTAACAAGACTCTTAATGCTAAGAAGAAAATAGTGTTAATGACAGACACGTATGTATTTAGTGCCTCACTGTTTGTTGTGTGACACCTTCACGTCAGAGAAGGTGGTCCAACTTCTTCGTTGAAGGGAGATTGTATAAGGAGGGAGTGCAAAGAAAAAAGGTAAGAGGAAAAGAAAGAAGCTTCAAGAATACTAACAGAAATATGAAAAGAAAGAGCTTCCAGAGTCAATGCTGAATCAGGAACCACAGGGCTAGAATGGCGACCATGAAAGCAGAGAATCTTCACTTAGCAGCTATTATAGTTCTTGCTTTCTTTACAAGAAAGAGATGTAAAAATCATGATCAGTGATTTTTTTTTTTTCTCTTCTTCTGAACCAAGGATAAGTAGTTCTCAAATTCCTTATTCACCAAGACATACAATATTAGAAAATTATGAGAGAGATCTGGAATAAGGAATCTAGTGCTGTCTTGAGAAATGACTCCTGGTGCTTGGGATGAGAAGACTTCTAAAGAATTTCTATAAAAGATAATGAGCCTTTAACATGAAGGGAAGAACTAAAATTATTTAAAGGTTGCCTGCAAGTCACCAGGGGAGAGATGTCTGCTTAAAATGGACTGCCTGCCTGCCTTCATTTGAATAAACGTCACACTTCCTAATTCCACTTTAGGGGCTATATATAACATGATAGAACGGTATTGTGAAAAAATTCTCTCCTGAAAAGCAAGCTTTCGTTAAGGTATATACGTTCCTATGTAAATAATCTGTTGGACACAGTCATGTTAACTCTGCTCCTTCCTAAATCTATTGCTTATTTTCATGTCAGTGAGGAGACTGAGAAATTTTAATCTGATCACCAAAACATTTCCAACAAATTATGTCTGCCAAGAAAACAGAATTGCTTCATTCACTTTCCTCTCAGATATGCTTCTTAACTATTTGCCTTATATGTGTTTAATACATAAATCTAAAGCTGTCAGTCAGGCCCCCACCTCATTCCAGCAGGAATATACTAATCCCAGCTAATACTTTTAGCACTAAGTTTCCCCACTTACATGTTTTTTTAAAAAAACTTCTAAAATTGTTATCTGTGACAAGAGCTGGTGGAACACAAAAAGAGGCTGTTTGGGAAAGGAAGCCTTGTCACAGTGTAAAAGTGAGTCCAATATCCTGTTTCTACATCTACCCTGGGTCCTGGCTATGGTAATTCACCACCCTGTGCCTCTGCCTCCTTTACTGCCTCTTGTCCATGTTGACCATGACCTCTTGCAGGCAAGACTTGTTTCTCTCCATCTTCAGACAATGCATGGAACAAAGAGGCCCCGATCACATAATTATCTACAACTGCAAAAGAAATCAAAGATAACAGTAGTTATAAACACAAACAAGCCCAAAAGGTGCTTATGCAAAAGGAAAAGTGAAGCTGTTTCCTTCCCTGCTAGCTAAAAGTTGTTCCACCATATGGCTGAAGCACTGCAGCATTTGTTTATTAAAATGGATAGAAGTCTATGCCTGGCTTCCTCTGTGAAACTTTACCTGGGCAGGTTGAAAGCACACTTCCCATGCGGCTGGTCAAATGAGTTTGCTTTGCTGCAACACCTGCAGCAAAGCCAGCACGCTGTGATGGAGAACTTGCTGTGCTCTGCTCACCAGGGTGCATCTAAATGCTCATTTTACTCTTTAGGAAAATAATTCCTTGTTGAGAATGTAGGAATGTCAAGATCTGTCCAACTGCTACTTTTCCTTGTGTCTGAAAAGAAAAACATTTATACACAGATGCTATCTTTTTGTTTATGTCCAATTTCTCATTAAAGAGGCATATGTCCCACAAGATGTCAGTAAGGGTAGTGTTGACTGTTCTGCATTGCAAAGATAGATTAACCATGCTATGTTGCAAAGGAAGACAAAAATCACCATCTCTAATACCTTTAAAAAATGCTTACAGGAAGAACAGTAATCATATTATGTCAAATTCACCTGAGCCCTGTTATTTTGATATTTCTTAATCTGTCCTTGCTCCATTTTTCACAGTCCCGTGGTCTGTTTTCTGTGGCAAAACAAAACAAAGTCCCCTGGTCTGATTGTGTACTCTATTCTATTGTTTTCTTCTCCTGGTATTCTGCCACCTTTAAACAGAGGGCTTTTTCATTTATTTGCTTCTTCATACTTATTTTGTGGTCATCTCAGGTAGAGTGCATTTTTGTCCAGTGGACAAATTTGATCAAAATTGGTTAAAATCTGTAGCTTGTAAAAATCTGTACTTGCATATCTCCTCAGAATGAAAGAGTAAGGTAAAGGGAAAGAAAACCAAAAATAATTTCAGTGAACTGAAACTACTCGTGTACCCCAAAGTGCCCTTTCCCATGAGCTGGCGAGCTGACCGTGCCTACCTTTGCCCTTACCCTCATGACAGGAAGCTCCCTCACCACCTATCTCTTGGCAAACAAAGGCAAAAACTGTGTTAAATGTGAGGATGTGAATAAACTACAGTACAGCTCAGTTTAAATTCCAAGTCAGTGGCAATGGATTGTAACACTCTCTATCTGGTTTCCGTACTTATTTATTTTCATTAAATGCACAGTCTAAAAGATTTTGTAAGAAAGCTCCGGTAAATCTCGGAAGCATGAAAATTCTCCCTAGACACAAGTACTTTCTCTTGTTAGTAAAACAGCCCATTTTTTTCCTAATGAGGTCCTCCCACTATGAGAAATGAACAGGGTCTGAATGCTGTTTTCTGCCTCTTCAGACCATTGGCACAGCTTTGATTTAGGGACTTGCACTTTAATCACCCATCATGTGTCATTACCCCAACAGGCGGCAGCAGCCGCAAGATACAAGCTCCAATAAATTGCACTGAAAATCGCTGAAGCGATCCTTTGTTGATTTTCCTTTACAGCTATTCAATGGCAGATCAGCTGTCATAACAACACAGTGCCTGTGGCAACAGGGTGAAATTAAACGTGAAGTATGTTCAAGGTAGCTGGTAGAAAGCTGGAATATCCCTTTTCTTCTGTACATTCAAATGCTTTCTGCTTCTCTCAGTAATGCCCAGCCTGTGGCAATTGGCTAAAACGAATGCTTTCTCTTGTAAGATAATTGCCAGATGTACTGCAGTACAAATACTCAAGTGCTTTTGTATGCAAATCTTTGCAATACTCTCATTTGAGGAAGAGAGGGGAGGTAAGGACTTACCTCTTTTTTTAAAAAAAAAAAAATTTCTCTAATTGGGTGCAAGGAGAAAAAGAATATAGCAGCTCTTTTTCTTTTCTTCAAGGCTGGCTGCACAGCGATGTTTCTAGCAGGAAGGTGAAAGAGCTTTCTCTCCAGATATCTAGGAAGTGCACATAGGCTCTGCTGCGTCTTTTCCTGTTGTATCAACAGTATCATATTTATTGTTTTCTTCAGAATAGTTGTCTCTCTCAGCTTTACGTTGCCGAAATAGGAACATTCAAAAGGAAGCATGGGTGAGGTTTATTTTCATAAGTTTTCTTTCTATTGAAATTTTCACAGTGGATACAGAATATTGAGGCTTTCCTGAAAAACGACCAGTTTAACAAAGTTGTGATGATTTAATCTTTCAAATACCTTCACATCTTCACTTTTCTAGAAAGCCTCGTAAGAGAAAGGATTCACAAGGTATCTACTCTAGCTGCTGTTTAATTTTCTCCATTTAATGAACACCTTAGTGTACTTAAACACAGCCAAACCATGGATATTTTAACAGCATGTCCTCCTTTCTCAGTCTTAATAACTCTTCTGTCCTGTTAAATTTCTAGTTTATTCAGAGGAGGTTTTACATGGCTCTCAGATTGCAATGAACTCCATGTCCAGGTTTGGCCAGCTGTGGTCAGGAGACTTCTGAGCAACAGACAACATTTCAGACCAAGGATTTACAGCTCCTATGTCTCTGAACTCTGCTAAAACAAGACTTGAAAATAATGTCTGCTCTGCTCTCCTCCTCCGGTTGAGATGGTGGTGTTGCAGTGATTGATACAAGCTAGATAGATGATCCATTCATAATAACCTTCATCAAGAAAACAAGCCCACGAATTTCAGTATATTGTATTTAGCACAATACTGCAAACCCTACTGTGCTAGAATTTAATAAATGGTAATCCTGAAAGGCTCTTATCTGGGATGAAAAATTCTGGAAATTATTCTTACTGATGATTTGGAAGGTCGTTTTCTTGAAAGAGAATTTAAAAGATAACTATTCAGATTTAGTCTTGCCTTCACATGAAATGTGAATGAATACCCTTTTGGAAGAAAATATGTCTCAATAAGGTTTTAAGGAAAATACATGCCAGTAAGCATAGGACACTTGACAGCCAGAATTTCAGGATTACTCATCTTGAAGTTACTCATTACTAATCTACTAGGTTTAGTTTAGTAAACATTACTCCTCCTCCTAGTTTTCTAGGACAGATGGCCCATCCTGAAACTTCATTGCTGTCTTCCTTTCCACCTCCAGCTGCAAAGACGTGTGCCCTGTTCCTAGCTCGGCCACTGTGCCCCTCCTGGGCTCTGTGCCAACTCAAAGCCTTGTTCAGGAGCGTGGGCAGAGACCATCTGAGGGTGCAAGTTACTGCTCGATCCTCAGCTCCTTCAGGTGGAACAGCTTTGCAAGGCACACTCACAGCATCATATTCAGAAGCGTGGCAGTGGAGCACTAAGTAGTTGAATCTGGATGTGATGGCATTTAGAGGTTCTGGTGACCTTTACCATATGAACCTGGAACTGGAATATGGGAGAGAAATGAGTAGACACATTAATTAAATTTGAACATTTATCTGAGAAATTCTCATCAGGCGTCACCACACTTAAACAAAAAAAGGGTTTTTTTCATTTTTTTCTAATGTTTTCTTAAAATAGTAAACCATGTAAATTGTGACACAAAACTGTGTCTTAATACAAATAGTGTTAGGACATTGTTCTGATAGGTTATTTCTTTTTTTCCTTTAATCCCTGGCATAGAGGAGTAATGACTAAACATTAATCATGCCCATAATTCAGTAGTGGTGTTTACTGGTTTATCTAGAGTCACAGTGATTTCAAATGCAGCATGTATATAGATACACAGTATAATTTTTCTTGAATATTTTCCTTAAGGGCACTTAATGCTTATAGTATATATAACTCCCTCTATTTTCATGCTTCTGTTTTGTTAAGCCAAATAATTTTCCTGAGTAACATTTTAAGATATAGATGCTGCCGTGAATATACTAATTTATTTTGTAGGGCGGGGGCTGTATGCAGTGTGTTTGCTGGGTTTAATGTTGGCTTCTAGTGGAGGAAGCGCATGCATGATCTATTGTTGCTTATTCTTATATTTGCAATGTCATCAAGAGTTGGGCCTACATCTTACTAACAAAGATCAAATAAACTTAAGTCAAGAGAGCATTGTAAAGCAATAGTGGGATGTAAATTAATTTAGAGGGTAGGTGCAGCACACATGACTATTTCCACTTCAGAAAAGCTAACTGTTACAGTACCCGTTTTGCCTTTCTCTTTTCCTTTCTCTTTTCCTTTCCTCTCATCTCTTTTCTCCGTGCCTCGTCATGCCAGCTTTAAGGTACATCTCATTTACAAAGTAACCTTGTTACAGCAGGATAAAGCCTTAGGCTTTATGAGGGCAGTATTCTCATGTCTCATCATTTTCCTTTCACACCCACTGGTGCTTCTTCCTCTTCCTTGCTGTCGCCATTCTGAAAACCTCATATCTCTGCCATGACTTCCTCCTTGTGTTTAAATCCTTTTCCATTCCACATTCATTCTCCTATCTCTTGATTTCACAGCTCCCCATTATTATTCTCATATGAGTTTAGGATTTGCAGAATGCTATCTGAATGACAATAGTGGACAGAGTTTTAAATTACAACATTTCTTCTTACATACCAGGGGTTCTTCTGCATTTTCAATCTTTTCAGCACAGTCTTTTTCAGCACAAGACCTATGTTTCAAAAGCTTATTCACTGTTTTTTATTATAGAATGCTGTCATATGACCTGAATTATGATTATTTTTAATTATTTGTTTATTTATTTATTATGGCCGATTGTTTCTCTAGCTTTAATTTGATGTAAAAGCCTAACTTCTGCATAAAAATGAAAGAGACATTGAATAATAATTAAAAAAAAATACAATATCTTAGAAAGTGTGTAGGATATAAACTACATTTGAGTATCAAGCAGCACAGACACCAAATCATTTGCATACATTTTCCTGTATAATTCTCCTGTCGTAAAAGAAAAATGTAAAAGAGGTAGTTTATATGCAAATATTTTATGCTTTGGATAAAAAGAGTTTATTTCTTTTTAAATATAATGTCAAATGTCGCTATTAGCCAAAGACACTCTTTTACAACTGCTTCCATCCATGCAATTTTAAGCTTTTTTTAATGCAAGCAATTTTGCCTTCAAATATAAAGAAAGTGTCGTTTTTTGAGGTACTTTCTTTTCTCTTCAAAATAGTTTTTCAGGAATTACATGGTAGCTTTGTTCATAACCTTCTGAAAATCCTACGACGGTATTCAGTCCCAGCACTGTGTATAGATTCTGTGATAATCAACATAAAAACAAAAATTGCATTTACATCTCAGGGGATAGAAAAGGAACAGAAAATGCAAGGTAGGAAGAAGAGCTGTCTACAAGCTGAAGACGCTGTATACAGGAGAAATCAAGGCATTGCTTCCTATACCCCTTTCTGCTGTGCATGTTAGGTATAATCAGAAGGCAGGATTTTAAATGCAGATTTTCTTTGCAGACTAGATGTATTCGCCTTGAGGGAGCCAGGTTTCCTCCACCTTGGATTGCATTCCTAACCATTAAGATTCAGTCTCTGCATCAGCGTGTGAGCTCCCATCCATGTTGTTCGTTCAGATATTTATTTGGTATGTGATGCTTGAACATAGCTTAATCTGGTGCTTTTATGTTTCCTGGGAAAAAAAGGAAACGCCCACTCATGGTCACAACAATTGATATCTGAGTGCCTTCACGGTATAGAAAACTAAATAAACATAGCTCCATTTTAAAATAGATCTTACGAGGATCCTGCAGGGTTAAGGAATGAATCGATTTGGTCTGTCAAACCAGGAGCTAATGAAAGAATGAGCTCTTACTGTTGGCCTAATTACTTATGATTAATCTAACCCAGTCCTTTTTTTTTTTTAACTGTCTCCATCAGGCCACAGAATAATTAGTCTTACATTCCCTTTTTGTTTTCTTTTCCATACTGAGTTAGAATATTTGATCATGTAGGAATTGTGTTGTCTGGGCAGCATGTACATCTTTGTGAAATTCATACCATCGTTTATTCAGTGCTCAGCTTCCACCTGGCAAATTCCTGATAGCCTCTGGGAAAGCAGTGTCATGTAACTGTATGGATGTAGGTGAACACACAACCAAATTTAGAAAAGATAAATGATTCTTCAAGGAGGGAATAAATGCTAAATTTCCAACTACAGGTCTTTACTTCTGAAACAGTATTTTCCATTAAAATCATTATCTTGTTTAGAAATGTGCAAACCCTCCTGCCGATTTTGCCAAAGAGTAAGCAACGATATCCATTAAGAATTTAGATAGTTGCCCACCGTCTGCATTTATCAGAACATTAGAACAGAGACATCTGAGCCAGCACAAGTAGGTCCATGTGATTGCTGTTGTGAAATTGTTTTAGCTGTGGTAGCTGTGCATCTTCACCCTGACATACTCTCTCGTGCAAGCTGATGTGTTCTCAGGCGATGAAGGAAGTGGCCCAGCATGGGCAGGTATTGGCAAAGATGTTGTTGTTTAAACTCCCTGCTTTTGCAATTGAAACTTCTCCTGCTGAAACCTTCTATACTTAATTTTTCAAAATATCGTGTGATGCTATTATGCTGTGAAAGTCCAGCAAGATTTTCTCTAGAATTTCTCTGTTTGATCCATGTAAGTTTATGGCCTCAGTTAGCGATACCTGTGTGTGCACAAGTGCATGAACACATGGGCACTCACACAGACATGTTGTTTGATGCTCATCTAGAAGAAAGAATGCAAAAAGGAACAAGCCCCAGCCAGATGTGGTCAGACGGTATAGGGTTTTCCTGAATGTACTTATGCTGTTTGCTTAGCTGTAATGCAGCGTTCAAGAGGGACACATGAAATGATTGATCTTTGGCTGATTGGATGGAGATGACCGATTTTAAATCTTTGCAGCAAAAACCAATTACACATCTAATTTTTTTAGCAGAGAAGAAATTTAGAGCTATGATGGGAATCTCACCTTCTTTAAACACAATTCTTCTTGTCTGTGACATTCCTAATAAATTTTTTGCATTAAATTTAATGCCTAAAGAAACATTCTCAAAAAAATGCATTCTAAATACTAAGTTCCTAAAGCCATTCCTTCATTCTTAAAGCAGAACCCTGATTTATAAAAAGAGTATGCGTACAATTGTCTTTCATGAAAGACGCTTAGCAAAGCAGATGGCTATTTAGGAATTTAAACATATGTTGCTAGGAGTTCATTTGGGTTTAGGGTTTTGTTGTTGTTTTAAAATTTGGCTTAAACTTTCAAGAAGTCTGTGCATATATATGGTATGCCATGCTCTGTAAGTAAATGTAATCAAGCTCCAACAAATGTTGTAAGTCTTTGGAAATGAATAGTAAAACGCCAGTTGATGTCAGTAGTTTGGCTTTCAGTCAGCACTGCAAATTCTCAGTCCCATTTCCCCATTCTGAACTTTTCTTCTATTAGCTAAAATAAACTCCTAAATCATATCACCAATGACCAAACAAGAACATTGTTCTACTAATTGATGTGTCACACTGGGAGATAAGTACCAGAGAAACAATCCTGTTCCACTCTTATTTCCATCTTTTTCCTCACAAACGACAAAGGTTTTCAAAGGACCAAATGTCTTTTCTGACAGTTAGCTGGTATAAACTCGTGACCAACAAAATGAGACAGAGACAGAAAAAAGAATACCTCAACAGAGCTAATACATAAGTACGTTTTGTTGCAGATCTTCAGAGTGGTAGAAAGACCATCTGTTAGAGGGTTATTTTTCCTGACTTTTAATTACTAGTCATTGATTTTGGTAATTGCACACATGTACATACACAATAGTGCAGCAGGATTTCACTTCTGTGGTCTTTTCTCAAAACTGGCTTTTAAAATGAGTGCCTATTACTGTAAGTGCTCTACAAGAAAGCAGTGCTCCACTATTTTTGTCTTACTTTGCAATGCAGCATAACTGTTGCATTTACAACTGGAACAGATTGGCTCTTTGCCATGTACTTAGAGTCATAAACTCATACTTTCAGCAAGGAAAATCTCCTGCTATCAGATTTTTAAGTGGTGACTTGCCAAGCTGAAATAAGGAAGAACAGACTTTTCATAAGTAATTGCATATTGTTGTTGAAAATCCAATTACCATTTGCTAAATGCCCATCTCTAAGATTTAAATAATAGTTAAATGAAGTTCCTAGCTTCTAAGGAAAATGGGCATGCACCTAAATGGTGAAGAAGACCATTACAGGAGTGCATAGCAACCCTGGGTGCCCTCAGGAATTTTGCTGACTCCATGTAGCATCTGTGCCTGTTCCCAGACGTATTTCAGGGAACTCACCAGTGGAGAGACAGATGTGAATGAGGACTTCTGAGTTTTGATTGCTTAGAGTGACCCCTGCCTTTCTGGATCTGCTGTATTTTGGCATTCCCACCAGAATAACTCACTGCACAGAGGTGCTAATGCTCTCCCCTTTTGGTCTTAGGCCCTTCAATGTGAAACTGGTAGATCTCCGAAAATGCATAAGCTATCTAGTTATTTCACCTGTTAAGGTACAGCAGCAGAATAAAATCAACCTCCCTGCTGGAAGAGGGGGCTCAAATGTACAATCCAGTGAGCATGGATGAGCCAGTGGCTTGGCATCTGCTGAGCTTTGGTAGGTGTCCATGTGTCTACCTAGCATGGGGGATATGCAAAACAGTTAAAGAGGCTGAATTTCCTCCCATTTGCTGTGGGGTAGGCATGTGGACCTGGGGAGCTACCATGGCTTTGCTGATACACAGTGAATTCTTCAGATGCTACAATTAAACTGTGTGTTTATGTGCTTATATGCATATACCACTATATATGCATGCTGTCTTCTGCCTTCTTCCCAGTAAGGTCCTTAGATCTTGTCCATATTCAAGATTATTTCTGGTTTTGCTTATTATTCTAACATATTCTAATGGTAACGTGACTTAGCTGTATTACTATGAATCTCTCACATGACACGTTTTCTGGAGCGAGAATTGAGCAGCTTAGTTAAAATTACTTTCAAAAACAGGGGACATGTGAATGGAGAGATGAAACCCAAATCATAAAACTGAAACAAATTTCAATTTGGCTCCTGCGTTTGAATGAGTAAGATCTATGTGTGAAATGCAGGAGCTTGAAAGACCCAGGGATTTAACTTGGCACCATCCAGGGATATTTTTGCCTGGAACACACAGGAGTTAGAGTACTTTTAGGGGATACATCATATATTTCCAGCTTGCTTTTACCAAGACAGCTTGACTTACCAGTGCATTAACCTGTTTCTCATGCAGTGTGATGTAAGCTAACCTAAGGAACGTTACATATATGCTGAAATGTGAGTGACCTCGAGGAATTATACTTTTATACCAGGGTAACTTACTTTTATGCTTTCATGCCCAGAAAAGGGAGAGTCATACTATATGAATTGTTATAAACCATCTAACTGGTTCAAGTTGGGGGGATCTGTGTTCTTTTTTCTCTCCCCATAAAGGCAGTGGGAGGTTTTTCCCAAGTACCATTGGATACCCAGGCAGACACATTTGTCATCATTGAGATAATGATCTGGAGGGGGGTGCTTCTTTAATTCTTGTACTCCAAAGACATTTAAAATATGGACTCTGTATCCGTTTAATTTACATCACTGTATGTTTCAGCAAGATAGTAAGTGAGAGGACTTTTCAGAACCTTCATGTAATAGTTTTTAAGTCTGGCATGTTCTGTGGTACCATGTGATGTTTCCCCTGCAAAAATGCCTGTTTGCGTTACATTGGATTTATTCATACAACTCCCTGTTTTGACTACCTGAAAATTTTTCATTTGTTTTTACTTTTCCAGAATTAAACCTGTGATCTACTTGCAATAGGAATACTTAACATATATTCATTGATTGGTTCTAGAGCTCCACTAGTTTTGCATGGATATATAGATTTTAGTTCTCCTTTTAGAAACATTTTCTTTTAATGTGTTGTTATAAAGGATGTTATAATCAATAATTATAAAAGATACTGCAGTTAAAAAGTTAAATGAATAACATGTGAATTGTCGATTTAGACTCATAAAAGGTTCCTGTAGACCAAGACCAAGAACTTTCCAATCCTTATGATTTGCATAGAAGAAAAAGTACATTTGGTTATGAATCAGGAGCTTTGTTTAGGAGGATCAGTCATAATCATACTTTGCTTATTTTTAATATAATCACAACAACATTTTTAAAGGACAACAGTACAGGAATGGAATATGCATGTACAAATACAAATATAACATCTTCATGAGGTAGAGAGGATGACTTCTGAAAGTTAAGTCCTTTATTGTGTCTCATGTCAACTGGTATTAACAATGCTCTAATTTACTGTTCCAGAAATTCAGATTCTGCATTTCTTGACTTTTAAAATATTTTGTAGCTTACATCATGAAAATACATATTGTTCTTTTATTCATTTTAACTTAAAAAAATGTAGTGCACATTGAAGTAGATACAGTGATGATTATTCTGGAGTTACAGAGTGCAAAGGGCTACTACATACATATGTTTTTAGTATTTCAAGCCTGAGAGCAAAGTTAGTTAGGTATATAAATCATTATTTATGCAATATACTCACATAATCTGTACACTCACTCTATAGAAACAGTATGTAAGAGGTGACAGAAAAGTCAAAGAGATTGACCATGTATGGTTATGAAGCAGTTGGACAGGAAAGGCATGCTTGGGTCTCCCAAACTGCTCTCCTCCAGTGCCACAAGGAGAGAGAAGGAACCAACACAAGGCAGTGGTATCTCTCAAAAAAACAGTATGTTGATTTTGTTTTGCAGGAACATATCCACCACCCCTATTCTGGAAAAGCCTAATTAGTGCTTTTTGCATCTTTGAACCCCATTCAAAATTTGTGGTTTGGAGACTGCTGGGAGTAGCAGGTCTGCTCACAGTTCCCCACTTCCCTCCTGTCCTGTTTTAATCTGTCTGGAGGATTCAGCATGATCCAGCCTTTATCGGTTGTACCTTCTGCAAGCAGTATATTTTCAAATGTCTTCACAGGGATCCAGTCTCATTCTAATCTCTTTAGACACATCATAGGCAGTTTTCCTGAGGACTGTGTCTGTGGCAGGTTGGAAATTTCATTCACTCTTAACTATTTTTTTGTGTCTGTTTCTGAATGCAGATATCTCCATGAACAACTTTTTGTACCCAAACACAGCCTTCTGAAAATTCAAATAAAAAAGTGTCTGTGGGATTTTGCTAGCCTTAAGGGAGAGGAGTGAAGACAAATTTGGGGGGATCTAAATATAACTTTGGTTTTTTTTTTTTCAGGAAGCTATAAGCAGTGAAAAGCAAAATTGAGTTTGCAAGGAAAGCACAACAGAAATTATACTAAAACCAGGGTATGACTAACATCAGGACATCAAACAGTCAAATATGTTGGCAAAATAAAGATGACAGAAGTAGGCTATGGTTTACCTGGTCAAGAAGATGCCCATTATAACAGTGAGGGATAGAAACTATTAAACTTATATAAGAAAGCTTCATGTGTCTGAAGTGCCTTTAAGACAGTTTGCTTTCTATGTGGCATGCAGACAAGGATGTAAGAAGTGCGTTTTGCTGTCTTACAGCTTACAGAAGAAAGGGGGGGTGGCATTAACTGCAGTGGGTTTGCTACCTACATGTCTTCAGCTTCATTATGTTGGCTACGTAGACTGATGAACTGTAACTGTTTCCTGGCTACCGTTGGTAGAAGATAGGGTGGCAAAGAGTTTTGGAGCACTGCTAGGTTCCTGTTTTTTCTCATTGATCTCTATGAGAGCAATCATTATGATAATGATTCTAATCCAGGCTTCTGTAATATAACTGAGAAATAAATGCTTCTTGGTTAATATGCCTCAATTAATGGGTCACCCAGTGTAGCTGCAGCAGGTTGCAAGTAAGTAGCTTTCAGGATCTGAGCCCAAATGATTATAGGTTTTCTTTCCCTTTTTAGATGAAATGGATTCATAAGCCTTACTCAAATGAATCTCTCTTGTAGTCGTTAATTATAGTATACACATGTTAATGACATCATTATCAGGAGATAACATAATGTCCTAAGGACCACGTGTTACAGTTGTTTCCTGTGCAAACAATTGTGCTTGATAACACAGCCTGTCACAAAATGTCAAAATAAACCACATGGTGTCTTGAAATGATTGTGAAATTATCATGTGTCACAGCTATGTATGTCATAAACAATACCATCATGACTGAATTTTTCATTAGCTTCTTGGGTGAGCAATACTGAAGAGAACAAACAATTAAGATCTTGAAAATCTCAAGTGCAGCACATAACGCAGCACTGAATTGTTTAAAGCGTACCCTATGACTGAATTAAAATGTGTTAGTCATGAATTGAGAACATGCATAGTAATAGGCAATATTAAGGACCTTGTGAGGGCTTTTTTTCTTGTTTTTATTAAACATAAACAGAAATGAAATAATTGTTTTAATATTCAATAATTTAGTTCTCATTTAGCACCTCTCTTTTAGCTTGTATGAGGACTGGATAGCAAGATTGTAGGAGAGTTGCCACTATAACTCTTCAGCAAATGAAACCTTGGTCAAGCAAAAGTCAGTGACAAAGCTCCTCTGTCCTTCTACATCACCAGAATTTCACCCATGTGGCCTTTCAAGCCCTAAAAGTATGAGCGATCTCACTTATGCCCCTGCAACAAGGTGGTGATACAGCAACAATTTCAAGCCCGCAGTAAGCTCATGGGTGTTGTTGACAGTCACAGGAACAGAGCTGCTCCCGTTATCTGAGGCAGTGGGGCCAGCGGGTGTCCCACAGCACTTCACTGCTAAGCCCTTCCTGGCTCTGCCTCTGCGCAGCCCAGTTCAGTAAAAAAGACTGAACTTCTTTTTGTTACCTATGGATTTTGGCAGTTACCATTTTTTAAAGTTTTCCTTCTGAACCATGAAAGTGACAATTTATTGAGCTGTATATTTTTGATTTTCCTATTTTTCTTTTACTGAACTGAGAAATGTGATTATTCTCCTTCTGGAAGTAAGCTGTGCACAATTGCCAAGAGCTATGGGTTTGCTAGGCACAGAAAGGTTGAACGGTTTTCCCTGGGCTGCACGGGATGCTTGTTACAGGGCTGCCAGGAGCTCTCCTTCCCTAATGCCTCCTCCTCAAGTAGGGTTATGTGGGACCTGCTGACAAACAGCTCCCTAGAAGAGCTGTCAATATAATAATTTTCAAGAGCTGTGTTTTTTTTAATCCACAAGACCGTGATTTTAGATGCTCCAGTGATAACAGTATTAATTCTTTAGTCATCAGTAAAAATGTAGATGAGGGGTGCCACCCTACCTTTATTTCTCCATCGGCTTTCCCTAACCACTGAATTTCGCAAAGTGTGTGCTCCTGATGCTGATACTACTTTATATGAAGAATACATATGAGCAAACCAGCCTCCCTGAAGCAAGTCCAAGGTAGCTGACATGCAAATATTTTAGAAAACTTAAAGTTGAAAGACTAGTCTCTAAAGCAACATCTTAGTTTACATTTTTGTACTCTATGGTTCTAGGTGATCCCAAAAAAGAAAGAGAAAAACATCTTAGAGGCTGCCCTTGGATTAACATCTTTTCTTACCAGTAATAATGACATGGGAATTCTTGACAAATTACCTGGTTTTACACTTCCTGAGAGGTTTCAATAAGATTAAGAAAATGATTCAGATTCCTTTCTGTTTTCACCTGAATTGGAGTACCAGATCTTCCAATGTTCCCTACAAAACTAATTATTCAGGTTTACTGTCTTGCAGTTACCAGCTAGCTCAGCCCTGAGATGTGCAATAAATCATTAGTGACCTTTTTTTCACCTCTTTGCCTCAAAGTCCCATTCTCTGCAAAGGACACCATCTAATTAAAAAACACAACAGGGGCCTGCTTAGGCAAGAGGGTGAACTTAGGGAGGGGGGAAGCTGTGTAATGTTATAGGGATTTATTCTGGCAAAATCTGAGGCAGGGAACATGAGCTCTGGAGAGAGGTATAAGACACTAGTGAGATTTAGGAGAGACTGGCAGAGCTGACAATAGAAACTGGAAGAGTTACTGGAGCTGCCAGCATCTTTGCAAGCTTTTGGAAGGGAAATCAAAGGATTATTATTTTTTAGCAGCAGTATTAAAAATCTATTTAACTGACACAGGGCTGAGAAGGCTTGTCCTTTCCTCAGTGCTGCAGATATGATTGCATTTTTTTTTCCATGGTTCACTAGAGTTCAGCTTCTTAATGAGCTGTTCATTGCAAGACTAGTTCTGGGCACTCCATCTCTTGGTTGATGCCGCTCATACAGAACAACTGAGCAAGTACACAGCATAAAAACAAGAATAGTTCAGGAACAACACAGCTTTAAGAAGTTTCCAAGTTATCCTTGGAAAGCTTTTGTTAAATATGAGTTTGAATCTTTTCTAACTGTGTAACTACATCAAAAGACAGCAAACATATGCCACATATTATCTGTAGAAATAATTCACTGTCTAGATAATCAGGGCGTATTTTTAGGAAGACCAGTTGTATTCAGCAATGTTCAGCAATTTTGCAAAGCAACATGAACACCTATAAATAAAGGAAGGAATATAACAACATCTGTCAAAGAAGGTGGGAAGTAACCTTCTAGGAAGCCTTGGTTTTGCCACAGAAAACAGAGTAAAATGGAAGTATCCTATGTGGCATTCAGCAAGCCTGGCTTCATTTCATTCACTATTTTCTAACAAAGTGCATGATCAAAAGTAAGGCAGAAATAGTTCACTAACTACATACCCCTGAGGACCATGTACCCCCTGTACTAAAGGAGACCTTATCTTGTGGGACGACAATGTTTGTGTAATTAAAGAATGTATCATGAAACGTGATCACAAAAAAATAGGAGACATTGGAAGTTTCAGTTATTTTGTTTATTGAAAGTTTGGGTGCTTCAATTTACCATTTAAAAAAAGTTTCTTTCTTCATCCATATAAAATTAATTCAGAGAGGATATCTTACAGTTCTGTATGTACTTTAATTCTTACATACTTTTAAAGACTGCCAGCAGTAGAGTCTGAATATTGAGTCTTCAAAATAGACTTCTGTCATTCAAGTTGCAGGATTCAATACTGACAAGAAGATGGAACAAACTCTTTGAGCCAATTGTTGGGTCTGGAGACCCGGACAAAGCAGCGGTTGAATAATCTGGCATTTTCTCTCCTAGGAATTGAGGGAAAAATCCTGCTGTCCACAAAATGGCCTGAAGGTGTCCAATGTGATCAATGACACACTTACTAGAGAGAAAAGAAAATAAATTCAGATGAAGAAGCAATCTACTTTTACTACCCGTTTCCTTGCATAAGTAGTCGAGATGACTTGGGAATCTGGTGGTTTTCTCCCAATTTAGAGTTGTAGCTGCAGTTGCTTTGACAGTGGCAGCATCTACCTTTTTAGAACATTCATATTCACTTATTAGTTTGGCATCATGCTGATATGTTTATTATTTTAATTTATCTTACTAGTAAGGAAAGTGAAAAAGCCACGTCATTTTTCAGCATCTTTCCACTGTGAGTTGTGGAGCACTTTTTTAACAACAAGGGATTTTTTATGCCAAATTTCAAAGAACAGCCAGATTTTCCATCAGCTAACAGAGAAGTGCAAGAGCTTCTCAAGATAAAATCTCAATCTGTTTTCTACATGATCTTATGCGATATGATAAATTTTCATTACAAGTAGCTACCAAAAAAAAAAAAAAAAGGTGGATTTGAGTAGTTATTTGCAGAGGAGAAGTAGCACGAGTGTATGACACTAGATTGTGCCCTGCCCATCAATCATGCAGCCTGTTTTTAGTAAGAAACCTAGAAGCATTTAGCCATGGGCAAATTCATTAAACAAGAAGCTAACTAGAATTTAGTGATAACTTTACTTCATGGTAAATAAGAGATTTTTTTTTTTTCCTCTGATTCAATAATACCATAACCTTGTGCACTGTATTTTACTTGAAAAAAACATTCTTTCAGTTCCTCATGGAATGAACTACGGAGTCAGGAATGTATTCCCAGGTAACCACTGGGAAATCCATGTCCCTTAGAGTGAATTTAGCTTCATTAATTTGAGCAATTGTACTAGTAGTATTAGGCTGAAAAAAGATTCAATTTTGAGAATTTTCATAAATTTTCATATTTTTTTTTCTTTTTCTGTCAGAATTTGCATTTTGAAGATTTTGGTAAACATGTTGGTTGGTTTTCTGACAAGTTTGGAACTGTAGTATACATTTTTTCTTCTCCTGCTTTCAGTGGTTTCTGTCACCTCTAACTAGGAGATCTCATTTGGCCCCTGGAGTAAGTAAAGCAGTACTACCAAGTTTTAAAATGAACAGAGTGCCACCTCTGTGCTTATGTCTTAGTCTTTGTAAGATAAGTAGCTCTAAATATTGCTTAATAGATGGTTTCTACAATTAAAAAAAAAAAAAAAAAAGTTTATCTAATTGGATAAGCCATTGGCCGTGTGTCTAATTAGTCAGGTCACTCAAGGAATTGAAATGCCTGTGAAGCTGATAACGGAAAGCAGTGTATTTTGCCTCTTAGACAGTATTTGAAATCTGTCTGGATATTTGGGGAATGAAGTAATATTACTATGTAAAAAGTGATGTTCTGTATCCAGTTTTATAACCGAGACAGATTAACAAGAAGGGAAGCTCTCACAGCATCTGGTGGATCTTGCATTTGTTTATGAATAAAATAAACACAAGAGTTCCCTGTCATAGAGAAATTATAATTATGAATGATGGTTTGCTGAAAATTATTATTGCATTTCTCTGTATAATTTCCAATGTTTTTGTGGTCATATAAAATGTTAGATATTTGCACAGGCAACAGTTGAAAAGCTTAGAAATATTCAGAAAGTTCCATCCATTGGCTCCCCACCAGTAGATTTCACACAGAAATTATTGCCCAGGAACCAGTCTCTGAGGGACCAGACCAGCCATGGCTGACTATGAATCCTCCCAGATGTCTCAGGAAGATGGTAGTAAAAGCTGAACCAGGAGCTGTGGAGCTCAGTGCTGGATCCCACCCATGGTGTCAAACCACAGGCACACTCAGGGTCCCTAGCTTCATCACAGGGGGCTGGGAAATCCTGAGATCCCCATTTCATCCAGAGTTTTCACCATTTTTAGATTACCAGTTGTGGAGCCAAGGAAATGTAGGGCATCCTACTTTCACAGCTGGGAGTGTGAAAGCCCTGAGCATTCCTCTCCAAGCCTGAGCCAACCACCTGGTCTACTGGGCAGCGCTGCGCTATAACCAGGGGCCAACAAACCCTTTATTTCTGTGTAGTCATAAAAAGTGAGAGGGTATCACAAGAAGTAGTGGTTAGATGTGTTGCAGAAAAATGAATTTCAAAGCCTTGCTTAGCCATTCTTACATCTTGATGTCCTTACAGCCAAGTTATAAGCTATAGTGGGATGAGTATTTCTCAGTCTGTTATAGGAAATATTTCATTTTGCAAATAAAATCAAATATTAATTGAAGTAATTGAAGATAATGAACTAATAGTTTTAGTCTGCCTTGTTTTACTTTGTGTTCTTGACTTTACCCAAGCCAGTATACCCAGTGAAATGTTTGTCATGCTAGAAAAAGAGAAAATGGGGAGGGAGAGGCTGAGGTATTTAGAGGCAAGGTTGTATGCTCAAATAGGCAGTGATCATTGACTATATTGCTTACTCTGAGTGTTTGTAGTCTCTTTTTCTCATCTTTTGACCAGTAATTGAATACCCAGCTAATAAACCCATTTCAGCAATTCCTTTTGTCAAAGAGACCACATTCTCATAAAAAGTTCTGGGTCAAAGAAATTAGCTGGTTTTTGACAAAAAAAAAAAAGTGACAATCCAAAGTCCCAACAGGAATGATTCTGAAAAGCTTCATACTAGCTTAGAAAAAACTAAAATACATTGTAGAAAGAGTAATACCGCCTCAATAAAACCCAAATGTAAAACCTGACCTCCCTGTGTCTGTGACTGATAAGGTTGTTATATAGTGCATAAACCCACAATATTCCATTGTAAGTGATTATTCCTCTTATAATGTAATATAATTTAAAAAAATAAAATCAAACTCCAGAATCACCAAATCAGCATTTCAAGCTCCTGGATTTCCTAAAGCCAAACTGTGTATGAAGACAATTTAATAATTTAGGTAGCGAGTTTAGATCTAAGTACAGATTGTGTGTCTGTGTGTTTTAAGGATATGATTAAAAAAGAAACATTTGACAATCTGGTTAAAAAAAATCAAACGAGTATTTTCATATTGCCTCTGTAGCTAGCGGCTTCATTTATCATATTCAACATCCATCGTATACAATGTCAAACCCTTCTTAGAAGCATGGCTTCCTTCTTTCTTTGCTGGTGGTTACTTTATCACCACTGCTATTTTGGCCTTTGCTTTTGGGTGTTCATTCTGTATGTGGAAGAGGGGATGGGAGTTCCTACTAATTTGAAACACAATTTAAAGGAAAAAAAAAAACAAAAAACACCAAGTCCTTTGAACTCTTTATAACATTCATGCTGTGGGGAGGTACTGTGGAGGAAAGAGACCTGCAGCCCTGTGCCATGTGCTTTGTTCATGAGATGGATGGCTATAATTTACTCCTGCCTGAAACACTAGTATTTACGATGCCTTTCCTTGGCCGAGAGGTAAAAACAGTCTCCAGAGAAATAGAAACATTTTTTTAAGAGTGTATTGAAAAGAGAGATCCACAGGACAGCTGAAGGTCAAGGGAACAAAGCAATGAGGGTTGCTTTGTCTTCTTTCCCAAGTAATGAAATAATTCTCCTTATTTTGACTCCATAGAAAACATTTTTTTTCCTCTCTTACTGACACTCATGTGCATATGCACACATGCAAGCACAAATGCACACACCTTGACCCCAGTTATACAGGAGGACCCCAGTTATATAGGAGGACCCCCGTTACATAGCAAGACGCTGTCAACATCAGGAACAGTAGCGTAAAATTTGGCTTTAAAACTCCTTTTCAGCTGTTCTCTGGCTCACAGCTGGATGAGCATATCGGCTGCTTTGAATAAACCAAAATAATCCTGGTTCAAATTAGGGTCTGCTTCCTCTGGCCTTGGGCATTTAGGTACTGGAGCCAAATTGTCAGCCATTGCCTTTGTCTGGAAGCTTTATTAATTGTTCAGTGTAGTAGTCCCAAGATACTCAGTGGAAAGGCCTAGTCTTTAGATTTGATAAAACACTGCAATGACATGACAGCAATAAATGTCAAAGGCACAAAAAATCCCCAAGGGGGGAGGGGTCCTAATTTTAGATGTAATCAAGGTAAGTGAGAATTTTCCTTTCTGATTTTTTGTTGTAAGAGCTGCTGCTTATTTATGGGTAAATGTAACTCACGGAATTATTATACTGAATACCTTTACTTCATAAATATTGTGTTTATCTAAGCCCTCTTTGCTTTTCTTTACTAGTATTTCCCTCCTACCATAAGACATATATTAAAACCAATTGTTAAGTACACAAGTTACCTACCAGTTTTTCCTAGGCTGTGCAGCCTTTAAGATGGTTCCCTGTTCTTCAAAAAATGTTCTCCTTTCACTGACCAACTTAAGAGATCCATTTTACCTGCAGAAGCTGCTTCCATGCTGAGCAGCCAAAGTAGAAAATAAACCTCATAGTGAAAAATAAAAGATAGACTAGATTGGGAATCAAGTTTGTTGTTTTTCAGCAACAAGCAGAGCTAATACTCCATAGATGGTCAGACCATTCCCAAACCATCCCCAGATGTTCTCTGTTACAAGGGGCAAATATCACAATTTTGACTGGAGAAACTGGACTGATGTGCATGAAAATAAATGTCTTCAGAGCTTTTTATTGGGATCTTATTTTCCCCATATTGTTCTCCTTTCCTATCTTTCCTGAGACAGTAGCATTTATTGACAACCTGAATCTCCCCAGTTAAGAGAATGTAGAATTTACGATTACACCCTTAGCACTGGATTCACCTGACTTTAAGCTAGACGTCTAAAATTTGATTGTAAAAGTCTAAGCAGCTCACCCTGAGCTCCTTTTATCATCAGTAAGAAGCCATTCATCATCTTTAAGGCAAGATGAATGGCCCTCTGGAAGGTCTTGTTTCTCCCCAAGGACTGCTACAGAATAAGCCTTCATTTGACTAGCTGAAGGCTTGGATGACTAATTTTTAGCCACCTGAAGTTCGGTTGAGATGAATGCCACTGACTGGTTCTGTGAATGTGCTCTACCGCCATGCACAGGTGAAAGCTTTTGTGTTTATAGACCATGCAATAATGCCTTTCTGTTAGTATTAATATGCAGAATTTTTATATTGTTTGTGTTAATGTACTTCTATAGAGAATGCCTACATAAATACATAGAGAGTGGTATCTTGCCGATTTTAATACATTAGAGTTCTGTTCCCATCATCAGAGTATCAGATGCTATTGGTCTATTTGCATCTTTCTAGACAATAAAAATATAATTACTCTGAAAGGCTAGATGAGACTAGTTCTACTAGACCTCTCTTATATATCAGCAGATAGTATTTCATGCCTTTTTAGCTCAGAACTGAGCTGTTATAGACCCAAGTCACTGTGCTTAAAAGTATACTTACTTGCATGAATGAGCAGTGAATGAAAACCATTAATGTCCCAGCATGCACTGCTCACCAATACTCATTTTTGTTGTAGCCAGAGTTTCTTAGTGTGTTTCTGCTTCATTTAAACCCGTCAATACCTCAATTAGTGCTTGCTTCTCTTCCCCTGGGAGGGACATTTACACATGTCACTTCACAGCCTCCAAAATCTAGAAGACCCATGGGGATTGCTGGGTCATAAAATATATCCTGATTAAAGCTTGTGTTTCCCAATGACTTTCTGCCCTTTTTTTTTTTCTTTTAGTCTTGTAAACTGTTCAGGTATTTTTAATGAAAGGGCACAAAATGAAAGTTTAAAGCATAACAACATATAAGAAAATGAGCACTCTTCCATGGGATTCTGGTCTCTGGTTTTCACTAATTTACATTCAGTAAGTCACAAAGAATTAGAGCAGTGTACTTTACAATTACAATAGCAGTAACCCTCTCATTTAACATTAAAACTTGATGCCATCTTGATGGCAGACTGAATTCAATTTAAGATCAAAGCACTGGAGAAGTTGTCTGAAATTATATATTGCTAGTTTTAACTATTTGATATTCCTGCTCTTTCCAGCCTGACTTTTATACAGGGTGATGAAAGATCATAGCTGATTTGGAACAGAAAGTGGCCCAAGAAATTTATACTTAATGGGTACATGTTTCCAATGCTAATTTTTAGGTATCCATGCTTTTCAACAATGGTGATGATAGTAACACTAATATTGTCCATTAATTTCATGTGAAGGAAGATAGTCTTTGTCTAAGTCTTCATAAATCACAACTGTATATATGCTAATGTAATTTTTTATAGATCTTTGATCACTTATTTTTGTTTTGACAATTAGCCAAGCTTTGATGAAACCAATTTTCCAGTGCCTCATGTGGGTTACCATAGTTTGTCACAAATTTCCACAGGCTTTTACTATAACTGACTGCAGGGAAAAAAGCTGTCAGCTTATCATTTCCCATTTTCTTTCTCTTGGTTATTAGGAAGTGCAGTTAGACAAAATGGGAATTGAAGCTGCATGGCAAAGCGAAAGAAAGTCACATTTGTTTCAGAACCATGTCAAAGTCAAAGGAAAGACCGAGAAATATAAGCAGCTGCTGGTCTCATGTGTATCATTTGAAGACAGCAGTTTGCACTGTACAAACATAAAACTAATGCAAGAAAAGACCTCAGAAAGAGGAAAGAATTGTCTTTGTGATTTGAGGGAAAAGACCCTTTTTATTTTATTAATGTGTCTTTTGGTTAAAATTCATAGTTGTCATGCAAAATAAATCAACTTCTTTTCCTATAATGTGACCTGAAACTGCTTCTGAGTGAATAAGATATGAACCCTAAATGTTCACAGTCTTTACCCTGACATATTCAATCAGATCATGAGGCACTGGTGAAGCTGCCAAATACTCAAGACATCATTGTCATTCTTATTAAAGCTTAGAATCAAACAAGGACTGTTCTGTCTTGGAAACACATGTTTGAATAATACTTCGTATCAAAGTAACTTCATTTATATCAGTGGCATAGCCAGCTGAAACGGTATTTTAGGGTGTACAGAATCCTTATTCATTCCCACTCAATGATTTATATATTTTAAGAATTTTTTTTCAAAGATTACCTTGTATGGATGTCCTAATGTCCTAATACTGCAGTTTATACATATCACTGAGTCTCTTATTTTGATATGGGATTTCTAATGCAAACTTAGGTGGCTGGGACATGGACTGGTCATGTCTGTGTTTAATTTTTCTCTATTATTTAGATATGATAATTCTCATGGACATCACTCTTCACTAAATAGAAAAATAAAGATGCAGTTTCTGCTGCGCAGTGTCTTATTCCACGGCAGTACTGTTTTTCATACTGTTCTGTCAGAAAATTATTTTCCTAATAGAACTGTTTATGAAGCTCTTGCCTATTGTCCACAAATCCATTCATCTAACAGTTATTAATGGAAGTTTAGAAAAAGCTACTAACCCTCCTTTTAGGGCAGGTTGGGGGTAGAAGGTAATCTGATTTGTTTTACTTTGTTTTAAAAACAGTTTCAGGATCATATTTATCAATAAATTTTCTTTATTTTGTTTACACTGCAGACTCCCAGAACAAAAGCTGAGTAAATAATTCAGTCTGTTATATTGATTCATCAAAATTTTACTTCTCTCCTCACATTTTTCAGGTTTACGTGTTTGAAATTATTTTTCCTAGTCTGGAACCTCAGCAGAGCAGAGGTCTTCAGACCAAGAGAAGTGGAGACATGGTGAGACATGTTGATGTGCCAGGAGTCACATCACTGGCAGAGTCCAGGACATGTCCGCTACCGAGCACATTCTCAAATTCTCACTGTGTTCAGTTATCTCCAGATCATGATATCACTAGATCAGTTTATCTGCTGCATCTTTTCCATCCTCTTTCTCAAGAGCAACTTGAATTTGCATTAATGTTTGGCTATGATTAGCAGTCTAACTTTCAATACAGCTCAAAACACATCGTACAGCATCACATGGCACCTCCCCATTGACTGTGGTGTTGGCTGTGTGGTATTCCTCTCTTCTCACCACAGCCAGGTTGCTAGAAAAATACCATTTGGAGACTGCAGATAACGATAGTTCTTAAGCATACTGAGATCTTCAGTCAGTCTTAGAATCATTTAAGGTAGCTACAAGGATATTTAGTGTTTAACTACAAATTAAAAGATAGGGAGCCTTGTAATTTGCTTTTTGCCCACATGACTACTTCTAGCTATGAGCTAAAACAGAGAAAAAATATTTATTCTACCACCCCCAATTTTTAAAATTAATGTGAATTTTGGTTTTCTAGTAATTTGTGAAGGTTTATTCTAAAAGGACTCAAAAATTTCTGTTCCTTTGCTCAAGCTTCACCTAGCTTACTATAGCCTCCTTATTCTGGATAATGGGACTAGTCTTTCTCCAGGTAATTAAATGTTTTCACTTTTATTTCCTTTCAGAGAACAGAAACTCAGATTAAGTAATTTAAACTGAATCTTAGACAAGTCCAGGTTCAGTTTTTGTCAACTGGAACCGAGCCAGTTCCATGATTCTTAAGAGTAACCTCAACTACTGAATTTTGCACTTTGATTTTTAATGATGAAGCTATAAAGCAGTGAAATTACTCCTTACTGGGTTACCACAAGGAAAGGGGAAAACAATGGGCTGACCTGGGAAAAGAAATAAGTCAGCTTTCCAAACAGAAACCCAGTTTTAAACAGAGAAATCTCCTAGATTGTTGCTGGCAACGATATGCATACCTCGAAAATGGAAATTGCCATAATCTATGAACTGTAGCTTCTATTTTGTCCAATTTTGACCGATAGACCTTTGACAATGCCCAGGACCACATAGCATGCTTCAGAGAAAAATGTGGAGAATCCCAGAGGAGAGAGAATTGGATTCATTTGTCCCATAGGGAAGCCTACTCCAAAATCCTGGAACATGACACTATTCATTCCTTGAACATGCACAGCAACATGCCCTTCCTGTCCAAAATTCTCTAATATAAATACATATCATTACATGTGTGTATATAATGTATATTTGAAGAGATATAAAGGATACACACGCTTAATAGGGAATCTGAATCTTCTTGATAAATTTCTAAATGCCTTCACTTTTTTTAAAGACATCCTGAGAGAATATCTCATGCATATATAGTACAGATTTAGTTTTCTTATTTACAGCTTTCTAGATTATTTTATCAGTAAAGAGCCAGCATATTTATCTCAGTTATTTGCATCAGTAATTTGATTAAAGATAATTGGAGGATGAAGAAATACATTGCCTAAAATATCCTTAGGAATGTGGCTTTGTTACCAGAAATCTTTTGACGTAGAGGAAGATAAAAAGAAGAGCTTATGGTTTAGGATCATTAGAGATAAATTGTGAAGAGTAAAAAATCAGCTTTAGAAGGGGAAATATTTAGCTGTGAGGCATTGCTATGGCAATAGGGAATCCACATGGAAGATTACGTGAGAGGAAGGGAAGGATAAGCAGGGATAAAGCTGTATCTGAGGAATAAAGTCATCTTTCTTTACATGTTTTTATGCTGCTCTTATTAATAAAGTTTGTTGGAAAAAAAAAAATTGAGCTTCATAAGCTAGCTCCTGTTTTTTAAAAAGCAAGCAAGGTAGTTGCAGTGTTTGGTTTGGCAGTGTCACCCATCAGGGGACTCCTGGGAGACAACTGTTTAGGAGACCAGAAAGTGATGTCAGAGTCTGTGAGACAGGCTTCTTGAGGTCCGTGGGCTCTCAATCCAAATCTAAATGTCCCATTTTCTGTGGGTGCGCACTGTGTGCTCCTACCCGTGAAGGAGGAAGAGGAGGAGGGTAAACCTGCCAGTGCAAGGCTCGCCTGCTCTGAGTGTTGAGCCATCCCACCTGGGGGCACAAGCACCCCGGGAGCTCAGGTACCTCGTGGGGAGGCACACACCACCCCTCAGCTCCCAGGTGGGCTAAGCACATGCTCCCTCTGTCACCAGAGAAACTCAAAGTAGGAGATACTGATGGGAAGGAGGACTGCAGCTGTGGAGAAAATCACTTACGTGACTTGAGAGGCTGGCATGATTTAATTAGGGGTGGGAAATGAGGTTGGAGAAGGAAAACATTGCTGTAGGGTGTTGCATTGAGGGGAAAAAAAGGAGATGTGGAGAGATGTGGCGAATGAAGAAGGAAGGGACATAGAATCATAGAATCATAGAATGTTTTGGGTTGGAAGGGACCCCTAGAGGTCATCATGTTGGAGGCTTGGGAAATTATGGAAGGAAGAAAGGTGATGGCACAAGCTAATGATGGTAATGTAGACTCCTTAATAGCCAGCCACCCATTTGAATTGGGTCTCTTATTGATGAACATAAATGCATAAAAGGATATATTGGTCTATTTCAGGTGTTGCACATGAGGGCAAGCATGTTCAAGTGCCCATACCTGCACATAGAGGGCCCACAGGCCTGCAGCCGCGTAGGCCTAGTACGCTAGCTTCTCTGTTTGGAAACAACAAGCAGATGGCCACAAAAAGTGACTTTCTGAAAGTAATCTCCTTGTGGGTACGGGTACTTGGACAGAGGCCAGATAAAACTGAAGATATTTTTGTTCTCTGGAAGATGGAATCAGACTCATCCTAATTTTCTATTCTGATTATTCATCATTTCTTTTCTTTGAATGCTCATCTTCTACAAAACTAATTGGTATCTAATATCCAAACAGTTAAACAAGACGTACTTCGTCACTAATGCGTATCAGTGCTTAAAGAGCCTCACGTCTCGCACAAGACCTTTCTAAGAGTTCTTCCTGTAATTAGATCCCATTCATAACTCTAACCCCCAGCTCCACAGCCCTGTTAATTTTCAGGTTGGTTTGTTTTGGTTCAGGAAGCCTTTGAACAAAAAGGGCTGCATCCTGACATATTGTCATATCCAAACATCAACAGCTCTGGCATATGAAAAGGTCATGCCACCAAGCATTAACATTTCAGAATAGCAATTATAGTAATTCATTTAAATAAGGATTATTTTTTTTTTTTGCTGTCCAGTAACAACAGATGCAATCTATGCAGGAGGAAAGACCGTAAAGGCCTCAAATCAGGTCCTGTGCCAATGTCATCTTAAAATAGAGACCCAGAGAAGTTCAGGTGGAATGAGTGAGTTCTGATAAGAAGAGGCAAGTCTTCATGCATAAGAAGGAGGAGAGTGGGGCTATTGTAGGAGGCAGCCCTGGAGTGCAGGAACTTAGAGAAGGACTCTTCCCTGCCACATTATATGCTTTGAAAGGAGTGGACAGATTCATTCAGAAGAGAGCAGTTCTCTGTGCTGTCCAGGGCTTTCCAGCTTCTCCCACGCAGAGAAAGGGCAAGAACCAAAAGGCAGGCTCATGGGCTTTGATTCTTCCTACTCACAAATGCCCAGATGCTATTAATTGGCAGACAAATCATATGGGAAGGAAAGGACAGGCTACTGAAGACACCAAAGAGACCATCCTGTTTCAAAATGTCATGTTTTGAGGGGTTTGCAGTAAAACACTCTGAGGATTTTTTTTTCCTATTTCCAGAAAACATTATTCCAAAATCTGAAAATACTTGGGGTTTAAGCCTATTCTTGCTAGCAAGAGAGTACTTTCTTCAACATTCAATTTATTTAGTCCTGAATGATTAATTAAGCTGACAATTACATCCAAACTGTTTTGCAAATACCTTCTGAATAAAATAAAAACTCAAATCTAGCTAGGTTTATTGTCAGATTAATTATACTTTCCATTCAGTACAATGTAACTATGCACTCAGCACATACGTGGACTGTAAGCTCTTTGGTGCAGAGCTTTTCTTTTAATTTTGTACAACTCCTGGTTTAATTGAGCCCTCATTTTGATAGGTCATTACAAAATGGTAGAGCATGTATCTGTCAGCAAATAAAACAGTAGCACATCAGAAGGAATAAGAAATTTTTATCTGTTCTTTATTGGTCCATATCTGAATGCTTATTACTTACATTACTTTTATGTACTGTGAATATTTTAATTATGTTACAAGATGTCCTGTGAGCAGCAAAACAAATGGAGCCAGGCTTCCTTTGGATTCGCATCTTCTTGTCTTCACAGCCCCACTGTCTAGTCCCAGCTCCTGTCTGCTAAATTCCCTGTGAGGCCCATCTTCGGTCTTAAGAATATTCTGTTACACATGAATGAAAGTAAAATAATTTCACACATTTTTGGCCATCTGGTCAAATATGGACAAGCTGAATGAGACCCTGATTGAAGGGCCAACCCTGTATCATCAGATGAGCCAGCTTGCTGAAGAATGATCTTTTTTGTTTTGTCTGGTTTTAGTTCCAGCTATGATAACTTCCTATCCAAATACCACCTTGGCAACACAAGGTCAAAAGAAGGAGATGAGCTGCACAGCACACGGAGAGAAACCCATCATAGTCCGCTGGGAAAAAGAAGACCGAATCATTAACCCTGAAATGTCCCGTTACCTTGTTTCCACCAAGGAAGTTGGAGATGAAGTGATCTCTACGCTGCAGGTAAGAAAACAAAGTGACCCACGACTCATCTACATGCGTGAGAGTGTTTCTTGATTTGTTTTTGATGGGGATGCACAGCCACCTCTGCCCTACAAGGTCAGAGCCCCACCACTCGCTCTACTTGCGGCACAGCCCTGGAGAGCTGGCAGCAACAGGGGGTAGAGGAAACTTCTGCATCCCACCCCCCAAAAAAATTCGTCTCCATCTTCCCATGCTCCAGAGGCAACAAAACAGTAGGCTTGGCTCGCAGCCACCCTAACGTGCTTTCTGTCTCAGGAGTAGCATGGCTCATGCTGTAGCCTGCCCTTCTTGAGGCAAAAGTCACCAAGTCACCTAGCAAACAGTCATAGTCTGCATCTTCTGTGACAGGCAGCTGTCTGGTCGTGTGGGAGCCATGCATCTCGACTTGCCTGACAAATCAGTGTGTGGGACTCTGTTAAATCCTAAGTGGCTGACCCAGGATAGACTGAGTGGCTACATGAGTGGCACTGCTTTTTTGGGAACTTAACTTTCCCCAAGATGCCATGGAAGCACAGGAAACTCCTGCCATTCTGGTATCACCTACAACAGGTTAGGCTATGACGTTGCCCTCAATATACCAGGATACAGCTTTTTCCACTCAAATTTAAAATTTACCAATATGAGAAAGTTACCAGTCCATTCCTTTATATTTTTACATGAAATGTAAAAGATTTTTTTTTTTAAATTATATAGATCTCAGACAAAAATCTTGATTTTCTGTTTTTCAGTCACATTCTTAAAAACATTTTTACCAGGCTCAAGGAAATAATACTCTGACTCTCTGGTGATTGTCTATATTCTAGTGTAACTCTTAATGTCTATCTCTTCCTTTACTAGCCAAAAATTGTGCTGGATGATATCCAGTAAAAATCTGGTTTTGCTCTCTGTGAGGAAGCTTTGTCATTGATTTCAATGAGGAAGAATAAGTTCTATGTGTGACTTTGTTCATATTAGTATATTTGTGTTACAAATAATATTTAATTATAGGATAGACCCCTAGACCTCTCTGCCCTCATTAGTCTTATTTGCTTTAATGAGATAATACCTGGACACACAACAATATTTCTTTTTGGAAGTCTGGAGACGTGCCTGAAGAATTCTCTTCTGAAGCAGTTGTGTACGGTAGTGGTGTTCTACATCCATATGTATGTTATATACAAAACCTTTGACTTCTGAGAGATAAAATGCCCTCAAAATAGAAAATGCCAGGATTAAGGTTGTCTCTGAAGCTTTTAACTCAGTGCATTTGCATATGTGCATGATGATGTGATCTTTAGTTGTATACTCAGCTTTTATTTTTTCTGCAGGACCCCTGCCTCAGTCAGGCATGGCTTGGATTTTCTCTGGAGTTGAATTAGGGTTGAGTAATGAAAGACACTGTGTGATGCAAGGCTGATCATTGAAACCAAACTTTTCACAGGTGGCCAATAATTGTGTGTTCTTTGTTTTCTAGGTACTTGCCTTGAGCCCTTGGGGTCTGATTTGCAGAAGTACTAAGCCCTCATAGCTGCAGCTTAACTCAATGGAAGCTGTTATGAACACATGAAATGCTATTTATTGCTAAGGACTCTGAGGGGGGAAAAGACGGCCCTAGATGTACCAAATTGGGCTCTGAAAAATTTTGTTTTCCTATCTTAAAGCTCAGCCACACATGCAACCTAACACAGCTTGACAAGTTACCACATCTCAGATGATAACTCTCCAATCTCCTTGTAGTGATTGGGAAATTAATCCATTTATCTTAACCAGTGGTGAATGAGAGTTGTACTCATATTATCTTGGCTTTGCTGAGGAATAAAGAGCATGTGGAGTTACCATGGCTCAGCTAATATGTGGCAACTTGTCAAGCAGCCACAAACATTATATATCTGGTTCCTTAATTCCCCATGCAAAATGGTGGTAATACTCTTCATGATGTCAGGGTTTATGAAAATAAATTCACTCATGTTTCTGAAATGGGTATCGCATAGGTGAATGCCACAGAAAAGGCTATGAGAAAATGAGTAAGTCTGTCTTCAGGGCACAGTTTGAACTGTGTGCAGTAAATAAAGTGTGGAGCAGCACAATGAACAATGAGAAGAAAATGGTATTTGGAATATCTGCTCATTTAAAAAAATCCTCTCCCTATTGTACGGTGAATGAAGCAGTGGTCCTGTAGAAAAATATTATTATGATCATGCATGTAAAGCTTATATATAACTTTCTATGTTATCAAATAACAAATTGAAAAGAAAGACCACGCAAAATTTTGTTATGAGGCACCATGCTGAATACTACAGGGTTCACCACCAGTGTTTGAACCTTTATTTCCTCCACACAGACTTCAACCACTTGAGTTATTTTCAGAAATAACTGGAAAAATTCAGAGGCAGCAGGAGAGGCACCATTTTGTATGGAAAATTTCAGCCAACTGGCAAACTTATGAGTAACTGGAAACAAGACTCCTAATGAGAAGCTACAGGAATAGGTGGTGCTCCAACTCCTGACTACACATGTAGAGCTGATAGCCTGCTTCCTCAAGCCAGGTGTTGCTAGTTTTGATATGTCTCAGTATTTTGGATGCTTTACTATGCATATGTATGTATGTGTATAACATGCAATATCTATTTGCTACTGTCAAGTAAAACAGTTTGTACAATTTTTCTTGCACCATACAGAAAAGCTGTTGGTTTATTTTCTTGGCGTGCTGTTCAATCAATCACTTCTTTTCAAACCACCTATAGATTTTGCCAACTGTGCGTGAAGATTCTGGCTTCTTTTCCTGCCATGCCATCAATTCTTACGGGGAGGATCGTGGAATAATTCAGCTCACTGTGCAAGGTAGGAAGAGGACAACATAAGGAAAAAAACACAGCTATTGTAGTACAGTAAGTGTATGCCATCCTCAGAAATCTGTTGGGGGAGGGAGGCTCTGATTCCTAGTTAAATGTATTCCTCATTGTCAAAGAAATGGGGAGCCACATTAAGATTCTCAGTCTTTCATTTTCCAGCATCACGGATTAAACCAAAATAAAAGATAAGCTCAAGTCTTTCTAGATCTGTAAAAATTAATGAGGAGAATATTTTGTAAATACACTAGCTGACAGTCTACTAAAGATACTTCAAACTATCATCTTCAGTAGGGACAGTGGATATGAGGGGGTTACTTTTGGGGGGCGGGGTGAGAAGGTTGCATTTGTTTTTAAAGAACAAATATGCCTAAAACCCAAGTCTGAAATAAAGCAGAAGTGATCTGACTTTATCTCTAGAGAAATGTTAAACCTACTGTGGATCTTTAAACAAAATTTTTCGAGTTTAATCAGTCAAAATAAATTGTAATCTGTTTGCACAATGCAAACTCCAGGAACCTATGTTGCCTGGGGCTGGGGTTTCCCTCCCACAGGGTTTTGCTCAGGCAGACGGCAGCAAGTCCCGGAGTGGCTGAGGTGATGGTATTTGAGATGCAGAGCCCAGGCAGGACTCAGCCACTGGCCACTGTTTATTTCTGTGTGATGCTTGTTCTTGTGCTTGTATGCCTTTGAGCATGTACACAACAAATTTCTAGGACTTGCAAATTTCTTTGTCCCCGCTCTTGATTTCAAGTAACAGCAGATTTCGGTGAATGCCTAAGGCAGCCCTGTCGAAAAATTCAGGTGGAGTTTGGGGACAGGTTCTCAGTTCCACCACTGCTCATTTAAACTGCTGTGACAATTTAAAGGGTCAGTAGAATGGGTATAAATGTTATTTATTTATTTAACTCTAGAGGCAGGAAGAGGCTTTAGTGTCATTTTATACTGTTATCAAGTTATTCTGTTATTAAATGAAGACTTTTAAACGTACTCAAAAAGATAGAAATTTTACTCCCTCCCCCCCCCCCCCCAACAAGCTTAGCACTTTTAAGTTTAGCATTCATATTCATGCCATCACCTTTTGTGTAAAAACTGTAGAAATATCAGTGAACGGTGGTGTTCAAGGCAAAAATCTTTTCTGGCATGAGTAGTCCAATCTGGAGTGCTTTTCAGGAAATGCAACTCTATGTTGCATATAAGAAGGTTACACAGAAGTCAGTATTCAACATTACATTGGTGACTCCTAGTTGAAAAGTGACTTTTCCTCCCTCTGTTGAGTATTCTTCAGCAGGTGATTAACTGGCTCAGGGTAGTAATGAGTAACTGGAGAAAATGCCATGAGAACTTACCACAAGTAAGCTACACTAGTGCCACACTCATTAATGTTATCTTGTTAGGAGTACGGGCTTTCTTCTGACTAAACCTGTGTGTGTGTGTTTACTTAGAGCCCCCCGACCCTCCTGAAATAGAAATCCGAGAGGTGAGAGCACGCAGTATCGCCCTCAGATGGACCATGGGGTTTGACGGAAACAGCCCAATCACCGGCTACGATATCGAGTGCAAGAACAAGTCGGGTAAGAAATAAGCTTCCTCTGAAGTAATCCCCATCACTAGTCATTCATTCATCACTGAATTTGTATCATAAAAGATAATTCATGAATCGAAGCTGCCTGATGGAAATTTTTGCCATGGTTTAGTTAATCTTCCATAGTAAGATTTATCTTCATTTGTTGTCTTTCTTTTTGAGGTAAGAATATTAAGTTTAGCAATTGCTGCTTTTCCCTTTTACCAGAGAAACCTACACACAAGGGGAACAAATTTTGTTGTAAAACAAGCCATGCTAAGTGATAGCTGCTATGATGGTTTTGTTAGCTGATTCTTAGTCCCTGTTCTTCTAATTTCTCCATTTGGATATGTTTTCTTCTGATTTTCTTTTTTCCCCTGTAAAAAAAAAAGAAAAACAAACCACCAACAAACTCACCTTCACAAATTATCTTTTCCTCTAGTGCTGATTTTTTGAAGTTTTTTTTCTACAATATATGAGTATATGACACCTTCCCTGGAAAGTTAGCAGTGAGAAGGGGTAAGTTATGAGAATTTCTAGACATAGAAAGCTGTGTGGTAGTTTTCTTGAAGCATCATGCAGAGTTTTCAATAACTTGTTGGAAATACCCTGAAGGACAAGATCAGTGGCACATATTGGCAGGCCAATGTGAGCAGATACCTTTCTGGTAGGTTACCATGCAGTCACATCAGTGACTAACAAGGTGAATGAGGTGAACAGTTTAAAAAAAAAAAAAAATGCAACCCCCTAAGTCAGGAAAGTATTCCTGTTCCTGTACGTATTAAGCCCCAAAAATATTCACTGTCTAATGAAATCTAAAAACATTCAAGGTGCATTGGAACTGCGTTTGTGATGTATGATCACACTTAAAATTAGGCACGTTGTTAAGCACTGTCCCTGGGTCAGCATTTGAGAAGGAGATAGAAAGGAAATCGTAATGCAACAATATTTTCTTATTTCAAGTATGATTAAAAATACACTGAGATATTATATTGTACTATTTTATGTTGGACTTTGTTGCACCATTTGTAGGGGGAAGTAGGCCACTAATAGGAATGTTCCATGTGTGCTTATCAGTGAAACATTCTGTTTATGAAAGCAACTATTGTAGTATAGTCTTATCCCTTTAGTTCTGAGACGTAAAAATGCACTTGTTCATAAAATTCTAAAATTCACCAAACATTTAAAAAAAAAAATATTCTGCTACCCATCTTTACTATTCTTCATTTCTCTACTTTGTGTATTTCCTTTCTGCTTTACTTACTGAGGCAAAAATGTTATGATGCTTTCATTACTAGATAAAATATTTTCAAGAGTGTTAAATCATCAGTCATCGTTTTTGTATTGGCTTTGTAAATGAAATTGCTAATGTACAGGTGAGCATGCTACCTGAAAGGTTACAAGTGAAAATTCCCCGCTGAGGCAGTGATCAGGAATCACAGCTTTGGAGGTGTAGACTAGGCAAGGATGCCTTCAAGGGACATGTATACCTAAAAGTTTCCGGGCTTTGTTTTCTTTTTCATTCTTGTCCTTTCTTTCCAACCACCCACCTACTCCAGAACAATTTTTGAAATTCATTCTTGCCTGATGGGCTCCTTTCTCACCCTAAACTTTCACTTGTACTTCTGAATCATGTAACTCAGCATAACCACATCCAGGAAGACTGAGCTGCTTTCCTTTGAAGCAGTGGTGGGAAGGGACTTCAGAGGACTAAAACATCTTTGTTAGATTTAGTTCAATGTTTTCAAGTGATAATGCAGAATGCAGGCAAAGATTAAGCGGTAATCACTGTGAATCTGCATTACAAAATTATGTCTCTGTAATATGGCATGATAAATCAATAGCAGGACAGCAAACGAAGCACCATCAGATTGGATGAAAACATCAAGACACGACATAATGATAAAGGTTAAAAAATTGAAAGAAAGAAAAAATAGTGGGTGTCAGAATTGGTGTTGGAGAAAATATTTCTTTGTCTGTATATGAAGACAAATACTGGAGGCCATGTCCTAAAAAGAGCAGATTATCTTCATCTCACTGCAAACAACAGAAACTTCATTTTTTTAGAATCTGGGGCTGAATGTTTGGAGAAACTAGAATTGGGTTTTTGAATTCTTGCACACGACTTTTTGTCCTTAATTAAATCATCAAGAAGCTGAAACACCAAAGATAGTTACTGAAGAACTTGCACAGGGTAGCTGGGGGAAGTTAGAACAGAGAAGAGGGAACAAAGGAAACTTCTCAGAGTTTCTCAGTTTCCAGATATTAAAGGGATGGAAGAAAACTTAGGTAAAACATTCACAATCCAGGTGGGAAGCTCAGGGAACATCCTGCCAAGGCCAAAGTAAAGCTGTAAGCCTCACAGTTCTGCGTAGTGAGAATTTTCCACCTATGTTGCTTACCCTGAGGACTCAGAAATGGGTTTACAGCAGGATGCATCACCTAGGCTTCTCAAGAAGGAAAACTGCAGAACTTTCCAGTTTTGGAGAATGTGCAGGTGGCCACATATCATGCATGGACTTCATTACACAGTGCTGCCCTCCTGTATCCCATCTACTGCCGCTGTGCCATTAGACAAAAAAGTTGCATTAGTTACCCTCTAGAAGGAGCACGGTGTTGCCTGTCACATAGACAGGTGGCATCTGTAGGGTTGCCAGTTGCCATGCAGGAGCAGTACGAATAGTGGGAGCTCAGCGTTTCAGGCTGGTTCAGCACTTGGGCACAATGCCTGCCTGTACAGAAAAGTGCCTGTGGCACTCAGACCCGGCCCTTCGTTGAACCCACTGATGTGTAGCCATCAGACTTTTCCATCGGAGGGGTGCAAAAAGGTTTGGCGATAGGAACGGGGATGTGGGTCCTTCTTTGGGCCTCTCTCCTCGTCCTTTTTATTGTTTAGGTCATCAAGGAAGGCTGAGGGGCAAACCGAACGTCAGCTCCGCTTAAGGCCTGATCTGAGGGGCAAGGACTGTGCTTTGCGTGAACTGAGCCGCGTTCAGGACGCAGATGCCTTCGCAGAGCTGGGGAGAGCGCGGGGGGGACGGGGAATGAGGTTCCCCCAAACCTGCCACGGGAGCAGCAGGGCGGCCGGCGGGCGCGGGCTGCAGGTACCGGTAGCGGCCACCGGATGGCAGCGCCGGCCCGGCGCGGGAGCGGGCACCCGCCTGTCCCCCCCCCCAAACCCCACCTCCCCACCCCCCACCCCCCCCCATCCGCCGCCCCGAAATGAGCCTGGAAGAGCAAAAGGGCCCTCGCTCTCTTCCGCGGAGTATTCCCAAAGCATCAGCCGTTATTTTGGGAACGGGTGGAAAGCTGCTGATTTTCATTAAATCTTGATTTTTTAATAGAGCATTGCGACAGCATGCATTTTATAGAACACTGAGGAATGCCTGGGTGTAACATTTTATAGTAGAATAAAGAATACATTAAAAATTCCACTTTTTCTTTTAACTTTTTTTTTTTTTTGCTAGCCCGTTGCTGCTTGCTTTCTGTGCTTTTCCAGTCTTTCCAGCTAGAGTAGCTTTTAG
This sequence comes from Gorsachius magnificus, assembly GCA_034008185.1. Taxonomy (NCBI): domain Eukaryota; kingdom Metazoa; phylum Chordata; class Aves; order Pelecaniformes; family Ardeidae; genus Gorsachius; species Gorsachius magnificus. The sequence goes on from CM067081.1 coordinate 99,516,902, forward strand.
AGCACCCTGCACTAACAATAAAAACCAGAAGAGCCAGTAGCCGATCTTAATACCTCACTCAATTACTTACCACGTGGGTGAGAGCAAATATTTTTAGGGTTTACCAGAAGAAAAACAAATTAACTTTTTTTTTTGCTTCTGTTTTCTTATTAACACTTTAAATTTTTCAAAACTGAAAACACTTTTGGTGAGAAATTGATTAATTTCTCTCTGGACTGACTCAGTTTGGAGGGATTGCTTTTGTTGGTTTATTTTACACTTCAAAAAGGGGATACACGTATCAAAACATACTCCTAATGTCCGTGCATTAGTCATAAATAAACAGGGGAAACCTACATTTAGAAGTACAGAAGACTGAAAGTTTTCATCTCTCTCTTTCTCCATGGTATGTCATTACTTAATCTAATAAGAGTTACAAGAATATTTAAAATGTGTTTATTTTATGTCAGCAGTTAATAGATACCACAGAGTCCTACCCCTCAGAGGTCAGTATTTCAAACAACCAAGTAAAAACTTAAGCAATGTGATAATATATAGACTGTATTAAAGGAAATTATTATCCTCATCAGGTCAAATCTAACACATCCTCCATACCAAGTGGGTCTTTTTTTAAATTCCTTTCCTGTTGACATGGCACACTGGAAGAGACAGAGTCTCCTTCTGTGCTTGTACAAAGTTTAACACAGTGGAGTGTAACTGCTGGTTAAAACTCTGTAAAGTTTAAGAAATTCTGTAAAGTTTAAGAAAGCAAATTGTGGCATCGCTGCCTGCAGGTAACTCCTTTAGAGCTTCTGAAAGTGTCCTACAGAGGAAGCTGCTACAAACTCAGTTACCAAGGAAAAATATGTTCAAGTGAATTTGCTTAGCACTTAAATGGCTGATTCCTAAATGTTTTCTGGGTAAACTAAGCCACACAGAGAAGCAAACAGGCTCTGCAATGAGCCAAGCTGCAGATGTCACTGTGACAACTTGTGCATCTTTTAGCAAGCTCATATAAAAGAATTTATGCAGTATGTGCAAATATTTTATGTCTGAGTGAGCTTTCTATTTTTAAACTAGTCTTTCTTAGCTTCTGATTTTTCTGCAATCCTGCCTACAGTGGCCCATGCTGTAAAACACTCCTGTAGAGCCTCCAGTGACATCCCCCATAGGATGCTGCAGAGGTTAAAGGAGGAACATGGCCTGCAGTAAGAAAGAAATGAAGGATGGCAACTCATAAAAGGCATCGAGATGCTTTAAACAGATAGATTCTATTATTTTGTTTGCAGCAATAGAATGCTTGGATGACAAGGAGGTGTTACTGTGTTTAGCCAATTTCCATCCTTTTTCCTATTATATGCCTGGAGAATTTATTAAAAACATAACAGGCAGCTTAATAATAAGCATGAATAATAACAATGTGCTCCTCCATTAACAGATACATGGAAACAGCTCAGAGAGTTCTACATTCCCCTTGTATTAAACTGCTCCTGTAGCCTAACATGAGTCAGGGAAATAGCATCAGTCCTGGAGAGTGGTGAGCCCCATGTCTAAGCCAACAAAGCACCCCAAGCTCATGCTCACTGTTCACCTATGGTCTGAGAGTTTGGGATCAAACTTTTTCAAACACCTTGAGTTTGTGATCAAACTTTCTGACTGATGTCGGATAGTCTGAGAGCCCTCCGTTCCCGTTTATTAACTCCCTTTCTCCTCTTTTTGGAGCACAACCAACCTTCCCTCCGAGTGAGGATTTCTGTGGGGTGGCAGCATCTCCCACCTTTTTCACAGTTGTCCCAATGTCACAATGGAAAAAACCCAATACGTACACACATATACACACAAAAATATGGTGAATCTTTGCCACTTTCACCACTCCCTCAAAAAAAAAGGGCTAGTAGCTATCTCCTCGGATTTGCTGGAGACCTCAGGATCAAGATCCTGTTATTCACAGCACCACACTTGGAGCAGTCAGGAGTGCTGTCAAGGAAGGCAATCACTCAATTTGCTTGTAGCAGCAGGTGTTATCTGGGTTAATTCAGCAATGGCAGTATACCGCTCTGTGAGACAGTTTAACTGTGTGCTTGTGTTAACAACGTTAACATCATCTTTTATTTGTCTGTTTTATTTTAATCTCTTAATAAATAGACTCTTGGGATTCTGTTCAGAGAACCAAAGATGTTTCCCCTCAGCTAAACCAAGCCACCATCATTGACCTCCACCCTTCTTCAACTTACAACATTCGCATGTACGCCAAGAATCGCATCGGCAAGAGTGAAGCCAGCAACGAGCTCACCATCACTACCGATGAAGCAGGTATGCTCTGGTTTTGTAGCATCTAAATTGTGCTGGGAATTATTGCTCCTTGACATGAGGAATCTTTACTTGAAAATGCTGCTTATGTTGCTGCAGCTGCATCAAAAGAAATAGTGAATTGTTCCCATAAAACATTGTGACTTTTGCAACTTCATCGTGGAGACCTTCAGAATCTTCTTTGTTGCTGCGCCACTGTAATTAAAGCTGTTCAGTGGCATCTAGTGGTCAAAGAAGATAATGTGCTCCCAATTTTCAGCCTGGGGTACTGGAAATGGCATGCCTGTATCTAGTTAGGCAACTCAATCAACAACAGCCTATTTTTCGTGGTGCTTCCTCCCCTGTGGGTCTTGTGGCTTTCCTTAGATGCCCAGGTATTAGTATAGGTAACTAATTTAAGCTACTAATTTAAGAACATTGATCTACGTGAATCATATCTTCCTTTGGTATTCCATCCGCTACCCCACCCACCATTTAGTTTTCTGATTACTGTGTAAGTCAGCTGGCTGTCCTTAGTGTCAGCCCCCTGTTCTTTGTTGCCGTGTAGTCTTCTGTTCTCTGCTTTTCCAGTAGGATATGGAGAACAGCGTGGGTGCAGGGAATGAGAGGGAAGGCAACGAGAGGGGAGCAAAATAAAGATCTGAGAAAGACAATATAAAAACTGAACAACTCAAACTACGCTATTGGCAATGGGGCACTGACTGTGTATCACGTTTTACAGTGACCTGAGTTGCCCAGCACTAGCTATTAGAAAGCAAACCGTAAAGGGTCTCTGTGGCAAGAGAATAGTCAAGAATGGCATGATTTCAAGGCTTGCAGACCACATTTTTCCATCCATACCACCACAGATAGCTACTGTGTTGGAAAATAGACTGTAAGTACACATTTGCACTAACACTTGACAGAAAAACAAAAGCATTATGGCTGTTGTTTAATACCGAAATCAATAGACGAAGCTGGGTTATCTGGGTTTTCTTTATGTCTTTGTCACAAACTCTGTATGACATTAAGTGAGTAAAATAAATGACTTCTTATTTAACACTTCATCGTGGTATGCTGGGAATGGTTAACTACTCAGGTCTGTAAAAACACTTGGGGTCTTTCAAGGAAAAGTCAAGATTTTTTTAAGAGGCACATTTCAAAATCCATTTTTAGGATCAAATGCTTTGCTCAAATTCCACTACATTATAATGTACCTGGGGAAATGGCATTCATGTTTGTCAGCAGGAGGACAGTATCAAGGATAGGATTCAAAAAATTCATAGAGACGACATTTCTCCTCTTCTCCTTCCTGTACATTAATGCAAGGGGAATGGAAATAAAATTCCTTCAACCTTTGGAAATTTCCCATATGAAGGACAGTCAAGAATGGCACAGAATTGGGCATATTTAATAACTTAAACATATTACAGGGTGTATTCTGCTCTGCTTTCATCAGTTAAAGCAAAATGTTCTGGTTCTTTTCACCGCAGCTGTCATTTATGGCTGCTCCACCTCTAACAGCCCCATCTCACCATTTTTATTGCTTTACTTCCTTTGTCATGCTATTAAACTTAATTTAATACCTTTTACTGAAGCCATATTCTGCATCAAGGGAACCCTCTACAGCAGCTCGAGATGACTCCACTCCTTTCTTCAGATCTTTTACAATGATTTACCTCGCTGAGCAAGCAATTTACTTCACACCTCTCCATTCAATCCCAGCCAATTCTTGATCTGCTCTGTAGCTGCCCAACTGACAAGTAGGCTCCCCTAAACTCAGGGCCTTCTTTTATCATTTGCCTTTAAAGCACCGTGCACACCCTTGGCAGCATGTCAATAGCAAATGCAACTCCTCCTGACTCAGGCAGGAGCTGTGGCATGCTTTTTCCATCAGCAGTTATTTTTTGCCTGATTTCCAGGCTGGGATACTTACACCAGGGAGGAGGAGAAGGTAAAGTGTGCAGGGTTTTGTGTCTAAAATATTTGCTATCTGACTGAATGTGCCCAGTCTCTAGTGAACAAAGGGGATCCCACTGGGAAGTTTGTGATGTGATGAAGGCCAGCTGAGGAGCTCCTGTCTCACCTGCTTTCAAATGAGTTCTGCTGCTTTACTATCACCTACAGGGTTCTGACTGCTGAAAATACCTTGCCTATTTGCAAAACAGAAACAACATCGTGAGCATATCACTAAACAAGCAAAGTCATTACTATTCACTCTTATTTTATTTGCCAGGTTAATAAGTTTTAGTATGTGTTGTATTTCACTGTTGGCCAGAGATGACACCTGAGTAAGGAAGATGCTAGGCTCTGGTTTTGTTTGATGAAGTGATATCTTCAGTTTTCCATATGACATTGACTCAGTCCAAATCATTGAGATGCTGGTGTGTTAAGTTGGTGACATAGCATGTGAAGTGCTGAATTCTGTCTGCTGTGAGGGCTACTTTTGATCCATCACTCTTCTCTCTTTGCAGCTCCTGATGGTCCACCTCAGGATGTTCAGCTTGAGCCTATATCTTCACAAAGTATTAGGGTCACCTGGAAGGTAAATACACACAGCCAAGAATATAGACTCTGACAGTGTTTTGGTGCATTCAAAGAGTTCCCCATTGATGGGAGTATTGTAACAACTGTGGATCAGTTATTTTATTTGGGAGAGACCTTGCAGATACCTTTGCCAACAGATCTTATATTGGCCATTAAAACTAGTGCATTTTGCAAAGAAAGAACCTTCCACTGGAGCATAATAGCAGTAGCCGCTTGCCTGTACTAGTGACAATAACATTTCCTACTTCCTTCCAATTTCGGAGATAAGGCTGTGTGCTTGGAATATGAACACTCACAGAATTTCACTGTGGTTTTGGGCAAAACTTCCCCAAACCGCTGGAGCCAGAAGGAGTTTTTTCCATTGCAATGAACTTTGGGACAGAGCCTTACTGAAGGCACGTCTGCACAGAGAGAGTAATATAGCATTTCAGTATAGTTCATGAGAATTGATGAGTCAGAGCAACTGATATAAAAATATCAGCAACTGATATTATTTAAAAATGTCTTGTGACTCAATCAGTTTTTTCTAGTTTTTTCCCAGTGTTTTGACAACCACAAGATGTTTTAAATGCTTTTTGTATGATATCAGAGGTACTTAACCATGTTTTAAATGGTTTTGTGCTAATTATGGTAGTTCATAAAAAAAAGGTTTCCAAATTTTGGTGGCATAATAGTCATTAATTTCTATAGTGATGTTAATTACTCCTGCAAATGTGGATAATGGATGTTATGGACCACCCAGAAAGCCAGGATAGCAACAGTGAGCTGCTGTTTATTAACCATATAAATAACTGTGGGCTGCTTATTTTTTTTTTATTTATTTATACAGTAAATAACCAGGATGATCTTGTGTTAATTTTGAGTTGGTTCCTGAAAAGATAGGTTTCTATATTGCATGATCTCCATACAGTGCAAGTAGACATATAGCTATTGAGATGTCCAACTAGTACAGAGGGACCTCAGCTGTTGAGAAATTTTTAGTAGTTCAATGGTGGTTTAAAAATGGTGGATTACAAATTCTGTTTTGATGAGACATTTCAGCATTAAGCTTCAAAAGCAGTAGTCTTTATCAGACCTTTTATGCACAGGTCACAAATACAGTGCTGATTCTTGGACCCTGTCCATATCTTAAACTTGTATCAGTGTTGGTTTTCATCAAATGGTTTACAAAGACCAAAGGCTTGTAGCCACTAGCCACAGGCTTACCTGATGGTTGAAGTGAAACTCATTGAAGTGAAACACGACGATGTATTTATAAAAGGCATACAGGAAGCATGGTTTTAAATGCAGTACACAGTCAGTAGAGCAAAAGAAGTAGCTATTGAAGCAATGCAGAGTGTGCAGTGATTCTCAACAGCTGAAATAAAAGCTGGATTGTTTCTTTTTAAAGCACTCAAGAAGTGTGACTGCCATCAGACCTAGTTGACAATAACCCCCAAGCTTCTGTGCATGAACTTGTTTTTATGGATGTATGGGTAGGCAGATTGAAAAGTTTTGCTTGCTTTTTTAAAGTTCACTTGCTCAAATACTGTGTTCAGTTTTGGGCCTCTCACTACAAGAAAGACATTGAGGTGCTGGAGCATGTCCAAAGACGGGCAACAAAGCTGGTGAGGGTTCTGGAGAACAAGTCTTATGAGGAGTGGCTGAGGGAACTGGGGTTGTTTAGCCTGGAGAAGAGGAGTCTGAGGGGAGACCTTATCACCCTCTACAACTGCCCGAAAGGAAGGTGTGGCAAGGTGGGGGTTGGCCTCTTCTCCCTGGTAATGGGAGATAGGATGAGGGTAAGTGGTCTGAAGTTGCACCAGGGCAGGTTTAGGTTGGACATTAGGAAATTTTTTTTCAATGAAAGGGTTGTCAAGCACTGGAAGTGGCTGCCCAGGGAAGTGGACAAGTCCCCATCCCTGGAATTAATTAAAAGACAGGCAGATGAGATGCTTAGGGACATGGTTTAGTGGTGGGATGGCAGGGTTAGGTTAATGGTTGGACTTGATGATCTTAAAGGTCTTTTCCAACCTAAACGATTCAACGATTCTATGATATTTTCAAAAGCAACACGAGAAGATAGTCACCATTGGTTCACTGCTGGAGTTTATAGCTGCCATTTGTGATTCTGGAGATTTGCCATTAAATTTTATAGATGCAGATGCATATAGGCAGCTACAGGACAAAAAAATTTCCACACCTAAGTTTCAATAACATTGTCTAAAATATAGTTCAATTTGTACTTCCAGGCCACTTTGGGTGCTATTTAGTGTCCTGATCTCTAGGCATTGTCTGGGGAGTAGAAGCATGTAAAAGAGTAGCTGGAGTTTTATTCTCAAGATTATGTTTGGAATTTGATTTCTGAATACTTGTCAAGTAATGATCAGTGTCTAATATAACAAAAGAATCACAGAAATGAGCTATGTGTTGAATATATACTCCATTGCCCTGGCAAGTCTCATGAGCTGAGTGTAGAGGTGGTTTTTCACACTTGGAGTGAGCTTAAGGTGTGAGCTACCTGTGACCTTGGAAATACCTGCTTGTACCCTTGCAGCATATACCCAGGCCGGGAAAGGTGGGTCCATGCTCCCAGAACTGTGCATCCTGGTGAACCTGGTGCCATGCACTGTGCAGATACCAGCTAGACATTTAGAGTTTGCTGTGGACTGCCCTACCAGACTGCACACCCAGTCTCCAAAGAATACCCAGTCTCCTGTGAATCTTCAAGATGTTATTGCCATAGACTCAGTCTCTGTTAAATCTGTTAAATCTTTTAATTTATTGACCAGCAGTATATGATGTATTCAAGCAGCACGATAGGCACTGTGTCAGTGAGTTACTCCTGGTAGTGTGTCCTCTAGCAAAGTGCTAGGAGGGCGCTGCTGGCTCTAGCCACAGCCTCATCATGCCACAGGACCCCACGAGGTGCTGTTTTGCAAGCAGCAGAAACCCTGGAGGTCTGCCTATGAAAGGATGGACAGCAAAAGGCACCACTAGTGCTTCACTGAAATTCTGCTCAGTGTGATCTTTGCACTGTCAAGCCACTGTGTGCTCAGCTTGAAAACTCCATGCCTTGATTTGCAGTCATTCCTTCCTCTCCTGGTAGATTAGCTCATCTGATGGGTGCTAAGTTTCTCTGTGGTGCTGGACGTAGTCGAATCCTAATTTGTTTCCTTGACCTTGATGGTCCTTTGCAGACAAAGGTGAAGTCAGTGAGCTGCCTTCCTGAAAGGTTAGTGCTTGCGTAGCCCTGCCTTTACTGCAAGAATTATTTCCTGAATGATAATTTGTAACAGCTGATTAAGAAGTCCCCTAATTAAGAAGTCCCAAACCAGGAGTGAGCCATTCACTTCTCTTGAACTATTGCAGTTTTCTCCTGGCCAGAGCAGTTTTAGCCATTACTCAACAGGTACTTTAAGGTGGTCCCACAGACATACTATAGTTTGGTCTCATGCTGAATCCTGACTTTTGGGTAGCTCCCTGCAATGCACTGCTGTGCACCCATTGCATTGTGCAATACAAAGTACTTAAGAATAAAGAAATACCCTGTGAGATCAATCCTATATTGTCATGGAAGCAAAAAAAAAAGGAAGAAAATAAACCCAGTAATAACCTGGGCATTTTTATTTTGGAGGTATGTGGAAATTTTGCCGTGAAAATCTATGATGACATTATACAAAAGGGATTGTGTTGAGAACCATATTTTCATTTAAAGTTGGCAAACTTCTTTTAAATAGTGTCAATAACAACAGGAGGAGCAGATAATAACACATCAGTTATCTTTCATCTTAAGTTCTATTTCTGCAGCTTGCTACAGTCACTAATCTTCCTTTAAAGTTTCCCTTAGCCCACTTTTAGAAAATCCTAATTAAGCGAAGTTTTAAAGGTCTGTGATCTATTTAATCCAATTTCTGTGTCCACATAGAACACTGGGGTTTAGATCAAATTTTTAAATAATACTCAGCATTTTTGGTAGTTTAAAATGGTGCAGAGGGAATAGGAATGAAACAGGAATTCTCATTTAGAAAAGAACATGAAAATATTAATTGTTTTTTCTTGTAGTACGCTACGAGGTAAATGAACCCATTAAGTTTAGGCATGGGAAATATTCCTTCTCCTCTTTATGCATATATGAATGCACACAACTATGAAATGCCATACTTTACAAAAGTAATTGATACCTTATTTTAGAAATATTGAATTTTATTAGATAAGCAGTAAGATCATGGACTGAAACTTACTTTTTCGTAATGTTCTAAGACTACTGACAAGGTTAACAATATTTTTTCCCACGAAGACTTAGTCATGGACAAATGTTGCTTCACTGAATTTTCTACCAAAAAATGTGTCTAGGCACGAGAAGATGTATATATCAAATATGATCTATTTGTGCAAAAAGTCAATCTAAAATGAAGCATTTAGATAGTACTAACAAGGAACATTTGAAGTTTTGTGGAGCAGAACATTTCAATGCTTTGTTCTGAAGTGACTTTGAGCTTGTTTTATACTGTATAATGTTCCAAAATGGAAAAAAAAAACAGTAAAATGTTGATATTTTATTTAAAGAAAAAATTCCCTTCACCTAAGAAAATTACAAAGATGTTTCATGAAAACTGCAAAATTTGACAATCTATTCCAATTGAAAATGAGGGAGTATATAATTGCAGAATTCCCAGTGAAGAAGCTATTCTGGCTATAGTCCTGCTCTGAGAACATTTCAATGCATAGTAAATGTATGATTCAGTTTTATCACTCTCTTCCCTCTGGTTTACAATATGATATATGTGCTCCAATACATGTGCTATATGCTTCTGTAATCTATTATGTGCAAGGTGAATGCTCACTTTTTCTTAGTATACAGTGCATGCATTTTGATATATAGTGTACGTACATACAGCATCTTAATGAGTGCTGTATGCAGCAGTAGGCAGTGTATGCCATTCACAAAACAATAAATGCACTACATTATGTGGTGAATGTGTTTTATGCACGTTGCTTATGATTTCAATGTGGAATGAGTGTTTGTGACAAAAACTTTTCTTCAAAAGCCACCCATGGTAACTCCTGGGAATGTTCCAGTTGCAGCCTTTAACTAGGAGAGCCTTTAGATCTTGAGATGTGCAACAGTGAGCATGTTAATGTTTGAGACAAGAAATCTCCACGCAGACTGTTGAGGATTTGACAAGCTGTGATGGAATCCAACACTGATAGAGAGAACCGATATCCTGACACGATTAAACTGGTGCCTCCACACTGATACACATTTAGAAAAGAGACAGTGACCTGCAACGTTGTCTGAAAGCAGTCCTCCCTGTAACAACACTTGTTTGAGTTGTCTGCTGTGTCCAAACTGTTTGTCCTTTAGTCAATTTGAAATGTTCAGATGATGTTAGTTCAGTCTTTTTGCCCCTTCTTGTCAACACTGACGCCTATAAAAATGTATGAACTATGCAAAATGCTATGGCTAGTAACAGAATTTTAAATCCTTCAACTAATGACACCATTCACCCTGAGATATTTAATTATTTAAATGTGGTAAAGTTATTTTCTTCTCAGATGGAATGAAACAGCTTTATCTTATGAAGAGTTCTGAATCTCAAACAATAAAAACTCTGACTTAGTTTCTCACCCCAAAGTCCATCTTAAAAAACCCACCACCTTTTGCAATCATTTAAAGATCGTGAAGCCATGCAGCTGTTCAGAATAGGCAATGCACCTGCAAACAAAGTGTTTTGATAGTAAGAGACCTACAGGTTTTGAAAGAAGTTGAGGGTTTTTTTGACAATGAAACACAGAAATATTCAAACAGGAAACGATTATACTCTTAGATTCCACAAAGACAGTTCTAATCCCTGCAGTGTGCCTGACAAGGCACTCAAGACCTGAATCTCCTAATTTGGTCATCCTTGTCTGATCGGACAGCACCATGCTTGCAGAGAGCTTATTGATACCAGAGGAACTGAAATACTACAGTGGAAGTTATAGCCTTGCTTCAAGTTTTGTTTCTGTTTCTGAAGGCAGGAGGGAGCAAAAATATAAAGCATCTGAAGAGATAATTCAATCAGATCCATCCAGTGATATATGTTAGATACAGAGAGGGAGCTGTTTTTTGCAGAGCAATGATTCGTTGGTAGTGGATGAAAGGCAAATCCCATGCTGGTTTTATTAGCTCCAGTGAGACTTCAGTCCAGTGGACTATGAACGTGCTGAAACAGACGGGTCCTGTGGGAGAAAAGAGTATTCTTCTTGAGAATGTGTAGATTTAATGGGATATAGTAACAACAGAAATTGCTGCCTCTGCCAGTTTAATTCATTACAGATAAACTGCATCACAATGACATTTTTATGGGTCAGTGGAACAGATGAGTTTGTGGGCATCTGGCGGGCATTTGAAAGAGGTTTGAAGGATTTGAAAGAGCTTTTTGACTATGGATTATAAACTGTGTCTTAAAATGTTTATACTAATTATACTTCATATACATAGAAAATCAGACAGGAACATTATCGCATATTGAAATTAGTCCAGTACTATTTAAATGGAATGTTAATAGGTATTTCTGTCAATAACAGGCTTTTCCCCTGAGCTGCCAATCCTTGCTTTACTCTAGACTACATTTTATATTACAGAGTACAGAAATTATTTCCACTAGTCAGGTACAGGGAATCTTGCACTGTGACTGAGAAATATGGTGCATAATTATGGCCAACCATTTTGTACTGTCCATATTCTTGAATGCTAGATATTGTACACCTTGTTTTAGTAGCTATTCAGTATGCAAATCCCTGCTTTCCAATTCATTATTGCCTTCAGCACTCATTATCTAATCATCTTTCCACAGCACACACTGAAGGAACAGAAGCATGTTTCAAAGCACAGCATAACATTTCCTTAATGCATCTAGCTGAACAAACTTATGTGACTGCCTTCAACAGATCAATAAATGCCTTACTAAACATTTAGCAAGTGAATGGTAGGTGCTTCTGGCAAAATCACAATTAGTAGTGGGTAGTAGGCCTGTAATGCAAATATACCCTTATCAACTCAACTTTAATTGATTCACCTGATAAGAGAACAAAACATTATAAATTCAAATTATAACTCAAGAATATCCCCTTATCAGATTTTTCTGTGTATGAACCATTTAAATGTCTTTCTTTTAGCACAGGAATGCACAATTTAGAACAAAATGCACCTGAAATTTATATATCATGGTAAAAAAGTTACTATTTCATGTCCAGGGAGTATTTTTGAATTGTTATCTAGAAATAGACTTGCATTCACTAGAAAAAAGTGTTGACTTTGTGTGTATTTCAGAAATTTTAAGAGGAATGACTTGACATGCACCTAATGCGTAATCTTTCATTTTCTGTTTAGGCTCCAAAGAAGCACTTGCAAAATGGAATTATTCGTGGATACCAGATAGGTTATCGGGAGTACAGTGCGGGGGGCAATTTCCAGTTCAACATCATCAGTATTGATACCACTGGGGACAGTGAAGTTTATACACTGAATAACCTGAAAAAATTCACCCAGTATGGCATGGTAGTCCAGGCTTGTAACCGGGCTGGAATAGGACCTTCTTCTCAGGAAATCATCACCACTACTCTTGAGGATGGTAAGTCCTAGGCAAACAGCTATCATGGGGCATATTATTATTTCTTTATTTTGTTTTACCTTGTTACATTTATTGCTTGATTAGTGATTATTATAGTGGGGATAACAGAAGACCAGACTTTACAGGTGTTAGAAACAATAGATAGCTGGATGGAAAGAGAATGGCCAATGAACATGTACAATTTGCATTGCAAGAGATGCAGAATCATCCAGGTAAATAAATACAAATCTACTGATGTGGTACATCCTGCTGTGAATGACATTGACCAAGACCATAGGTTTCATTAAAAAGCCTATCGCTCTGGTGTTTACATATTTGTAAATTTTGTGATCTCTTCATAGCTTCATAGTGATCTCATCATAGTTTTGAGATGCTGAGAAGTAAAACTCTGAAAGGTGAAGCGATGCTGTTAATTTTGTTGGCTTTCTTTTGTTTTCAAACAAATCTGCTGTGAAACCTGGAGCTCTTGTATTGCACAATACTTTTTCTTGACAGCATAGAGAGAGATGTGTGTTTTTTTCAAGGATATCTAAACTAATGAGGGAAAAAATCATTGTTATTTCAGACCAAATTTGACCTGTCTAATCCAAGGAACAATTTAGACTTTTTTTTTTTTTTCAAACTGCATGAAAAGTACTTCTCAAACAATGAGAGGGAGTCCTCTAGTGGAAAAAGAGAATGACTCCATATCCATAAAGAAGCCAAATATTTTAAAAGAGTATAAAAGCAAATAATAATCCTAAAGAATACTGAAGGTCTGATTTTCAGCTAGTGTAAACTGGCATCAGCATGCTGAAGTCAGTGCCAGGTAGGAATCTGACTTTTTACATGGGGGAAATGGAGCAGCACACATCTAAAATTCTCAAGAGCTACAGATTTTGAGGCATCTGCTTCATGGAATGCTGGTGTTTTTCATTCACTCTAAATGTTTCTAGGCCTAGACAGATCTCTGCAAGACCTCAGAAGGCAGCATACTCACACATGCATATATTTTGTATCATAATAAATACTTTTTTTTTTTTCTTCAGAATCCAGCATGCTTACCTTTCCTGGCAAGTGGTTTTTTGGTCATTACTCAATTTTGGGTCCCTCTCAGAATTAAAGATGTCATGAGCTTTAAAAGTAATGCCAAATACTAATACTGCTGTATTGCTTTGACATTAAATGGCCAACAGAAAATGCCTTAGATTTGGCTGACTTTTTCCATTTTTTCTAAATGTCAGTGAAAATATTTTATAAACACCTTTTCCAATATGTTTTAAAGAACTGCCTGGTTTTCCCCATCAACAATTTTAATGGGACATTAGAATTGTGCAGAAATATGGCAATTTGGCTGCAAACTTTAAAAAATATATTTAAATTGCTTACAGACGCTTAAATTGCTTACATTCCGCATATTTCACCACCAGGACACATTTCTCTTTCAAAAGAAGTGACAAAATTCTATTAAAAGACTAGTCAGCAAGTGGGGAAGCAGTACATCAAAAGTCATTCCAGGGAAATCAGCTGCACTTGCTGGGACTTGTGGATTGTAGCAAGAGTAGAGGGTTTGCATTGTTATTAGTGTGCTAATTAAATAACAGGTGGTGGGATAGCAATGAAAATTGGAAGGGTAGCTGAAGGGTAAACATTGAGTTGTATCCATCAAGCTAAAAGTGGTGAATATCTTATTCCAGTGCCCAGCTGCCCTCCAGGGAATGTGCAAGCCACTGCCACATCACCAGAAACCATCTCTATTTCTTGGTCAACATTGGCAAAAGAAACCCTGAATGGGATTCTGCAAGGATTCAGGGTTATCTACTGGGCCAATCTCTTGGACGGAGGTGAGAAAAGCTATTACCAAGTAACAAGCTATATGTGGCCTTTATATCATTTACTCTCTGCTGTGAAGGCATTGTACATCCTTTTCTCTTCGGTTTAGAGAAAGCTTCATCTACCTGTGAAGGAAGCCATTTTCCATAGAGCTTTAACAGAGTAGTGGGCATTGCAAAGCTGCCTGGGGGGGCTCTCAGAGAAGGCTTCCACCATGGGTTTGCAATGCTCCATAGACCTGCCATAGTACCCAAAATGACCTGAGCAAATTTAATCTCAGTTTCAAAGTCCAGCAGGTTTCTTTATATAAAGAATGATGATATGAACTCAGAACATATCTGCTCCATCCTGTATTTTATATTAGTTTGGTTGGTTATCTGCTTGCTTAGCTAGTTGCCTATTTGAGAGGTTATTGCTTATTTTTTGACAAGACTCATCTTGACCTCATAGCTGAGGGCAAAAGAAGGAAATATTTTCAGAAAAGGCTTGTTATTTTCATGCCAGACTCTTCTGTTGAGTTTATGTTTTGTACTCTTAGCATAATTCCTAGGGAAATAGACTCTTGAGCAGAGAATGAGTGAAATGAGCAAAGGAGAACTGAGATAGCTTATTAATCTGCAGTTTATCACATGATGATAATTCTACATGTGGTCCTTTCTTGTAAATTAAATATTAGTAGGTTTGAGATGCACATGCCCTTATTCCTCTTTGCCCTGCTGAATTTTCGCAGCTCGTCTCCCTTCTTTTGGTTTCATCCATCAGGATCATAGTTCACTCTAATATGCTAGTGTCTTGGCCTCTTAGTGTGGCAAGGGGAACTCAGATTGGAATTGTAACCCAGAGGCCCATTGTTACTACTGGTAATGTTAGAGTAAAAAATATTTGGAAATAAACCACTCATTCCTTTGTACATTTAAAAATAAAGATGAAAAACATATGAGAAGCATACATAAAAATGTAGACATGATGGACATAATATTAAATGTTTTCAGTGATGCCTGTAGTCTTTGGATCAGATCCTGTGTGAGTATTATCAGTACACGTATAAGCCTCTATGTGATGTCCTACAACATGATAACAAAGGATGATGTTCATGCAGTGCTTAAAACTGGATTTTCTTCAGCTGTTCAGCTTTATTTTCTGCCCTAAATATGTTTAAAGCTTTTTTGCCATATGGGTTGTGCTTCTTAGCTTGCTGCAAAAAAGATTCATACGAACTGCATCATCTTTCTGCAAGTAAATCTGATTTTACTGTGTTTAAATCTATCATTAGCTGGTATTACTGCCATCAAGTGCTTTGCAGCAGCACTTGCTACATATTTTAAAATAAAGGGCCCTTTTTTTTTTGTTTTTCCTTATGAGAAATGGTCTTTCTCCAAACCAGAAAATATTTATGAAGATAACTGACTTTCTCATTTTTGCTTTAGGGAGTGTTTTGCAATAATCTGTTCTTGTTATCTATTCTGTAGGAAAATCTTATTACTTGTAGAAATTTTCAATTCTCTTTCCTGTATTTAAAAAAAATTGGAAAAAAAAAAGTTTGAAAGTGAAAACTGGGTCTGCTTTGAGTGGTTATAAGTCAGGACACAAATGAATTTATTTTAATTTATTATAATTCATTGCTATTCTACAATAATGAACCTTTACTTCTCTGGTACACTCTTTAATCCCCAAGATTTCCACACTAGGTATCAATAACTGTGAGAAGACTGAACTTGGCAATAACTCAATTTCCTTTTTATTCTGTAGAGCTAGGAGAGATAAAGAATGTCACTACTACACAACCATCACTAGAGCTTGATGGCCTGGAAAAATACACCAACTACAGCATTCAGGTGTTGGCTTTTACACGAGCTGGAGATGGAGTGAGAAGTGAACAAATTTTCACCCGCACTAAAGAAGATGGTAAGGAGTAAAACATTCTCCATTCCCACTTCCATGAAATGTTTTTATGTCTCAGGCTTTCAAAATGGTGCAAATATTGTACACAAACATGCGGTGTGAGATTTCTATCTGGAGGTCTCAAGTTAGGAGCACATGGAGAAGAGTACATGCCCACAGCTTTGAAAACCATCTGACTGCTTCCAGGATTCTGGTTCAGGTGAGCCAGAAGTTTGTAGATAACACTAATGATCTGAGCAGCTTTGTATTTTTTTTTTCCCCAAATATTTCAGGATTATTTGAGAATTTTGAGAGGGTTTGAGTTAATTCTTTCAAAGTGATTGAAAATGGGGAAAGGAGAAGAGACTATTCTGGGACAATCTTATGTAACTTATGTGCTTCTAAGAAGATTTTTCTTCCAGTACATATTAAAAAAAAAAAAAAAAAATCATCCAAACACCTCTTCCTGCAAAAGCAAAATGAGGAACAAAATCTCTTGCCTTTGTTCATAGACCAAAGCATGGGAAATTTAAGTCCTAATGCTGAAAGTTTAGCAACTTTTAATATCACACACACACCCCCCCTGAGATTTCATAACCACTTTCTTATAACTTCAACTATGGAAATCACTTCAGGTTGCCTCAATAGGATGCCACACACTGATCTATTTCTTAAGGACTAGAATTTCAAATTCAAATTCCCTAACCTGTTTAATGGCTTGAGAACCCTGTGAGATGTACAAATACATCTTTAGATCCCTAAACAGTTTTGAGAATGTGGATCACAATTTTTTAGCAGAAATAAAAATGCAATTACTTGAATAATGTTTGACTGGTAAATTCTCCTGTGAGTTATGCAATTTTTTTTGAGGAAATTAGTCAATGGATTTTTCTTTATTACTTATCCAATTTTCTAGTCATTCATGAATATATGAATATTTTTGTCATTTTTTTTATTGTTAATGAGATCTACAAAAATGCCAAGAGAGTAGGTTCAGTAGATTAACTGACTTGATGAATGTTTGGCATTTTTTTTTGCCAATAAAAAAAAAATTACTTAATAAATGTTATTAACTTTTTTCAATAAAATATTAAGGGAATCATTCTAAAATTTGCATACATTGTAAGGCCACCTGGCCCCAGCTGTAGCTGTATCCAGGGGATGTATTATAAATGAAAACTGGACTTCTAAAATTTTCTCTTACATTATCAGATGAGCTATTTGTTCTTTGTTCTATTTTCATGTGCTTAATACTTTCCATTTCTTTGATCAAAGTTGAATTAGCAGCAATAAAAAAAAAAAAAAATAAGTGAATGTCTTATAGCTGAGAAATGTGAGGAAATTTAGGCATTTAACAATGTTGGTTAATGTAGGTCTACTGCCTGGACTTGCTAGATGTAGGTATCGCTGAGATCCAGCATCAGCTTGCAGTAATGGCTCTGCTTAAAACTGTCTCAAGGTACCGCACCTAGTCTGAAACCGTCAGGGACAATTTGCTCAGCTATAGACTTGCATGACTTAAACACTGAATGTCAGGTCACTTTGATGCCACCCTAAACTTCTTTCACACCTTTGGAGCACCTAAGTCCTGAGTCAGGTGCTTGAGACACCCAGTGGTGTAGATGGTATTATTTCAAAAAAAAAATCTAAAAAATAAGAGAACTGTAAGGTCACCTGCAGCATTTTCAAGTTACTTTTTGTCAAGTAGATCCCAGCATGGCAACTTTCCCTGAATACTCTCTGAACACAAAGGGTCTCACCCTAGAGCCTTCAGACTGGGACTTAAGCCACCAGCAAACAGGAGGATTGTCCCACACTGCTCCAGGAGCTCAGGGGCAGGCTGGTCTCAGGGAGATATGGTTCAGGTAACATCTTGTGTCTCTGTGAGGTTTCTTCAACTATTGGAATTGATCAGATGGCAGAAGTGGTGCTAGCAGTACCTCTGTCTCTCGCTGTGGACAACAAAACCATGGTGTACTGTTCCTGAAAGGTTGCTGTCGCTTCATCAAGACCACTCCCTTGCTCTAAAGATGGTCAGATAAATCTCAGCTGATATTTATTAATCTTTTCTCCAAAATTTGCAGTGATGAGGACTCCATAGCCTCCCTAAGTATACTGTACCAGTTAAGGATACAACATAATGCAACTTCTGCTACTGCAAAGTGGGTTGAGTACTTCTCTCTGCCCTGCTGCCCAGGGGGAGCGATGGGTAACCTTGCTGCTTTATAACAGTATTTCCTATCTGAAAGGTTACTGTACCCATTGCTCCCTCCCCCGACACATACACCCGTCCATCTCCTGTGACCTGTTTCTAGTTTGTAAACAGTTCTGAAACATCAGACGCCCTAATTATTTTTTTTTTTTCTTTAACCCACCTCTTCCTAGTTTTCTTCCCCCTAATTCTTGGTGGCTTTTTTGCTCTCTTCCTTTCTGAGATCAGACAGGCCCTGAGACCTGGGAAGCACAGAGACTCTGACCGTGTGAAATGCTAGTAATTACAATCTTAACAGCTTAGATCTGGAAGCCTTGTATCTCTACTCCCAGACCTTCTCTGGTTAAAATGATGATACATGATATTCTACCCTCCTCTAATAAAATATGTGTATCTGTGGCTGACAAGTCCTCCACATCATTATTATTATAAGGCCATATCACACCATTCATTTCTTTTACATTAGGAGAAACTTTTCTTTGTAGAATCAATGGTGTAGCATGTTCCACTGCTGCTGTTGAAAGACAGATCGCGGCCTCCTGTGACTTATCCGTTGATGTTCAGCTAGAGACATCAGGTCAAAATTTCTCTAAGGGGCTTGAAATCTCCAGTGTAGCAAAATAAGAGTAACCCAGGGAGTGGAGCAGTCGGTCTGGATGAAATGAGTTGACATTCTCGATTTCTTGTAGTGTTTGATACTGATTTTAGACACCAGAGGTCAGACACTGCTGCTCATCAGCTTAGGAAAAGGGAACAGCTCTAGCAAATAACAGGAACTGAGCTTTCGTTTCAATGTGATCATATTTATGGATTTTGTCCAGCTTTTTTCCCCCATTAGCCTTCAGAAAAAGAAACTGCTCTTCTTGAAGTTCCTCCTAGCAGAAAAAATAAGCCAAGCAGAAATGACAAATTTTTAAGGATTCATTGTGGGTTTTTTCCCTATCTACTTTACAGTTCCTGATAAGCTGAATATCCTCTTCACCTGAGGAATTCATTTACTAAATCATTAATAATTAAAGTAGTTCTTCAAATTCTCTTCCTTGCTGCGTTCAAAGTATGGTTTCAAAAGCTGCTCCACTTTGTAGCAGTGGGGGTGTGACAAATTCCCTCTCTATTTCTGCACTGCAAATGCGATCTGAGAAAACTGTAGTCGAGACAATGAATTCTCTCCCCATACCATACATGAGGCGGCACCTCAGTCGGCAGCAGCACCTCCAACCCTGGGCAAAACTGGCCAGCAGAGGACACGGCCCCTAGAGCCCTCTCCCACAAAAAGTTTCTTGCAATTGTCAATTTGGCTTTCCTTTCAGTGCGATAGTATTTATGGTTTTTTTTCTAGCTTCCCCCCCCCCCATTAACCTTCAGAAAAAGAAACTGCTATTCTTGAAGTTCCTCCTGGCAGAAAAATAAGCCAAGCAGAAATGCCTGATTTTTAATACTTCCTTGTGGTTTTGTCCCCTGCGCTGCTTTTTTCTGAGCATCTGGCAGAGGTTGCTTCTAGGGTTTCTGTGATGCAGGAGGACGCATGCTTGTCTCTGGTATCGGTTTCTTTTGAGAAAATGCATTCTTACGCGCAGAAAGCTGTTTGTATATCACAGAAGACTTTGCTCAGTGCAACACTGCTGTCCTTCCAGCTCTCCTCTGCCACTGAGGTTGGCATTCAGAGCAAGGGGAAAGCTGCAGCAAGGGAGCAGCAGGGAGTAGCTGAGGGAGGAAGGAGGAATAACACTAAACCCCTTTGCCAGCCTCACTGTAAGATTCTGCCTGAATCCAGAGAGATTTTCCTCCTCTCCTTTCTCTCTCTGAACACCAAGCATCCTGGTGATTGGCATGAGAGAGATGGATGTACAGATACCATCTGATAAAGCTTTAGATTTATTCTGAAATGAATAAGCATAAATCCAGTCAAGTGCAGGTTCAGTACTCTTTGGAGCAGAGCTCTGCTTGGGCTCATTCAGCTGGTGAGGATGGCTGTGCAGTTTATCACCTGGGCACTGTGATGGAAAATTGCACTTAATGACCCCTTAATGCATTTTTTTCTATTGTCCAATATCTCCAATTTTAACTTGTTGACTAACAAAAAAAGGTACAGAATAATAAAACTTCCCCTTGTGGAACTGGCAGGATTTGATAGAAATGGTGTGATTAACCTGAGGCCAGTTCAGAGTGAATAAGGGGTGGACAGCACATGTGCATGTATTTTGGCTAGCACAGGTCTCAGTTGTAGGCGGGATAGCTACATGAACAAAGGCACTACCAGCAGCAGTCAGGAGTTTATTTCATTTTGTTTTTTATAAATGTAACAATCAATAAGACAGTCTTGTGTGGTGCAGAATTAAAAATCCGCAGGGTTCAGTTTTCTGATATTTTGGTGATATCACTCTTAAATGCACTGTGCTCTGTGCATTTGCCTCCCTGCTGTTCGGTACTGTGAAGAAAAATGGTGATAATCTCTCTGCTTATGAAAAGGGGAATGAGAAAGTTCCTGGAGTTCCTCCCCATTATCCAGCATATCTAAATGCTCTTTCCCGGAGTAGTCAAATCAGTATAATTGCCTTCTCTGCCTTAGCATTTCACGTGCACTGTCAAGAACACAAAGTGTTCTCCTCCACATGAAAGTATCATGCTATTTCCGTGTCTTTCAAAGCCTTGCTAGCTGGAGAATGAGACCACCTTTGATCTTAGATTTGCCAAATCTGGAAGGTTGCAAAGTTGGCTAGAAGAAGTCCTTGGGGCTCTGTGCTCAGCCCTGGTTGTCCTCCAGCTTCTTACCATTATTTTACCCCTGGTGACCATGGAAAAGAGAAGCTATGGCATTGTGCACTTTTAGGATGTCTTTGCTGGGATCTGTGGGAATCAGTGGCTAAATAACAATCCATGGAGAATTGAATAAGACATTCCAGGTCTCCTGATGCTGCTGTCTCATAATGACTGAAGCTAGTAAAGCTACGGGATGCAACAACAATGAGAGAAAATACCTTAAGTTAGCACAGCAAGACTGGGGTCTTTCCTCTCCAAGATAAGGCAAGCACCTCATTCCTCCAGCACAACTTCTTCAGATACACAGGGAACCCATGTTTAGTAACAAATGCTTCAGTTAATGCTGAGCTAACTCATGATAATCTTGTTTAGGTCCAGGGCATGAGTTTGAGCAATGACTTTACCCTCTGAACAGAGGACAGTGGTAGTCTGTAAGGCATCAGATGACAGTCTGCAGAATTCTTGCTAAGGAAATGTAAACACTTCCCCACACACAGTCATTTCCACATGCACAACCCAGCAAACAAAGACAAAACAAAGAGTAATAAATGAACACTCAGAATAATTTTGGCACTACTGCAAAAAAGTGTTGCCTGATTCCAACCCCTCCACAACAAGGCAGAGGGGTCTTTGGATTAGAAGAGCTTCAGAAATTTGACTGTATGACTTCCTAACTTTCTCTCTAGCCCCTCTTTCTGTTGGTCTGTATGCTAGACAGAAATACAGCAGTCCAATGACAAGTAGTATTTTCCACATATGTCAATTGACTGGAAAATGCTAGATGAATTTTGAGTTAATCCCTCAGCAGCTGACAGCCATGACCAATTACAGTCAGAAACTGCCCCTATAGATCACACCCTAATTTAACAATAAATTATGTTAACCTTATACATCTATTTGCAGTGATTTCCAGAAAACATTACTAACCATAAAGGAATCCTCCCATGGGTTAAGTAATTACCCTGGAGAGCTAGATTTCACTCTTCAGCAGCAGGAGCAAATAGCATTTCTAATGAGCTGGATATAAATAACAAGTTGAATGCCGTCAAGCATCAATATTTACTCTGCATTGGATAGAACTGCTAACTGAATTAGCCCCTTTGCAACAAGGGGCTGGGTTTGCATGCAGTTATAATCATGACATTCTCACTTGATGCCTTATTAGCTTTCTCAACACACTATAAATAGAAAATGCGTATTCAGAAATGTTGCACTGAGTTGTGCCTTATCTGTCAGTTTTCTTACATCTTCCAGTGTACAGATATAAAATTGAAGTTCTCCTCATATGCTTTTTACAACCTGAAATAGCTAGCCTCAAAGCTAAGCAATTATATACCCCAGGCTGTGCAGCTTCCCTTTGTAGGCAAAGTTTTTTACCACCATAACAGAATAATAATAACCTTACTTAAATGAGGTAGAAACAAGATTAAGGATCCATCAACAAAGATCAGCTTGCTGGACAAGGGGTTTTCCATCCGTACTGTGCAATAACTTTTTTCTGTGCAAGTAAAGAAAGTTGATCAAGCATTGAAATGGTAATTTTATTGGAAATTCCAACATTTTGGTTGTTTTGCTTGAAATTAGAGCAAAATATTAGATTCTTAATGAACCAAAAGGTCTGCAGAGAACAGAGTCCATCAAAATGTTTCATTTTGTCTTTAATACCATATGTAGTAATTTCCAGTATAACATATCTATTTTAATTATTTAACATGAATGATGTCCACATGCAGTATTAAAAATATATTTCAGATTATTTATTTTTATGGTTTTAAAAACATTTAAAAATAATTTCCTCTTGACAAAAGGCGGGGCGTGTCAGGAAACTTTAAAACATTTTATTCAAAAGCTAATTGTAGCCCTTGCTATTTTGTTTAAGTACCAGCTTATGTGTATTGTGATATTCTAACATGCGGGAATTTTTTCATGTTAGTAGTACAAGAGCACTTCCAAAGTTGGAAACATTGTACTGTGTGTTTGAAAAATAACATATGCTGATGAAACTAAAGTCTTTCTCAAAATGCAAGCGTGCAAAGAGATAGTTGAGAATATGTACCAAGATTTTATCACTTCCTGATTGAAGTTTTTTCCACATGGTTTTAGAGCGGAGGGTTTCTTTATCTTTTTCTGTGGCAGTTTTCTATGGCTTATCTAGGTAGCTGCTGTAATTAGAGAAATAGATGTGTGTTCACATCGTGCAGTTCCAGACAGAGGTCTGAGCTGCTGAGGGCAAGGCTGGGGGGCCAGAGGCTGTATGGCCATAAGTCTGCTCACACGTCATGCCTCTAGCTAGACCCGGGTCATGTCAGGCAGTGCTGACTGCATGGGATGCAGCTCCCTTGCTCTCCACTTCATTAAATTCACAGCTCTGCTGTGTGTGTTCATTAAACTGTTCACATGCGTATTATTTATACAGTCAATAATCATTTGGCATGAGTTATGTCTTCAAAATTGATAATTTATAATAATAAGGGGTTTGGTGATTTTCACTGGCCACAGCCAACATATTTTCATGCGTGCAGGCTGGGGGTGATACTTCACAAAAGTTTAACCATCAGAGGCAGCTTCTGCCTCAAGGCCCTCTGAGGCAGAGCCTCTCCCCTCTTAGGGATGAGGGCACAGCCCTCCAAATCCTCTCCCCTGGCACAAGCAGTGCAGTCACTGCTTCCCAACACAGGCTGTCCACCTTGGTCCACAGGGGCACAGGTACCAAAGCGGCACGCTCTGCTTTTCCTTTTTGCTCCTCCGTTAACCAGGGTGACTGAGTGCCTGCCTTGGACCACTCTAACGCATCTTGGTTTTCCAGTTCCAGGCCCTCCCGCTGGTGTTAAAGCAGCCGCAGCTTCCGCCTCCACTGTCTTCGTGTCCTGGCTCCCTCCCCTCAAGCTGAATGGCATCATTCGGAAATACACCGTCTTCTGCTCACACCCCTACCCCACGGTGAGTCCCTCAGGGCAACAGCAGATGGGCAGCACTGGCTCGTGAGGCTGAAACTGTTTTGCGTCTGCAGGTGCTCAGTGCTTGATGCTTGTCCTGCTGCTTCCTTCCCCCATCTGGTCTTTCCCCTCAGCAAGGGTGAGGAGGGATCCTGGGGGTACGGGGTGACTGAGGGTTGGTTTTGGTTTTTCCCACCTGTAAAACTTTAGCAGTACTTAAAACTTATTGGAGAGTGCTGACTTACAAATCATGTCAAAACTAACAACTGAAGTTGAGTATCTTCTAAAGCATAGGGGTTTTTAGAATGTACTCAGTGACCTTTTACAGTACTGGCTGCAAGCCATGTAGAGCCCTGCTGTAGCTGGAGTTGCGTATTTATATACAAAATTGCTGAATCTGACTTCTGTTTTCATCTAAGTTCCTGCCTTTTTGGCTTGGGTATTGATGTGTGAAGGAGCATAACGATTTATGTACAAACATATTTGCTTGTGAATAAACTTATTTGTGCCTGGATTATTTTCCCGCTCTATGTTTATATGCTATTACTTGCTGAGAAAATGACAAGAGAAAAATAGAATTGAATATTAGGTATCTATCTCTCTCCCCGAGTCCCAAAGGAATCCAGCTATCTTTAAACACAAGGGCCAATTGCTCTTTGTAAATACCCATGCATATTTATTTTAATATGCATTGAAAATATACTTACTCAGTTTTTATCCAAGATTTTGATTTAGTTTTTAAGCAGGACTTCCCATCAAAGGTAGCATTGCAAGTTGCAAAATGTAATCTTAGCTTAACAGACAAGGAAAATACTGTTCCAGAAGTAGGAGGAGTTTGGCAAGGAAATTTCCAAAAGTGCCTCAGGCTTGTTTTCAAAGCTGGCTGAGAGAGAGGAAGGTGTGAGGGTATGTCTGAATGCGACGTGACGGCAGGCAGAGCCTCACCCAGCCCGTTCTTCCAGCAGGTGAACTAATTCTGCAGGTACCCAAGGGGAGGCAGGGCAAAACACACGTCCATTGATGGCTATGCTTAAACTGATACATCCTGCTGTAAGCAGGGTTTTATTAGTCACATCCAAAGCTAAGCATTGGAGATCTTTGCTGCATTTATGTTTTGGGACTACTGACTCCTAACTCCATTAATTTAACTGTAGCCATGCAAACCAAACTATCTGGAGCATACTGTTTAAATGTAAACTAGCCAGAGATTTTTTACATCACGGTGTGTATATTTCTATGGCAAGCAGTGGGTTACAGAGGTCGGAGTTTACAGATCTGGACCTTGCTGTTAGGGCTCTGGTCCGAGTGGGGACCAAGTGCATCTCTGGGGGGCTGGGGAGAACACCAGGTGGTGCTGCTGGCTCTTGCTAGTTACTTGCCAGGCTCAAAGATGCAGTGTTTCTTCCTGAGGCTTTGCTAGCCACAATTTTTTGTATGTTTGCATCACCAGGAAAATAAACATTCTCAGCTAAATTTTTTTTCTCTAATATGCAGTTCTCTCATATACAAAATTATTTTTTAAAGACTGCTTTGCTAACCACAATTTTTTTGTAAGTTTACATCACCAGGAAAATAAACATCCTCAGATAAATTTTTTTTCTCCAATATGCAGTTCTCTCATATAAAAAATTATTTTTTAAAGACTGCTTGTTGTGCGGTTACCTTTTGGAGTACCTCAGTGAGGGACAATTACAAGAATAGTTACTCTTTTTGCTGGTCTTGGCCTGTACTGAATTTTACTGCTGTATTTTTGTGGTGTTCATTATGGCATGATATGAGGGCATTGCTGTATACCTTAGCCCAAGGTAAAGGTGCTTGGAGGTGTTTGTGTTTTCTTTAATTTTTAATGTGTACATGTATAGTTATCCTTTTGTTACCTGTGAGCATGAAGGGGTGCATGTGTGAGTGCACATGAAAATATATATATGTACACATACATATGTGTATGTGTATATACAATATGTACCTATGAGGACAGTCCCTGTGCCACGTCTCACTAGTGTTTTGCAGATCAGCATGAGTCGTGGCTTACAGAGAGCAGATCTTCTGTATCAGCGCTGTATGGTGAGTGCGACAGCGATTGCACCCAGCAGTCAGTTTCCAGAAGCCAGGCTGGACATCTTTAAATAAGTGCAAGACCTCAGGACACATTTGATATAAGACACACTCCTCCAATTTTAGGTCTAACAAAATGCTTTTTTTATCTTATATCCTTAAAAAGATAGTGAAATAAAAAGTTATTTTATTCAGAGCTAGCTTTGCAGTGAAACAAGCCTGCTGCAGAGGTACTGGAATGCTAACACTCCTGTGCACGCATGGTCTATGTATCCCAAGGAAGCTCTTGTATGAGTCACTGTTGGTAGAAACAAGCAGTTGATAAAGAAAGTGGTCTTAAATTAGGATGAGGTGGGGAATAAATAGAAGACCTGTGTCTTTATCATCTCTTCTGCCACCATAAGTAGCAAGTGCTGTAGTTGGAGGAATAGAGCCATAAAATCTTCCTTAACAGACTTCTTCCTTTGGGCAAAGCCCTGGTTGCAAAATAATTTTGCTAAAATTCTGCCATTGAAACAGAAATGCAAACTCAGTTTTAAAGCATCAGTGGGGAGAAAAAGAAAAGGACAGTGGTAAAGGTAAACTTAAGGGAAGGCTGTATTCCTTGCAGATTGCATTCTACAGCAGTATATGTATGCTGAGAACAAATCAATGCAGTACGCTTTAGACACTTATGCTAACAAGACAGTCCTTTACGCAAGAACACTGCTTTGGTGTTTAAGTCACCAACAGGAAAACAAATTAACTCTGCTGGTCATACTGTGCACATTTTTATTACGAAGAACAACCCTTATATGTCCCTGAGATATTATAAGATGAAGATTTGCTGCCTTTTGCACAGTTCCATTTGCTTTGCAAGGGCAGAAGCTGTTAAAAGTTCTGCTACCCCTGTACAGAAGGATGCAGACATTTCCTTTTAAACATTTTGAGTCCTAAGGACAGTATTTGCCTGGGATGTTTCAAGCCACAAATATGATTAACATGTGGGGAAAAAAAAAATATTCTCCACTGCAATTCTCTAGCCAGGGCAAGCAAGGATCCAATGTCATACTGTTTAATTGTTGTGCCTATATTATTGTATAGGCATTATTAGGCAGAACTTTCTCTTTTTTATTCTGCAAATACAGTAAAAAATACAGAAATGTGACTTCATTACTTCGTTCTTCAAATACAAGAAACAAAACATACCAGAATCTAAGTTAAAATAATTATCCTCTGTACTAATTCGCAGCCCAGGTTCCCACAGTTCTTAACCCCACTTGACTTCTTGAAGGAGCTGGCTTCTCAAGACCACCTGTAATGGTCCCACGTTGCCCAGCTTCCTTCTAAGGGTGCTTATCCCCAGCGTACCAGCAGGACGCTCATCATGCTTATTCTGCCAGGCCTCAGAGAAGCAACAGACAGTGCTATCAGCCACAGTGCAGGCTGCCACCCCATCCCATCAGTGTAGGTTTTCCCAGTGGTGCCATAGACATTGCCCATGGTTTGAATCCCAGCAAAGAAGCTGGGGGAAGCTGCTTTAGGTGGCTGCTCCAGCACCTGCTCCCTGGGGTTGTAGATGTGTTTTGCCAGGGCACAAGAGAAAATGAGATTTAGGTGATCTCTGAAAAAAACTCCACCAACTTCTTGTTGCATTCAGGTTAGTACACCACATAAGGAGGAATCAATGGGATTAGACTAAATAAAATTTAGATGGCAGAAAGTGCCCAGAAAAGGTCATTGTGGCAGAAAGCATGCAATGGCTAGCTAGCCTGGGAGACTGTACTCTCAGGTCAAGTAAAAAGCAACACAGAAAAAAGGCAGGAGAACAAAGGTTAAGAAGCAGGATTTCCTGGCATGGGAAGAGCTGAGAAAGCATTGGAACTGAAAGGGAAAGCAGAGAGATGTTAAGAGCTGAAGACATATAGACTAACTCAATCACGTAGGTGTCAACAAACAGTATGGCATCACTCAATCAGAAATACACATATTAAAATCTATTTTGCTTTGTGATTACAGTATTAGCTGGATTAGCTGGATGATGAACCAGAACACATAGCAGACCCCAATGCTGAAATAGGGGTGATGAATAGGAGTTAGCTCACAGTGCAAACCCTATAGTCAGCCCCAGGTACGTGGCAGTAACCCATGTCTGAAATAATCTTTGAAAACTGTAATCTACAATTCTGGACTTCTCCAAGGGATTTAGAAAGATACAAAAGCTGAAAGTCCATGAAAGATTCATATTGGCCTGTAAATATTTCTGTGGAACAGTTGGGTTCGGAAGATGAGGGAGATGAACAGATGTGAAGTAATGATAGAAAAGAAGGAAATGAACTTACATTTGGCCAAAACTCAAGTCAATTGACCTGAAAATGCAATTGATATTGGAAACTGACCAACATCTGGGACTGTTTGGGGCAGACAGTTACTGATCTTTTTGGTACACTTACTTTTCTATGAGAAACATAATCTTAAGCCTGTTAGACTTCTATATCTGTTTCATTTTTTGCTTTTGTTTTAAACTACCAAGAGGAAAAAAAAAACAAACTATGGTCTAGCCTGCTGTCAAATTAAACAACAGGCGTCTTCACAAGACGCTGTTCCCATGTATATTCTGTCTGCTCAGTCCTGTGGTAAGATAACCAGCAGCAGCAGAAGCAGCAGAAGCGACTAAACTATTCATGTTTCTCACATCTCTCAGTAGCGACTAGACTATTCATATGTTTCTCACATCTCTATGCACCTTTTTCTGTCAATCTGTAGGGCACCATACTGAGGGAAAAACTATAGTCAGATTCCCCAGTAAGGGTGTCGTACAGTGGGCTTTTTTTCTGTTCAATAGAAAAAGTGACACGAATCAGACTCTTTCTCCAGGTTTCCTTCCTCTCTTCCACAAATGCATAGACTGCAGCCCCCCAGCTCTGGTCACACAGTTTTCAAAAGGTCCCAGTGGAAAACAGTTAGGCCAAATATCTTCGTTCCTTAAGAAGTCCTATATGTTTGAGATATATTCCCCAATAGAAGCACATGCAGAATCTTCCAGAAGACACCTGGAGGATGTTCTTTGCAATGTATTACTGATATCCTATCAAATCATACACAGGAGACTCTGGGGGTTGCCCTGTGAAAGAAGAGTCTCATCCCTGCTCTGTCTCTGTAACCTGTAGACTTAAGGTGAGATTCAGTTCACCTAACTTCAGACATCTCAAAGAGAGATACCTATGGTGATTCTGGTGTCATCAAGGCTTTTCTTTCATTAAAGGGAAGGAGCCAGATATCTGGGAGAAGCTGGATGGATCTTCTTCCAAAAGCTACCCTTCTCTTTGTGTACTTTAGGGAAAGTATATGTGGTTATCTTAAACCAGATGATATGCATCTCAAACTAGATCATATGAAAGTATATACAATTATCTTAAACTAGATCTTTAAAGAACGAGCATTAGCTGATGTGAATTCCCAGCATCCAGGTGTTTTCCACACAATTCTTTCAGGCAGACAGATGTCTTGTCTTGATTTTGCAGAGGATCTGTACAAATTCTAGCTCAATGTAAGGTGACTTTGCATCATACTTTCTGACTCCCGCTTCCTCTCCAGTTTAAATACTTGAATAAAAGTCATGGAAAATAGAGCAAAAGCAACTATAAGCCAGAAGTGATTTGTTGTTACACACTGTAGAGGCTTCAGTGATTAAAGGGATGCTAAAAGTCTCTTTAAAAGCAGGGAGAAGTAGCTGGCAGAAGTTGGCTAAGTAGATAAAGTTACTGTTGAACGGAAACTTATTTAGAGTCAGCAGAACCCGTAAGGTTGAACTTAAAATATATGTTCATTGATTTGTGTACTTCAAGAAGTATTTATTTATGTGTCTATACAGTACTTTTTACAGCATGAAGATCTTTATGTTCATTAATTCTTATTCTTTATATAGCATAGAACTAGTGTATAATTTTGGGGTTATTTTACAAACTTATTTTGAATGGTATTTAAAATATGTCTTTTTTAATGTACCACATGTACTGTTTGTGCATTTTTCAGTTATTTCACAGCTTTATTACCAGCTACCAAACATAGTACATTCATCCTTTTAATTGCATTGTCAAGTTTACATTTTTTGCCTATCTTATTTTTGTTATAGAGCAGATCTCATGAGAGATTTGACAGAGTATAAATTAATTCTGATGATGTGCTGTTTTATAAAATTTTTAAAAGGTCTCCTTGCAAAGCCCTACTAAAACAAATTTGATATTGATTTTTTCACAAAGCTCTGGTCTTGTCTCACTACCTAATCTCACATACAGGTATATCAATATTGTCTGACAATAAGTCCTTGGTGTCATTTGCAGCGTATTTCAGCATGTTTGAACTCATCCCATTCCCTTCTGTATCATATAGGGGACAGAGCACTTGGGACCAGAGGGTGACATACAATTTGTGAGTTGACTTAAATGTTTCGAACAAACCTGGTGGTTTCTTGGGGCCACCAAAGGAGGCAGGAGAACTCCTGGCAGCACAGAAGGTGGTCTTCTGACATTCCTGTGGTCACCAGCCTGTGACACCACATGCTGCTTCCCTGATCATGAGCCCTAGGAGGCAGATGGACTCTCTGTGAGCTGCTGCAAAGCAGCAAGTAGGTGGTGTACCTCGGTGGCTCCCAAGCAACAGACTCCTTCACTACATGGACTACCTGGAAGTCCAAGAAATGGGCTGTCTTCCAGGCATAATTCCTGGAAATGAATTTGCAAGAGCTCTGGAAATGGGTTTGCAAGATTTTCCTGCAGGTGGGAAGGTGGGCAGCTGCCTCTGTTTTTTCCAAAATTTCTATCTTGTACTTTCTAACATTTTGGTTCTGCATTGAAGAAAAAAAAAAAAAAAGAAAGCTAAAAATTTAAATGGAAGCTGTATTCTGTTTTGTGCACAGCTTCTGTTTACAACAGTTATCTTCAATAATGCTGAGTGAAAAACAGATGCCATGTTTCAAAACATGAGCTAAAATAGCAAGACCTGAACAGAAGCCTTTATAGGACCAAAGTAGTATCCAGAGTCTTCCTGAAAACTGTGGTCCAGGATTGGTGGTTATTTGCAGTTCTGACAGTCTGTCCATCTGTGAAAGGAAGCAAGGCAAAACCCAGCAGTCCTGGAGAAAAGTACTAGTCCATGACCTCAGGCAAAGTTTCACATCTTTAGGGAGTTCACTGAGAGGGCACATCAGTGGTCTGTCTGCTCTGCTCAGGGATGCAGAACTTGAAGTTCATTCTCTATAAATACAGTAATGTATTGATTTCATATTAGCCCAGTTTGCTTTCAGGTAGAAACAACTTGTCATAGCCCCCATAACTGGATAACTTGTCAGTCTAGGAGACACTAAAACGTCATTTCCAGGAGCAATGAAGACCTGAAGTAGAGCAGGGTAGACAATTCTGTCATGGTGTTGTGCAAAAAGATGGAGATCTTTGTGTTTTGACCTTGCAGAACTAAAAAACTTGCTTTAATTACTGATGAGACTCGGTGTTCATTGCAGACCTCATCTGTACTACTGATTAAACAAAGGCCGAGGAGCAGTACCTGGCCCCAAGAGTATGTGACGTTGACTGACATCTCTCTACACTGCTTAGCACTAGCTCCTCTAAATGTGTTTTGAAGAGATCTATTTAGAGCAGTACAAAACTGAGCTAGAGATCAAGTTAAAAATGGTATGGACCATTGGGGTGGAGTGCTCAACACATTCCCTGGCTCTCTCCCATTTAGTAGTGGAGACAAGCCCCGAAGATGCATGTTTATTGAGAGAAGCCTAGCTAGGCAAACATGGTTTCACTGAGTCAGCTCAGGCTAGATATAAAACTGATTGCTGCTCTGTGGGAGGCTACGAAACCAGTGTTTGTGCTGTGAGCAGGAGGGAGCAGGACAGGTATCTCTCCTGAGTCCACTTCTCTTCAGTGGTTCCATTAGTGACCTGGATGAGGAAATAGTGAGAGTGCCTATTAAATTTGCAGGAGATATAAGGCTGGGAGGAATTACAAGTACACTGGAGACAGAACTAGGATTCAGACAGATTTTGATGAACTGGGAAATTGGTCTTGAAAAAGTTAGAAAAAATTTAGTACGGGTAAGTGCAAGAAAATGGGTACTATGAATAACCAACTACAAAAGTACTGGGTAGAGAGCAATTGGTTAGATTCTTCAGAAGAGGATTTTGAGGTTATTGTGCATCCCAGGATGAACATTAGCTACATTTATAATCCTGTTGTGAAAAGCCAAATGCCATACCCTGGGATTGTTGAATGTAGGTTTGGAAACTGTATCCAGGAAGACTATGGACCAACATCAGAGAGTCCGAAGGATAACAGCAGATATTATTAGAGCAACTGTTAGAGAAAATGTGATTTCTGGGCAATGTTGAAAGCATCGGGGTTATTAAGATATAAAAAGATAAGGGTACTGGTGGGGAAAGAAATGATAAAACTTCATGTAGATTAAAGACTGGTGCAAAGGTGGAGGTAATAACCTATTATCCATGTTCCTAATAGACTGGAAAAAAAGCTGTGGGCTTAAACTGCAGCAGGAAACTGAAGCTAGATTTCAAGAAAGCTTTCTAATAGTAAGATTAGCTAAGCAATGGAATAGGTCTTCCAGCCTAGGGAGTTGCAAAATCTCCATTTATTGTAAGCCTTCAAAATTAGGTTGGACAAATATCTGTCCAAAACAGTGCAGATATCATTGGACCTGGTTTAAAAAAGGATAGACTTGGGTGAACCCTCAAGGTCCTTCCATCCCTGTTCTTAGATGTTGATATGGTCATATTTTATACCTACATTCATAGTGAAAACACACATGCCACTCTAGGTAGTATATATATGCACATATATATACGCATTTTTAATTTTCAAGGTGAGGCAGCCAATATACAGGTAGCCAACTTGTACACGCTTTTACTTCACAACACACACCACAAACCTGGGATGTTTCTTGCTTTTCACTCTTGTCCCTAAAGACTCCATATGTCTTTCTCAGTTCACTTCCAAGTTTCCTCGCAACATGCAGAGTACGAGGAGATAGAGATCTTCAGTGCACCTATCTTACATCAGAAGTTGTGTAGTTGCAGTTGTAGGCAAGATGTAGGCTTGCTTTGACTGAATAATCTTCCACTCCACAGTAAATGCTACCTGTTACCTTACCTCCCTGTCGGAATCTCCCTGATTGCTTGTAAAATTGTTACAAATGCATTTTTCTTCTAAAGCATGCTTTTGAAGTTTACTCAGGTTGCGTTAAAAACCACAACAAAAAACCAAATTAAATAAAAAAACAGCCAGAGGGTTCAGAGTTTATGCACAATGCCTATCTAATTGCTTTCTAAAGGAGGCAGAAATGCCAGGACTTAGTGTGCTGCTTCAAAAGTGTACAAAGCAATGTACACCAACAGAGCTGAAGTTGCATCAGAGAAAAATTATGCTTTCTGCAGTGGCTGTTCCTCAGCATCTCTTGCTGTTGCCTGGTTTGGGACGTAGATTGACTGCACCCTGATAAAGGACTTTGATTTCATTTTATTCTTCACAACCCTTGCTGGCTTTTTAGAGACTTAGCCATGTCTCTGCTTCTTAGACAGTAAGCTAAAGACAGGAGAAAATTTAACCCATCATCTATAAGCTGAATAAAAAAAGCAGTTAGGAAAAAAATCCCTTGAGCCAGCATGTTACTGCTTTTGGGCTAAAACAGCTGTATATGTTTCATACTGGCACATGCAAAGACCAATACGTGACAAGGTGACATTCCTTTAAATATTTCTTTTTTCAATTGTTTAATCTTCTCTTTGCTGACAAAGCTCCTTTTTTTTTTCTTGTGTAATGAAAGTTTCTGGCATGTTAGGCTAATTGAAATGACAGGCAAAAGTTAAAAGTAAAATCAATTCTTTGTCACTGGAGCATCCCCAAGTGCTTAAAAGGGAATGCCAGCTGAGGAAACAGGAGGTGTATGTTAACCAGTTAGAAACCAAAATCTTTTGCTATAGCAGTTTATTTTAAGAAAATAAAAATCATTAATTTAGTGACGATACATTTACCAGATTCAGTTAATAAATTAATTCCATGAATAATTGAATTTATATTTGGAATAGCTACAGTTGCAAATGTGGGAATGATGCTAGTTCTCCGTGGGCAAAAGAAACTAATTGAAGACAAAGCATTTTAAAAGGCATTAGAGAAGCTAATTCTGTGCTTATTCCATCTTTGGAGTTCCAGGGAGAGAGAGCTCCTCTCTTTTGAGACAACTTTGCCTGCTCTTCTAGCTGACCAGAGGAATTTTGGAGGGTTGGGGTTTTTTTCAGTTTTATCTTTAACTTCGGTCCTCAGAGCAGGAGCACTTAATGCCAGTGCTATAGCTTCAAGGCTGAGGTTTTCCTTTTCTGTTTAGCTCCTTGCCTTGTCCCAAACACAAAATCTCAAACCAGATTTCTCTGATCTGTTTAGCAATTGTATACAGGGTGTATGTCTTCCTGACTATCCTAGCCTCTGTCATTGCAGAGGGGAGCAGCTCAGTGAGGCATTTCAGGCAGGAGATCTGCAGTATTAGGAGTGGCTTCCAAAGGCAGCCATACGTCCCTTTCATAAACCATGGAAGTCACAGAAAAAACAGGGTAAATATAACTGGACTGGACTGATGCTTGCTTGAATGAAAGTTTAGCAATAAAGAAGTCTGTGATGGTTAGCTGTTCCTAAATGCTGTATCCACATCCCATGTTAATAGGTGGTTTAGGAGTAGGTTGTGCTAGATTAATTAATGAGTGGAGCCTAAGTGCCAGAGACAGCCTGGCCTGTTTGACTTTCAAATTAACCCTAAGAATTGCTGCCTCATAAATATTAAAATTCATCCTCCTATGCCATGATCAATACATTAATTTTTACATATGACCTCACAAAGATCCAGCCTGTCAAGCCACAGGCATTTTCCCAATATCCTTGTGTAAATGTCAAGACAGATCGTTCTCAAAACCTGCTGTAATATTTCACATAATAATAGAAGTGTCTGCCTGCACTGACCTCTTCATATCACCAGTGGAAACCCAGGCAAATGCTTGCTAAATGGGACAAACTGACTTGGCATTTTGACAGGAGCAATGAGATTGGCTAGAAAGTATGGCACGGTCCCTGTCTGGGCTTGTGTTGCACCTAGATAACTGTTAGCTGGAGCAAACCAGTCTTCCCAGAAAAGTTAGTCTCCATGGAGGAAACAGGATGTATTCTTGTGGAAGCAAATAGAGGCACACATTTGTATAAAAGCCAAGGAGTTAAGTAGTTTAATTAAGAGGCACATTAATTTCAGATGCCTTCAGCGCACACAACTATACCTGGGCTAGTTATATGGACAATTCTATAGTTGGTGGGGAAAATATACGTATGTCAAGGGCACGATTCATCCCACTGCAGTGTATGTGTCCCAGATAGGCCAGAAGAATCCCGCCTTAGAAGTTACCTTTTCTTTGCATATTCTCTGAAGGGAGTCAAGGTGGCTGGCTTGGATACAGATGTCTACACTCCAGATTTCAAAAGTGAGGTGAGATGAACTCCCTCTTCCCCTGGCTATAGGAGATGCCAGCTCAAGAACAGAGAAATGCAGCGATCCATTCAGTAGCTGAAACTGGCTACCAGTTCATGCTGGAGAAGTGTTTAATGATATTTCCAAAACGTCCCTTGTTTATTTGGAATTCACTTTGAAGGACTACATATGCCAATGCTTTCAGGTCATCCTGCCTTTTGAAATGCTAATCAGATGAAATTGGCCTTTACCACCAGCAGATATTTGTATATCAAAGAGATTCATTGCACACCTTCTGTCAGTCTGAATCAAGTTTAGATCACACTGATGCACTATTTTTAATGCTGATTCCTAGCAAAATCATCTTCTCTACATCATTAACATTCTAATTATTTTTAGCTTAGTGTTAGTTAGCCATTACCATGCTCAGTATTGCACAGGGAAGTGAGTCTTTATTATTCGTTCTAATGGTTCATTACCACTCTATTTTTTACATACAAGAATCACAAAGCCAGTGTCAGAAGTAAAAGTGGCGACGCTGAACATTGTAATCGTGTTCAGGGCTGATGCATTTTCCCTTCTCCTCCACCAAGGAGCGAAGATTTCTGTGGAGGATGTGCTGAGGTGCACCAAGCCCACATCCCCTGGAGGAATCTGTATATTCCTCAGCACCTTTCCTCGCACAGATGACTTCAAGCAGGCTGCAGAACATCTCACCGATAAGCAAGTACTGCTCAGCAGCTGGTCAGCTTCGCTGCAGCGCACGGCCGAGGCACTTGAGTGACAGTGCAGGAATAGACTGAACTGGCATTTCTTCAGGCACTTGTCCTTCCCTGCTAATGCAGCTAAACAGCTGAGATGACCTTCTGCGGGAAATCTTTGAATGGAAGTAATTTTGTGATTAAACAAACCTAGATTCAGGGGAAGTTTGAACAATCTATTACAGAATACAGTTTTATTTCTTGATTCACTTCCATTACCAAAGGAATAAGCCACCAAACGCAGGGACAAGGAACACCGGCACAATGGTTCCAGGTGACCAAAGACATATCTTGAGTAGTAAACTCCAAATTTCACAGCAGATGCAGGACTGAATCCTCTGTTGTGAAAATTTTGTGTAAAAGAAAATTGGTTTGTCAGAACTATTGATGGTAAAAATTTGCCAAATATGTTCACTTAAATAGTTTATCCAACCCCATAAAAACAAACAGACACATAAAAGTCCTAATCTGAATAAAAACAATTTGTAAACAAAACATAGGCCCAAATTCACTGGATATGAAATTGATTGCAACAGGATATTGTACCAGCTCTGTTTATCGCCATCTGCCATCTGTTTGGTGCCATTGATATTCATTCAAAGTACCTTGAAGTAACAGGCTTTGTAGCACTCAGCAGACTTCCTCCAAATACCGGTTTTTTAGTCTGGAAACATTTGTCTCTCCCACCACAGGTAATCAGCGAGTTTGAAGCCTCTCCCGAGTCATTTTCCTACAGAATCCCCAACCTTAGCCGGAATCGCCAGTACAGCATCTGGGTGGTAGCAGTGACTGCTGCAGGAAGAGGCAACAGCAGCGAGATTATCACTGTGGAACCGCTAGCTAAAGGTATGGTGGCAGTGTCTTTCAAAGCAACCTAGAACTTTACAATGCTAATTACTCTTATAATTGGCCCGTGGCTTCTTTATGCCTCGTTGCTTACTGCGAGTGGGATTTGTCAGGAGTAATTTCAGTTCTCTCCAGAAGCTAGGTGACAACTCTCAGCTAATTGCCCAAGCTTTTGCTGTAGTCAGCAGAGAGAGAATGGCGTGTTCCTCTAGGGGGCAATTCATCCCACCTACCTTAGAGGGAAATAAATTGCTTTTTGGAGCGATTTTTATCTTCTTTTTTTGGGTAGCAGGGTTTGAAGATGATCCTGCTCCCCTCCTGAATGTGTCTCTTTTTTTTTTCTTGCAACACAAGATACATTCTTTATCATTCTCCTCCTAACTAATATCTCTTGTGTACTCCACAAGTACTGTCTTCTGTATAAAATGGTCTGATTAACATATCTAAATTCTGAACAATTGTTCTCAACTTGCCTTAGCTTTGAAGTTTGCTGCTTCTATTTCAGATATGAAGAAGGGATAATGTGCCTCAAATCCTACATATTTTTCCCAGCTGTATTAGTTGTTCTATTAAAAGATATTGCCTGGGCCCATGAATTCTGCCTTACTTGTACTGTGAGACGTGATGCTTTCAACACTATAGCACCTTAGCTTGGAAATACAGACTTAACGTTTTAGGCAGCAGGGTGAGAAGAGTCCCATCAGCACTCAGTCTCTACACGGGGTGTTCAGACTGATTTTTTTCCCCCCCACTCAAATTGGTAACATCACAGCATGTGCCAATATGATCAGTGTATTGCACAGGTCCCTAGAGTTGCAAAGGTAGATGCATTTAGTTGACTTTACGGTTTTACAGGCCTGCTAATTCTTCAGTCACGTTAATAATGTAGTTATGTAAAATAAAGTGTCTAGGGCTTTATAATGACAGATACTTTCTAAAAAAGCTTTGCAGAACTTCAGCCAAATGCCACCAACATGAAAACACTTTCTGCATGGAAGAACATATACCATCACCATAGGGAAGCTTGCTGTTCCTACATACCTAGGTGGTAGATAACCAGTTTAATGATGGTAGATTAACTGTCAATCAGAGCTGTTGTCATCGATGGCAGTGGTGGTGTTTGGAGGGTACTATTTCAACACATGACAGCTTCCTAATACATAGAAGTTGCAAACAGCATTCCTCAGGCTTGTGATGGGAACTTGCATGACTTTTTTTTGTCCCTTCTCTAGGCTACATTTTTTATCATGAGAGATGGGATATTTTTCAACATTACTGTGAGAAACCTGCAGTAACTACTATATTAATACTGTAGATCACAATGGGAGATTTAACACTGTAAATGTGGGGAGGGTCTAGCAAGGTAAAAATGCCTTAGTTGGAACAAGCAGGGAAATGCTTGCTCCCCATACCATTGCTTACAGTTTTTTTCTGTCAACTGGGAAGAGTCACCTTTACTTTCTGCTTCTTTCTGGCATTTTTGTACAGTCTTTCAAAACTTTTCTCTTAGTAGCTACACAGTGTTAGGGTAGTGACCTGAAGGATGGCTGAAAGGCTGTGAAAAGTCTGAAGGATCTGAAAAGTCTGGAGCTTTTCCATTGTTGAATTTCTTGTAGGATAACTGCATACTGCATTTGGAACACCAGTGAGACCAAAGTTGAGATTTTAAAAGGTAGATGAGGAGTATAAAGGATATCTGTAAAGGAAGACCATGAAAAACACCGCAGGGACATAGGGCAATGGTTTCAGTGTGGTCCTCCTTTTAGGCCAGCTGTTGCCTGTGAGTAATGAATGTGTGATGATGAAAAAAAAAAAAAGCAACAAAAAAAAAATCATAAACATTGATGCTTGAATAAGAGCAAAACCAATTAGACAACAATATGGCGCAATACTAATGGATTGAGGATGTAGGCAAACCCAGGACTGTGCAGGGACTCCTGCACATAATACACTAGAAATTTTCTTTCTCCATCTCCTATGAATTTAAAAAGACAAGATGAACACAAAACAATGCAGTTTTCAGATACCAAGATGCATAACCTCTAGTTAGGAGAAAATGTAGCATGCAGTTGCTGTTGGTTACAAACTGACCCATATATACCTAAATTGAACAAGCTTATCAGAAAATGGAATTAATTCTGCTCCTCCAAAGCTTAT
Organism: Gorsachius magnificus; assembly: GCA_034008185.1. Classification (NCBI taxonomy): domain Eukaryota; kingdom Metazoa; phylum Chordata; class Aves; order Pelecaniformes; family Ardeidae; genus Gorsachius; species Gorsachius magnificus. The sequence goes on from CM067081.1 coordinate 99,556,239, forward strand.
TTAATATGATCCATGATGCCAAATAAGTGAACATAAAAACAGCTTGTATGAAAAGACAAGAGGACTTTAAGGAAAAATAGTTAACTACTTCAATATAGACAAGTCATTGTGAACAAAATTTTATTTTGAAGGACCGTAGGATGCATCCAGTCAATGTCAGAGCTAGTAGTGATACTCCAGTATAAAGTTTGCATTAGATGATGCTTAGGACAAGCCTCTTTTACATGCACTTAGGACTGAAAAAGTGACGAATAATCCATTTGTGGAAAAATGATAGGTAACAATTTTATGAACTTTGGCTGTAGCCTGGTTAAAAATTATTGCATCATGTACCAGGTTTCCTGTATGAATGCATCATTGGGCCTTTTAGAAAGCTGGGAGAAAGTGGTGATCAGTGGCAAGGGCAGTGAACACACACATAAACAGGGATGGGTAGAGTTAATAGCCTAGAAGACCTTTCTAAAACTGGTACGTCTGAAGCAAGTAACACATGACAGGGTTGGAAGCAGTTATAACCTGATTTTTGCCACAAGCCCCCAGTACAAGATCATCCTGTGGGCCATTATTGTGAATTTGTTTGCCTCTTTTTTTTCTCCACTTATTTCACAGTAACCGTCCAAGTAACGTTACCATCATGACAGCTAATGAGAGTTAACTTTGAATTGAATTATGTCAACTTAAATATAACCCTCTTAAGAACACCTTTGAGAACAATGAGAATGTCTAGATAGGTGTTTGATGTGAAATGGATAGTCCAATTTAAATGAAAGCTTAATTCAAGTTAACATTTCTTTCTTTAATGTCTTCATTTCTCAGAACAGATTGTCTGTACGGATTCTCTGTAATGAACTGACAAAAATAAGCAAAAATCCCCAACAAACAGAAAATAATCATGGCAATGGAAGTTCAGTCTCCACATAAGCAGGCCCCAAAATTACACTTCATTGCTGACTTGAAAGTTGTAGGTTTAGCCTATCAAACATGTCTAAAAGACAGAAAACCTTGTATGCACCTTGTTCCTCTTATTTCCTGACCATGATTGATGGAGAACAGCATTTGCCAGGAACATGACGATAACAAATCTAGACCCATGGCAATCTGATCCTCTGGGGAGAAAACTCTGACTTTAATGTTGAGTTTCCCCTGTTCTTGTAGACTACCTGAGCATTAATGTTGAACAGATTTGCCTCTCAGTCTATGTTGCTTTGTGTGTTTAATGTTTTTAAACAACACATGGGGCTGACAGGATACTACACACCCCATGGGTCTGTTTCTTTAACTGTTCATTATACTGGAATACACGGAATATTCTTCTGTGAGAAAGTACAGGAAAAAAACTCCTGACCCAGGGTATTCACTGATGGCTCTTGTATTTGAATTAAGCTGAGCTGCAGTGAGCTGTCATAGCAGTTGTTCAGTTTCTCTGTACAGTTGGCCTTTAAAATATGGTTCAGTCCTCTAGAGGAAAAAACAAAACAGAAAAGTGTGTTACAGCCTTTTGCAAAGAATTTCTGTCCGTTTTTTATTCTATGACAGTAAGTGTAAGTAATAGGATTCATAATTAAAACAAACAAACACCCTGAAAACCGCATTAGCAGAAGAGAGTGCACTGTCCTGTCTTTATCTTCAATTAATGGTTGCCTAATTTTAAAAAAAAAATAGGAACAGACACAGTCCTAATCCAGTGCCATGCCATCTAATGCAAGGCTGGTGGGTAGTCAGTAAGCGTTTGGGTAGCTTCAATAGCACAGAGGTAAGCCCTGCAGCTGAATTGCCTGCATGCTTCATAAAGCTCCCTCGGCTCAAAAGGGAGAGGTCTGTGAGATTCCAGGGGTTTACCTCATTAACGCCTGTTAGCGTTTCAAACACATTGCTTTCAGATTAATTTCCCTGGGCATTTATTTTGTTTCTAGTTTTCTTTTGTTTGTGTACCTGTTAGCAGGCTCAGAACATTATTAGAAGTTAAGCTATAAAGGAAATTGGAGTTAAGAATTTTCATGCTGTTTTACCATCTCTTTTAAAAGCACTCAGTATGTGAAAGGAATAAGATAATGCATAGAAAGCGGTTGGTACTTTCACAAAAATAGTGCAGTATGCTTTTGTACTGTGTGCTTCTGAGTTATGGTCTGTAATCGTACCACTGGCTTATGCTTCTGTGAAGTTTGTGTTACTTCTGCACATCACCGTAAAATGGGGCACACGAGATATTGAAAACCAGGAGCTACAACATAAAAGTTGTGCTCTGGAGACCTGGTACCCAACCTATGACTTAAGGAAGAATTCACTGTTGAAACAACTATTAAAAGTAAAAGGCTATCACAAAAAAGTTTGGTAACAGCGGTGCTGTATCTTGCTGAAGGCTTCAGCAGGATTCCTGCATTGCACATGCTTTCTCCTAAAGTAACTGGCAGCAGTTGGAAATAGCTGGATATATCAAGAAACACTGGAGAGGTGGAAAGCCAGGGAGAAAAGGATTAATAGCTTGTTTAAAATGAGTTTTCAGGCTTCATGTACGGAGGGAATTTTGCATGGAACAGGAATCCAAGTTTCTAACCACCATTGCTCAGAATGCACTGCAGCTACTAGGAGCAGTCCAGGCACCTACAGATGTGTTCTGTAGACAGTCACAGCTGACAGCATCTCCTGCTACTTTTTAAAGGTGACATGACTATCATTAGGCATCTCCTGCAACAAAAACTTTGCACCGCTGAAGACAAATGAGTCTTCTAACACTAACTTTGGCAGAGTCAGCATTTCACACCATGTCTCTGGGTAGACCGAGCATTTTTCTGTTTCAGTTAGCTTGGTTAATTAGCCCATCAGCCCATTGTTTGCGGCAGTATAGGCCTGTGTAAATCTTTTCTAGAAGATAGGGCCTTAGGAGTGCCTCAGTGGAAATCAAGGCTGTATCATTAGACTTACTGGACGAACCATTGTCCTTGAGTCATTCCGGTGTTCCACCTCCTCAGGGCAGCACAGGCGGCAGCACCAGGGCAGCATCAGAGCTGCCAGAAGGAGGGACCCAGGGGTCTTCAGCTGCTGTTTAGCCAGGACAGGACTTGTTGATGCTTGGCTGTTAGGAAAATAGTGTCATCCTATTACCCAACCTTGACTTTGTTCATTACCCTAAATCTTTAAAATTTTTTTAAGTTTTCAGTTAAAATTTTGACTGGAGAAAAATCTCTCGAGAAGCTTAGTCTTCCGCAACGCTTGAAGGAAACATAGGTAACGCAGTCCACATTGATCGTATAATCTATAAAATACTTTATTTTATTAATATCTCAAGTCCCACTGCAGCCTACTCAAGTAATTTCCCTTAACTCTTCAAGGCCTGTTCTTTTATGCATGTTTTTTTTTAATATATATTACTTGTAGAGGACAAAAAATCCATTGAGATGGAATGTCCCAGTTATATTTGATGCTGGCTCTCATTTTCATGTTTTTTTAATTGGTACAAAATGGATTATTAAGTATAAGTTCTAAAAATACAGTATTTGGTGTATCTATATTCAGTATGTGCCTTTGAAATGTATGTTTAGAGGCCAATAAGAAGTCTATTTCTACCAAGGGTCATTCTTGAGCAATAATGTACAATGAAACTCTAACACAACCCTACCGTTCATGTATATTTTACACTGAAACCACAGCAGTGGTATTTTTGTTGATATATTTAGGTGATAGGAGAGTTGACACAAATTAAACTGACTTAAGAGTTTCTTCATATAGTCTCAGATGGCCTTCAGATAGTCTCTTTGCAATGTACCACATGTTCATGCATCAAGGTTTATTTTGCTTAATACCATAGCTGTTGTAACAGTGATGTATCAATAATTTAGCTTTTGTAAGATACCTGTCTACTGTGGATACTTCCTGCTGGAAGGCTGAAGAGGAGCATCCCTTGGACATAATTTTCATCCATAATTTCTACTATGAAACATATTAAAACCAGTAAAGATGATTTTGCTTTTTTTCTCCACAGTGTCTCTTCCCGTCCTGCCTCATCTCCCTTCTAGTTACTTGTCTTCCAGATACTAAAGCTATAAAACCAGTGCTTGAATAAATAGCTGATATTATGAGTTAAAAGGAATTAGTTTCCTGAAAGCACAGCTTGAAACAGATTGGCTTGCTTTTCCACATTTAACTCTGGATGTCTGTGTTTCCCTTCCAAGGACTGCATGAATGAACACCTCATTTCAGTCTTTCTTGCTGTCTCTTTCTCAGCTCCTGCCAGGATTTTGACATTCAGTGGCACGGTGACAACTCCCTGGATGAAGGACATTGTCCTCCCTTGCAAAGCCGTTGGAGACCCAGCTCCAACAGTCAAATGGATGAAGGATAGGTAACCAGCAACTAAATGTATAGCTCAAATAAAGCCCATTTGCTTAAAATAGTGAGGGTTGAAATGCAGGTGAACCTAAACGACTGTGCCAGGAAGAAGAAGGACCATTTGCAGGGACTGCACTCAGTCACAGTAGATGGGGAATTCAGTAATTCCTTGAACTAAAACTAATTGGCTGTGGTGATTAGAAGGTATCAAAAGAGAGGAAAAGTTACAAAGAAGGGGTAAAGGTAAACATTCAAAACGTAAAACCTAGGAGTCTCTTCTGTCTTAAGTTCAGGCACATGGAACTGTTTTAGTCTGAGAAAGCAAAATGTCTGATGCATTGGATCGTGCTGCAGAGTGCAGTGTACATGTCTTCCATGTATCATCTTGTTTTTCATCATTCTGTTTTGATCTTTAGTTTCACAGTTTGACAGAGTCACTTGGAAATATACATGGAAAAGAATTTCCATCCAAGCACTGTGTAACCAGTGATACTGCAGTGCTGTGAAACCACCTTGTTCATTGATACAAATAGCTGCTATTTCATAAGGATGGACTTTGTAGCCAGAAACTGCCTTTTACTCTTATTTTGGCACTTTTATGAATTGCAGGTAGTTAAGGAAGGAGTGAGTTCCCATTTTCACTCAAATTGGGGCCAGGATATGTGTGTTCTTTAAGCAAATGGCAGGTGTTTCCCAACAGAAAATATTCCTTTGCTGTCTTTATTGAAGAGGACCATCACCACCATTTCCATTCTTAGTTGGTTCAAAAAAAAATAAAATCCAGTTCTGATTAATTTTGATTGTAACTTCTTTAATGTATGCACTTTGTTTCCTGTGAGGTAGTAACGGGACACCCAGTCTAGTGATGATTGATGGGCGAAGAAGCATCTTTAGCAACGGCAGCTTTGTCATCCGTACTGTGAAAGCAGAAGACTCCGGATACTACAGCTGTGTGGCCAGTAACAACTGGGGATCAGATGAAATAACTTTGAATTTGCAGGTACAAGGTAAGTCTATTGGATCTGTCTCATAATTGTTACCACAGCAATTAACTGCTATGTGCTGGTAATGCATAGGCATGTCTGTTTGCAGGTATATGTAATAAAGTATTAGTATTAATGTGTATTAATACAAATTTCATTCTTCCAAATGAATAAATAAAATATTATGCAGGTCATTCTGACTCAGCCATCAGTGTTTTATGATAGAGTAAATGTTTTGCTCTTGGTGGAATGTTTCACACACTTGCAGGTAACTCTATATGTAAGCTTTTGTAGGGTTGACCACTGAGGGCTTGCATTCAATTATTTTCTAGTTCTTCATGCAGAAATTGCCAGCTTGTGCCTTCTCCTCCCAAATATGACATGAATCATTTAAATATTGCAAAATTCAGAAGGAGCTAAAGGCTTTTTCTATAGCTTCTGAAAAGCAATCACAGAAATTTGCCTCTCTGCTGAGACCTTGGACAAAAACTTCATTATGCAAGAACAGACTTTTACTGATGGTGAATATGAGGAAGTATTTAAAATGAAACATCAGTACAACTTCAGCTAGCACCTATTACCAGCTACTTTTTATATGCATGCTGAAATGTATATAATGTATCCATTATGGTGTTGATATGTGTAAAAAAAAAAAAGACAATAGAGGAATACACATTAACAGCTGTGTGGAACAGAGCATGTGTATTCACATATCAAGAATTCAAAACCCAGGAGATTTCCTTGCTCACTTAAGCTAAAGCAGATCCTCAGACTGCTTCAATTGGCTGCAAATTGTTGTACCAGAGGGAAGCAAATAACCTAATTGGCAATATGGGCCATGCTGTGGCCAGTCACTCTCCTGTCCCTCGATATGTAACCTATATTTCTAGTGCAAACACAAGAGAACACAGAAAGAAATTGTCTCAACCATAATGCAACTCTCTCCGCATAAACCAGTCCGCCAAGCCTTGAAAGAAATGCCATAGTGTACATTAACTTACCTACAATCCAACAGAGTCTAAAGATGCTCTTCTGCAATGATTGAAGCATGACCACAATGGGAAGTAGAGAGAGAAAACACTACCAAAGGGAAACCTCATATTTACATTTCACTAAATATTTTTGTAATTGCATATCCTTGCTGTTATTGAACTGCAGTAACTAAAAGCAAATCAATATTGCTTCCCTTTGGGACAGACTGTAGGTAGGGTGAAGCTGTGATGAAAGGTTTTAAGATAAATCTTTCACAGTGTAGTGTGTGCAGGTTCTCCCCATGGATTCAGCCAAGTCAGTCAGAATACTGGAACAAATCCTTCTCACTTAGGGAACTTTCCTTTAGAATATAAACTGTCTTTTTTGTTTTCTTCAGCACTGTTTAGCCTTGTGAGGGCAGTAAAATCAACTTCTCTTTGAACTAGTCTCTAGCTGTGAACCAGCAGCCTCTGCTTTACATCAGCACTCATTATTTTGCGATGTGATGACTTGAACATGAACTGCAGTGGGGAGCTTTTCCTGGAGTTTTGCTCTGTGGGTAGAGCTACCCCTTAAACCCTTTAAATTGCAAAGTGGGCAATGTCCTCTGGTAGCAGACTGCTTGACATGACAGAGTATTTGTGACCTCTGGCCTTGCCTGGCTTGCGGGCTCATATCTGTGGAGCAGTAACTACAGCGGGGAAATGGCAGCTCCTGCCAGCAGCGGTTGCTGACCACCCACCCCCTTCCTGCTCTTGCAGTGGCAGTGACTGGAGGAGGAGTGACTGCCCCAGTGTCTCTTCTCCCTGGCTTTCCACCCCAGCTCTGCCACTGCTTCAGTATCCTTTCCCACGATAGACACTGTCCATGCCTCACTCCTTGTTATTCAGGCAACAAAACTCTGTTTGTCTAAGTTTCTGAGGAGCTTGGGAACCTCTTGTAACACTTGTTCAGGAAACAACTCATAAGATGAGCCAGGCAGTGCTGCTGTGCTTTGACCAGAGCAGCGCAAAGGATTTGAAACAGCAACTTCCTTTACTCCCTCTTTCAATTTCTGAACCTCAAATTGCAGGTGTAAAGCGCTTGGGTGAAAAGTTAGTAAGTATTTAGCTTCCAGGGCTCTAATTTAACTAGCTCTTTGGAGTTTCACCTGCTGGTTTTGCGCCATGGTTCTGGTTACCCTACTTGTACAAAAGGACTAGCTACATGATTCAGGCAGAATTCAAAGATGAGCTTTCCAGACTATAACTCGAACATCATCGTATCACCTCGGTAGACATCCTTTATACAATAGAGTCATGATTTATTTGTCAAGGTGAAGAGAAAGCTGGCTACTTTGCCACTTTCTGCCCCTGAGCATTGAGCTCTGGAAACCCAGCCACTATATATTGGTGCAATTTGGGGTCCCTTAGGTGGAGCCTAAACTGTCCCAGTTCCTGGTCCCATTTCCAGTCCCAATTCCTTGTCCCAGTTCCCAATCCCAGTTCTCCCTAGCCTGGGCTACTTGTTGGGATGTAGCATGGCTCCTGCTCTGTCCTTTCATGCTGGATTTTCCTCCAAAGGGACTGGACACTGGGCAGAGGATGGAGATGAGATCTCTGTCTTATCCCTGCACTCTGTCAGGAGCGAGTCCTGGGAACTGTGCCGTTCTTACATCCCGCAGTTTAGACACAGCCACAATGTTTACAGGAAGCAGCAGAACTGGAATGTTTCCAGGTTTGTTCAGCCTTTGCTGATAGAGTTGTGTCTTCTCTATACCAACAGCCTCAGTGAATAGATGGTGTGATCTGGAAGAAGTATGGATCTGCCTCTGATCACAGATCTGCCTACAGGTCTATCTACCACAGTGCTACCTAGTTAGCACTCACAGTTACACTTGCAGAAATGTTACGCACTTTTTTTTTTTTTTACTTTTGCCATAATAGCCTGCAAACACATGTATCAGTGGGGCATCATTTGCAAGTGGACATCTGTTTCCCACCACCAAAAATTCAGCTTCTCCCTAAAACAGATATGAAAAATAACAAAAAGTAATGGTTGAGTACCTCATGTGTCATTTAGGTCTGACAGGACAGATACTCAAAATTCAGAGAACAGCAAGGGTTAGGAACTGAAAGGCAAAATTGTGTAGAAATTTAAATATAAAAAATGAGAGCTTGTCTGCTCTTGTCTTAACCAAGGATGTCAGCTAAACAGACACTTTGACAGAAACCATTTGCATTTTTTGCAACTCAAAACAGTTATTTGATAAATGACTCTTAGAAGGGATTAAGATAATGTCTAATCATTTGAATCTATTTTCTATTTTTAACGATTTCCCATCTAGTTCCACCAGACCAGCCAAGACTCACTGTATCCAAAACTACATCTTCCTCTATCACTCTTTCCTGGATACCTGGAGACAACGGTGGCAGTTCTATCCGAGGTAATATAATTCAGGTTAATTGCAACTTCTTACTAAATTATCGTATGTTGATAGGGCTAGTATGTATAAATGGCTACAAAAAAGGAAAAACAAAACAATCTGTATTGCTGTCAGCACTTAATGTGCACTATCGTCGTGATAACAGCTTTCACTAAATTGCAGTTTCTCTTTGTGGTGGTTTAATCACAGATTTAATCACTTTCTTCCAGCATACCCTCAGCTGTTATGACATTTACTCTCTCTGATTTTCCAGACATGTAATCTGTAACCATTCATTTTTGAGGGTCCAGGTTCATTATCTGGTCTTTGTTGCTGATTGAAGGGTAATTAGAAATGTCTATCCTTTTCTTTTCCCTTTGAAGTGATCATAAAAATGGTATTTAAGCTGTTGTAAGGGTAGGCAAGATATATTGCCTGGTATCTTTTAGTCAGGGGAGAGCTGTCTGTCTTCCTGTGCATGGGATTTTTCTAGTTTTATTAGGTCTTTGAAATGACTTGTCATGTTACCTGCAGAATTTGTGGTTTGTGTCTGGCTTATTGTTGTCATCTGTGCTTTCCCTGCAGGTTATATTTTGCAGTACTCGGAAGATAACAGTGAGCAGTGGGGTAGTTTTCCCATTAGCCCTAGTGAGAGGTCCTACCGTTTAGAAACACTGAAATGTGGCACTTGGTACAAGTTTACTCTAACTGCTCAGAACGGAGTGGGGCCAGGACGCATCAGTGAGATCATTGAAGCCAAAACGCTTGGTAAAGGTAAGTTGATTTCCACCCGCTTTGCTCACCTAAAGCTGTTGCATTCTGCTGTAGATCTTGGTTTGTGAGAAGACAGACTTGTATATTTTAATGTTATTGGCTTCAGAAACATTTCCAGTTGTGTCCATGCTGCAAGAGAAGAGGCTGTCACTGAGGGACTTGAGGCACGTACTGGCTGATATTCTTTCCTTATCTCTCTAATATTTTTTTTCTAAGATGGATTGGTGGATATTTGGGAAGGGAGTGTCTCCACTATCATAGGCTATAGCAATTCCAATGACTGCTATTGGCATAAGGAAATGGTTTCCTTTTCTGATGTAAGAATTCAGCTGTTTACTTGTCTGGATGTTGAAGGAAGACAGGGAGTATATTTATGTGTAGAGGAAATGGAGGCAATGTCTCATATCTGCTCCAAGCTGGTATTGCAGGAGCCATGCAGGTAGCACCCTTTGAACAGGATAAGTGTCAAAAATAAAGGAGAAATTTGCATAAGCTCTGCAAGGCACAAAAGCCAAGATTTGTGGAATTCCTAGCTAACTTAGCAAAAGGGTCCCATGGTCCCAGTTGCTGAAGGTAGTTCCACATTGCAAGTATGCATCAGGATTATGAGCAAATTTGGTAACAGACCTTCTTAAAGAGGCACTTTAGAAAGTCTTACCCCTAAGTCAACAGTGTAGAGTAGTATTGCACAATGCTCTGAAGATCACCTCATCTTCACTGGTTGTAAGAAATACTCTGACTTGGGAGAAGTTTCATAATAAAGATAGTTTACTTTGATAGGTACATCTGCCCTGCTTTATGCTATTCACCATGCCTGTGCTGTTGAAGATCTCCCAAGCATCACAGCAAGGTGGACATTTCATTTGACACTCAGTGGCATAAGACCTGGTACACAGTAGATGTGACTGGTTTGACTTGCTGAAGCTCAGAGGAGACTGCAGATCAGCTGTGTACATGCTGGGATTATCAGTAGTCAGGGAGAATGATCTGCTGACCTTAAAGAAAGGGACATTTAGAGAAGCGGAAGTTGAGTGTTCTAGATTTCTTTGCATTAAATGGACAGTTCATACATGCTTCAGATAACATCCAAACAATTCATGAGAAAGCAGATCTCCCGACCTTTTGAGTTTCTCTGGGGCTTGTTATAGATATCTGGAAACTACCTGTGTTACATTTACAGGCTGAACTAGGTACTGTGTGGTTTAGAATACAGAGATCATACTTATTCATGTGAGAGCTCCAGAAGCATCTCTGTTCAAACCTATTAACAGAGCCAATAGTTCATAATACACAGCAGGTATCACCAGTTTCTTTTAGATTCCTGTAGGATTTAAGAGAGTACATTTTGGTACATCTCGTCAAGGCACAAGAATGGCAAAAATACTCCCATTGGATAAGTTATCCTTTATTCTATAGAATAAAAAAGCACATTTAGTTAATTTTCATCACAGGTGTAAATTCCAATAGTTAAAATATTTTGTTTCTGCTAAGGAAATAATCAATAATACTTCTAAGTGCTCTACTGTAGATGGTCTACTCGCAGATGTCATTGTTGAGCCACTCTCCATCATCTATGAAAGGTCCTGGAGAACAGGAGAGGTGCCTGAGGACTGGAGGATAGCCAATGTCACTCCAGTCTTCAAAAAGGACAAGAAGGAGGACCCAGGGAACTACAGGTCGGCTAGTCTCACCTCCATTCCAGAAAGGTGATTAAACAATTCTGGGTGTCATCTCCAATCAAGTGGACGAAAAGAAGGTGATCAGGAGTACCCAGCATGGATTCACCAAGGGGAAATCATGAGTAATCAATCTGATAGCCTTCTATGACGGCATGACTGGCTGGGTAGATGAGGGGAGAGCAGTGGATGTTGTCTACCTTGACTTCAGCAAGGCTTTTGATACTGTCTCCCATAACGTCCTCATAGGGAAGCTCAGGAAGCGTGGGATGGATGAGTGGTGTCGTGGTTTAACCCGGCTGGCAACTAAGCACCACGCAGCTGCTCACTCACTCCCCCCCTCCCTCAGTGGGATGGGGGAGAGAATTGGGAAGGAGAAAAGGGTTAGAGCCGAGGGCTGAGATAAAGACAGTTCAATAAGAGAAAATAATAATAATAGTAATAATGAGAATGGTAACAAAATATACAGAATATACAAAACGAATGATGCACAATGCAATTGCTCACCACCCACCGACTGATGCCCAGCCCGTCCCGAGCAGCAATCACTCCCCGAGCCGCGATCAGTACCCGAGCAGCGATCAGTACCCGAACAGTGATCACTTTCCCCGCGACCGACCGACTGACTAAACCCCCCCCCCCAAGCATGACGTTATATGGTATGGAATAGCTCTTTGGACAGTTTGGGTCCTAGCTGTGCTGTACTCCCAGCTTGTTATGCACCTGGCCGAGCAGGAGAAGCTCAAAAAGTCCTTGAACAGTCTGAGCACTACTTGGCAACAACTAAAAACATCAGTGTGTTATCAACATTCTTCTAGCACTAAATCCAAAGCACAGCTTCTGTGAAGAAAATTAACTCTATCCCAGACGAAACCAGGACAAGTAGACAATGAGGTGGATTGGGAACTGATTGGTGGTGCAGAGTCTAGCTGGAGGCCAGTAGCTAGTGGGGTTCCCCAGGGCTCAGTACTCGGCCCGGTCTTGTTCAACATATTCATCAGTGACCTGGATGAGGGCACAGAGTGTACCCTCAGCAAGTTCACTGATAACAGAAAACTGGGAGGAGTGGCTGATAGACTGGAAGGTTGTGGTGCCATTCACTGGGACCTGGACAGGTGGGTTGGGGGAACAAGGGCAAGTGTCAGGTGCTGCACCTGGGGAGGTTGAACCCTGTGCACCAGTACAGGCTGGGGGCTGACCTGCTGGAAAGCAGCTCTGCCGAGAGGGACCTGGGAATCCTGGTGGATGACAAGCTGACCATGAGCCAGCAGTGTGCCCTTGTTGTCAAGAAGGCCAATGGCATCCTTGGGTGCATTAGGAGGAGTGTGGCCAGCAGGTCGAGGGAGGTTATCCTCCCCCTCTGCTCTGCCCTAGTGAGACTGCATCCTGAGCACTGTGTCCAGTTCTGGGCTCCCCAGTTCAAGACAGATGAGGAACTCCTAGAGAAAGTCCAGAGGAGGGCAACAAAGAAGATTAGCGGACTGGAGCATCTCCCCTATGAGGAAAGGCTGAGGGAGCTGGGCTTGTTTAGCTTGAAGAAGAGAAGACTGAGAGGGGATCTCATCAACACGTACAAATATCTTAAGGGTGGATGTTACGAGGACAGAGCCAGACTCTTCTCAGTGGTGCCCAGTGACAGGACAAGGGGCAATGGTCACAAACTGAAGCATAAGAGGTTCCAGCTGAATGTGAAGAAGAACTTCTTTACCTTGAGGGTGACAGAGCACTGGAACAGGCTGCCCAGGGGTGTTGTGGAATCTCCTTCTCTGGAGATATTCAAAGCCCGCCTGGATGATGTCCTGTGCAACCTGCTCTGGGTGAATGTGCTTTAGCAGTGGGATTGGACTAGATGATCTCCGGAGGTCCCTTCCAACCCTTGCTATTCTGTGTTTCTGTGAGTCTGTGATACTGTAGTATTTAATACAAATCACATTTATTGATGACCTATCTTGACCACCTACTGTCATTATTTCAATTCTGAGGTGCCACTTTTACTAGCATTACTCCTGTAATGCGTAGAACTATGAAAAATACTTTAATGTATATATCAACAGAAACCAACATTTGTTCCCAAAGCAGGACAAGTAAGTATAAATGTCATCCTTTTCTGAATGGAAATGTCTTAACTCAGAAATACAAATTTCAAAGTATATATTGTTTTCAAATATATCATGTGCAATGTCAACATTAATATTTTTTAAAAAGATTGATTTTTACTTGCAAGTTCTTCAGAGTTGGCATTTTCCACAAATGAAAGCCTCCATACTCTCAGACAAAATTGTGTTCAAATCCACTTCAACAGAAGACTAGAGCAGCAGTGGACAATTTTCAAGTGTATTTGTCTTTTCTGGTATTTCTACATGGTGTTCTGAACCCTTTTTTCTTTGTATAGCAGTGTGCAGGGGCACTTACTGATATAATGTGTCTGCAGTAGATTTACAAGTTGACTCATATCAATCCATGCAAACTGGCAAATCAGGTCCGTGCAGAGATGTATGGATAATTTTTTCTCATATTGATTTGAAAAACTGGGTTTGTGAGTCTGGCACAAAGTGTGAAAAAAACATTTCAGAAGGGTGGGGGAATATATAGAGATTGAGTTTAAATTAGGATTGTCCGAGGAATTATCCTTTTAATTTTATAATTTTGGGAGCCCTATATCTGTAATACTTAAATTAAACATTTTACTTGAAATATATCATTGCTTCTAGAACCACAGTTTTCAAAGGAACAAGAGCTCTTTGCTAGTATCAACACGACGAGGGTGAGGCTGAACCTGATAGGCTGGAATGATGGTGGCTGCCCCATCAACTCCTTCACCCTGGAGTACCGGCCATTTGGGACAACAGTCTGGACAACCGCTCAGCGGACATCCCTGTCGAAGTCCTACATACTGTATGACCTCCAGGAGGCAACCTGGTACGAACTGCAAATGAGAGTTTGCAATAGCGCTGGCTGTGCAGAGAAACAAGCCAAATTTGCAACACTCAATTATGATGGCAGTAAGTGTATCTTCTTATTTACGTGTCCAAGATACTGTTTTTACTTTAGCTTCTTATGTGGTTTTTTTGCTTGTCTGTCTTTCTTCCCCTCCCCCCCCTCCAAACCCCTTTTTGAATCTCCTAGCGATGCTGACAGAGGGGTAACAGTCTCAAAGCCATAAAATGCTTACTGATTTCATGACAATAGGCTGCCAGGCAGAAAAGAGGAATTGTTTATTTGTCCTCACCGAGGAAAATCTCCAGCATCAAAGACAATCAACCATGTGACACGTAACCATAGGACACTAGGTGTCATTAGTTCCAGTGGTCTCAGAAGCACTTGCTAGTATTTCACGCATCTCTTCCATGAAATTTTTGTCTTCCATACAATTTGTTCCCGCAGCCATTCGCAGCAGTGACTGGCCTCATTGTGATTCCATGCAACGTCCTTGTGACACAGCTCAAAACCTGTTATGTGACACAACGGAGCAGCTAACTAACTAGCTTGTCTTCCGGGAAAGCCTCCGGACAACATCCTCCAAGGGCGAAGCAATGGCAATGCTGTTATCCCTATTTACACACAGGGGAAAGTGAAACTAATAGCCATGACAGATGGCTCTGCCATGCCCAGCAGCAGGGCACAGGGGATGAAGGAGCTGTTGCATCCTGCCCTTCTGCCAGGGGTTACTGCCCACCCTGCAAAAGCCAGAACATGAGGGCAAGAGCAAACATGCCAATTTTTCAGTCGCTCCAGCTCGTATCCCAGCATATTTATTGAAAGTGATGGTGGCATGTGTGTGCTTCTGCTGACTCTGTAGTGGGAAACGGTCATATTTCTGGCAAAAAGGCAATACAGATGGCTTCAGATGGCAATCCCTTGAATTGCTCTAGTGTGAATTGGCAGAGTTTTTCTGAAGATATCCAGCATAAAATGTTGTTTTGTTGCCAGGGATATTGTGCTGTATTGTGCAATCGCTTGGTGACACCTGTACTGTTAGATTAAACAACAGGACTAGTGAACAAGTTCAAACAAAAACTGGTAATTGTCCAGCAACAGCCCCAAATCGTTAATTGTTCATAACTCTGTGTTGGTAACGCATCTCCCTGCCACAGTTTTGACCCCCACAAACCAGCATTCTCCAGGACAATACCCACGTACGGCACAGGGAAGAGCAAGCTACCGGGATCATTCCCAGTCAGAACTATGGGATATGAATCAGGCAGGGCTTAAAGCTCTGCACCTTACATGTCCTCTAATACTATCCCAGTCCTTGTGCTAGGTACTCATCAGTGGCAGACAATTAAAGACACATGTCCTCATGGCTCACCCTTTTGCAAATAGCGCATCCCCTCATGTTTTTCTGTGAAAATGTCATTTTGCTAAGCTGCCTCTCAGTCCTCACACTATTTCAGATACTCTAAAAAATTAAGAGAAAGATTTTGTCTCAGCATTTTGGAAACCAAGATCCAAGTAGTTATTATCCAAATGCTGCCAGCTCTTGCCAGGTAGACTTAGGATCCGTTTTACTGAGCAGTATAGATGTTGTCAATAATAACTGTATCAAATATTATGAATTAATTTCTTGCCGCTTTACTTAGCCTCTTTCTTTCCAGTATCTTTCTACAGGCAGCATGCAACTTTCAGTGATTTTTTTTTTCACATCCACAATTAATATTAGATATATATGACTGGGGCAAACAGTTGTAATCTATACCTTAAAATGAGATTATATGAAAATGTAGGTTCAGAGCCTTAAACTCAAACTGATAGCAGTGAAATCAATTGTATCCTTATGATGAACGGATTTGAAATGTTATCACATTCTGCCTTTTGGTTAGCTGCTGATTTCACACGCTGTGACCTGCATACCATTTGATTTTGTGTGTGGCTGTATGGCAACTTTAAAAGTGAGAAAATGAAACAATAAAAAATATTTGTAGCATTAAATTTCCTGGGCCACTCTTTCTGGTCAGCTAGAAAATTTCTCATTTACAGCATCAATGGTTTTGTTTGTCAAGCATGCTTTGCCAAGACTATGTTGTGCCTTAGAGAGGCAGCATGATGTCAAATACTGACCGCAAGGTTGAGAGAGGAAAACGTGGCTGGAAAAGAAAATTTCAGTTTTAAGGTTTTCTGAATTTGCTGTATTTGACGCAGAACTAAAATGATAAGTTTATTATTATTATTATTATTATCATAATCATCATCACCATCATTAATGAAAATGAAGATAGTCTATTCCCACATGAGGGATTTCATAGAAGAACTATTTCTGTTCTTCTAGAGCAAAATTTTCCCCTGCAGATTCCCAGCTCTCCATTCATTTGTTCCTTGGCAAGCTGCATAGGCTTAAGGTGCTTCAGAGTTGGAAAATATCATCTGATTAGAAATCAACATTTTCTATCAATACTTCATGCAGAATTTTTTGCTTTCATAGAAAGTGAATTTTTCATTTGCAGAAAGCATGCTGGTGGGAATTTTTGGCCAGCTCTGCTTTTGAGTGCTAACCCTATCTCTATCATTGATTCATCTTGTGTTGTGAGATTAGTGCCTTCCAGCTTCTAGAGGTCACAACTCCCTTTGGATAAGACAGATACAAGGATAGTACTTTGAAGATTAGATAATACATGTATGAAAATTCCAGGATACCAAATGCTAAGAACAAACTTAGGAGCTTTAGCAGTCTTAAGATAAAGCCTTTGTAAACTTTGTAGAAATCGTTGAGTTACGTGGTCTTGCAGTCATTTTGTTTGGACTGCAGTAGCTGATCATTATCTGTGATACAGCTCCTGAGAAATATCAAGGCTAAGTATGCTTTACCTTAGATCTCTTCATGGTGAATTAGGCCAAAAGGTTAATGACAGACCTGCGTGCAACTTTTTGCTTTCCATTTATAGATATTTCAGCTAACCATTTTCAGCTTACAGATTTTTTGACCTTCCTGCCCCTTGTTTTTCAGAACATTTGCACTCAGTAGTTAAGGAGATATTTTTAGCAATGTGCAGCTGTAGCATGTAGTGCTGCAAAGGAACTTCCTGACTCAGAGATCAGCTACTCAGTAGCCCTGACATTAAATCAGATTGGCTTGGTAGCTGCTCTAAACTATGCTAATTGATTCTAGCCCACCAGGGGACTTCCTACCGTGAAGAACAGTTAGGACACAGGAAAAGACTTGGTAGTCCTAAAGTCACGAGCTGCAATGGGAGATACTGGAAGGGCTGCAACATAGGGGAAAATGGGTTCAGAGACATTCAGATTGCAACTTCTATCAAGCACCAGTACAGCAGGCTAACAAAGGGCAACAGTGAATTGACCTGGAAAAAACACCCCTCCCAACTGGTCTGGGGCTTTGTTCTGAGAAAAGCTTTGACTATTCCACACCTAGCCAACACCTAGAATGACAACAAATGTTGAAACGGTGTTTTCTCAATGGATAGCTGGTTTAGTTTTTAGTAATTCTAATACAATTGCTGAATATCTACAAATGGATTATGTGAAGGATATATAAACTTGCAGTATTTTTTTTTTTTTTAAATTAAGCTTGTACTGCCTGTATATAGTGTTACAAGGTTTACACTTTTCTTGGAAGAGTTACGAGAAAATGATAATCACTTACCTAAACACTTAAGGTTTAACTGAAATTTAGACCACTCTTAATTTCATTTGCATTGAAGCATTAAGGAGAGCAAGATATAATTTTACGTAATATTGAAACCAACAGTCCTTAGCCAGTGGTCTATGTGACTTTAATTCAGAGCAAAATTTGGCCCTCTAGTATTCAGGAGGGTTTAGAAGGATTTAGAGATAGTTATTAGTATTACCTTCAGGAGCTTGAAGTTCTTTCAATTTCTTAAGCTAATCATTTTCTTTGTCTTTAGTGTAGTGAAAACACTGTAGCTCAGTTAAGACAGGATGAAAAAATCCTGCTCTGTGTTTATTCTAAGAAATGGAAAATTAGAAAAAGAAGGAAAATTGTGGGGAAGAACTGCAATGGAACAGTAGAAAAATATTCAAAATGCAATTGTAAGAAAATAAATTTTCTGAAGTACCTGATATAGGTTTGGATGGTTGTAGCTTTTCTGTTTATCTCCATCCCTTTAGGGAACTACTTTTCTCATTATATGCAACTCAAATAGCTCTGCTGAAAAACCATGGAATTCTACATTTTCTCTGTGGTTATGGAACTTACATTGTACTGCATCATATCACATTTATTTTTTTCTGATACTGTATGGTACATAACGAGATATAACTATATTACACAATGCAGCAATTAAAATGTAAAAAAGGATGTGCCTGTTTTCCTATCTCACCCTCCTAACCTTTTAGCAACTAAGTAGCCACTTTTATGTTTCAGTAGCTGGTTAAAATTGAATAGCTTCCATCAAAAGTCACCACAGTTCACAATACTTGAGTGTTTCTACCCATTTCAAACAAATCTGCATTTTATAGCCTCATTTGTGGCTGCATTCAGCAGTTTAATAGTAATCAGGAAATGAGTGAGAAGCCTTCCATGACTAAACAGCCTTCCAAAGAAAATGCTGCATTCTTCTCACGTCCTTTGGAAGTAAAGAAAAAAAAAGAATTGAAAAGTTCAGGTATTATGTATCACCAGGCAGCCAGGTATATTCAAAATGCAAATATGTCCCAAAATGAAAAAGTGAGCTGCCTGCCACTGCCAGTAGTTTGTACATTCATTTTCCTCGTTTCACTCTCAAATTTGATTGTTTCTATCCAGCGTTACTCTCCTGTTTTATTGATGAGTGCAATGTCAGACACTCTTTAGCAAATTAGCATCAGTTTGGCTATCTGCATTTCAGATCAATATCACTGCTGTACCCCTAAGATGTGGTATAAGAATGATTCTGTGCAAAGGACTCATCTGATGTATGTAGCACAAAATGAGCCTTGTCAAATATGTTCCTCACAAAGAAAAGCCTAGCAGAAAGTAAGAATATGTCACAGCAGTACTATTTTCCTGTAGTAAGGAGGAATGTACATAGGTAGTAATTCTGAGATCTCTTACAGCTTTGTAATGATTTAATGTGACTTAAAATTAATTGTAGTATTTGACTGTATAATGGGCATGGTTTTCTTTCATCAATGAATGCACCTCTTCTTGATTTCTGATATTCAATGAGTCTCTGCAGCCAGTACCTCATTACCAGTGTGACTGGTTACGTCTGCATGGCCATTACA
Organism: Gorsachius magnificus; assembly: GCA_034008185.1. Taxonomy (NCBI): domain Eukaryota; kingdom Metazoa; phylum Chordata; class Aves; order Pelecaniformes; family Ardeidae; genus Gorsachius; species Gorsachius magnificus. Next base: position 99,575,555 of record CM067081.1, read on the forward strand.
CATGCAGACATAGCATCCACCCTGAACATGACAAACTCCTTATTAATGTTCTGCATGCAGCTGAAGCATATAACATGCCATATTCCCTGAGAACTCAATCTTTTGTCTTCATTAATAGGCATCTAATATCATGACACTGTTTCCAGGTACAATCCCTCCACTCATTAAGTCAGTTGTGCAAAGTGAGGAAGGGCTGGCAACCAACGAAGGGCTAAAGATGCTGGTGACCATTTCCTGTATCTTGGTTGGGGTCTTGCTGCTTTTTGTGATGCTGCTGATTGTGCGGAGGAGGAGGAGGGAGCAGAGACTGAAGAGGCTGCGAGGTAAGACGAGAGCTGTGGCGCTTATTTCTGCATATGCATACTCCCTGAAAAGGAAAGTATGAGTGGGGCTGCACATAACCCAACTTTTCAATCCCCAGTTGGTGTCATTTGCCTGCAGTGCGTAACAGATAAGAGGAAATAAAATACATCTGTTTTCTACAGAATTTCCTTCTTTTTCATTTGGTAGCAAGTTTCTAAAAAACGACTCTTGTATCCATTGTTTTTATTTTGCATGGGGGAAAGGAAAATAGTTCTCGTGCTGGTGTTTGTTTTCCTTTTTTTCTTGTTTGTTTCCTTTGTGAATGGTCTCGATAACATAAAATCCTATTTTTTTTGAAGGGTAAAATCAGGTGTTCTGAAGATGGGGGGATTTCTGTTTTCCAGCAGATGCAAATCACAGTTCCTGAATTATAAAATGAAAGTAGCCACATGTTAGTAGGCTAGAAAGCACAACCAGATATTCTCCACAACTTTTTCTCTATGATGTTTTATAACAGAACTATTACAACAATGCTTCATTGTTCACTGACCTTTCATTGTCGCTGATCTGTACTTTTCTCTAATCCTTATTCAAATTCAGGAGTTTGCTATGTGAATAAGTTTTAGATGTGTGAATTCATTCAGCTCTATCAATCTTCTAGGAAATACTCCTGTCTGAGCCACAGACTGGTTTTTGACTCTTGCAGCCTGCCACTTCTGCACTTAGGCCTGTAGGTTTTGCACTAGCACAAAACAGCAGACCTTACACTGAAGGTAGTTGGGAAAAAGCCTTTCAAATCACACACTGAATAAACAGCAAAGTGATTTATCATCTGCAAAAATAATCATTTCCAAGAGCCACCAAATTGGTTATTTGTATTTTAACCAAAATATGATCATGGTATATGATAAAACCAGGGCCAACCATGTGTATTCCACCTCACCTTAGCATCTACTCATCTCTCTTTTGGGTCTCATTTTGTCTTTTGTGACAACATTTTGAGTGCTTTTGCAAAAAAAAAAAAAAGAAAAAAAAAAAGAAAAAAAAAGACAGATACAGGGCTCTTGGGCATGGGCAAATTTATAGATCAAAGAGGACAACTAGCCTTATGGTTCATACAAAGCTCTGGAAATCAGGGCATCCGGATGTGTTAGCTTGTATAATAACTTTCTTATTCAAAATCTTTCAAGTCATTTACCTCTGTGCAGTTTTTTTATCAAAAAAGTGGTGGGTTAAGGGTGAAGAAAAAGTCGTCTTATCTGTGGCATTCCATCTGGTAATGAGCAGGATATTTTGAGCTCCCTGGCTCCAGAAAATAATGGTTATGCACACCTAGTTTTTCATGGTTAATTTACAAGTATTCATAGATTCTTGAGTTACAGTCCCTTAAGGAAGGTTGCTGATGACTGGCCAGTAGGGCTTTTGCATAACATAAGACTTCTCTGAATTATTTCCTCTCAGAATATAGGTATTTAGAAAAATATCTGATCCTCACTTAAACATAGGCAGTGACAAAGAATTCATCAGTACTTTTGATAAAAGTTGTCAGTATTTAACTATGATTTCTGTAAAAGTTGCGTCTCACTTCTTATCTGAATTTGTAAAGCTACAGCTAGTCATCCCAGCCATCTGGTCCTGTTATACTCTATCTGCTGTACAGGGACTGAAGGTCTCTTTTGTACCATATATTCAGCCTCTGAGGATATTCCTTTTACATGGTGGTAACCAAGTAATTTCTTAATGTTTTCATTGGTAAATGAAACAGATGAATCCTCTTTAATTTTTCTCTGTAGTTTTCCCTATAATTTATTAATTGCAAGGCTTTTAGCTGGTCCCTTTGCAGTCTTTAGGTAGCTTTCCTCATCTGTGTATGCTAGAAATTAACACAGTATTCCAGCAACAGGCATATCAGCATCAGATAGAGAGGTAACAGCCTTTCTTCTTTCCCTTTATGGTCTTTTGCCTCTACCTGCAAGGATCACCTTTTTGGGTACAGCATCATTTTAAGTTTGCCTTTACCATTTTATCCACTGCAATCATCTGACAATTCTCTGGTTACAGAGCAACAGGATAATATTCTCCTTTGTACAGCTATGGCTTGTATTCTTGATATATGATCTTATACTAATACAGATACATTGCTAGCTTGTGGACAGCCTACCTGGTGATCCAGACTGTTAAACCTTAGTGACACGGCGTTTTCATTATATTTTAGCTACCTAATTCTTGTGTCTTTTTCAAACTTTTATGAGATATTATTTCATTTACTCCAGACCACTGGTAAAAGTACCAATGGTGTGATGTCCCATGGTGCATGATGAAAAGAAATACTAAAGAATGAATCTTTTCTTAAAATTGTACTTTGACTATGTTGAAACCCATGTAAAATGGCTGCAGGGTTATTTTTTTGCATCATGCTACCAAAACTTTGCTCTAGAGAAATATAAATGTAATATTTTAATGTTAATGAATTGTATCTCAGTGAGAGTTTTTTCAATGTCATCAATTCTCGGTGAATTTTAATCTCATTTTGAAAAAATTAACTTTGACGTGGCTGATTGACCACAAGCCTATATTTATTGGCCTCAATTATTCCATCTCCTTTAATTCATTTCACCAAGCTTAATTCCATCTTTTTCATCATTTTGCTCATTGCCGAGATCAGATTGATAGGACTTCAGAAATTCAGATTTTTTCTGTTCATTCTTTTTGAAGACTGATCCAGTGTTAGCCATTTTCTGCTCTTCTGGAGGTTACTTCAATATCTAAAACTCATACTGACAATCAGTATTGCTGTTCCAGAGAACCCCTTAGTAAGTTCTCTAAGAAAAAATCCTGTGTGCAAGTTTTACTGATCTCCTAACTAAAAAAAAAATGTTTTGCTCTAGTAGCTGTTGTGTTCAACTTTCATCTGAATTAGTTTTGAAATTGGAATCCTGTCATTATCACTTGATGTGTATCACCTGATGGGGTTTCTTTGAGGCACAGGACTCATTTTTCCTAATTCATGATTCCGCCATCGACTTTCCGCTAGTCTACATCAGAAATAATAGTTTCCACAGTGGGACCTTCTAAGAGAATTTATACAAGTTACAAATGTAATTCTTGATTTTGTGGCTCCAGGAGATGTGTTTTCTTTGAACCTCCTTGACAAAGAGGAGTGGGAATTGCAGATTTATTTGCAGTACATTCTGCATGCAAACATTTGTATCTCTGCTTGTAGACAACAGGTTTGTGGTTCCAGTTTCTGTGGGGTAAAATGTAGCATAAGAGCAGCAGTTTCTCCATTCTTAATCTTTTTACTGTTTGTTTTAGCATGTAGTGACAAGTAAGCCTTTGTCTTCTTCCTGTATCACCCCCAGTATGATTTATTTCTCCAGGACTACTCAGCTTAGAAAGAAAGCATAGTTTTCAGCAAAGCCCTGATTTTTGCCCAGTTTAGTAGTTCCACAGGTCAGGTCACAAGAAGTTCAATGGACTGCTGGAGTTCATGCAGCCATTCAGTAGGTCAGCTTATATTATAACAGAGAAACCTGATGACTTACCACTCTTTCTCCTTACTATTAACCTAGCTCCACGACTACTGTAATAGTTTTCTCTTTGTCTTTAAATCCAACTCACCTTAATCCAAGCAGAAAGTGTCAGCACGGCATGCTAGTTCAGAAGTGGCAGCATGCAATTTAAAGCTGTATCATGGCCCCTGATTTCCCAGGGGGCAAGCCAAATGAATTTGAAAAGGCGGCTGCCCCAGCAAATGGAAGTGCGGGCTGTCGCTGGGCCGGTACCTGTCAGCACAGTCATGCGTCAAACCCACGGTGAGGAGCAGTTTGTCTTTTTCACTAAGGCATGGGGTGATGCTTGGCTGGAGTGGGAGATCACCTCCTTCACTCTGTCATTCATGGCCTCCCCAAGCCCTGTTTTTCCCACCGGAAAGCTGGGAGATAGGACACTGGCAAGGTTACTGAGCCATTTTATGAAGTATTCTCAATTTACTGATCAAAAGTGTAATGTAGGAAATACACATCACAATCTGTAGTCTATACTAATTCATTTGTGTAACTAGCATTTCTCCTGTACCTGATGTTTTGGACACACTGCTATCATATTCAGTTGCTTTTAAGCTCTAGGTTTTGCTTTGACAGCTACGTAAGATCCCTTATCTTCTTGGGACATTTGTTTTGGTCCAAACCTACACTAACCTGTGTTCCCAGTACAGCCATCATTAAGTACAGTAATGCTGCTGACCATTGTAACAATGCTTGAAAAATTAGGACATGTAAACCCTGCTGATGGAGTCACTTTTTTTTCTACAGTACTTCCTCCTGCAGCTTTTGACACATAACATGATCTTACATGAGGCCTCATATTATTTTGACTGAAGATGCACAATCTCCTTTGCATCTCTTTGACCAAGAATACAGATATGTTAATGAGCATTTGAATGTGTGCCACATACATTTAATGGTGAGAACGCAACATTTTTTTCCAGATCCAACATGGAACACAGCTATATGCTGTGCAGCACCTGAGAACACGTGAGGGACATTTAATCCTGGTAAAATTTAATCCTGGAACATTTAATCCTGGTAATCAAATCTATAAAGCAAACTGAATGACATTGGGCCAAGCAACCTTCAACTTTGTCCCTTCAGCTTTTCTTTAGTTGTGAATTCCTTGCACAAATATCCATAGTCTTCACTTGAGGAGGCAGCAATTGCTTCACAAAACCTGCTAGATGAATGAAAACAATATTTACATATTAAAATCACCCTTATTATATGTACCAGAGGGGGAATGTGTGGATCATCTCTTCCTGATCCTAGTGCTGCTAGAATAAAAAGAAGCATCATAAAGTTTGCTGAAAAAAACATGACTTGGAAGCAGAGCTTCATTATTTTTTTTATTCTTCAAAAGAACTGGATCCCTTCCTGTGTCCTTAGAAGCCGCTAGCAAAGCTCTCTCTGACATCATTTGGGAGCAGCAGCAGTGGTAGTTTGGTTTATGACTGATGATAAAGACATTCTCACCTACTATATAGCACCACTTACGAGAGTGGTAACAGCAAAAGGCAAACCCAAACAAAGTGAAAAATGAAGTCTGAGTGCTAAATGGAGCACTGTTTGGATTAGATGGGACATCTCGTATGAAGAGTCCTTCCCTCCACCAGGAATCTGCCATGCTTTGTGCTGAAAAGAGATAGGGGAATGTTAAAAATAAAGGAGGGGAGCAAACAGGCCTAGAGGAAGTAGAGAATATCAGTTTCTCCAGTAGTAGGTGAGGAATGAATAAAGCTTAAGGCAGGCAAGCTGGCACAGTGTCAGAGAAACAGAATGTAGGAAGTGGATGGAAGGGATTAATTGTTGAGGGTTTTTTATGAATAAAAAGAGCCCTTTGTCCATTCCTTTTAAAAATGAATACAAATATAACCTGCGTAATACATTAAGATGGTGGTTTGTTTCTGCCTGCATCCTCTGGATTTTAAGGGCAGAATATTAATAGGATCACAAGCAAGGAAATTGTTGTAGGTATAGGAGACCCAAGAGGTGATTAAGGAATAAAAAAGGTGAAATGGAGAAAACAAAGTCAAATTCAGTAAATGTCTTGGCAGATAGATTTACAAGCAGCAGATAGAAGAAGAAATCTAAAGTTTCAGATAATAGGAGAGTTGCTTGAAAACTTAGAACTTGGAATTGTTTTCTTCTCAAATTTGCTTCACTTGGTTGCACAAAAGGCTGCTTTGTTGCTGTGTGATACACTTAGGGACTCTGGAGTCAGCATTTTTAAGCGAGTTTGTTCAGCAGCAGACTGCAGGAGAACAAAGCATAGCTGTCTACTTTTGCTGAATAATACTACAGAAATTATTATATTACATTGAAAAAGTGAACCAACCTTCAGCTGTGTCTTTTCATCTGATAAGTACCAGAATAATTAGATTCCCAAAGGATTTTAAGCTAATAAGAACAGCAATGACAACAACAGGAGGAATATTTCTCCTTCAGCAGCGCCTCATTCTGCAGGGCTGATCCATGTGGGAATAAGCCACCTCCTGTTCTGTGTATAGACTGTCCTCTGAAGATCCAGTAGTAGTTTTGAATTATTGCTAGTGGAAAAGCATTCATATTTGAGTACAACCAAACAAGTTGACTCCCTAGATACTTCCCTTGCTCAGACCCACATGAGTTCAGGTTTGGTTTGGAAATGGCAGGTTGGCAACTGCTCATCCAGCTTGGCTTTGGCCCCTGTCCAGAGATGGATGACAACCTTTCTGTCTTCTTGCCTTTTCTTCTTTCCTCACCTGTTCACTTGCTAACCGTGACATGAAGGAACAGAGATCCCCTTTATTTGTTAAACTGTGCCTACTTCTAATAAGTTTCTGTAGTTTTTTCCAGTTAAGCCAATGGTAGCTTGTACTTCCCTAAGGATCTTTGGTGCTATTGAGGAACTAAACAGGGCTGTCTGGGGCAGAAATGCAGTTTCAGCAGAAGTACGGACTTTTAGAGATTATTTTATTCTTGCCACTGATCTGAGAAAGAGCAGTGGTCCTACAGATGGCTGATTGAAATAACTTACTTGCTAATAATCCATCTATCAAAAAGATTTTCATTTGTGATGACATTTCTTCTATTTGCTTCTAGATGCAAAGAGTTTGGCTGAAATGCTTATGAGGTAAGAATAGATTTAATGTTTTTAAATTGAAAAATGTCTGTCAACTGTGGCATCATATTTAAAAATTATTACAGGGACAAACAGAGAAGTAAACCTTCTATTCCTAAATCCTTTTTCAAAACATACCGTTTGACTGTTTGTTAAGAGCTAGGACACATTGTTGGTTAGAAATGGGTGAAAAAGGACAATTTGTGGACAGTGTCTGTGAGGGAATACAGTGGTAAAAACCTGAGAACCCTTGTGTTAGTAGATTAAATTACAGAATTTATGTAGGTCCATTTGCACATTTTTCCTATTCAGAAAAAAGTTTTCATAATATGTACCAAAGTAATTGCTCTTCAGAGATCATCTGATTGAAGGCAATAGGTGCCTGGGTGCAAATATGTCTAAACTTTACAGTCATATTTGTGTAATTCACTATTGCTAGCTGCTAATATCCAAAAGTATAGAAGAGCAGGTAAATCCATTTATTATTTTTCAGTTCTGTTCCATCACCACAGCATCCAGAAATCTAATTCAGTTGTTGAATTGCAACAGAATTACTATTCCAGCACTGCAATTCTTTCAGAGATGGAAATTTCATATCTTCAATGTTTATTGTTTTGTCTGGGGAAAATATTGAACTTTAAAACTGCTGCATATATTTGAAAATGGGCTCACCAAGGGATTAATTTTAAGTTCAAATGAGTTTGGGTTTTCTAGAGAATCTTTTTATTTTTAAGCAACAAATTTGAGAATGTCATAAATATTTTACCAGGTGAACCGTACTCTAAAATTCCTCTCCTGTGGTAAACTTCACCCGCTATTGTAAGAATATAGTTACCAAAGACATAGTGACAGATGGTTTTAGTGCAAACTCAGCTCTAAGCCATCGGTCTGCAAATACATCTGAATAGTCCCATTGACATTAACAAGACTGGTCATGCAGGCCAGGTCATACCCTTCCTATCTGCCAGTTAGAAACCCCTGCTAGCAGCAGATTGCAGGTTTAAGCAACTTCAGGAAGATGTGCCCTGATATTTTTTGGTGTCACAGAAAACAGCACAGATGAGCATATGCAGCAAGTCTGTTCCCTAAAGAAACCCAGCACAGACTGGCTGAAAGTTCTGGACAAAGATATTCAGTCTCAGTGACAACCACACATAACACCTCTGCAGAACTGGTAAACCTCTCCCTTAACCCTGGTCAGCTTCACTAGTCCTGTCGCCGCCTCTGCAGGGCCACTTTGGAGTCCCACTCCTCTGATGCTTAGAAAACTTTATCAAACTGCCAACAAAAGTGCCTAGTTTTGACCCATTTTTTCTCTGCCAATGTTGACCTTCAAATTAAAGAGCTTCTCTTGCCCTCGCCACCTGATGCACTCAGAGAGCAGTCAGGTCCCTTCCCAGACTTTAGTCCAGAGTTGTTTTTCCAGGTAACTCATCTGCCACTGTTTCACTTCTTTTCCTTTCACCAGCATTGAAATACGATGATCAAGTCAGTTTCTCCCATCTCATGTATTAACAAATAATCTTGGTTTCATTAAATATTCATATTTTATATTTCTCTTCTGAAATCGTGAACAAAGGCAAATGGCTATTAAAACGGGACTTTAGAGGAAGTAGGGGATATAGGCCTACACCTGCAGATGCATCATAACTTGGAGCTCTCAAAGTGATGCTGTTTTGGGGAGTCTGCTTTCTACAGGCTAAATATTCTGTCATTTGTAATAAATCCGTGAAATACCACCAACCAAAACCTGAGTTACCCGCCATCACTAGATGTTCCTGAAGATTTCGCATGTTAATAATCAAAAGATAATTAGCCCTCTCCAAAGCAACAGTCACATATTATAAAGCTCCTGATATTTTATATCTTTTAGATTTCACCAAAATCTGCTATTGATACAAATATAAAGAAAGAGGGTATGCTGTGGGCTGTGCCTTGCTTTTTAAGTATTGAACAGAGAGCAGAAAAGATGATTCCCTGCTTGGTAGGAAGGTGTGAGGGATGGAGAGAGCTTTGTGTATCTTTCCCTTTGAGGAGATTTTTATGAGCGTGTGTAAAGCGGATTAAGAATGGAGCTTTAGTCTTTGAGCGTCGCTGGCTTTGGCTGTGTAAGTCAAACGTCTGGGGAGCAGGATAAGCCCCAGAAGTGAGCAGTTTAATGAGAGCTGCACCACTTGTTGCTGACACCTTAAACTTGCAAATAAAAATCCCTGCTACTGTACAATCACAGCTTTTTTATATTTCTTTTGGCTGAAAGTGTTGGTCCAGCCAACTTCATCATAACGGTTCACTGTGAATGAGTATAGCAATTGACTGAGATTTCTAATTTTGAACACAAGGTGAGGAATCTTTTGTCCCCAAGTGTTTCTCTGTCAGGTTTATTACTTACAAGATTTAGTTTTCCATATATTTTTACAACAACCAGCTTAGACATCAGGAAATCATGAGGTGGCCTGACTCTCTGCCGAGGACCCAGAACGACTTTGGGTTTACAGAGCACCATATTTAATCCCTTTGCATAACTAGCTTCATAGGTTTAACTCTCTACTGTGCATAGAGGACTTTTTTTATTAAAGATTCACAAAGGTTATTTAAAAGAGGGTATTCTTTTAACTATGCACACTCTTTCAAAATACCTTGTACATTGTACTTCCTCTGGAAAGACCCATTTATCCACAGACTGTACATAAAAGCGGTGCTCAATCAGACCCAAAGGCCCACGTACCCAAGTATCTGTCTTTCATAGTTGCCAAAAGCAAGTCCAGTAAGGACGAGGAGAGAGATCAAACAAAACAAGGCATAACACTTGAGCATAGTAGGGAATTTTCCTGCCTATAGAGAGGCCTGGGTTCCAGTTCTGGCTTGAAGGACTTTCCATGTATTTTGCATAAAGCTATCCCTGGAGCCAAGAATGGGTTTCAGAATTCAGCAATATTGAATATTGAATTATTATCAGCAATATAACTGAAAACCTGGGAACTGCCCTCCTGCTCCCTGTGGTCCAGACAATACTTCCTGTGCAGCTGAGTACTTTGCAATAGTAGGAATATAGAGCGTTAGTACTGCAGAATTGCTTCTAGCTCTCACTGGGATTCTGAGGCCTGCATTCTCTGAGGTAGATCTCTGGTTTGATCCCTTTGAGTCCTGCATCCCTGGTGAGCAGAGGAGAGGTACAATGATGCAATTATTAGACTCAATTATGTATTGCACAGATTCTATATGTATTTGCACGTATCCTGTCATTAGTGGATTATTGATTATTGATTTAAATTGGACCTCAGAAATACAGTTTCCTACTTGATTGCAGGTTTGCTCCATGATCTGGGACAAGCCCAAACTAGTTCAGCTTTTCAAGGGCATGTGTTCAAGCATATTTGGCATGCAGATAATATATTAGTCTCTGATTCTCTTAACATTTCAGCAGCTTGAGTAGAAACCAATAGGAGAGTGGCATCTAACCCATGTAGAGATTTTGCAGAGACTTTGGGAACATCAGTGTGGAATTTATCTGCATTTTAGGATCCTAAATGTCTTTGAAAATTTATGTGTTTAATAAGACACTGTAACCACCATTCTCCACTGATTGTATACGGAGAAAATTCTGGCAGCCCTTGGGTAGCTCTCCTGATATTTCACTTCCTTAATGATTAAATGAGGCACCAGCTGTAGGCTGTTTGAATGCATTTCAGCTATCCACCTGTACGTGATGGCAACAGTACCAGCTAACCACCCAGGTGAAGACAGAGATGATAAAGTTTGAGATGCATAGATAGTGTTAATGCTGGGGACCATAAGAACAGGGAAAGCCAGAAGGTGAGAATCAGTCAGAGAGGTGAACCTGTGTGCCTTGAGGATCTCACTCGTGGATTCAGAGCAATTACTGACCATGTGACAAGGAAATTCCTCCTAAAAAGGACTCTAGGAGAATCTCCAAACCTGCAACAGTTAGGTCTTGCTCACACAGAGACACAGCAGGAAGTTAAGGCAAATTGTCTAGAGATGTAGGTTCATCACACATGCTTTAATCTCCTACGTAGAGGCCCATGCTTGGGGAAGAAGTGAGCTTATCACCAAGCAGCTTAATAGTCCTCTGCTGATTCTATTAACAACAATAATTCATTGGCAAAGGAGAATTAAACCAAGTGATCTACAGCTATTTTACACTAGAAAATGCGATTCCACGTTGATTTTAAAGCTTTTTGAAGTGTGATCATACTACTGGTTGATTTGTCTTCACTTTCCTCAGCCTCTCTGCGTAAAGAAGTATTTGTGAATATTTCCTCCCCTCCAAAGGGGCAAGGGGCAAAGGACAAAAAGTTCCTGGGTTTTTAGTGCAGTCTGAACGTTTCTTGGCGCAAGCTCTGTAGTAGAGATGATCATAGCTTTTTTGTTTGTAGCAGTTTTACTATCCATTTTCATTTGCTTTCAGTAGACAGCTCATTTAAGAAGTCATTTTCTGGTACACAAACTTCAAAATGAAATTGTTTCAATTTGCATGATGATAGAATAATTGTTTTATGTTCTTTTTTAGAATATTGCATCAATCAATTAGAAATAACCCATGAATGTAAACAAGATTTGCAATTTTAGTCTTGGAAGATCAATGGGACTGAAACCTATATTTATTTTATGCAATATATTAATGGAATCCCTACTTTTTAATTTGCTTTGTCATTTATCAATTCTAGTGATATTTGGAATTTATCTAATGAAAAATGTTGAAAAGTTAAAAAAATAATTAGAAATTACTCAAGACATCCTTTTCCTACCAACCTGTTTGATCAGCTGTGTGTTTCTTTACTCATATTCATGAGGAATGAAAGAAAAGGTCCATCTCACAAAGTGTTTTTACTAATTCCATTATATGACAATACTGGAAGAAAACTACATGACATTTTTAGGAGATGCCTACTGATAAAGAATAGACCAAATCCCTCAACACTGTGCATTCATCCAACTCCCTGTCATGTACAATAAATTAATACCATACACTTGTTCTGAAGAGAGGGAAATAAGATGTATGAGTATTTTGCTGTTTATGGTTATATTAGTTTTTGTTTGAGTTGGACAGATTTAAAATGAGGAAGTTTGAAAGTATGTTTTCATTTAGGGTAAATGTTAATGTGTCCACTTCTCTTTTGTTTTTAGCAAGAACACCAGGACATCAGATACACTTAATAAGCAGCAGCAAACACTGAGGATGCACATAGACATTCCCAGAGCACAGCTTCTAATTGAGGAGAGGGACACGATGGAGACCATTGGTAAACTCTTGTTGGGCTTGTTTTCACTGGTTAATGTAACAGACACTTTAGGTAGACCTCCTTTACCCCACAGCTTTTCCCCACTGCACACATCAAGAAAAAAGAGCTACAAAGTAATTTCCCACACTTGAAAAATGAACTGATTTTTTTTTTCTCCCCTTTGAGTAATTTTCCACTTTAAGTAATCTCAGTACAGTATTTAAAATAATGCAGGACATTAGGAAAATGAAGCTGGTGGAAAGAGCTGCTTCAATAAAATACAAATGAAGACCGGCAGTTTTATGATTTTCATTTTGATTTCTCTTTTGGCTTTGATTAGACAGTTGGATCACTGGCATCACTTATAATGAAAATGAAATTCTGAAACTACAATATCAGTATTTAAAGATTTGCAACAGCCAACTCCTCAAACTTACACAGTGCATATGGTATCCACCTGTTCATAGCAAATGACACTTCAACATTTTGATCAGTTTTCAGTTTTTGTGTATCTATGCAAAATTCAAATCTAAACTGTTTCACACAATAGAAAACAAGATTTCTCATGTGGCTGGCATATAGCTGAACTGTCATGAAACACAGAATTTTTGGGTGTAAGGGTGTTTTTTTCCAAATAATTTAAACGCAAGATGCCTGAAATCTCAACAGAATAAAAATACAACCTGATCTCATGACTGTATGGGTACACACCGTGGCAAGACCCTCCAGAACGACTGATCTGGTTAGACTTCTAACTTTTTGGTAACAAAACCTGTGTAGAAGAAGCCCGTGATGGCTGTGAACATAACAGCATCCCAGGGATGGTATAGCCCAGAAAGGAAAGCTCTACAAGCTGGAAGCAACATCTCTGCTTCTCCTATCCATGCCCGCTCTGGGGAGGGACAAGCTGCTTTAGCCCCGCACCCTGTCAGGCTTGCTGTCTGTCTGGCATGGGGGTGTGTGTGGGGGGGTGGCCTCAGGGGACATTTCACAGTTTGTGCTGCAGATCTGAAAATGAGACCTATGCTTCACTTGAAATACAGATATTTTTTTTTTAATCCTGGTTTGAGCTTCCCAAAATTTGCCTCAGTGATGCAGTCTTTTGTGAGACGCTTCTTCCTAAAGACAGTTTTTACTTTTGAGTTACAGTTGCTGAGCAATAGGGGGTTATAGTGGGGATGCCATTAGTGCCTTAACTGTAGCAATGCCATCAGTGCCTTGGTAATAGACAGCTCTCCACACAGCACTCAGAATAAGCAGGCACTTTGGCAGTCTTTGACGTAGTTTACTGCCAAGATGCTTTATTCCCAACCTGAATAAGAGCTCATCTTTTGCCAGAGACAGAGTAATTTGATTTCATAACGCTCATTCTATTTATGGCCTTCTTTGGGTAAAAAATGCTAGTTGTGTTATTGTGCAGAACTGTTCATCCTTAATGGTGTCTTGTCAAGTTAAAAAAAAAAAACCACAAAACCCAGGAATGCTTAGAAGAAGCGGATCAACTTCTGCTGACTAGTAAATGTGTGGAAGCCGCACTTCTGCCAGTCCCCTTAGAAATACATTACAAAGCTATATAGCATAGCATAGCATAGCAGGAACTTCTTGTGGCTTTATTACTGTTAGGAAGGGATAAAAAGACTGTAAAGAATGCAAAAGAAAGTCTGATAGGATGTTCTGCAAGCACAGAGTCGGTGGAAGATTTATTGCTATTAAACCTTCCACAGTCAAGTGGACCAGATTCCTCTTTGGAGCAAAATAAATACAATACAGAGATCACAACTGACAAAAAAATTAAGTGCTGCATAGCAGTGGCTTTCTGCAGGGATCAGGGTCTGTGTAGAAATTAAGTGCATATATCCTACCCCACAGGGAAGCAATAGGCAGCAGAACCATACAGCAGTACAGGTCAGTGCTCAGCTTTTTTTCCCCATCCTTCCCAAGTTCAGGCTTCACCTCACACTTTTCTTTGCAGCTGCAGGAAAGCCCATAGTCAGCTGGAATGACTGTTGTGAGAAACTTATATGACTCACGTAAAGCTCCCCAAAGCTTCTTTTTCAGACCTACAGTAATGAGGTTTGGTGCAGAGAGAGCTGGTAGGACTTAGCCGTTAGCTTCCAGAACAGCAAAAACCTGGACTTAAGGGTGCTGAGCTGCCCTGCAAGTGTATTTCCATTGGCTTCACTATGATACTCACAGGCTTAAAAATATGACCCTCCCTAAGAACAGTCTTGGGTCATGGCCACCCCTTCTACAACACTCTGTCTGTGGAGAAAAAGCTGACTGGTAGTTGGTTAGTTAGAAACATTACCTAACAACCTCCTTTTGGGAAGACATAGGTGATTTCACTGAGGACATTACTAATTATGTTAAGAATTAGGGGCTCTGAGCAACTTGATCTAGTTAGCGGTGTCCCTGCTCACTGCAGGGGGGTTGGACTAGATGACCCCTAGGGGTCCCTTCCAACCCAAAACATTCTATGTTTCTATGAAAAAGAATTAAATTTACTATGTTGTTGAAAAGCTCAGCTGAGCTCTCTGAAAATGAAGGGGAAGAGGGCAGTGCTCAAATGATGGGAAAGAAATAAATTAGGGTCAAAAATAATTACATAAAAATTTTTGGAAGGATGCATAATAGTCTTAGTTGCACACCTCTAAGGTAAAATCATAAAGACAGACATGAAAATTACATTTATTCTTTAGTTTTGTGTGAACTTTGAGTTGAAACCCCAAGGCTCCCAAGCTGTGGTACACACTTCAGAGCCATCTTCAGCCCTGCAGAGATGAGGGAGCTGCCATTGTCAGTGGTGGCACCCAGCTCAAAATAAGTCATGGGACTGGCTGTAAAGCTCTTATGAAGGCAAACCCAAAATTCATTATTCAATATCTGATGGGTTTTTTTTTTTACTTGCAGATGACAGATCAACAGTTCTGCTCACTGATGCCGACTTTGGAGAGACGTCTAAGCAGAAGTCACTGACTGTCACCCACACCGTACATTACCAGTCTGTGTCACAGGCTACAGGACCACTGGTGGATGTTTCTGATGCCCGGCCAGGAACAAGTAAGCATATAAGAGAATATTTTATCTGGAGAAGAGAAGGCTATAAGAAAATGAATACTGTGCTCCTGCATTTGCATCTTCATGGGGTTATTTCTTCAGTCTGAAGTTGAGAGAAATCTATTTAGGTCAGCAGAGAACGTTTCTTATATGATTGCATTTAGTGATTTAATAAGGTAAAAATTGCCTATGCATCGAAATGTAGGTGTAATTTGAAACAATTTGTACCTGGCTTTCATTAAAACAAATGCATGCTAGATATTAATTTCTAGAATTTATTGAGTAAATTAGCTTAATGGCTTTTAGTGTCTAATATATTTTTTTCTCGGTGATCAATCTTTATTGTATTTCAAAATACTTCTTCCCTCCTTACCTCTCCATCAGGCAAGAAATGCATTTCTTATTATTGCTTTTCTGAAAAAGTTGTATTTTCAGTTTTAGTTATTATGGTAAATTACTTTTCCCAGATATATTCATGTTGAGTTATTCTTACAGTGATTAAAATACTATCATAAATTAATATACTGTTGCAATCATTCTACTTAATTTCTCTCATGAATGTGTTCCATATCCATTGAAATGGAAAAGAAAATCACTAGATGGGAGGAATACTTATGAGTTAGGAATATTACCAAAACGTAGTTCACTAGCACTGTGCAATGTCTAAAATCTCTTGGATTATTTCTGTCCTCTGATCATTTCAGAATTTGTTTACTCCGTGAGTTTGGTGAACATAAATGCTGAAAGCTCAGTTGTGCATCACCTAAAATGCAGATTATCTGAAAAATCTTAATTTCATCTTCATTTCCACCCCAGTCTTTATAAATGATAGTTATTCTAGACCTGACCTTGCTGCTTTTCTAATTCTGACAGTGCTAAGCTATGGGTAGTTATTTCTTGAGGACTAGATTAGTACCGCCATTTTTCATCTATGGAGAGTCATGACATTTGAATTAGAAGAGTCAAGATATGACATTTGTTTTCTTTCTGATACCACTCTTGTCTCACTCCTTTAGTTCATGTACATGCTGACTAGCACAAAGAGCAAAAAATACCATATAATTTTTATCACAATGGCGGATAAAGATCATCTGAGTAAACAACAGACTGTCTGTTGTTTTCCAGCCCTGCCTTTTCTCATAAGGAAAGAGGCACCACCCCAAAACTGCCTGCCAGTACCACACCACAGTATTTCAGATCACCAGCATCTTCCATTCCTAATCCCTTTTTTGCGTGCAGTTATGTGCATCAGTCCGCAGAAGTCAGAAGGAGCCTTCCCTCAAATTGAACTGGGGTTTAACTCATGTATGAGAACATGATCTTTGTTCAGCCTGGCTTTGGAGATAGAAATCCACCATCGCTTTTATTACGCAGTAAAGATCTGATTGCAGCAGTGTGCAGGGCTGGGTCAGAGACTTTCAGGTTGTGTTGTCTGGATTAAAAACACTCACACAGCTTTGATAGAGGCTAGGCTATGAGATTTTGTTTAGACCCACAGCTTTCTGTGTGAAGAGGGCTGCAGTGCCCAGCTGGGAGGTTCAGAGGCTATGGATCCTCCCGCCTGAGCACACTCACACTCACTGATGGGCAGATATTCCGTTACAGCACTTTTTAAGTTGTTCTCTGGTTCTTTTGTATTTATTTATAAAAGAGGTATGCCCCATGCACCTTTGCCTTGCTCACCTCAGTTCTCTATGCTGGTGGTTTTGCATCTGACTGCAGAACTGGCTTAACAACCTGGGGCACCAGACGTGCACTGTTTCCCGTCACACCGGCAGCTCTGGAGCTCGCTGTGTCTGTGCCACAGAGCCCCTTGTGCAGGCACCGCACATCTGGTGCAGAGGTGCTGCCCAGCCCATGCTCAGCAGGGTGAGCACTGCCCTCCTGTGGGCTGGCAACCAGCTCTCCCGCCTCCTTCCAGTTGCTGATGAAAGTCTTACTGAGTCACGGGATCAGAGAATAGTTGAGGTTGGGAACAGAAGGGATCTCTGGGCACTGGCTAGTCCAACCCACCTGCTTAAAGCAAGGTTAGTTATAGTCGGTTGCCCAGGGCCATACCCAGACAGCTTTTGAATATCTCCAAGGCTGGAGATTCCACCACCTCTCCGGGCAACCTGTGTCAGTGCTCGGCCACCCTCACAGTAAAATGTTTCCTAATGTTCAGATGGAAACTCCGGTATTTCACCTTGTGCCCATTGCCTCTGGACCTGTCACTGGGCACCACTGAAACAAGCCTGGCTCTGTCCTCTTTGCACCTTCCCTTCATGTATTGACATATGTTGATGAGATCCCCCCGATTCTTCTCTTCTCCAGACCAAGCAGCTCTGGCACCATACCAAGAGTTTTCCCACCAGCACTCTCCTTCTGTCCTTCATGTCTTCCCTTGAAGCAGGCACGAGGTTCGCTTCTGGCTACACCACAGCCATGTGCCAACTTTCCACAGCTGGTACAAGCGGTGGCTTATACTGACAGGCTGGTCATGCCGTGCCAAGTGCATTTTTGGATGATATCCATGTGAAGCGGCTATGTGTTGCGCTACCCGGAGGATCAATTTTCAATGGCAATGGGTTCATATTTTTCCACTGCTGTGGGGGGGAGATGTGAAATAGGAGAAGGACCAGACCACAGCTTGTATTTGTAAATAAATACCTTGTTTCTTTGAAGCAGCAGAATACAAATTCTTGGTGGGAATTCTTAGGCAGAAGCAATGCTCAGAGTCATTATCTGGGTATTGTTTTTTTTCTTTAAATTGCTTCTGCTAAAGTCTCTTACCTCAAAGACTGACAACTTCACCATTTGAATGTCAAAGAACATTTGAATAGATTTGAATTTTTCATTTCTAATACCTTTTCTCTCTATTGTTAGTAATATCCTTTCAGAAGCTTCAAAGAGAAATCCTCCAGTGCTGATTTAGTCACTTTCTGTTTGCCACATAATGATTTTTCTATTCCACTTGCTTTGTCAGGGAGTACAAGCCTCACTTTCACAGAAGAACTATTTATTAACAAAATTAAGGAGGTCAGTTTTGGCAGAGAGTTTGCTTTTACTCCCTTGGTCACCATATTATCTCGATAATAAAAGATTGCTGACCTTAAACAAGTAGCAGATGATTTCTAAAGTTTAAGAAATTGCATTTATTTACTATTTTTTTAAAAATACTTGGATCTTTATGAACCTGTTCCTACTGAAATTCTGATGACACTATTACAGGTTATGTTTTATGTCTTGGTTACTTGTTTAAAAAAATGGGAAATCTATAGCTGATTAATACCATAATATAGTTAAAGTATTAGTAAAATGTCCAGAATAGGAAATTATTTCTTTCTGACCACATGCTTTACAAACCGAGGGCAGGTACCTGGTGTAGGGTTTTTCTGAGGGTGCATCTACGCTGATAATTTAGTTTAGGCTTCGCTTGAGACATGGTGTGAAATCCCCAGCCAGATCTACTTGCCTTGTGCTCTGTCACATCTCAAAGTGGTTTTGGTGCTGGAGAGCTGCTTCTGTTGGACTAAAGGGATAATGAATGCATCAATGGGAATTTGGTGGGGTGCTCAGCTCTTCAGTTTCACCCTTTTGAAAATGTATGGTTTCGTTAGAAAGAGGGAATTTAAAAAAAAACATTAGCAGTTTGATAATGAACAGCACTTTCCCTTGTTCATTTTTTTTCCACAAAGAATGTTTTGTGGGGTTTTTTTTTAACCAACACAATTTCAGTGGCCATCCCCTTCAGACAGGTGTTCTTTCCTTATTGGTTCAAGAGCCTGGCAGCAAAGACCCTTTCTGTTACCTATCACAGATCCTACCACAAGGAGGAGTGCCAAAACCGGACCCACAGCTCGCAACCGCTATGCTAGTCAGTGGACCCTCAACAGACCTCACCCCACCATATCAGCTCATACCCTCACCACAGACTGGAGGCTGCCCACTCCCAGGCCAGCAGGATCAGTGGACAAGGAAAGCGATAGCTACAGCGTCAGCCCCTCGCAGGACACAGGTATGAGGTCGCTCTGCAGGGCTGCACTGGGTAAACGGGGACAGCAGTAGCTGCAGAATCCTTCTTGGTCCTCGATGTACCTCATTTGGTGCTTAGGTGTCATTATTTTTTCCTTGCTAGGGTGTTTTTCTGTAGGCTATTTATAAGGGGTGCCACAAATGCATATAGTGCTTATCATAATAAATATCACGCCTGTGGTTTCTCATGTCACACACACATACTGGAGTCCTTTGAAAGATATGGTGGCAAATTTTCCTGTAGCTGAAGTGCTGTATTTCCTGTATCTGAAGGAAAATGTAGGAGAATGTGCTGCATGAAATGGCATTGGCCAGGAAGGGGCAGTATTAGCAACCAAGAACATACCTAAGTCATAGGTGCAATGGTTTTAATGTTTGAGCCATACTGAGGTTAGTATTTTCCTTTTCCCATTCATGTAATATATTCATAGGGTTTATTCTAAGTGGGAAAAATAAGAGGGAAAAATCTGGAATTAGAGTCTAAGTCAAAATCCATTCACATCACTGAATAATACAGCAGCAGCTAGCTCTGATTTCCCTGAGAAACAGCATAGGTTTTATTCCTCTAGATGGTAAGTGGGGAGATACTGAATACATATTCTGCCTGCAGTCTTCATCTCTTCTTGATGTCTTCACATTATGAATGTAATTGTAACTGAAAAAAAAAGCTTTTTCCTCTGCCCTACACTGAACAAGTGACAAAAGAAAAGACAAATAAATGAGTAAATGATCAAGCAGAAGAATAGTCACAAAGCAAATTTAAGAAAGGTTAAATATGAAGAAAGGTAAAATGCTGTTCAAAGGTATTCCTGACAGAAGCGAATCCAGGCTTACTCGGGCCTCCTCAGAAGGGATTGCTTACCTTCCATCCTGATTTTAGGGGAAAAGTATCACATGAAAAATCTGTGTTAGAGCTACCAAGCAGTAGGTGTGACTGTCCTTTCATGGAAAGAACCAGTATGACTGGTTTTATTCTCTCTGTGAGAACAAGCATCTGACTTCCCTTACAACCAGAAATTTATAGGTTGGAGCTCTCATCTTCTCACAATCCATCCTCTTAAACCTGCAGACCCCTGTGTTGTCTCCATAGGGTAACAGCACTCAACAGATACCTCTAGCCAGCTGAAAAAACTTCATCCTGATTTCTTCAGGTAGAATTATCACAAGGCTTTAATAGCTATACAAATATAAATAGCAACTGTTATCTCAGAAACCCTTTTTGTAGACATTCCAGATTTCAGGTGCACTTGCATGTCTTCCAACATTCTGTCACCCAAGGATATTTTCCAATGCACCTGGCAAAGGGCAGAGAATTCAATTTGCTGTGTGGTTTAATAGACAAACCACATGCAATTTTGTAAAAAGTCTTCATAATCTATGTTTTAACATGGATACTTTCCTGCTTTGTGTCTACCCTTGAACACACAGTGATTTATGTGAGGACTAGCAAGCTTTAGATCACACTCAAGAAGGTTTTCTTGTGCCAAAATGCAGCTCTATTATGACACTTGGTTTCTGGGAAAAGAATAGAGTCAGTTTAATCTAAATACTTCAGAAGTTTAAAATTACCAAGGAAACATAGAAGTCACCATATTATGTGTTCAAGAATCAAGTGAACTAATGTGCACATTTGATCACTTCTCCAACATGGAGTTCAGATTTCTGAATCTAGTTGATGCAGTTTATATTTGGCAGAATTTAGAATTTATTATCAAAACAATTCCAGGTTTACAAAGCAGTAGCTTTTAAGCTTAGGAGCAATGGTATTGTGGCAGTTCATAGCTGTAACTAAGTTCTAATGTTATAACTAGAGGCTATTAGAAATTTTCTGATGAATCTAGGTTTCATGAAGTTCACCCTGAGCTTGGATGAACTTTCATCAAATCTGAAGTAGGTGTTCAAGCAAGATTCTTCCTGGAATAGTGTCCCTAGAGCATGGGATATAGGAAGCTGCAGGTCCTGAGCTTCATGGACCAAACTGAGACCTTTGCCTGACCATCATATTTACAGACACTGCTCTATGGCACTGGGCAACTGCAGCCTTCCAGGAGTTTCCAGTTGATCAGAAGTTTAGAAAGACATTATTTTGGTCTGATTTACAAATCAAATGTGAAACAACAGAATGATGTTTCCTGTGGAAAAAGAAAAAAATAAAAAGCCTTGTTTAAGTTCTGGCCAGCTCAAAATCTTAAGCAAGTTACAGCATACTGTGGAAGTACGTGTGATTTTAAATAATGCATGGTCCTATTTAAAAGTGGCAGGAGTGTTGTTCTTTGTGTACAATGAAAACTGATGCAAGGTTCCTAGCACACAATAAAAAAGATAAAGATTTGCAATAACAACACAGTTGCCTCTGGCTTCTATAGGAGTCCCATTTTTATGAATTAGCTATTACATTGTGCCTGTTTATTGAACATCACCAACAGCATCTGAAATTGTACAGATCTTGTGATGAAACATGACTTCTGCTGAAGGAACTTTTGAAAATCCTCTTCTCTTCCAACCCACTGAGGTAAAGGTGCAATGGGTGCAACAGACCCATGATTTGTCCCCGCAGAAATGAGCACTGCATTTCCAGAATGCTTTTTAATGTATCAGTAGCCATTTACATCTTCAGTAATAGTGCTTGTTTAAGAAGTATGGATATTCTCAGAAACTCATCAGTGGGAAAGAACAGCTTCTAGGTCATCATAGCCTGTGTGTCAAACATGAAGCCCCCATTAGCTTCAGCAGCATTGAAAAAAGCACCTGAATGACTGCAGGCTGTAGCTACCAAACAATATTGCTTTCTTAAGACCTTTGTTCCATATGAAATGAGTTAGTATTTTACCCAGTGTCTAGAGAGATGGTGTCTGAGAGACACTGCCTTTATAGCTGACCTTTGTCCTCAGGGTTTTATCAAAAAAAAAAAAAAAAAAAAAGTATTAGATTGAAACAGGGTACAGAAAAACTATCCTTTCTCACCTAGATGTCACCTCACAGAAATATTTCTGAGATGCATTAAAAAGATAATGTAAAGAAGCTGTTCCTCATTTTGCTAAATCTGTTCTGTGGCTTTTTAACATTTTTAAGGCATTTAACTTTCAGATAAATGATTTTTTGTAAAAAAAAAAAAAGGTAACTTTTTTCATGTATTAAAGGTTATTTCTTCTAAACCATGAATTTAATGCTAAGCCACATGATGCTGCTAGCAGAATAAGACTTCACTTTAGATTATCTGTAATTATCCAGTAACTGACTAAACTAAAAATTGTGCAGACATTTATAGTGAAGCAGACTCATTTAAATCACCTTGATAATTTCAAGGGCTCTGCATTTTATTAAGAAACACTATCATGTTCATAGCTTTTCTTCCAAAAAGGGTTGTGCAGATGTTTTCTTTCTCTCATTATTTGTATTTCTGATATTTAGATCGAGCAAGAAGCAGCATGGTCTCCACAGAAAGTGCCTCCTCAACATATGAAGAGCTAGCGAGAGCATATGAGCATGCAAAAATGGAAGAGCAGCTGAGACATGCCAAGTTCACCATTACAGAATGCTTCATATCAGACACGTCGTCGGAGCAGCTCACGGCAGGGACTAATGACTACACAGACAGTCTGACCTCGAGCACGCCGTCAGAGTCGGGGATTTGCAGGTTTACTGCATCCCCCCCCAAACCTCAGGATGGAGGGCGAGTGATGAACATGGCAGTTCCAAAGGCACATCGGCCAGGTGAGACACTAGAGGTAACATTTTGGTCCTTGGGGTGGGCATTTCACCCCATGCCTAGGCTAGTTAACAGGAGAGGGTATAGCACAAGGAAGAAAGAAAGTGCACAGTATTTCCTGCAACTGCTTACAGAGATATTTGCTTTTTGTCCCAGCTAATATAACATCTGAGCATATTCTCCCATATACAGAAAAATGAGGAACTGGGAAATTTAGGAACAGAAAGGGACTGACTAGGCCATCAAATCCACTCCTCTACAGCTGCAGCCATCAGGCAATAGACCCTTCTGGGATAAATAAGACCACATGGGGGTTCATATCTCCAACTCAAACTACCCACTAATAAAACATGTCTTACAGCTATACTTTGTGCTTGAGAGCAAAGATTTGCCATCAGAAGAGTTCATAAAGACAGATTGTAGAAGATGTACTATCCCTTCTGCCTTGCTAGTCAAAGATGTAATAACCCTTCGGTGATGTTCTTGAGCTGTTATACTCCCTCTTCGACATCTCCTAATATTGTACTAGGATTATCTAAAATGGGAAGAATAAAAAATGGAGAAAATGAAGACAGTGCAATATCTCAGGGGATACGGAGCCTTCTACCATCAGACAAATTTAAACCCACTCCAACTTCTTACTGACTGAAGGTGCCTGAGGGACATCTATCTATTGGGCTCAATCAGATTACCAGTTCACAAAGAATGCTGTTTCTAGTGATATCCTAGTGCACAATAGCATAGGTAGGTTATTTGTGGTACTCTGAGATTAAACATGTTACAAAATCTTGTCAGAAGATTTGTCAGTCTTTGTTACAGAATCCATGATGTGAGGAGGATTCGAATGGGAAAAAGGCATAACTGTATTTGTGTGCTTTCCGAAAACAAGATTTATTTTATTTTACTTTATTTTTGTTTAGTATATACGTTTGCCAGTGTAGGTGGGGTTGCTTATATACACATAAATTAATCAGTAGTGCTCATATATGTAAAAAAGAGTAATGCATAAACTATGGTTTTTTGCTTAATATACATCATAAATGGAAAAGCAGTTGTGAAGACAGAGGAATGGAAGATAAACAGTGGTATCAAGAAAGTCATCAAAAGCAGGACCTGACACTGAAAAGAAAGCATGAAGGATTTTTCTAGAGAAAGCTAAAAGAAGAACATGGGAAGAAAAAGACCAAGCAGAAGGTAGAAAGTTAAAACAGGAAATTATTGTATCATACAGACAGATAAGAAGGAAAATAAGTAGGAAATAAAATAGTGAGAGAAATGGCTGATTTCTGTCTAGTCACAGAGTAGAACCACAAACCCAGGAGCTGTAGAAATAGGTAAAGATAAAAATAATAATTTTCATTTCTAACTCAAAAAAAGTAAGATAAATATTTGTCCTCAATCTGCTAAAGGGAAGCATCTGCATTCACAACTAAGTCAAAATTGCAGCGCTCTCCTTCCAGTCAGTCAACAAACATTTTTTATCATTTCTTTAACAAATAGCTTACTCTCTTCCTTTCATGTTCCAAATACATTATTTATGCATATTTAGTATTTGGAAATATTCTACTATATTCCATATAAAGATGATTTTCTTGAGGGCATACAACCCCAAAATTTGGTCCCTGTGCTTGGGCTAAAAGCTTCCGGGGTTGGAACATCATCAGAGCCCCTCTAGTGAATTACAAACTTGTAGCCATCTTTAGTTCTGTCAGTTTAAATGGCTTGAATTTTCACCTGCTTTTCTTGATTAGCTTTAGCTGTCCTTCGCAGTAAGGAAATGAAATATATTATAAAATTAATAATTAGGTTGAATACCTTGAAAAAAATTGGGTGTTCCATGAAGCAACTTGAATGTTGGCCCATAAATATTGAATGATATGTTATTAAAGGTTACTTTATGAAGGGCTTTAAACAAAATATATGGGTAGAAAGAATTTTCAGTAGTAGCAGACAGACCAATATTTTTAGTGTTCAAATCAGTGAGGAAAGACTTACTGGGCATCTTTCTTCTTTGACCCACCACTTCAGAAATTCTGCAGAAGTAATTAATAATTCAAATACAATTAATCAAAATAATTCTGCATTTGGGAATATGGGAAAGAAATTTAAAAGGTAAGGTATTTAGATTAAGGAGATGAGAATATGTGAGCTGAAACACCAACTGTGCTTCCTCAGCACATCTTTATCATTATCCTTGAAGTCTTTTCTTTCAAAATAACTTTTAAAGGTTTTCATGGTGCTTTGCTTGTCTTCTCCACCAACTGATCTCTTTCTTGTACAATGTCTTCAATAACTTATGCCTCCTCCTTCCTAATTTCTCATCTCACTTTTCAAGCTGCCTGTAATGCTACCTATTGCAACTTTCATGTTTGCAATAAAGGTTTAGGAGTCTGCAATAAGTAGTATTTGTTTTTCAAAATAATCCCCAACAATTTTAAGACAGTCTCAGAAAGACTGTAACAAAACAAAATTTATTTTGATAAATGGGACATTTTGACACTACTCTACCCAATGGCAAGGCTGCAACTTTACGTAAGAAAGGCAACGATGCAGTGTACTGGTGAAGACTTTGTCAGCCATAACAGACTGAGCTATTACAGCACCTGTTTCTTAGCTTGTTACCACCCTGAGTGTTTGGTATGAGCAAGCAAAATGTTAGACCACCTGAGGCTTGGCTTCAGAAGACCTTCCTGTGAGTTTCCAAGGGCATCCCAACTCATGTCACTTATTGTTCCCTTGCTTATCCTGAGCATCTCATAGGATTCTTTTGCACCTGTATAGTCAAGCCTTCTGATCAAACCATCTGCTTTATCCAACAAGCAGCATTTGAGTTCTCAGGTTGCTCCAAACTGAGATAGTTAATGATTAGGAGTAGGGAACCTGAATGTTTTTTCATTGGAGGAGGAAAAGGGTTCACCAAGATGAAATTACTTGTATTCTGGGGGCTGATATCAACTGCTGTGACATTCCCAACTTCCATACCATTTTCATTCAGAAGTTGAATCAAAACACGTGATCACCCCATGAGCTTGAATTATATTTGGATGGCTCATCAGCTGTCTAGGCAAGCTTAGTAATTGATCATTTCTAGCACTCTATGAATTAGGGCTGCCTTTTCAGAACTTCTACACATTACATACAAGCCTAACTCTGTAATTAGTAATGCATAATAGTTGATTGCCTCATATTCTAGCCCACTGTAAGTCTTCTAATAGACCTTTTCTCTTCCAGTCAGCTGGTGCTGTAGCTACACACTCAGGTCAGCAGTCAGAACTGCTTCTGACTTCTGGATGTCTAGACCTTTTTCCTCACATTTAGTTTACAGAAACAAGAATCAGTTTCATGGTGTCAGCTCAGACACAGGAGCTAAAAATGCAAGGATTTTGCCACAAAACAATAATGATAATTTTATAAAGATAGAGCAATCATACCTAATGTCACAGTAAATAGTAAATAAGGAAACAAAGTTATTTTGGCATACTGAATCTGAGACATGGACCAGGACTTCAGAATGATCTGGATAGTTGGCATCTTTATTCTTATATAATTCGGACTGACAAATGTATTGCACTGTAGTACACATCTCTACATTTCAGCTGAAGTTATTGAATCACAGAATCACAGAATGGTTGAGGCTGGAAGGGACCTCTGGAGGTCATCTGGTCTAACAACCCCCCTACTCAAGCAGGGCCCCCTGTGGTAGGTTGTCCAGGACCATGTTCGGTTGGGTTTTGAATATCACCAAGTACGGAAACTCTACAACCTCTCTGGGTGCCAGTGCTCAGTTACCCTCACAGTAAATAAATGTTTCCTGATGTTCAGACAGAGCCTCCTGTGTTTCAGTTTGTGCCCATTGCCTCTGGTCCTGTCACCAGGCACCACTGAGAAGAGTCTGTCTCTGTCCTCTTTGCACCCTCCCTTCAGGTATTTGTATACACTGATGAGATCTCCCTTGAGCCTTCTCTTCTCCGGGATGAGCAGTCCCAGCTCTCTCAGCCTTTCCTTATGTGAGACATGGTCCAACCCCTTAAATGTAGACCCTTCACTGGATCTCTCCAGTATATTTGTACTCATGACCCAGAGCTGGACACAGCACTTCAGGTGTGGCCTCACCAATGCTGAGGGAAGGACCACCTCCCTTGACTTGCTGGCAACACTCCTATTTCAACCTAGGTTACTGCTGGCCATCTTTGTCATAATGGCACATTGCTGCTTCATGTTTAACTTTGTGTCCACCAGAACCCCAGGGCCTTTTCTGCAAAGCTGTTTTCAAGCTGGGTGTCCCCCAGCATGTACTAGTGCATGTGGTTGCTCCCAGGTGTGGGACTTTGCACTTCCCCTTGTTGATCTGCATGAGCTTTGTGTTGGCCCATTTCTCCAGCCTGGGAAGGTCCCTCTGGATGGCAGCAGGACCCTATGGTGTATCAGACACTCCTCCCAGTTTTGTGTCATCAGTAAACTTGCTGAGGGTACGCTCTGCCCCACCATCCAGATCTCTAATGAAGATGTTGAACAGGATTGGATCCAGTATTGACCCCTGGGGTACACCACTAGTTACTGGCCTCAAATTAGACTTTGTTACACTGATCAAGATCCCCTAGACCCACCTCTTCAGCCAGTTTTCAGTCCACCTCACTGTCTGTTCTTCAGCCCATAATTCTTCAGATTCTCCATGAGGACTCTTGCAAGAGACAGTGTCAAAAGCCTTACTGAAGTCAAGCTAGACAATATCCACTGACTTCCATTCATATACCAAGCCAGCCATTTTATCACAGAAGATTATCAGGTTGGTCAAGCATGACTTCCCCTTGGGAGCCATGCTGACTACTTTGAGACCTTCTTGCTTCATGTGCCTGGAAATGGTTTCCAGGATTAGCTCTCCATCGAGAAGCGGCTGAGTGGCCTGTAGGTTCCTGGGTCCTCCTTCTTGTCCTTCATGAAGATAGGAGTGACATTAGCTTTATTCCAGTCTTCAGGCACTTCTCCCAACCACCATGGTCAATCAGAGATTACTGAGAGTGGCCTCACAATGACATCTACCAGTTCCCTCAGCACTTGTAGGTGCATCCCATCAAGGCCCGTGGATTTACATATATCCAGTTTGCTTAAGTACTCCCTGACCTTATCTTTTTCCACCAAGGCTAGGTCTTCCTTGCTCCGGACTCTTCCACTGATCTCTTGGACCTGGGATTCCTGAAGGCTGGTCTTGCTAGTAAAGACTGAGACAAATAAGGCGTTCGGTACCTCAGCTATCTTGTGTCACTAGGTTCCCTGCTCCATTCAGCAGCAGGGCCACATTTTTCCTGGCCTTCCTTTATACTTATAGAAGCTTTTCTTGTTGTCTTTGACATCCCTGCCCAGATTCAACTCCAGTTGGGCTTTGAATTTCCTAACCCCATTTCTGCATGGTTGGACAGTGTCTCTGTATTCCCTCCAGGTTACCTGTCCCTGCTTCCACCCTCTGTCTACTCCCTCTTTGTGTTTCAGCTTTGCCAGGAGCTCCTTGTTCATCCATGCAGGCCTCCTGGCATTTTTGCCTGAGTTTTGCTCATTGAGCTTGGAGGAGGTGATCCTTGAATATCAGTCAGCTTTATTAGGCATGAGGCTACTTCTAGTTGTCTGTACAAGCAGCTGTAGATGTTCTCTGCATCATTGTCTTGACAGCAGGCCAAAACTTTCAAGTACATAAAGAAGGTGTTATTAAACAGTCTTCAATAAAAAATATTTTAGGAGTTGCCTTTTTCTTAAACTTTTCAAAGCTTTTCTAAAGCCATAGCTACAGGAAATAGACAGGGAAAAATTTTTAATTAATTCCTACATTCAGTGTTTTGAAACCATGCCTTATGCATCCTTGCATTCTGTTCTTTACAAGTCCATAGACAGATTTTTGGAAGAAGATGAGATTATTTGTAGGTTTTGCTTCAGCATCAACAATAACATAGTTATTTTTCATTTTATAATTACACTTTATAAACCACCTAGCAAACTGAAATTGCTGCTTAACAACAGCTTCTGCATAGCTTCTGAAACTGAAAGGATAGATGCAGACCTGCACGTGGGGTTTTGTCGACTTCACAGAGCTAGCAGACCTAATCTACCCAGGCCTTGAAGCTGTCCCACTGCAGATGGTGATAGTTCTCCGTAAGCCATCAGAAGTCATGTGTCCCAGGAGGCACAGTAAAAGAGAAAACTGAAGCAGTAGAGATAGCACAGCAATATTTTAAACATGTGGGATAAATCACATCCTTTAGAAAAATGGGACTTCAATTCCTAACCTCTCTCTATTGTTAATATCCTTCATGGTATAAAAATTATGTCAATACATTGTTAGTATTGCATCTTTCTCAGCATCAAAATTCCCAGAAGGTTGGGATTACATCTCTCCTCCCCACAGCTGTCACTAAGTTTCGTTAGCAAGATCAAGTCCTCAAGGAATAGGCATAGAGGGCAATCAACTCAACAGTATACTAGATCCTTCCAGATCAAAACTGAGGTAGTTTTTCATATTAATAATCAGAAATTTCAACAATTGTTACCCAAAGTTTAGCTGGGAGGTTGACAAATAAGTCAGTCCTTCATCCTCCAAATTTTGCATTCAGAAACTGGGTAGGACAGAAATTGGAAAGAATATATTCTCTTCTTACCTCTCACTGTGCCACCAAAGATTCTGTAATGTAAAAAAGTGGAAGATAATTGTAGAGATTGAAAAAGTTTCATAATAGTGTTTCTTTTTTCTGTTTTAAAAATATTAACCACAAATTGAGTTATCATAACAATTATTCTTAACTGCAATAAACATTGCATTGCAGTTTATTAAAAATAGATTCCTGTAATTATAATTTTAAATCTTGGTAATAACCTCAGCCAAGAAGCCTTTTGGGTTTTTTCCTTTCTTTAGTCCCAGAATTTTTGTGCTTAAGAACAGCTATTAACTGGGAAATATTATATTTCTGTCTTTCCCAAGTGTTTTTTATGTCTTTTTTTGTGGACAGACCACTTACTGGCATCCTCAGGCAATGCAGTTCATGCTTGGAAGAAATAATATCTGACCTGTGCTTGAACAGGAAATATGTAGAAAGTTTTCATCAGGTCCTTTACTCTTTGCAGAAACCTCCCTTTCACAGGGGTACTGCAAAACCCAGACCCCAGATTATATTTTTCTCTGATGCTAATCAGCACTAAAAACAATCTCTTCAAGTACATGGCATTATCTTTAAGGGTTAACTTGACTGGGACCAAGCAGAAACTTGTCTACCTGTGTTCACAAAACAAGTGCAAGCTCACTCTGATGCTCCCACCTCCTTGCCTCTTTGGAGATCACATAAATAGGAGGACTAACAGCATCTCAGATACACTTCTAGAGAAGAGATAACATTCTCTGGGTATATCAGACTAGGAGGTTTTGAAATCCATTTAAAGCATCCCAAGATTTTATTTCTCAGAACCTCCTCTGCAAACTTTCAGCTGATGAAAGTAATCAGTTTGGAAAGAAACTGGCATAAGGGTGGGGGAGAAAAGGCAGTCGCAGCCAAGCAAGGTCTGAAAAAAAAACCCAAAAATTTTCCTGTGGCTGATGTCAGAGCCATGAAGATGGCAAGAGCACACTGTTTCTCCATAGTGACGCTGAGTGCTCTCCTCGGTCCCTACACCTGCACAAAGCAGGAGCACCAGTTTGCTAAGCCCCTGCTCCACTGGAAGCACTCTCCTCTTGCTGCCCTTGTGCTGTTGGTTGGTGCCCGAGGACAGAGGTCCATCCTCTGTCTGCCAGCCCTCCCGCTTGGCCTCTCCCTCCCAGAGGGGGAGATTTGGCCGACAGCCACCGCCTTCTTGCTGCAGCCGGGGGCCAGGCCAGGCCTGCTCTCAGTCAAGCTCTCAGTAAGCAAGCATGGACACTTCTTTGGTCTGGGTTTTTCGGTTGGGCACCCAAGTCAAGCAGCCCGAGTCTGTCCCTAAGCCTACTGCACATTTACTAGAAAAGATGTGAATGCTGGTGTAACGTCCCCAGCTTTGCTGAATGATCAAGTTATTTCAGTATTTAAGATGCCTTAATTAGCATTCTTGACCCAATTTACAAATTTCTTGCTGTTTTGACTAATCCTGCAGACTTGTGCAGCAAAGTCTTAGCTTGTAGACAAGCCTTAAGCTACGGAATGCAAATACTTTATGAAATAATCGTTTACAAGGATCCCTTAAAATAGAGGCTGGCCATCACCTGCAGTGCATAAATGTTGTTTTAAACACACAAGCCAAGACACAAACCTTCTTTTCCAGTATTCAGTCACTACAGCTAAAAATAAGCTGCTTAGCACAATGAGGAAAATATGAACCATGCAGTAATAGAAAGCACAGTATATTTCCAATGTCAGCCCTGTAACTCGAGATAAAAAGATGTGAACTCTTTCCCGCTGATCTATGAGTTCAAGGGTGAAGGAGCTATTTCCCTCTTCTACCGATGCAGACAAGTGCCACATAGTGACGGAGTCTATTTAGAGACTTGCTTTCTATTGAAAAGTTGCTGACGGTGCTCTATAAGCTGCAGCAGTAACTGAACCTGATACAAATTCAGCCACTGGGGATTCAGCGACTCTTGACTTCCGGCCTCCAGCTCACCTCTTGCCTCCTTTTCCCATGGCTATTATGTTATTCTGCATGGACTGAAAATAGACTTGTGCAGTTCCACAGTTTCCAGATCCAAAACTTAATTTCTCGAAGATATGTGGGAATCTACCTCTGACCTTTTTTGATAAGAAATCCCACAGCAAAGTAAGAAAAGGACATATGGGTTGGGGTTTTTTTTAGTTCTATACTTGTTGGGTTTCAAATAATAGAATACACACCATATAGAGAGTGTATACAGAACGAATAAATGACCATCCTGACTCCACAACTGGCCACCAAGGCCCAGTTCTGGGAAAACCTTATAAGTAGACAAATCAAAATAAGAAGCTGGGAAAACAGCAAGACAGGCAGAACAATTGTAAGTGGGAAAAATAACTCCTTGCCTATGTTTTTAACTGTAGTAAATACTCTTAACATGTATGTTAACTTACTTGTACATATACTTACTTACACGTACATGACAGATTCTGAAATTACTCTCCTAGATAAGCAACTCTAACGTTATCATATTAAATTATCCTGTGCCTGTAACACATTCTTTTTATTTTCTATCGTTCTGTTGGAAAACTAGGGACATGACACAAAGAGACAGGCTGTGCCGTTTGCTTCTTATCGTAGAAATGGCACAGAGGTGATGAGAGGAAATTGTCTATATCCTGTCTCAGGTTTTATTTCTGCGGAGTATCAGGAGCTTTTTCTCCTTCTTCTGTGAAAAGCTGAATGTTCTGCAGGAATGAAAGCCATTTAATCCAGCATTTAATTTGGCATGACTCTGTACTTGAAATCATTGGCTTGCATTATTTTTCGGGTGGATTTACAGAGAACTTACACTGCAAGTTTTTTAACCTTGACAGTACAATAAAAATGAACCTAAACAGGCTCAAATCAGAAGCTAAAATGTTATGAGATCAGGAAGGAAAACTGTATCAGTGTGAATCATGAGTTTAAATAGGGCAGCTGTTTGGTTACAAATACAAAGTCTCTGTGTGATTGTAATGTGAAAATTCCATTTTAGGTAGTGTACAAAATGCCTAAGAGCTAAATTTGATTCATTAATGAGAAAAGTAATTTAAATTATTCTTACATCTATCATCTATGAATCAGTGGCATTGGTGTTGGGAAGATTTATTTGATTTTTTTTTTTTTTCTTGGAGGAGAGAAACAACAGGTACCAGTTCCTCAGGGACTCTACTAGCAGCGTGTAGCAGCGCAATTATTTTTTCCTGTTGCTATCTAATTTATTTCTTATTTTGATTTGAAAATTAACATTGACTTTGGAAAAATACAATATCCCAAACTGTGCTCATTTGTAATACTGTTGGGGTTTTTTGCTTTCTTCTAGATTAAAAGTTGCATGTTAAGGGAAACCCCCTTTCAGGAATGCCCATTTCCTATCTTTTTATTACCAACACAGTCATTCTTATTAAAAGTGAGATATTTTTTTTAATTTGAATTTAATTTTTATTTCTAAAGCTGACTATTTGCTTTGTGGTCTGCTTTTTTTTCATCAGCTGCAACTATTAAAATAAACTACCCATGTATTCTGTAGGTTTGGAAGCATGGGATTCTACTGTACTTCGTGGAGAGTTTCATGCCTAAAGGAAAGATTACATTTATCAGTAAATTTTCAGCTATTATCATGTTCTTACAGTCATAACTGCAATGTTAAATTTCTAAAACTACCGGGAAATGTTCCAAATCAAACCAAAGATGTAGTGTCCACTTCAATTAAAATAATAGATTTTTTAGAGCAGTTCTGTTAAGAGTCCCTATCTTAAACCTCTCTTCTACAAACGCTAGAAATGGCCTGCTAATGCCATTTGAATTTTGAAACTGCCAAAGCATTTCACTTGATAGTGGCATAGCATGTGATTTTTGCCTGGCCTTGCAGTCAGCCCGAGGTAACCAGAAGCAGTTGTTTCCATACAGACAAGAACTGACCTAGCCTAACTTTAAGGTCCTTGCTGTCATTTATAGCTGTTACTGCTTTGCCTGACTTCAAACACAGCAAGGTCTCCCATTTCCCCTGTGCCACAGGACCTGAACATAAACTGAGATCTATAGGAGACCTATAGGCATCTGAAAATGTAAACCAACTCTTACCTGCAAGGAAGGCCATGCTTGTGCTATTTTTCTGAAAGTAAAGTAGAAACTGATATCTCTAGAGAAACAAACTTTTTGTTTAACTGTATGTTTTTAGTCTGGCTGTAGTGATAGGCTTTGCCATCCATGTAAGGGCTTCATTTTATGCTGACCTTTAAAGCATAGCTGTATGTACATGTGGATGTATTTCAGCATCGTTCACATTTTTGTGCCAGCATCCTTAATTTAAATGTGAGAGCTGGACTTCTGGCCCCAGTGGATTAATTAACGAAAATGCCATGATGCACCTCATCAGTGTCACTCAGGTGATTCAAACTGATGTACATGTGGAGACCGAGGTGCAGTAATTAATCCATGAATATATCTTCAGCAAAGCAGCAGGGCAGCACTGATACTGGTTTCCTTGTTGGGGCCTGACCTCCCCATGAGTCCTGGTAGAGCATTATGCTTACCTGTTGCCTGGGCATGATCAGGTTTAGCTGTGAATTCATGGGCATGGTGCAGAGCCTGTTGAGGTCAACACAGTGGCTCCCACTGATTGCAGTGAACCATAAGTACAGTTTGAACTCCTCACCTCTCCAGCCTCTTTGTGGAATCTGGGCTCCCAAGATATCCCAGAAATAAACCCATGAAGGATGCCAGTTTCCATAGAGTTACAATCGATTTAACCCTCAACTGAAGTGATGTATAATTGAACAGTTTCCGTTCACTGCACCCAGGATCAGCAAATGAGTCTTAGAACTCCAGTGTTGCTATCTAGAGGCACCTGAGCGAGGGCTTCAGCAGGGTTTTCCTAGCTCAGCCAGTGGGCAGGAGCCTGCTGCTTCTGAGCATCCTTAAATATGTATGAAGCTGCTTGTGTGACAAGGTGAAGATGGGAATGGAGAGCTCCCACACTTTACTTTTCTATCACCATTTCATTATTTATTGACAATTTTTTCAACTTTAGTTTTGGAGTGCATATTGATTTACATGGTGAGGTCCCTTTCACAAATTTTTTACAGCTTAGACATTGCATTAAATTGATACAGGAAGGCCTCAGTTCTGCAGGTGCACCGTCTCTGGGAGGCTGAACATCCACATGGCACCTCCATAGGCTCTAAATCAATCTGGCCCCTGGAGTTACTCAGTTTTTCCTTCCTTACACCACCAGCTCACCAGCGGAAAGGCCCTTAAAAATATGTCAGGTCTCCTTAAAGCTACTTCCAAAAGGTACAAAGCATCTAACAGGTCTTTAAATAAAGTTCAGCACTGTATGAAAGACCAAAGTTCTGCTTAGGAAATACAAACCAAAAATGTCCTTCAGTTCCTGTTCTATTAGACCTTTCAGGAGTAGACAACACTGTGAGAATCAAGTCTCCTGGCATTCAGTTAGACGGATGCATGGTGAGTTACGTTGATGTATTACAGATGTATGATCTCAGTTAAACTGTGGCAGTCATGCTTTTGCTTTAAGACACATTGATTAAGGACTTTTTCTTGAAATTAGAAGGCTTAGATCTAAATAACAAAATTAATCATCTTTAAAAAAAAAAAAATCCACATTAGTTGGAATCCTCATTTTCAGTCACTTAAACCTAATCTCCAGTAAGTATAAATCAATTTATACTCTTGCTGAAATCAATATAGCTACTCTGATTTATACCAGTAGCAAATTTGGCTCCTGAACTACAGTTTTACTGATATCCTGGTGTTTCTTAAGAGATAACTCCAATGATTGTAGTCAAGAGCAACTGTTGTTTATATTTTGTTGAGTGAAACATAGCTGGTATTTTCAATGCTTTATGAAAATGCCAGTTTTAACAGACCGCAACATGTAACATTTAACAAGTGTTATAGATCTTCAAATAAACTATAAGGGTGCAGTTTTCATGGAGAAAGAAAAATTTTTTCACAGAGAAGGAAAAATTTGCCAATTTAAAGTACGGCCTTGCAGGGCATTGGGAATTTTAGGGAATTCTGATTTCTCTGTCTAGAAGTGGGAAACCTGGCATATTTCTAAGGTGTTTTGGCTATTAACTATCTATGTGAACACAAACTTGAACAGCATAAAGATGTGATTTTTTATGTCATCTGCTGTAACACCATGAGAAGCCCAAAAGATGTAATGGCACCTGACATCACCCCGAAAGGCAGAGCTGTGGCAATTGCCCATACAGCAAAGGGGACCCAACAGGCAGCTGCAGGTTTGCAGCTGAAATGCATCCAGACATCTTACTGTCCTTTTTTAATGTTATTCATTTGGCCAATTTAAAAGTGTCCTCTGTACACTGAGCACTTAAATCATTTTTCTTGGGCAGCTGAGCACAGGCTGAAGATATTCTGAAGAAATGAAGAGCTCCTGCCTGCTCTGACAGCAGCTTCTTCGCTAACGAGAAAGCCGTGCCCTGCCACCTCCCTCCTTCCTCTCCCCTTCTGCCTTTTGGCTGCTTGCTAAGCCTGTAATTTAAGGGAGTACTCAGACCTTTTGCCTTTTATTCTGGATCACCTTATAGGGCTGTAGAATTATGAAATCCAATTTTTGTATTGAAAAAGTGGGCTCAGAAGAAGTCTGAGAGCTCCTGAACTTCCTGATGGTGTCCTCCTGTTGACTGACAGCAAGATGAGGTTCCTGTTCATTCAAGCAGTTAGTAATTTGTATGGGGAAATTTCACCTCCATTTCCATTACTGATCAATACTGGCTCTAGAGAGTGGAGCCCTGTTATTCAAAACATCCTTCAGAATTTTTTTATTGTTCAGTTGTGGCATTTTACTGCAACATTTACAAGAAAATAATAATTATTAAACAAAGAGCATTGGGAAGGCAGTTCCACACTGAACAGATCCTGGAGGAAAAAAAAAAAAAACCAACCAACCAAACACAGACATAAGTTAAAGCCTATGTACCTTAAAGGTCTTTTCCAACCTAAATGATTCTATGATTCTATGCTTCGGTTGTCTTCATTTCTTTATCCTCCAAGTTTCCAACAAGTATGTACCTGACCCTTCGACTGGGTGTCAAGTCAAGGGTGGCACCCTTGGCTCCTCCCTGCACCCACCCGCCTCCCCACATCTGGGCAGGAATGACTCTGCATCTGGAAAGGATCCCCTTGCTTCCCTCTGCATCCCATCACTCTTCCCATTTAACAAGGCAGGAGGGCAGAGCCGGTGCTGAGCTCTTCACTGAGGCATCACCCAGCTGAGACCTGTGTCGGCCAAGCAAAGAGGTGCAGGGCTGAGGCTTCTTACCCTTTTTCTTGGCTGAGCAGGACATGGGATCAAGGCAACCGAAGAGTTGGCTTTATTGCTCATTAAGTGTATTTCTATCTGATATTGCAATGCGCTGCGAGCCTTGCGGGTCTGACCCGTAGCCTGTTGGTGTGGGAATGACTGCAGTGCAGACTGCTCTGCGGGTTCAGTGCAGGATACGTGGACAGAAGATGGACAGGGAGGGAGCGCCAGCCGATTTCAAACACTGACAGCAGCAGTTGTAAGAAATGCTATTGCTGCTATCAGCCTGGCTTCAGCTCGAGCTGCAGCTGTCTAAGAAAGCTTTGCCTGCTGGCTTTTAATGGTGTGTCGTTTTTTGAAGTGACAGAGACCTCTGAACATCACTTGCACTCTTCCTTTCATCAAACCTCTCACTTTGGCCTTGCAAACCCTCCACCCCTTCCTCGTTTCTAATATAAGCTTTTCCTATAGGCAGTCCTTTTTCTGAAAATCAGCCTGAGAGTAATCAGCAAAGGCTTCACTGATTTATTTACTGTACTAGCGAGCTGGAAAGCCCCACTAAATGTTTTAATCAGCACAAACCTGAACTTAAAGCTAGCTTGTCAGTAGCTCTGTCTCCCTTTCTTCCTTTCAAAGGAAAACACAAAATCCCATCAGTGCTTCCCCTTCCAAACTCAGGACAAGCCAAAAGATGCCCAACACAGTGGCACTCTGTCTTTGCCAGGGCTTGTGCACCCCCCAGCACTGCACGATGTCATGAAGAGTTGTGTACTCGCGTCCCAAATCAACATAGCTACATCAGCAAGACGCCTCACCCATGCTAACAGAGCCATGTGGATTCAGTTCTTGCATGATCTCTGATCCTGAGAGATCACGCCAGAGAGATCTTTAAGAGCTTTTTTCACCCACTCGCCTATTTAAGCAAGCTGTGTGAATACCCTATTCACCCAGACTTACTCTTACCTTTGTTAAATAAAATATCCCGTTATAGTCACCAGTCCTACTTTATAAACTTCTCTAAAATAATCTTTCAAATATCATGGAATTTCCCTCACACGGCAATCAAAACTTGAAAATCATCAGGCAGTCATCATCACTGAGGGTGTCTGTGTTGGAGCGTTGTGAAGACAAATTGCTTTTGTTTTAGTAGAAGTTATGATTCATGAGAAAATGCATATAGCTATCATGTGACAACTTGGTAAGAGCATCTTCTTTGCAGTCTGTGATGATCTTTGTGTTGAATATAGAACAAAACCTTAGATTTTCTGGAGCAGATGAAAGCAAAAATACATGTAAGCTCTCTGGCATTTGAAAGAGGTATGAGGTAAATCTTCAGGGAGAAAGGAGTGCATCTCAGATTGGTTTAGTTCTGCAAATAAGATAGCTACCTTGAATAAAATCCAGAAAATTTGAGCAGTGGTATTTTGTCCTCTATGTAGCCTGTCAAATTCATCACAAACCTTCCTATACCAAAAGCTGGCCTCCAGAAGGAGAATAAAAATATCTATCATCTTTGCAAGAATTTTTATATCATCTTATCTGTACTGAAATAAAGGTATTTTTTTGCTCAGTGCCACATTAACTCAGGAAATGCTCTCTTTTTGGGAAAATGTGTTGTTTATGGTAAATATCATGGGAAGTGATTTTTAGCATTTGTTTACAAATATTTATTGAAGCTAACATTTTCTTATATGTAGTATACTAAATAATTCATTAGAGGGTTAGCCTCTCAGAAAAAAAAAAAAAAAAGACTGAGGTAGCTCTGGCTTAAATTGCCATGAATGTTTATTTGTGTGCAAACTCAGTGTTTCTAAATACAGCGAGTTTCCCTTTTTAAAAAATGCATCAGAAAACTATAGTTTTAGAATGTCTTTTGCACTAATAAAGCCAAAACGCATGAATTATTAAACATGCTCATTTGCAGTGCTCATGCACTTGAAAGGTTTGCTTTCATTACTAATAAGGCACACACACCTCTGAAAAGAGGTAATTAGAGCATCAAAGGCAATGAACCATCCTGAAACTTCATAATGCTTTGCCTGAAAAAAAATCATCATTCAGCTGAATAGCAAGAAACAAAAAAAAAATGTCTACAGTGTTGTGTCCAGAAGGATGAGAACCAAAGTCTTTCCAAGTAACTCCATAGATATGGCAAGAGGCTTTTAATCCCCTCAAAAATACCTTCAGAATTGATGTAGGAATGGTAAAAGTGAACTCCCACGGTTATATTTCGAAGACTGTGTTTTTAAGTCAGAAAACACATTAGTTCTTATCAGTCAAAGACTTTTTTCATCCTGTGAGGCTGTTTCAATCCTAATAAAGAAGAGATAGTTCTGTTCTCAAAATTTTTCTTCTCCAATGATTTTAGTAATCTGCTTTGTTTTATAAGCAGTTGCAGGGAAAGATGCTTCTTGCAGATAAGAAGGAGCACTGGTGCTTTTGGTGATAGGGAAATGTGTACATCGTATCAAATGATGAGTGCTCTGTGTAAGCCATGTCAGAGATTGCGCGTTGTGTATCCAGCTTTGGCAAACAAGTTACACTCTCTGGTTTCTCATTACTGCAATCCTGTCAGAACTTTGCCCCCAGACATTTAGAAAATTACAGTAAAATGACTGCGTATTGTTTACAGAGATTATTGACTGTGCTTTCTTATGTAGATTTAGGGAGGAAAAAAGGTCTTTTTTTACACAGCCTGAAGCTCTTAAATACACGTGAGAAATATCTAGGCAGCAGCCTGAAAACCAGCCTTCATCTCTGTAAAGCTCAACACTCGTATTTTATAGTCCGTGCATATCCATCGCTTGCTCTCAAGAAGTAGCGATGCGCTAAGGTACGGAAGGGGCTCTCCGAGGCGACGGCGGGGGACTGCCAATGAGCCATGCTCCAGCTTCTGCTCTGCACCAACTCCTTCCCAGAACGTCAACCATAAAACTGAAAACGCAGCAGTCAGAGGCAATGCATGTGAAATGACCTGGTGGGGTCACACCAGCCAGTGTTAGGGCAACAGACAGCTTCAGGAAAAGGCTCCTTGTTGCGGGGCATAGGGATGGGGATTCAGCACAGAAAATAGGTCCTTTTCTCCCAGGGTTGAGGGACCCCTGTTTCACACAGGGGGAAACTGTGGGAGCATGAGAGGAACCCTGCTTTCTGACCCCAGCAGTCTCTAAACATCCCTGACAAGAGGGAAGGTATTACTTTGGTCTTAGTCACAACATTTCCGTGCCTACTGTTGCCACCTCAGAGGTGTGCTTTGCTGCCTGCCTTCGCTGGGGCCTTGGCGGTGATAACCCATGCCTGAGGCAGCCCAAACAAAGGCCCTCCCCACCTTCATTAGCAGGCAAAGACAGGTACACTGGAGCAGCATCAGGGGCTCCTACACTCTTGTCCCTTTCCCTCGCTGGGGAGGAGTGGGTAGTGATAAGACTCCTTATTTAGGATACCGCCATGCTGCAAAAAATGCATCCATAGGGAGCAAGTGATGCCAGCATTTCCCATCCAGGCTGCCTCCTCCCTGCAGCCCATGGGGAATGGTACTTGGAGCAAACTGCTCCCCACAACTGAGTTTCGGAAGGACTCGGCCCAAAAGGGAACCAAGAAGCAAAATAACTGGGGTGCAGCATGGGTGGCCAGGGGATGGGGACCTGAGTGCAAAGGGAGCAGCGTAGCTGTTGGGCAGCAGGGACGTACCCGCAGGCAGCCCACTTCGATGCCCGTGGTTACGTGGGGTCAGTCGGCGCCTGCCTGCGCCTGCCAGTTCTTGTGCCTGTGTCCTGACGTACTTTACCCCAGCGGCAGGAACATTGCTGTCTCAGCCGAAATAGGTCTCATATGCTGAGTGTGTTTGGCATGAAAGGTACCACAAGAAAATAAGGTAAAGGAGTAAAACCGATTAATGTTGCCACAATTCATTTTTCAAGCGGCCATCAGGATGATTACAAGCACAAACCTCCCCCTCTCCCTCCAACCTTACATAAATGTTGCCGTGGTGCATATGTCAGCCTAAACTCTGTGGGGGTTAAATGCCATGTACCGTGCATCTCTGTTGGAGCCGTAACTAGGATAAAACATATGGTGTCAGACGGTGCCCGTGGGATTTCTATAGGAATAAACAGTGATTCTGTCCAAATGTAACTTCTCAGCAATTCTCTGTGACCTGAAATTATGGATAGAGCAGGTGCTGTTAGTCTTTTAGCTAAGATTTGCAGTGCCTTGACTTATATGAGAAAGTAAAAGAACTTTTTTATTTTAGATCGTTGGACAGCTTTTAGCTTGGTTAGAAAAAACGAAATTGTTGTATATTGTTTTATTATGTGCAAGTGCTTTGCTGGTCTATTGTTTATGCCACTGGCACAGGTCACCCTCAATTTCTACCGCCGTAAATAGCTCATGTAGACACAGGTGTAGTAGTGCCGAGAGTCTTCTACTTTAAACATTCGGGATGCATCCCACCTGTAGATGAGACTGTGGTTTTGATATCAACCATAAAAGGGAAGCTATACACTGAAGAGGTCTGTAAAGAAGGGGAAATAGTACTGTTGAATGCACCTGTAACACTGGGTTTTTTTATATATACGTTCCGCTGCACCATCAAATATTTTTAGAAGGGAACGTCATTATGTGCCTGATTGCCCCTTGTTTCCTTGAAGCAACTTTATGAATGCGTAACAGGTAGAGCTACAACAAATAAGCCAGTCTGCCTTCTGTAGCAGGTCTAACACATGCACAGAGACGTGGAAGGTAACACTCACCCCTGCTTAATTCCAGACAGCAGGTCCAAGGTACCTGTTTCAACTTGGTAGCTTTGCAAAGGTAAATCCTCTGGGCTGAGCAAGCTGCCGTCACCAGGCTCACATAGAAATGCCCAGGAATCAGGGGAAATAATGAGTAAGAGGTTTCCTCGACAATACAGAACAGAAAGGAAGGTTGACGCAAGAGCTAGGGTGCAAGCCCCAATGCATTTTGTTGCCACAAAACAGCAGCATATTGATGGCCATAGTAGTAGAAAACCTTTAGTGGTTTAAACACAGTGATGACGGATGGCAGGTAAATGTTGTTGTGTTTAGGGCAAAAATGCTTTTCTGCTTTATTCAGAAATCACTTTAAAACTACAGCCCTAACACTCATGCATCCATTTAAAATAATTCAGTCATTGTACTCTAGATTGGGGTCTTTAATTGTAACTGTGAACATTTTCATTTAAAATGGAAAATAGGAAATGGAAATCTACCGAGCCTCCACATTTTCCAAGTTTTGACAAATGAAAACCAAGACCTTTTCTTTTAGGATTTTGATAAAACCTTTCTGGTCTTTTCAGTTTATCTTCTTTACGCTGTGAGTGTATGTAAAACACATCACACTTCTCAGTATAGTCATTCTATTACAAAAACAAATATTCATAGTGAATTCTTAGGGATCTGCCCCAAAGGAGTTTGTTGACCCATTACCTTTGATTCTGTAAAATCCCAGTGTAGTAAATGGCCAACAAACAATACACTGATTATAGACGCTGCAGCTGGATTGATTACAGATGCTCCGCTTTGGTGGCTGAATCCCCCAGCCAGTAGGTGAGCCTAACAGAGTGATTGTATGACCATAAGTAAGGACTTCTTTTTCATGTTTGCTTCCCCAGGTGATCTCATGCATTTGCCACCCTACCTTAGGATGGACTTTTTATTGAACCGTGGCGTGCAGGGCACGAGCAGAGACCTGGGTCTGGGACAAGCCTGCCTGGAGCCGCAGAAAAGCCGAACCTTGAAGCGCCCCACCGTCCTAGAGCCGATACCCATGGAGACATCCTCCACAAGAGAAGTACAGTCATGGCAACCTGGTGCTGTGGCAACGTTACCTCAGCGAGAAGGAGCTGAGCTAGGACAGGCAGCAAAAATGAGCAGCTCCCAAGAATCCCTGCTGGACTCCCGGGGCCACTTGAAAGGAAACAACCCCTACGCAAAATCTTACACCCTGGTATAACAAAAAGAGCATGGCTGGACAGTGGCTGTAAATATTTACACTGACAAAAAAATCCAATGAAAGCTACCTTTTTTTTATTGAATTCCAATATTTATAATTAAAGAAGAAGATTGCCAAAATATTTGACAAAAAAATAATAATAATATGAACGACAGACAGTGCAAAGACTCTTTTGCTTTTTTTCTGTCTGAGTGTGAGCTTCATCTGACTGGACATCTGAATTTTTGGGTAAACGAGTCCAGTTTTCTGATCTTCACAAGGTTTGTGTTTTTACTGATTTTCTACGAAGTGCATGGAGACTTAACTAAAACATTTTAACTGGAAGTTCCATCAGACAAGATTTAAAAGGGAAAAAAAAAAATCACAAAAAAAAAATCACCCTATTTGTGAATTCAACAGGAACATTGATTTGGAAAAACAGTCTTTTGTCATGTT
Organism: Gorsachius magnificus; assembly: GCA_034008185.1. Classification (NCBI taxonomy): domain Eukaryota; kingdom Metazoa; phylum Chordata; class Aves; order Pelecaniformes; family Ardeidae; genus Gorsachius; species Gorsachius magnificus. The sequence continues at coordinate 99,618,876 of CM067081.1, forward strand.
TGCACTTTTTTTTTTTTTTAAATTAGAAAATGGGTCCTTGATTGTTCTTTTTTTGTTGTTAATTAGGATGAGTGATGTCAGTGGAGTGAGGGGATTGATTTGGTTTCTGGTTTTTTTTAATATTAATTTAATGAGACACTCTTTGCATTTTGTCTATGCGAAATAAAAGGGTCTTCTGCCTTTATTTGTGATGTCTGCTTCCATCGCCTTCTGCTGTACTTAGTTTCCCCTAAGTGCAATAACCATATCAGTACCATACTCTGAAGAATGTCTTCTTGTACCTTGGGCAGAAAAGGAAAGCAGGGGTCATACCTTTGCAAAAAAATTGGGGTTCACTTACCCACAGCTTTTTTGCTGCCATGGGGCAGAGGGCCAGAATGGTCCAAGTCCCGAGTGCTCTGGACCAAACTCACCCAAGACGCTCCGCATTCGCTCCATCTGCCACCGGGAGGCTTTGATTTGGCTTCAGTGTTTTTTGGATCAGAAGAAATGTGTTGATGTTACTTTACTTGCTCCCTAGGAATGGATCTTTAGTCCATTTGGGAGCAGCACTCACAGAAATTAGTCACTTACATAAGGACTGAGAAAAAAACAACCCAGCTTTTCCCATAATAGGAGAAAGGGGAGGAAAAAGTTACTCCAGGTCTAAGATCAACACGGCTTTCTTTAGAGGAAAAAATCTTTTCACAGGGGAGCTGTCAGCTCACATAACTTCATTGCATCTTCTGATTACATGAGAAGTGATATTGCCTGTTGTATACAAAGCGTAAATGATTGAATACTACAGTTGGTGGGTTTAACACAGCAACATTTGAGCTGCCTCGCTAAGTGCCTCCTTGTGTGTATTCTGGTTATGTTGGTGTGCCCTGGCCAAGAGAACATGGTGCAGAGCATCCCAGGTCTGAAAGCCAAAAAATTCAGTAAGCTTGAGCAGGCTGAGAAGCTCCCGCAGTTTCCCTGGCTGGTGACAGCGTGGGCACTGCTAATGCAAACAGTTCTGCACCGTGCTCAATTCAAGTTGTTTTAAAATAGAAAACTGCAGTTATGTATAATTGTTTCATTACTATTATTAATGTAATTATGTTGTTACAAGGGCACCAAGTTAGCAAAGTACTTAAGTGTCTTGAAATGAATTAAGTTGCACTTCCATCCTTAGCTCTGTCAAACCCAAGTGCTGAAGTCCTGGGAAGTCCCATGGAAGAAGCCAAATGAAGACATCCCTGTGGTACGTACTTCTTATAGACCTGCAGAGAAGTGCTGAGATGTCACTCAGATAAGGAACCATTTCCCACCTACTTGACCAATGTGATCATAAAGCACATTAAAAAACAAAACAAAAACCCAAACCAGAAAACAAATTTAAAAACTCCAAACTTTTGCCTCCATAAAAAATAAAAATAAAAATAAAAAATTAAGAATTACCCATTAAGTATTTCCAAATAGAATGAAGAATTTATGTGCTGAGAAAAGATTAAGTTACTCATTTGCTTTGTTGGGGTTTTTTTTCCATATAGAAACCATATAGAAAATTTTGCTGATACAAACTTAATTTAAACATGCAGGAAAAAAATTTCTTTTACTATTTCCCATTGAAAAACTCCACAGAAAACTAAAATTTTATTGGAGATTTAATTCTGGGGCAATGCAGTTCTTTTGATTCCCACAAAAGTCTTTGCAGTGTGCTCAGCTTGAGCTGGATGGGGCATTAGTACTGCATTTACAAACAAAAATCTATTTTCTCAGTAGCATTCAGGACATTTGAGTCTGAGGCCACTTTCATTTTCCATTCAAGCTTCCTTCTTGTCCTCTGAAAAAAGGCAAAAACCTTTTGGGCAAAATCGAGGCTTGTTCCCTTTGTTCCCATGGCTCTTGGCTGCCTTCAAGCACAGGGATGGTGGGTCCCATGGTGGTTTTTCCCCACTAAAATTTGCCTTCAGTGACAGACAAGAACAAGCATGAGATGGAGGGAGGAAATATTCACATTTTAAGCTCCTGGTGACTGCTGATAGCGGAAATATTCCAGTATCTCCCTAAATCTACATTTGGCTGACAATGTGGAAAGTGCCAACTGTCCCTGACTTAACGAGACTTCCTCCTCATCTGTATTCAATATGCCTGGTAATATTCATCCTTCTTATGAAGTGAAGATGCTTTTGGGGGCTCCATATTCAAAGAAATTCATGGCAAGTCTCCTGCTGGTTAAAATCAGAGTGGAACCGGGCTGTTGCTTAACACATGGAGGCTCAGACCTGCAGGGTGCCTGGCTCTGCGCCCTGGATCCAGCCAGCTCTTCAGCACATGTAGCTGTAAACATGTACAGTCCCCTTGGCTTGGGGGATTTATTGGCTTTTAATTTTCCAAACAGCACTGGAGAGGTAGAGCTAGTTAAACATGTAAGAGAAGCTTTAAGGAAATGCCTGTCCTACTCTCATCCAGTCAAGGTTTGGAGGCAGAAGGAATCTCTTTGCTCAGATCAATAAAGCTGGGAGCAGTCAAGTCTGCAGGTTTGTAGAACCAAGATAAGAGGAAATGTGCTGGTGTGTCCCTACCAGCATCGTTTTAAACACTTGCCTGTAACAGAACCATCAAAATCCATGGATCCTATAAGTCTGCATCCAGCATGTGATATATTTCCCCCATTGCACCAAAAGCCCTCTTGGAAAATACTCATGTAAGTGAAAAAAAATCAGTTGGCACCAGCACGTGATCCCCAAAGACACTCCCTAAAGTACCAGAACATCGAGGTATCAAGTGAGCACACCTTGCACAGAACTGTGACTCCATCTTAGTCCTGAGGGCAAGAGGAGACTTTACTTCAAAAGATTAATTGAAGAGCTAAAGTTCTTCCCTGTCTTCTGTCTACTAAAAATCTACTAAACTCCTTAGAGAGACTCATTCTCTTTCAACATTATACTTTTCCCCATGCCCCAACCTCAGCTAACCCTTTAATGATTCACGGATAGTAATTAACTCTCCCTTTTGTCTCAAATGAGTTAGAAACTCCCTCAGTCCTGCCTTTTCTAAGAACACTTTTATCCTTCTTTGTTCCATTACTGTTTCACTTAAATTGTCTGTTGAACACGATTACGTTAAATTCAGTACAGTTTTCCCCTCTCCTTCTTTTTAGGTTGGAGCTTGCTTTTTTCTATTCAGAAGCAAAGGAATTTTGACTGTTTAAGAGTTTTTCTTTTGGTCAATTATTTCTTTAACCGGGTGAGCTCCGTAGCAGTGTTACTGTAGCTAAGAGGAGTTCGGTGAGGTAAGCAACGTGAGGTATTATTACACCAAATAACGTAGTTGAAAAACAAACAAAAGCAACCCTGGGATACACTTTGGGACAAACAGAGAGCCCAGGGGAGCTGGGGGGATGATACCCATCCTTTGGCTTGCAGGCGGGTGACTGGCAATAGGTCTCTACCTGCTTCCTTACATTAAGCAATTTGGGGTAAATGTCTTCAGACTTTGACGCATAACATCCTTTGCCTGCATAGACAGCTATGCATGAAGAGGGTTTTTTTGGTTGGCTGGGCTTGGGGTTTTTTTTTGGGGGGGGTATCTTCTTTCTTCTGAGGACATGAACAGCAAAGAGGTGGGAGAAAGGGGCACCTGGAAAGACTAACTCCTCCCACACATCATTTTCCTGAGTAGGAGGCACTCTTTTAAAAGAAAGGAAAAGTAAAAAGAAAAAATAAGCACACAGTTTGGACAGCCTGTTCATAGTTTTAGTGTTCGTTAGGTTATTCTAGGTCACAGCAGTTGCTTAATGGGCTCTTGCGGTTGACTATGAGGCATTCCAGCAGGGAAACGAGAGTGCTTTTTGCCATTAATTTTCTCTGGGCTTGCCTGAGCCTCCCGAGGGGAACCTCACCACCTCCCCAGAAAGAAAATGCCTCTGTAGGAAGTGCACCAGCCCAGCGCAGACCGCTAACACTGCTGGGGGGTCATACAGTGCACTTCCCTTGGAGGGGTTTTATACTCTCTGAACTATTCCTCCTTTTTTCACAATGAATGTTATGCTCTTTTGTTTCAAGATTTCGGGGCAGGAAGGTGCTAGAAATGACACAAAAGGGTTTTGTAACTATTCTTAGCATTGACAAGGACCCTATAAACTTTTCAGCAGGTCTTCAGCACAGGAGCATTTGCTATGCTGGCTCCCCACCCCGCAGCAACCTCCTCCTGGCTCTGCTTTAAGCAGCTCTGCTCTCCGAGGTGAACAATCTCCCCCCTCTCAGGCACCTGCTCAATGTGTTTGGTACTTTTCAGCCTGACAGTAGGCGAGGGGACAAGCACCAGGGATGACCCTGAGCATGGAGGTGGCCAGAGACAGCCATGGTGCGAGGGGGCAGCTTTCCTGCCTGTTGGAGTCATCGGCTGAGATTAAAAGGAAGACTCGCCCCTCTGTGATGTGCTTGTCAGGAGGAAGGCTGCTGCAGGTATTTGTTCTGATGCTGCTGGATGAGAAACAGACGCAGAACTTCTAGCCAGTGACTTTTTGTTTATTAATAGGCAATAAATACATATACAAGATTTCAAAATCTCTGGGACCAAGCATGAAAAGAAACTGATCTCTACCTTGCCCATGGAAGAGTAATGCCAAAACCAATTTCTCAGATTACTGAAACAAAATATGTGCTTTGAGATAATACGTGGAAGTTACTGGTTTTACACTGAAACTGCCAAGTTTTCATTCTCTGAGTCTGTCAGAAATCATAAAAAAACCCCCACAGTTCAAACCTTTGTACTCTTCTATTTAATTGAAAGCAAGTAAGATAGGTGTTTCATAAAAGGACATCACATAATCATGAGATAGTAGAGGAATCCACAACGGAATGGGAAAACAAGGTGAAAAAGCCCGAGAATGCAGTCACTAAGGAAACTTGTCATCAAAACTATAACATCCAGTAATATGATTTTGCAATATTGCTCAAGTTAAGTTAAGCTACATCCTTGCACCTAAAATTTTTCCAGTATGCTTTCTTTAACAGTTCCAGTCCTGGTGGGGTAACAAAATTAACCTGATTCAACAGTTTAATAGAGAAAGCAGTGGTTTCAGTGTTATTTATAGTGCAATGGAGGCCTTGGGTGGTGGGGAGGGAAGGGAGCATTGCATCCAGGGGCTTGGAAGTACCAAGCACATATTGAAACATGTATCGTGATAGATCTTCCACCAGCTAGAGCCTGGTTATGGACGCTCCCGCAGCTTTTCGCTAAAGAAAGCACAATAGGTTCACGGAGAGCTTGAAAATCCTCTTTTCTCCCATGCCCTCGCAAGCTACAACCTTTCTTTTTGTCCTGTCCTTGATTTTCAGAGGCTTTTGAAGTTGCAGAAACTCAATGAGGCTGCCTCTGGATCCTAGGGAACACCTTCTCCTTCCCTGCATCTCCACTGGCAGCATCTCCAGCATCTCCCAGCCCCTCTCACGCTGCAGTTCCCCTGCTGCCCCGGCCGTTGCTGGCCCACACAGAGCTTTTGCACCCCTGTGGGATGTGCCCCTTCCCATAGTGGCCACCACCCCATTTCTGTAAAGCGAGAAAAGTGGGACCACCGGCTCCCCTGTGCCCAAGGCAGGTCCCAGTGCACATCCTTCCCAAACATCTCAGAGCCTCAAGGATGGAGAACTCGGCTCTGATGGACAAGGCCAACTAGGCTTAACCACCCGCTGTGGCACCCAGCATGCCTGCCTTACCAAGGGCTGCAGCTCCCAGCCTTCCCAGGGGGGTCGTATCACTCCCATGCCAAGGAAAGAGCTCCTGTTATACTGGAGAGGATAAACAGGCTGGGAGAATTAAGGACCTCACCTCTGTTCCCAGGTGGGGGCAAGTCTGCTGAAGCCCATCCGTGCCTTTGCACACCAGCATGCTGGTGCCTGATGTCCGACTGTCACCTCCTGTCTGTCTGGGCAGCCAGAGACTCACGGGGAAGTGGGAGCTCATTGGGACTCTGTTGGATTTAAATAACATTATCCCAAAAGCACAAGGCAGGGATACTTTTGTTCATGAAGAAAAGCATTAGAGGGCTTTAAGGCTCTGCTCTGTACCAGCTTCTTCACCTCTGTGTAATTGCTCCAACATTAGTAATAGTAAAATTAGATGCTTCCATAAGGAGATTTAAATTAAATGTAACCTAAATCAATTTGAACTTTAAAACACTGAGCTCATACCACCTGCCTTTCCCATAGAACAAATTATATTTAAGCCCCAAGGTCAGGAGCAAAGGGAAATGTTAATTAAAGTTGATAGCAGACTATATAATCACACCTGAACCTACATACAAACAGATTAAGCACAAAACCCCATTTATTTTATTCAGCTATCCTTGCCTGGATTCTAATAAGCTTCTCCTTTTCAAATGGCGACAGCTTCAGTTGCATTTCATCTTACATGTACGGAAATGAATGGATACCTTGGCAAACTGCTCTCCACCAACCACAAAAGCTCGTTCATTAGTCTCTGACATGTTGGGCCATAGCTCTTTGCACTTCTAATTAAATCGTCATCCTTGAAGGTGAACCCTTTACAGTATTTATAAGCAGAATCACCTCAGGTGGAGGAGCCATGAACCAAAGCAATAGGCAACACAGAATTGATGAGGCGCTGTTAAAAATAACTCTGCGGTTTTCCCATCATTTCAAAGAGAGCCAAGGGAAAACTCTAGAGGGGGGTGAAGCTAGTTTCTTTCATTTGAGGAAGACTAGGGATGTAGCAGCTAAAAAAAAGTAGACATGACCACCCGACTGTGCATCTGCTCCCATGGGTGGCTTGCAACATGCAGGGCATGTTTGGGATTCAGGCTGCTCCTCACTGGCCCAGGGCAGGAGTACAGCAGAGCTGGATGCAGGTTGCCAGACCAAACAGAGGGAGTTAGTGCACTGGGAATGGGTGGGATTGCAGGTTATTGCTGGTCAATCCAGCATTACAGAGCCAGCTGTCACGTGCACCCTGAGTAGCTTATCTGTGATTACAGCATGCAGACGTGAACGCGTGTACTCACACGCACACGTTCTTCATCATCTGCACAGAGAATGTCAAGATCAACGTGAAAGCTACCGTCAGAACCCTTTAACTACCACTGCATTGCACTTTGTGGAAGGGAGCAGGGGAAGATGCTACAGCACCATGAAACGACAGCAATCAGCCACTTCCAGTCACATCAATCTCGAGTGTTTGTCTTAGCTGTGCATGGGTGCACAGGCAGATCTTAAATTTTTATGGCCCACCCTTTTGGCAAATATTGTCCTTTCCAGGACACGTCTTGATTATTTTTATAACTTCATATTTTATTCTTTACTCCTCACAGCAAGAAGCTGAGCTTCTGAATTCATTCAGCACAAGAATACTAGTCAGAGACTTTTAGGGGCAAATGCTTGAGTCAAGGTGAAGGGTGTCATTTACACTGACTAGGACTAGAAGAAAAGAAAAATGATTGGATGAAGTGTGAGTGCTACAAAGTGCTCTGCATCAACCTTGAAAGTACAGCAAGCCCATGATCCCCCTTTTCAGATGCTCATGCACACAGGAGGTCCCTGGGAGCTGCATTCAGTGCTGTCACATCCCCTCCTAACATGGCACAGCAAAACCTCATCCATTTCCGTAGATGGCACCCAGAGCAGAATCGGAGATGGTCAGTGTTTACCTCCTCAAGAACATGTAGAAAGCTTTATGACAAAGCTGACAAGTCATGAAGAATATGTTTGCTCAGAAGACTACTGCTACCAGTTATGATTATTCTCAATAGACTTGTTTCAGCCTAGCCTGATGATTAGGGTTCTCACTGGAAAAGACCGCTCAGTGGACCCAAAATTTTTGTGACAGTATCTCATTTTCAGTAACATCCAGCATAAAAACAGCCTGGCTTCCTGCCAGTTCAATCTGTTGGCACTAGATAAATGAGAGTTACCTGAGTCTGAGGCCCTGAGGCCAACAAACCACCTACTAAATCGGGCCTGGACATCCCATGGCATCTGCCTGTTGGTAGCCTCTTTCTCCTGGATTCAGGGTCTAGTAGAGGTTTGTGGGGATTCAGCTTCTAGGTGGGAACTTCACAAATGTCTTCCCAACACCAGGGCAGACCCCAATCCTTTGGGTGACCTTGGCATCTTCCCTCAATTTCCTGGAAGCAGCACAAACCGCCATCCACGGCCACAACAGGCTGCAAACGGAAAGGAAACATTTGGATTTTTATTTTTTTTCCTTATAAAATAAAGGCAGCTTTCAGAATTTCCATTCTCCTGGCAAGCTACACATTTCCTTTCTCTGCCCTAGGAGGCAAACGAAAGCGCTTCCAACACTCGCATTATCTTAAGAACAGAAAGTGGCTTGGGCCACACCTGATGATTATCACACTGATGTGTTTTCTCCATGCTGCGTTGTCTGAAAAATGGAGCAGCCAGGACAAGGCTGGACAAGGACTGCGTCTCAGCAGGCTTGATGAAATTGTCAACACTGAGCCCAGGGTAAAAACAACTTGCCTGGTGCTTCAGTGAGGCTTCCCATGCAGCATTTCTTTAGCTGTGTGTGATGGGCCTGAAAGAGGCTTGAAATTTGGCCATGCAAATTAGCAATCGCTCAGCTGGCTAGGCAGCTGAACCAGCAGAGCAATCAGCTGGTGCTGATGTGTTTGAACTTATCGGAGAGTTTAGGATCCATGGAAATCAGGGTATATCCCAGCCCCTGGGGCAACTTCCAAACATACTAACAGGAAGCACAGTTCCTGCAGGAAAATAGCACATTACCTGTATGCAGATGAAATAATTTCCAGCACATGAGCTCTGAAGCAGCCTTTAGAGCTCAGTAAAGAACATTAGCCTGGACCACGTGAGAAAAGAGCAAGCCTTGCCCATTTACCTAGAAATATATTGACTTGTTTCTTACACGGTTCAGTAACAGAAACTCATCTCCAAAGTCTGCATAGTCCCAGTAAAATACATGCTTATGTCTGACAGGACAAAATCTTTCCTATTTTTATAGTCACTGAAATCCCAAGAACTATAGTAGGGGGTTAGGATAAGAGAATCAGGCAAATAAGTATGTAAGAAAGAAAGAAAGAAAGTGATCCACTTGGAGGAGAAAATGACAGAGACCAAGAGCTAAGGAAGGCAAGGCTGCGTGGATCAGATGCTTTCTTCAAGGTCATTCTGCAGACACAAGACTTAAGCTTCCATTGGTTTTCATGCAGGTCTTCATTCTGCTCAACAGAGCTTGGTGGCAGGTTGCCCAAAGAAGTTGTGGGGTTTCCACCCTTGGAGGTACTCCAAATTGAGCAGACAAGCTCTGAGTCACCTGAGCCACGCTGGCCCTGCTCTGAGCAGGAGAGGGATAATCCCTGAGGTCTCCTCTGGACTAAATTTCTGTGTGATTTCAAAACAGAATTTTCTATGGGAGCAGAATGCACTTGGAGTGCCTCAGTTGTAAGGACCTGCTTTCCTCTTTGTTGATAGCAAAACACTGAAGATTTTCTCTTCTGAGACAAATACTTCCACATTTGAAAAAGAAATCCTTTTTCCCTGGTTCTTCGGTTGCACACCTTGCTGGGGGTCATGGGGAAACTTCCAGCTTTAGGTTTAAGACATGCTACTATCCAGCCGCCTACCAAGTTTCACCTCAGCTTTGCATATATACAATGCTATAAATATTTTAAAAATATGGTCATAATGTGGGGTCCCAAAAATCAGGCAAAAATTTATCCTCCATCTCCCTATACCTTACTTTCCTGTGCTAAAGAGTGCAGGCAATTGCTACTTCATCTCATCCTTACCTCGTGCAGAGAAACTCAGAAATGTTTGTGGAACACTTGGACACTGGTGACAGTGTTCATGAAATGAAATTAGAGTCATGAAATCTCCAGGGGGCCAATGAATGATTTTTTCTTCAGTTCAGCCTCTGAACAGTGAATTCTAAATAAAATATAGGTAGTATAAAAGAAAATAAGGAATAATTTCCCAGTCATAGAAATAGGAGTGGGGTGGGGAAGGGGAGGAATATAGGCTTATGAAGTCAAAACCTGTGTCATAACACATTTCATCATGGAAGAGCAAGTACCATTAGTACTGCAGGGGTATCTAATTCTGGCATTTCTCAACTTCAGATGGTTGGCTTTGCAGCCTAGTTATTTTTGATGTGCTTTACAGTGTGCAGAAATTTTCTGATGTTTTGCTAACCAATGACCTTGCTTGAAAAGAGCATCTGTGGTATTTTAACGACTTTCAGATAACTTCTATAGCTGATGTTTTCAACCAGCGGGGTACTCTTGGGTCCAAACCTAAATATATTCTGCTTGAAGAAGTGTCAATTTAAAAGGATGTCAATTACATCTCAACATTCCCCAGAGTGCTTGAAAATATATGCTGAAACGTATATAAACATTTGTTTTAAAAAAAAAAGACAATTAAAAAGGCAGTAATTCTAACAAAGCATGTTACTCTGGAGAAAAACTTGCAAACTTGACTTCTTTATAAAAAAATCAAATATTTCCTATAGTTTTAGCAAAAGTTTGCTATTTATCCCTCTTTTTCTAGTACAGTATTTACTACATGATGTCTACAGACATTATTTTCCTTATTCAAGTAATTTCTTATGCTGCCTGAATATTAGTAAGTTTTTACTCCAAGACACCTTTATTCCAACACTCTTCATTCTCAAAATATCATTTTCACGTATACAGAAAACATCCCAGGATTTTCACAAACTAAGAGTATTGGAAGGTGTCAGGTATAACCTTAATTCTTCAAACAGCTGAGCAATCCCCTTAAAAGAGGATTCAAAGGACAAACACAGAAATTTCTTTGACACATGCAGCCAAAATGCCTTCCAGCTGCAAAGACAAAATGGTATTTACGGACCTCATCACCCTCTGCAACTCCCTGAGAGGAGGTTGTAGCAAGGTGGGGGTCGGTCTCTTCTCCCGGGTAATGGGTGATAGGATGAGAAGAAATGGCCTCAAGTTGTGCCAGGGCAGGTTTAGGTTGGACATTAGGAAAAAAATTTTTCAATGAAAGGGTTGTCAAGCATTGGAACAGGCTGCCTAGGGAAGTGGTGGAGTCCTCATGCCTGGAGGTATTTAAAAGACGGGCAGAAGAGGTGCTTAGGAACACGGTTTTGTCAGAGTATTGCAGGGAGGGGTTAACAGTTGGACTTGATGATGTTAAAGGTCTTTTCCAACCTAAACGATTCTATGACTCTATCATTAAAAATCGATGATGTGGTCATGCTGACAGATTCAGGGTGGGCTGTGATGGATTTACCTGTGTAGTGTGCTCCAGAGGTGGTGGTAAGGGCAGTGGTATAAAACCGCTCCTGGTGGCATCCGCTGGTCCCTTCTGGGGACAATCCCGGAGCAGTGACTGATGCTGTCCTGCACGCATGGGCTCCCAAGGTCAGGTGCCACTACAGAGCAGTAGGACTGCGGGCTGCCATGGTGAAGTCATTGAAGGCTGAAACGCTGCTGCAGGCTGGTACGTGCATGTGTTTTTGCTCAGGGCTTTGGTTGGGTTTTTTTGTTTTTCTTTTTGTTAATGCACATACATTTTAAAGGTTACAGTCTTTTGTGATATTTCCATTTCTCTTTTCTTGCTGGTGGTACAGCTGACAAATTGAAGCCAAAGTGTAATCCAAATAACTGTTCATTGAATTCCTGTTTTCTCTTCTTGGCTACCTCTGAGACCTGGGCAGTGTTCATGTGGTGGCTCATAAGTGCTTCTGAATGCTGAATTTGACCCAAGTCAACCCAGACATCATCTGTCAGACAGCAAAAACCACCTCCTGGCCAACAAATGGAAGAGTAGTATAACCATTAAAATAAGGGTGTTAGGTACAGCTTTGAAAGTTATTTGCTCATCTATCATGAGAGAATATCCCATGAGACTAATCCTAATTGACACTAATTTTCATGTTTTATGAAACCTTTTTTAATTGTCATTACACTTTTGGGGTGGGGGCTGTTCAGAGCTTGTCTGTCCCCAAGTTAACCTCCAAAGAGGCTACAACTTCTCCAAAAAGGCTCTTTCACCAAATAGCTCCTGCAGAGAGAGTTCCCTGCTTCCCTTCTCTAGGACCTATGTAAATGTAAACTCATGCTACAGACCACATCTCCAGCTAGGAAAATACAATACCACTCCTTTTGCAGCTGATGACATTAAATTGATATACACTACTAATAAAACTGGTCTCCATCTTTTTCTTTTTTTTTTACTTTGTATATGTGTGGGGGGTCTGTCTACAGATACACACATGGTTTTGCATCTCTGTGTATAACACACATTAAGTTACAGGCACCTATGTATGCACACACATTTAAATTAATGTATGCTTGTAATATAGCCAGTGTGTCTTCAATTCAAATGCAGGTATAACATAATATACTACTTTATACATAAACATAATTGAGGTAAAGTGTATGGGGAGTAACTTTTGTTAGACTGAAGGCTGGAAAAACAGACATGCTTTCAGGTCATTTTCAGGGCTCACATACTCAAAAAATGTCTTTCTTCCCCCTTTTTATACCAGCTGTGCTAACAAATAATTGTATCCTTCCCTGCAAATCTTGCTTCACCTAGTAGCCTCAGCCCATCACAGCTACAACAGGGCTAGCGATAGCTGAATATGAACTGCTGCTTTCTCAAAGCTTCTCATGGACACGTTATGCTGCCCAGGCCTGAAACAGCCCCCGTTTCCTATCTGCGGAGAACCACTGTTATTTTTCTGGGTCGTGTATGGGTTGCTTGTCATAGAATCATAGAATCATAGAATCACCTCGGTTGGAAAAGACCTTTAAGATCATCGAGTCCAACCGTTAACCTAGCACTGCCATCCCACCACTAAACCATGTCCCTAAGCACCTCATCTATCCTTCTTTTAAAGACCTCCAGGGATGAGGACTCCACCACCTCCCTGGGCAGCCCATTCCAGAGCCTGACAACCCTCTCGGTGAAGAAGTTTTTCCTAATGTCTAGCCTAAACCTGCCCTGGCGCAGCTTCAAGCCATTCCCCCTCGTCCTATCATCTGTTACCATGTCCTAGCATGATCCCAAACGTTGCAATGCGTAACACAGCTCCTCTGTTTGGTGAGTGCATGGGGGCTTGAGATCAGCTACTGTCTATGGTAGCTGAGGAGAGAAGGCTTAATTAAATCTGTCCATCAGGAGGTGGAAGGCTTCCCTTTCTTTTATAATGGCGGGATACACAGATAATTGCCTTTTCGATTTATCACCTCCTGTATCAGGGCTGCTGGCAGAAGGCACAGCAGTATTGTACACTGGGTGTCAGGAGGAAAAGGGGAGGGAAGATTCGGGGGGTTGTCTCTGGCAGTCCAGTTTGGAGGCCCATCTGGACAGCAGCCTGGGAGCAATTCATCAGCTCTGCAAGGTGAAGCTCACAAGCCAAACGCTTATTTTCTTCTGCAAGAGCTAGCTAAAAGCAAACCAGATTCTCCTGCAATGAATTATTAAAAGGAATTCATTTAACTTCCCTGTGATCTGGCTTAAGTACAGACAGAGCAAAGTGGTTTCCCAAATCTTATTGACTTCCCTAAGTGTCCTATTAGAGGACAAAAATGTGAGTTTGTCAGCAAAAATATCTGCTGGAGGAAACCTAACACAAAACAAAATAAGCTTTGGAGAAGGAAAGTAGTTAAATGGGAGCTCCTGGTGGAAAAACAAACAAACAAACAAACAACAACAACAACAAAAACAACCAACAACAACAAAAAAACCCAACAACAACAAAAAAACAGCCTCTGATGCTTTAGTTTTAAGTGGCTCAATAAAGAAAAATATGCTCTGAGAGTCCCGTGATATACTGATGTCTGTGGGGCATAAGGGTCTGCATCTGGGATCATGTATAAGTTCTATACATAAGGCAAAAATGTATGTATGTGACTACAAGTATGTGTGGATAGCCAACCACCATAGGTCACTTCTGCACTCCAGAGACAGAGGAGATGATTCACCCTCTCCTTTGCCCCTTTTCTGCCCTGGGCAGCATTTCAACAAGTCATACCTATCATCTGCCTTAGGAGTGGACTGTGCAATAAAGTGCCTGGTAGAGTTCATAGAATCATAGAACGGTTTGGGTTGGAAGGGACCTTTAGAGGTCATCTAGTCCAACCCCCTGCAGTGAGCAGGGACACCTTTAACTGGATCAGGTTGCTCAGAGCCCCGTTCAACCTGGCCTTGAATGTTTCCAAGGATGGGGCCTCTGCTACCTCTCTGGGCAACCTGTTCCAGTGTTTCACCACCCTAATTGTAAAGAATTTCTTCCTTATATTTAGTCTAAATCTACCCTGCTTCAGTTTAAAACCATTGCCCCTTGTCCTATTGCAACAGGTCCTGCTAAAAAGTCTCTCTCCATCTTTCCTATAGGCCCCCTTTACATACTGAAAGGCCGTCATAAGGTCTCCCTGCAGCCTTCTCTTCTCCAGGCTGAACAACGCCAATTCTCTCAGCCTGTCCTCATAGGAGATGTGTTCCATCCTTCTGATCATTTTTGTAGCCCTCCTCTGGACCCATTCCAAGAGATCCATGTCTTTCCTGTGCTGAGGACCCCAGAGCTGGACACAGTACTCCAGGTGAGGTCTCACCAGAGCAGAGGGGCAGAATCCCCTCCCTCGACCTGCTGGCCACGCTTCTTCTGATGCAGCCCAGGATAGGTTTGGCCTTCTGGGCTGCCAGTGCACATTGTTGGCTGATGTCCAGCTTTTCATTCTCCAGTACCCCCATTTCCTTTTCTGCAGGGCTGCTCTCAATCCCTTCATTGACTACAGCCTGTATCAATACCAGAGCTTGCCCCAACCCTGGTGCAGAACCTTGAGCTTGGCCTCATTGAACCTCATGAGGTTCACTTAGGCCCACTTCTCAAGCTTGTCCAGGTTCCTCTGGATGGCATCCCATCCCTCAGGCATGTCAGCCACACCACTCACTTGGGCTAGTATACAGCATCTGGAAAGCAGCAAGCACAGGTTTCAGGATAAGTAAGTTCAATAACTCACTGAGTATTCATCAATTGTTCCATTAAAGACTAAAGGAAACACTTACATACAATTGTTTTCTTTATGTAGCAAGCTAAAAAGACAATAGATGAAAATATGAGAAGGCAGCAAAGACACACAGCAGAAGCTAACATACCAGTCCTGCAGATGTTGCACCAATTTTTCTCAGTTCTTCCAGCAGAATTTTTATTTTCTCCAATTGTTCCTCTGTGCAATGCTGGTAATTCAATTTCTCACAGCCTTATTAGCTTTGTCAGCAAGGCTTTTAAATTCTAGTTTTTGCAGCCATGAATCCCAGATCACCAAGCAAAATGAGGGTATGCCTAAAGCTTAGGCTGTGAAGTTCAGTCTCCAAGGCAAAGCACCCGTTAATTCAGTATGGCCAGTACTTTTTGTAATGGATCTGGCATAAAAATGTATGGTAGCACACGCTCTTAAATGCTTTAATAAAAGGATAATGATGTAGAAATGCTTTAGGGTTCCTCTTTTCTTTCCCTTCATTCTTGTGTTCTTTAGTATATGACAGCAAATAATAACTATCTCTAAAACAATTAATTGGAGGAAAAAAATCTGTAAATACACTTTATAAAAACAGAGTCCCTGAAGACAGTTCCAATATGTTTTCCATTACCGGTACTTTTAGGAAATAAGTAAAATGTGCAAAGAACCATAATCAGCTCATATCCAACTAAAGATTTAAAGGGCTCTGTCAAAAATTATTACCACAAACATTGGTTAAACTTTGCTTTTTCTTTCCATTTACAGTGGGACAGTCCAAAAAATGTCTGTGGAAAACTGTCACAGTCAGCGTTGGCTGACCTCTGTAATTGCAGAATTTGGGAACATGGGATCACCAATAAGTTTGTTTTAAAAGTGCTTCAGGAGGTAGCAAAGTAAAGTGTTTGGTGGGCATGGGCATGTGCATGTGTCTGTAACTAAGGATATCAGTGAGGACATCCTTCTTTAATGTGAACCATTGACTTCAGTAAGTCTAGGCATGAAAAAGGTGCTAAGTTTGTATGAATTATGCCACGCCATACCAGATGAGTGAGCATACCTGCTTAAATTCTTCATTTTCATTCTTTCCTTCCTCATTTTTCCTTATACCTTCATAGTGTTTTGTACAACGTTAAGTAGTGGGATCTGCAGTGACTGCTTTACTTGTATGTTCATCCCTAAAGCATGATGGCCAGTCATTATAAGCATTTTTAATGTTTATAAGCAGGAAGATCCTTGGAAAGCACTACACCTGTGAATGGTATGCTGTATGTACCAGAGCTAGGACGGGTGGATGAAAAACTACAGCGGTTTTGATTTCCCTAATGAACACGGTAGATTCCTCAATCTCATCAAGAATCAGTGTAAATTAGTTCCCTAAAAGAAAGAACTGCATTTTGCAGCTAATCGGAGTGCTTGGTTACCACATGCCTATTTCCTAAATGGAAAAAATGTGCATTAGCATGAATATTCAAATAAGACAGTAAACCATTAAAGAACCGTTTATGCTACAAATAGAACTGTGGTGGCTTTTTGAATAAATTCTTCTTGAAAAGCAGTTTTCTACAGATGCGAGAGGCCAGGAATTATACACTTAACTCTAAGAAAAGGGGCCAGTACCTGTTGTCTTGAAGGGGAGCAACCAAATGGACGCAGAAGATCAATCTATTTTTCTGCCTGGATTTTCAGGATTGCTGTTCTTTACCATTTTCGAAAGAATAATCAAATCCCCAAATGAATTTGAATAAAATTGCTTGTTCTTTTGAGTTTGATGGACTAGTTATTTTTAGTCAGGTTTAGTCACTAGAAGAAAGTCGGTATTTTTTTTTTTAGAGAGAGTTTGCACAGTTCCTTAAGGATTTTTATAACATTTTAGAAGCACAGGAAAAACGTTCTACAGCACTTCTGATGCTTTCAAAGTATTTTAAATGCTGTAATGAAAAACTCCACAAAAATCTCGCTAAGAAACGTTATACATATAAGAATATTAACACTTGTGGTTTAGCTCAGTTGCTAAAATAATTTCTTTTTTTTTTTTTTCTGTTTCATCCAAAATCTGGTACTTCATTTTAATGCACTACAAAATAGTTCAGCCTGTTTTTATTGTATGTCAGTAGCTATCAATTTTGGCTTATATAAGAAAAAAAAAAGTAAATTTTTGGTTTGGTTTGGTTTATTTTCCAATAAAGCTTTTAATGACTAATGATGTTCCTAACAGTTTTTTTCATCTTTTGTAGAAAGTTTATTCCTTTCAGTAACAAGATGCAGCAAGACAGTGAAGGAGAAGTACATAATGGACTGAGTAACTTTATATATAGAAGAGACTCTCCCTCATACTACTAACATGCTCAGCCTGCCCCAGGTGTAACTTGCACCAGGCCTAAGAAATCAGGTCACAGAAGCAGCCCGTCTCACGTCTGGAAGCAGGCCCAGTGAAGCGAATGCCTTCTTTTTTCCCCACGGTGAAGTCAAAGAAGGAAAAAAAATGTGTGCACCATGGATTCATGAGAAAGACTGTGCTTAATGTAACTGGTGGATAATCTGATCCATTTTCAGCCTTATTTTTGCTCTATCTAAAAATTGAACCCCAAGCGCTTGGTTCTTGCATACTGCTGAGGAAGGAGCAGAACTTTTTTGGTGTATGTATATACATGTACATACATATATCTGTATTTACATATATGTGTATATATACACATGTGTATGTGAACTTTAATACGTAAACACGTGTTTAAACAAGAGAAGAAAGAGGGGAGCACATGTCAGCATGCTCAGAGTAGTTCATAGTGTTTGGGCCTGCAAAAATGATCCATTTGGGTTGATGGCTTGCACATCAAACACTGTTTGTATGCAGCCTAATGCTACAGGAGGGGGCATTTCTAAACCACAACACTAGCAAATGAACATTGCACAGACTTCTGTTACAACCCGTCCTGCAAATTTTCCTTCTTATTTTCCTTCTTATTTTTTTTCACCGAGGAAATTTACACACAGAGGATTAAGCACCAAAACCTGAGCTTTTCCCTTTCTTTCACACAGGCAGGCTGAAAGTGCATGTTTTTCTCGTTAGATGGCTTTTATGACTTGGAAAATGGATATTGCAATCTCAGTATGCAATTGATGCATGGTGCACAGATGCCTTGGAAAACATTTGCATTGACTATCGTGATGTTTTCCTAATTAGATGCCTCTGAATACAGATCTATTTCCAGCATGGTTTTTACGTTGAACTGCACAACAAATTCAGTTCAACTGGCAGTTTAGCTTACCCAAATGCCATCAACAGAAGTTAGCTGAAATAAATTAAAGAGGCAGTAATGTGCTCATGGCATTAACATTAGCATTTCATGGCCTTTAGCTAGCTCAGGCAATAAACAAACTTGAATTGTGAAAAGTTTCCTGCTTATGTGGACAGAAGGGCGTCTGATGGCTGAAGGCCGATTGCCGCTTCACATCAGACACCATCACTTGCCTCTTCTGAGGGGTTTTTGAGAACCTTAACCACAGTTATAAAGTATCTTGCTCTCCAGGAGAGAGTTAAAGGTGGGAAGTAGAACAGAGGAAAGTAAAATGGGGGACGGACATCAAAGAAAACTGGCTTTGAATAAGCTGATGGAAGGAGCAGCTCGATAGCCGGGATGCAGCGTCTGTCCCTCTTAGGCTACTGATTGAAGTGATGGAGGTTTGCTGATTGAAAAACAGCCAGCGTGGACTGTGATTAAAGGCTTTTTTCCCTCCGGTCATCCTTCAACAAACAGCTCATGTGAAACACAGGCTGTATGGAGAGCCAGGCAACCTCTGTTAGGATTTCTGGCGACATTCAGAAGAGGTACCTGTGTTTTCTCATATCATCCTACTCTTCCCACCTCTGCTGGAAACAAAAATGCTTTTAAGTACCTGGAGCTGCATATATAAAATACACCGTGCTGAAGCATGATTTTAACCACTGCCTCAAGCTGATTTCCTAGAGCCACAGAGAGGCAGGGACATAAGTGGTGACACTTTCAGAAGTGCTGAGCACCCAGCAGCTCTCCCCGCAGCAGATGATTTGGTACTGATTGACAGCGGCTCTTCTAGACATGAGCCATCACGGCAAGAAACATGATTTCGCACAGCAATTAACGCTGTGACTTTATCGAGTGATGGCACAGGAAGGAAAGGGACGATGCAGAGCTGGCAGCAGGCACAGAAGTGATGGGGGAGCTGCGCTGATTGGACAAAATGGTGACAAAAGCTGAGCTGAGATGGGGTCTGATGAGGGAAGAGAAGAGAGGAAAAAAGAAAAATCTCGCCTTTCTGGAAGTCAAAACTGTGTTGAATTGCTGTCATTCTGTGTCAAATTGTGTCTTTTTTTCTTTTTTTTTTTTGAGGAACTTGGATTGCTTCTAGTATTGGGACTAAAGAAGTACTGTAGCAGGATAAAAGCTCAAAATGGAATTATTTCAATAGGTGGGCTATATGTTCCCTCAGCAATCATGTATTGGAGCCCCATGCTAGGGGTAAATGAAGGAAGGGAGATGGTTTCTGCTCTGGTTGAAGCAGATCTCCTGTCCCAGATTTGATTTCAGCTAAATAGGGAGCAAGTTTGCCTCTGACAAGAAACCCTCTAGTAGAAGGGAGCAGGTGACAGGGGTCATGAGGTCTATGGCCCTCTATTGCCTGTGGGTGTCACATTTGACACAATAAAAGAATTTCCAGGGTGGGAAAACACTTCTAGTCAATAGAGGTTCCTCAAAAGAAAAAGAAGAGATTTAAAATCTGATTTTTTCCCAGGAGCATTGTACGGAGTGGCTATACCTACCTTGCTTTAAAGGACCACACTTTATTTTATTCATGTACCAAGGGGAAGACCAAATCAACCATGCTTCAATGGTTCAGCATATACTATATGCCAAGGCCTGGGCTTTCATCCATGGTATCTTTCTTCTAGTGAACTCCTCAGTAAAGGTCCAGCCCAGAGCTTTGCAGACTGCCAGCCAGGCTCCACCACCTCAAAGAGTGGAGACCAAGCTGCCGGGACCTCTGCCATGCCCTACTGCTGAGCCCGTAGCTGATGGAGGATGTGAAGACCAGCCAGAGAGGAGCAGAGACCTGGTACTGCCCAGGGAGTGATGGTGAGAGATTCCCCCCCCCGACACCACCTCCTGAGTGGCTGAGCTGGCTGCCTTATGCTGCTTCATTTCCCCCAAATGGTGTCATTGCTTCAGAGCAAAACAAAAAGTTTACACACATGCACCTTACTAGCAAAGGGACTTCAGTTTTTCATGCAATTTATATAAATATGCCTTCAGCCCCCATGAGAACTGCAACTCCAAAGAGCAAAAATTTTAATTCTGTTCCAGAAGATTGCAGTTTACTTAAACACCTGCTAGCTTTATCCTGGCAGGCTAGGCTAGGATTGCTCTGGTATTTTACTGCAGCTTAGTGTTTGATGATCAGTTTATTCCTTTTTTTTTTTTTCAGCCAATAAATACTAGCTGTATGTGGCAAAGCATCTGGAGCCGTTTGTTAGTCCAACACACAAGGGAAGCAGAATAGTCAGCATGACCATGGTCTAATTTTGAGGCTAGGTTTTATTTATGTCAGCTGGTCAAACTACATCCTTTCATGCACTGTGACCATAAAAGTAACTGCAGTAGTAACGGTCCATCAATAAGGCAAATTGCACCTCCAAAAAGCAGAAAAGGCATTGCAATTTCTGCAATGAGTACGTAGATGATTTTGCATGGCAGAGGAGACAACAGACATGAGATTTAGTACAGCTCCAGCAGAAGCCAGTTCCAGTTCCTCGGCACAGTACTGAGCCATGGGGGCTAATTGCAAGGCAGCCTGCAGAGCAGTTCATCAACATAGATCTAGCATAGCTTGTGAGAACAACAATTTAAAAACCACTCGAGTTGCTTAGAAATTTGGGAATACAGAAGGCAATATGACTGCTGTAGCATAAAAATACAGCATGGTACAGTCCATTCTTGCTCTCATCAGTAATTAGACAATGACAAGAGGTTGTTTTCCAAGACTTTCACATCTTAAAAAGGTAGGTCTTGATAGCAAGTGCGTTTCATGCATTATCAACAATATATCAGCTCCTTCTTCAGCTGAGGAAGTAAGCAAAGACTTGTTGAAAAGAGTGGAGCTTGTTCTTCTGATGACTCCAGCTAAAGCAGTATCAAAATGTTTTTAAAGTTTGTCTCCCCGTATACAATTAGTTGAAAGAGGAACAGGTCTGCATAAATATTTTCAAGATTGAAGTGAATTGTTAGCAGTGTCCGTCAATATAATCTGTGTACTACCATAAAGCTGTCTGTAATTTGACAGCATATCACGACGTGCAGCTGGTAACACTAAAGTTAACTTGGGAAGAAACCACTCTGACTTCAAAGAAATAGAAAATGGAATTACTTGCATGCTTGTTTAGCTCATACACTGCAAAACAGCAAATCATGGTCTCACTAAGGTGTCAGTTTAAAGCCTATGTGGCAGGAGGTTTTCATCACATTCCCCTCTCTGCCAGCAGAACATTCGTGTCAGCCTTGACAACTGGGAATTTTTGAGGCAGAGTACTCAGCTCTGCACACAAAAGCACAAAGTTCTGCCGATATAACAACTGACTTTTTAATATTAGTTGATATTTGCTAATTTGTAATTCTTAAGCCTCTTAAAGATGATGAAGATGCAGATCGGTGAATGCTGCTTTTTTAACACTAAAAACTATGACAGTCTTAAAATTAGAACAATTTCATTCTGTATGTGCTGAAGTTTGACATAATGCATTAGCTGAAGGTTAAATTACAACAAAGGACAGATGACAGATTACTTGTTCATAAGAGAAACTCTTCTCTAAAAAAAAAAAAAGCAAAATTATTTAATTCATTGCCGCACACTTGTTCTCAAATAGCTGAATTCACGTTCTGATTTCTGAGAGGAAAATTTTTATTCACTATTGGAACTACATTTTCTGAAGGAAGGAAAAAGATGACTTTGAAAACTGTAGACGTGTGCAAAAGGGAAAAATCTCTGATTGATTTATGTTTGTTTGTACCATGTACATGCAAACTGAAATATTAAGTAAAGCGTGTATGTATGTTAGGGAGGGCGTCAGGAATACTGTATTAGAGAAGGTCAGGTTCTATTTTCAAACATCTTAATTTTTCAGAATTCTAGCTTTCTCTCACACTTAATAATTATGGCATTTGCTGTGTAAATTCCTAACTCAAATATATCAGCAGAAAGACGACCTTGCCAGATTGCAGAAATATGCTAAAGATTAAATCCCTTAAGGCTCAGGCTTCGCTCACGCACGGAAAGAAGTTTCAAGAAATTATTATGAAATACAAATATGCATTACAGTTATGCTGAACTTACGTAATATCTTAAAGAAGAAAGTAAAATTTTATAATACCTGAATTTTATATGTCACAGCCATTGGAAAACTCAGGAAAAAAAAAATCCTGGGATGTTAAGGGAAACACACTTCTCTGAAGAATCCCCTATTTTTCTTGTCATCCCTTATTTTCACCCAAGAGAGGCAGTACCTCTCTTACCAAAGATCTCTGTCACTCATTTCTCCTTAGCCAGATGCCAAGGCAAACAGACCAGCCACCAGTTCCTCCAGCTATTCCTCTCCAGGAATTCAATTAGAGAAAATGACTGCTCAGTGAATATACTTCCCATTAGCTTCCCCTGGACCTTGAAGTAAGCTTCATTTGTAAAGCAGAAATAACCCACTCAGGAGGGTTCTCCAAAGAGCAATTCCCTTTAAAGGTCATGCACGCACTTTTGAAAGAACTGAACACCTGCGCATGAGGAATTATTAGAGCTCTTACGTGAAATGCAGATTTGGTATGCATCAAAATATCAAATCTAAGTGCTTTTGTCTTCCAGAATTGTTTAAATGGACATGTGTTTGTACCCACATGGGCAATACCTACAGCTACACACAACAGTTGGATGTGCTGGCCAGAAACTCACCTCATATCTAAATATCTCACATCTAGCATCTTTTTAACTTGATCGCTTGTCCGCAGAAGAAAGCTGAAAATAACCTGTTCTCTGACTGACAGTTCAGTTAATGAACTTAACTAAATAATTCTGTAAGGCCTGAAGTTAAATATCACAGCTAAGAAATGTATTACTCCTGTTTTTCTCCTCACTCTGACTTCACTAAGTGTAACAGTTCCAAGACAAAAGACAAGGCTTATAGCCCAACGCCCAGAAAAAAATTTCAACTGCTTGAATCGTTCCATTACTGAAATACAAAGACAATCATCCATCAACATGTCGACAAAGTTTTAAAAGGTGACTCCTCATTCTTTCCAGGAGAAAGAGTGCTTTCTACATGACTCTGGAAACTATGCTAAAAAAAAAAAACAACACAGAAAAAAAAAGAAAAAAAAACCAAAAAACTTTTAACCCCAGAGACTGAGACTTGCTTCTTATTTTAGCAATGCAGCTGTTACCAAGGTAGGTAGCAGAGATGCAGTATGCTTTTCTAAAACTCCAGCTGAACTAAGAGCCTCTCATGTTGCACTAAGTGTGAAAATAATATGGTTATTCTGCTGAACAGGGCATTCAGAAAGAAATCTCTCTCAAATCAATTAATTTGGTTGATTGTATGTAGGCGAGAAACAGATTTTTCTAAAATAATTGGTCCCGGTTAATCAGAGAAGCACAGTGTCAGTCTGTAGCAATGAGCTCTTTTTCCTTCTTTCTTTTCAGGTTAGAGGAAAAAGATTCTGTAAAAATTATCAATTTCTCACTGATGATTTCCAACTGATTTTTGACTGTAGAATGAAAGTCCTTAATTGCTATGAAGTGAAGTCATAAATATCCTGGGTTATATAATAACAGCCTCGTATCCTCATTAAAAGTGATGTCTTCAGTATCATTTACTAATTTCTCATTTTTTCCAAGTTTGGTGAAATCTGGTTTGCAAGTAGTCTACCTCCAGCGCCCGGCCTCTGCTGTAGAGGGATTTATTAGATGTGTTTCCAAGTCTCCATTAACTGTGACTTTCCAGTCTATTAACTATTTACATCTGGTATCACATAAGCATTTCTAACATAAGCACTGCTGTACTGAATGTAGAGGCGATATAAATAAGGAAGGACTAATGGATTGGATCAACTCCATCTGGAAACAGGATAAACTCTTCTCAATCGAAGGCAGGAGCTCTTTCCATAGGACCAAACTGAGGTGAGCTTCTTTGCTGGAGAAAGAGGCTGGATACTTTCAAGGCTGTGTTGGAAGGCGGCTTGCTGCAGCCACTGAAGCTTGAGGCAGGCCCTAAATAGGCAATGGACCAGCTTGGTTTGCCCTCCAGAAAAGGGAATTTCAGCACTGGGACAAGATCCCGTTCCTCCAGCTTTAAAGCTGGGCTCTCCTGAGCAGGCATGTCCCGCCTAACTGTGGAAGCTGAGGAGGACGAGTTCCCTCATCGAGCTCGGTCATTTCCAATTGAGCAGAGACAGCAGCAAGGAGCTCAAGGGAGCACGTTCACAGGCAAGAAGATTACCAGGCTGCTCTTCCCCTGATGAATGAAGACACCTGATGTTCATCTTGCCCTTTGCAGTCCCAGAAAGATGTCTGCAGTAGCTGTACCCCAGCAACGCTATTGCACCTGCCAGGAATTACGGGCACCATGGCTCTGAGCTTTGAAGACACAGAGCAGGTTTGAGATTAATCCAAACAGTTGTGAGGAAAATATCTGTTCCATAATATTGGTTCTTTCTCAGAACTCTCCTTGCAGGCAAATCTTGCACAGCTGCTAATAGGTGCAGATATACAACAAGACAGAATTTGCTTGGTTTTATTTTTGATGCAACAGACATCTCAAAAATAATCGGATGTCATTGCAGCTATGTTTATAAACGGATAGCTAATAACTGGAAGCTGGTGCAAATTAAGTCAGATTTATTTTGCTTTAGGTGAGAGCTTGTTAATAACAGTGAAATGCACTATGAAGAGAGGCTCTGCTAAACCACGCTGCTTGGCAGAAACCTCATCCATCATGGAATCGCTGCAGTTGAATATAGCACATTTACACAGTCTGTGAAAGATTTGCAGAAGCACCCAGGAGATTAAAGTGCATAAGTGCCAATGACTTTAAATGGTGCTCACTTTTGCAAATTTCATCCCCTGAGACTTCAGTAAACTTCATAACGCACAAAAAGACAGTCTGAAGTGCGATCCAGCTTTACATAAGCTTGGCAAGTCTTGCTTTGTTTTAATTTGACTGGTAGTGTAAGGAGAAAACAAAAAATGACTGCTTTTTCAGAAATTATCAGACTGGAAAGCAGCCTTTCTAATACTACTTAACTCCTAGGCTGCCCAATACAAGTGTTCCTACACACCAACAGGTAAGATGGGTTTTGGTGGAAATCAATAGGTTAGTTTGCGTCAGAGATGAGACAGGCAAAGGGAATTAACCGGCCTTGTCTAATCATCTCACCTAAGAATACCACTGCTGACAGAGCACATGAAAATGGATTCGCAAGAGGGAATAACATAGCAGACAAAAGTAATCTTTTAAAGTTGATTTGCATCAGAGACCTCAGCCTACTGTCTAAAAATAATGATGTTGACTCCAGCGACCCAACTGAGCCTTATCTGTAGTGTATCAACAGAAAAGCTATTCATCTGGGAATGTTTTAGCAAGAAGAGGCAGGAAAATCAAGGGAGTGAAATTTGATTGCTAGGACAAAGAAAAAGCAACGCAATTGCGTGCCTGCTCAAGCCACAATAGCTAAGGCACTCCCTGAGAGACCAGCAGCGGCTGAGAAATCAACTTTTGCTCTAAACGTGTCTTCCTTGGCCACATGGGTTTGTATTCTCGAGCGCAAAACATTTTTCAGTGGCATTTTGCAAGTCTTAGATCCATCACCTGCGTACTGTCAGCTGTTTCCAAGGCAGCGAGTTAGAAGGAGACTCCCAAACTGGCAAGCAGGTTGCTGCTCTGCAGCAATGTGAATTGCAAAGGGCACCGGGTGATGTCTTCAAGGTTTTCTGATGAATATCCCTTTGAATGAGGCAGTTGCTTCCTCCCCCCAGCACACACACACTTTGCAACCTGTTTTGTTATCGCTTCGGACTTGTTGTGTGGGAATGCACTGCCTCACGAAAGCTGCCCGCGGGCTGCCCAGCCATGCCTGCAGGCACGCTGCATCCACCAGCAAGAGCAGCCTGCGGGGAGGCTGAGTTTTAGGGGACCCTCAGACAGGCACGGAATGATAGATTTTGAGGTGATAACTTTCAATACCGGCAGCAGGGAAGCAGATCCAAGAGTTCTATTTCGGCCTTATGCAGCACATCCTCATTCGTGCTGCAGTCCTGCAGCCCAGCCCCCTGCTCCACACTGCTGGGCTGCTTGCGCAGCGAGGTGGCACGCGATGCAAATAAAATTCAAGGGCAGAAACCAAGTGTAACGCTGGTGCACCCAGGGCTGTTTTACAGTGCCTGCTTGCCTGTGTAGCAGCTGCACATCGCTGGTGTACATTTGAGCCAGAGCTCTGACTGTGCATTGGCACTGAAGGAATGCTGTGCAGATGAAAAAGGGATGTTTATCTTTTTGCGTTTGTTTCCTCAAAGGAGAAGTGTCTGCTTCTATGCAGGCAAAAAAATGTCATCAGGAGAATTCCCCTTCTCACTGGATGCTTTCAGGATTTCCTTTATGCTTTTTGCTTTTACTCTCTTACTTTTTTCTTTGTTGCTAGTCATAACCTTGAAGCGTCAGCAGCTATAAACTATAAATACTATTTAAAATTTCTTATTTAAATTAGTCTTGTTGACTACAAAGCTTGAAGGATTACAATTTCAATGTGTGGCACAGAATCAAGACAGCAGACTTAATTCAGATGATGGGCACTAACTCCTGTACATATGTAAGAACGGAACAAACGTAGGTAGCTCTCTAATGCCAAGAAAAGCTGACATTAATGGCAAGTGCTTCTTTAACTATGAAACAGCCATTTACTTCTTTTGTATGAAGGTATATAGAATATGATGCATAATGCATGCTTTTCCCTTGTGTGCATCTGCACAGCAACACTGAAAAAGAGCAGAAATGGAGGAGCTAATCATCCATCTTTTTGCTATGCAGCAGATGTCGATAAACTGGAGTTTGTGCTCCATTCTATTAAAATCCCAATGTCCCAGGCAATAACCTATCTTTCAACAGACGCAGGTCTAACGTCCATTGAGTTGTAAGCTAATGCTGAGTGGAAAATTACTTCTGTGTTTACCTAACTCCAAATTGTACTTTATCCGTTTTCATTTACCAGATAAAAACAATCGATTGACTTAACTTATCTTTTGTAAAGAAAAAGCCTCTATGATCAAGGGAATATTGATGGCTGAAGAATTCTAGTGGAATAGAATTGCTTTCCCCCTGAACAATGGCTTTAATTTCTCCAAACATGATGTCTCCCAATTCACTT
Source organism: Gorsachius magnificus (assembly GCA_034008185.1). Classification (NCBI taxonomy): domain Eukaryota; kingdom Metazoa; phylum Chordata; class Aves; order Pelecaniformes; family Ardeidae; genus Gorsachius; species Gorsachius magnificus. The sequence goes on from CM067081.1 coordinate 99,646,287, forward strand.
TTTAAGCCCTGGATGCAAGAGATGTTTCAGGTGTTCTCCAGAGACTGTAGGTACCATATGTCAGGGGAAAGTCGAGAGGGCAAACTACAGGATGACTGATCAAATACTGAGATTTTTATTTTTAACTGTAAGACAGAATTTACACAGCACAGCTGTGATCCCTAAATGCCTGCCAATTGCCTTGCATAACTTGAACACATTGCAATGCCTCAGCGCTTGCAATGTTGCCCAGGTATCTCCTAAAGACAACACTATACTGCTTAGTTTTACATAACTGAACAGGAAATATCTAAGTAATTCATGGTATCAGCAAGAAAGTGAGTGGGAAATGAAAAGCTCCAGCTCTTCAACATCAGGCAATCATCTCCCTTCCCCACCACCGTTCCTCTTCCACCCACCCTTTCTGCTGTAATTCTCTACCCACACCCTAAGCCTTCCCCTTAATGCACTGCCATTACATATGTCCCCTTCACCTTTTCCTTAACCCTTCCCTTCCCACAACAGTAATCACCTTCGCTCACCCCTGCTCCCACACTTTGCTACCGTCTTCCACCAGTGTGTCCGCTTTGTCCCTGTTCCCCAGTTGCTGGGGCCTGACAAGTGGTGCCCGATGCTCGGACCACTCTGGGCTTCAAGGGAGTGCGTTGACTCCACAGCCCCGTGGCTGATCAACTAAAAGGTCTAATGCTGGTGCTTATTTTCAGCCTTCCTGGTGTTTTGGCAATGAGGCTTGCCCATTCAGGCCAGCCAGCTGCCCGGCCAGGCAGGCAGATGTGTGTTCCCATCAGCTAACGAATTACCCTGCGAGCAAGCCCTGCCTCAAGGCTATGCGGGACCGGGTTGAGTTTCGTCTAAATATCTGATAATCAGAGATTTCAAACAAACAAACAAAACATAGTCCTGCAAAGTGGACCCACGTACCTCTGTGTGATTTTGAAGTGGGGACCAGGCGCATTGCCTGCGTCTGGCTTGGGGGCAGCACTGTATGCCCTGTGCAGGAGTGGGGAAAGCAGGACGGCACCAGCCCCGGGCAAGGATGCAGCAATGCAGGGATGTGACCAGCAAGGTCCCTGCTGCCAAGAGGAGCCACTTTGCTGCCACCACCACAACTGAATTTGGCCACACCAGGAGGAGGATTACAGGTATGCCCATACCGCACAAAGAAATGTGTCGCTGCGGCTTGTGTGTGCCATCCGAGCTATTTTAATGTGTTTGGGAGAGATGCCAGTATTCTGCAGGTGTGTCGATTTTCCCCTTGCTGTAGCTATTATTATTGTTGTTGTTGTTATTAATCATTGCCACCATCTTGTGGTTGCTTTTTTATATCATTCACTATATTAAATGCGGACTTGGCTCCCAAGAAGAAATGACAGCAGTTAAAGAAAAACAATGGCATCACTTTGCCAAAGGCTGCAGACTAAGTAAAGAAAGTCACTACACCCTGTGTACTTGATGAGGCCAACAGATCATCCCCTCACGCACCCTCCCTCTGTCACATTAGCCCTGAACACTTCAGTGGGAATATTTATGGTGGAAACTACTACTGAATGTGAGTAATAGTATCAGTTTGGCCTTTCTGAAAGGGCATTAAATCACAACACACTGAGAAGGGGCAGGAGTCCTCAGGCTTATTTCAAGAGCTATTTTTAGATATGGATATTCAGACTTTTCTTATCAAGTAATTAGTCATCTCAAGTAAAGGCAAGATAACTTTTGAGAATAAAATAGGAAGCAATTGAAACCTTTTCTGAGCTTCCAGAAAAGTTTGATTTAAAGATCATGGAAGCCTCTGCACCTGACTGTGATAAGTTAGTAATAGGAAAGGGGAAAGCACAAAAAAAGTCTGAACCAATTACCATTCCTGCCCGATTTGAAGGCCAAAGAACTGCAGATAAAGACATTTACCTGGATTTCTGTATCGTATTAGTATTGCACAGGTGCAGTAGGACTCCAAAATTAAGGAAGGTGTTTTACAGCCAATATAGTCTCCTGTAGAAAAGAAGGGGGAAATCCTGACTAGACAGAGAGACTGCAGAGAGGCTCCTTATTCATGGGCAATGATCTTCTGTATATATACAGAATTCTATAAACCAACAAAATAATGCTTTCACAAAAAGCCATGGAAATTTGTGGTAAGGGGATCATCACTTGCAAAACAGTCAAGATAATCATGCTGCTGTGCTTGGCACTGGTTACCTTTCATTTGAATGGATGCATTTCATTCCAGGCACACAGATAAATTGGCAGAGTTCAACTGAGAATAATAAAAAAAATGAGGGTTGGAAAAGGAGACCTATGAGATAAGGTTAAGGAAACTGTCTATAGCAGGTCTGGAACAGATTAATCTAAATGGCAGGAGGGAGGATCTAGGTTAAGTACAAACCAACCTTTATAGCTTTAAGAAAAGTTCAGCCATGGAACAAGCTGCCAAGGAAGGTTTTAGCCTCACCTTCACTAGAGATACTAAAAGGCAGGAGACCATCTGTCGGGAAGAGTTTAGGGATTAAAGAAAAAAAAAACAACCAACCACTGCCACAATTTAAGAGTTGAGCTAAATAACACATTTGTGACTAGACTTCAATGGACTAGAAGTGGCATGGCTTCTCTTTTTAGGGTAAGTTCCTAGATCTTTGCACTGTGAAAATTGTCTTGATCGTATAAACCAATACAAGTCAATTCAGCTGATTTCAGATTGGGAAGGTTATCTGCATTTGAATATTTACAGGAGATAGATGTCTAAATATTAATTTATTCATATCAATAATACACTCTCCATTTTTTCCCATCAAGCTTTGAAGATGCGTATAGAGCTGATATTGAAAAAAGAATATTTAATTTAGGTTAAGCCGTAGTTAAAACCTGAAATTTGTTGTCTCCCTTAGAATTGAGAGCAAATAATGGGCCAGCTCAGATGTGTGCGGTGACCTGGGGCTTGTGATAACCACACACAAAAAGATTTCAGGTCAGGTGAAAACTGTGGTGAGTGGTAAATTATCAATAATGGATATAAAGGCGTTTCTACATTGCCCCACAGTTAGGGCACTGAGGTGACATTGGAGTCTGAGCATCTCTTGCAACCTCACAGCAAACTGCTGACTGTCAGGAGACACCTTAGGAAGCTTCTGCTTGCTGCAAGGCATCTGCTAGCTTGTGGGTCTTCAGTGGCAATTCAGCTGAACCGCTGGGACTTTATTTTGGAAGTTTCCACAGACAGCTGCCAGGGATAAAACGGGAGCTGGCCGGTAATGACTGAGGGTAGCAGGGGGCACCTAAGACATCTCTCAGATGCAGACGCCTCTGGCTATGCCTATACGACAGCACCACCACGGAGGGCTAGTTGTGCACCACAGCCATGTCCCAGACGTGGGCTGTTATGCCCCCTGGGTACGTACCGTGTCCTCCCACCTCCACACATCCTTCTCAAGCTTTGCATTTCATGAAGGAGAAACTCTGATGAGCTCCAGTTGGTCTTCCGAGGCAGGCGAGCAGGAGCCTTGGCCGTCAGCAATGCTCACCATCTCATGTGTGAATGCCCCATGTTCCCTCGGGATCCACTGGGCTTCGGACTGGCATTTGGGAAGCGCCAGATGGCAGGTAGGATTCACCGGGCTACATGAACACCTCCTAGCAGCGGCCAGCTTTGCGCCAGAGAGCCTGTGCTCCTTTAGGCGTGAGCCCTGAAACAGGCTGGACACGAGGAGTCAACTACCTGAGCTGAAGAGAAACCACCCTCAGATGGCTTAGTAAGTTTTGGCAGCGCTTGCCCTTCCCAGCCGTGCTCCTCTTCTGCTCAGAGGTTTCCCTTCCACCTGCCTGCCTCCATGGTGTACCTCAGCAGATGCCTTCACTGACGTATCTGGGCTGCTCTGCTCGGACAACTCCATACTTTGGAACAATTTCAAGCCGAGGCGTTGCGCCAGGGCTGGAGCAGATGACAGAGCCGCTGATGATGCCCGTTTCAATGAGCAGCCTGGTGGGCATGCCTCACTGCAAGGGATCCAGCAGGGACCCTGCTGCACCCGCCCTGGACCTGTCTGGGTGATCCTGCCAATTTCTTGGGCTCGAAGCACGGTGCTGATCTGCATTCCGCTGCAGCTTGGGTGACCAAGGACAAATAAGCCAAGGTCTTGTTTCCGTGGGGCCTCTGAGCTTCATACGTGCAACCAGAAGCTATCTACATCCCTCTCTCCTCCCTGAGAGGGATGCTGGGATATGGAGAGGGACAGACCCCTAATGTGGACAGGGAGACTGCAGGGCACAGTGGGGCTGGCAGCTCCCTGCGGGCAGAACCATGGGAGCTCCAGCCAGGAGCAGGGCAGCCAAGGCCGGGAACCCCCCGGGGGCCCCCCGGGATGGGCCAGGTGGGCCTGGCTCAGCAGGGCCCGTGGCCTGACAGGACAGGGCTGTGGGGAGCCAGAGACTGGCCCTGCTGTGGTGTTGCTGGGGCAGGGGCTGGTGGCCCTGGGGGGCTGACATGAGGTCCTGAGCCATGGTCAGGGTGGGGGGAGGCCCAGGGGTGGACGAGGACAGTCAGGGCTGTTGGTGCTTTCATGGCCTTGACATGACCTTCCTCTCCTCGTGGGTGTCAGGAAGCCTTCTGTAAAACTAAGGAGCAAGGAACGGGATTTTTCATGTAGAAAGAATTGATACAACCATTTGTCATCTCATTTTTCATCTCTCTTTTCAGGTGATTTGTAAGGACATTGCACGATAGAGATACCGTTGGAGTCCCACTGGTGACACCCCACTCCTGTGAGAACGGGGCACGCCATCCCAACCCTTTCGGCTCCTGTCCCTTAACCAGATGTTCTTCTGCAAGAGGGCCTGACCATTTGTTCCCAGACCGCTTAGCTTCAATAAGAGGCATTCATGAGAGTCCTTGTCAAACCTTCCTGAAAATCCAGGTGCACCTGAATTACCACTACATGCCTGTTTACTCCACCAGTGACCGCCAGCAAATTTGTCAATCACAGCTGCTGTCAGGCTGGCGTTGATGTATTACAGTTGTATTACATCATATCATAGTTTCTCTCAAGCCACCCGATGAAGACAGTCTTTGTAAATCTCTGAATCCTCCTAGAGCCCTTCCTCAAATCTGTTATTAATTTGCCACCACCTATTCCCCTGGAACTGAGGCCAGCATGTGCAATGGGTTGGACAAGGCAGCTGCTGGGTGTCTGAGCTCCTCTAGGAGATGCAAGTGAATCTCATCCAGTCCTGGCAATCTGTTGTTACTAATTTTGTCAGTTTACTCCAAACTGTCTTCTACTGGCATTTCAGTTTGACAACAAATTCCTGAGGCTGAGTTATTACAAAATTACAAAGAAGACCCCTGTTGTGGGAGCCTCTGCTCTGAGCATTAGTGCAAGATTCATTTCTACTTTCTGCAAGGCCTCTGCTTCCCCACACCCCCACAATTCTCCAGTAGGCTGTCAGTCTGAGAAGTGTTGAAAACAAGTTTCATTTATAGCTCTACCTTCAATAAGCCACAGGTTGGCTTTGGCTTGCCTTTCTGTGTTTAACTTGATAGAATCCACATCCTTTGCTGCTTTCCTCATTTGGGCATTCTTGTGCTTTCTTACTTCTAATAGTCTCTCCTTTGCTGTTTACTTCTACGTGTTATTTTGCGGTCTTGGAAAGGATGTGAACAAAGGATTTCTAAGGCTCAGCCAATTGTTCTGATCACTGAACTGTAGGTTATTCTCTTTCGGGACAATCTGACAGTAATTTGGAGCAGAAGCAGTATGGAGGTGTCTGGGGAGGGAGTGGGTCTATGTGGTAGGAGTGGTAACCCTGTTTTCTGCAAAACCTACTGCTCTGAGTAATCTTCCATGCTACCTATGGGAACTTTTGCTTTATCAGCACAGATATCCATTTAATTTAAATTTTGCTTTCCATGGCTTGGTTACTGTCAGCTAGGTAGTGCCAGTTAACTAGGGAGCTCAGTAAGTGTTTGGAAAAGACCCATATAATACCAGGAATGTGTAAGCGTCCCCTTTTTCCTATCTATCTCAGTGAAGCTCCTGGTTGAATCAAACTCCTTTCCTCACCTCAGCAATATCCAGATAGGTCTTTGAAAAGTATGACTTAGTGGTAAGAAAGGAAATTAAAAACTGCTACCTTGGATATGAACAAAGGATCAATGAAAAGCAAGACTCAGGAGCGAGAAAGCTCTCCTCTCCTGGGAACATGAACTGAATCTGTGATGCAAACACATTTTCATAAAAAGGAAATTGCCTGACAGGGGCCGCCACAATTAATCCAAATTTCATGCCAGTTCACTACTTCCTCATCATGTTTCACTGTATATTAAGACTGTATTCGTAAGATGCACTCCGAACTTCGCATTAAAGAATAGCCCTGCTGCTGAAAGAGCCATAATTCATTTACTAACAGCCCTTGTTGCTGTGCTTCAATAATGTAATCGTTTTCTCTGTGTCCCAACCATATGATTATTCCTGTTGTGTAGGAAATTTAAGGCCAAGGCATGTCAGATCAAATAGAAAAGCCTAGTGCTTACCCGTAGTTTTTATTCAATTAAGTAGCCATTACAGAGCTCATGCTATTTCAAATGACATAATGCAGAACACAAATGCAGTCCTTTATTACAGATATATGTTCATCTAAACAAAATGTCACCAACACAATCCGAACCCATTACAATTTTTAAATTATTACACTAAGGCAATTATTATATGGTGAGCAGTCTCTGTGAAAGACAAGTGGGGAATCCGTGGCCTCCACAAGCCACACTTTGAGCACAGCAGTGGTGTTATTTGAGGTTCATTTGTGAAATTCCTAAATGCAGAGAAACAGTGCTGCTAAAATACGCTCCTAGACTGAAAGCTCTGAGCTTCAGCTTGGAGAACTCTGACGTTACAGGTGATGTGTGGTGAGTAATGCGTAGGGCCGGGACCTGGCCCAGACAGAGGTGCCTAAGGCAGGGTCTGGGCAGCATTTAGATGTTTATGCCCAAACTGAGATCTAAAAAGTCCTGTCCACTCCCACCCAGTCTTGCTGTGCTTATGAAGCACCTCACGTGTTGGCTCTGCACATGCCTCCTACATGGCCCAGAGGAGCCATAAGGCTTCCTCTGCTCTGCATCTGAGGGCTCCTCACAACCAGCACAGTCCCAAGAGCTCCTATCACCCACCATCAGGGTGGATGTTTACAGGAGGGGACAAATGTATGACTAAAAGGATGTCCCTTGCCCTGGTGATCAGAATACTACTGTGGGAGGTAGGAGAGGAAGAGATGAATCCCCCTAGGCTTGTACCTGGACCTCTCACACCTGAAGGAGTCCCAGCTCCAGGCTGTTCAGTTAAAGGCAGGCAGGCTGCCGGCACTCGGCACGCCGGCCTCTGTCAGCCTGGAGGTGAGGCTCACGCTGCCTTCTTGGAGAAGCCCTGCAAACACCGGTCCATCAGAAGATGCCTCTGTCTCTGATTGCCCTAGAGACAAAGCTGCCTGCTGGCACCCCTAAATCTGCTGATGAAGCCAAGAGGCAAATGAGATTTTTTTACACGTGTCTCTGTAGTGTGGGTCCCACTTGCTCAGTCTAAATAGCTCCTTTTTCTGAGTGCAAGGTACTTGTTTAAACCTTTTCTGAACCTTCCTCCTGTACTATATGGGCAGCCAATTCCTGATCAGGTCTGAAGCCAGGCAAGATCCTTACTTAGATCCAGCCTGAAACTGGTCTGTTACTGTTTTACAACAGGGAGAGAATAGAAATACTTCCCAATTTAAGACAGACGTTGTTGTGGCCGCTTTTTGTTAATCAAAAACTGGCCTAATACAGAGATAAAGTCAGGGGTCCATATAAAGCTGAATACGGAACAGTGCAAAAGGAGGCAGGGAGTCTGTTATGATTTACCCATCAAATACTGAAAAGAGTATTAAAAGAGAGAGATGGCATAGAAACAGTTCATGATTCTGTAGAGAGTTAAAAGCTGCATCAAAAAGAGAGTTGAGAGGGTCAGTTTCTATTTTTACAAATTAAAAAAAAAAAAACTTCCAAAGGTTTCTGGAATTGGGTTTTATATTCTGTGGCTGATTTTTTTTCTTTTTTTTTCTTTTCTGTAACAGCCAGTGTGGTCCAAACTGGGTCATTCTGAATGTTATCATGCAAAGAGGAAGGATGGGGACAATTTCCCCATTAAAGCCACTTTACTGACGTAATTGCAAGACAAAAATGAACTTCTCACTGCTTCCTACACCTCTTCCCCTCATGCCAGCTTCTGTCTGCAACTTTTTACTTTCAGCTCATTACAAGAAAGTAATTTTATTGTCACATTTGGCTGGCAGCTGGAATTCTCCAAATGAGGTAAGCAGGGCTGAGATGCATGCTCTCATCCCTCAGCAAAAACCTTGTAACATACGGTGCTGTTACATCTCCAAGCTTTACGTGAAGAGGAAAACAGGCATCTGGGTTGCGTTCATTTGTAACGCTGCGGTTGCTGGATTAATATGAAAAGACAGATGAAGGCAGACACTTTAATTACTTCACCCTAACTTTTTATTACAACATCAAGTAAAATGGTGAGTTACAGAGGATAATGGGCGTGAAACATCTGGGATGAAGTCACACACAAGCTCATGGTTTGTTACCTGCCAACGGGGTTTTAAATATTGATAATTTCTGTACATGCATCATTGTGTTATTTATGGTTTTCTTGATACATCATTTCAGGATTACTTTCTTTTAAGCTGTGAGGTAGTTACTAAGACTGGGACCCCGCTTTTTTCTTCTGGAATTTTCTGAACTGGGACTGTATCGCCACGGCCGCCCGCTCTGTCTCTGGCGCGTCCATGTCTATGTCAAATTCCTCTTGAACCTTCTTCTGCCCATCTGCTCAAAGAAAAGAAAAGAAAACAAAACATAACAGTTTTTTTCAACAGTGACAATCACTGGACAGCACAGGTGAAAAGCCCAGCCCCTCTCTCCTTCACAGGCACAGCCGTGATGATGGGGAGCATATTCAGAAAAAAACCTGGGACCAGTTTTGGCAAACACAGCTGACCAGGTCCCCCACCCCGTCCCAGCGCAGAGTCTGTGATGGCCCATTGGTAGCTAGGCCCCAAGGAGTGACATCCAAATGGTGCTCAGCAGTCACCGAGCAGCTCCCTGACATCCGAGCAAGTCCTCTCCTGCCCAGGGAGCTAACAGCAAGGGGCAGAGGGACCCTCCCATGCCACCCTGCAGGTAGAAGTTACTCATGTCCCCATGTTTACTCTAAACCAAAGGCATCTTAACATATTTTAAAGTAGGGACTAAGACCCTGTTTCTATCATACCTCCTGCATTAAAGGAAGAGATAATATTTCCAAAGGCAAATTTCCATCCTTTTCACTTGTTTTCTGCCTCATCCCTTTCAAAACGTACCACTCTTCCCCTTTGAATCATTTATGTTCAATCTCTCTGCCACTGCGCTGCTTCCCTCACTTCTCTCCGGGCTCTGTTGTTGCCTGTCATCAGCCTCGATCCTCGGCTCTTTCCCTCCCTTTATTCCCAGTCCTCAGCTTTTGGTTCAGCTGCATTCAGCCTTCACGTGAACAATCCAGCTGACTTTGCTGAATTTTGCTTCACCCACCTACATTTTAGAAGAGCTGCCCTGAGAAAACTCCCGCCCTCATTGCAAAGACAACCCTCATCTGCCTGGACTAATGAAGTGAGAACACACACTCACACCACTAACCCCATCATACCACTGAGTTTGTCTTCTCTGTGAACTTGCTTGTTACACTCACTTGTACAACTGTTGTACCCCAGTCCTGCAGTGAACGCCATGCCAGGAGTCCACAGACAGCTCTGCTTAAAACAGTTGTGGGAATTCACCCATTTTGAACCACTTCGCTTTTTATTCTTGAGACCAATACCTCCTGGATGCTCATGCCCAAGTACCGCTGATGCAAATCAAGGGAAACACTTTCAATGTATCATTAAAATGGAAAGAAACTTATTTCCCACTCTCGCCCTCCTTCCCACTAGAAAACTGGGATACCGTTTCATGATTTTAGCATGAGTCTTGCAGTATTTCTTGCCTTTACTTCTTGTTCTTATTAAGAACTCAATTTTTTGCGTCCATTTTCCATGAACAGAATCCACTCTAAACTGGACATGGCATGTTATTTTATTCTAACTACAATAACTAAATACATGCAGCTATGTTAACATAAAATAAAAGTTCACTTAATATTTTGTTTTACTTAGAAGAACATTTAAGAAGAAAGATGAAAATGTAAGAAGAAAAAGAAAGTCCAGAGAGGAAAAGTGGCTTGAGAGCTTACCAAATGATTATAGAGTACCATGAAAAGTTAGGTTCTCAAAATGAAGATTCTATGGAAGAAAATAAACCATACTAACATTACGTCACACTTCCACAGCCATTAAATCCAAGAATCTGCGCAGTTTGTGTAACTATTCAAGCAACACAACCACCTTAAGTACAGAAATGCAATTATGGCCCTATTATTTGTGGGGAAAGGGAGGTGAAGGTCAGAAGTGACTTCTTTAAGCTCACAAGCTGTTGACACAGCCAAGGAGAAAACTGAACTCTCCCATTAAAGCCATGTTATATATACTGAAACTTCGAGTGGCTTGTTAAAGAAACAGAAATGTCTGTACCAGTTCCTAAGCTAATAACTGTAACACAAAAATGCTTTATGAAATTTTTCCTGTTGCCAGATACCATCTATCCCACATTGCTGTGTACACAGCAGAGAAACGGAGATTATTTTTTTAATCAAATTTCAAAATTTCATTTTCACAATGACTTAGTACCATTTTGTTGGTATTTTAGGGGGTTGGTTTTGATTTAGTATTTATGGATTAAAGGGAACTAAGACAAGAAATCACAATATTTTACATGGAAACAAACCAAAAAAGGAATTTAAATCATCCTGTAAAAAACTAAGAATTTTCAGTCCGAATGTGTAAATATAGACTTTTCATTTGAAATTTTTGAGCAAAAAAAAATCAGTAGCCTGATCAGCTAGCTCTAACAGTAACCACTTTGTGATATCAGTAATAAAATAAAAACTGGTTTACTTGCCCATATGTCAGAATGCCTCTTCTATTAATAGGATCCTATTAACTTATTCTAAAGAGAACAGTATCACTTATGGAGAAATACTCTTATGTCTTATGGAGAAATGTTTATACTAGTAATGTAATAAGCATTTAATCAGCTTTGAAATTGATGACACTAATGTCTTCTCATTGCTTGATGATCTTCATTTTTGTTGTAATGTTCTGAGGTGTAGGTTCCTCCCTAGCCACTCACTAGACACAGCTGTCAGTCTTAACAGTAGAAAACAAAAGTGGAGTTTATGCATCAGTTTTAGCTTTTCAGTACATAAATTACCGTCCCTTGGAAATGTCAGTAGGGAAAGCTAGATGGACGGATGAGTAGACACAATTGGTTTCATACCTTTTAATGAAATCCGGCTTGTACAACTCATCTCATATTACAGCCAACTCTTAGGAGCATGTTAACTTGCAGTGGTGACTCAGCAATCTTACGTTAAGTTTTTACAGACTTAAGAAAACCCAGCATTTAGTATAATTTTTCTCTAGAATTTCCAGGCCAGTTAATCTTTTCTTGATGTCAACCATCATCACTGCCTTAAAATCAATTGTACTACAGTAATTTACCACACCTGAAGATCTACAATAATTTACCACATCTTAAGATCTATCTGACTTCCTTTTATTTTTTGACCCATTCTTGTTGAAACAAAAACCAAAATTCCTTATGAACTCTTTCTGTATTTCTCTTTTTCGCATCACTAAGGAGAAATAGTAGGATGAGAAGTTTTCAGTCATGATTTAGACGTACAGATTAAGAAATTAGAAATGTTCAAAAGGGCCAAGACATTTATACAAGTAATGAAGAAATTGATTGTTAGTTTACAGATGGTATGGAGATATATATAATGATTACCCATATATGCATAGTGTGCATTATAAAACAACAAGTATATCATCTATATATAATATAGATAATGTACCTATATTTTGTTTCTCCCTATGCCCATCTTTCTCTTTCTATATACTTGTATGGTATGCCCGCATTTGGATATATAGAGAATATATATGAATATCTATAGCAATACACAGATATATTTGCTTAAAGAGTTTTAAGTCCTGTGTTAAACTGAAAAGAGCTGGATGAGGTATTTCCTAAATTTTGGGAATGGATTTTCTTGGAGTTCTCCCAAAAACATTTTCTATCAATGACTGTCACAACACAGATACTTTAACAGATGGATTGACAATCTGGAGAGAGAATTATGTGGTGTGCCTTCTTCAGCTTTGTCTATGCGAAAGGAAAAAGATTTTAGCTTTTACCTTGAGTTGCTCTACTAAAAGTAGCCTAATGATTTAAAAATCTATCGCACTCTGCTAACTACACTGGTAGCTGGTTGTTTTACTGGTTAGTTAGAATGAAGAGCATGGCAGTGGGGTTGGAACTAGATGATCTTTAAGGTGCCTTCCAACCCATGCCATTCTCTGATTCTATGAATTAAGAATCGACCCACTTAATGACAGTGAAAACACAGCCTGTGCTCGGGACCTGCACAGACTAGAGATAACCTCGCTGCACCAATATGAGTGACTGAAAGCCTTTTTGCACCCTTCCTACTATACATGCACCACACTAGCCATCTCAAACATGCAGGCTGTTAAGTTTGAATGCTCAAATTATGACATTTATGCAGAGAATGGAAAGCAAGCCCATAGAAATGTCCCCTTTCATTCATTGTCTCCCACTCCTAGCTTTCCTTTCACAAGGGATTGCTAGCTTGAAGCAATCTGAAAACTTCCACTCTCAGCAGGCCAGAGCATAGACAAGCACTTGCATAGGCTTTACTCTTGGACTTGCTTTTTTCATTCCTACAGGTGGGGGCCAACCATTCTGTCTGATAACAAGCCACCTTCTTCTAAGTGACCTTTACATAGCAATAAAGGTAGATCTGGATTCCCTCCCCATCCTCAGTCACACACACAGGCACTTTTGTTGATATCTACACTTTCTAGACTATGTGCGGATTTCTTCCACATGATTGTCTGAAGATACCCGGACAACCACAGACCTACATTAGGAAACTAGGAGGAACACGATTGTTGTCAGTAGACTTCAATTCACAAGCTACTTGTGATTTTGAGGGATTCAGACATAAAAAAGGATTGATAAGCACTGGCCTGCACTTTCTGTTTTCTGAGGGGATTTGGTTTCATTAGCACCATAAAAAATAACCCCCCTAACCTTGCTCATTACACTCAGCTATTTCAAGGCTTTCCCTGAAAGATTTCTTCATACTTAGACCAAATACCCTCTCCTAGACAGTGACTCCTACTCTTCTTCTGAACATGCCATGACAAGCCAGGGGAGTCAGTACCTGTCCCTGCTGGGTTCTGATCACTGCCAACAGGGGACGTGAACAGAACAATTCCACGCCAACAGTCATGGTCTGGCCATAAGAAAAGTCTAGTATCTGATGAGGTTTTCAGAATCATGTGTTTAATGTGGACTGACTCTGGCCACGTGTCAAGTCAGGCAGATCTGCGTTGTGGTGGAACAAGCTCCTTGGAGTACAACATCAACTGCCTGATGATTCCCACCATCATAAGGAGCACCCCATGCCCCACCACCAGTCTGGAGCTATAGAGTACTTTGCAGGACTGAAGACTGAACCAACTTGTAATGTGCAGATTTTACTTCAATATATGCAATAGTCATCCCAGCAGGAAAGCCTGGAACAGCATCTAATTAGCTGTTTTCCAAATCTAACACCCTGAAAGCTCATTTCACATCGTTGCAATTGAAAAAGATCTATTTATTCCATTTCCAGATGAAACATTAGAATTCTGTCTCCGTAATTTGCAGCAGTGCCTCATAATCCATTGCAAACACTGTATGGATAATGACACTGCCTGTAACAAGGAAAACAATCAAATCTTACACACAAATCTACCCAGCAAACCCTCAAGAAATGTGGTGCAAGTGTAATTATTCGCAAATATGCTTTCAGCTATTTCTTTCATTTGCTTGTCAACTATAAAGTAAAATTAATTGTGACAACACTGGAAAAAAGAAAACACTGCTTATTCCATACAGGCCAAAAGCCTAAAGCAGTCTTTTGTGACCTTTGAACACAGGCTAAACAGACTAGTCTTTCCCAAAAGTGTTCATGGAAGGGCAAAAGCTGGTGGGATGGACTTGGGAGAAAAGTGGACTCACTCTTTATTCTCAGAATTCCTCCATCCTCCAGATGAAACAGAGATTACTTGTCACCTTCTGGAAAAACATTCAGCATGAAGAATTGCATGGGCTGGAGCCTCTAACTGGCATTTCGCATCTGAAGTGCTATCCCCCGCCCACCCAGCCCACATCCAACAGGAATTACGGGACTATACTGAAGGTAGACTATACTCATAAAAATACTGCATTTTTCAGGGGCTGAACTGAAGCATTTGGAAAAAGACTAAATGAGGGGAACACTATATAAACACTAATGAAGTGTAGGACAGAATCACTGTGCCCCATAACACACCAGAAGCAGCATTTTGCCTCAGGCAGGATCATTATCTCGCACCGCTCAAAAGACCATTCAAGCTGTGACAATCTTTATGCTACTCTGATCCCAAGCTATTACACCAGTCTGTCCAATGAGGCAGAACAGTCCCTAATTAAAGAGGACCAAAATGGGCAGGAATCTCACGGATGTTGACATTCATGACATTCTTTATCTTTATGTGATGGAAAGAGTAATTTTATCTGACTAGACTCCACAAAGCAACCAGGCAGCTAGAGAAAACATATAGGTGCTTAAGTGTATGGAGCCCAGATTTAACTCCTTACAAGTACCAGTTTTGAAAGCCAAGAGCTGATGTGACCATTCTTTCCACTTTGTATTCAATTGAAGGGTGAGGAAGTGAAAGACAGGGTCTCGTCTTCTATGGGAGTCAATCTAGCCTTTTCCTTCTGTGCCAGATGAGGAAAAGTAAGACCATAACTGACCTTACAGCTGAAGAAAGGAGATAGTCTACTTCTCAACATTAAAAACTCACCAGTCAGTTTCCAGGGCCACGTTAGCCAGCAGGCTGGCTCTGAGCCTTTGATTTGGTCACCCTGCTGCTCCCCAGCAGACTCTCACTTCACGAGGCAGCTAAAAAGATGGACATGTTGGGGGAGTGGACATTGCCCAGGCCCAGGAGAAGAAAGGAAGGTTGTATTGGCACACAGAAGAGAGCCTTAATCTGACCTTGCCTCCTTTCATTTATTTCCTAGCCTTTTCTTTTGCTGAATGAAATGCCAGTTAGAGGCCTCTCTGAGATGATCAGCTCAGCAACTACAGTTTGTTGCTCTCTCTGGTATCAGGAAAAAACATCTCCCAGAGCCTTGAGCATTGCACTGGTTTCGTGACCTCACTAGCTTAGTGTATATGGCTTGCAGCTGTGGTCTGGGCAGACAGGCTGCTGTGAGGATGTTGTCTCAGCACCTCTCCAGTGATGGGATGATCCAAAAATAATTATTTATATGAAGAGCCTGTTACAGCACAGTGGGCTGATGAGAGCCCATTAGCACAGCATCGAAGCATTTTGAGGAACAGACTTCATGATACTGCTGGTGTGATGCAATATTCCCATTGTCTAGAATGGCCTTACTGCATCAGGATATTATTGGCCTGTGAGCTCTGTCTGCCTCCTAAGATAAATGTGTAGGCACAAACCTCTCGGAGATAACTTTTTTCACATCCACATTCCTGATGTCACAACACAAAACTCTATGAAATTTTGGAGTAACATTCCTAGATTGATGCAGTAATTTGAAGCCATTGGTTCTTGTGATATTACTGGCTAACCTCCAGTTTGGTGGTCATTTGCAAAAGATCTGAAACCCTGGGTGCCTTGTAATTACTTGATTTAACAACATGCTAGCATAATGCTAATGCAGTATCAGGCCTCCGTGGAATTACCTCAGGGTGACAGTCTTGTGACCCCATGACCTCCTCAGCCACAAGAGGCACAATCCTTTCAGTCCTCTGAGCTGCGACCATGGGACTATGCAAGACACAAATTCCATCTTCTTCCCTTCCTATCCATATCTGCACAACAGGGTATCGCTATCTGACCGTTATATAGATAATCCAACCCTAATGTTCATCTACTTCATTTTTAAGGACAGAAATTTTCTCTAATTAGCTTAGGAATAACACAATAATTTTCCTTCCTACTCATTAAAAATGCTGCAGGGTGAGATAACTCACTTTGTGATGAGGACTACATCACTACATTTGTTCTTGTTTCTTCACTCCATAATGAACTCAGACACTCAAGGGCCACCTTCCAAATTCAAGGGCTCCCTGTTCTGTTTGAGTGTCAGTAGGTAGGCATGCAATGGTGGGGGAGGTTCTAGGTTTATACAAGGGTGTTCATTTTCCATGGCGAGTTATTTGAAGGTGGTAGGTGCTGGAGATGTGTAACATCCACACAGCAACCACATCTGAAACTGAAGAGCAAACCCTGGAGCGCAGCAGCCTCCTGTGACTTCAAAAGCACAGTGTGAAGGGAAATAAAGGTTATCATTAGTGATCAGATTAAATGTAACAGCTATTTTTATCTGAACCACACCAGAAAAGCAAACCAGAAAATAATTGGCATCTTTAGATTCAACTGTAAATTACAATTTGGTATAAAGAAGATGACTTCATTAGGCAACCAGAATCCTTTCTTCTTCAAATTGACCTTTGCTTTTGTAATGCAGTGTTGATATCTCGAATTTTAAAAATTAGTTTTGCTGTAGAAAATAGTGGTTGTTCTTTTATCATTTTAAAAATGTTATTTCAGCATGAGGCTTTTGAAGTGTCTGATTAATCTTTTTTTTCCTAGTTGTAATAATGTTAGACAGCAGCAATACTATTTCTGACATAAGATAAACGAAGTAGCACAAAATTGTATATATTGGGGTAACATAATGAAGCAGAAAGGAATAGTAATAAAATTCAGTTTACAAAATTTGTATTTTCAACTAATTCATAGCCAACTACAGATGAATTGATTTTGCTCAACAATTAATACAGAGACACATATTGGTTTTCTTTAAATGCTAATATTATTTAAGCAATCATTCCTCATCTTCAAAATAATTAATGTATCACTTACAGACTTTTAAAATGGCTTACAAATGCATAGCTGATGCATACATAGGTATGTAAGTGTTAATTGGGATCTATAAAGTATTTTGGGCATGAAAGTAGAAGCCATAATTCACATCCCCACGTGGAGACCAATCTTTGTGGAAGTTTAACTGTGAACACAGCAAATTAAAACGGCCAACTTAGCTGTATAATCTCACCTCTTCCTAGCTAAAGCTGCATCTGAGGAGCAATAGACTGAATGAAGTGGTGCTGAGGATCAAGTCCTGGCACAGTCAGGTCCCTCTGTCACTGCAGAACGATGCCGCACCAGCAGGGATAATACACTGTGCCCCAAGTTCTCTCCTCTAGGAGAGAGTGCCGTGAGCCTCCTCACAGATTCAGTCCAAAGTTATGGGAGTCTCTTTCTGCAGCTGCATGCATATGATCCCCAATGTCCCAGCCAAGTTTTAAATAGGACTTGTTATGATGTGCTTTTAATTTCCTGTGCAATTTCCAGTTCTCCCTTCCTCAGTAAACACTGTGCCTTTAAACAGCTCTGCTGTTTGACTGTGGAAAGAGCTGCACTTCAGCAGCGCATGAAGCAAGCTGCCCTCTTGCCTCGCTAGTAACTGCTTGATTAATATACGATCAGTTACTTTCCTATTACGGTAGCACTCAGGCACTCCAAGTCATAGCTGGGAACCCTAATGGGGTTGCAAATACAGAACAATAAATTCTCCCCCCTCCACCGCCCCTCAATAGTATGACCTTTGCAAAAGTGTCTTCAGCAATAAAGTTTAAGATAACAACAGGAGAACTTCCTCAAGGCTACCTCCTAGGCTATGGCTACACCAGCATACACCCACGGCCACAGTATGGCTCAGGCACTACCCGCAGCTTCTCTAGAGCATGTAATGCTCAGCACAGCCGCTCCTGACTGTCTCCTGCACCAGCATGGTGGGGACCCTACCTTGTAGGCAGGGTGGACGAGAACACACTGGGGTTTTGAGGGAAAGAGGGTTTAGCCCTATTGATGCAAGCCACACTGTGCCACTTTGCATCAAAGTCAGAGAAAAGGCTTTAGCCCATTTTATTTTCTAATAAAGATGCAGCCTCCAGTGCTTCAAAACCGTGTAGCTCTTAGACTGCTAGGGAACTGACTCAAAGTGAGTTGGCGCTTGCTATTAATTATGTGACGACCAACAGTACCTGAGAGCCCTTGCAAGAAAAATGAGAGAGAGGGATGTTCATCTTCCAACCTGATACTGCCCCCCTTGTGTCGCATAACGGCCCTGCTTTCCAGGAACGCTTCCCTCCCCCTCTCTCTTTACAGTGTATAAGAGTAGCTAGGGAATAAGCTCAGAGAAATGGCAGTGATCACAATATGTCACACAGAAGTAGCAGAAAAGGGGGCTCAAATTCATGCACTGCCAAAGTGAGATGAGCTGGGGAAGATGGCATAGGTTACAGCAGAAAACCTGTCAATCAGAGAAAGGAGGAGAGTCAATCAAAAGAACCGTGGCATGGAGTCAGAAGGTATTTCTCTTCACTCACAAAATGCTAAAAATGAAGAGCGAGATTTTGGCTTGCGCATCTTCAAAGTGGAAAATAAGGGCAGTTTCTAAGCGCCATTGTATGCCAGCAGATCTCTGTTAGCAACTAATGAGAGCACCATTTTAAGTTTTCACAGTAACTTTAATAAAGACTGTTACATGAGAGCTTGGAAAGTCACAGTGAGAAGATACTCTCCTCTTGTAAAATCCATCACCAGGTTTTAATTACAAAGTATTTAACCACACACTCAGTAGTGGACAGTGGACAGTATAGGACCTGAGTTTTGCCATTCAACATTGCACTCTTAAGCAAAGGAGTCATTTTAGTACCTTCTCTGCCTTACCACATGGTATCAAAAACACCCTGTAAATAAGATTATCTGTAAGAAGCATTTACTTTACTGCATAGATTAAATGCCAGAAACAAACAACTTAAATTATGTCCAAATGCTGCAGCTTTTATTTGCATGAACATGGCCACTGTTCTGTGCTGCTAATAGGTTAATTACTTTGGCACAATCCCACCATGAAAAAGCCACTACTGTAAGATAGGTATGTGCCACGCTTTTTTAACATCTTGCACTACGTGCCAGCTTGGGAGTGCTTGTGGAGGCAGCTGGGCCATTCTTAAAGTCTTGCAGATATAAGCGGAGCTTGTAATGCCCAGGGAAACACCTGGATTCCTTTGGAGGCAGAACAAAATTGTCACAGGGTACCTGGTCCCACCCACAGGCTGAGTTGAACAATCATGCTCTAAGAGATTCTTTTGGGAGTGTATTTGGCAAAAGAAAGTTTGTCACCCCTCTGTAAAACCAAACGCCCTAGAGATCAGTAGAGCCCCAGAGATGTGATGGATATAAATCCTAGGCTTCTGGAGCAGCTCCAAGGTAGTTCAGTCACAGCCTAAAGAAAGACCAGCATACTCCGATAGACATCGATTTACCATGAGACTTGGCCTGCCCATAGATCTTACATGCTCCTCCATCAATTGCCTTTGTAACTTCTGCTCCAGCATCCACAAGTACAACCAGATATAGTGCTGGATTGATGCAGTCTGGCCAGTAATCTTACTGAATGTTCTGCATAGTGGAATTCTCTCACAAAAGGTACAGAATTTTAATGTCTCTGACTCCTGAAAGCAGTTACCTAGCTGTAGTTTTCCACAATAAAGCAAAGAATTTCCGTTGCATGAGGGTTCTAGGAAATTCCCACTGTTTTCTTTTGCTCGGGCTGTTATCCAGAATCATTAATTTGAGTTTACAGTGTCTCCATTGAACAAAAAAAGCCACATTGTATGTTTATTTCCCCTCCAGGCTGGTTTGCTTAACTTTCTTAGGAAGAGAGGGTCACCTCAGGAGAATGCATGATAGCACTGAAATAGCAGTAAGGGGGAGACAAATGAAGATCCTGTGGCAATATGGCTCTGAAAAGGGATGAGATGGAATTATATGCTGGAGGGTGTTGTCAGTGTATTCCAGGCTGTCTTGCCCAACAGCCATTTGGAAGGCAATGTTACATATTGTGCAGAAGCTCATTAGGCCGAACATATAAAAACTGGATTCTAGATAACAAGCTCTGTCCAATTCCTGAGAAAAATTCACAGAATCACAAAATGGTGAGAGTTGGAAGGGACCTCTGGAGATCATCCAGTCCAACACCCTGCTAAAGCATGTTCACCCAGAGTAGGTTGCACAGGACATCGTCCAGGCGGGCTTTGAATATCTCCAGGGAAGGAGACTCCACAACCCCCCTGGGCAGACTGTTCCAGTGCTTTGTCACCCTCAAAGTAAAGTTAGTTCTTCCTCATATTCAACTGAAACCTCTTATGCTTCAGTTTGTGACCATTGCCCCTTGTCCTGTCACCAGGCACCACCGAGAAGAGTCTGGCTCCGTCCTTGTGACATCCCCCCTTAAGATATTTGTACGTGTTGATGAGATCCCCTCTCAGTCTTTTTTCCTCATAGGGGAGATGCTACAGTCCCCTCATCATCTTTGTAGCCCTCCTCTGGACTCTCTGTAGGAGTTCTTCACCTTTCTTGAACCGGGGAGCCCAGAACTGGACTCAGTACTCCAGGTGGGATCTCACCAGGGCAGAGTAGAGGGGGAGGATAACCTCCCTTGACCTGCTGGCCATGCTTTGCTTAATGCACCCCAGGATGCCATTGGCCTTCTTGGCAACAAGGGCACACTGCTGGCTCATGGTCAGCTCATTGTCCACCAGGACTCCCAGCAGGTCAGCCCCCAGCCTGTACTGGTGCACGGGGTTCAACCTCCCCAGGTGCAGCACCTGACACTTGCCCTTGTTGAACTTCATCAGCTTCTTCTCTGCCCAACTCTCCAGCCTGTCCAGGTCCTGCTGAATGGCAGCACAGCCTCCCGGCCTATCAGCCACTCCTCCCAGTTTTGTGTCATCAATGAACTTGCTGAGGTTGAACAAGACCGGGACGAGTACTGAGCCCTGGGGAACCCCACTAGGCCCCACTGGCCTCCAACTAGACTCTGCACCGCCGATCAGAACCATCTAAGCCCTGCCATTCAGCCAGTTCCCGATCCACCTCACTGTCCACTCAGCCAGCCCACAATTCCTGAGCTTCCCTATGAGGATGTTATGGGAGACAGTGTCAAAAGCCTTGCTGAAGTCAAGGTAGACAACATCCACTGCTCCGCCCTCATCTACCCAGCTGGTCATGCCATCATAGAAGGCTATCAGATTGGTCAGGCACAATTCACCTAACCTAACTTAAAACCATTGAATCATTCAGGTTGGAAAAGATCTTTAAGATCAAGTCCAACCATATAAAAAAAACCCAAACTTGCAGGTGTTTACATCAGAGGTCATCAAGCAGCTCACTTTAGGAAGAAACCAAAGGAGGAAAACAGGCACTCTGAGCGTGCAATTCTTCCGACCTACTTTAGGCAGATGTTTTAGGATAGCATGAATCTCACCCTTGAATCCCGTTCCTATACTGGCTAGTTCTCTATGAGCTATAAAGGGAGCTCAGGGTGACTAGTTCAGGTGTAGATACTGACAGTTAATCAAATGAATAACATTCCCCGAGACTGAGTGGTGCCTGAGCTAAACATTGTAGAATTTCATATGAACACACTTATCTGCTATTTATGTGAAAATTCTTTCTCATCAAATAAATTATTTAGCCCTTATGAAAGGTACGACACTGAAACTGTAGCAGCTAAGAAATCTTATTTGCTTCAGAAAGGAAGGAAATAAAGTACAGAGAGGCATACCTTCTCACACTACTCCATCTGTGTGCTTCCATCCCTTGCTAGCAAAGAGAGAACAGCTCACCTTCAACAGAGGGTCAAAATGAACATTTGTTCCCTCTGCTGAGATTGCCAGTGAAGCTGCCAGTTGTGCAGCTGATCTGGATCCTCTCATGTTCCCTCAGGAGCTGACTGAACAGCCTGCCTACATTTCTCTTTTTATAGATATATAGTTGAACAGACAAAAAACCTGTATCAGCACCTCTTGCTATCCTTTCAATTTATTTCAAGGATAGTGAATTTTTTTGCATGTATATGTGTCTGCAGGCTACAAAGAGACTATTTCATGCTCAAAAGACTTTTTTTTTAAGTGTACATCAGTAAGACTCCTTCTATTTCCCTAATATGGGATTACAGTTAACACCACGACAAGAAATACCAAATGCTTCATATGAACAAGCAGCCAAATGACAGTTGCAGCGAGAACCATAATTGAATTTGCAAGCTACTGCAAACACTAAATCTCTGCTCTTCTATTTGGCTAAAAATGAGCCAGATGATGCCTGCCGCCACGTTGCTGAAGAGTGGAGATGCTCAAAGGAAACTTATTGCACCTAGCATGTGTCAAAGGCAACCATTACTTGACTGCAGGACTGAGACTACACAAAGGAGAAGAAATAAAATGGGTGAGTCATATGTACTGGATGTGCTGGAGAAGACAAGTACCTTTTAAGAGGTATTTCTAGCCACGCTTCTCATTGCTGATCCAAGCCAAGGAAGGCCCCCACTAACATGAGATTATAGTCTGCATGAAGTGCACAGAAAACCATAGTAACCACTTCCTAGTACAGTTCCCCAACACAAATCCCTTCTCCTTCCCTTCTGGGTCCTGCACACCACCTGTGGGTAAGGAGGAGGCATGGCTTCTGCACTGAAATCTTAGCTGATGTGCACTCAATAGAGAATTCTGATTTTACAGGACCAGTATACACATGTTCTTTAAATGCCAAAGCACACGAGTTACTGCTTTACCATTCCTTAGTGGAAGAAATACAACCCCACACACACATCCTTGTTGTCGTCTTCTTTGTTTCTTTCCCCTCCCTTACTGTAGGAACTGATACTAAGGTTAATATGACTATTGGCTTTGAGACAGAACGTGAGCATAGCTCCGCTCTTCCACAAATTTCCTCTCACACCGTAATAGAAAAGGCCTTACTGGCACATAGGACAATTTACTGTTTGGCATAAGGGAGTAAAAAATGGCAATGAATAGATTCTTTAAAAGAGTGGGGAATGGATCCAGAAGGGCAAGGTGTCCTTCTCAGCAGCTTGTTCATTACTTATAGACAGTTACTGTATTGTGAGGCTAAAGCCTGGAATTCTAGCAAGTCAATACCAAAGCTCTGTGGGATTTCTCATCCCTGACTTTAGTGTCTGTATTTATTGAGTGAGGACTGATGGTATAGGGTAATGTAATTTTCCAAGCCTTTTCAAAGTAGCAGAGATTAATGAGCAAGGTCAGGCACCAAAGGCACTAGACAGTACTTCAAATCCTGCTTCTACTTTTTTTTTCCTTTTCCCCATCTCATGAAAAAATAAAATTCCAAACCTTCTAGGTCCCAGGCACTGACTCAGCAACATCCTCTTTTGAACTTGACGCTATTTCAGATAAAGGGTGGAGGGGTTGTTCTCCCATTAGAATACAGTTATGTGTTCTGACAAGCATCTGACAAGCATCTGACTAAAGTGTAGATCATTAAGGCTGGGTTGCAGTGGGCTTATTCTCAGGTGTGTAGCAAGGAGAAGCAGCATCCACCTTTTTATAGCCTATGTATTGATTAGTCACACCTACATACCTTTTTTTAAAATGTTAGTAAAAGGAAGCATGGTTTTCCAATAAAGTACCGGTGAAAGGAGAAGGTAGTCCCATATTCCTAGCTCTTTATCTATATCAGGAGGTTATGGAGCAGGGAAGTGAAAATGGTCTCATTATCCTGACAGATGGTACACTTAACAAACCCACACAGTACCACACAGTACGCTGAGGACGCAAAAAAAGGTTGTACATGCTTGAAGCGCAGCGCATTTCTGAGCTGCCAGTGAACGTGATGGTGATGAAGTACCACACTGAACCCAGGCTGCCATCCAGCCCAGAGCTGTAACAAATGACTTCATACAATCATAGAATCATTTAGGTTAGAAAAGACCTTTAAGATCATCACGTCCTACCGTAAACCTAACACTGCCAAGACCACCACTAAACCATGTCCCTAAGCACCAGATCTACACATCTTTTTAAATACCTCCAGGCATACGGACTTGATCACTTCCCCTGGGCAGTCTTGTCACCTGGGGCATTCCCTGCCTCCTCCTTCTCTAGAAGGGACTGTTCTCCCTTTTATCCCTCCCATCCTGGTCCAGCAGCACCCCCTTTTGCTTGGCAATCCCACCTAACAGGGTTCATGCATGACCACTCCTATTAAAGTACCCTTAATGCAGCTTCATTCACCTTTACAACATACATGGCCTCAAGATGGAGGAATAGGAGCATGAGAGAGCAACAATGATCCGTATGCAACATGTTCCCCTTTATGTCCGTGCCTGGCTTTGTGCCCCCGTAGATCTCTGCCTTGGGATGAAAAGACTTACAGTGACAGTGGAACAGAGAGGAATGGCACTAAGCTGTGCAGGGGTTTTGGCAGGTGGTCACTACACATGTTCATTCATTTGTCGGTTGGTTGTTTGGTTTGGTTTTTTAATTAACAAGTTAGGAGTGGGTGTTGATCCTTTACTTCAAGCACAATTACAAAAAAAAAAAAAAAAAAAGAAACAAAAAAGGCACAACTTCCAGGCAATGAATTAGGAAGTGCTAACACAGTAAAGGATCAAAAAGAAATTCTTTGCTTTAAATTTATGGTAAATGTTTTGTATCCTTGCAGATTCACAAGATCTCCCTGAAACTCAGAAGCTGTTGGAGTGGTTTCCTTTTAAATATAAAATTTTACATGCAAAAAAATGCAAAAATATTTAAAAAACAAAACAAAAAAAGAAGTTTTATTGATGTGAGGTTGTCTGGAAGAAAAGAAGGGTTCCTATTCATTCTGTCTTTGTTTTCACCTTAATAAGTTTTCACCTGGTGCCTTTTAACAACTGCTATTTAAAAACAATTTTATCAGGAAGGGTGGGCATTGATTTAGCTAAGTGCTGCAACTGCAATTAGAGAGTTATTAAAGCCAGTGCCAGATAATATAATTGACATGAAAACCTAACTGTGGCCAGGGAATAAAGGTTTCCCTCCTGCTTCAGTTGTATGTTTATTGCACACACAAAGCTATCTTAAAAGAATATTAAGGTTGCAAAGTTGAGTATGAAAATGTTAGTAAATTACAAACTGCACTGATACCATAATGCAATTAATTCAGTTAATTTTGCATAGGCAACTTTAATTCCAGAAAATCCTGTTTCAAATTCTTGACTTTGCAACTTTCATAGTCTTAGGACCATGTTGTGTTTCCTAGATTTAAAGAAAAAAATTATGTTCTACTACAACATATGGACACCCACATGGTTTCTCAGCACGACTGCTTGGAACTGTTAGATCCACCACATAGACCTCTTGTTTTAATGAAGTAACTGATAGCGGTAGTACGCTGTCGTCCTCTACTTGAATCAGCAGGAAATGGGATGAGTTGCGTATTTTGCCAGTGGGTTTCATACAGCTGACAGGAACGGAACAATGAGACAGTGGAAGGTACGGGCTGCAGGCTCGGGGACTTCATCGCTCACTGATGCCTTCAGATGTGATGACTCTTTCTGTTCCACCTCATCTGTATAAACTCAGGGCTAGCCCCATCTCTCCCCCAGCCTCGATCCTCATCATGGTTCTCAGTAGACCTCAACAATGCTGTTTCTTTATTTGGCTAGTCCTAGCCCCCAAAACTGTACTGGGGCATCCCCTAACCTCAGAACTCCACACCAGCCCCTTCCCACACTAGCCAGCTCCTGGCCTCTGGTTCTCACATCCCAATTCATTTTCCTCCCTCCCAGTCCCAGTTTCCATTCAAAAGTACCAAACCCTCCCTAATACTCTGGGGTTCTAGTTTCCTGATGAGACTTACTGAACTCCTGTGTCATTCTATCCTTTGACCTCCCTGCTCCAGCTTCTGTGACCATCTGGCTCCAAGGAAGGAAGTACATTTCCTCACAAGAAACTGTGGTGTCTTGGGAACACAGAAGGGCACTGTCACACTCTTAGTTTCAGTTCCTGGCCAAACTGTAGCTTACATAAGGATGTAGCAGCAATTAAGGAAAATTATAATTTCCTTAAGCCTTGCAAAGACAGTGATGGTTTAGTTGTTTCGGTGCTTACTATTTGGCCCAGTGATGTTGAGTTTTTATAAAAAAAAAATAATTATCTGCTTCACTGAACGCATGCAAACGTAAGACTTGTCTTTCTAAACATTTATAACTTGGCCAGTTTTGAAGATAGAAAAGTCACATCCCAGATGGCAAATCTTACATTTCCAGTCAAGATGACAAAGGCTCAAAATAGTCAAAAAAAAGGCCACCAGAAATTGTTTTTAATTGCTAGACATGCTAGCATTTTGTTCAAGTTTCATTTTTGGAAATAACTGTAATGACTTTGCTGAACCCTTCCAAAATAATTCTGCTTGAGGCAAGCAATCAACATGACAAATTTCAGCCTAAGCAATTGGATTTTGGCAAGGCTGTGTACAACTGAAAAGGGAGCTCTTAACCAGCAGAGTTCAGCAGCTCTGTTAATTGGCCTTGCCACTAGTCCACATTGTAATAAACAAAGTAAGTGTATATGATTAAAAGAATGTAAACTAAATGAAATAAAAATAAAAGCTATGGATAGCTGGAAAAGCTTTAAAAGGGGTCAAAACCAGAATGTGGATAATCCTGTGCTGGTGTTTTTAGAGTTGCCAATGATTTCTTGAGGCTTTAACCTCAGGGAAAAAAAATAGAAAATAGTTGAGTCACTTAAAAAGATTACATGGAAGACAAAAATTAATCAAAGTTCTGCCTTATACATTCTGTGTTTGAGGATTTCTCTAGCACTTAACTCTGCTACTCATTTAAAACTTCTCCAGAAAACATTTTCCCCTGTGAGAATTTAAGCTCTGACAGGCACTTTTTAAGTTGTGTTTGGATTTACAGACATGTCAGATTGTCAATAAAGCTGATTAGAAACAGCATCTTAGCTGACAAACATGGTTGACCAACCTCAGATCATTACTCCAGCCCATGTTTTCTAATCTATATAGATTCATTTTTCCTTCCCCTATTTCTGAGGATTACAAGCCTCATGAGCTTACAACGTTAGCATCTAGAAGGAGGACTAGAAATTTCATGCATTTCCTCTGCATCACAAAACAAAAGCAGGGTTAGTACAATGGAGGATTTAAGTTAGGACTTAAATC
The DNA here is from genome assembly GCA_034008185.1 of Gorsachius magnificus. Taxonomy (NCBI): domain Eukaryota; kingdom Metazoa; phylum Chordata; class Aves; order Pelecaniformes; family Ardeidae; genus Gorsachius; species Gorsachius magnificus. The sequence continues at coordinate 99,673,650 of CM067081.1, forward strand.
CCTAACTGACACTGCAAGTGTTGGTATATGCAGAATGCACAGTATATAGCACAACCCAGAACTAGTCGCTGTTGCACTAAAACCCACCTCATTTTCTCCACTGCTCAAATTTTAGACCTAAATGTGAGCAGAACCAATTAATTTTTTTTCTTCTCTTTTGCTCAGGAAACCCAATATTTACTCCTTCCTTCCTTCCCAAGCTAATAAAGCAGACAGAGAGAACAATCAAAACTCTTCTTGTTTCCAATATGGCTGTTTTAGACTGCTTTGTCTCTCTCTTAAACATGGTGCTCTTCATCCATGTGTTTCTTTGCTGCCTACTCACCTGGTCCTTGCTTAAATACAGTCTGGGAAATAGGAAATGTTTTGAGAGACTGGAGAGAAATGAAAGATTTTGGGTGAGGGTCAACCATGACTCCAAATTAGAGCATTAGTCAGTAACCTTCTTTTGGTGAATGTAGATTCTTTACTAGAGACCCAGACCAGAACTTTGCCTGGGAAAATAAGAAGAGGGAAAATTAGGCAGTTAGAGGGAGAAGTAGCACTTGACCTAGCTGTGCTGAAGAGACAGGAAATTCTCTGAGGGAGGAGAAAGAACAGAAACACAACATGAGCGAGACAGTAAGAAAGCAAGACAGAGAAGAAACTACTTGTGGAAAAGATGAAAGGAAAACTTCAGTTTTTATGAAGATGGGAAGAAAGTAAGGAATTTGACCTATCGCAGCAGCCTGCCCTGCCTGGCAGAGAGGACCAGTAGCTTGGAATCACTCCAGAGCATCCCACTGCATCACGTGCTTCATCCCACTCTCATGGGCATGCTCACTTGTCGCCTGTGAGACTAAGGGGCCTCACTGGCAGAAAACTATCTACTTACACAAGACAATGACTGGTTAAAAGCTTCCGTATAGGGAATGCCTATTGGGCCTTGCATAAACCAGCAGAAATCATGGCTGGAATAGCTATGGCAATTTGTGCCAACTGAGGATGCAGGTCTCTGTTTTCTGCTGCTCACCTCAATCCATGCAACCTCTTCTGACTAGCAATAACCAGAACAAGATTTTGGGGTTTTTTTAACCAAATCAATCAGACTTTCTCCTGAAACAAGCCACGGGGTGGGGGGAGAGGGGACAGAACATCTTTTTTTGAACTGCCTGAGCTGAAAGTCTACATTGCTTTTTGTTTTGTTTTGTTTTGTTTTCTGGCATGCTTGGTCAAGCTTATAAACTGTTTTGTCACAACCAGACAGCATCACTTACAGCAACAAAAGGTATCCCTGACACTGGAAGAAGAGGCTGGCAGCTCTAGGCTGGATCACTCATTATCTCAGCAATTATACTGAACTGTTAAGCTGCAATGAACAAAAGTGGAAGCTGTATTTGGCCTCTTGCTGCTAGGCCAGAAACCTCACAAACACACAGCAGAATAGAAGCAACTGCTCTCTATCTCAGCTCAGGTTAATTAGATGCTAGCTTCTATTCCGCAAGTTCAATGGAGACATCTGCCCCTAAATAGGCTTTGTGGTACTACATAATCCTGGAGAAAACTATTTACAGGCATAGAAAATTACTGTTATATCCTAAGAGTTGTGTGAAGCCTGAAATTAGGGTCAGATTTAAGGTAGTTATAAAAACCTTTCTATGCCAAGTTTCAAGTACATTTGGATCTATTTATACTTTGGAGAGGAAAACAATAACTTCTGAGTGATTTTGCATAGTACCCACTCCAAAAATAATGGCAGTTGTGGATGTGCTTACAGTTAGGTTCATTAAAACCTGAAACTTAGAACCAAATGGAGTGGGAGTTACAAGCTCTCACAGTTATACAGGAGAGAAACTACAAAGAAGCACTAGTGTCCCTTGATGCAGCTTTCTTCACTGATCTTTTTTCTGCAGCATCTTCTACTAGAAGAAGAAAAAGAACTAATAAAAGGAAGAAAATAAGTATTCTAATTCCAACTCACTCTGGGCCTCAGCCAGTTCCACCACGTAAAACAGAAAATGCTAATGTTAGCAGCAGTAATCTTCTTAAGATGATGAATAAAGACCAAAAATCTATACTAATGCTGCTACACCTGAGAACAGCCTCTAGATTGTGTTTGCAAGGTTTGCCTGTGGCATGGGAGGAATGGAGGGAATAGCCAAAAATTACAGTTTCTTTTTGATGTTCTTCCATAACGGAATGGCTTCTAGCTGAGAGACCTCCAGAGGACTCCATCTCATGACTCAGTCTCTTGCTTTTTATTTATGTGGTCCCTCATTTAAAAACCATAAATACTTCCACAACAGTTGTGACACTTCTCTGGCATAGGGCCACAGTTCTTGAGAGGTCCAACAGTCAGTGCAGACTAGGTCCGTCAAACCTCCTGGACATGGGCAGATCAGCTCCAAGTCTTGCACCTGGTCCCACTGGGCATATGACATGGGCCTGTCTGTCAGTGTGCTAAGCATATACAGTATTGGTTATGGATCATTAAGTCTCCAGATTTCTTTCCACTGGGGTCTAGCAGAGCTATTTCTTTCTCTTGAATTTGCCAGAGAACAGAACTTAAGCCAAAGGCTTAAGTATGTTTGAGATGAGACGAAGTGGTGCTGTTGGACAGACTGATGACTCATGACTGATTGGGAAAGCCTGCGTCTGCGCCCTCCACTGACAGCATCTATCACCCATTGTTAAAAAGGTCCAAAACCACACATCTTCCATTTGTCTTCTCACCTTCTTGGCTAAAAAAAGCCAGGAATGTTTTTTTCCAGCTTCTCCTAGGCAGCATAACATGTCTTTGCCTCCCAGAGGCAGACCTCACAAGAGATACACAGAGTTTAGTTAGGAATGGATACATTGTAAAGGTCACCAAGAAATTTTGCTAGTGAAAAATACAGCTGTCCACTTTATGAACAGATCGTAACACACCTGTGCTTTGCACTGTCTGCTAGTAATTAGTCTGCTGGCTGCTAGATCAAGAGGTAGCTGCTTCAGGATGCCAAACCTGCCTAAGCTCTGTCTAGACGTCCTCTCTGTGTGAGTTCTGGCCCCTGGTTATTTGAGATTAAAAGAAGGGGGGTATCTGATTCTCATCTATGCTGTATGAACAGCCACCTGTATAAGGCAGGATGGGCGTATATGCACTGCCATCATACCCCAAGAAGGGGCCCAAACATAACTGGAGGTCTGGTATTACATGTGCATCCACATCTCTTCTCAAAGGTACCACACCTGATAACCTACATTCAACTTGATGAAATCAGTCTAAGGCCAGAAGAATAAACATATCTTCAAGTTTCATTAATCTCTCCCCTCCTACCTTTCTGTTTAGCTGTAACACATCTGCCACAAACCAGAGAATCCAGCCCAGAATTTTCACCATAACTAATTCTTGCTTCCTGGCAGAAGCTTGGGTCAGAAACTCTCTACAGTGTCTATAGAGACCTCAGCCCTGAATTCTTAAGGTGCGACCAATTTTCATGAGAATTAAATTATTTTATGGACACTGAAATAGAGAATTATTAGTAAAAATTATTTACATACAATAGTGAAGCATTATTTAGCTGGAGAAAACAGTGCCTGTATAAAGAAGGCAGAATGAACTGCACAAGCCCTTAAAAAGCTTACAAAAATAAAGGAAAGGACTGATCAAGGCTAATCTAAGCTTCAAGCTATAGAATACCTAAGTCACAATGTCCTGGAAGTTAATGCACCACCACTGTGCAATAAAACTAAAGATGTTTAGGTGAGGGACTCTCTCCTATACATTTTGTTTGAAAGGGAGAGAGTTGTTGCAACACATTCTCAGAATGGAGTGCTTCTGGAGACCTGTGAAAGTAGAAATGATTTAGAGTAAAAAGGCCATTAGCAATTCAAAAGGGTAACTCTTAGCTCTCTGGCTACCAGTATGAGATCTGTAACTTAGAGCAGAAACTGTGGAGCTAGGATTGTTACTGTTGGATTAGCACAGACACATAATGAATTCCAAAATCCTAAAATAATGTATTGTTTTTCTGGCTATTAGCCTGGATTTTAATTAGTTTCTGCTAATGAATACATTTTTAACATGTCCACTTTTTATTGGCAGCTTTTAGAGGAGCCTAGTAAATTGGTAACTGTGCCAGTGTTCCACTAAAACCTAACAAATAATTAATGCTTTCCCCACCTAGAGTCAACCAGCAGTCTCAGGGGTTTTTAGGTATAAATTAGAATGAAAGACGAGATACTCAAAATACAGTTAGAGCACTCATTCATCAACCGCGATTAAATAATGTTACTGTGAGACCCTAGAGAAGTGCTGAGAGCCGAGTTCTAGTCTCCCACAGTATCTCCCAGGAGCTGCCAGAGCACCCTGCCCTATTTTCCATTGTGACTCTTGAAATGCCTTTTCCATATCTGGTGCTATCCAAGTTTCTTCTTTTCTTGAGAATTCCTCCTTGGAAAATACATATTTTTCTCAGTCCTTCCTATTCGTAACACACTGTGGCCTGGGGGAAAAAAATGAACCAATACCAAATGTGCTTGACCAAAGCAAATGCTTTCATCAGATCCAGTATCCTAGCTAACAAAGACCCCAAGCCAGGAAATATTTGGATGTTTTCACATCCAGATTTCCACAGAGAAAAAGGCTGGAAGAGCTGACCTGAGGTGGCTAGGATCAGCCAGATCTAAATAAGGATGGAGTTGCTTGAGATGGGATTAAGGAGAAATTAAGCGCCCAGGTTCAAAACCAACATTCTGAAAAACCCTGTTGAGCATCCATTTAACTCCAGAGATATACAGGCTCTAGACCTTTCTTTTAGTATTACCCACAAATTCCTCAGCCTGGACAGAGTCAAGCAAATCAGAAGCTGTTTTACACCTAAAGCAGATTAAGATGTATAAACACCAGGCACTCCAGAGAAGCTCATTCTGGTAAGTATGATGTCACAAAAGAATACATTTCTCTCTGTTGACTCTGAATGGAGCTTTAGGTCTCTCATGCAGATGTACACCGCTAGAGCCAGGCAAAGGAATTTCACCCCTAACCCATAGAGAGGGACAGAGTTTACTATTATTAATCCTAACACCTGCTGTTCAGTATAGGAACCCAGGACACACATGGGCTGAAGTCCCACTTTGAGACACCCTCCTCTTACTTTGTACGGGCAACTTAGGCACTTTACATAAGGTCCTGAAATCCACTCCGACCACCAGGACTGAAGGTGCGATGTTACACTGGTTCATGTTGGAGCATCTATTTCTTTTTTGCAGCCCTAACTGCTCTTTGTTCTGGTCACTAGTTCAGCTAAGGACCAAATTTTAATCATGTCTGTAACACTCCTGCTGTTCTAAATTCTGGTGCCTGCTTACACAAGGGAGCTTGATAACACCAAATTACAAGCTAATTTTGGAGCATCGAGCTAAGTGCATTAAGACAGCTGTGTGCTATAAATTAAAATCTTAAAAACCTTCAGAGAAAATGATTAATCATTTACCAAATTACTAACAGACAAGGAACACTTAAGTGGAAAAGATTTTCATTTCATTTACAAAATCAAATCTTCTGGAAAAGAAAAATAAAAGAACAGAACAAAAGTCTACCATATGAAGTAAGGCAGCTAATGTGCACAGTCAAAAAGAAAACTGATGTTTCTGCAACAGTAAATCCTGGTAACTGCTGTTGTGCATCGATTGTGTTCCTCTTCCATTTTTCACTTCCACTAAATTAAAAAGCATGCTGCTGAGCTGCATTCACCTCTTGTAGTCTTTCAATCATCTGTTGTTAATGTCCGGGAACATGTAGAGATAGATCTGCAACTTGTGCAAGTCAGTCCAGCTCCATGGACATCATCCAGTGTAAATATGCTAGCTTACATATGCCATTGACTCTAGTCCTGATGCAGCCCCAAACCATCCTTGATGACGTAGGGACAGATTTATTTCAGAGGTAACATTATTGGGTTTAGTAGGGTTACCTAGGCACTGGCTTGACCCATGTCCTTCATTTGGGTTCCTACCAGCAGCAAAGCAGAACTAAATGTTCTTCTTCTCAGAGTATTGATGACAGCACAGTTTCAAATGAGTGCACATTTGTGGACGCAAGCCAGTGCATGTCAGCTACGTGCCAGTCATGGAAAGAAGTCTCGTTCTCCCTGGTGCATAGTCAGGCAGCACACTGATAATTACAGACTGATTTCCAAAAGAAATATGGCACTTGTCAAAGGCATAATTTCAGTTCTGCCTTCCCTCATTAACACTTGATGGGAACTCCAGCATATTTATGAATCATCTAAAAGGCAAAAATCACCAGCATCACCAAAGCTTTATTATTATTTTTTTTCTCAATTTACAACTGACTTTTTTTTTTTCTGATGACCTAGCCTGATCTTTTACAGACCAGTTTCTCAGAAAGGATTAGGACTCCCACAACCTTTTGGGTGCTCAAATACCCACTGAATTAGGTACCTCCTAGTGCCAGGACCCAATGCTGCAGGAAGCTGGATCCAAGTCCCACTGCCATTGTTGAAAGGACAAAGAAACTGAGACAAAATCTTACTGAGCATAGAAGTAGTGGCTGTCCGCTAAAGGCAGAAACTAGGCAAAACGAAGAGTGTAACAGGCCACAGTCAATGCAAGTATCAAAAAACCCAAGGACAAAGGAGCATGTCAGGATGCTCGTGGGTATCCTGAAGAGGTTTGGGTCTCAGACTTAAACAGTGCCCTTTAGTTTTACAGACTCCATTCTTTCAGGCAATTTCACTGCTCCTCCATGTTCTCACCGAAGCTGGTTTGCCTGACATCGCAGTAAACTTTCGGGGGGGGAGGGGGGTGCTCGCAGAAAGTACGCGCACCATCTAACACAACAGGGCTGCAATCCTCTACTAACTACTGAAACTAAGCTACAAGTGAGCGTAGCTCATGATTATTTTCTTGGGCTGCTTCTGATCCCAATACTGCAGGAATGCTGCCGCTCTACTAATTTCTACCTCCTGCAGTTTCAGAGGAGCAGACTGTATGAGTGACCATATGTAAGTATATATACTTATATACATGTGTTCGTTTCCCATATTTTTAGAAACACAGCTGAATTTTTGGGTGCACTCAGTTTGAGAGCACCACATGTAAGCAGGCACACAAGTTTCCCAAGTTGCATGCAGTCAATGTGTACAAAACAAAGATCCCATAAATTAAGCAAGTTATTCTTGTAGCAAGCTGCAAAGAAAGAGATGGACTGAGGCAAAAATTGTTATTGTTATCTCTATTTTTAAATACTTGGAAGACACCCAGTTACTATGGTGGTGAGGACCATATAAGTACCTAGACAGATTCATTTGTAGCAGGAGCGTTAAGTGTGAGGGTTTTTCCATCTCAAAGGTGCCAGCTAGCTGGGACCTTTTCCTCAAAGGGAAAAAAAGGGGAGACATATTTTGAAGTAATTTCATATTTTTAAGTCCTTAAAAAGTAAGTTTAAAAAGCTGAAATCATTCTTCTGTGGTTGTGCTGTTCTGCTTTGTTTTTTCCCTATGGGACTTCTGCATTTAATTTGCTCCCCTGGTAATCTTTCATTAGGTAGGAAACCATTTTTTCCTTTCCAGTGCAGTCCCAGGGAAGAAAAAAACCCAGAACATCATGCAAGAAAAAACTACATAATTAATGTTATGTATCAACATACACACAGACACCCTTCACATGCATAATGCTATATTCTTTGTGTCAGTAGGTGGACTTATTTGGTAGTCATGAGTTATAAATGATACACAAAATGAAAACTCGCAGGAAATTCCAAAGACAGGACATTGGCCAGACTACATGAGCACTGCTTGCTCTACTAATTGATGAAACTTCTAATACAATGTTGGTTTTTTTTAAAGATGCTTCAGCCTAAACATTTAAAAATGAAAGCTTCTCATTATCAGATGAAGTGCAGCAGTAATGCACAGTATCAAATGCGACTTGTCAGATAACAGAAGAATAAGAACAGTATCTGCTGCCTTACAAGTATTACTTAAGTTAGATTAGGTATATTAGCTACTTTAAACTCCTCCAGAGGATCCTCTCCATGAAACCAGATGGCCACTTGCATGCGTACAGACACGTGTGGGGGTAGGTGATGCTTCAATACAGAAGGTGTCTATCTCAAACACACATAAAAAGTATTGCTTTACAAGTTTTTGAAAAAAATCAGAAGTTGTTGATACAAAAAAAATTGTGAACAATCCTTCATTGTCATCATTGCCCCAAATACTTATGCCTGGCCTCAAGAAATGAAAATTCACCTAGTAGAGGAAATGAAGTTCATGTATAATTCCCATCTCTTCCTCTCAGCATTCTCTCTAGGGAAGATCTGTGAACAATCCAAGAGCCTTGTTATTAAAGGCTTGATCTGTCTTTAGCCGAGACATGTTGGCTGCCTGAAGAGATGAGCAGACTCCTTGATAAACAGACCAGTCTGGGCAAAGTAAGAGATACAGGCCAGGAGAGGACCTAAGACATACATGGTTTGGTTCAGGGTAAACTTTATGTGTAGCTGTCCCTGAAATGAAACTCAGCAGATAAGGTTGCCTGCAGTGTTTTTGCCATGCATAGCTATGCCTTGAGATGGGATTCATCTACAACTGTTTACTTTGAATTTTTCTCCAGACTCTCATCTGAAACACTCTCAGCTACAGATCATGGTGATGAGTTCACACAGGATTTTTACATCTTCCTCTCAGTGATCTGTACATGACCAAATACAACTTACGTAACTATGCTAGAGGGTTCAAACACTTCTGTATTTAGGCTTTGTGAAGGTGCACGTTACTTGATGGTTGCATATATGTCTAGGAATGCTGCAGAGACACAGACTTGCTGTTTTAAGAGACTGGGGATGAGGTACAGCAAACGATTCTCATCTCACTTCCTAAATCCCCACTGGTTACAGCTAGGTTGTATGAGATAGCACAGAGCTTGGCTCTGGATATAGATTGAAGCAAGCGGAAGAGAGAGACTGTATTATTGACTGGGAGGCCATGTTCCGTGAAGCACCACTTTGAAGGAACAATAAAAATTTAGCAGAACACCACAGTGAAAAGAGACAAGAGGGCAATGCAATTTTCTTCCCAACACTCCACCTAATACCCAGAAAAACACAGTATTTGTTTCATACAATACGCCCCATTCTAACTGCTGATTAGTGCTGTTGGTGTGAAATATTAGAGAGCAGCAGTCTGAAAGGGTTGGGTTTTTCTTCACATTTATTCAGTAGTTGCTTGCATCTTTTGCCACACAGACACTGTTTCGTGGGAAAGAAAATCCACAAGGCATTGCAACGCTACAGCCCAGTCACTGTCCTTTCCTGTGACTAAAGAACAAGACCTCTAGACCCAGGCAGATACAGCAAACCATGTTCCATGAGATCCTTTGAATATTTATACAAATCAGCCTCATGTGCTCCCTCCCTTTTCAAAATCTTTTTTCCACAAGTAAGTTTATTTGTAAGGCTGTTCCCAAACACAGTACATTTTTACATAGCCATTGGAGAACATTAGTGGAAAATTAATTTCAAGTTCTTAAACAGATATTTATATTAGACCATACTACAATAATGATCCTGGCCTCTAGCCAGGAATTAAAGCTCTATTAAGCTAAGCACTCTGCATAAATAACTATGAAGATGATTATTCACTCTGTCGGACCTAGCAAGACTCTTTATCCCTGAGTGCAGTGTGCACAGAGTGCAGAATTTCCCAAATTCCTTAAGTAAATGAAGTGGGTGAATGGACTGTTGATAACACTGCAAGATGCATATCCCTCTACCAGGAAAGCTTAGAGTGGTATCTCTATTATACTATGCATGATTGTTTTACAATTCTTTACCATTACTGTTAATGTTTTCTAGAAGCATTCAGATTTAAGTGACTTTAGATGACTCCATTTTAGATGTAAAAGATAAGAATTTACTAACTCTGCTGTTTCTTTATCCTTATGTAGAAGCATCCCATGTTATACTGTATGGAGAAGTGCAGAGCATTTATTCATTTATAGTTTTCTGACCACACCAAAGCAGAGATCATACACTGGCAAGACAAATGCTTGAGAATAAGTAGAAATTAAAAAGGCAGCCTTCACTTTTTCAGTACAACTGACCATCTTGCAGTGATTGTGTAGGCCTAATCCACCATGGCATGTAAAACCTATTCATTTTTGTTTCACTCAGATCCAGGAAATTAAAGAATTCATCACATGACAACACATTTTGTTATTAAAAATATTCATATTGCTGAATGATAAATATGATATTCCAATAAAATTATTAAACAATAATCACATGCCTTATATACTTTCAGAAGAAAGGGCAAGATCTATTAATAGAAAAAAGCGATGCTAAATTTGAAGACAGAAATAATTGGTTCTGATGCAATTATTTCCTTGCCAGATGTGCTCAGCTGTAAAGAGTAGATTGTATGATACAAGCTTTCAAATTACATAGCAAAAGAAAAAGTAATATGAAACAGAATGAGAAGTGACAAATGTTAATCTACAAAGGAACTTTGTGACACTGGCAAGGTAGTACGAATAGTAAGGTAGTGTAGGGGGTTGACCCTGGCTGGACACCAGGTGCTCACCAAAGCTGTGCTATCACTCCCCTCTTCAGCAGGACAGGGGAGAAAAAATACAATGAAAGGCTCATGGGTTGAGATAAGGTCAGGGAGAGATCACTCATCAATTACCACCACAGACAAAATAGATTGACTTGGGGAAATTAGTTTAATTTATTACCAATCAAAATCAGAGTAGGGTGATGAGAAATAAAAGCTAAATCTTAAAACACCTTCCCCCACACCTCCCTTCTTCCCGGGCCCAACTTCTCTTCCAAATTCTCTCCCTCCTCCTCCTCCCGCCTAAGTGGCACAGGGACACAGGGAATGGGGTTGGGGTCAGTTCATCACACACTGTGTCTGCTGCTCCTTCCTCTGCAGGGGAAGGACTCCTCACACTCTGCTCCTGCTCCAGCCTGGGGTCCCTTCTATGGCAGACAGTCCTCCACAAACTGCTCCAGTGTGGGTCCACCACAGGTTTACAAGCCCTGCCAGCAAACCTGCTCCAACCTGGGCCAGGTCCTGCCAGGAGCCTGCTCCAGCACAGGCTTCCTACAGGGTCACAGCTTCCTTCAGGGCACATCAACCTGCTTCAGTGTGGGGTCCTCTCCAGGCTGCAGGTGAGGATCTGCTCCAGTGTGGGCCTCCATGGGCTGCAGGGGGACAGCCTGCCTCACCATGGTCTTCACGGGAATCTCTGCGCCAGCACCCGCAGCACCTCCTCCCTCACTGACCTTGGTGTCTGCAGAGCTGTTCTTCTCACATATTCTCACTGCTCTGTTCTGACTGCAATTGCTGTTGCACAGCAACTTTTCCCCCTTCTTAGCTATGTTATCCCAGAGGCGCTACCACCATCGCTGATGGGCTTGGCCTCAGCCAGCAGTAGGTCCGTCTTGGAGCCGGCTGGCATTGGCTCTATTGGACATGGGGGAAGCTTCTGGCAGCTTCTCACAGAAGCCACCCCTGTAGCGCTCTCCCCCACCACCACTAAAACCCTGCCACCAATACAGGTAGGAACATCCTGTTTTCATTTAGGATGCATTTGCAAACATGATATGCCAGATTAATCAACCAGGTTAGCAACAAGGAAATTATAGCTTGTTATCCCACACCAACGCTATTACACCAAGTCAGATTCATATAGGAGGGGGTGCATGGGGATAGTACTGCTGTCTTCCCTTTGGATTTTCTACCATCGAGAACAGCATTAGATAATAGTTTACAAGTTAAGTTTGTAATGCATACACAAATAAGTATGTTTTGGCTTTCAGGTCCTTCAAGACCCAATGAGGTTATGGCAGCTACAGTTACACAGCTCCTATGTAGAAGAAGTTGTTTTTATACAAGTGCTTCTGTATGCATAGTACTACTGCCAGTTATTAGGGTGGTGTTTCTTTAAAAATAGTCCTTTGACCAGTTTTCACCCAGGGAAACTAGTTTATGTAATTTACTCCCAATAATATTTTTGTTCTTCCCACTCTGACAACAGAATGAAATTACATAGACTTCTCTGACAGCAACACAGCATGGTTTGGGTGGAAAAGTTTCTCAGCATTATACAGTGCCTAATGAAACCATCAGGAGCTCTTCCATTGACTTCACTAGCTACCGATGTACCATGAGAGCACACTGTAATGCAATAGTCACACTTCCTTAGGAAGACATGAATCACCATCTGATTTTGATCATACCCTGTAAAAGGACAAACTACAACTTGTTTAGAAGGTCAAGATAGACAGATGTCATCTAGGTCTTGACCAGCATCCAGTGAGGTCATTGAAAGTTAACAGCAAAACTCTCAGTGTAAGTTACTCTAGCATGAGTAGTTATTCAGTATTTATAACACTGATCCAGCTTCAAGAACTACCAGGCTTGTTGCTGCATAAAACCCAAGCAGGTACAGTGGTATCTGTTATATGAATCCTGTCTGCTAATGACCTCTGAAAGAGAAGAGGGAGCTTTGTCCCCCACACCTTACCACCTAGCAGTCTGGAAAGCCATTCAAGAAGGCAGCTGAGTGAAGATAACTGCTGATGAATGAAGGTCCCATGTAGGTACAACAGTGCATTCATCAGCATGACAACCCATACAGTTTGTGTATGGGATTTTCTTCTCTCATTATCACAAACTCTTGTATGTGGCATATTGCTGCTCCACACTACTGGCTTTTCTGAAGCTCAGTCTTTTCCATTGCTCATTCCCCTGCACAAACAAGCAAGTCTGCTAGAACGAGGCAGTGCCAGTTCAGTAGACATTGGGATTGAGCCTGCATTTTGTGTGTGATAAAATCCTCCACTGGAAGAGAAGCTAGCAAAGAGAGACCACTGCTGTGGTGGTAGGAACTAAACACAATTAAGGAAGTAATGTTGCTATCTAACAAAGGTCAAACAAGAGCATGCATTCATAAGTGTCTACCAAAACTATCACTACTATAAAAGGAATATTCAGAGATTGAATTTCCCTGAATGCTTTACAGTGACAGCAATACCATAGATGTCTTCAAAGAGGGAGAATGCTGATTGGCATGGTAATTTGTTTTATTTTCTCCAGTTTTGAGCCACCCTAGAGACAGGCACAAAATTCATTTTCTACAAACAATGCACAACCAAAACTTGACCCATAGCAGTGTCTCCACTGTGTGAATCAAAACCCCTGAGAACAGTTGAGCATCTTTTCTGTTGTTAGGACTAGTTTTCAGCAGCTTTTCCTGATCTTGTAATCAAGAACAAGGACAGTGACCAGACTAGTTTGCCTTTGCAAACATCTTCATAGCACACTTTTTTTTTAAACAAGATGATGAAAGAGGTTTTTGTTTCTCCCCCCCACCCCACCCCCCTTTCCCAACAAGAGGGAAAGTTTCCTTTTGACAGGGAAACAAACATTTGAAGAAGAGGTTGAGAACAACAATCACAACAAAAATTTAAGATGTGGACATATTGCAGACTTCTGGCCAAAACACATAACAGAGGATTTATATCGTGTACATAGGTTTACAGCACACCCCAATTTTCAGAGGAATAAATCTCTTCTGCTTGAGTTCTAACTACACAGCACTAATAAGGTCAAAGAGCTATACATTTCTGCTTCTTTGATTTAGAATTCAATCTCAGGTTCAAGGTTCTGATTCTGCTTTATTTTCACACAAGCATGTGGATTGAGGAGATCAGAGGACTCTATTCCATCTCCCCTGCTGCTCCTGTATTTTACATAGATGACAGGTTTTTTGTTATAATTTCATTACAAAAAAATAATTGGTATCTATTTGTTTAAGACTAACTGTGCATCTGCCTGTTTATCTTGCATCTAAAACTATGCTACAACTGAAATCATATATATTTGTGAATTAAAGACACAGCACTTTCTCACTCAAAATTCACTTTGAGAAAAAAAGTATTTGCTTTTAAAAAGACTGCAGGATCAGTAAATCTAAGCTAAACTTGACAAGAGGATAACTATTTCATAAGAAATTCAAGGCAAATGAGCTCAGTTCATAATGTGCTCAAACAGTAAAGAGAAAAACATGCTTCCCATGCTGCCCAAATGGCTGACATAATTTTGCTTGCTTTCCTTTCCTGTTAACTTGAGAATGCAAATGGCTTTGCTGTCAGGGTACATTTGTTCCCACTAATTCAAGACACTATAACAAGCCAAAATATTTCTTTTTTCCACTCTAATTTGTGTTTTATCATATTGGGAACATCGTCTACAGATTTCATTTACTGTAACGTTATGCAAACAGCCCTTATGGGAAAGTCACCTCTCTGTAATAGGAGAATCAAGCATGAAGAAGTCTCTTTATGTTTTAGGATATGTTGCCTCAAAGGGCCCAAAAATTCTGTTCAAACCAACAAGTAAAGGCCAAAATGCATATCCAAAATAATTGCTCAAATATCCCATAACAGAAAACCCTTGGCTTTTCAGAGCAGAGACTTACATTCTTTATGCTTCTCAGTAGATAGGATGGACTACCAGAACATATTCTTTTAATTAGAACTGGATGATCAAACAGAAGCAGACAGAATATTTATATAGCTCAATCCTCATCCTGTTCATGAATGTCTACAAACTGATGCTGCCTCATTCAGCTGGATATATAGTAAAGCTGATCAAAATGTTTTCCTCTGAAAAATGTTTCTGACAGTAACTGGATATTAATCAAGTGATCATTTGTGTGTAAAGCATTTCTGCCTCCTATAGAAAGTAAAATTAGATTTCAGCTAAAAAACAATTGCTGTTTTTACTGAAAGTTCTGTTTGACTTTCTTCAGGAAAAAAAACCCACAACATTTTCCAATTAGAATTGTTTGTGCCGCTAAAGGGGCAGATATTGCTTCCTGCCAGCCTATTTGTTAAGGTCTGAAAAAAAACAATGACTCACCCCTCAGAGCAGTGGAGCATGAGTCCAGATTCACTCATGTAAAGTGCCAAAGTTATAAGCCTATTTGCCATATGGTCCTTCCATGTGAGCTGCTCCATCCATAGCCTATCTAGCAAAACTCAGATTGAGCTCTATGCAAGTGCCTTCTAACTTTGGTATCTCAGTTATGGGCCTAAAGTTAGGTGGGATTAATCAGACCACAGAAACTAAGTTTATGAGCAAGTCCTTTGAAATTAATTTACTTTTGTTCACCTTCCCCATTCATGCAGCAGCTGCTTATAATACTTAACCTAGCCTCTTGGTGTCCCTTTTGTGCATACCTAACACTGTTTTGTTCTAGCCTCATTTGCAACTGCACTGACTTTTACAGAGTCCTTTGGTTTACTACAGTATGAGCTCAGTACAGCGCTCTCTACAGTAGAGAATTTGAAAATACAAATATAAAGAAAACAATCCCACTGAAGCCCTTCCAGTTTTTAAAAACACATTCAAAATATAAGCTATGAAACCAAGGCCGTTGCTACCTGACATCTGTCATTGCAGTAAAAAATACTTTGGATCAATTTGTATTCTCCATCAAGAAATACAGTCTACCCTTACCATTCTCACCAGATGTCTTGTCTTTCCCATTTGTAGCTCCGGTTCCTTGTCTCTGTTGCGGGGGGGAGGAGGAAAACAAAACAACACGTGGTTAGAACAAACCCAAATGTGCGTTTTCCCCTTGAAATTACAGCCTGATTTCTCCTCGATACCTTGGATAGTCATTCACCCTCACACAACTGCGCTTTGAAACACTATCAGTCAGAACAGGAATGCTTAGTACCATTTAGGTAGAGCTGCATAACTGTGTGCAACTGTATGCAATTATCATGTTAGTTTCCAGCAGTGCAAGGGTATGAGCTACAGTTGGATATCTCTTCAGGTCCCTGCTGTGCCTCCATTTCCATGGTTCTTCTGACCCAACTTTGGCCAGAAAACTCATCTTTCCACTTTGACCGCAAGTGGAGATGGAACTTCCTACTTCAGTTCACTCTGTCCAAGGAATAGCCTCATGATGGTCCATGAAAAACTGATTTACATCACACTACTAAGTAACACATGGCAAACACCAATGCAATCCAAATAAATATTCACAGTGGCAGGGCTGTATTAGTGTGGTTACACTACTAGGTAACTTTCTAGCTTAGGAATGGTCACTCTATGAAAATCATGCTGCATTTCCCAGAGAAAGCATCTCACTGGTGGAATTAAGGTACTTCAGCAAGTATGGCAAAACTTGCATTTCTTATGCAAAATTATTCATACTTGTGTGTATTACTGAAATAGACTAAAGAATTCATCCTCTAGGGTTGCACATGTAGAAAAAAAGGAGTATTAAATTCAGCAAATTCAACTGCATTCAGCCATCAAGGCAGCACATCCTCATGCATCAGGAAAGTTAACAGCTACAGTAGCACTGCAAACCAAATGGTTTGTACCAAAACATGGACAGGCATATCAATTCTCTTATGAAAATTCATATAGGCATACTTATCTGAAGGTATTTACTCTAGAATATCTTGTTAAAACCTTCTCTACAGCTCTGGTTACTGTACTTCATTTCCCACAGCAGTGTTTTTTTCAGGGTATTCTGTATATACAGAGCTAATCACAACATAAGTAAAAAACCTTCCTGTGTACTCTTAGCTCTTATTATAGAAGACAGAGGGGGAAGAAAGCTCTTCAAACCACTCAGGAGAATAAAGAAAAGCTACATATGGTCTATCATGCATCCACATGCCAGTGGTGGGGTTTCTCATCATCTTCTCCACAGCAGACTTCAGTGCGTGTAACTCTGTTCTGCTGGCTCTGCCTCATCTCTCACTCCATGCAATGAGACAGAACATCCCTAGAGAAAACAACTCGGAGTCTATAACCACAGCTATAGTCTCCCCATATGATGGAAATATATTTGTTTCTCCCTGGAGCCTCAGAGCTAAGACAGGAGAGAAAACTTGGCCAATACCATCAAAGAATGGGATTCTAAAGGGACAAACAACTTTTACAAAAGCGTAAGTAGTTACTAACGGCCAGAAATCAGTAAATCCACCCAACAACCAGTTTTGCTAAAGATATTAACCTTTATGCCTTTATTTAAAGTTTGGTTAATATTTCTACATTTCAATTTCAATCCACATTTGAAACCAGATTTCAGCGTTAATTTACTGGGACCTCCCAAAAAATCAAAATACTGGATTTTTCCTATCTATAAAATAACTATATTGCTTTTTCCTTCTCTGTTTATTTTTAAATGCTTTTTCAAGTTGTCTTATTTCCTGAGTGTTTCAGGCTGTGCTACTTAGCCTTTAAGAAAGCTTCTCTTTCCTCCCTAGGCTATACCTGTCAGGTTCGGTCTGTTATTGATGGAGTGCTGGAATATGGATCCACATATTTATTTTATGTCTCAGGATTTCCCCTCAGGGAGAGAGGAAAGTTGTCAAAGAAAATGAATAAAAACTTGGCTTTGTTCAATGAAGGTTTTTCTATTCAGAAGGTCAGGTTTTTTCTTAAAGTCTGAAATCAGGCTAAGTATTCTACAGCCATTCCTTTGATTGGTAACCACTGGACATACACAGAATGAAACCTGAAAGTCTGCCAGACAAGCTTCTGATAGCCTTTCCTTCAGTTATGTACATATTTTGATCTACCAGCAGTGTGCTGTCTTCTAAGTGAGTGCAATGGATTTGAAAGTGAAAATCAGTTTCTCATTAACAAGGCACTGAAACTTGAGAAAAAGCCATGCACAATGTGATCATCCACCTGCAAAGTCGTTAGCCTTTTATTTCAATACATTCAGTGGACCTATTTTTTAAAACATTTTCAAGATGCTGGTATTGTTAGCAGCTGCAGAGTCTTCCTTCTTTTATCACCTTTCATGATGCTACCACAGGCTGCAAAACAAAGCTTAGCTTTTTAATGTCCTTCAGAATACAAGAGGACTAAACACGAGATATTTTCAAGAAGCAATGGATGAAAGCCCTCCAAAAGCTGGTATAACAGATATTGTCCTCAGATGCAATAGATCAAATTAAAAATCAATTAAATAAAAGAAAAACAATATTAGTTTCTAGGAAGTCCCCAAGTTGCTGACCATATTTTAAAAGACAAAAGCAGTCTAATGCTTTCCATTTCCTATAACTCATATCCAGCTTCCTTCATTCAAAGATCGTTTCTAAAATTCCCCAGCATTTTCTAAGGCAAGCGCTAGGACAGAAGCATTGTACAAACTTTCCACTAGTCATCAAAGAAGAAACATCAGAGCCAAAATGAACATGAGTGCAAAACCGTAATGATTATACAGTAAAACAGGATAAACAGTTTTGTTGCTATATTGTGTAGGAAGAAACATAGTTTATGACTGCTTGGGGCTATATTAATTTTTAACTCAGTGGTTTTACAGAACATCTAAGGCACATCATTAAAAATGTCTCCAAAAATCAAAGTCACTCCCAGTTTGTCAGAAGAAGGAAAAAGGACTACTGCCATATGCCCAGAATCCCAGTAAGAAAAGGACAGGCTTACTTTCCTCTTAAATTCTCAGTGCTATACACAGTAGCTAGTTAATGTGGTATGAAAAACTATACTAAATTAGTCCCTTAAGTATATGAACTAAGGTCAAAAGTGAATATGCAGCCCGCAGGACTTTTCAAGAAGAATGTTAAATTACTGCAGCAGCTTTTCTACTCATTCTTCTAGCCCCTCCTGCACCCCCAAGCCTAATTTTTGTCTTTAATCTTACATTCTGTTCTTGTCTTGAAATAGCCTGACCTTTCCAGTTATGCTTCCAATTAGCACCTCAGTGTTAGGGATTGTAGCCAGGTGTTGATTACAGAATTTTTGGGGGCAGAGGGGTTGTTTGTTTTTTGATGAGCCACAGAAAGCCCAAGATCAGGGACATGAAACTGCCAGAAAGTTCTCTGACAAATGGGCCCTTACAGTAATAACATTATTCTGTTTCTTCATCTCTGTGCCAGGCCAACAAGGTACAGCAGGCTGTATCCCAGTAAAGCAGTGGCTGCAGATTTTCAAAAGTATATTGTTTCTACATCAAAGAATGAAAAAGCATCCAAGGGTAGAATCAAGAGAATAGAAACAGTGGAAAGTTTGGTAAAGTGAATAGCAGAAAGAGTCACTGTACTCCAGACTTAGGACAAAACATAATTTCATTGACACAGTAACATTTCATATGAAATGCTATTAGGATGCTCAGTACTCACTGACAAGAACAGTAATGAAGACTGTGCATATCCTAAACTTTTCTTAAGCCTTGTTTTGCTACCTGGTCCATCCCTAACAAAAGGCGTTACATGTGTGTGACAAAAGGAAATACATGTTGATACAATGCAGCACAAAAATGGCTGTGGGTCAGCCAGCTGCGTGCCAAGCAAGACTTTATTCTGCACCACCATCTGTTCTCCATACAAAATTTTCTCTGTAAGAGATAAATTGTATCAAACTAAGCTATTTCATAAGCGCCTTATTTTTTTTCATAGCCTTCTGCTTTCACCAAAGAGCTGCTTTAGCC
Source organism: Gorsachius magnificus (assembly GCA_034008185.1). Lineage (NCBI taxonomy): Eukaryota > Metazoa > Chordata > Aves > Pelecaniformes > Ardeidae > Gorsachius > Gorsachius magnificus. The sequence goes on from CM067081.1 coordinate 99,693,132, forward strand.
TCAAAATGAAAAAGTACTGAAAAATACATTTTACAAATTTATAGTGTTTATAACCTTCTGCAAATAAAAATGTCACTGTAAATATCTGCTTAAGAACTTGCCATGTATTCCAAGTAAGGAAAGCTTCCTAGTCAACAGCAGAATGATCAAGAGATACAGCAATTTCTACCTGCTGTTTTTCAGGACTAAACACTTCCTGTACAGTTCCTCAAATTAGAACAATTGACTTCATCCAGGAACAGTATAAGAAACAAAGTTCTTATAGGCTGATCTTTACTTAGTGTTGGTTGATCTTTGATGATACTGAGAGTTTTAGACCACTGAAGTAAGCCCCAGGTGAGGTTCATTAATCTACAGGCATAGGTAGATCCCAAAGCACACTTACTATATAAACATTACTGCCTGAAGGTTCATAGTATGTTTTTTAGTTTCCCCTACGTGGAATTTTGAGGACACTACATTAGCATGCAGACTTCCTACACACTAAAGAATGAATTAGTGAAATATTGTTTAAAAGCACAGAACAGAAGACCCTATCAAATGTGGGACCTACATACTTCACACAGCTTCCTTTACCATGTATCCTCTGTCCAGTTATACGATAGTCAACTCCTCTGGTTCTAAGAACCCAAAGTTCTCCATGCTTTTTAGCACCAGGTATAAGTTTGCTATTGAACATTTTCAATTTAAAAACAAGCAGTGCGCATTAAGGGAAACATCAGGTTTTGCCAGTAGATCAATACACTATGCACACATGCACTTGAAAATAATTACGTGATTAGATGATATCCTGAGCCTACTGAAATCAACGGAAATTTTGCAATTGCTTTTCTTTCATGCTTTAGCAAAGAACACAAGCCGTGTGTCAGAAATTAAATGAAGATCCAAAATTTAAGAAGGGGCAAGAACCAAACTACTATGACCTGGAATGAGCAGATACGCTCCATAGAATTCAGGATTTCCACTCTTCTTTACCAGAGATCTCTGTTTCACTATGTTTGGCAACCTCTTTCTAATGTCATGTATTGACTTGAAACTACAGTACTAAGCACCTCACCCATTTAGGTGTGAAAAACATTACTCTTAACCACAACAAAGTAAGTATTTGGTAATAAGAAGGACAAAAGATATTACCATGTTTAAGATAAAAAGTTAAGAGCAGGAAAAATGATGATGCTGTGACAGAAAGCTTTCTGTTTCCTGAAGCTGCCAAGGGATACCTGGCCTTTAAACAATGGGACTGGAATTTTAGCACCACTGTATTTTTTTGAATTATGTATCAAAAGCGTGAAGATGGACAGCTGGGAGAGATAAGGTGTACCAACAGCAATCCATGCACAAATTCTGCTGTTTCACTCATTCTCTCCTATTATAAGTCTTCTCAAAACTGGTCTGCAATACAGCCATATGATAAATCCCAAACCAGCTTCCATGTCATACAGGTTCATTCACATTAGTAAACAGCTAGTCACCTGAAGAACACCTGCAGGCAGAACTGAAGAATCCCAAAGAGAAGATTGAATAGAGTTATGAAAATTGCATTAGAAGCTACATAAGTAAACTTTCCTCACTGGTCTATTTGTGCTTCCTTTACAAGTTCCTCCATGTTTTTATAGACGTGGTACTGAATATTTATGAGATGAAAGAGTCCTTCAAAGCCCACATTTAAGGTAATTGCATCAAGTACAGAACACCTAGCCAATATTCTGTCTGAATGATGGGTAAATCTGATAATGCATCTGTTACTTCTGTTTTACACATCATTGTAAGACATCACAGACCACATTTTCTGGGCAGCTGACAGAAATGAAAAATATTTATCAACATGTACTTCAGAACAAAGCAGTTCAATCCTGGTGATGACCATACTTTTCTGGTAGAAGTGACTTCCTGGAGACTACCAATTTTCCTTGGCTGCTTTCACCCTAGGATCTCAGTTCTTTAGCATACGGCCTCTACTCTCACCTGTGTAGCACCTTCTCTGCATGCTCTTTTATGCAACAGGAATTTTCTATAGCCAGTTTTCTAGCTGTCTTGCATTGCCAGAGCAAGAATGCCAGAATCCATCTTTCAATACTGGCTGTCAAAACTAAACAGTCCCTGGCACTCTGATGATTCTGAAATTATTTTCATGGGTCAAGCAGTGTTCTACTTGACTAGCTCTTGATTGTCCTTAATTTTATTAAGGTTCTCCTATAGCTATTTTAATAAATTAAAACTCCATAGGTGGGCCGAGATGAACTGATGGGATTCAAACTTCAGTGGCTAAAAGTTGGCACAGTGACCAGCACTGGGTTTTTATGACTTCTGTAGTCACTGAAGGCACACGAGCATGCACACACATGCACACTGTCATCCTAGGAACCACAGTAATATCTGCTAAAAATTAACAAGGCTATGGATAACTACAGATGATTTTCCTCCTTGACACTGTGGACCAGTACCTGGCTCTTGCTATTCCAATGATCTGGGCAAGATAAAATCTCTTCGTTATTTCCTTTCATCTTTCTATAAGGGACACAACCTGGAGCTCAGTATTCATATCCTCACATCTTTGTCGGTCATTTACACTGATGCAAATTAGGTCTCAAACACTACTTTCAGACACAGAAGGAAAGCACTCTATTCAAGGTATAGCTGTCCACACAAGCTGCAACATGTGTGAAAAGCAGACAATTTACCAGGTTGACTGCTGCATTTCCCCAGGAAGGAGGGCATGCAGGTTGAGGTACTGTTTACTCAGGGTGAACCCACAGGTCCCACGAGACAGCACAGGGAGACGTGCCGGTGGAAGGCCCTGGCCCTCCTGCTGATCCACTGGACAACCAGGCACAGAAAAAGCAATGGGAACTGGACAACCAGGCACAGAAAAAGCAATGGGAACTGAAGGAACAACCTTGAAGCTGGGGCTTCTCAAGACAGTTGAAAGACAGGGTTGCAGTCCCTGCTCCTGGGTTATTTTTGTTTGCAGTGTGGTCGTTGTCCATGTGAAACAATTTATTTACATGCCTATGCAAAATGCACACTCCACTCAAGGGGCAGAGTGTCTTAGTCACAGGGGTGTTAAGAGAATTGAATTGAGGCAAATGCCCTAAGAGGTGTGATTTGTTCACTTTCATCCAGACTGAGCTTTTGGCTTGAGGTAAATCCTCAGAACACACACTTTGGACTGTACAGATGGAGCTTCAGCACTCAGCACACTTTCAGGTTAAATAAGGAAGCACATGATGAAAATGGGTAGAGAGAATCACTGTCTGGGATTTAAGAACCCACTTACAGTGCTGTTTTTAAGTATTCTAATAGCACACAGAAGAACTTCCACTGTGCCCCACTTTTGCCAACGTTAGGCTGTAATTTATTATCAGCACAGTGAGAACCTGCTGATTTTGTATTCAGATTCAATATAATGTTCTAAACAGAATATTTACACCAACACCAAATGTAATCAACATAATTAGCACAAACAGTAGCTTGCTTAATATTTAGGTTATTAGCATATTTTGAATTAAAATATTATTAAGCAGATATTTCTCCAAAGACATTGTAATCACATTTTTTTCCCTGAGACAGGGATTAACGGAATCTTTGAAGTTAATTTTGAAAGCAGCTGCAAGAATGTATTTCCCAAATCCTGTTAATTACCATGCCAGCTATGAGAAGTAATCCCTCTTTTTTCTGGAGGGATAGAGGATTTGAGCCTGCAAGGCTTATTTACAGGAGTAACTCATATGTGGACAAGTAGTTGTCTTCAATTCAGAAGAATTACTCGCATGAGTAGAGTTGGAACCTCTGTGTGGTACCATGGAATTTCTCTAAACTGCATGTTAAGTTTTGTTAAGCAAAGGGCAAAGAGGGTAAAATCAACTATCGAATAAGCCTTCTCACACCACTTGCCAAAAAATTACCTCAGCTCTCATTTGGACATGGGTGATACAGCCCATATCCTAATTACACTGGAAATTGATAAAGAAGAAACATCCAAGTGACCCAAGAGGCATATTTCAATTACACAAAAATTGATTAAGCTAGATAACATAAATGAAAAGTGGCTGAGTTTCTTAAGGTGGTCTTTTTCCTTTTTTCTATTATTTCTTATCTATTGGTAGCATCAGACCTGGCACTACGATTCCAAAAAGGGCATAGTGCTCTCCTCGATCCCATTAGTGTCAGGAGGGAACACGGAAAGGAATAGGAAAGCTAGAGCGGTTAACGTGTGGCTCAAAGGTTGGTGCCATCGGAAGGGCTTGGGCTTCTTTGACCATGGAGAGGTTTTCATGGCACCGGGCCTGTCGAGAACAGATGGTGCACAGCTCTCTCGGAAGGGAAATAGGATCCTTGCTCAGGAACTGGCGGGGCTTGTAGAGAGGGCTTTAAACTAGGCCTGAAGGGGGAAGGGGATATAAACAGGCTCACTAGAGAGGAGCCTGGGGGGGTCACCCCATTGCTGGGGGGGAAACCGACAGCCCAGCTCAAGTGCATCTACACTAATGCACGCAGCATGGGCAACAAACAGGAGGAGCTGGAAGCCATTGTAAGGCAGGATGGTTATGATGTAGTCGCCATCACAGAAACGTGGTGGGATGCCTCCCATGACTGGAGTGCTGCAATGGATGGCTACAAACTCTTCAGAAGGGACAGGCAAGGAAGGAGAGGCGGTGGGGTGGCTCTGTATGTTAGGGAGTGTTTAGATTGTACAGAGCTTGATGCTTGTGGTGAGGCAGAATGCTTATGGGTGAGGATGAGGGGAAAGGCCAACAAGAAAGATATCCTGTTGGGAGTCTGTTACAGACCACCCGACCAGGATGAGGACGTTGACGAAGAATTCTACAAGCGGCTGGCAGGAGTCTCTCAGTCACGAGCTCTTGTTCTTGTGGGGGACTTCAACTTCCCAGACATCTGCTGGAAATACAATACAGCAGAAAGGAAACAGTCCAGAAGGTTCCTGCAGTGTGTGGAAGATAACTTCCTGACACAGCTGGTAAGTGAGCCTACCAGGGGAAGTGCCCTGCTTGACCTCCTGTTCACTAACAGAGAAGGACTGGTGGGAGAGGTGGTGGTTGGAAACCATCTAGGCCTTAGTGATCATGAAATGGTAGAGTTTTCGATCTTTGGTGAGGTTAGGAAGGGGGTCAGCAAGACTGCCACCATGGATTTCCGGAGGGCAGACTTTGACCTGCTCAGAACGCTGGTTGGGAGAGTCCCTTGGGAGATAGTCCTGAAGGGCAAAGGGGTCCAGGAAGGCTGGGTGTTTTTCAAGGAAGAAGTCTTAAAGGCACAGGAGCAGGCTGTCCCCATGTGCCGTAAGACGAATCGGCGGGGAAGACAACCAGCCTGGCTGGACAGAGGACTACTAGTGCGACTAAGGGAAAAAAGGAGAGCTTACCAGCTCTGGAAGAAGGGGCAGGCAACCCAAGAAGAGTACAGGGATCTTGTCAGGTCATGCAGAGAGGAGATTAGAAAGGCAAAAGCCCAGCTGGAATTTAACCTGGCCACTGTTATAAGGGATAATAAGAAGAGTTTTTATAAATATGTTAACAGCAAAAAGAGAGCCAGGGAGAACCTCCATCCACTAGTGGATGCAAGGGGGAACATTGCCGCTAAGGATGAGGAAAAGGCTGAGATACTCAACGCCTTCTTTGCCTCGGTCTTTAATGGCCCGACAAGTTATCCCCAGGGTACCCAGCCTCCTGAGCTGGAAGATGGGGACAGAGAGTGGAACGAACCCCCCATAATCCAGGAGGAAGCAGTCTTTGACCTGCTATGCCACCTGGACATCCACAAGTCTATGGGGCCGGATGGGATCCACCCAAGAGTGCTGAAGGAGCTGGCAGAGGAGCTTGCCAAGCCACTCTCTATCATTTATCAGCAGTCCTGGAGAACAGGGGAGGTCCCAGATGACTGGAGGTTGGCAAATGTGACGCCTCTCTTCAAGAAGGGCCGGAAGGAGGATCCGGGGAACTACAGACCAGTCAGCCTAACCTCAGTACCGGGGAAGATTATGGAGCGGTTTATCTTGAGTGTGCTCACCAGGCACATGGAGGACAATCAGGGGATCAGGCCCAGTCAGCATGGGTTCACAAAAGGCAAATCTTGCCTAATCAACCTGATTTCCTTCTATGACCAGGTGACCCGCCTGGTAGATGAGGGAAAGGCTGTGGATGTTGTCTACCTGGACTTCAGCAAAGCCTTCGACACAGTCTCCCATAGCATTCTTGTGGAGAAGCTGGCATTTCATGGCCTAGATGGATGTACTCTTCACTGGGTTAAAAACTGGCTGCATGGCCGAGCCCAGAGAGTCGTGGTGAATGGAGCTAAATCCAGTTGGCGGCCGGTCACAAGCGGTGTCCCCCAGGGCTCAGTTCTAGGGCCAGTCTTGTTTAATATCTTTATCAATGACCTGGATGAGGGGATTGAGTGTGCCCTCAGTAAATTTGCAGATGACACCAAACTGGGTGGTACTGTTGATCTGCTGGAGGGGAGGAGGGCTCTGCAGAGGGACCTGGACAGGCTGGATCGATGGGCCGAGGCCAATTGTATGAGGTTCAACAAGGCCAAGTGCCGGGTCCTGCACTTTGGTCACAACAACCCCATGCAGCGCTACAGGCTTGGGGAAGAGTGGCTGGAAAGCTGCCTGGTGGAAAAAGACCTGGGGGTACTGGTCAACAGCCGCCTGAATATGAGCCAGCAGTGTGCCCAGGTGGCCAAGAAGGCCAATGGCATCCTGGCTTGTATCAGGAATAGTGTGGCCAGCAGGAGCAGGGAAGTAATCGTGCCCCTGTACTCTGTGCTGGTGAGGTCGCACCTCGAATCCTGTGTTCAGTTTTGGGCCCCTCACTACAAGAAAGATGTTGCCTTGCTGGAACAGGTCCAGAGGAGAGCAACCAAGCTGGTGAGGGGTCTGGAACACAAGTCATATGAGGAGCGGCTGAGGGAACTGGGGTTGTTTAGTCTGGAGAAGAGGAGGCTGAGGGGAGACCTGATCGCCCTCTACAACTACCTGAAAGGAGGCTGTAGTGAGGTGGGGGTCGGCCTCTTCTCCCTGGTAACAGATGATAGGACAAGGGGGAATGGCTTGAAGCTGCACCAGGGCAGGTTTAGGCTAGACATTAGGAAAAACTTCTTCACCGAGAGGGTTGTCAGGCTCTGGAATGGGCTGCCCAGGGAGGTGGTGGAGTCCTCATCCCTGGAGGTCTTTAAAAGAAGGATAGATGAGGTGCTCAGGGACATGGTTTAGTGGTGGGATGGCAGTGCTAGGTTAACGGTTAGACTCGATGATCTTAAAGGTCTTTTCCAACCGAGGTGATTCTATGATTCTATGATTTTTGGGCAGGAAGCCTGCCTTAATAACTTCTACTTCCCAGTCTAGCCCAATCCAGCCACTCCTTCCCATCCCCAAGGCCTCATTTGTTTGGATACAATTGTTTGCAAGGTCATACAGAAAATAGGAGCACTAAAATTATTCAGGTTAAAAATAAACCTTCAGCAGAGCTGTGTTGAAAACTATCATTGAAGTGATCCAGCTAAAAAATATAGTTTAATTGTTTCTGTTGATAATTTCAGTAACGTAGTTGATGTCTCTGATTCACAAACAGTTGTACAAGGGCAAGAGTACAGGCAATAGACAGTACCATGGGGAGGAGGCACTGCAATTTTGTTCCAGGAACTGAAAATCTGAGCAAGTCAGTGCTTCATACCATGAAACAAAGCATGCTGTACCTCCCCAGGATGTCGCATTACCTCCTAGCAATCTTCACTCTGCAACAGAGCAAAACACAGAGCAACACTGACACATCTATGCAGCCTAAATTATAAGCCTTGGCCACCTGCACAGGCAATACAGACAGTTGATAACAGAGCATGGCATCTGATTAGGAGCAAATCAGAACCTTGGGGATCTGGGAGAAGCATTTGGATTCAGACAGTATCTTGGGTATTCTTTAATATTGGCATCCCCAGATAGGAAGAGCCTAAGCCAATTAAGGGGTCAGGATCCTTGCCTAGGCATAACATAACTGCATATGGATGGTGTTTTCATAACAAGTATTTACTTTATATTTCATTCTTCCAAAGCCTTCTGAAGTTTAGGGTTATTTAATTTGCTGAGCTACAAACCCAGCTATAATTGAGTTAGAGGCTGTCTTCAAGGGACAGCTTGGGTTATTAACAGCAAAAGTCTGCACTGACAAATTGCTTCATATCTGCTGATATTGGCTATCATTATTAGAACAGGCTACTTCTTCCCAGACTGCAAAAATTCTGGCATTTTTTCTGTTGGCTTTTTTGTTTTTATTTTCAATTGTACAATTAAAAAAAAATTGTTCTCACTTTCTTCTTTAAGAGGTAAACAGATGTTATTACAGTCTGTTAGACTGCACTAGTAACTGGCCAGGTATTAATTATGGCAGTTTCAAGTTGCTATGCAAAGGAACTTTCTGCCTTTACCCCAGGGCAAAGCCTTCTGATTTTCAAGACAACAGCAAGACGAAGTGGCAAGGATGTTTATGCGTCACTTACTCTACTCCTCAAACCCCCAGGCAGCCGGTCTGGTCACGGAGAGCAACTCCAAGCAGCCCCAGAGCCATCTGCAGTTATGACAGTAACTTCTTTGGGGGCTATTCCAGTAGCAGGGGAAATCACTGGACTGCGAGCGTGCTGCAGCCTTGGCAACGCACCCTGCCCAGGGGCTGCAGAAAGAGATGACGCAAACCCGCTATCTCTGGCTCTGTGCCACAAGCAGATTCATGCAAGGGGAACCCTGAATTGGCTGCTGATGCTGCCTCAAAACAGGGCCTCGCTTGACAGAGGATTTGTCCTGCATCGTTCAAATCTGTATCAGAACTGACCCGCTGAGACTTTGGGGGAGCTGCCGTGTTTGAAGCAAAGCTGTCATGGTACAATGAGTCCAAACAGCAGCCAAGCAATTAGAAACAACCCTGCTGTACTAAAAGGGAAAAGGACGGGTGATGCAAAGGTCACCTTTTCCGGGGGTCGCATCTGCTCACATACAGCAAGCAGTAGAAAAGCCAGGTCCCTAGCTCTGTCCAAGAGCTGGCCAAAAAATAGGGATTTCCACAAATCAGAAGCTCCCAGGGCCCTGCAGCTGCTCAGTGAAATTGATGCTGCTATCAGCATCATTGTTACTAGCAGCAGAGAAAGCAATTTTCACTGAGGAGCTGTCAGTAGTTCCCAGGGTTCCTGGCCCCAGGACAGACCCAACAGGTTACCTGCCCCAGGACTAAATGTGCTACAGTTCCTGCAGTGCCCTAGCCATGGGATAAGTCCAGGGCATATGTGGTCAGGCAGATTCAGGAAAAGCTCCCCCACACTGTTTCAAACACTCTCCCTCCACAGAACTGTGTTTTCCAATTCAAGTTCAATGAAAACTTGCAAGCTTCTCCACTCCAAGTAATCATCAGTCATTCCTTCTGCCTTCAGCCTCCCATTATGTGTCAGGCCACATTCTGTACTTTATGCCTTGCATATAAAGTGAAAGAAGAATGTTACCCAACTGGACATTTTCACCTTATTCACACAAAAACATGGCAAACCATCATTCAATGCCATTAAAAAAAGACCCTAATGTGCTACTCCAGAAGACAGCCATGCATTCATTTTCTTAATCTTCTAATATACCCATCCCATGACTAGACAGAAAATAGGTTCCTTAGACATCCAATGCAGGAAGCAGATAATAACATTCACTTAGATCCAGCTGTGTGCTGCCTGACACACTGCAGTCAGACAAAAACATCTATTAAAGGCTTACATGGCATGACCGCAAAAGACATTGCTAGAATTCAGATAATTTGCAGCTTGTGGGTTTTTTTTTTTTGTTGGTTTGGGGGTGGTGGTGGTGTTTTGTTTTGGGGTTGGTTTTTTTTGCAGTCTACATTAATGCTAGATCCTTTTCTACCAATGTTTCTGCATCTGCAGATCCACCCTGTAACTCCAGTTCCAGGATGGAAACACACCAAGCTTTTAGTCCAAACAAAGAAAACAAGGCAGCGCTCAGAATAAAAGCCCTGTGAAACAAGGAGAGGGTCTCCTGTAATCTTACTTGAGGGGTTCATTCAGCTTGGCTTGGATGTTAGTGCTGTCCAGTAGCTTGCGATATATGCTGAAGGAAAAAAGTGACAGCTAGCCAAGTCTGACTGGCAAACTAAAATTGGCATGAAGCTGGCCTGCCATAGGCATTTGGCTGCCCTGCTTAAACTGCAGCACATGTGTGCTGGCACATGCATTTTAAAGCGTGCCAAGCCAACAATGTTTTTGCTCTTTTCCAGTGGTAAGTGTGTATCTGTCAGATCTGAGTACTGATATGCATGAAGCAGCTATGAAGCCACGTGTCTTATTTTTCCACCGTGTCATCTGCAGAAAGCTGCCTGCCTAGCCATCCCCTCTTGCCTAGTATGCGCTTCTTCCTCCGCATTCCTACAAAGTCAATGCCTCTAATTTGTAGCAGTTTCCAACTTCTGTTTCCCTTTTACCTCACATCTTACTAATACGTGATTGGAATTCAAGGAACCAGATCTTGCTGTTATTCAGATTTTTTTCCTGACCACCACATAGGATCTCTTAAGTTCAAATAAATGGCATTCTTCAGAGTATTTCAATTAGTTCTGTGCTTAAAGTCAATGTTGGGAGTATTCAGTATCTTAAAACAAAAATAATTGAATTCTGGGGGGTTGCAAGAGAAGCATATTTTCTAGAAGACAAAAGGAAAGAGATGGCAAGAATCCCATTACTTGAAATATTCAAGCTAGGGAATGAAAAGCCTTAGAATTCAAGTGAGATGTGCTAATGATTTCTATAACTATTGTTATGTCTGTACCCCTTCCCTACTGCCCCACCCAAGCTTGGACTTTAGCATTTTCAAATGTGATTTCACATTTAGCTAGGCATTACAGTCTGGTTCATCTCAGGTAGGCTTCTCTCCTTCACCAGATTATGCTGCATCTGTCTGATGAAGTCTGCACTCACCTTGTTTGGAATTGGTTGGTCTCTTTTAAAGAGAAGTCCACCTTGGACATCCAAAGCCCAGCTCCTCCACCCCCTTGTAGAATAGGGCACACTTGCCTTCAATCAACCCAACCCCAACAGAAAGTGCCTATTGAGGGCTTTGCTGACACACGCACAGCTTCTTAGTAGACAGGCAAAGGTACGGTAGTGTGTGGGTAGTGGCACCGGTCAAGACAGATCAGTTGAATACATCTGGTTCAGAAATATCAATTCACTAAAGCCAAACTATTTGCAGGAAAGTGATATGATGTCTATAAAAACCACTCCCCACAAATCACACTGATCTTCCTTTGTATCCCAAGTGTTACTAGGAAAAGGTCCAACATTACCAAAATTCAAGAAATCAAAGATGTCTTCAGATCTATTCAGCTTTTTCTCATCTGCTTAGTTACCCACTTGCACCAATTTAGGAGTTTGTTATCATGATCTTGATAGTCTTTTCCTTGAAGTGTATCTTCTCCTGTAGTCAGAATACCATTTCAACTATTTCAATTAACTACAATTTCAATGCCTGGTAATCCCTCTAGTGTTAGATTCCTAAAGAACAAAGCATCACATGAAGGCAGATGGGACAGCCAGGTGCCCTCACCAGTGGTACATGCTGGGAAGCAAGGCTTATTTTGTAGGTCACAGAGTACACAGAGATGGATGCAAAGCATCCCCAGGCATTAGCAATGGGTACCGTCAGTTTTCCAGCACTGTGCCCAGTGATTCTGAAGCTGTGCAGATCCCTAGTTTCCTTGAAAGTGCTCTTCCACCCCATAAAAAATAAGGCACTTCCTGTGAAAAGCTGCTTCTCATGTGCAATCCTACTAGTTCCTACTGGAGATGCTGACTTAACAGGACTGTTCCAGCTGTCTCACAGATTCACTCCAGAAGAGCCCATTAACTCTTGTCAAGATTAACAAGCTTCAGCATGGCATGGAGTTGTCATGTTTCCAGGGTTAGCCCTGCTCAGCGCTAGCCTGGGCATTTCTGAACTGTGCTCAGTCATTCCCAGAAAAGGCACACCTAAAATCCCTACAAATACATCTAACACCACTGTGTACAGCTGGCCAGGATCCTTCCAGGTTTCTTCTTCACTTTTAGGAGACTCACATTGTGCTGTGAGCCAACACAACCCTCCCCTGCTCAAGTGCACAGCAATGCATGCCCCTTCCAAGTTTACTCTATTATAACCTGAAAATTTTGTTCAGATTTCTCCAGTTCTGCTATTGCAACTGTCTAGTCCTGCTGGCACTATCCAGCAGCTGGTTCCACAGAATCAAACCTGCCAGCCAAGGAGCAGCAAATAAGTCTAGTGATAGAAAAGCTCAGACCTTTCTGTCAGGCATTTGGACGCTAAGACTATGTGTTAAAGACACTAAATATGCACCTGAATACATTTTTCCATAGTGATAACTCTGTCTCTCCACACATTAGAAAATCTGAAGCCCTCATACCTGGTGCCACCCTTCTCATCAACTTGCTGTCTCAGTCTAGGAACCTTTGAAGCCTCCAAAGTCCAACAAGAAGGACACCACCTTTCACAGGTTTGTGGTTTGGGGTTTTTCCCCCCCCTTTTGTTTCTTACTTTCAGCTTTAACAAAAAAAAAAAGATCTCTAACAACATTCTGTCTACTGTCACAGTACTCACAGTATCAGCTGCACCACTGTTTCGGGTCACATTTCATGCACTATCTACTAAGGTGATAATGAATAACATTCAGTGTCTGTAAAATAATACTTTCCTCTTTAAGAAGAAAGACAGTTTAGCTGTAACTAGTATTCAAGGCATGTAAGCAGACAATTTTCATTTCTTCTGACTAAACTTGTGCTTCTTCCTCCAAATTCCATGCTAGTGCATAAATAAGCCTACATCCCACTTGGTATGAAATGATCAGATGAGGTAGCACCAGCCAGAGACCTGGCCTACATGACATTTGCCCAATTTACCTATAAGCAGACTGGTCTGGTCTCAGAGGGAATAGACATGGAGAGTGGGGATAAATTGTGACCCCAGATCCTGTCATTAAGAACTGCATCTCTTCTGCAGTTGCTTGCTCTGAGCTTATTCCATCAAGATTGTTACTTATTTTCCTATTAAGAGAAAGGTAGCCTATATATTCTCTCTCTTCCATCTCTTTTCATAAGATAAATAAATACCAATGCTCTTAATTAAAAGTAGATAAAGGGGAAAAAGGATTTGCTAGTCATGCTTTGACCTAGTTTCTAACTCATCTACTATGTACTTTTTATTTAGAAACCCAATGTCCAAACAACTGAAGAAAAAGAAACAGAACACCTTTTCTTAGGAAGAGGCAGAACGTATGTTATTCATCTTCATTAGAAGATCTTATGCCTTGCAGAGAAGAAAGCCTTACATGGCTCAGTGAATTTAAAGCTCTGTTGCAACTGACGGATTGAAGAAAAGCATAGCTTTCTTCTGATGTATGCAGCCTTCCTCTCCGAACCCTCTTGGGTTGGGCCAAGAAGTGGGCATCTCACGATTTACATAGCCAGTGGCTAGGCCTAGCCACTCTATTACAAGCTCTTCTGTAGCAAAGTTACAGAGAAGAGGTAAAACATGTAAAGACAGATATTTTTCAACTCATCCCTACAAGAAAGCAAGCCAGACAATAGCAAATAATGACCTGGAAATCAAATATTTTATTCAAATCAATAAATAAACACCCAGAAACCTCTGATGAAAAGGCCACCACTGTTCTGTTGAAGTTAACTGCTACTATACACCACATTTCATCATTAGCATGATCTAGTTAATGTAGAAACTGTTGAAAGATGATTCTTACACACTTGCCAATGCATTACAAATGTCGGATATTGGACTAGAAACCAATATGCCTTTGCAACCTGAAATGATATTCTATTGTCAAGAACTGCAGTATGAAGGCTATAGTTTTCCTGTTTTATGAATGTAGGTTTTGCTTTCAGTTACTCTTTCCCAGGAAAATATGATCTCTGAAGCATACTATTAAAGTTTAATAAAACTGTCCTTTATTAAAAAGTGTTGTGTTGCTTGAATCTGTTGGCATTCTATACATTGCAAGTAGACAGGTATGCGTCTCTAAACAGTATGTCTGCCAATTTCACCAAATTAAGATCAATTTAAGATCAATTTCAACTTCTAGGTGCTATTTTAGACAATGCTTGATCCCACTGAAACCACACTGATGGAAGGAGTAGGCAAAGTGACAGATCTAAAACATATTGTTCTCCCTTCTTCCTCCTCTTTTGAGCTGCAATTTACCACTCAGCTAATAAATAGATGTGAATTAAAATTAAAAAATTATGTTCATGCACTTTATCTTTCCCACCCCCACCCTATAACAGCTACAGAATTTCCTCCTCCACCCTGCCACGTTCTTGCTGCACTTTTTCAATCTATGTAGTTTTGTACATATTATGATTATAACCTCAGTGAGGCCAATAGTTAACAGTTGGGGGTCATGGCAGTATCTGAAAAATGCATCCAGAGGAGCCCCCCTAAGACAACTGGCTGGCTCAGACACCACCCAGGACTTGCAAGCACCACATAAGAGAAGAGAAGCTCCTCTAAAAAAACACAGCATGTTTTCCCCCTACAGATATCAGCTTTATGATTTAGTGCCATCAGGGTTACTGCTGTACAATCTTCACTTGAGTGTTTAAATACAGCTAGGTCTAAGACCCTAAATACTATTTCAGTGGAATGGTTTCAACTGAACTCAGGAGAGCAACCCACAAAAAAAACCCACCAACATTTTTCCCATTTAACTACCTGAAGCAACTACAGTTTCAGACAGAAAGCCTCCACATACACCTAACATTTCATACTCAGACAGATCCCTCTTCTCCAACTGCCTCCTGGTGAGCACACTTGTCCAGAGTGAGAGAGACATATTTCAGGTTCTCCTTTGACCAGGAGGGAAGAGGACACCCTCTGTTACTCAGCCAGCTTAGGGGCATGCCCAAACCACCAGGCCATGTGGCATTACTGGCTTTGAAAACAGCCACAGAGACTGCCTTGGCGATTAGTGTCTTACACGCACCTCAAGGACTGGTGAAGCTCAATTTTCAGAAAAATGTCTTTGACCCCAGTGTTAGGCCATGTTAACTTTCCAGTGAAGCCTCTATCTTTTCCAAGTTGGCTGCCTGGGTACCTCCCACTGAAGGTGATCTGAGCTCCAAACCAAAGATTCAGAACTCCAGGCTGCAGGGGAAAGCTGTCTGGATGAGCATACCCCACATGACAGCTCATCCCCCCATGAATGCCCTGCACACCCCTATTACGGGGCACACAGGCACCCTTCATGATCCTTTTGAAGGTAGACACAACATAGCAGCTGCTCCAGTATTCAAGAGCCCAGAGGCAACATTAAGGCAATGGGGAAGAGCTCGCTGTAGCTCAAAGAAACAAGACATGATGTTCTTTATATTGAAAGCCTGACCAAACACCCTATATTATGTAGGGATCAAGTCCCCAGTTCTCAGCCTCCCCAGTGAAGAGACCTAAGCACTCTACAGAGTCAAACCCCTCTTCTGTCTTACTAATTTCATATGCCTGGTTGCTTGATGCTTGTTTCAAAAGGAAAGCTACAATATTATTGTGAGTATCTGGTAACTAGACTGTTCCTCAAATATATAAAGCTGCTGGCTCAAACCCTGCCTTAGATGGTGTGCATCAGCACCCTGGCAATTGGTACAGCACTTCACTCACATTCTGTAAGGCTCTTCCAATGCAAGTTCTTCTCTTAAGTCATAGGTGCCTCAGGCATGTGGTCTGATTAGGCAGATTCCCTGAATGGCTCTCCCAAATTCAGACACCTAAATAACACATGTTAAAGCTGAACTCCTCTCCTACACCAGCAATACCACCTCTAACCCTTTAATATCAAAAGGGAATAAATGCATCCAACAAGGCAATCTCTGCTAATGCTATTTTAAGCTCCAGGGCTGTAACGCCATCTTGTTTAAGTGCACTCCTTCCCAAGTCCAGACCTGATTCCCAATGATAACTCAGAATCATTCAACATGGGAGGCAAGAGTGGCAATGAATGTCATAAAATGTTTGTGTGATGAAATGCTTCTTGTGAACCTTCATGCCGGGGGAATACCGTCACCATGACCAGACATCATCTGCAGCATGTCAGATAGTTAGATGACTGATAAGATGACAGGGTTCCCCGTGGTGAATCAAATTTGTGCCAGTTGTGAGTCTAGAGGCTCACTGGTAAAACTACTGGCTGTAAATAGCAATTTGGCATTGTCTGTGAGCCCATTACCCAAGATTACTTCCCTCAGTTCATCCTACGTGACCAGAAATCTTTAATGGAAAGAAGGGCTGCATCTCATGGGTGCTCACTGACAGTAGCTGATGTTTTCCAGCATAGCTCTTTTCTCCAGGGTCATTAAAAAATAATAGAAAACACCTACAGACCTAAAAAGGCTCCTCAGTTATTTAAGGACAGATTTTCAAAGCTACTGCAACACCTAAAAATGCATTTCACTATATAGTGGCATTCCTGAAAAGTTCACAATACAGTTTAGTGATCTACCTGCCACTGAAACCAAGCAGCAGGAAGCACTAACCATGTTTTGCAATGCTACTAGGTAAACTTATACCTCCAGTTCCCTGTAACTAATTACAGGGCCAGACTTCTGCCTGGCAGACTGAGTATCTCAAACACATTTTCAGACAAATATTGCAGAGGAAGAAGTGTAAGCCTTTCCTGTAGAAGAGTTCTTTACCCTTCCTGAAAAAAGTAAGTTAACTGCTAGAAAATAGAAAAGTACTATAGTCAGGTGAACGGCTGCTTTCTGTTCAGCTTTCTGCACCAGGAGACTGGTAATCACTGCCCACAAACAGAAAATAAGTTAATTTTAAAGTTAATTTTGCTTGAAGCAGTAAAATACAAATCCATGCGAAGTCTCAGCAAACAACTTGAAGGATATGAAAGCTCTCTTCAGAGGCTTCTGCAACCACATTTCAAGCTCTGCTCAAATCGCAACAATTGTTGACGTAAAGCAAAAACTTCCCACCCTCCCAACACCATTCTATTTGGGATAATCTTTTGATGGTTCTAGTCGAGCCTCTTTTCAATCACCCTGTCTCAGATTTTCTAGCAGATTAAAACAAATAAAAATATTTTCCAGTTACAGCATTACAAGTGAAATCCACCAAGACCCCCATCCAAACTGAAGTCTAAGGGGCTCGCTTTCTGCTCATCTTTTTTGCTTCATTTTTTAACAATAGTCTTTTGCTGTGAGGTGGTTTGGGGTGGTCCAGTTGCTTTTGCCTGCCTTTTGGAAGAGAATCATCTTTTGATTAAGTAACAGCAAGGAAGCTTTTCTCCACTGGAGCTATGAGTGATAAACTCTCCAGTATTGTCAGTTGAATGACAGTAGCACTGAAGACCCTGAGTGCAGTGCTCATATATACAGGGCTGCGCCAGAGAAAGACGTCTTCCAGCTCTGAGGGTTTGCTAGGAATACTGTTCTGTGAGGCACAAGGAAGTGTCTTATGAATAGAGAACCCCTATGCTGGTACAAGGGATGAGCTGGATGTTCATCTGGACTTTTAAAATCCAAAAGGCAAGCAACCCAGTTCAGGCTGTGAAGGGACAATTACTGAGCCAGTACAACTCATCACAGGGCTATAACAAAAGAGTGCATTGTACAGCTATAGTAAGTACAGCAGTATCACTCAATCATTACTACTCACTAGAAGATTTTTCCCCAAACGCTATCTTTAAGGAGTAGATAGTGTTGATGCATCTCACAGAACACTTCAGCTAGTCTGGGGGGCAAAGGGACAGTGACCACAAAAAAAATCCACACCGCAGGAACCCTATCCAGTTGACAGGAATATAGGCAGCAGCTGAGGAGAGCTCACAGAGAGCCTGGTGCATTACACCTGGACTGCCTGATCCCTGCAAGCAGTAGAAAAACACAATGAGGATTTCCTCTGCTTTCCCCATTTGGCCTGACCCCCAAGCCAAGATGTAAGCTTCTCCTCATAAATCCCTGCACCAGAGACCAAGCTACTACACTGCCTTTTTCTCTCAGGTTTACACCTCATCTAAAAATACAGCTGAGTGCAACACCTGCACAACAACTAGTCAAAACTTACTTGGCACCGCTCTTAATTTTATTCCTGCTGCTAAGAAAGGAATACCCGTTTGTTAATGAAGCAGTAGGTCTTTTATAACAAGAAACAGGCTCCAAAAATAGGGGCTGCATAAGGGGTGGCTACAGGTATCTCTCCTGATTCCCAGAGGAAGAGTTGCACTACAAGGTGTGGGATCTGCCAGCTGAACCTGCCCAGCATTGACTGGCTACAGTATCAAGCGGTCACCCTGCCTGACAACACTTTTAATAACAAAAACCCTAGTTTGCCCCGGGGAACTTTTCCACTGAAAAAAAAAAAAACAAACCACCACAAGTGAAAATGTTCAGCTTGTTTATTTACCAAGGTACAAGTGATCCTTACATGTTTGGCACTATTTACATTTTTTCCTTAATTGTAATCCCTCCGAGGAAACTATTTATAAAGTTTATAGCAGTATATAGTATATATCCAACTATAAACAGGGCAAATTTTTTCTCCCCATAAGCTCTAGCAGATAACTTTCACACAACTTATTAAATCCTTCTTTCTGCATAGGAAAGCATTCAATACATCTTTAAATTACCAGGGGGGTTTCACAAATGACTCTCCACTGGTGTGCACAGTCCTTCAAAGGGCAAAACATAGCCTTGTTTTATGCTTCGAAGGAGCACACACACCTGTGGAGATCCGTGTATCAGAAGACAGGGCTTAAGAGAAGCTACGTGTTCCAGACTCCTCACCCAGCAAAGAGACGCCTCTCAGGTCCGCCAGCTCTGCCGCGAAGTACAGCGGAGCCTCACCGGGTTGCCAGCCCGGGAAGCACCCGGCCCACCCCAGATGCCCTTCGGAAAGGGACTCGTACGGACCCCCCCCCCGGCCAGTGCTCCCCCGCCCCGCGCCGCCCGTTAAGAAGCGGCGCCCCGCGCCCAGGCCGGCCCCGCGCCCGAGGTCCCCCCGCGCGCCCCGATCCGAGAGGGCGCGGCGCCCCCTGGCGGCGGCAGCTTCTCACGCCCGGCCGGCCCGGGCCCCGGGGAGTCCCCTGTCCCGCACAGCCGGGAACCCGCCCCCGCCGCCGCGTCGGTGGAGCGGGCAGGGCGGAGGTCCCGAGGCGGGAGCCCCGCTGCACGCCCGTCCCTCGGAAGCCGGTGGTTACGAGCACGGAGCCTGCCGCTTTCCCCCAAAGGCCCGGCACAAGCAGAGCTCCCCTCTGGGGCGGGCCCGGAGCGACCCCCGCAGAGGCAAGAGGCCGTCAGCGAGGGGGGCGGTGTGGGAGCTGGGGATGGGCTCGGCCGCCCGGTTCGGGGTGGGAGCGGCCCTTCGGACGGTGCGTGCAGGGGGGGGGCCCGAAAGCGCGAATTAATGCGTACAGGTGGGAATTAAATAGGCAAAAGTTTCACGGCGCTCTTCGCCGCCTGGCTTCGTTCCTTTTCGCTGTGGAGCTCGGCAGCTCCTAATGTGAGGCTCACTGCCATTTCTGTTGAAATATACAGCCTTTCTTCATCGAGCTGCTTTTGCAGATAGATGGAAAAGAGCCCTTCTGATCATTTTTCTGAACGAATAATTAAAACTTTGGAAAGTGTGCTGTTCTACTCCAGCATCCATCTTTTGATGGAGCACAATTACTATATTTGGCAATACACATTCAGATGCTCTGACTCATGTATCTGTGAAGAAATATAGATTCAATTTGCTCTGGGAATGCATTTAACTCCCTCCATTTTTTTTTTCTCAAATCAATAAAAAAGTTAACGCATTATTCTGGAGAGCCCTAGAAGCTTGCCAGACCTTTCCACTCACAGGGACTCCCTTGCAGAAGCCCCTTCTCCTCATCCAAAATCTATCTTCAGGGCCAGCCTTAATAGAGACAGTGAAAGAACTTTTGTGAGACCCTTCTAGAAAATGCCTTTCCCCTTTGAGTTGCAGAGGCATTGGCACTACAGCTCCACCTTCCCATACCACCCATCAGTAGATGCACCACAGCTTGAGTCTGCTCCTGTCCGAATGCCTGCCTGGCCCCTGCCCGGCTGTGCGTTCCTTCCAGCGCTCTTCCCCAGCAGGGGTGGGCTGGTCTCCTCCACCTGAGGATGAGGAGGCTCCTCCACAGCCAGTGGAACTGGGGATTTGTATCCTAGGAAGAATACAGTGAAGCTGTCCAGATGTGTAGGGACAGGATCAGGAAAGCTAAGGCACAGCTGGACCTGAATTTGGCAAGGGATGGGAAGAATAATAGGAAGGGCTTCTACACATATGTTGACTAGAAAAGGAAGATTAAAGAAAATGTACGCCCCTGGGAAATAAAATGGGAGAGCTGGTGACAACCAACATGGAAAAGGCTGAGGTACTAAACACATTTTTTGCCTCGTTTTTCAATTGCAATCTCTCTTCCCCCATCTCTCAAGCCCCTGAACCTCAAGACAGGGACTAAGGGAATGAATTCACTCCCATCGAAAGTGAAGATCAGGTTTGAGACCCCCGGAAAAAACTGAACACACACAATGGGACCCGACAAGATGCGTCCCAGGGTCCTGCGGGAACTGGCTGATATAGTTGCCAAGCCATTCTCCATCATATTTGAAAAGTCATGGCAATCAGGTGAAGTCCCCAGTGACTGGAGAAAGAGAAACATCACACCCATTTTTTAAAAGGGTAAAAAAGAGGACCCTAGGAACTACCACCCAGTCAGCCTCACCTCTGTGCCTGGTAAGATCTGGAGCAGATCCTCCTAGAAGACATGTCAAAACATACGGAAGACAAGGAGGTGATTAGAGACAGCCAGCATGGCTTCAGCAAGGGCAAATCATGCCTGACTAATCTGGTGGCCTTCTATGATGGAGTGGCTGCATCGGTGGGCAAGGGGTTATCTACAGATGTCATCTACCTGGACTTTTGATATGATCTGCCACAATATTCTTGCTCCTAAATTAGAGAAACATGGGTTTGATGGATGGACTGTTAGATGGATAAGGAATTGGCTGGATGGCCACGTCTAAAGAGTTACAGTCAATGGCTCAATGTCCAGTTGGAAATCAGTAACGAGTGGTATCCCTCAGGGGTCTGTACAGGGACAAATACTATTTAGTATCTTCAGTAATGACATAGACGGGGGGATTGAGTGCTCCTTCAGCAAGTTTGCAGATGACACCAAGCTGAGTGGTGCAGTTGATTCACTGGAGGGAAGGGTTGCCATCCAGAGGGACCTTGACAGGCTTGAGGAGTGGGCCCATGTGAACCTCATGAGGTCCAAAAAGGCCAAGTGCAAGGTTCTGCACATATGTCAGGGCAGCCCACAGTATCAGTACAGACTGGGGCATGAATGGGTTGAGAGCAGCCCTGCAGAGAAGGACTTGGGGGTACTGGTGGGTGAAAAGTTGGACATGAGCCAGCAATGTGTGTTTGCAGCCCAGAAAGCCAACCCTATCCTGGGCTGCATCAAAAGCAGCATGGCCAGCAGGTCGAGGGAGGTGATTCTGTCCCTCTACTCAGCTCTGTGGATACCCCACTTCAAGTACTGTGTCCAGCTCTGGGGTCCCTAGTACAAGACAGACACGGACCTGTCAGTGGAGGGCCACAAAAACAATCAGAGGGCTCACACACCCCGCCTGTAAAGAAAGGCTGAGAAAATTGGGGCTGTTCAGCCTGGAGAAGAGAAGGTTCTGGGGAGACCTTATTGCAGCCTTTCAATATATAAAATGGGCTTATAAAAAAGATGTAGAGAGACTTTCTGCCAGGGCCTGCACAGGGTGTGGTAGAAAGAGGGGTATGAGGCAGAAGGGAAATGTGGAGGTGGACAGGCTGGGGTGGGGGTTGATAGCACAAGGGTGGAAGATACACGGTTTGCCTCCTGCTTCCTTCAGGGTGCTAGGAAAGCAGAGGAAGCTGAGGGCATGAGTTGAAAATGGGCACTGGAGACCTCAGCTGCAGAAGGAGGTGAATTGTCTTTGAAGAAGAAGAGTGCTGACTTTATTTCGCTTGGGCTCCCAGGTTGGCAAGCCTTTGTAAATCCATTCTTATCTATTTACTCCGACTTATGAACATGTTGTTTTATCTGCTCAGAAACTTGCTTCCCTGACTTCTGGGCAGGAATAAAATGCTAAATCATGATTTAGCCTTGTTCTGGAAAACCTTGCTGGCTCCTGGCAAGGTAAGAGCCAGTGCAGTTGTCAGTTGCTGATGTGATTACTTGTCTAAGCCAGCCACTGGGACTTTCATGGTCTTGATTTTGAGTGAGGATATCTGGGATACCAGTCTTGCAGGGAGGTAGGGGGGTGGCAGCATTATGTGAACCCATGCAGCGTTGACCCAGCAGCTGTAAAACACAGCAGCATATTTGCGGTTTGTGTCTTTTATTTGACAAGCATTCTTTAACCTGAGCCAGGATGCTGTCTTTGCAGATATGCATAGTTTCTTTAAAAAGCAGTTCACAGCACAAGGCATTTGCAAGTGCATGGATGTATGATTTTTAGGTTAAGTATGAATCCTACCATTCACAACTGGGGATGCAACACTGCAGGGACTCTACTTTTTATGAATTTGAAGCCTGAACAGGACTTCCACCCCTCCACACCCCCTGCTTTTTTTTTTTTTTTTTTTTTTTTTTGAGGTTTATCTGGGTTATTAATGATAACAACAGAGGAGGAAGATCCAATATAAAACATCATCTTTGGTCCTCTTTTATTATGCTAACATTCCCAGGACATCCACCAGCATCTGGCATTTTGTTAAAATTTGCACTAATGGCCCCAGATCTTCTTGTGAGTGGACCAAGTGGGTGATAAGCATGATTAGCAGCTTGTTCTGCAGCTTCAGGTGTGTCAGTACAGTGTAAGGACCCAAAGTAAGTATGATGAAGTTCAGCCCCTGAAGAAGCTTTTTTGTTATGTGACAACATTTTCCGGTGAAAAGTAATTGTGGGTATGTTGCATTAGTATTAGTATTCTGACAGGAGTGCCATTGGCCTGTCAGCTTATAGGTACAAGGCACAATGCTGACACAAATTATGAAAGGGGTACTTCTGACCAAAGGGCTCGCAATCCCATGGTAAGTGATACAGACCGCTGAGAGAAAAATCTTTTCAGTTCCCATTGGCCCTGATAGCAGTCCTCTTGGTCTCGCTCTTTGTCATTAAAATAAATGTGTCAAATTCAAGCAGAAAATCCCATGGTGATAATCCAGGCTGTACTCCACTCCGCAGAGAAGCATGTTAACAGAGATGGCTCTTTCCACTAGATTCAGCAGGGGATCGTATAATGTTTTTATTTTCTGACCTGTTTTGAGGAGTTCACAGCTTCCAAGAGAGGCACGCTGGAGAGCACACTGAGCTGCACCTGGGGAAGCCCAGAGGTCCCACGGCACACAGCCCCATGCCCTCACTGCAGCGCCCACCCACTGCAGGACATCCCTAGGCTCCCAGTGCAGTACCCGAGAGCAGGATGGATGTGAGCTGGCATTCTGAGGAACGAGCTGCCCAGATCAGCTGGTGGCAGAAGTGGAGGAACGTGGAAACCCCTCCCTTATCATGGCCCAGTGTTAAATTTTAATTCAGAGCCAGGTGTCAGGTTTGCTCTTTTCAAATACAGCAGCAGCATGGTCCCTTCTTCTAAAGCAATGATGCTGATGGTGATGGCAATGCCCTCCATGCAATAACTCTCTACTCTGTGGACAGCTTGCATATATTGCAGTATGCAGTCTCAGTATAAGATTCATAAGCTGCCCTCCGACAGGCTCCTGAGTGAGCACAGGACGCCCCTCTCCCTGATGAAAGCCCTTGGCCTGCAGAGATGCATCCATTCTCTCTCTCCCTCTCCCTCTGAACAAATCTTGTTCCCTGCCTCCCAGGTTTGTGTATCATACCCTGGAGAAAACTTCCACAGCCAGCCAAAGCAATCTAGATATAAACTGGGGGCTGAAATACCTACATGCTTCTCCTACTTCTTAGAGTGGACCCGCTGAACTTAATAGCTCTTGAAGGTACACACACACACACACAGAGGTACATCCTAATCTTTGGTATGACCTGAGCTCCAACATTCTAATTTATGAGCCAGCTTAGTCTGACATCTTGAGTTCTGGAAATGCAGCAGCAACCTGAATTTTTTGGAAGGAACTTGGAATAAAGATAACCCTAATAGTTGTTTTATTTATATTCTGTCATTTATGCTGTCTGATGGCACCAGGTTTTAGTTTTCAGGTACCCCTTTGCTGGCAGCCTTTCTAACCTATGGCAATCCTTTAACTTAAAGATGCCTCAAAGCTCAGCTTTTACTTAAGTGCACAGCTAAGTAGTGATGCTTCTAAATAGAGAAAATGTTCTAAGCTAATCTATTTTCAAGGGCTGTTATAGTCTGAAAATTGACTATTAAAATACCACCTTCTTATTCATCATGTCTATGCTCTGTATGTTCAATCTTGTCTGCTGGCATATGACTGCAATTTTACTGCCTTTTACTCCCACTTACCTGAAAAGCTTAGCAGAGAGGAGAGCATCTGAGCTGGATCCTGAAGCAGAAAGCATCCAAGGAGTTGCATCTGTGCAAGGGGATTGAAGACAGCTCTTCTCTGCAACACTGAGCAATGCTGGGCTGGGTTGACCCTGGCTGGATGCCAGGTGCCTGCCAAAGCCGCACTATCACTCCCCTCAGCAGCTGGACACGGGAGAGAAAATACAACAAAGGGCTCATGGGTTGAGATAAGGACAGGGAGAGATCACTCATCAATTACTGTCACGAGCAAAACAGCCTCGACTTGGGGAAATGAGTTTAATTTATTACCAATCAAAATCAGAGCAGGGCAATGAGAAATAAACCCTAAATCTTAAAACACCTTCCCCACTCCTCCCTTCTTCCCAGGCTCAACTTCACTCCCAAATTCTCTAGCTCCACCCACACGGGTGGCACAGGGGGATGGGGAATGGGGGCTGGGGTCAGTCCATCACACGCTGTCTCTGCTGCTCCTTCCTCCCCAGGGGGAGGACTCCTTACACTCTGCCCCTGCTTCAGCCTGGGGTCCCTCTCACGGCAGACAGTCCTCCACAAACTGCTCCAATGTGGGTCCTTCCCAGGGTTTTCCTTTCCATGGGCTGCGGTCCCAAAACCCGTTCCAGCCGGGGCTCCTCTCTCCATGGGTCCACAGGTCCTGCCAGGAGCCTGCTCCAGCACAGGCTTCCCACAGGGTCACAGCCTCCTTCAGGGCACATCCACCCACTTTGGCATGGGATCCTCTCCAGGCTGCAGGTGGGGATCTGCTCCAGCGTTGGCCTCCATGGGCTGCAGGGGGACAGCCTGCCTCACCATGGTCTTCACCACGGGCTACAGGGGAATCTCTGCTCTGGCATCTGGAAGCACCTCCTGCCCCTCTGGAGCACCTCCTGCCCCTCCTGCTGCACTGGCCTGGGTGTCTGCAGGGCTGTTTTCTCTCACTTATTCTCACTCCTCTCTCCAGCTGCAGTTGTGCAGGCTTTTCTCCCTTCTTAGCTATGTTATCACAGAGGCGCTACCACCATCGCTGAAGGGCTCGGCCTTGGCCAGCAGCAGGTCCATCTTGGAGCTGGCTGGCATTGGCTCTATTGGATATAGGGGAAGCTTCTGGCAGCTTCTCACAGAAGCCACCCCTGTAAGCCTCCCAAACCTTGCCACGCAAAACCAATACAAATGCATTACTGGAGAACCATGTGTTGTATATGTGTAATGAAAGAGCTAATTGTACGCTCACTCTTTGTAACTGGCAATGGCCCACAATTGCACAGTCTTGCTTCACTTTAAATCCCACCATTAAAGGCATCTACTAAGTAAGTGGTTTTATTAGGTCTGGTTAGCTGCAGAATCTCTCCAGAAGAGAGAGTAACACAGAGTGTAGGGCAAGATGACAGCTTAGGCTGCTATATTTTTTAGTCAAAATTTGATTCAAATAAAATCAAACCCCAAAAAAGTCAAAATTAAAACATGACTGTGCCTTGAAAGGTGTTCCATATTCCATCAGAGCAGAGCCACTCTGGTAGAATATATTTGAATTTTGACTGTGGCTGGAAAAACTGAAGTTTCCCAGTATTTGAAATCAGTACACTGCAGTGAAACCTATACCTCTTGCTGGTTTTACACCCTATGAATTTTTAAAAGGAAGGAAAAGTTTCACACAAACTTTTCTGGGAGAAAAATAAAATAGTCCATGCTGCAGCTGAAATCAAGGATGCTGATTTCAAATGAGAAGCTTTCATTTCAGAAAGATGTGTGCCTTTGAATACTGGAAAATAGAAGGGGATCTGGAACATGACCTTAATTACAGAGAACATGCTTTGTTTTGCTTGTTGGTAGTAATAGATTTAACAAACATAGCACTAGACACCATAAGATGTGTGACTGGTCATTCATATATGTCAGCTAATTTGCCCAAGTAAAAAAATCAAAATGTAGAAAAAAGGCTGTTTCCACAGGCTTAGCTCCCATTAGTATGTCTTTTTACCTTTTAATTAAGAAGCTAATGGCTGTGGGTAGTTAAGCAACAAAAACCTTTGAAGATCTGGGCCTTAGGGCCTTTGTTACAATCTAACCTTTGTTCCCATGCAAGAGGAATGAGTCAATGGTTCCAACAAAATCTTATCCTTATTGGTGTCACAAAAATATCAAATATAATTTGGAAAAATTGAGTCTTTTCTCAGGAGAGTTGCATGACATGACTTACTGTACAGCATGAGTCATCCTCTATCCTAAAAAAAAAAAAACCCCACCCAAATATAAGTGTTGATTCTTCAGTCTGGCCAAATAATTTTGAAGGATGTAATTCACAGATGTGTCCTTAGCTTTGGTGTAAAGAAAGCCATTCTCAGTTTAAGTCAAATTCCCTAAATGTTAAAAGTGGATGACAAGCTGACCATGAGCTGACCATGAGCCAGCAGTGTGCCCTTGTTGCCAAGAAGGCCAATGGCATCCTGGGGTGCATTAAGCAAAGCGTGGCCAGCAGGTCAAGGGAGGTTATCCTCCCCCTCTACTCTGCCCTGGTGAGATCCCACCTGGAGTACTGAGTCCAGTTCTGGGCTCCCCGGTTCAAGAAAGGTGAAGAACTCCTACAGAGAGTCCAGAGGAGGGCTACAAAGATGATGAGGGGACTGTAGCATCTCCCCTATGAGGAAAGGCTGAGGGAGTTGGGCTTGTTCAGCCTGAAGAAGAGAAGACTGAGAGGGGATCTCATCAACACGTACAAATATCTCAAGGGTGGATGTCACAAGGACGGAGCCAGACTCTTCTCGGTGGTGCCTGGTGACAGGACAATGGCCAATGGTGACAAACTGAAGCATAAGAGGTTTCAGTTGAATATGAGGAAGAACTAACTTTACTTTGAGGGTGACAAAGCACTGGAACAGTCTGCCCAGGGGGGTTGTGAAGTCTCCTTCCCTGGAGATATTCAAAGCCCGCCTGGACGATGTCCTGTGCAACCTACTCTGGGTGAACCTGCTTTAGCAGAGTGTTGGACTGGATGATCTCCAGAGGTCCCTTCCAACCCCTGCCGGTCTGTGATTCTGTGAGTGCTGTGGGTTTTGACTCTTTGATTGGCTCTGTTTTGCAGAAGCCAGAGGATGTGAAAATGTATAGCATTCAGATGTTACTTGGCACTTACCCATAGCAGTTAACTTCTTAATTAAAAGGTAAAAAGACAAAATAATTATGAGTTAACAATTTTCAATCTCTGTACAGACAGAGGAATTAATGTGATTAAAAAGATCCACAGCAATTACAACTTGCAGTATGGAGAGATAAGGAAGTTTAAAGTATACTCCTTCCCTTACTTCATGACTTTGGGGAAATTAAGGTTAAGGGCAAATTCTCCATGCTTAGCATCTCTTTCTGTGCCCTTTGGATTAAACAAAGGAAAAGTCAAACTTTTTCCCCCAAAATACTCAGTGGCATCTTACAGAAGTAAAGAATTTCTTTCCAGTACAAGCTGAGAGCATTAGGTGCTGCATATATATATATGTATGTATGTATGTATGTATGCTGCATATGTCAGGTTGAAATAAGACTTGTAGGAGAGTCTCATTGGCTCTTGGCCATTGCACAAGGGTCAGGGCTCAGGGAGCCTTTTCCCCTTTGTGTACTCCCTAAATCCTCATTCAGCTCAGAGAATGGATCTAGAAGGCTCCTGCCTTTAAAAGGGCAGATGTATACTGCAAAGGTGACATTGCTGCCAGTGCAAACCTCTGCATGAAGCTCACGGATCATAGCCTTCTCTCCTACTCCAGCTGCAGAAAGCCAGTTTGACCACAGATGAAGGGTGGTATTACAAGATCCCTTCCACTGTGCACCACCCAGTACTGCTGCCGTGACTGCTGGAGCTGCTGGATTTTTATTTTTTTTTCTTGGTCTCTATAGCAGCATAAAGCTGAAGTTCAGAAGGGTTTCTGTCATGTTTGCTTTTTATCTTCCGACAGAGCAGAGGCTTCAAAACAACCTCTGATATTTGTGTCATAGCACTCCCAAATTTTGCCAGATATTTTACAGGAAAAAATAAAAAGTCATGACATTCAAACCCTTTCTTTCCACTTGCCCTAGAAACTTTTTTAGTGCTGTATCGACAGTAATTGCACATCACATATTCCGGTAAAAGGAAGTTAGAGTTGCCAGGTCAAGTGATCCATAATTAGTGTCTGCCAGAATGAGGATGCCAGTGTGAACGTATTTCATCTCTGCTCTTCCCTCATGCAAATACATCTTGGGGTTGTTCACTGTCTCAGAGGGCAGGACCCTGCCTCTGCTGCGCAGGGTTGACCAGGTTAGGGCATGCATCAAGACTGAGCAGTTAGCTGGAGAGGGAAAACCTTATCAATGCTAGGGCTCACACATAGAAAGGTCTATAAAAAGAAGAAGGATTTGTGTCTATTGCTAAATGTCTTTTTAAGATACATTTGTGGATCAATACATGAAGCTTTGGTGTTCTCAACCTCAGCTTCTGGGGCCTTTTGACCCTTACATACCTACATACATACATACAAGGTCAGGTTGGACGGGGCTCTGAGCAACCTGATCCAGTTGAAGATGTCCCTGCTCACTGCAGGGGGTTGGACTAGATGACGTCTAAAGGTCCCTTCCAACCCAAAATGTTCTATGATTCTATGATGCTATACCTGATTTTTAAATTGAGCTGGTTAGCATAAACATCCTATATAATGTTGGCTGGAGGTAGGAAGCACGATATGGACTGAGTACTTCAAGAGGTCCCTTTCAGGCCTATTTCCTACATTTAGTTTATTAACAAATTGGGATCTGTTCCACTCATCAAGGTAAAGATATTTACTCAACATTAAGAAATTGAGTTAGTCAAAGAAAATATAAGATCAGCACTTTTTAATTTCTGAGCCGTGAAGCGCAACAGCACTCTGAGACAGGTTGTGCTGGCTTCTAGAAATACCCATTTAGTAATGGGCATGCTCAGAGATCCAAATCCAGGCACTTTAACACAGCCTGTTCTGTGCCACTGAGTTAAATCTCTCCTTTTAGCAACGGTTAGTTTGCTGAGAGGAGAATGAGGCATGGAAAGGAAAGGAGACATAAAGTATGCGAGAAAAAAACAGTATGCATATTCAGCATCTAAAGACCTCAGCTAAGGCTAATTTGGCTGAATCTGTTTTAATGAAATTATTTGCATTTTTTTCTGTTAAGAAATTGCAAAATGGGGATGGAAATGAAAGCAACTCCTAGCTGACTGATGGGAATGGATGACTCCTCACCAAAAGCATCTCACTTTTAACAGAGAAGAAATGCTTAGTTCTGTTTGCTTCGTCTTTCTTCTACAATGTCTGTGTTACCAATAATAATACATTGTTTAGCCAGTTCCTATGGGCTAATGGTGACTTTCCAGTTTATTGGCTGATGACTTTTCTGAGGCCCCTGTCCACCTTCTATCCTTGCTAGAAAGTGCTCTCTCTCTGACCCAGTATCTTTAACTGAGGTGCTATTAAGTAAAGGTTCTTGTAAAGGTCAGCATAACTCTAAAATAGCTTCACGAACACAAAAGAGACGTGGTTTTCTGTCCTGACTCACTGCAGTGCCATTTTATTCAGCATAGAGTTTTCCTTGGTGGTATTTCCAAAGCACCGTCAGAAGGTGAGCTTGGAAGGGCTGGGGTCTTGGGGAACTCTCTGCAGAACATGAAAGGACAAGTTTCCCTTGACGGAATTTCAGGACATCACTGGTGGCCCTGATTTGTCCCCTGGCAGAGCACTTCTCTCTCTCCCCCCCACCCTGCCTTTAATTATCTAATTAGATGAGGGAAAGGGAGGCACCCTAAGCTATTTTTCAGCCATTGTGGATATACCCCTAAGGGCTGGCACAGACACCCTTCCCCTAAAAGATGACAATCTTCTAGGGATGGCAGTGGGGGAGGGTGAGAACAAGGCCAAGCCGTGGGATCCCCAAGTTCCAGCCTTGCACTCTGCGTGTCTGGCACCGTGCAGCTTTTACAAATTTTTCTTCTCATCCTCCCTCTTTAAAATGCAGGCCAGGTCACATGTCGCTTGTTTGACACTTGCTGCTGCACAGAAATTAGAAATAGCTGCATCGTGTTACTTAGGACTAGAAAAAAGTTAGATTTAATGCGTTCTTGTGTAGTTGGTTGGCCCCTGTGCAGCTCTAAGTGCAATGAAGCGTGGAGGAGCCTAGCGGTTACGCTGGTGCACTATGATTTGACTAAAACAAAAGTCCAGCACTCCCACTGTCCTTCAGAAAGAAAACCATTTGGACACAATTCGAACTAGTTCAGGCACTACAGTGGGCTTGGCAGCATGATGAAGTACTGGCTGTGGCTCTAATGGACTAGCTCTGATCTCAGCTGCAAAATTCAGTAGTGGTCCTGGCTTTGCATTTTTTTCAGGCATTTTGGGTTTATGAATAATAAGTAGGTTCATTTACATAAATTACTCAGAGGGGTTTGTGAAGGTCAGTGGAATCTAATCCCAGGTTCTCTTAAATATTTAGTTTATCGTCTCTTTGTATTTAAAGTTTCAGAAGCTGAAACTTTAATGATGTTATGTAACGGTAAACAGATGAGTTCACCTGATATTGAGGAAAGGAAGGGTATTAAATAGCAAAACTCTCACCCAGGAAAGGCCAAATACTTGCTCGCTCCTTCTACAGAGGACATTGCCATTTTGGTGAGCATTTATCTACCTTGGTTTATGTTTCAAACAGATTCATAGAATCGAAGAATAATTTCGATCAAAAGGATTTCTGGGAGTCATCAGGTTCCCCACGTCAGCGCAGGGCCAGCATCAGTGAGATCCTTATGTAGCCCCAGCAACAGCTATGAAATACAGCCCGCATAAGGAAACCTGGTGCAACCATTTGATATAAATTTCTGGACACCATATACATGGGATTCTGGGCCTAGAGATTTTTTGTGTGTGCGTTATCTTTGTCAATAATGCACTGTTGTGTTGCCAGATGGCGTGGAATTAGATATATAAAAATATATCTATACGAATTTCAGATGAGTAAATAGGGCTTCCATGTATACAACAAACTCACCACATTTCATAGAATCATAGAATGTTTTGGGTTGGAAGGGACCCCTAGAGGTCATCTAGTCCAACCCCCCTTCAGGGAGCAGGGACACTGCTAACTAGATCAGGTTGCTCAGAGCCCCATCCAACCTGGTCTTGAATGTTTCCAGGGATGGGACCTCCACTACCTCTCTGGGCAACCCGTTCCAGTGTTTCACCACGCTCATTGTAAAGAATTTCTTCCTTATATCTAGGCTAAACCTACCCTGTTTTAGTTTAAAGCCATTACCCCTTGTCCTGTCACAGCTGGCCCTACTAAAAAGACTTTCCCCATCTTTCCTATAGGCCCCCTTTAGATACTGAAAGGCCACAATCAGGTCTCCCCGCAGCCTTCTCTTCTCCAGGCTGAACAAGCCCAACTGTCTCAGCCTGTCCTCATAAGAGAGGTGCTCCAGCCCTCGGATCATTTTTGTAGCCCTCCTCTGGACCTGCTCCAACAGTTCCATGTCCTTCTTGTGCTGAGGGCTCCAGAGCTGGACACAGTACTCCAGGTGAGGTCTCACCTCTCTCTAGCACATTCTCTGTCTTTGCAGGAATAGCTCAGCAGTCCTAATGGACAATGTCAGGGTCCCCGCTGCCACCTGGTCACAAGTGGTCCCTTGAGTGGAGAAGTAGCCCGTGTAGTTACTTGGTTGTGGGGTTCTATCAGAACACGGCTGTGCCAGTCTCCCCATCTGAGTGGTGCATCTCTAGCGGCCACAGCGCTCCTAGGGCTTTGAAGGATGCCCAAGTTTTCTGGGAGGCAGAAAACCTTCTAATCCAGGGTCTGAGGGCAAGGGCTGCCTAATGATGGACCCCTCTTACCCTGATGCAGGAGGAAAACCCTGCCAGTCCTGCATTAGCCTGTACTGGTGACTCAGGATCTTTAATGAATTCTGAAGCTTTACTTCCAAATGGGATTTTCTGTTGTTGTTCGTTCTTGAGAGCTCAATTTGATGAGGTACTGATCAAGGCAAGGACTGAGAAGTAGGTGAAAGCATATTTTATACATATCCTCAAGCTCTTGGGTGATACCCGCTAATACCTCATTAAGCAGGATGGTTAATTACACTCTCAGTTCTGCATCTGTAAACAGTTTGCTACTTATCTTCTTAGGCCACTTTTAAATTCAGTATTAAAAAGCAGTGACAAAATACTATCGCTAACCTGTGCACCATATATCAGCAATATATGGGGTTTAGTTGAAAAAGGCAATTATGCTCAGTATAAAAATGGAAAACAAGTAATGTGTGATTTGACTCTTGGGAGAGCTGTTAGCAGAACAGGCCAGTATCTTGTCTCAGTCACTCCAAAGGATCTTCAGCGTAGTGTCTTTAAACAAAATGGTTTCAAATGAATGAGGTTTGGTTTACAATGGCGGAGAAGACCTCAGAGTCAGTATCTTTCTGCTTTCTGCTGCTGAAATATGCCTTTCCCTCCCTATGCCTGTTCTTCCTCCCTCACTGCTGCAAAAGAGGAGGGACTATTTTGGGCTGTGACCAAGAGCATTGCCAGAATATGTTTCTTGCTAGTTCCAATTAATATCATGCAAAAAGATGTGCAAGCACATAAACATCCCAATGCAAGTCCATTTCCATATTAGATGTT
This sequence comes from Gorsachius magnificus, assembly GCA_034008185.1. Taxonomy (NCBI): domain Eukaryota; kingdom Metazoa; phylum Chordata; class Aves; order Pelecaniformes; family Ardeidae; genus Gorsachius; species Gorsachius magnificus. The sequence continues at coordinate 99,726,371 of CM067081.1, forward strand.
TATTCCCCTTGTTCCAGTACACACATTTCTAATTTAAAGGAGGACATGAGTGATGACTAGAGAACAAAGTAACCATTACGTCCTTTGAAGTTTTTGTGTTATAAATTATCTTGGCCATAAAGTACATTAAAAAATGTACCTGGCTATTGAGAATCGCCATGCCCTGTGCACTGAAATGCCAGGTCTAACCCAGGGGAAGGAATCATTAATTGGGTAATGAAACTGAAAGAGTGATAATAGATTTATTATTTAAATTGTTGATTATGCCAATTGACCTTTTAGTTAGATCTTTAAGCCTTCATAAAGTCCTCTTGCTCCTTGACAGGGAAAAAACCAACAACCCTGTGCTGGCAAATATATTCATTTGACAACTGTGTTTGTGAAGCAGAAAACACAGCAAAAGGAGTGAGCTGAGTTCAATGAACTCTTACCTATGAGGTCTCCAGCAAAACATCGACTCAGGCAGAGTCAGCTGAGTACTCCACTGTGCACCTGTGGTAGGAAAAAACGTCTAGTTACAGCCTAGCACTTACATGTAAATCCTTGCAATTATAGGCTATTTAGCTGATGCTTTGAATTAACTTGGTCAATGACCCATGAGTCTTTCTGACGGCAGCGCTTCCCAGGAAGATAAATACACAGAAAATGAGAGATGGTGTGCACCGTCGCTCCCTTGCCCACTGCGAATTTTTCCCATTAAACAGCTACGAAGGGCACAAAGGACATAGGTGTCTGCTAAGCAAATCTTACCCGGTGGCAAAATTAACAAATACAGCAAAGGAGTGACTTAAGTAATGTAACATTGGTAACCATAGCTCCTGGGTCTTCTTACAGTTTCCATTTCAGAGCACCGTCGACGACTTCATAATCATTTGACATTAATTGTATCTACCTCTGCCCTATCAAAAGGGATTAGCAGTTGAAATTAAGGAAACCAAGGCTTTGTAACTTTGTAACTTATTAGCTATGAAGCTGCTGAGTGTAGCAATACAGCAAGAGAAGAAAGAAAACCTCCCTGTTTTGGTGGATGATCTTCCCAATATGCATTAGAAAGTCTTCATTAATTATTTCTGATTGGGTTCATTGCAATAATTGAATCGCATCTGCAATGCAGGGCAAAATTTGTCAGCAGTCTGGCCACGGAGGGTAAAGGGATATAGATTTCCATCCTCATTATTTCTGTGGTGCCATGTGGCTGCTTGTGGAGCTTCACAGCCCGCTGAGGAGTCAAGGCACCTGCTCTGAGGGATTTGGGCTCCTGATTAAACAAGTAAAGCTATGAGAGGTGACAACAAACTGAGGGCGGGGGGGGGGGAAAGAAGTGTCTGCAAAGGAGGGAAAAAAGAAAACTTTTGTGGAGGGAAATAAAACATTATTTGCAGTAGTGTAGCTTAGGCATGCGTAGTTCAGATGTGACCTTGTTGCAGCTGCTCAGCGGGAAGGCACTTGCACTGGGAAGGTTTCTGGAGGCAGAGCACATCTCTAGGCACCCGCTTAGGGGCAGTACCACGGCGCCGCAGGAGTGAGTGGCTCTGGCCTTCCTGTGCTGATGGGCACAGATTAACAAAGGCAAATGGTTTGTCTCCCTCTTCCCTGGACCACCGCCTGGTAGACTGCCTGTGCTCCCACGTTATGTGACAAAGCGAGCGGCTGCCTGGTTTGGGTAAAGGATGCTCCCACCCCTGTCCTGGGAGTGACGCAGGGCTGCTGTGGTGCTGTGGTCATTGCAGAAAGAGCCCCTGTGGCAGGACCACCCAAGGGCAATGCTGTGCCTCACTGCCTTGTGGTGGGACTGCGCTTAAATCTGGAAGTAACTCTGTTCTTACGTGGGTGGGCGGACACCCCTTGTAATGTGCAACCAGTGGGAAACTACAGAAGGAGTCCCAGCCACTTAGTTTGCAGCATCTGTAAAAACAACATCTGCCCTCAAAATAATCTTTCCTACAACTTGAGGAATCCCTACAGCTGTTTGCCAGGAAACTGAGGACTTCTATGCAGCTCAGAAAGGGCCCAGCAGCAGCACACGGGGTCAGGGGCAGTGGGGGGGGACACCTCATCAGGCAGGCACGCTGTGAGCTGCCGAGGACAGCGGGGCAGGCAGGGGCCAGGTCCTCACAACGAGGGGCACAGCCCCGTGGGAGCCAGGGAAAAAGAGCAGAGCAGCTCCCGCAACTGTCAACGGGTCAGCCTCCTGTCCCAAATAGGGTTCGTTCACCCGGTGTGCAACAATCCAGTCTTCACACACTGAGAGGAGATGTTGTTTATTCACAAAGTTGTGCAAGTTTGGGTGCAAGGTGGCCTCCCAAAGGGCTAGCACACCTAGCAAGGCTTTCTCTAACTTTTATACCTTGCAATTAACATACATAATTAATAATCACTATATTAGCTAATCATACCTGTCTCTCATTGGTTCATAAGTCTTCACTTTGGTTTAAAGGTACCATCTGATTTTAATTTACTACACATGCTCAAGGAGGGTCAGGGGGTGGTTTTTTCTGGCTTGGTGGTCACAATCTCCCCTTGCCCGAATTACCTTTCCCCTAGTTCTTGTTCTTGGCACATCTTAAGTAACTCTTCATGGTTTACTAATCAAGACAATAATACAATAATACATCAGCTTGTCTCCTTTTCAATTACTTTAGCAATCTATTAACTAAACAAAAGCATAGATAGGGTAGGGCTTCACAATGGACATTCTACAGCAGCATTAAGTTTGGATTGCAAGCCGAAAGCCCAGGCGACCGCACGGGTCCGTAGCGGCAGCCTGGTCCAGGGTCCAGGAGCAAGCGAGGCCAGGGCAGGGCTGGGGAGGTGGGAGGGCTGGGGGGCACGCATGCCTGCAGGGTGGCCGCCCCAGCCCCCGAGCCGGGGGGGCACGGGCGCACGGGGAGAGGCCCCGGGTGAGGCTGCTGGCAGCTCTTTCTCACAGCTCAGCTGTTTCCCAGCAGCATGACTGACGGTCACACAGCATCACCGTGTTAGAGCAGGCCGCAAACAAGAGGCAGCTAAACCCATAGATGCATGGGGTGGAAGAGGCTGCAGAGGAGGATTGCAGAGAAAGGTGGCTACAGAGCCTGTGGACATGCTCAGGGCCCTGACAAGCTTCCTCTGAATGCTATCAAAGTTGCATATGAAAGCTAAGTTCTTCCATTAGATCTCCCAAGACCTCAGCTATTTGGTGTCAGCTCAGAGCAGTGGAAATATATGTGTGCTATACCACAGACTCCTCCTCCTTTGCCGTGTACTTTCCAGCCCTTGCACCTCCCGACGTTCCATCGTCTTTAGTACACGCATCTTGCAAACACATTTAATACACGCAGCTAATCTTTATACATTGGAAAAAAATTGTAAACTATGGAAGCCTTGAAAGGTGTGCGTTTATTTGTAACTCTGGATAGGCCTACCCAGTAAGAAAGGTCTTTTAATTTTAAAATAGACTTATCCCACTGAAATCAGCAAAGACTTTGCATGAACAAAGGGAACAGAATCTCGACTTGTGATTTAATACAAAGTTATAAAATTTCCTCAAATTTGGTTGCAAAATACAATATGGAATGTCACAAGTTTTTTCAGGATCTTAAGGTCAAAGGTAATCAATAATTAGGTCTTATGTTCATATGTCTGATATTTCAATAGACTATTCCTAGGTGATGTTTCTTTACCAAAACACTATGACACTGTGCCACAGGAGCACAGTACCATAGTCAAACCTTGCCTCGTGCTTTTAAACATTGCATGATTCAGTTATAGCCCCAGTATGACAGGATCCATCATGTAACCATCATACATAGTTTTAGGGAAAAAAAGGAATCATGTTATTTTAAGACGTTTTGCATTCTTCAAAGTACATTGCTCCTTTCTACGCAGGGAGAGGCACACTGCCCCACCACCGGGTGTGAGGACTCCTGGTGATCAGCAGCCCCATCCTTGCCACTCCTCCGTGTTTGTCCCCTGCTCTGGCAATGGATGGAAGGAGCAGGGGAAAGTAACTGTTCCTCTGCCAGCTTGGATGCCTCCCCAATGAATTTTGGTGGCACGGCATAGACACTGCAGCTCTCTCTGTCCTCTTTGAGGTGTTCATTTCGCAAATGGTGATTATGAAGCAGCGATCACATTTAAAGTCTTTTCTGAGCTCAGGCTGAGGTACTGCCTCCTCACAGGCAGCACCGAAGGACTTGGCTGATAATGTAGATCTTAATGAGGATGTCTTTAGAGGATCAGGGAGCAGCCTTGCAAATGTCCAAGATGCAGATGGCTGCTAAATTTGCTTGCATTTCAATGGAACAGTCTCTGTTTTGCATGGTTTGAGTGTGTCCGACTGCTCTATACCAAGAAATAACACAATCCAGAGTACATAAGGCTAATTTTCAAGCCAGAATTGCTGCCCCACCACTCTTCTGGTGCCGACCAGCAATCATCATGAAGATTACTGGCTTCTGATAGGTGCTATAACATGCAAAAGAAGTGCTGAGACAAACCTAAAGGGCATAGTGCTCATTTGAACAAATTTTATGGCTTTGTATTAAAACCAAAATAATGCATTGCCTCATCAATTCATTGCCTGTCCTTTGGAAGGACAGTGGTTTACATCCAAAGGAAACTCTGGGTCTCTGAAGAGTGGTATGGAACATTCCCAGCACCTGGCAGCTCGTAGCACCTTGTGCATCCTTACTCCACTGGGAAAGAAAAATACAGTCTGCTGCCATCTCTGAAAGGCTGTCAGCCGTGGGGCAGGAGGTCTGGCCCACGAGCCTCCCTTCGTCCTTTCACAGTAGGTCTAAACTGGGTGGTAACAACACTGGTGGTTGCAGCAGAGAGACCCGGGGTGCATGAACGCATGGTCCAAGCGAGCAGAGCTGAGACCACAGCATCAGTATCTGACTGGAAAGTCATTGAGACTAAGGGGATCAACAGCACAGGTGAGCTGATCCAAGGTCAGAGCAGACCCCGGGCTTTTTGTGATGGGAAGCTAATGAGTTGGAGGCAGAGTGGAAATGGATCTTGGCTTCTCTAATAAAAACATCTCAGTATTGTTTTCCCTGGATTTTGGCGTTCTTCCCCCAAAACAAAAACAGTGTTTTGCTGGAAAATTATTTAAAATTTAAAAAAAAAAAAAAAAGCACTTTGTGTAAGCCTCATTTGAGGGAGTGATCATACCACAGTAGAAAATAAACAATATAAATAACATCCGTGTGACGTGAGTTCTGCTATGAGAGCTAACGCTGAATGACACTGGAAGCTCCCAGACTTTAATCCACTGAGCTGAAAAGGAATAACCTATTGCAACATTCCTCTGAGCCAGAAAATACCCATATTCATTTAAATAACTATCTATCCGTGCAGATCTATCATAAATGAGCTGTGATTTCTAGGATAATGTAAAGGAGTTGTTACCAAGCTGCAGCCCCCAAAGAACTGAGGGCAGGGTGAGGAATGGGTAACAGAAAACTGAATTCCCCAGGGCAGAAGGGCAGGAACCTCATTCAGAGCTAAAGATCACAGCAATGCAGAGTGCTCCCATCAAATCCCACCTTCACAACGACACAGCTAAACTTTTCCACTGGCTGAGGAGGTTTGGTGCAGATGTGTTAGTGTGGACCTGACTTGGCTTCTCTTTCTTTCTTCTTTGGGGCTAGATGACCTTTAAAGGTCCCTTCCAACCCAAAACATTCTATGATTCTATGATTCTTTCTCTCTCCGCTTTTTCCCAACAGCAGTTCAGGAAGGTCAGCTGAGATTTGCATAGTGTCCTCCCAAAGCTCCGGTGGGTGGGGTGGTGGAAATACACAGCCATCGGCATGTGTGCATAGGCTAGAGAAAGTCTGCAGGTCGGGGTAGTGTGTTTTACTGGATCAGCTGGTGTTGCTGGCAGTGTTAGGAAAACTCTCAGGCATGCAAGCCCTTATTCAGGTCTGAAATAGAAGCAGCAATTTTCAGAGCTAAATACAAGCCGAGAACAAATGCTCAGATGTTAATTAGGTATGTATCAATTAGGCCTTTGTTTAAAGAAAAGATACTTGGTAGAAGAAATGATGGTAGAGAGGGAGGAAAGTGAGAGACTGAGAAAGTTATAGATGAAGCTGCTTGTCACCTAGGGGGAAGAAGAGACAGGTAGTTTATAGCCGGGGGAAGAAGAGTCGATCGTGGTGAGTAGGAGGAGAGTCTAATCATAAAAGTCACATCTACTGAGAGCGTGCTCTTCCATATCAAGTGGCTTTCTGAATTTCAATTCTCAACCTCAACCTTTAGAAGGGGTTTTGGAGGCTCTTTGGAAAAAGAGTACTGAGGTGCCAAAGGTGTTTTGAGAGCAGTGCTCTCCCACTGGCAGCTAGGATGTGGGGTTTTTATTATAGCCTGACCGTATGAGACCATTTTGGTCCATACTGATTGCTTAGTTTTACTTACATAGTTACCACGAGGCCACTGGATTAATTTTATTGTATTTCTGGGAGTGTGGGGGTGGAATTTAGAGAAATTCAGGGAGGGACAGCTGGGAGCAGGCCTTATTTTAGATAGGTAAGATCTATTTGGGTGGATAGGGAAGGGTAGTAAGATGAGTTATCTGCCACACTCTGAGGGACCATCCTCTGGTTTTCCTGGAGCTTCTGCTGGGGAAGCTTGTAGGATACTGTGTCCTTCCTGCCTCATGCAGGATCCTTCAGAGGAAAAAGATAGTGAGGCCAGTGACCAAAGAGTTCCCATCTCTGTCACAGGGAGGCCCAAATACTTGAGAATGGTGTATTTTAGGTTAGCAGCACTACATCTTATATAGTCTACCAAATAAACATCAAAACTAGAAGCTCTATTCAATCAGATCAGTAAGAAACCAAATGTTTAGTCAATATTGTGAGCCCCCTTCAGCAAGAGTTCATCATGTTGATTCTGCTCAGCCCACACAAACCTGAGGTGCTTTTTTTTACTGTAAAAAGAAACCTCCACAGGAAGCCAGTGTTATTTTTAAGTGCCTTTGTATTAAAGGTAGCCTGAATTTTCTGTGAAATACAAAACTGGTGAGACAACTTTAAGGAAATCTGATGGTAGAATGAAATACTGTTTATCTCCAATGCATTTTTTCCCGCATATGCATGTATGGAATTCAAATCAGAATATTTTGTAAGGAAACGTGGAAGGGTTTTATATTATCAAACTGTGCACAGTCTGTGAGCAGTAAAAAACTAGATACTTCTAGATTACTAAAATGTCCCTCAAGTCATAATTATAAATCAATATGCATGTGTACAGAAGATTGGTGTCTCCATAAAGTGCCTGAAATTCAATATTTTTAGTCTACTGTGCCTTCTGAAAGTGCCTGCATATTTTATATTCTCTATGTGCTAAAAATTGTCTCTGTATTTTATGTATTGTTGTTTGTGGAGCTCTCTTTGCAAACATAAGTAACAGCTAGTACTGGAGATGATATACTGGCTGTATAACATGCCTGAAGAAAACAAATCTGGAAGCACACAAATGCCCCCAACTATAAATTTCAAGGACACCATAAGAATTTTTAACCTCATGCTAATGCCGTTAAGAGTATACCATAGCTGTGTGGGATGTATTTTTGTAGCTGGAAGGAAGAAAAATAGCTCCAGACTCTGGTTAATGTGCACATTTCCATGGCTTTGGTACCTATTTGTGCGAAAAAAACGACATTTGTTCGAGTCAGTGGGATGCGCAGTCAGTGGGGCATAATTCCTGTTGCTGCTGGGTGTTGTCCGCTGGCCATCATCTGCTGGCAAGTGGTCCCCAAGGCACGGTGGAGCACTTTCCAGCTCCCAGGCAAGACACATAGCTGGAGGGTGACCCGGTTGCATGCCCCTCATGTCTGACCACTACAGCTTGGAGCTGTCAACAGGCAAGGGGGCTCCCACACATTTCCCAGATTAGGGGTCTCGCATCAGCTCATTCATTCAACAGCAGTACCGGGAGGTGCTTTTGCCCAACCACAGCCTGAAAAACAACCTGGGAAGCGCTGCTGGTATCCCCTGAAGAGCTTCAAGCACCAGGTAGCACAGCATGGACTCCCCAGCATGGAAGGCACCATATTGCTGGCACAGGAGTCTGCCTTTTGGCTCAGAGCTTGTGCCCCCTTGCCTACAGCCTCAACACAACAATGTTTTTGATTGGTGTGGAAGCATATAGATTAATTGGAGAAAAGGTTTTCTTCAGTTCTAGGTTGGCTGTTTTAATATGATATCAAATAATAACGAAGCTAAGCTTGAAATCAAGGGCTTTGAGATAAACAGCAGAGTATAGTTTGATTCCTTTTCAAAACACATTCTAAAGAATCAACATTTTCTGCTGGGAAACTACTGCCTCCATGCAGTTTTCATTTTTGTACTGCAGGGTTACTTTTCTGACACCCAGAAGGCTCACCAAACGTGCACGTGCGCAGAAAGCCAAAGGTCCATGGTTTTTATCCCCGAGCCACAGGCTGGTGTTACCCTGGGCCTATCTCTCTCATGCAACGGACAGTACTCTAATAAAGTGGATTGAATTAAACTACAGTAGTAAGTAGGAGATGTCAACAGTAACAGTACTTGCATGGTTATTTCAAGGAAAACCCACAGATATTCCACAATGTAAATTGCTTCTGTGTTCTTTGCATGACACTATAGCTATTTACTTACCATGCTGCCGGTACAATTGCATTCCATGGGAATGCATTTCAAAGCTCCTCCTTAACCAGTCAAGACAGAAAGGGCGTAGATGGTCAGAATTTGAAACAGCTTTGTATACAATTGCACATGGCAGACCGTGAATTGGCCTCAGCACTTGTTCTGACAGACTGACTGAAAATGCGACTAGCGGTGAGAAATCTGTCACAATTCAATGAGGTGCCAAATGCTAAACCTGCAAAACAACTTCTTTTTCCTGGGATCGGGTTTCAAATTTCTTATTTTCGTTGCACAGATTATCACCAAAAGTAATTCTACGTAGCAGCTTCTTTCAGCACTCAGAGCACCTGCATTGGTTCTTACAAAAGATTAACATGCAAAACACTGAATAATTCAGAATGCTTTGAGTGGGTAGAAGGATGAGTACACTGAAAATAACTTGTTTTTCTGGAAGAAGTTTGCCTTTTTTTAAAAAAAATAATAAGTTTGAACTTTTTATTATGAAATACAAAATTTCAGACAAAACATTTCTGCTAGAAATCATAATTTTTAGATTGGGAAGGCACATACAGGGTCCATGTGCCAGATCTGCTCTACCAACAAGGTTGCCTAGCTAAAGTGCATTTCCCGTGGTCATTATCAACTCTATCCCTGCTGAAACAACAGGGTCCAGCATGAATACCAGCAGCCACCATTTGCTGTGACCCAAGTCATTTGGCTGGCAAATTTGGCCTACAAGTAGAACAGAGACATAAAGCATTCGAGTAACAACTCTTAAAAGTCAGGAGTTTCAAATCCACATTTTTCAGCTTAGGATTTTTGCATTTCAATCAAAATAAGATTTTTTTGGCACGTGGGTGATGGGTTTTTATTTAAAACTGGAGCAACAATTTTAAGACAAATAGCTTTAATAAAAGAATGTATTGAAAATTCACAAATTAATTTCTGATCCAAAGATAGTTTTGTTAGAAATTTTGAAATAGCCCTCATGAAATTTTCCCTTGATTTATTACAGAACAGGAAGTGAAAAATGTTGTCGATCTATAAGCTCAAGATGATCAGCTGTACGTAAAGTACACTAAAAAAGCAGTAGATATTATAGTAACCACTGTTATTATTAACCAGTTCTTCTGAACTAATAAATCTCCTGCAGTTCCAGTCCTTGATCTTGCTGTGGATAGCCTAACATTTCTGTCTGATAGGAGTTTTGCTGATTTCCTTGGGACACAAAGCACGGATTCTTGTTCTTCTAGAGTCCCATCAAATTCCTTGTCTCTGAAGTTAAGGCTATCATTTATGTCCATTATTTTCCTGAGATATCATATGCTACATTACAAAGGTTGCAATTTTATTGCATTACAAGGAAAAAAAAGAAAAATAACTTATAGCTTAAACTGAGAGAGCTGGTGTTAACCTTTCTCTGTTGCAGGAAGCCATCCAAACATGTAAAATGCAACTGGTAGAGAAGGTTCCTGGAGAAGTACATCCTAAACAAGTGTCATGTTTCTGATTTTCTTTGGGCTGCTCAGATCATCAGTACGTCTTTGAGGTTGCACCTATGGGAGAGTAAAAGCAGTTACAGAACTGAAAGCAGTCGAAAAGCAGTCCTGCAAGGGTCCTCGGGAAGTTATGTGCCAAACCCTCACACCAAAGCATTATACCAAAATGAAATCTATCATCAGCAACCCACTCAAAATCTAAATACACAGGAAAAGATGAACAGCAGAACAACAAGGCAGAACAAGAACAACAACAAAGAGGCTTCACATGCAACACACTGATGGCAGTTCCAGGAATTCATGAACTGGTCTTATGCTATCTGAGAACTTCTTGCGAACTCTGTAGTCTGTATTCTTTCAAGAAAAACATGATGTTGGGCTTTTCTCCTCTGGTTCTCTTAAGGAAACTACCTGATAAGCTGTAAGAAAAACTTAACATCTGACATTACTTTCCCAATGCATTAGAAATTACAACAATAAGCACGCCAGTATTTCATGTATCCAAAAGACTGCTCTCAACATCTCAGTGTTTATTCAAAGCAGGGTTTTTTTAAAGTTCCCATGACTGGCATGATTCCACTTCCACCGACAGCAGCCTGTTTTCAAACTCGCCCCTGTGGGATCAGTGCAGGGCAAATGCTCAGCAGTTTTGAAAACCCCATCCTCATTTGAAATCAGTGCAGTGGATTTCCAGTTCTAATTACTTATGCGCTTTTACAAAATATCATTGCAGAGCAAAAGACAAAGAAAAATAAATTCTCAAATGCATCCAAGAAACATACGCTTTTGATATTTAAAGGTAGTAGTGAGACCCCACATAGATAATTACAAAGCAGCTCTAAGGAATGAAAATTTCTTCCAAAGTTATAAATGTGTATCTTCACATAGCTTCCTAAATAAAACACTACAGTCTAACGGTTTGCTGCGACCAGCCCCAGCATTGCTTTTATCTACCTCCAAGTAGATGCTATCTGTTGGCTACTATTCCTTGCAACTTCCCTACCTGGTCTCAAGCCCTTGGAAATTAATGGAAATTTCACTGTTCTTCCCAGTGGAATTTTTTACCAAGCCCAATCTGGTTCTTAACTATTGAACAATCTTCTCGTGCTCTGTTTCTGGAGCATTAATCATGTACAGTCTGTATTGCCTTGGTATTCCTCCAGTATTAAACATCTTAAATAATGCATTTGGTACATATACATTATTGAATAAGCCATAGAGGAAAATGTTAGATAACAAATGTGGACAACATGTTTCTGGTATTTAATGAGTCCCAGCACCTCAAGGAAAACCGTGGGATAAATATAACTATCCTAGAAATATTTCATAAGACAGCTGCCTTCTGTTTTAAACACAACGCTTTTTCTTCCCCACCCCCCCACCCCCATCCCTTTTTGTTGCTAGAACATACTGCTGTTTTCTAAATTTACCCTTCTTTGCTGTTTATTTCTGCAGAGAGGAGAGGTGCTCTGGGAAGTAACAGGATTGCCTGTCTCTGCACAAGAGACCTCATCCAAGGTCTCTCTGCCGCACTTAATTTCTTGCAGTTCAGCCCAAAGACCTTACTGGTGCTCAGCAGAGACATCACTCATTCATTTCTAGAACACATCAGAAGTGTCCTCTGGTCTGTGTTACCCTGGAGATTAGCATGTGATGAGATTTTCTCCATTTATGGCGGAACAGTTATCTGGCATTTCCTGATCGCTCAATTACAGGTCTGTAACGGCAGGCTTTCTCACTAGGACAGAGGTTTTGAGAAGCTCTCTACTACTGCTCCACCCCAAAAAGTCAAATTTACAAGTAGAATGAAAAAAAAAAATCTGAAAAAAAAGCTGAAGGCAAGCGTTATGTTTGTGGAAAGCAAGTAGCCCCAGATACTGTGGACTGTCCTTTGAGTATAAAGTATACTGAGCTACTTAGCATACTGAGTAGCCAGAAAGTGTCAGAGGGGGTCCAAGAGCACCTCACTGAACGCTGTCCCTGAAACTTCCTAAAATAGGACATTATTTGAATCCCATGTTCAGCAAAATACCGGGGTGGGAATATTTCCCAGCACTTGTTGCACAAAAGTACTGTATTGCACCCAGATTTACCAAAGGAACAAAGACATTAATCAGAAAGGTCATCAAGTAATGTTGTCGAAAGAGGCAGTGTGTATGGCCATTAGCAGGCGATACTACAGAAGATTTTGGTTTGCACGTGATTTTGAATAGGAGGGAGCCCAGGGAGTTGCACCAGCTGGATCCAGACTGCCCTATTCTTCCCTGACAGCACTGGGGACAATGTAACCCAAACATGCCTCTTTTGCTTTAAGAATCTCACCTACAAGAACAAGCCATCCAGCCCCTGCCTTGCCATGCCATTTCTCATCACCACCAAGGGAGGAACCGAGCAGCAAGTTTGCTCCTGAGGAGGGGACTGTGCCCACAATGGTTTGCCTCTGCCTTGCTGCATCTTTCATAGTTATTTGCTTTAGAGCAAATGCTCTGGGTTACTTATATTTTATTCTCACTGTGCTCTGATATCAGTTAATGGCTAATTTCATGAATTTCAATCAACTCGTGCTGTGTTCCAGCCCATTTTCTGTGGAGCTTTCTCTGAAGCAGCATAGCCTCACTGAGATTGCAGCTCACTGGATATAACTTTATTGAAATGGGGGCTGCTGGCTGCTGGTCGGTGACCTAAAACTCATTTTCTGATGCTACAAAAGATCTCATACAACACATTGCAAATACAAAATGCAGAGGAGTAGGACCACAACAGCCATTTCATATTTAGACCCTGATATGCTACAGCTGCTAGAGCCTCTGCTTGGTTTTGATTTCAAAGTTGTTTCTTCTTCAGATTAATTCAGTGTTCTACTAGTCCTGTCAGTCCTAGACTGAGAAAAAAAAAAAAGGTTTAATTATTCATTACATCCTACACATTGAATGGAAAAAAGACAGCTCTACTGGGTCGCTGCACAGCCCACCATTACAGGAACAAGTTTCTAAGGTGGTCCCCTCTATCAGTAAGGATGCAATATCATCAGTATTTCTTTTACATAGTTTTAAATCCCTTTGTACTGTCAGCTTGACATCTAGTTACCCATGGATATTTGACAGTCACATGTTCCAAAGCCCTGGATGCCTTTTTATAGGGATTACTAAAAAGGGACTATTACACTGGGGAAAGCTTTGCATAGCTTGTTGGGTTGGTTGGGGAAACAGATGCCCAAATCTTTCCACCTCTTCCAGTTCTTCAGGCAGACAGAAAGAGAGCTAGCAATACATGGATGAATTGGAAGGTAAAATGAGTGTGTGCATCGGCTGATTTCAGGGTTGAATCCTTCAGTGATGCCTTGAATACTGATCTTCAGTCAATGAAAGAAGGACTTCTGCTATTACAAGCATCTTGTAGTCATTTCTGCAACCCATATGACAGCGGTGATATGAATGATGAACGCACATCTGGCATTATGAAACAGGGCTCTGATCTTTAAATTGATTTGACAGATGGCAGCTCCTTAGACTCTGATGCTGTGGAAATGTGTGATAAACTGAAGGCTTTGCCTGCTATTAGCCAGCCAAAAAAAAAAATCCAAGTCTAACTGCATTTGAACAAATTGCTGAAATTAATGTGGTAGGAGTACTTCCAGATGTGTCTGCATGCATCACGCATTTGGCTAACTGTTAGAACAAAAAATTAGGGAGACACAGCTTTCTGTTTCTGAAGGTTATTTTTCCCCCTGCCCTCAGTTTTTCATTCTCATTCCAAATTCACTTCATTTAGAGGAAAACAGCCACCCCAAAGTTCTGGATACCCTCAAAATAATTCAAATACACTATTGCTTCAAATAGCAAACCAGTTCCCTCCTGTCAACTTTTCATACACTCAGCACATTTCCTCGTCCATCAGTAGACATACAGCTTGGAAATTCCTTCTCATTTCTTCATAGGTTAATCCCACCCACATAATTTCAGTCCTCCCCTTCTTCCACAGACACTTGGAAAAATTATACTATAAACTGCACCTGCCTTTTCTGTATCTGTATCATCAATATTTATTACTCTCTTAAAATATGCTGACCACTGAATATCATAACATGACATACTCTATAGTACATTTCATTTCAAATTATTTGCTGTCATTGGTTTATATTTCTATTTTATTGACCTTTTAATTTGATTTTGATAGCTTAATTTTTCTTTTCAAACAATCCTCAGAGTCAGAGCAGTTATGTGCAGTGCAATAAATGGAGCTACAATTCATCATTCATTTCCTTCCCAGTATAAAACCACAACCACAACTAAATAATATTTCCAGTTTATAGAGTGTCATTTGGAGTAGTTAAGAAGAAAAATAGATCCTTCCCCATTAATGGAGCCGTGACTCACTCTGGACCGGAGAGGAGGAGTGTGGCTGTGGTGGCAAGTGCAAGCCTCCTTGAGGTATGCTGAAGTCAGCTGAATTACACCAGGGATGAGTCTGGCCCACTGTAAATGAGCACTCACTCCCTCTTATGAAATGGCCTTCTGATTTAGCATGGAGACATTTATGGCGTATTAAATGGACTAATTATGAAGCTTGCGTAGGAGACTGTCCAGTCCTGCAAGATGCTGAGTCGTTATAGCTCCTTTTGCACCAGTGGGACTTGAAAAAATGCAGTTCCTTGGAGGTGATACTCAGAACCTGGCAGAACTGGCCCCAAGGCCCTTGTTCAGGCTAAACTGTCTGTGGGACTGCCCCAAAATCTGCTAGAGTCAAGGTAAGGGATCCCCCTCATTGCGCTCAGGTTTTGGAAGGAGCTCTGCACAATGGGTCAGGGCATGAGAAACGGCCCCTCAGATGGGACCTTGGTCCCTAACACCCATTTGGCCTGCAGCTCAGCCCTGGGACTAGGAGCAACAATCGCTCTCCTCCCATTGCTGACAGTAACAAAATATGCAATTAAACAGAAGCCTGTAACTCTATTCTCCATTTGACCTTTTCTTGGCTAATGTAATCAGAATGAAGACCTTCCAGCACCCCTGACTGATGCTCCTGGCCTCCTCTTCCAGTGGCTGGTAATTTTTTCCTCAGCTCAATAATTTAGATCGATAATCATCATTTTTTAAATGTCTCGCACACCTTTCCCCCCCCCCCCTCCTTCTTCTTTGCTGAGGTATTACTTTTCCCTAAGATGATTTGCCAAATCTTTTGTTCATGTTGTGAATTGATCAGTGTGATTACTGGGTAACATTTATCTTCTGTGAACGTTTTGCATTAGTTTCTGATTCAAAGAGTTTGAATGGCCAATTGCTGACCTAAGTGATTTTCTGTTGTTACCTTTTACAATGAGACCCACCAGCTATTTCAGGATTTGTACCTGGCTGGGTCCATGGGCAAGGACTTCTGAGGAAACAAAAGCTGTGATGCAAAGTCTCCCTTAATCTCTCAAATCATTTAAAATTATAACTTTTTACACATGGAACAGAAGGGATCAAATTTGAAGCTGATACCCTCAGAAATGCAGGGAGACTGCTTAATGCCTCCGACCTGAGCTGAAACTTTCCATCCAGTTTTCTCCCGGCAGTGGGAGGAACGGGCTGTGCAGCAGGCACAATCGCCTCTGTCCAGTCAAAATGCTAACTTGAAAAATCTTCATTCACTGTGATTGGCCTGCTTTCCATCTCTTCCCCACGTCCATGAGCTTCTTTTAATTTTAAAACTCTCCATTCAAACTTTGCCCGTATGGACCTGTTTTCTGGCCTTGTGGTTAATCCTGATCCCATAAGGCGACAAGGAAGCCAACCACAGAAATCTTAGCTCCTTTCACCTTGCAGAGGTGGAGAGCCAAGGCTTTAGGCCTTAAGTCTCTGTGGCCCTTTCCATTAGTAGATGGACTCCTCGTTCCTTCCCCACCCTGCTCCCAAGGAAGGACTTGGGTTCTTCACTCCTTCTTCCTGACCTCCATAGAAGCACTGCAAGGACATTTGCTCATTTTTATTGATGATCCAGGGAGACAGAGGCAATCTGATGAAGTCCACCCCTTTATGACCTCCTTCACTATGGAAAAAATTATCTGGATAACTTCTCTTCCTTGTGTTTTTTTTACACCCTATTTCTCATTAAAAAGCCCAGAAGAATAAAGATGAAAAACCTTTGGGAATGTTTCCAGTACCCAGACAGGGAAAGCCAACTGAGAAACACAACTTTCTGTGCTTAGAAAATGCAGTGGCGGGAAGGCAGGTGGTTTCTGAAGAAATTGTTTGATTCAGCACTAATCAGCAAACAGGCTTGCCATCTGATTTCTCCTACTTGACAAGAAATATATTATAATGAAAGAGCACCACAATGTTTATTGTGCAATATATTGGCAACAGTGGTGATTGAACTTCATTAGAATGCATCCAGTAACACTTTTTGTCAGGAAACCCCTATTATGCCGTTAACGGGGAAGGTTATTAATGTAAAAGAAAACCACTTTTTCCTCTGGGAAATGTTTTACTATGTTTGTAGGTAGTGCCATAAATTTAAGTCACAGACTTCAAATCCACAATTTAAGGTAACCCTTCATCAACCTTTACCAGCTCCCGCATATACAAGTTGGGGCCATAACAATATACTGAGAAGCCCTGTTCGAACTGAGAAATAGTTTGTCTTCACAAGCCATTTTTAGATTGCTAAATATTCCTCCAACATATGGAAAACAGTTATAAATAATTTTCACCTCTAGATTATCTCTTGGTATTTTTTGAAAATGCGTGTGCCTTTGCTGATGCAGCTAGAAGCCACTGTAACAACCTTGTACCAAATATTGTCCACTTTAACAAAAATGGTTCAACTTTATGCTGCATGCCTGTGATGGATTTCAATGTTTCCCTGGCCGCTGGGCTGCAAGAGACCTCCTAGGCCATCTAATCTAGCATTTGACATGGAGGGCTGCACCTACATTCGTGCTTCAGTTTGAATCAGGAGCATGAACCCAATGCTTGTGAACCCAGTCTCCTGATGGTCCCCGCTCACAACACTATCATCCTCACTGCGGAGCTGTCTGAGACCACCTAAACTGGGTACCTTTCAGATGAAACCAAATGGGGCTTAATGATGCCCCAGTGCACAACCAGTGCTCATCAAGCATCAGTGAACACCCAGTCACTGGGAAACAGCTACAGCTAACTAAAGTTATCGCCTCCCCCTGAAATGCATATAGGGTGGGTACGGGGTCCTCAGCACACACTCTTTTGCTTCTCAGAGCAGACTGTATTGTGCCACGTGCCTTGTGCGTGTAAACATAGCCAGTGCCCTGTAATCTGTTCATATGCATATCAAACACTGTCTGAAACTTTTGCTCAGGGTTATAGATCCACACTGAACCCTCAGCTGTTTTGCACATGCTTCTCAGCTTTGCTTTAATATTATTTTGTCTGACAAGTAATTAATGTCAAACATAATAACTACCAGCCACAAATACATCAATATCATTGCTATTATTTTTGCTATTATTATTTTGATCATTGTTTTAATCATTGATTGAGTACTTCCTAAATTTCATTGTGTGCCAAAAGAACTAGACACACTCCACTGTGATTTATATGCAATGTCATCCCAAGACAGATTTCTGTACATGTTGAAACAGCTCTTCAAAAATAAATGAGTTATCACTGTGTTGAGGAGTGAACTCGGTACCACATCACTGCCACTTTTCCAAGAGAATATTGGCAAAAACCATCATGCTAAATGTATTTTACAAATACATGGCATAAATTAAGATCCACGTTGCTGTTGTGCTAGAAGCTAAGAGACCCCAGTGCCACCCTTCAGAATGGAGGTAGCTGAGAATGGAACAAGTAGAGGAATAAACACTGAGCCCTACTTCTTTACACGTTAGCTGCCTGGAAAGGGGGCAAAGCTCTGGGATGGACTGGGTGTTAGCTGCATGCTTTCCCTTCTATCAATTCCTGATGAGATACCAAAAGTCTCTAAGATCAGTGTAAGGTTCCTGACTGAAGCAACTTCTGCAATGTGGCAGTGTAATCGGAAAATACAATCAAAAAATGATCCAGAGAAAATTCACATTTATTTGCTGTATCTGCACTGGATTTTGTTTGCAAAGGAACCTCAAACCTCACGTTCAACAGTGCCACCATCTTATATCCACATCTCCTCCAGTTTGGCAACTGGGGAGAACAACAAAAACATTGTAGACTTCCACTTTGGCAAAGGCACATATGTAACTGATCTCCAGAATTATTACATGCCCAGAGAAAAGCAAACCTCCATATTATAATGGTTTAATGTATAATATACACAGAGGTGAATTCTCAAAAGCCAAGCCAGAGTTACTCCGGCTGGCAAGGCTGAAGGAATTAATTAATGGTAGTAAGTGGCTTGTGGAGAGAGAGAAAGAGACATTTTAATTCCAGGAATGGTAAAAAGACAATTGGCTTTACCTATGGGAAGTCTGTCCTGGCCAGGGCTACCCATCACGCTGGCCAGCAGAAAGGCCTACCTGACATTTGGAGGAGGAAAGATATGAAAAGTAATGGAAAGGAAAGAGCAAGCACTGACTGAACGACTCTCAGAGTTCAAGGTGCATCTGGATGATGGTCTTAGTCATACAGTTTAGTTTTAGGTAGCCCTGCAATAAGTAGGAGTGTTGGACTTGGTGAGCCTCATGGGTCCCTTTCAACTTGACATATTCTATCATTCTATGAGGGGAAGTCTGTGACTTCGTAACTTTAGCCTGTGAGGTGGGGAGGAAGATGTAGCAGGGTGATGAAGGGAACAGATGTGACAAAAGCTTTATTAGGCATTTCTTCCAAATATCAGGAATGGTTGTTTCTCTCTCACCTCACCACCCCACCCCCACCCCAAAAAAATCAATCTAAATCCAAGGCTAACACACAGGGCACTTATCTTTATAAATCAAACATCCAGGAATGCAGAAGGGACATTCCACTTACTCAATTACAGCTGTATATAAAGGTCTACCTCCACCCAAAATCTACGTTTGGATATAATATGATACACACTGTGCAAAAAAAAAAAAAAAAAAAAAAATCAAGGTATCAGCATTACAATTACCTTTGGTATGGAACTGGTATGTAAATCTGCAGCAGTGACAGTGAACTTTGAAGACAGTGGAGGAAGAGAGGCAATTCCTGTAACCAGAACGTACAAGATTACTGTTATTTGGTGTCCACCATAACATGAACCACAAGACATTCAGGAATACAGCCAAATATGATTCAATGTTGTGAGCCAAACTGTAGCTAAATTGTTGGGCTAACATGGGAAGGCTTTTGTAGTGGAGGGAACTTGCAAGGGTGACTTCTGTGACAAGACAACAGGAGCTGCCCCCATGTTGGACCGAGTCAGTTCCAGCTGGCTTCAAGACAGTACCGCTGCTGGCAAAGCTGAGCTCATCAGCAACACTGGTGGCACCTCTGTGATAACGTATTTAAGAAAGGGTAAAAAATGCTGCGCAACAGGAGCTGGGACAGAGGATTGAGAAAACGTGAGAGAAACAGCTCTGCAGAAATCAAGGGAGGTGCAGAAGAAGGCAGGTGAGGATGTACTCCAGGTGCCAGAGCAGAGATTCCCCTGCAGCCTGTGGGAAAGACCATGGTGATGCCAGTTGTCCCCCTGCAGCCCATGGAGGACCACAGTAGAATAGATATCCACCCTGCAGCTGGAGGAGGACCCCACACTGGAGCAGGTGGATGTGCCCTGAGGGGAAGCTACAGCCTGTGGAGGAGCCCACACTGGAGTAGTGGCCCCATGGAGAGGAGCCCATGCAGGAGCAGGTTTTCTGGTAGGAACTGTGATCCCATGGGTGACCCACACTGGAGCACTCCATTCCTGAAAGACTATACCATGGAAAGGACCCGTGCTGAAGCAGTTGTTGAAGAACTCCCATGGGAAGGACCCACGTTGGAGAAGTTTGTGAAGGACTGCATCTTCTAGGAAGAACCCACACTGGAGCACGGGACAAGTGTGAGGAGGAATGAGCAGCAGAGATGATGTGTTATGGACTGACCACAGCCCCCATTCCCCATCCCCTTGTGCTTCTTGTGTGGAGGAGGTAGATGAGCTAGGGGGAAAGTTGAGCCTTGGAAGAAGTGGGGATGAGGGAGGTGGTTTGAGTATTGTCTTTCTTTCTCACTACCCTACTCCCTTATAAACTGGCAATAAATTAAATTCATCTTCCCCAAGTGGAGTCTGTTTTGCCTGTGGCAATAATTGGTGACTGATCTCCCCCTCTTTATCTTGACCCATGAACTTTTCCATCTTATTTTCTTCCCCTGTCATGTTGAGAAGGAGGAGTGATAGGGCAACTTGGTGAGCACTTGGTGGCCAGCCAAGGTCAACCCAGCACACTAACGAATATGAAAGGACCCCATCTAGCACCCAGTAGAATCAATTTGTCCAGGTTTACTTAGTTTTCCTTTTATTTTTTTTATAACTGGTACATTTTGCAATACCACATGCTCCTGAAATCTTTCCACTGCACTTATTTCTTCACAATTTATTTGTTAGAGAGAAAAGGATGTATGCCTGGATTATAGACTCTGCACAATAATTTTATGTCATTAAGTGTTTGATTAAGTGTTTTGATAATAATGTGGTTATAAATGCAAGTGGTGGGTAACGATTTGGTGGAGATTTACATTTGCTTTTGAAGAGTCTTTGTGCTTAAGGACTAGAATTTATAATGCCTTAGTCATTTATCAGTAAAATCATAGTTCACTGCTTTTTTTTTCTTTCCTTCTTTCTTTTTTTTTTGTTCTTTTTTTTTTTTGTTGGTGGTGGATTTTTTGTTTTTACAGATGAACTGCAAAATATTGCCTTAATTGACTATCATATGTGAATCCAGTACTCCCACCTCTGGCCCCAGAAGATTTGGAAGAACAAAGGTGTTTAAAAAATAAACCTGTGACTAAAACTACATTCAGCTGCAAAGAACTTTGATGTTTTCTCAACACTTTTGAAGGACTGTACTCTAGAAAATCCAAAATGTTCTGAAAAGGTTCAGGCCAAGCACAAGTCCTTCAGAAAGTATTGTGAAATCTCGTAAGGTAATTGCTTGACACATGCAAAATGCCTATGTTGAGAAGCAGATTGACAATACATGATTCACCAGCTTAGACTTACTTGGGATTTCTTCTGTGTTCCACAGTTCCTCTGGAATGTATCCCTGATTTTCACTACCATGCCTTCGCCTGTTTTCCAAATTGCCATCTTTTTTCTTCCCAGCTGAAACTTTTCTAGAGACAAAAAGGCATGTCATTAGAACTTCATGATGATATGAGAACTCTTGGGTAGTAGGCTACAGAGAAAAAATTATATGTCTTAGGTGCAAAATATATCTGGGCCTTCCAAGTAATTAGCTAGTACAAATCCTGTCCCATATAAGTGTTACCTGTAAAATTCTGCTTAGAAAGTTTCCATCAGCTGCATTATCAGAAAGCAGGAAAATAAAGTTGAGCAGTCTTCAAAGAGTGAAGACTCTATTCCAGATCATAGGCTTTGTAGGAAATTAATTTTGATCTCTAATTCTGAACTACAGGGTATTCAGAGGCCAAATAATGGAACACCAGCTAAGTCACTTATTACAGCTCATAATTTTTGTGATTTGAGCCCCTCTGAATTGCAAAACCAAAACATGTTATCTCACATCACCACATTTAGCTCCCAGGTGATCTGTACAATCCAAAGTTAATCTTTCACTTTGATATTTACTTTACAAGTGAGAGTAGCTACAGTGAAGTTGACAGAACTTCCTTGGTTAAAGTTACACATCTCTGAATTTGCAGAACAGTGACCTGCATAGCTGCACAGAGAGAAAGGAGTTCCTTTTTACTCAAAATTCTTATGCTAGAAGAGATTCTACTTTTCATCTGTTCCTACTGTGGACTCCTCTCTGGGATAGTCCCAGGTCCATCTTTCCCTTGGTTTCTGGTGTGGCAAGCACAAATTGACAGCAGGACTATGACAACCCAGGGATTTGTAGGGGAAGGGGGAAACACTCTCGGTTAGCAGTATTTGTGGAAACTGCTGCATTTACTTTTTTATGTTTAGTAGGAATTACTTTGCAAGCCCATAGAGCTTCAGGTGAGCATTACTGATGCACACATAAATCTGATGAGCCAGCTATGACTATGTGGATTTTTAGGAGATAAACATATTAGATACCACTAAGAAACCTGTCATGGTTGCTAGAAGAAAAGAGCAATTGTTTAGGAATACCACCTCTATAGGCTACATGGTACCGTACTGTCTATTTTATCTGATCCTTAGATCTCAGCAAATTCAGTGTAGTAGCCAAATCAAAAGCAGCTAAAAAAAAAAGAAAAAAGTGTGGGAGGTACAGAAAGATAGCCAGCCAAGTTAAAAATAAATGTGAGAAGTAAAACAATATATCTTTGGTCTCACCAATTCTTCGCTACTACTACAACACAGCTTCCAAAATCTGGACAATCATCATCCTTTTTACTGCAGGTAGGGTCCCCCCAAGAAAAAAAAACACCAAACCTACAAAATCTATAAGTGTTTGTAAATAATTCCTGTGATTTCAGTGTCATTGTTTACACATGCTAAAACTTTGCAGAACTGTCAACATTGAGTTGCTAAGTCCAAGCTGAGCCATAAAGCCTGGATTCATCCCAGTACTTAAGTATTTGCTTAAGCTTTTGCTTAATTTTCAAAGTATAAGCAATGTTTATGAAGCCAGTACAACAACTTGTGTTTAAAGTTAATGAGAAAACAGGAACTTTACTGTACTGAGATCTAAAACCACACATTCTGTCATGAAGATAGAACTGGTTTTGCCCAGACCAGACTCAAAGACAGGGGGACAAAGTAATGTCATGCCCTATTCTGGAGCTGTTCAGGTTGTCTGAAAGAAAGGGCTGCGCAGACCCGCATCAGCGAGGTAGGGTCCTGGGAAGGACAAAGGACCTGGCTGTACCAGTCCCCACTGCTGGGCAGATGCTTCCCTGCATGTTCAATTGATTTTGCCTTAGCTGGGTTGACCCATGCAGAAGGTTTTTGGCAGAACAAGTCAGAATCCAAGCAAAAAGGCTTTGTAGGACTTTATTCATAGCAAAACCGATACGCAATCTGTACCTGCATTTGGCCTCCCATTCCCTGTTGATTTAGTCCTGCCCTATTTATATAGCTGCACTTGGTACAATGATCAATTTAGCAACACAAACTAAGAAATCACGTGGAAGTTTACTGGTATGGCATGGCATAATTAGCATCATTTCCTCGGGAGAAAATAGGGTTTACCTAATTTCCTTATTTTGTTTGGTATCAATAAAGTGCTCTATAAAGGGAAATCTGTCAACAGACCTTCACAAAACTTCCCCACAAGAGGCCGTTAACGAAGCGAGGTGTTACTGAAGTGCAAGGAAATGCCACGTAATGCTTTGCAAACTGATGAAGAGACGGGGAGTTAAAAGCCCCCCAAGCAAGCCCAGGCAGAGTATGAATTTACAATGCTCCCTAGAAGCTTAGAAAAAATAACTCCAAATAACCCCACTGACGTTGCTGTCACAGCCGCACTGGCGCCCATAAAGAGGATCTTAATGCTGATAGCCATCAGCTCACGATTTCTAAGGTTTTCCAGCTCAGTGCAATAACGTACCAACAGCCTTGTACCCAAGCGCGTCTGACGATCACTTGATTAAGCGTTCACACTCGTCGTCGGGGCAGCTGTATTTATCTGTTTAATTTTTATCAGCCTAACCCTAACGAACCTGAAAAGAGCCGGGGAGACGGACCCGTTTCCCTGCCGATCTACGCCAGCTGGCTTGAGGCGAGGCTTCTTGCCGGCAGGTCCGGGGATCCCCACCCCGCCGCAGCCCAGCCAGGCTCGCGCCCCAGCTGCCCGATGCAGGCAGGGCTCCCGCCCCGCCCCCCCGGGGCCCCGGCCCCTGCCTTCCCCAGGGCCCAGCTCCTGCCCCTGCCCTCCCCGGGGCTCCTGCTCTTGCCCACTCCAGGGCTCCTGCTCCCGCCCCTGCCCTCCCCGGGGCTCCTGCCCCTGCCTTCCCCAGGGCTCCTGCTCCTGCCCCTGCCTTCCCTGGGGCTCCTGCTCCTACCCCTGCCCCTGCCTACCCCAGGACCTCTGCCACTGCCCTCCCCGGGGCTCCTGCCCCTGCCCTTGCCTTCCCTGGGGTGCCGGGGGGCACAGGCAATCTTTAAGTCTTTGCTTTGCCCGCCAGCTTCAAGTGGGAGCGTATTTTCCATTTGTAATTTCCATGCCCACTGAACCAGAGAGGTAGCGTTTTGCAGGATTTTGATTCTTTTCACCCCGGTTTATCATGGGAATGGTGTTTGCGACCCGCTGCGAGCTGCAGCCCTCGCTTTTCACCCCTAAGGCCAGTTCCCCTTCCCTGCACACCACCTCCCCTTCCCATGCTGTGCATACAGAATGGGCAAGGTTACACGGGAGGGCAGCACCCACACATCTGGGGGGTGCTGGGCAGTGGGGCATGGAAACCAGCATATCCTTCTCAACATCCTGCAATAACCTGAAAGCATTCAGTAAAAAGGAGAAATTCTCCCACCTCATCCAGCTTACCTTATTTCACTTTGGTATGTAGATCCTGAGAAAGAAAGAGAAAAAAAAAAAAAAAAAAAGAATGTGTTTAAAATGCAGGAAACTAAAATGTGGCCTACTGTAGATCTCCTTTTAGTGTGCACTGTGTTCCTGCTACCACAGGGGCATCTCTCCTCCCTGTTTATAAAATTGTTCAAGGTCCCTGTGGAGTACCTTACACAGAAATAGGGAATTGGGCACTGAAGGTATGCTTCAACAAAGAACCTCAGCATAGGAACTAAATGTCATTGAAAGTTAACGTACTCCTGAAAAACGTGGGCCCCTTGTAGTTAAGGTGAATGGCTGACAGTGATCACTTTGGAACCAATTTATAAGAGAAACAGAAAGGTGGAAGTCAGGAGCATCTTAATCAGGTCACGGTTAAGAGCAGGGCCTGTCTGCTCACACTTCTGCTTACAGGTCTTTGCACAGCACCAGAGCTGACACAACTAGGAGATTTATATCTGACTGAAGATACTTTTTAACATATAGACCAGTTGTGAAGGTCCGCTTACCTTTCTTCTTTAGGCAGCAGCAGCGTACAACAACCACAATAATAATGATCAGAAGAATAATACCAACAAGTGAAAGCACAACTGCAAGTACAATAACCCATGTGCTTCTGTTGTCTTCACTGTAATCGTTTTCTGTTAAATTAAATGGAGAGACATTGTACTATCAGAGCCTCAAAACATCCTTTTCAGAATATTTACCTTTTCTGTGAGAAGCTATTAACTGCTTGATGATTACTTAACAAGGAGTCTGTGTTTTCCAAAAGACAGACGCCATATTTATGGATGGTGCCCAAGAATTTAAAATGTTTCCAAATGCAAATTCTTTATTGCAATCATAACTTTTCTTACAGCTACTTTCCTGAAAAACACAGCGTTGCAATCTTCCAACCTAAACTTTACTTTGTAGATGTGCTAGGCCTCCCAACACCCTTTGGAGACATTTGGGGTTGAGGAGGGGTATTTAGATGTCTATACTGCAGTTATGAAGCGTCTTGCTTAGCTGCTCGTGTCAGTGGAGAGAAAATAGGTATATTGGGTTACAACTCATTTGGCCAAAAGTGTATATGTGTCCCTTTGGGTAAGATGAACGGCTCTGAAGAAGCGTCCATTTCTCCCCACAGACCACAGCGATAGTCTTAGGTGGCTGGTACAGGTGGAGATCTCTAGCCTGCAGATACGATTTTCTGATTAATTTCATCTTGGGATCTCTCTCACAGATTTCAGCGGGTGTTTGATTTTTGAGACAGACTTGCTAGGGCATTGGTTACCCTCTTAAAGAGCAACAAAGAGCAAAACCTGTAAAGAGTAGCACCGTTTGGGAATATGCAGCTACTAACCCATCCTCACTGCTGACATTCTCATGCCATTAACTTATTCCTTTGTCTTTGTTGTAATCTACAGAGTTACATGAGGTGATTTCAAGATAATTCGGTATCTTGCTGAAATCTTGGTTACTATGACCAGTTTTCCTACAGAGCTCCCACATGCACAGAATTTTAAAACCACCCTGTATTTCTCATGCAGCTGGATGCACGAGGAAGTTGTCGGTTCTGGTTGTCACATCATCCTGCCCTTTGGTTTTGACCAAATATGTCAGAAGCATCTCTAATATGCCTACCCTTTGAAAAGTCATTTTGGCAGCTGTTTAGAAAGAAACTTCCAATCCAAATTACAGGTACAAGACACATCCAAACTTGACAAAACCCATTCTATTGCACTGGGTTTATGATTGTCATTTCATTAGAGGTCCCAGTTAATAACTGCATGGCCACATCATTTAGCTGACAGCCTCTGGAAAGGGTACTGCAGCCACGCAGGTGACTGGTAGCTGTGCAGTGTCAGGGTTGTGCCCCTTTTGTGTGAAACACAGTATCTGCTGATTTACCTATGGCAGAGAATAAAGAAGTAAATCCTTTCTAGCTACAAATTTGCCTGGGGTTTGGGGGTTTCACACTGCGAAGATACAGGACCAGAGCCTCCTATCAAGCTTAAACCTCTGTTAGGACTCTGCATTCTCCAAAGCTCAGGTCATTATGATTAAGTAATTTGTTCCAGTCTTCCCTAATCCTAATGCTCAATCAGCATGTTTTGAATTTCTTCTGACTATTAGAGAAAGCAAGCACTCAGTAACCTGCAAACTAGTAATTATTTCTGTAGGCTGTAATCAGTTGTGATTACAATTGATGATAAACTTGTTCATAATATTTTTATCTAGAAGTACTGCAACAAATATCTATTTTTTTTCCTATGCTGTTCCATAAAGCATGCCACAGGGATTTCAAGATGCCTAAAACACGGAAGACAGCTATTTAGCTATAGGGGAAAGCTTAACCTCAGTGAGAAGGGAGGAGCTAAGCACACCTGCACTGGCCCATACCTCCAGGCTGGCTGCTACACGAAGGTATTTCGCTCCCTGTCAGGTTCAGGTTACATGCCAAAAGAGGATCCACAGAGCTGAAGCAAGAAGGACAGGATACAACACAAACACTCCCAGCACTTCAGCACTATAGTTTCTCCACAATTTTGGAGTATCCAGAAAGAAAATGGATCTGTGACCAGAAGGTATGGATACAGGAGCTGCCGGCTCAACATGCAGGTAGGGGTGCAAGAGAGGGACACTAAAGCATGAAGGCATTAAATCCCTTTTAGCCCCATTATTAAATCTACACCAGGTTACATGAGGTGCTCAGTGTGGATGAAGCCACTCCTCATTCTATAGGGCCCATCCTTTGCTGCTGTCCTGACCTCTACCTCCTCCCAAAGCTGTCCAAAAATGTACTTGGGCAAAGTATCTGCAGAAAAGGGGGTTTTCCCTGGCACATGCTGGTGACCAAGGAGATGTGAGAGACCAGAAAAAGTTGTACATCGCTTCTTGGACACTTTGGAGCTTTCTGGCTAACTTGAAAAGCAAACGGAGATGAGGCTCAGGGCAATTCCCTATCTTCATCTTCTGCAGGTCAAGGGCCACATGAAGTCAATGATGATGCCAAAGAGAGCCTGGGCCCCGCTGAGGGACTCTACCATGGACTCCACTTCCCAATAACAGCCCTGTGAATGCATCTACTGGGATTACTCCACGGGAGTTCCCAAATCTGGGGCTCAGCCAAACACTACCATGAGTGAGGTACCTCTGGAGGGGGAGTGACTGATCTTGTATGGAAAGGTCTGAGATTAAGACTGATCCAGAGGTGCAGGAAGGTAGGACATTCGTTGACCAGGAGATGGCTGGCTCAGATTTTTGGATGCAGTTCTTGTGAATGGACAGCTGTTGCTTGTGAGGAACATGGAGGAATTCAATTCCTCAAGCTTTTAAGTGAAGGCTGAAATTGATATTACAGTAGTTGTGGGAAGGACTGCCTAGATGTTTGACGCTAGTGGCATTCTTTCCTGACAACACCTAGCTAAGGCTGAGTCTGTTTATGAAAAGTCAGACAAGCTCTGAGATTTCAAATGTGATATATACATTATATACCTTCTTCTGTCGTAAATGCCGTGTCTTTATTTCATTCTAACAATTTAAAGACTTTGTATTCTCATACCCTGACAGATTTTGAGTGTCTGCTGCTGCACAATGATTTTTCCAAAGAGAAATGAATGATGGTCCTATACAATCACTAATTATACGCTAATTGTGTTCCATGACATCTGTTTTTCTCCTCTTCTGGTTTACAATGAGTAGCTATGGAAACTGAGGGAGGATACCTCAGTACTTCACAAATGAGTAGGCAGGGGAATTTATTAATTTCCTCAGGATAGTTGTATTTTGCTTAGTCAGTAATTAGGATCAATCTGACTACAAAAAAAGTCATATTAAGAATGGTGAAATGACCTTTTTCAACTGCGTTGCAAAGCAAGTACTTCTGGAAAAGGCTTGCTAATAATGATTCATACTTAAAATAAAAGGTACAGTTACTCAACCTCCTCAGTTGTTTATATGTCAAAACTTCTATACCAAACCCCTTATCAATCCGTTTTTGTACGTCTCTGTTCACCCATTACAGAAGAAGAATCAGTTCATCAAGAGAAGCTGTCAGCATAATTACAGAAGTTCACAGTGCTCACCACATTATGAAAAGAAACACAGATTTGAGGCCCCACTCTGTACAGAAGACAGCCAGGGATACATAGGCCCACTACAAAAAAACCCCTCCATATAGTCTATCCATTTCCCATACCACAGGATAAGACTAAATAAAGGGATGTCAGTGTAGAATGGACTATGTCACCATAGGTGGCAGTGTACCTATATCCAGCAACCTCAGCTCCCTGCCATGCAATTAGTGCTTCAAGCTTAGTTTGTCTTGAGACTCTTCTACTCCTCTACCTTACAGTTGAGACACTTGGCTGGTCCCAACAGACAAATTGTCTGGTATTGTCTCCCTTGTCTGCATTAAACACTGCTAACACACAAGGAGATAATTCCTCTTACTTGCTCTTATTGTGTAAGAGTTTGGAAAAGAAAAACATTTTTCATAGGTTTCTGTTAGATTATGAGGCGGATCTGTAGTGATAGTCCCACTTGCCTTTGTTCCATGCTGGCAGCACAGGTCAGATAAAATCACCCTTTTAATGATAAACCTCCTAATACTGCGAATGTATTAAATTACGGAATTTATTTTTATAGGATGCCAGTGAGGCCAAAGATTAGCATCTTTATAAAAAATACTGTAAACATTAGTGAAAATATTTAGGGTTATCAAAAGTCTAATTGTTCTTGAGAGATTTGCTCAACTTCCATGCTTGGATTAGTGACCTTGAATTTCCTTAAATAAAAAGCAACCAAATGCACTATCCAAAGAATCCCACATATGTTGCTGCAGGAAAAATTTTACCTTCCTCTGTAATGTGAAAAAGACCATACCAGGGAGAGGAAAGCAGGCCTAGTGGCTGTTTGATCTAAGTAGACATTGGGATAAAGCCCATGATACGCAGCTTCTCTTGATGACCTGATTCTTGCTCTGTGACAGGTGAATACACTACATACAAAGACATTTTTGTAGTAGATTGATGATATATAGTATAGAAGTTCCTACATATAAATGCTACCATCTGTGATCAGGTGCCAGCCTCAGTGCAGCCCTGGGGATGTTACCACCATACTACAACTGCTCCATCACATCTGATTTCAGGTCATATGAAGAACTTTATATTTGCATCTGAAATGCTAGCACGGAATCTATTCTGGGTTGTCTATGGAAACTGGGAGTAAAATCCAGGAGTTTTTCTTCCAAGTCAGTGGTAAAACTGATACTGAATATTATGGAGAACAATTTCACCCGAGGGTTTTTCTTTGAGTAAATGAGGTCTAACAAATTATGTTCATATGGCAGTCAAGGCCTAATCAATGATAATTAACATATAAATTCATTAGATGTTTACTTGGTGGAGGAGCAAAGGCCAGTTTTCTTAGCAGTGAGTCCATAGTCGGAGTCAGTGGCAGGTGTACTGCTCCGTTTGTCTTCCTCAGTCCTAAGCTGGACTTTGTGGTTCATTAGACTTGTACCAGTCCTCTCACAGATGTGAATTCAACCCTACCTATGTATCACGTTGTGACTACTGGGTCTTAATTCTATCACCTTTGCAGTCCTCATAGTATTTCATTTGCAAATAAAAGACTTTTCCAAATAAAGCAAAGCAAAACAAAAAGCACAGTTCTGAGAAAATGGCAAAGTACAACAAACATTCACTTACCTATAGTAGAGTTGACAAAAATAACAGTTAGAGTTGCATTCTGAGGGCTAGGGAGTGCTTCTATGTTGGCTAAACAAGTCAAAATCTCAGTGTCCGTCAGAGTCAAAGTTAGGATGCTCAGGGCATTGTGGAGGTCATTAGATCCTTGACTTTGCCGGGTAACATACCTCGACTTATCAATGAAAGAGTCATTTGTCATCCAGGTAATGTCTGGAGCTGGAGCCCATCCTAAGGCTTCACAAACAATTTCAACTGTTTTGTTCTCTTTTACTGTTAAGGTGTTATTTTTGATGAATAAAGATCCATTAACTGTAGGAGGGAAAAGATGTTTTGTTCCTTCAGAATACTTGGCTGCATTGCTTTCCTGCTGATAGTTTTAAATCTTACCTTGCTACCCAGAATTAGCTATCCCTTGAGATATGAATTTAAAGACAATCATTATTAACACAGATACACCATATGCATGATATAAACATGCAGATATTGGAACTTCACGGGCACATTTTCCAGTATGTCTACAGCACAAGTCTTGGCTTTCAGTACCTTTCCAATAAAAAGCAGGAAATTATACTTTCTAGCCACCCTGATATATTTCCAGCTGAAGGACAACATAATGAAATAACAGTGTTTCTCTCTACATTTTAAGTATACTTGCATTTTATCAAGGAAGATATACGGGTAGATGATGAGATGTTCTTATTTCATGAAGCATCCCTTTGAAAAATGCATGGTGCCTGGCAGTTAGATCTTGCTTTACTGGCTGCACTCTGTCACTACTGATGCTTCAGAGAGGGGGAAGAGGTCTCGTATGAAGGGGCTTGACACACAGGAACTTTTTGTTCCTTGGAAATGGTAGCTTGCAGCAGCAATCATATTATGAAGAGTATTGCCTTGAGTCTCAAGGGCTTTATTTCTACATGCTCTTAAATCAAACTCAAATAAGCTGGATACAGACTGATTCCTGAGTTAGAAATCAGGAGGGAGGTCTGCCCTAAAGACAGCAGAAGGTTCATGTGCAAAGGTGTGCGTATGGGGTAATCCATGCTGTTTCTATCCAAGAGATCATTTTTGACGACTGCTGGTGGGCCTGATATAGCCTTCAGGCACTTAAATGAAATCCAGTAAACAATAAGAGATATAACAGTAAAAAACAAGGGCAGCTCAAACCTTTGTTAATGGTGCTCTGAATGTGACTCTGAAACGTGCTTTGACAGTAAAATTAAGACAAGGAGGACAGGAGGCAAATGATGGTAAATGAGAGCATGTACTCCTTCGCAGGCAATACATCAGAGGATTCCTTTAAGTGTGGTATAATAAAATAGCTTTCTATTGATGGCTATACACACCTTGAACAGAAAGAAATGCAAAGCTGCTCTCACTAGGTTGCTGGATGCTGCATTCAATTTTTCCAGAGTCACTCAGACGTGTGTTGTGGACGATCAGCTCCGAGGTAAACCCATTGCTACTGGTATAATTTTGAGAGGTGAAGCGGTCTGCTGTTTCAACAGCTCCTTGGGAACTGAGGACAGTGAGGACAGGATTTCCATTGGACAGCCAAATGAGAATTACCCATCCTACCGACACAGTGCAATTAAAGCGGGCTTCTGAACCAGCAAGGACTGTTGCATTAGTAGGGCCGCTTATAATTGAGTAACAAAAGCCAAGACCTGGAAGGAAGAAAAAAACACAGCCTGTAAATACATATACAACACTGCTGCCAAAAGCTTTTGACTTAATTTTTACTGCCAGCAATTTAAGGCTAAAAAGCCAGGTGCCCTGGTTCAAATGGCATTATTCACCAGGAGCATTGGGGTATTAAGCACTTAGTCGTGTATCAGGATGGGCTTTTGATTCAGCTTATCTGGCATTTCACCTTTGACAGTTGTCATTACCTGATGCTTTCAGGAAGAGATTATTGTCTCATTTTCCATAATGCCTGTCAGTAAGTAGTTAAAAGATATGTATGGTGAATTGAAATTGCAACTGAATAATGTTAATCCCACAGCAGTAAACAGTGGTCAGATGCTACATTGTTATAACGGATCCCCAAACCAATCATTACAAACCCAAGAAGTACAGTTTTATATAGATGAAAAGACCTTAACCAGTTCAAAGATGGAGATGTAAAACCTAATCTTTCAGCACCAGCTTAGATTGAATGGGGTTTTTTAAAGATGCATTTGATTTTTGGTCTCTCCTCCTCCTACTCCAATATCACCTTGCTTTGTCTTTTCAGTGATTCACTGAAAAGCTTACTTAACATTTTGCTGGAAAAAAAAAGTTCCATTTTTACATAGGAAAATACATGAGTTCTCTAGACTTTAAATAAAGGAGTAGGTAACTGGTCCCTTTTCCATACCTCAGGTTGCCACTGATTTTTTGCAGCCCCAGCATATATCCTTCTGTGCTCTTTCCCCTATTCATCTGCCTCCTCCATTGGTCCTCATGCATGCATCCCATACATCCTTCCCCACCTTCTGAGGCCTTCTGTCAGCCAGAGCTGCTGTAATTCCTGAGTTTTTCTCCTTAAGAGGTTAGTATGAACTTTGGCTATTATTTTTCAGAACTGAAAGCTCATTTCTAATGAAGGCATTCTGTTTTCCTTTCCTCCTCAACAGAGCTGGAGCCTCCCATCACCCTCAGAGGAATGAATGTGCAGCTGTTGCCCAGGCAGATGGTGGATCCCCTGCGCGTGGGAAGGCAGAGGCACTCGCTTCTACCAAGCAGAAAGTGGAGGAAGGATGAAGGCAGAGCAGCTGTGACTTCAGTCCCTGAAATAGCTGGGGGAAATGGGTGCAGGTTTGAAGGAGGGGAAATCTTAAAGTATTTCTGAGAGACAGAACATCATATACCCTAGTCTTCTTGAGGGACAAAACTTCAAACTGGAAGAACAACACAGACTATTTGGTTGACGTCTTAGGGAATGGGACTTGAGAGAGCGGTGTTGTGTGAAATTAGGAACCTGCTTATCTGGGTCTTTGTTCTTCGTGAATCCCTTTGGATTTTGGCTCAGTTCCCCAGAGCATGCTATGTCCATGAGCAGTAGAGCAAAGGCAGAGGTACAGTTGATGCCTTTCAAGGAGCAGTAGTTGACCAAATGGCCAGAATAATTCAAGTTGGAAGCAACCTCAGGAGGTCTCCAATCCAGCCCCCCTGATAAAGCAGGATCAATTCTGAGGTCGGACCTGGTTGCTCACAGCTTTATCCAGTTAGGGCTTGAAAACCTCCAAGGATGGAGACAGTACAGCTTCTCTGGGCAACCTGCTCCACTGTCTGACTGTCCTCACAGGGAAAAAGCTTTTCCTTTTGTCCACTCTGAACCTCTTCTGTTTCGACATATTCCTGTTGTCTCTTGTCCTCCTGCCATTCGCCACTGTGAAGAGCCTGGCTCCATTTTCTTGACAACCTCCTTGCAGGTATTGGCAGGCTGCCATTAGAGACCCCACTGCTGTCTCTTCTTCTGGCTGAACAAAGCCTGCTCCACCAGCTGCTCCTCACAGGGCAGGCGCTCCAGCCCATCACCATCTTGGTGGCCCTCTGCTGCACTTGCTCCAGTTTATCAATGTCTTCCCTATATCAGGGAGCCCCAAATGGTATGCTCTCATAAGCCAGTCGCTTTAGTAAGTCAGTGCCACCCACAGCCCTGCTGGTTGCAGGTGGAATGGAGAGGGAGGGAGAGGACTGCCCCTGCAGGCTCTGCTGTCACCGAGGTCCATCGCAGAGGGCTGCCCCATGCTCTGCACACATCCCACCGGGCACAGCTCTGTCTCATCCCACACAGCTGCTGTTGCCTGACTTCACCTGCCTCTAAGCTTGGGTCTGCTCCCTTTTGGCCCAGTGCCTACCTGCACCTCACTGAAGTGACAGAGTTGCTCTTTGATGGGGACATTGAAAGGTTTTGGTAGCAAAGGGCTTCAGGAAATCTCTAGCCCTACTCTCTGCTCTGAGCAGAGCTAACTTCACAGTTAGGCCACTTGCACAGGGCCTTGTCGAGTCAATTGTTGAGATTTCATAAGCTCTCTGCAGACCAAGCAGTCCTGCCAGTGAGATCTACCTCACCAGTGAGTTTTTCATCACTTACTAGGAAACACTCATACTGAAGAAGCACCAGAACTGCCAGTGCTACCCCTAAACAATTCAGGCTGTAGTCTGCATAATTACAGCAATTAGATACTACAGTCCCTAGCAGTCTAATTAAAAACTCGTGTCTGCAAATTTGGCCTGAGCATAAGTCTTCAATTATTTTCCAGGAGAAAGAAAGTCTGAAATGGCCATTACTCCCTTCCTAAGAGTGTTCAGGACAATGAAGTGATTTTTAAAGATTTCGTTCAACCCAGGTTTTGTACATTTTAAGTAGCTTATTCATTAATGGATTCATTATAAATTACTGAAAAATTCATTTTTCATTCAGTCAATAGCTGACCTGAGTAGGGGAGAATATGCTGTATTGTTTCACACAAAAGAGATGCTTGATAGTTGTATAAGTGGACACAGAGCCCAATCTCAGTTAGGACGCTGCAACCAGACCCTTGGTGAACACATCCAGGGCATAGGGTCTGTAATCTTATTGCTCCAATGTCAATATCATTTTCTAATTCCCAGCTCACATTTAATCCTAGGCAGTGTATATCTAACCAGGTTTGTGCCAAGAATTGTTCTTTAATATAAATAGCTCCTCTCTTTCCTCCCACCCACCACATGTATTTACAGACAAGAGCCTTTTCATTCTTTGTTTTGCAGGATTATACAAACCTAGCTCTCCCTGGTTCTTTGTATGATTGACTCTGAGTTCTCTCATGTTTACAAAAACCTTTACGAAAAATTTTCCACCTTCCTGGTTTATGCTATCTCTGCCATGCACCTCATTCTCCAAAGTATATCTCTGTGTGAGCAATAAAACATTACATGAGAAGCAAACTTCACTTCCACTGATAGTTAATAAAGCCAGATAAGATACAGTAAAGCATATTTCTGTTCAACTTAAATGGCTCCCTTTTCCCAGTATCATTTATTCAAAGCTCTCTTAAGACCTGTAGAGGTGAACTGAAATGCTTTAAAACACGAAACAGCTTGAAGACGAACTCAGCAATTGAATATATGTGCATACCTTAATATTTTGCTTTATAAACATTAATCCAACAAAATGACATTTCCTCTCTTTCCTGTTTGTCATTTTCTGAATATTAGGGATTCGCCACATGTCTCTGGATGGCATCATTTACAGAGCTACGGGTTTTCTAATGAACGTGCACTGATGAAGTGCATTCTAGTGAGACCATTTGTTGCGTAATATGGCTCTCTTCCCTGATATTCAATATCCAGTTGTCATGATTTCTATTCATAACTTGTATTACCAGGGTTGAGATGCTGTCCTAAGCTCAAACGTGTCTTTGAATTACCTACTTTTTCTTGATTCATATTGCAACCAGCCTTTACAATACTACTCTCTGTACCTCTATGGTGTCTATAACATGTTCATGTGCTGAGTTGTTTGATTTTTACACTTTGAATTCTTCCTGACTGGTAGAAGTGGACATAAACAACTACCATGATGATAGACGCAGCCATGAACAAACTTCCTTAGAGTTAACACCAAAATGCATTTAGTTGCTCATGAAACAGAAGCTGCAGTACTTCTCCACACTGTTCCTCTTAACGCAAACTGATCTCTGTGCATTTGTAATTTATTTCTATGCCTGTGCAAACATTTCACTTTCTTAAGAAGCCGTAGTTTACCATGGCTCTGAATAAATGATGTGACTTTCAGTGCACTGCTGGCTGTTAATCTATCATTTGCTATGAGAACATGTCTGTGAGTCCCATTGCAGTCTTGAAATTTGTCCCTAAACTTGAATAATCAGTGATCATTGGCTCTAAAAGTACATAGCTAATATTGCTCTTGTTTTCTTCAGACAGTCAGGACAGTATAGGCAGGTAGGTATGAGTTATTCCTTCATTTATCTAATATAATATTTTTTATCAGTCCATAGGTATGGTAGGGTCTGTATCTTCTTCTGTTAACCGTATCTGCTGGAGCAATAGATGGTCTTTCACTGACTTCCATGAGCAAGGGAGTAAGTCCATAAGCCCTGCACGTGGATCCTATGGGTGGGAAGAGGACTGAGGAATGGGGCATAGCTCAACCTTGCCTCCACTGAGATCTGTGTAAAGCCCCAGGATGGCTGAAAAAGGAGCTTCATGAGCCTCTCCACCTGCTGCCAAAACATTTTTGGTGGCTTTATATTTGCCTCTTTATCTTTTCACTTTTGCTCTCCTGCAATAGCACATGGAGTCCTGAACCAACAGTGCATTCCATTGTCCAGCCCACGTACAAACACTGATAAAATAACTTGTGTAAGGTCAAAGAGGACATTCGTGACAGAAATGGGATCTAAACCCAGTTACCTGTTCTTTAAGCCAGTGCTGTAAGTCCTTTTGCTGGGCCTTGCTTCTTGCACTAAGGAAAAAATTTCAGTGCTAGTTTCATTTACATACTGCTTAAAAAATCCCTTGCAGATGGATGCTTTTAGACAAATTAAGGCCTCAGGCTAGATACTCATTGCACTTTACAGGAATTACGTGTTTGGCTCTTAACAGCTGCTTTAACATCTGCTTCCCTACAAACAACCAATGAGAAATCCCACCCAGGCAAATACCGTCTTTGCAATAGGGAAATGTTAGGCTGTCTTCATGATATTGCATTACCCCTTGGTTTCTGAAGAACAAAGCTGAGTTAGGACACCTTCTTTGAGGCACGTCATTAAATGTTTATACAGCAGTGACCAGTGGTGAAGGTTTGCTTAAACTGATAAGTGTCTATGGTATTTCGGTTGCTCAGACCTGCAAACAGCATGCAGGGTATATACCAACTCCTTTATGAGCTGTTTATTCCCTCCTGTGTCACATCACTGGAGGTTTTGAAGAAACAAAAATGCATCGCATTCCCTGGATGACGCCTGCACTGAGGGAATCTTATTTGCCAAAGAGGCGCCCTTGCCCTTCACCACCAATGTTTTTTCATCCCTGCTTGAACTGACTCTGAAGGACCACTTTTTCATGCTGAAGATTTCAGCAACAAGGGCATCGAGATGTGGCTACTTTCTTTTCCTTCTCTCCTCCCCTCTGCTGACTCTGTCTTTCCTCTAAGTGACCTATTTGGATGCAGCACAGTGAAGGACAGGATGGACTTAGCCTTTTGTCATAATGATTCCTTTTTTTTCAGCCTCATTATCGTATTGCAAAATAATCTCCCCCTTTGTACCCGTATCACCCTTCCATAAACCCTGCCTTTTATCCTTCAGTTTTTGTGTTTAGTCTCTGTCTTTCTCCCTTCCTTCTCTGCTATTTCTGTTTGGATTTCTACATTTTTTCCCTCCAGTCTGTTTTAAATTCCTTTTTCTTTTCACTCTTTCTACAGTCTCTTTCTCACCCCACCTTGTCTCCTTCCTTCCCTGCCTGAATGTTGGCCCACTGCTCCAGCAACAGCTCTGCAATAAATCGTTTTGGATTTGGTAAGATTTTTCTTCAGTGCATCTCAAGTTTATTTCAAAAACCAACAAGCCTGAAGCTGAGCTTTTTGGAAACTAAAATTTCCACCCACCTGCATACAGACCTCTCCACAGCCCCCAAATGTGTCTTTCCGTCTCTTCTCTTCCTCACTGTTTGTCAGCTGTCCCTTGCAGCCTCTCCTGGCTGTGCTGATGGACTGCTCCTCCTCTCCTGCACCGCCTCTTGCCTCTAGTGCTGAGGGTCCCCAGCAGCAGCACCACCACCAATATCCTGGCAGCAGGCTGGGACCCCGCACTGCGTGTATCGGTCCTTCAGTCTGCAATACTATTGCTGCCAAAGGGCACGCCGTGCCCATCCATGGGGATGCTCAAACTGGCTGTGCCATGCAGCCATCTCGGCAGCCCAGCCTCACTACCCAGCTTCGCGACTCCTCATACCCTGAGAGCAGCCATACTTCTTTCAAGAGCAACAATTGACTCACCACAACACACTTTTTCTCTCTGCTTTGGGGTGTGCTCCCATGGCTGCCCTGCACGCCTGCTACCCCAGTATGGCTTGCAGGTGGGGTGATAAAACACCCATTGCAGGGGTGCTTGACTAAAAGCATTAGTGAAGGGTAATAGAAATCCTCTAAAACACTTAACACTCTGCTCTGGATGCTTAGGAAGACAGCACAAGAAACAGAACAAATAAAAATTGAGGTTTCCTTGTTATAAATTCCTGGTGTCCAAAATTAAGAGACCTGGGGACTTCCTGAGCCAATGATTGCATCTGCACCTGTGGGTCTACCCTCTGCCATATTCTTTTCTAGCTTTTTTCAGCTTGTTTATAATTTGGCA
The DNA here is from genome assembly GCA_034008185.1 of Gorsachius magnificus. Taxonomy (NCBI): domain Eukaryota; kingdom Metazoa; phylum Chordata; class Aves; order Pelecaniformes; family Ardeidae; genus Gorsachius; species Gorsachius magnificus. The sequence goes on from CM067081.1 coordinate 99,765,110, forward strand.
TCCCCCATATCCCTTGACCATGAGCTTTATTATTTAATTACATACTGCAAGGAAAAGTACATTCTTTAGTTTGCCTTAAAATTTCTTTCTGATAGTTTTACTGGTTGCCACTAGGTCTTTTTGTTATGAGAAACTGTGAATAACCATTTCACCATTCACCTCCGTACAATTAATTATTTTAATAAATCTTTACTATTTCTTTTTTTTCACAAGCAGAAAAATATCCCAGTGTAATGAAGGCCGCCTCATAAGTTTGATCACCTCTGTTACACTTTATACCTTTTCCAGACCTAATATGTCCCTTTGGAATTGGAAGGGCTAACAAAAAATCCAGTATTCAAGATATAAGTTTTCTGTGGATTTATATAATGCCAGGTTTCATTGTATTTCCCTCGCTGAAGACACTAAGTTGTGAAATTTTCTCTCTTTTCCAGCAAATTACCCTCTTTCCAAGGTATCTGTTCTTTTCCCCCACAAGACACCTTCAGGTAAGTGACGCTTTGCATGGAATGTTTTCTGCACCTTTAGTACTTACTCACTGGGGATTGTGACATTTTCTGGCAAATCTTCCTAGTCTCTTTTTGGATTTGGCTGCCCGAAGTAATTCTGCACCACCTGCAAAGTCTGCCACCTCACAGTTCACTCCTCTTCACCAGGTTGTTTAAGAACTTGTTGAATACCACACATCCCTGTGCAACTCCACTGGGAACATCACTCTGCTCAGAAAACTCAACACTTATTTCTGTACTGTGTTTCCTTTCACCAATTATTAAGCCATGACAATACCTTTCCTCTCATCCCACTGCAGCTCCCTCCTTTCAGAGCCTGATAAAACCCCAGCTAGACTATAATAAAAAAAAATAAAATAAAATCAGCCTTGTCTCCGTTACTTAACTAGTCACTTTATATTTGCATTTTCTTTAAAGCTCTGCCACCAAGATACCTTTTATCTGAATTCACTTTGAAACTCAGGCATGTGAAACGTAAATTGGAGGCAAACTAGCACAATCATAATTTGCACATATTTCTGGAAGCAAAATCAGCTGCTCATATTGAGTTTTCTACAGATGCCCCCTCAAAAGCAGTCACAAACAGACAGGAGGAAGATGAGCGCAAGAAGAGGGAGAAATAAATGGGACATGCCCACTCACTGGAAGTGAGAGAGGGCAGCCTCCCCATCTCCTCCCCACCCCATCCACTGCTCACTCCTGCAGACTGAAGCCCACTCTAAGCCGTCAGATCATTCAGGCTTGAAATGCAAAGTTAACCATTTCAAACAGTTTAAATAATCCCCCTCTGGGACCGACTGCTCAATCTGATATCACCAGTAACTGCCATTTACACAGCTTTAAAATTAGTTCACACGTTTTGTCCACAGTGGCTCATTTCACAGGTTATGAATGTATCCTACCTGGTAGCGAGGCAGTTAAGATGAGAGGAATTAAAATTAGTTTCTGGAACCCCTCCATTGGAGCATTCTCTCCTGGTCCCTAAGGCAGAAAGCCACCAGCGGTCACTGCATACTTGAGAAGAAGCTGAAGGACAGGACTTATCGAGAAACTCTGTAATGAGCTGCTGCTTTGCGTCCTGTGATAAAATGTGACTTTAGGTGACCTGTATTACCAACAAGGGGAGAAGATTAAATGAGGGAGGGTTTGGAAGGAGAGCAGTATCGTTTCTCAAAACAACTGTTTCAAAAGAAGTAGAGGAGCTTTCTTCAGCAGAGAAACCTCCCCCTACAAACCTTGCATCTCTTGCGCCCTTAGTCCCTCCTGGCTATTACAACACTACTGCTTCAGGATTGACTGTGTCAGGGGAGCTCCATCTGCATCATTAAAGTTAATCACGAGCAGCTGGGAAAAATAATTCTGTAAGCTGCCCGCATTGTATTGTTGGTGCGCCGTCCATGCCGCCACCAGCATCCTGGCAGACTAATGAACCCTGTGCTCCATCACTTACTGTCATGCAGGGCAACTGTGCAGGGCGCCAGCCGCTCCCCTGGGGCCAGAGGGGAGCAGACCTCCATACGGAGGGGTTGTTACCCCTCCATGGGAAACCGATGCCTCCTGCACCAGGCAGACTTCAGGAGAGGAAGTGAGAATATATCCCAATGCGCCACTACACCCAAAAAAGTTTGTTTTGATGATTTTCTGTGTGCTTTACTCCAAAACTAGGAATCCTATTCATACATTAATGGTCTGAAGTTGTGCCAGAGCAGGTTTAGGTTAGATGTTAGAAAAAAATTCTTCACAGAAAGGGTTGTCAGGCACTGGAATGGGCTGCCCAGGGAAGTGGTTGTGTCCCCATCCCTGGAGGTATTTAAAAGCCAGGCAGACAAGGTGCTTAGGGACACGGTTTAGTGGTGGGATGGCAGGGTTAGGTTAACAGTTGGACTTGACGATCTTAAAGGTCTTTTCCAATCTAAACAATTCTATGATTCTATGACATTTCCAGGCAGAGCCTGGTACCATCATTGCTGCGGCAGTCCCGTCAGGCCCTCGACGCACAGGGGCCACCATGGCTGGGAGGAACAGCTCCTGCCACCCTGGCCTCTCTGTCCCACCTGCCTTGCAGCAAGGATGAGTAACACCAAATCTCCTACCAGCTCCCCAGACTTAGCACTCGGAAAGGCTGTTACTGCAAACAGGGTCCCCAGAATTATTTCTCTGAATCTGAGAGTGTCTCTTGCACCCCGAAGTAAAACACCACCAGCTCTCCACTGTGGTCAAAGATAAGATACAGAGCTTGGGTGGGAGCCATCCCCTTACTTCTGCATTTTCTGCTTTTCCAACATTTGTGATTCACTTGTGTGATATTATTCTCCTCCCCCTCAAAATATGTGGGAGTCTGACTGTGCTTCTTGGTTTACAAACTTAGCTAGGAAATTGAAGCTTGCCTTCATGAAAGGGACACAGGCCAGAGGATATGGTTTTGTGGCCAGCCCAAATTTCTTGTCAGCAAAGTGGTTTTGATTTCAGAGGTGTTCTTTGTGGCAGCTCTGTGCAATGCAGAAATATTAGTATCACCACAGAGATACCCCGAGTTTCCTGTAGCAAGCATACTTTTTTTAACTTCCCTTTTGCTAAAACCAAAACCACACCAAGGCACAAAACACAAAAGCCCTGGCCCAGCTGTTTTGATGCCCTTAAGCAAGCAGTTCTTTTCGCAGTTTTATGCAACGACCCTACATTAATTCCCAGCAGGGCTTTTGTGAAAGCAGCGGTGTTGGGGTGGCACTGGGGTGGCTGGCAGTGCCCCTCACGGGGTGCCTGTGTGGGAGGAATGTCCTGCGCCCAGAACTTCCTTGCCCACTGCACCGCTGCAACCAATAAAAAACATTTTTGCTGTCTTTCCAAACATGTTCAGCTGCAGCATCGAGCTATGCTGGAGCTCTGTTCACTGCTTGGTGCTTTAAGCAGGGAGTCTCACTGGGTTTACTGCAGTGGTTGCAACCTGACGGGCTCAGCTGGCAGCTTGGTCCCCGTTTTCCTGTTTTGCAAGTTTTCGGTTTACCTTGTGAACTTAAGGGATGGCCCTGTCAACTAATCAACATTTTAAGCTGAACCTATGGGCTGATTTCTTCAACAGTGTGTTGGGAGGGGGCCTAGTTTGTAGGCTGGTTTGGGTTTTCCCGGTGCATTTTGAAAGGTTTTAGTTTTTTTTCTCACTTCCACGTTTCATGTGCTGAGGACTCCCCAGCAGGCAGCCTGGAGCGGGAGGCTCACCATGCATAGCTCGGGGGGATTTCTCCTTGCTCTGTCACTGTGATAGCTCTCAGCATGTACACAAATCAGACAGCAGTTTTTAAGATTTAGTATTATCTGCCATATGAAGCAAAACAGCCCAAGTAAAGCACCGGGAAACAAATTCAAAAGTCAGGGCTGTGCCCTTTTCCAGGAAGCTGTGATCCCAGGCAGGATCTACAGGCCTGGAGAGGACCCTGCCAGTGAGGGCAGCAGCCTTCATACCTCCAGCTACAAATCCAGCTGCACCAATGCAAGCTGAGCCGAGAAAAGTTTCATGGAGAAGAATAAACTTGCTAGAATCTTATGCCCAAATTCAGGCCAAAATCAGTAAATACCTTGGGGTGAAGTAAAGCGGGATGGGAAAGAAAGGGATCTATAACATTTTGCTTTACTTTGTTTCAAAATGGACTTTCAAAGGCTAGGAAATATTACCCAATCCCCAGATGAAACAGGATATTTTGGCTGATGATGAATTAAATACCTGGGGTTTGGCCTGAGCTGCTTTTCACCTTCTCTGCCAGGTGCACAGGGCGACTTGGATCGCCAGTGCCGCTGTGCATGGCTCTGAGCCTACTCCCTCCCACGCCTGCGCCAGAGGCAAGGGGATAATATCCATAATATTGCCCTAAAAAAGCAGCAGCCAGATCCGGCCTGGCAGAGCAGGGCTCGGATGCTTTGGGCACCCCATGGTGCGTGGGGGACACCTACCCCCAAGGCCAGGGAGCTCAGCAGGAGACGAGGTTCATGAAATGCCCCTGCTTACCCCACTGCCGCCAGCCCAGGGCAGGCTTCCCCGCTGCGGCAGGAGCAGGGGAGAGGGTTAAATTATCTTTCAGCCGCCAGCCTCTTCTGCTGGGAAGCAAATAATGGCTCTGGAGGGGTTACCTGGATCACTCCGAGAGGATGTCTCCCACCGCTTTCCTTTTGACGACAGGCCCCGCTCGCACCCTCTGCCCGGGGGACGCAGGAGGCAGCCAGCGGCATCCAAAGCGAGGAGCCCCGGGCCAGTCCTCGCCTCCTCGCCCGGCGGAAGCCTCCCTCAGGCAGCGGGGCCGTCTGCCCGAGGCGCCGTGGGGAAAGAACGCCGAACTCTGCCGCCTCTCAGCCGCCGGGCCCCGGGGCAGGCACCCGCCCTGACATTGTCCCCATGATACGGTGAGGTAAGGAGTGCCTCTCCCCTTCCCCCCGCCCAAATACGCCTATCGCTGTGTTTAATATTTAACCAGTCCTGCAGGAGGAGGTAAGGCACGGCCGATGACACACACACGCGCGCGCGGGAGCAAACTTCACGCCCTCCCGACCTGAGAAGCTGGATGGGCGCTGCCGCCTGACGTCTCGGCAGAGGACGGCCACGCCGCCTTGCCGGGATGTGACAGGAGGCGCAGGATTTATCTTCCCCAGTTTATAACTGCGCAGGTGAGTGTGTTGGTGCCGGAGCCCACCCCGCGGTTACAGCGCTGCAGGCAACATGGCAGAGAGCAGAAGCGCTCGCCTGTGGGCTCTGCGCCAGCTGTGCCCTCACCAACAGGCACCGTCACCCGCAGCCGGGGATGTTGGGGTCCATGGGCAGCCCCTGGCAGGGTGAGAGGCTGAGCCAGGGCCCAGGTCCGTCCAGGGGGTCCAGTCAGGAGCTGAAGGAGATGGGGCCGGGGACAGGGCTGGAGACAAGGCCACGACATGGCGCCAAGGGGCCCACATGGGGGACAGGGCCAGAAGCAGGGACAGGGCAGGCTGAGGCATTGCTGGGGCAGGGGCCGATGGCCCCAGGGCGCTGATGTGGGGCCCTGGGCCATGGGCAGGGTGGGGGAGCCCCAGGGGGCTGCCGAGGGAGGGTCAGGCCCACTGGTGCCCTCAGGGCCCTGGCAAAATGGGCCCTTACTGTGAAGTGCAACTTTATAGGCAGCTGGTGAGAAAACTGAATTGGTTTTCTGTCTTTTAATGAAAAATACAGTCCCCAAGTGGGTTTTTTTGCCTTTTTTATTTTCATATTCCTTTCCTCATTTTAGTTTTTATTTTGGGGAATTTTTTTTATGTTGCATCAGGAAAATGTTCATCAAATAATTTCATTTAATTCTGAAATATTTTGTGTTTGTTTGTTCAGTTAAATCATACCTTTTCCTGCCACTTTGACAATTGTGTGTGTTCACCAAAGCTGCCATATGCCTCATGAGAGATGCTCTTTCAATGGCTGCAGCCTTTGTCTCCCTCTGAGAGCTGAACAGCGTCCTTTGCACTATGCCATCGTTGGTCAGTGAGTTGAGCTCATGTGACACATCAGGAGATTTTTACGATGAGTCCATCTGCCAGGAAGCTTAAAACATAAAGAAGGGACACATGACTTTCCTGAACTGTATTACTAGTAAGCACGGTAACAGTTCTAGCAAGTAGAAATTAATGCCATACTGACTCAAAATGAAAAGGTTCAGTTCAGCAAAGAGAAATGAAACAGTCTGGTGAATTTGGATCAATTTCAAAAATTAAATTTCAAAAACTTTGCTTTATTAGAAAAAAAAATCACCCCCTGACTTGTAAGAAAGAAAAAAAAAAAAAAGGTATGAAGCCTTCAGGACCTTTTTTGACTGGTTGTAATCTTTTCTTTTTGCTTCCTTGCTTTTCCAAGCACCTCTTTTCTTTTTTTTGTAAATCTAAAATCTCACACTCTGGTTCAACCAACAGCCCTGCTTTCACAACAGTATTCTTGAAATACCTTCTATGTATAGTTTGATTTCCATCCAAATAAAGCTAGTGGAAGAAAAGGGAAAACACGTAATAAGCAGATTCCATTTCTGGTTGTCCAAGTAGGAAAAGTGAAGAAAGTTAAAATGGATTGAATGGATTTTCAGCTTGATATAATAAAGATAACTCTCCAGGAAAATGCTTTGGAAAGGATAATAACTGCTTTTAAACTTTTACAAAACTATCATTTGGCACTACCAAGAAGAGATTGGATCTGTCATCTTTGTAACTGCTCTTCAGGTAGATTTAAGCTGCTATTAGATCACCCCTTAACCACTTCTCTGCCTGGCTAAAGCTTTTCTCTCTCAGCATCTCCTCACTGGTGCTGTGTTCTAGACCCTTGTCCACTTGATGTGCTGCCACTGGACCCTCTCTAGCTTCTCTACATCCATCTTGAACTGAGGGACACAAAACCGTACACAGGTTTCTAGATGTGTCTAAGTAGAGGAGAATAATAATTTCTCTGAATTAGCTGGCGACATTCTCTGAATGTGACCTAGTACATGGTTTGCCATCCTTGTGGTGAGAAGGCATTGTTGGCTTGTATTTACCCTGGTGTTCATTTCACCCAGGTCTCTAGACATTTTCTCAAGAAATCAAGATTTCTACCCACTGTCACTTAGGCCGTACCACTGCATCCTCTACCTCAAGGTTGTTGCATTTGATGTGCAGAACTTTGTGCTTCTTCATGCTGAATTTCAAGATGTTTCTGTTGGCCCAGTCCTCAAGCTTATTGCTGTCCCTTTGTCCTGTTGCTGCACCTGTGCTGCTACAGCTGTTGTTATAACACCAGCTAATCACAGGCTGATCAGCTATCACTTTACCACACTGCAGTCTGTCATGGTCTGTGGATTAGCCACATCCTTAAACGTGCACACACGTAAAGACGCATACACCACCCTGCTGGCCCCAGTCACAAGCATTTCATTCCCATACCCTCAATGTAGAAGGTTGAAGCCCACAGCAGGAACTGGGTGCATTGTGGCATAGAGCACCCACCGTGTTTACGTCCTGCTCTGGATCTGACCCCACAGTGGGAGTCATCAGGAAAGCACCTGTCACCTCCACCCACACGCTTGCTGGCTTGGCTTCATCAGCTGAAATCCTCCTGGGTGAATCTGGTGCACAGTGACTGGATCCAAATGTCCTTTGTTTTCCCTGGGCTGCTTAGGCAACCAGCACATGTATTAATATTTTATTAATTATTTCTCACTGCCCTTGTAAGTTCCTTCCGTACTTTGACGTTCCTAATGAACTGTGATATTGTGATGATTACAACCATCAGCATTGGTTAGGATGTGTGTGGGATAAGACATTGCACAGCATGATAATGTGTCCAAATCCCCAACCTCTGAGAACATCATGCAACAACAAGACTACCCATGCTCATGACTGTTCAAAAGATCAGGTCCTAAGTTTGCCAGCCTGATGAAATTGGAGAATCATTTTGTGAATCATCAGCCTGCATACCAGGCAGATTCCTACCTCCCACTCCAGTTTCTCTAGACATTTCTTTCCAATTCTTCCTTTTTCTTCTGCCTATGAGTAGTTTTTTTGCCCGTTTCTTTTCTTTTTCCCCAACCCTTCTCTTTTTTGTGCACCATATCATTTCCTCTGTACAGTGTGTAGACTCTGTAACTGCTGGAGCAACCCTCAACATTTTATGATCTAGGGTGTGTTAGTCTGAAACACATCTATACAGCTTGCTGTGCAAACCGACACAAGAAGCTCCAAATGAAATGGGCTTTCTGAGAGTTGCTTAGTGAAGCCTTCTGTCATTGTCATTGTGGCTGTAAGTGTGATTATTGTTTTTCCTCACAGGAGAATTGGACAAATTGTTGTGATGGAAAACGAAGAGCATTTAGACACCTTCATTTGTAAATTACTTCTAATGAGTGAGAATGCAGAAGGGGAAATCACCAGTCCCTACATTTCCATGCTGTACATGAGCTTATTTAGCTGAGTCAAAGAAAATATGATCAGAGGACATGAGCATTAAAATAGCAAAGAAGCAGCATTTACAAATACAGCATTAAAGCTGATTTGAGGTCAGTGCTAGAAACAGGAAAAAAATTCTTCATTTCCCCATGGAAACTAGCTTGAAAAGATGTTCAAACATTATAAGACTTTGAAAAATGGCTCCCTATCAGAAAAAAAAAAAAAAAAAAGTTGTGTAGAGAAGAACAGGAGAACTGAAACATCTAGAAAAGACTAAGCTGACCCGGTGATTGAATTAGCTGTCTCTATCTTGATGCCTACCGGATGCTTCTCTCTAATAGCTGATCAGTGTGCTAAGCCATAACATTTCCAACTCTGCTTCCTTCTTTTTTAGCTCTTTCTATGCTCTTTCGTCTTTCCTCTACTGTTTGCCAAAATATTCGGTGCTCTGAAAGGCTTGTTTCTCATTCAAACCAGATTTGATTAGTGTTAGCTGCAGAAGTCAAATGAGATATGCAGATTCTTCTCCTTCCCTCACAAGTTTTAGTTTTTAAAATCTTTTCATTAATCTGTCAATATATTGAAGACTCATCATGGTTTTAAGCTTTATTCACACTTCTCTTTAATCTGGACCCAAAAGCACTAGAGGGAAATCTCTATAAATAACAGGGCCATGCCATTTCCTCTTGCTATTACCTATGTGACTGTTGAGATGCATTTTTTCCCACCTTGTTTCCACTTTGTAAGGAATGAGAACTCCAGAGGCCCATTTCTGCTTTCAACATCAAGCACAGTGAAGACAGTGCAAGCTGGAGTCCTTGCCGTCCACTACATATATATTTATGCGAAAAATTAGGACACGCCAAATGTTCCTCTGTTGCACAAGCAATAGTGTTACATTTGCCTCCATATTTTAAAAGAAACCTCAGTTTGCAAAAAACGGTTTGCTGAGTGAACCAAAAAGAATTACTGGACAGATATATCAATTACCTCAAAGATACTGACGGTATCCTGTGACATCCCAATTGCATAGCTGATGTGATGCAAGATGGGGCTGTGGGGGCACTTCCAGAGGAGCTGCAACCTTATGAATGCCAGTAACCATACACAGCATGCAGGACCCCCTCCTCAGCTACTGCTAGCCAGCTAAGACACAGGCATCTATCCTAAACTCTTTGTCAAGGATTTTTTCTGTAGTCGCTAAACATATAAAACCACTACCAGATGATGCTTCTCCTGTCCTGATACAAGGGCCTAAGGCAGGCAAGATTTGTCACCCTTTGGTTAGGCCTGCCTCATTATTTTCACTACAGAGTAGTCTGAAAGACTGTCTTAGTCTGGACATGCTGGTTTAGGCTGCAAAAGTTAGCTGAGACCAATCCCACCAAAAGAAGATGTCTCATGTTCATCTGAGGAATTCTCTTTTACCTCCTTCCTAGGAAGGCAGGTCATCTTTGTCTTCACCTAAAGATGCATGCAGTGATGCTACTGTGAATTGAGGCCTGGGTAAATCCTCAAAAACCTCCTAATACCAATATAGCTCCTCTGATTTATTTTTTTTTGTTCAGAGTTTTTTCTTCAGTGTTCTCTTGCTGGTTATTATAAAGCCATAACTCTGTGAAGAATTGCTGCGGGCCCTTAATGAGGAAAGCGTGGGATATAATCTTCTTCCAGACTTTCCCACACAGGAGGCCACAGGATTAAAAACTTTATTTGCACAAATATCCTCGCAGCTTTTATTTGGCGTTAATAAATCTGCACAAATGGAATGTAGTTCTCCAGTACTTCCCTGCCCGCACTCCTTCTGAACCGCATTCCATGTTTCCTCTTTGGCAGAGGCATTCCTCCTCTCCAGCACTGAAATCAGTAGCTGGTAAAATGAAAATGTCGTAATTCAGGAAACGTTGATGAAGGCATTCATCATGGAGTCCAGGCAACAAAAAGTATGTAAGAAAGTTTACCACAGAATGAACGAAGACGCAGCTTTGGTGCTGTTAGGAGGAGTGTAAATCTAAGATGGCAATTTTTAGTTCTCTCCGATACATCAGTTCCCCTGGCAACATTTTCTTTAGCTTTAGAAATATTTTGTCTCTGGTCCAAACAGCTAGCTTAATTGCTCTGGTTATCGTTCAGTTTCTTCTAAGGAACTTTTCAATGTACGATAGTGTGCCAAGAAAATGTAAACATCATTCTCTACACTCATTATAATCACTATTACATTTTTCATTATCACTTAGGGTCATGATTTTAGACTCCCTCCTGAGCTTTACATGCGAAGCCGGATTCTTCAAGGAGTTCAGGCAAAGCACAGGTCTACTCAGATCTCCTTTAAAACTTGGTCCGATCAACACCTATCAGCCAGTGCCCAGTAAGTCCAGCTCTGGATATGTCAGATGAACAGTGCACAAGCCTTGTCAGTGATATGCACACACAAGCACTGTGTCCAGGGCTCCAAATCCCACAGGACTTCCCTGATAATGCCAGGAATATTACCGTGGGAGTATGAAATTATACCCCTTTTCTTTCTTTCCTGATGATTTTGCAAGTTTGCGAGTTATGGGAAACATTAATACTTACACTCCTGAAATTAGAATATTAATGAATATTCCCTAAGTGACCTGCAGGCATGATCCAAACTGACACTGCAATGATGAGAGCAGATTATCACCAAAAAAGTAGGCATTCGATTGGAAGAGCTGTGTCTTTTTTGCATTTTCACAAAATACATCCTTATGACTGACATCTTGCTGCTCCCTTTGAGCATTCAGTTAAGATCACCAAGTAGAAATCACAGGATTTTTTTCTTAGAAATAAATGTCTCCTGTGCACTTTATCTGAGATAGGGACTCTGAGACTGAAAGCTGCCCTTTTGCAGCAGAACATAAGTCCCTGGCAGAGATGGTTTGAGATATTCAACTTCTCTTTGTGTGGCAGAGTAATGGAAGTGCTCATGACCACTGCTGTATTTTGGCTTTCTCTCACAGAGGAGCAGTAAACTTTGTTCTTACATTCAGCTATTTCTTTTGCCACACTCGTATATAAAATAAGATTCCCTAAAAGCTTAGGGAACTGGTGAGAACTGAAAGATCTCAAGGATACAGTGAAGACTGGTATGTTTCAGGCTAAAGTTTCCAGTCTCCTCCTCTATCCCGTGCAGCACTTTCTTCAGTAAAGCTGGGAGGAGGTGACATCACTGCCACTTGACTTGCACCTGCAAAGCATGCAGGGTTTGCCCTCAGCATAAGGGGATGGGAGCCCCAAAATGGGCTGGGGGAGCAGGTGAGCACAGAGGTGCATCACACACCCTCACCCTCAGGACCGAGCTCTCCCTGCCAGCAACAAGCGCTGCTATTCTGCCACCTCCTCACCCCCAGCAGGAGCAAGCTGCACGCACACTGCAGCTCACTCCTACTCCTGCCTCCCGGCTCAGCTCACTCTTCTTTTTAATTCCCTCGTTGCACCTTTACTAGGAGAAGCACATGTAAAAGCTGCAGGTCCCTTTATGTACCGGAGTCAAACATTTACTTACAACTGCTGTTCCAGCAATAACAATTAAATTAAACATGAAGGGAATATTGCTGCCTGGAAGATCTACAAGCTGGAGGTGTAAATCACACCACATAACTAATTTATGACATTCTGCGCCTACAGCTGTACGCTGATGGTTTGTAAGTGCAAGGGTGGCTGTGATTTCTAAGTGCTTTTGGTGACAAAAGAATAGGAAACTGATTAAATGGGCTTTTACCCCTGCACCCAAAGTCATAAATTAAATGAAGTCAGGTTAGGTCAGTAGCTGAATGCAAGGGATACTGTGTACATGATTCAGTTGGAGGGATTCTAAGAAGGAACTTGGATTTTTTTTCCCCACAAAAATAATGCATTATTGAATTTGTGAAACATAAGGCAACAACAAGGTTATTTCTCAACCATTGAAATTGTCCAATTACACTTTCAGTGAAAACGTACTTGAGTGAACTTTTTAGAAGGATAGCCTTAAAACCACTGATTGCATGCTTAACACTTGGGAAAGCACTCCCATTCTTGATACCTTTCTCTTTTATGGGAATTATGTATTTGCTTTAGGAAGAAGAACCAACCAGCCATTTTAGGATGTACATACTAAGGCATTTTAGAGGAGGGGAGAAAATTCAACAGATTCAGATTCAACGAGGCCAAGTGCCAAGTCCTGAACTTTGGTCACAACAACCCCATGCAATGCTACAGGCTTGGGGAAGAGTGGCTGGAAAGCTGCCCGGTGGAAAAGGACCTGGGGGTGCTCATTGACAGCTGGCTAAATAAGACCCAGCGGTGTACACAGGTGGCCTAAGAAGGCCAACAGCATCCTGGCTTGTATCAGAAATAGTGTGGCCAGCAGAACGAGGGAAGTGGTTTTCCCCCTGTACTTGGCACTGGTGAGGCCACACCTCAAATACTGGGTTCAGTTTTGGGCCCCTCACTACAAGAAAGATGTTGCGTTGCTGCAGTGTGTCCAGAGAAGGGCAACGAAGCTGGTGAGGCGTCTGGAGCACAAGTCTGATGAGGAGTGGCTGAGGGAACTGGGGTTGTTTAGTCTGGAGAAGAGGAGGCTGAGGGGAGACCTTATCGCCCTCTACAACTGCCTGACAGGAGGCTGTAGCCGGCTGGGTGTTGGTCTCTTCTTCCAGGTAACAAGCAATAGGACGAGAGGAAACAGTCTGAAGTTGCACCAGGGCAGGTTTAGGTTGGACATCAGGAAAAATTTCTTCACCAAAAGGTTTGTCAAGCATTGGAACAGGCTGCCCAGGGAAGTGGTGGAGTCCCCATCCCTGGAGGTATTTAAAAGACGTGCAGATGTGGTGCTTAAGGTCATGGTTTTGTGGTGGACTTGGCAGTGCTAGATTAATGGTTGGACCTGGTGATCTTAAAGGTCTTTTCCAACTGAAATGATTCTATGATTCTCTTCATTTTAACTGGAAGAAGAGCGAGCCTCCTAACTTGACTACATCCCAAAATGTTAATACATTCACAACCAAAAAGATAAGTGAACACACAAAAGTCTGGTAACAAAATACTTTACTAAAATATCATACGTTGAATAGTTAGCTCAACATTCTCACGTTCTATGCAAATAATGCAACCATTGTCACGCATTTTATATTAACATTATACAGTAACCCGCACAAATCCAAGAAGAGCAGTATTCCTGTCAAATCCGTTACAGATGGTTAGCCCTTGTGTTACGTTCAGCTTTTAGGTAAGGCAAATGTTTCATTACAAAAATCTACTCTGCGTTCTCAAAAGTGCCTGGAGGGGTTATACCTCTCGGCAGTACTGAATCAGATGAGATGTGTGACCACATGGACATTGTTTCAAAATCCTAACCTAAACTAAGAATATGTTAGTTGATGAGTTAGAATTGTGAAAAATGTGTTCATTGTACTGTACTCAGAAGCTGATCCTGTGTCAGGAGAAAAAAGGGTATGCTGAAATGCACAACTCCAACCAATTCTAACACGCTATCGGCTCTGTTGAGTTGTGCACTCATTTCTAAGTGAGAAGCACTGGAGTAACTTTTCAGAGTAACTTTCCAAAGCTATTAACAAAAACCTGATTTAATGATCATCTGACCCAGAAAGCATAAAAATGTTAGGACAGTACACTACTTTTACAGATAAACTGCCCCAAAATTGCCTAAATTCTTTTATTAGCCTATACAAAATTTCAAAAATACGTATATGTACACTGCAGTATTGTGTTTACAGTTCTAACTAGAACTGTGAATAATTCAGACCTTTTTGTGACGGTCTTTCACAGGAAAATACACATAATTTGGCAAAAGTGTGCTAATACTGTTTTGATTCTGTTAAAACTCATGATCTGAGGCCTAAGCTGCAAAAGCTAATTTCATTTAGCTGATACATATGAACTGACTAGCACAGTGGCTTTTTTTAAATACATGAATTTGCCTTACATGCAATCATCTACTTTTCTTAAATCACCTTTTCCAGTAGGACAACCTTATATTTTAATTAATTATTCATTTACTAGATTCTAATTCAAAACAGCCTACTGAACGGAGAGAATTGCAAAATCAATTTCTAATTTATGTGAGCACAAAGAAAATCAGATGTTGAGGAAAATAACGTGCAGCAACCTAAAGCATTCACTGGGGAAGCTAACTTGCAAAAAGGAGAGGAACAGGCTGCCTGAATCCATGACATTTCAACCTGTACTCATTTGCTCCTCATCAGAGGTTTAGCAGTGATAAGCCAAATGCTTTGGATAGGCAGGCCATTAGATGCTTAACAGCATATATTCAGTGGGGACAAAATATTTTGAATGCAGGAATAGAGGGAGGCATCTTGCACGGGTCACTTGAAATTACAAGTAGACTCCCTGGAAACAGTATTGAGAATGGGATGGTTTCTTAAAACATGCCTGAGGACCTTATTTCCAATGGCAATTTCCAAAGATAGCTATGAATTTAGCCCCAAAAATACAGTGGTAGCATCTGCAAATGTGATTGACAGAGAATAGCACTATCTGCCCAGTTAGTACCCATATTCAAGTAATTAGGAACACGCCTGAACTAAAATAAAAGCCACAGTCAAGAAGTCTAGCAGAACCTGGCCCTCAAGGGTAACTTTTTTTACAATGATACAAAGCCACAAAGTGCTCAGGTAAGACATATTTTAATGCCACTCACAAGCAGCCACCATTCAGGGAAGCAACCCAAAACATTGTCTCCTAATAGGAGACTTCACCTTTTGGCCAGGAACTCGGCCTGACAGGAGACCAGCAGCTGCACCATCCCAGGAGCCAGGTGCCACCATACTTCTTGGATCTCCACACCTAGTGGAGGTGAACAAGTCAACACAGCCATGTGTAACTGAATAGCTACTCTGCCGAGGTACAGGCTCCCTGGAACTGCACGGCTGGACTCACCCTGCCAGATGGGATATGGTTGGCACCAGGCACAGAGGTGGAAGTGAGACCCCCAAGGGACTGCAGGGTTATTTCCCTCAGAACAAGAAGAGGCCAGGATGAACGTTGGGCTGCATAATGCTGTTCCAGCTCACAGACTCTCTACCCCACAAGAGAGGGAGCTAGTAGAGGCCAGAAAGCATTCCTTTATGGTCAACAATTTTCCATAAATGAAAGCAATATCCAGCTCGCACCTCAGGTACAATAGCAATGAATGGCAAAAAGACATTTCTACAGGTTACATGGAAAGAATCGTGATTGAAATGCTAGGCTTTATCAGCCCAACCTGGATGATGTCCTGTGTAACATGCTCTAGGTGAACCTGCTTTAGCAGGAGGGTTGGACTAGATGATCTCCTGAGGTCCCTTCCAACCCCTGCCGTTCTGTGACTCCGTGATTCTGTGACCCATCACACCTCCTGATGGCAGCAGCAAAAGTAGACATGCTACACCCTGGTGGCAGCAGCAAGAGTAGATGTGCTAGGGCAGGGCTTTGAGTCCAAGGGCAGATGCACCTGCGAAGCTGGGACAGGAGGTGGAGAGATGCTGTTCAATGCGGAGCTGGGCTGCCCACCCCCTGGCACAGGGTACACACTAGGGAAAGGCAAACACCTCCTGGGTCACCCGCCCGACCACCTGGATAGCCAAATCCCTGCAAACACCGTTATACGCAGCTGGTTTCGGAACAGGAAACTTAAAATAAAGAAGATTATTCTTCTACCAAACAAATAAGCATTATTTCTTTCACCATCAGTTGTCAAAAATAAGTGCCTGAGCTCAGGTTACTCTACAACAGAAGAAAATAAATAACATATCGTTACTGTTAGTAAACACTTTTCAGGATGGGGCATATTCCTGCTCTTCAGACACAGACAAGTAAAAAGAGACACTTGGACGGTCCTCAGGAACTTCAGTAAAAAAGAAAGAAACAATAAAAGTAACCTCCAAGTAATAAAATCTCTTTCCCTGTCTTTCCTCCGTGCTTTTTACCACACTCGGTATGCGCCCCCTTCCTCAAGGCCCTGCCCTGCCACTCTGCAGCAGTGTCTGGCCCTGGTTCCCCTCACCGGGCCTGATCCCGGCCCCCACCTCTCATCACCAGGGCCCGGCCGTCGCTGGCTCGACCTCAGACCTACCTCATCACCGTGATACCTCCTTATGATTGGGACTCTTGGTTGGACCTGGCCACCATCTGTGGGTCGGCCCTGCTCCCTCGCGTGGGTGTGTGGGGCTGAGCCCTGCCGGCTGTGGGATCCCCTCACCTTCCCTTAGGGAGCAGCCCCACTTTTACTGCTCTCTGAAAAAAACATTGCACACATAACATGGGCATTCGATACTTCTTTGCTGGTAAACCTGACCTTTTCTTTGCGTGAAAGTAAACCAAACTAGGAGTATTGCATAAGGCATGATTTTATTAACTCCATTCTCTCTCCCCATAGCCCAAATGTATTTTTCAAAGCATCTACTGTAAAGGTGCAATTCCTTATTTCTGAAACCTACAAACCACCTAGTGATTTCATGAGTCTTTGCTTGGTAATGAAATAAGAAATGAGGCTCCCAGCCTGAACGATTACTGGGGAACGTTTTCCCACTACATCTTGTTTAAAAGAGAAAAATCCTCCTGTCTTCTCCCTTACACACCCAGTTCCTCACTGGGAAAAAAAATGTCTAAATCGGACGTACTGTTTCGCTCACTGTAAGTGACTCTAGTTCAGCCTTGGCAAACCATCTACAGTAGCTTTCGAGCAGTCAAAGTGAGACACAAATGCAAAAGATGCCTCCAGGGTCTATTTTGATAGAAAGATCAGGACAGTCTCCACTGAGCACAGATCCTGCCCTACCACACGGCGTTTCCAGCAGGAGGCACGTATAGGGAAACAGATGCAGTAGCCTTACACATTCCACCGGTGACCTGCAGCACCTCAGGTTGTCCCAAGAGTGCCACATGGGCAAATTCTTCCATCTCCGCAAAAAAAATTGCGTAGTCTGAAGGAGGGATCGGCGCCAGGACACAGTTCTGCTCGCAGAGAGCTGGCTGCAAGGGCAGGGCTGCAGTTCCCTACGCCAGGAGGGGAACATCCTGACAGCTACAAACACCTGTTCTTAAATGCTTGCACAGATGGGTGCAAATGCAGTAACCTGTCAAGAGGGACCGGGAAGAGGGTGCAAATTTTCTTCTCTGAACAGAAGTACTCAGAATTTTAGCTTGGCACAGCAGAAATGTTCCCAGCCCTGTAGCAGCAAGATTTGGAGGGCAGGTTTGCAGGCCTGCACCTTTAGGAAAAAAATAATAATTGTAACTTGTGTAGAGAAGGGATGCAAAGAGGTGGGAGTGAATGGGAGAGAAAGAGGTTTGCATGTTCTCGGGCAGAAGTGGATATTAAAATGACCATTTAAAAAGTCCTTGACATGATAGATCTAGAGTTAATTGGGAGTTTTTCTGGAGTCAGGAGCAGCCCTGTAAATGACGGAGCCTTTCAGTTTGTTAATTCAAGCAGGGAAGGTACTAGAGCACTCCTCCGTGATTTTCTGTCACTAAGTCATTCCAGTATCTCAGCTGCTCAGATGGTTCTACTTCATGGCACATCACGATTTTCTTAAAGCGAGAAACGGAGAACCTAATCCTCTCTGGAAAAAACGTCTGCTCTGAATGAAGCTCCTCCAGCCGAATTTTTAATTTGGCAAGGCACAGTCCTATGAATACATCCTCCAGCTTAATGAACGAAACGGTCTCTGAAACATTATAGATCTGACTAGCAACGTCGGTGGATAAAACGTAGCCAGTCCCAGAACAAAACGGCGGGTAGGTCTTTCCCGGGTACTCTTCTCTACTCACATACCACTTGCTCCCTCTTGTCCTTATGGGGTACTCATGCAGTTTTAAAAAGCCTGTGAAGAACCGAGTGGTCCTCTTTTTCCTTAGCAGAAGCTCAGTGAGGTAAAAAACATTGACAAATACATCTGTGTCGGTTTTCATCACAAAGCTGGACTGGTAACAAAACCTGTGAATCCATTCGATGCCCACCATGGTCTTCAAAGTCAAATTGTAATACGTGTCTGTAAAATTCTTTTGAATAATGTCTTTGTACATTTGGCTTTCAGCAGCGATATCAGCCTGCTGGCTGAGATTCACAGTGCTTCCCAGGAGGAAATATGTCACCAGGCGCTTGCCGGCGACTATTCTCTCCTTCCCCCAGGTTTGTCGGATGGCCATCCTGGCATCGATGTGGTGGTACGAGGATGTCACGAGCAGGACAAGGAAAGGAGGGTTCTTGTGGCAGTCTATATCCGGGAGCTGCGAGAAGTTTCCTCCAATTCTCCTAAAAGTCTCTACGGGGAATATGTAATCTTGGCTGTTTCCACAGGATATACAGAATTCGGTCAATTTGTTGTAAAAAAACCAGAAGCTAGCACAGCTGAGCCCTACAAGGCAAACAAACAGCCTGAATTTTCTGAAATATGTCTGAAAGAAACAAGAAAGAACAGCACATTAAAAAAAAAACCAACCTAGTTCCTTTCAGTGCTGTATACCAAATTCCCTGCATAGGGATTTAAAGCCAGGGCATCTCCAATTGAAAGCTACCTATTTCAGGGCACTTGCCCACACTCACTTCTCTTAGTATCATTCCCACAAGAATCAGATTCACGTTCCTGCTTGCTTCAATCTGCCCCTCCCCCCCCCCCCCCCCCCCCCCCCGCCAAGCCAGCATAGCCTCAGAAATCCACACAAGCGTGTCCACTGATACCAGGTTACCCTGGCTGATGCTTCAGACCTCCTCCCCATTTTCAGCATCTTTACAGACCATGACCTAGACCCACCAGCGCTCTCACAAGCCAGAGAGAGGAGAAGCAGCAGATACTTGTCAATGCCAGATGAGAGAGAATAACAGCGATAGAGATTTTTTTTTAAATACCATGTTTCTCCATTTATTTGAAAAGTGCCTGTGTCCCAGAGCCAGCCAGAACTGTCCAAATGGCAGACCCAGCCAGGTTCTTCCCATCTTCATCATCTTTGTGTCCTGTGGGGCTCTTGCAGTGACCCAGAAACTGCTCCCGATCTTTTTGCTGGAGGAGCCATGAGTCATGTATTTGACTTTGGGTCAACTGATCAGGAAAAAAAAAAAAAAACAACAACAGTGGGTCAGATTATTTGGATGTTTCACCTTTTGCAGAGTTTAGGGGACTCACTAGGGCATGCTGAGGTGAGAAGGGGGCTGTCCATACCCCATCACCGCCACCCTTTCTAGGTGAAAGAGATCCAAACAATAACAACAATGTTCCTTCATTCATCCTGGTGACAGATTTATGCGCTGCCTATCTGGTTACAAATCTAGTATAAATTTTGAGAGAAAGAAAAATTATCAGAGCAAACCCAAAAAGGTCACAGTGCTAAAAAATTACACATCTCCATAACCTGGTGAGAAGAGCATAATGCTTCAGTTACTCATTCCATTAACCAACAGGCCCACCAGCTGCTATTTCAGAGCACTAGGATGGGGGAATTTTTATGGGGGGAAGGTCATTCCCCTTCTCTTCCTCCCTTCTTAACAAAGAATTGGATCTGGCTTCCCATCTAAAAACACAGCAAACCAAGTTTACAATCCCAGAGCTGTAGATTTCATGGAAATTTGATCTCTGCCTTCCGACCAGGAATGTTCTGCCAAGGCTCCCCAAAACCACGTTAGCAGCCTCCTTTTGCTCAAATTCCCCTTTCCAAGCAATGAAAAAGTTTTGCGTTGCAGGCTTAGGTTCATTCTAAAGTCCAGCCAGGTGTTTCTGGGACCAAATCCAGCTCATTTTACCCATAAGAATAGTCCCATTAACTTCAGTCAGTGTTCTCAAAAGCATGAAACAAGCAGAACTGGAGTCCTGGTTTACTGAAATTCCTCTCTCAGTGAAATGCATTTTTTGCAATGATTCACCAATGAACTTTGAAAATATTTCAAAAATCCACATTTCCTCTGCCAGTTATGTTTAAATTAACTTTATCTTTAATAGATTATTCCTCAGATCTGTTTTCTCTTGTATGTATAGCTCACAGTAGTCTTGCGATTAACTTAAAAATTGCTTTAATTAAATACATATGTAAAATTGTGTGAGAATATACATATGCATATATATATATATACACACACAAGATTGTATGAAAATCTGTTCTGCATCTGTTCTCATGTTCCTCAGAGGCCTAGGAGGAAGCACATGAATATCCTGAAAATAGTGTTTTCAGGAAAGGGAGAGGTTCTGAGGTTGACAACAGAGCTGAGGAAGAGGTTCGCTCCTGTCGCCGGCTCTCACGAGACTGTTCAAGGGTCTGACATTTCTCTGTCACGGGAATCCCAGAACATGTACAAACAAAACTCCTTCAAATGCTGAACTAAGAAAGCAATTGAGAGCAATTGTCTATCAAAACCCATTAAAACATTTTCAGAAATACTCAGGAGCAAGGAACTATAATATAACATACTCATTTTAACAGATTTCAGTAGAATTGGACTAATGTGACTTGACCATATTTACTACTGACTTGTTTCCAGGTTTGGGCACAGGTAACAGATCAAAAAAAAAATTTAAAAGGTCCCTGTTCTCAATGGCTGGGAGAGCATCCTCCCAACCGATGTTCTGGCATGCATTTACCATACTGCCTGTCCAGAGCTAGACTGTCATCCTTGTTCAGTCCATGTTGAAGCAGCACACCTTATACAGATGTATCAACACACACATACACACACATGCCCAGGCAATGCAAACGTTTGTAAATTTGTGTAAATAGTAAAACATATTTACATGTGTCATTTCATGGCAGGTCCCTGCCTACCACTAGCGGGTAGGCAGTGGCCTTGATAAGGAATGCAGACTTCTCAGAAAGAAGTCTCATTTGGTTCTGACTGGTGAAAGCTGGAAAATACTAGCTTTTGTCACCGGTGTAGTCACCAGAAGCAAATTCAGGTTTATCTGGAACTGGTAGGAACAGTGTTCTCTTCTCAAATGAAACATTCGCAATTACCCATGGAGGGGATTGAGGGGAGGGCTTGCAAGGACCCAGATTGCACCAATAGCATCTTGGGCATTCCCAGTTTGGTGACTCAGCTCACTCTGCCTCCACAGCCGCATGCAGGAGGGAGACATCCAGATAAGATGCACCCCGCTCCGGGGACTTGCCCCAGCTGCAGCTGCTCTCTGCAACCCCCAGCCCTGCAGAGCCACGCAAGCCCTGGACAAGGTGCAGGGGAGGAGTCTCAGCCTCCCTGTCCGTACGGGCCTGTGCCTCATCTTCTGTCACGATCCATTTCTTCCCTGTTTCACTCTCGCAAAAGTCTTTCCCCAGTATAGCACCAGTTCCCTAAACTCCCCTCTCCAGGTAAACTCAGCAAACACATGGGAGCGCACACAGGTGTCTCATCTGATGGCCCCGTCTTTTTTTTCTCCTTCAGAGCTCCAGGAGGGAAGAGTTGCCCCAGATGCCCCTGAGGCCAGTGGGAGCCCGTGGTGCAACGGAGCTGGGAGGCGGTTGGAAAAGCTGCATTTGCACGGGTACAACCTTGGTGTCCCAAGCGCCCCAGCTTGGCAATATGTTACAGGGTTGGCATTTACTGAAAGAACACCAAGGGAAAGGGTGACAGAGAGACAACCAGCTTCCTCTCGCTGAGGCCATTTTTCTCTCAAAACCATCTAATTCCTTCTCGTTTTTAAGGGAATAGGGAAAATTTTGGAAGTCAAAACCCACTTTAAATTAACACAAGCAGATCAGTTCCCTGGACTGCTTCAGCTGGCATTATCAGGGCGTTAAATCACCCTGGTATTGGCTCCATCCCCCTGGGATGCTCAGCCCCCATCCCATCCCTCACCCCACCTGTGCACAGCAGGTTTAGCTTCCTGAGCGAAGCAAATGCTCTGTCTCCCCCACTGCCTGTGAGAACTGCTGTATATGAAGAACACATGGAAAACAGTGGCTTCTATTACATTCAAGACCAGGTTGGATGGGGCTCTGAGCTACCTGATCTAGTCAGCTGTGTCCCTGCTCACTGCAGGGGGGTTGGACTAGATGGCCTCTAGGGGTCCCTTCCACCCCAAAACATTCTATGATTCTATTATATTTCAACAGGTCGACATGGCTGCAACTGCACTTAGCAAAACCATCACCATCCAACCTAAAGTATCTTGCTCTACAGCAGCGATATGAACATAGGTCAGGTGTGACAAGGCCTGTGGTTTCTAAATTATCTGTTGCTATATTTCCCCTCCTTTGCCTGCATCTGACAAACAATACAGGCTGTGACTCAAGATTTCCAGCCTGCATACACGTATCTCCATGGAACAGTCCTGGAGATGTTAATACGAAGTGAACATTAAGTCTACAGCAGGTGGTCCAGAAAGCAAGACTTAGTAGCAGCCAGTCTCTTTTCTAGAGGTCGTTTTGAAGAGCATCCAGCATTTCAGCACCAAAACACATCTTTCCGGTTTTATAGAAAATCCTTTTGCATGAAGTTATACTTGAGCTTTCTCTCTGGTCTGAGTCAGATATTGCATATTGCAGTTTGTAATTATCTCAAAGCTCTTCCCATCTGCTATTGTTCCAACTGCAAAATATTTTGTGTAGGGCATCACCAAAAAATTACCTGCTTTGTGTCCTAGAGAGCGGTTTGTTCAAACTGACTGACGGGGTGTTTCATGGCTCTGTGCAGATCCAGATGAGGTTTGCGTTAGAGCCTGGGACCCAAGCGACGTGGGCTACAGGAGCCTGCGGCCCCCTGCTCTTCTCGCACATGCCTGAAATGAACACATGAAGAAGAGGAGAAGGTAGCTGAGGTCTGTGATCCAAATCAGCTGAACTGCAGCCCTCTACTTTGCAAGTACCTATTTCCACCACTGGCATGAACCACCTCCTGCGTTCTGCTGTGGTAAGCGGATGGGGTACAGGGCCTCTTCTGTTCACACCACCGACCCTTCTGTGACTCCTTCACATTGCACAGTGACAGGGGCCGCGGTAACTCCTGCGACGAAGCCTAGTTAGTCCATCAAAATTAATCTGACACCTCCTTTAGGTCTGTTAATGAGTATAATTATCTAAGCAGCACCAAGAGATCAAGGCTGTATGCCATATAGATCAGGAAAAGCAATCTGGCCCAAGGAAGAGAGAGGTAAGTAGGTCTGGAGTTCCCCTGAGAAACAGATTCAAAATATCAATTTAAAGAAGTAGCTTTCCTAATTTTTCTGGGGCAAAGCTACAGTCATGCCTTGGAGTTCAGTGGACGATCAGCGCTGGCTTTGCATTGAGGTCGCACACATCAGCCAGGGGAACAACCCAAAGCGCAAACAACCAAAGTGCTTTTGACCATCTGCAAGAGCTGCCGCTTTGTAAACAGAGACACGAACAAATGCGGCAAGGCAGACCCAAAAGCAGAGGCACGATTTAAGTGCGCAAACAGGAGTTACTACCTCAAATACCCCACAGCTGAGGTCAGCAGCAATATTCCCATTTTCCTTCCCTAATAATGAAGAGTAACATGCCCTGGCATAAGTACTAATAATACCTGCTAACACTTGATTTTCCCCAGAATAAAGCCCCTAAATTGTTTTCTCAGAAGCTCAGCAGGACACGAAGAGGGATTAAACATGCATAGATAATAAGAAAATATCAGACCCAGCAGGAAACATTTTTTTTTTTCCTAAATGCAATCACTTCAGAGGAGCAGAGGCCAGCTTGGGTCTCTCAAAGATGACGTGTCTGGCAAGGCAGTGGGTTCAGCAGTGGCCATGCCGCTGTTTTTACGAGGAGACATGTGGGTAGCTGGGTTTCCCCCTTAGCCCAGGCTCAGAAGTCAGGGATGGATGACTGGGTGCCTCTGGCCCAGCGGCTTTCGGCTGTCCCCCCACTCCTACAGCAGGACATCGCCCAGCACCCACCAGACCTTGTCAGGAACAGCAGCACCTGCTCAAGTACCACGCAGGGCTACCGAAAGCAGTGGTGGTGAACCTCTACTCGAAATAAGGGGCCCGGCGGGGACAGACTACCCTGCCTCATCCCCTGGGAGCACTGGCTCGCTCCTCCTGCCCCGCGTGCTCGGTGGCATCGTCCTACAGAGCCTCCTGAGCGGGTGGTGCCGCTTCCAACCGAAAGAACCGCGCGCAAACAGCCACCGAGGAGATGAGGCTAAATGCAGCTAAATGAGGTTTCCTGGCCCTTCCAAATGCCATTTTTCAGAGGGAGGTTTTTATAGCAATGTGTATTAACAATGTCCTCGCCCAAACCAAATGTCAAGACTGGCAAGCAGGAAGGATGGAAACCTGAAAAGGGTACAGGACAAGGGAAAAACTTTCTCTGCCACCCTTACTGTCAGACCATGGAAAATCTTTTTCCCTATGCTACTCCTTGCCAGCCTCTGCTCACAGGATTGTCCCCCCTTGTCAGTCCGGCAGCAAGTCAAAGCAAGACATGATTCCTCTGCATCACGCAAGCCAGTTTCTGTCATTTAAGCACTGAGTTGCTAGGCACTTTATTTACAGCCAAATTTTCTCCCCCCCCTTTTTTTTTCTGTCTTTTTTTTTTCCTTTTTTTGTGTGGGAGGGGGCATTTTTTTGTACCTTTTGGGGGTTTTTGTCATTGCTTTTGCAATGCTGCTGGGGTGGTTACCTTTCCCAGCTCCTCCCCAGGCACCTCTGCACTACCCCTGGCCTGCCATGATGGAGTGCGCATGGGGAGAGGGGCTCTGAGGGGTGGATGCTTTTGATGCTTAAAATCAGCCTCCGGCTCTCCAGCAAGGCCATGATGTTTTACGGCCAGGGAGCTGACCCTGGGGAGCGGGTGAGCCATTCGCCCATGGTCAGAGACCCACGGCAGGAGTCCCCATCTCCAAACCCTAAGTGATGTGTTAGACAACAGATACAAAAGGAGCATTATTGTTACTGATTTGCAAATCCTACTACGTTGCCTGGCGTACGCTCTGTCATTTATGCTACTAATACCCATTTAGCTGATTGACCCTGTAGCTTTAGCAGCAGATTGAATCTTCTTTGTAGAAGGTGGGGCTGGTTTTATTTACCACTTTGGATTCTAAGAAGAAAAGAAGAAAAAATTTTTTTAAAAAAAAGTTGAAGAGTAGAAACAAGTCGGGTTTTGAATGTAATAGTTCTAGGGGAAAAAAAATATATGTCAGTGATATGTTAAATTCTAGGTTAATATTAATGCCAATGAAGTGTCATGCATATGTAGATAATACAGATGTATACAGATATATGCATAAAACTCTTACTGTTTTTATCAGCATGACCAACACAGCCTAAACACTGGTATAGTTATAAGCAAAGAAACTTTTTCCCAGCAATCAAAGAAAAACGACAACAACAACAAAAAAGATACTTTAAAATATAAAATTAGTTAAAATCCAGTCAGAGTTCCTGAAAGATTCACCTCCTTGCCCCAGATCTCCTCCCATTGCACGATGAGACAGATGGCTTCAGAAGAGCCACCTGACCCCGCTGTAACTCCTTAACCTTATCTCTTCAGAGAAAAAAATTCCACCATTTCCTCCACTAAATTGTGTCTTCTGTACTGCAAAAGGTAACATGCTGGTGGTTAACTACAGCGCCAGCATATGCCTGTAAACATAACCTTAACACGGCAGCTCTCCCAGAGGCAACGCACAGGCATAGGAGGAGTTCTGCATGCAACATCCACCCATTAAAAAAGGTGCGTCTTTATTATTACAAGGGAAAGAACAAACATTCGTGGGTCTCATCCACTCGAAAACACAGCCTTTCCAGTTCAAATACAGAAGCGTCACCTGGGGTATGGAGATTTCCATTACTAAAATGGCTGCAATGGCCCAGACTGGAGGTCCACGAGGCCTCTGGGTTTTGCCTCTGAGACTACCCAAGTGGCCGATGCCTAAAAGAGAATAAAGATCATGGCAAGCATATTCTCGCAGAGGGAAGGCATTTGCAGCACAGGGATCTTCTGAATCAGAGGCTGCATCTTTCTCTTTATTAAAAAAAATCATCGGGAGCCATTAACTCTTGATGCACCTTCATCTTATCCACCCAACCATGAGCACTCGCTCATGACATTCGTTCGGAAAAGCCAAACAGCATCCTCAGACCAAAATGCAGTTTTGCTCCCCAAACCACCAAAAAGTGTGGCAGGATGCGGAGCTGCTCCTGGAATGTCACAGGAAAGAAGTGCTGCATCTGAGGAGTCAAAAAGAAGTGTATTTCCAGGGACTTTAGCCAAGTCAAGAAAGCTTACTTCTATTTTAAAATAGCATTTTGCTTTTCCAGGCTGCCTGCAAAATTCTCTTGATTAATCCTGGCCCTAAAAAGCCCATCAAAATGTCTTCTTCGATATTTAGTAAGGTCCCATCCCTTTCCCAGGAGGGAAAAAGATGTTGCCGTGGAGGTTGCAATATGGACTGTTAGGCACCCTGTTCCAAAGTTCAGACTGTCAATGCAGAGACACTGTATGGGACAGCCATTACAGTCCAGCCTCCGGTGCAGGTACTTTTTGTCTTTTTTAGGAACATATTCAGACATTTTTGACTTAATCCACTTCCACAGGTGATCCAAACACAGCTGGCAGGCAACCAGCAAAGAGGCATCGTCTCTGGCAGGCAGAGAAAACAGCAGTGCCTCTGGTGCGCTCCCTCCTTGTTCTCCCAGAAAAACCTTTTGTCGTCTTGGTAGTCATTTTCCCCAAACATTCAGCCTAAAGGCCTTCTCTTTCTGCCTCTTTC
Source organism: Gorsachius magnificus (assembly GCA_034008185.1). Taxonomy (NCBI): domain Eukaryota; kingdom Metazoa; phylum Chordata; class Aves; order Pelecaniformes; family Ardeidae; genus Gorsachius; species Gorsachius magnificus. The sequence goes on from CM067081.1 coordinate 99,792,218, forward strand.
CCCCTCTGCGTACCAAACACCCCTTTCTGGGTTTCTCTTCAATGCCAATAGACTCGCTTCTTCTAAAGCTCCCTCTATTCCTCCCATACCCCATCCTCCATTTATCACTGATGCTAATGAGCATATTTAACTTTTTAAAGAATTGCTTCATGAATCAGCAGTCTTACCACAATTACTATTTTACTTGCTATATTCCAAACTGCAGACCCCACCAAAGATAAGCAGTTGTCCACGATGGGATAAATCAGAGCAGCCTTAACCAGTATAAGCCTGTGTGGTTCATGGTGCTGGACAGGAGCAAAATCCAACTCACAGCCACCCTCTTGCCTTCATCAACAAATAAAGCAATGAGAAAAATTCTTCTTTCAGCTCTTGCTGCCAATGCTATGACTCCAAAAGCCTGCTTCTCCGAGCCATAGGAGCACTGTGCATCAAGAATTGTATGCACGGTGTTTGCGTTCCCCAAAACAAATTCTTTATTGTACCCTCATTTACAAGTAGTGCTACGAGTTGGATTTTTCATCTGAACTAAAAAGAAAAATGAACCTGAAATGGTATTTCAGACAGGATGAGGATCTTGCCTCTCCCTTGGAAGCAATCTCAAGATACGTGAAGGAAGAGGGAAAAGAGCACTGTGGAGAAGAGATAGCTGAGGAGTTTGTACAAAAAATGACAAAAAATTGCTAATAAAGACATTCCGATGCCACTCTTAAATCTTTCAGAAAGAGAGTGCTGCTCAGCCCTGCCACAACATCCCTGTAGGATGAGGACTTGTCAGGATGCTACCTTTCGGAGGGTTTGGGTTGGCTTTTTTTCTTTTTTTCCTCTACTTTAAGCTGGGGCAGCACTTGATTGGTGTAGGCGAGCCCGGTGCTGGTGCTGTTCTGTGCCCTTTCGTTTCATGCTGCCTCTCAGCACAGTCGTTTTTTAGTGTTTGGAGCTTTACCCTTCCCCTCTCAATACCACAGTCGAACTGAGTCTTTGCATTTATATGTCTGTTAAAGAGGCAGCCCGGTTCTTTTGGAGGATAACCTTCCTGGGCATCCTCTAGTTTCCACCCAGGGCAGGGACAGCCCCGGGATGGCCACCTGGACTCCCCTCGCCACCCCAGCCCTGTGCCAAATGCTACCTGGGAGGGACAGCGTCCAGCTCCCCTTTGGATGAGGCAGAAAGCAGAGGAATGGAAATCCCACCGCCGGGCCCTCGCGCTGGCAAATCCTTCTGTAAAATAACTGCTTGGCGTTAAAAGTGCTGATTCCACGCAGCAGTGTTTCCAGGATCAGGCCCGATGGCTGCCGTTCTCATGACTTACCTGTACCTCCTTGGGTCTTCTCCTTTTTAAGCATTTTATCCAAGGTCTCGGCGAACACGCAGGACGGCGAGGAGGACCTTGCCCCCGTGTTTGTCCCGACCGATCCCGGTCTCTACCCTGGGGACTTGCCCGCCTGCCAAAATGTTGCCCGGCGTTAAGACGCAGGCTGTAAATCCTCTGGCGAGCGGGGTCACCCGCGGCCGCCTTCCCACCGCCGGGCCCCCCCGCGCCCCCCGCCCGCCAGCGCGGGGCTCCTCGCCCCCCGTCTCGCCGGGGGAGCGGCGCTGCCAGCGGGGCCGGCAGCCCCCGGCCGTACCCGCGCCGCTCGCCTGGGGCCAGTGCTCTGTCCCCGAGCAGGGAGCGGGTCCCGACTTTGATCCCGGCCCTTCCGAGCGGGGTCGCACCTGCCGCTCCCTCCTACCTTCCCCTCCTCACCCGGCCGCGGCGGCAGGGCGGTTTTGGAGCCGGCGGAGGCGGGGCGGGGGGGCCCAGCCTCCCCCGGCCCCCCCCGCCGCCCGGCCATCCCGAGCCGGGGGGTGCACGATGGGCCGTGCCTCCCGAGGGAGAAGCCAGGGGAGGCGGCGATGCGGCAGCGGCAACCGGAGCTCCCTGCCTGCCTCTCCCCGCTCCCTGCCTCCCGCTCCCTCCCTCCCTCCCTCCCTCCCTCCCGCAGGTAGCACAGACCAACTTGTGCCGCCGCGGCTCCCGCGGCAAGGGGAGGGAAAGTTGGAACTGCCTGCAAATGGTTTTATTTTGGATCTTTGGGATGGGGAGGGGCGGGGGGGAGGCGGCGGCGAGCGGTGCTCGGGGAGCTGGAAGCGGCGCCCGAGCGGAGCCCGCCCGCCCCAGCGCCGGCAGAGCGGGGCTCCGCGCCCCCGGTTGCGAGCCGCGGCTGCCTCCGCCCGCCCAGCGGGAGAGAAATCTCCCCCTGCCGAAAGGGCAGCGTCCAGGCACCCTCGGAGCCAGGGGGCTTCCCCCCGGCGAGGAAGGACAACCCGGGGAAAGGGGCAGAGGGGAGCGGGCACCCCCCTGCCCGCGCCCCCGGGGCAGCAGCAGGGCCGGCGGGGCGGCCAGCGCCCGGCACCCAGTCCTCGGCCTCCGCTCCCCCCGTCGCCCCCCTCCTCGGGTCCGCAGGCTCGCCTGACCCCCGATGCTTCGCTCTTCAGGGCAATGCTCAGCCCTGGGCGTGCTCAGGCCTTTGCTTGAGGGCTGGTCCAAGCCCGGGCAAGGCGCTTGATCCCTTTCCAGGGCCTTTTCCAATACTTTGGGGTGCAAGTGGAGAAGTGCAGCATTTTTATCTTAGTATGTGTGTATGCATGTGTGCAAACTTACACACACACACCCCCACACACACACCCCCCATGATAACAGGCAATGACAGAAAGTTTCGCATGACAACAATTCATTGAAGCAAATGGCTGCAGGGAGATGTGTTCCCCTCCTAAGGGCTTGCAAGTCCGAGCAGAAAAGAATACTTCCAAATACACATTATGGATAAAGCAGCCTGTTTAGTAGCGACACCCACTAACAGTTCGGGGAGTTTGAATCTCTAGCAAGAAACATTCGCCTTGGTTTGTCGTTGTCATATTTGGAAGGGGTTGTTGTAGCGCAGCATAAAAAAACAAGAGACGAATCAATCACTATGAGTTGCTGGCAGCTTCCGCTCTCCTCCCCCTCTGCTCCAAGGCTAGGGGCGGATAGATGTAGTGACGGAGACATACAAAATGCTGTTTGCTTCTTCTACTCTGTGGGAGAAATACAAGTAAGAGGAGAGGTTCAGATCCGCTTCCAGATTTGCTGCAGAGAGGACTGCTCCAGAAAGCATGGGATTTGGTGGGGGTTGCCTTTGGGGTTTTTTTTAAGGCATAAAGCCAAACCCAGGTAGCCTGAGTTGCCTCTAAGGGGGAAGCATTAGCTGAGGCACCTAAGAATGCCTGTGCCTCCCTCTGCATGCATGACTATCTCTTTCGTGCTCCAAGTTCCTAAAAAAAAACCCTTTCCTTTCATTTTGGGAAAGCTGCTAACGCTTTCTTTGTCACAGTCTGCCCTGTAGACTCTGAGAGATACCGGACACACAAAAGCTTCTGCAAGCAAATTTCACGCCCTCTGCCTGGACACAGGGCATTTTCCCACAGAAAATGGGAAACTAGCAGAGGGCTGGGGTTCGCACCTCCGCTTGCATGGCTCCTGCACATCGCGTGGCTCACCGGCTGCCCCCGGAGCAGTCCCAGCCAAGGAGCATACTGAAATTGAAATGCATTGCTGTTTCATATCAAACCTGTTTCCACCTCCTTCGGCTACACCAGCTAAAGATTACGGCTCCCACCTTGCGATATGAGTTTTAGTGGTTTGCTTCTCCACAGCTCTTAAGCCTGCCCCGCCATCCTTAAAGCCAGGGAGACCTGAGGGCATTCGGTCTCCGGCAGGACTGCATGCTGAAAGCACACATTGCGCTCGGAGATTACACAGGCTGGTGTCTGGGAGGGGCAGGAGAGGAAGAAAATAAAGCTCTGAAATATCTAGCCTTTGCACTGGAAAAAAAACCCCAACAAGCAAAATCGACTCCTCTGTACCTTTGATTCAGGATTTCGCTCGCTGTGTAAGTCCACCCCTACACCAGCAAAGCAGTTAAGCAGCATAAGGTAAACGTATGCCTATATTTCATTAGCAGTGAATTTAAGCCAACGTACATCTACGTGAAGCCAGGCCTCAAAGAGTGAGTCAGGGCCTAAATCAGCTTTCTAACTAAACTAAAATAATCTAAGCCTCTCTAAATGCACATAGCTTTAACCTGTCACATCAAATGAAAATTATGTACTTAAACTATAATCTTCCTGTTCCCTTAGTCATCAAAAGAGGCTAGATCAAATTAAAAAAAGAGAGCGTGGATGCTGCTCAGCTGGTGGGGCTTACGGAGCAGGACACTCGGCTTGAACCAAGGGGTATTTCTGCCTTCCAAACCCGAGTCACCCCCATACTCAGCTCCCCCAGCACCCCCGTCCACGTCGCTCCTTTCCCCGTCAAGCAGAAAACTGGCAGCTTGAAACACCGATTGCGTTGGTGGCTCTATACCATCGTCTCCCCTGACAAGTAACATGGGTTGGATGTGGCCTCACTAAGTGACAGCTAATATTTCCACATACGAGCTTGTTCAAGCATAAGGCAGGCAGAGATAAGGTCAGGCTGCAAACACCCATCAGAAGATGCCACTGTTTGGTGTGGGTTTAGGTTTGGCTGCGTTTTGTTTTGCAGCACTATGAAAAATGTGGTTAGGAGCTCTGTCCTTGGGTTTTCTGAATGCGTGCGCTGGTATGAGAGCTGCGGGGAAAAGCAGGGAAGCACTTGCAGCTGAAGAGGGTAAGTGATTTACAGGCCATGTACTTGGCGTAGACACGGGATGTTTTAACAGCTTTATTACCTGACTGTATTGGAAGTCTCAAGGCTATTCACTTCAATGCAAAATTAAATCAAATTTTCATATAGAAGTTTTCAAGATTTTTCCACAGTGAATCTACACAGATTTATTTCAGTCAGGAGGGGGACTTTTTGTTAAAATAATAGCATCATCCCTTCAACGGGCACAGTTTGTGCTATAAAGGCATGAATAACAGCGCCCATTAATCTAATATAAGGAAAATCGTTACCAATAAAAGCTACTTGTGTAGTAGCAAAATGGTTTCTACCCTCATATTTACAGTATTGTAATTCTACTGATGCAAAACCATATCTTTGGCAGAGAGTGCAAGCTCTACTGGTAAACTAGGCACGCCAGGTACCTCACGATGCGTGAAGCTTTATCTATATAACAGCACCCCTGCTAGGGGGAAGGTGGGAACAGTGCTCAGTTATATCAAAATACATAATGTTTTACTATAACTTGTGCAAACAAGGTTCAAATACCTCTCAGCATCAGCAGCTAACAAAATAAGTGGGTAGCCAGTGTGGTGGCTTAAGAGTGGATGTCACGAGGACGGAGTCAGACTCTTCTCAGAGGTGTCCAGCGACAGGACAAGGCGCAATGGGTACAAACTGAAGCATAAGAGGTTTCAGTTGAACATGAGGAAAAACTTTTTTGAGGGTGACAAAGCACTGGAACAGGCTGCCCAGGGGGGTTGTGGAGTCTCCTTCTCTGGAGATATTCATAAACACACCTGGATGATGTCCTGTGCAACCTGCTCTGGGTGAACCTGCTTTAGCAGGGGGGTTGGACTGGATGATCTCCCGAGGTCCCTTCCAACCCTTGCCATTTTGTGGCTCTGTGATTCTGTGATTGTGTACTCTTCCCCACAGCTGACTCCTGTACCCCTCAGTGCTCCTGGGGCCACGTCTCGCTCTACTTTAATCCCTTGGAGCAGAGAAGGGTTTCTCCTGCTGACCTACACCCACCTTGTGTCCTGTGTTTCATCCTCACCTTACCCTACCCTACCGCACCCTACCCCACCCATTTCTCTGTTGTGCTTAAATGGGTCTAGCAGGTGGGGGTTTAAGCTACGTCTAGCTATTAACATTTTTTAAATCTAGATGTGCTTGTCTAACCACTGCCTAAAGAGCGAAGGAAGCTGAATTTGCCTGTCTTCATGCCCCATTTCCACTCCCTTCTGCAGTGCGCCGATGGGTACAGCTGCCCCCGGGTGCAGCCGTGTGTGGTGGCACCATGCAGAGGGTTGGGGCAAGGACAGGGATGGGGTCAGGGAGAGAGAAGACTGTGTGGTCCCTTGGCAGGGTTGGGTTCGGCACTACAGCAGCCACGGCGCTACCAGCCTACTGCACACCACTGAAAACAAGAAACATTAAGTGCATTTTAAAGGAAGTTTATGGAAGGCAAGGCTCCCATTCGGAAAACGCGCACACACTGCTAATATGCGTTACACTCATTCAGTCGCTTCGTATTCTTCTTCACAGCAGATTGCACCTGGTTGGTGAGCCTCAGCTGTAGCACACTGCATCCCAACAAGAAGCCACTTGTGAAAATGCTGGAGACCAACCAGCCATGCAAAAAACTCCTTGACAGATAGTTTCCTGTAAGAATTTCACGTGGAGGGAAAAATCTTGAGCTGCCCATAGCCGTTCACACCCTAACTTTGCACGCATGAATAAAGCTAATCAATAAAAGGACATAAAAAAGTCAGTTAATGGAACAGCTTAAATACACCTGTCGGGCTTTAAAAGCTTCTTTAATTCATATTCACAAAGGAAATTATGTTCTTAACGTTAGTGTTGTTTCTGCATGCCTAATGCCAGCTTCTTCTCTTTATTTGTAAGAAAGCACACTAATAATATGTGAATAAAATCTTATTCAGAGGTACAAAGTATTCTGATTTTCTTTAACGTATATTGCTGAAGATTTTTTGCTAGCTAAGACAAACTCTTACAGTCTGCTTATTTCTCTATGGGACTATCAATAGGCCCCGCAAACTGCGAAGAACTTCTGTGAGTCCAGGAGTGCCTCCATCTCCTGCTGAAGCTGTGAATTTATGCCTTAGCCAAGGCACTAACTCAGCACAAGACCTGAGACGTATGGACTGCAACTTTTGATTTCATCCTGTATAAAACCTCCAATCCATCCCCAGCTTGTTGTCATTCTGGTCTTTATTATTTCCAGTGCTAATTACTAGCAGAGCCTGGAGCAATCCATCTGCTGAGAAGAGCTGACGCTGCACCTTACGGCGCGGCCTCCTAAGGATGGGAGCAGAAACGTGCTCATCGCAAGAGGCTCCTGGGTTGCTTCTCCCTCGGATCGTTGACACGGCGGGCTGGGTGGATGCTGGTTGCGCCTGGTGGAGGGCAGGGCCAGTGTGAACCCATGGCCCCATTCATGGCTGGCACCTGTGGGAAGCAATGCAGCCCTGCCCGGGTTGGGGGCACCCCTCCGCACCATGCGTTTTGTTGGGGGAACATGGACCCACAGCCAACAGCCTCGGCCGTTATCTGCCTCCTGGCCGGTACGTACCAGTGGGCACCACCCTACAGCTCCCGCCTGCACTCGGTGGGGTTTGGCTGAAGGACACACTATCTTTCAGAAAGGAATCCCAGCTTGGCTCAGGGCCTGTGAGCAACACAAAAATCTTTTGCTTCTACAGATAAGTTTCCAGAATAGCTAACCACCCAAACTGTAGGGGTGCTTTGCCTTATTTCTTGCTATGCTTTTGTTGGCTGGGGTTTGCATCCTGTCCCTCTGTCAGCTGACACAGACTGCCTTCGAGCTGCCTTTCAAGTTTCTTCTGAATAAGCTGCCCAAAAATTTCATAGGATCATAGAATAGCAGGTTGGAAGGCACCTGCAGGATCATCTGTTCCAACCTTTCTAGGCAAGAGCACAGTCTAAACAAGATGGCCCAGCACCCTGTCCAGCTGCATCTTGAAAGTATCCAGTGCGGCAGAGCCAACCACTCCCCTAGGGAGATTATTCCAACGATTGACTGTTCTCATAGTAAAAAATTTTCCTCTCATGTTCAATCATGTTCAATTTCCCCACAGTCATCTTAAATTGTGAGCAGGTGAAGACAAGGACCTCAGGTCTTCTGCATCGGTGCAGTGCACGAGGCTGCCTAATGCTGACCACGGTGCGGGGGCTTTGGGCACTGGAGGTTTCCTTGCCACTGCCATGAGGACTCCTTAGCCATAACCTCTACTAACATGGTGCTGCATTTTTCTCCCGGGATCTTTCCAACTTGCCCAGGTTTCTTCCTGAAGATGTTGAAGCCACCCCACCGCCTCAAGCACAAGGCGAACCCTGTCTCCACATGGCACTCAGCCCTCCCTTGCCCTCCGAGGATGGACCCAGCACTGCCGGCCATGGCGCTGAGGGTTTCAGCCACCAGTCATCCGCATCCCCGCCGGCTTCATGGCTGGCCAGAGCTCAAAGGTTTGGCCTACAAAGATGACCTACATAGAGCAGCCAGCTTAGAATCATAGAATCATAGAATGTTTTGGGTTGGAAGGGACCCCTAGAGGTCATCTAGTCCAACCCCCCTGCAGTGAGCAGGGACACCACTAACTAGATCAGGTTGCTCAGAGCCCCATCCAACCTGTCCTTGAATGTTCCCAGGGATGGGGCCTCCACCACCTCTCTGGGCAACCTGTTCCAGTGTTTTACCACCCTCATTGTAAAGAATTTCTTCCTTATATCCAGTCTAAACCTACCCTGGTTTAGTTTAAAACCATTACCCCTTGTCCTCTCACAGCTGGCCCTACTAAAAAGATTTTCCCCATCTTTCCTATAGGCCCCCTTTAGGTACTGAAAGGCCGTAATCAGGTCTCCCCACAGCCTTCTCTTCTCCAGGCTGAACAAGCCCAACTCCCTCAGCCTGTCCTCATAGGAGAGGTGCTCCAGCCCTCGGATCATTTTAGTAGCCCTCCTCTGGACCCGCTCCAACAGTTCCATGTCCTTCTTGTGCTGAGGGCTCCAGAGCTGGACGCAGTACTCCAGGTGAGGTCTCACCAGAGCAGAGTAGAGGGGCAGAATCACCTCCCTCGACCTGCTGGCCACGCTTCTCCTGATGCAGCCCAGGGTACGGTTGGCCTTCTGGGCCGCCAGCGCACATTGCCGGCTCATGTCCAGCTTTTCATCCACCAGCACGCCCAAGTCCCTCTCGGCAGGGCTGCTCTCGATCCTTTCTTCCCCCAGCCTGTATTGATACTGGGGGTTACCCCGACCCAGGTGCATGACCTTGCACTTGGCCTTGTTGAACCTCATGAGGTTCACACAGGCCCACCTCTCCAGCCTGTCCAGGTCAAGCTTGCTCCTCGGTCCTCCCCTTGCTAGGCTGAGCAATCTGAGCTGATTACAACCCCCATTTGCCAGACTGTTTTCCAAGGTCTGGGTGCAAGTTACTCTTCCCATCACTTCCACGTCCCTCCTCAAGCATGAGACCAGCATCCGACAGAGTACCCTGGATAAAAGTGTACCACTGGTGCTCCTGGGTACCACTGGACCTTCTCCCATCCCTCCCAGTACAGCATCTGGAGGGTGGGCTTCGAGCTGTTGAGGCTTTAACTAAGACATGTTTATTTAAATAATATTTATTATATAAATAGTGCAGATTATGAAATGCCAGCACCATAGGAAAGGTACGGCACAGCCTCTCCCTCACTGCCTGTGGCATTCCGGATCTCTCAGGGCAGGAGCCTTCAGCACATCTCCATGGGGAGGAGCCTGGAGGGGTAGGGGCTGGACACAACGGGGCTCACCATGTCTGCCCCAGGAACCAGTGACCCCCTGAGTCCCCAGAAATGTCCTCTCTTGCAGCAGGCGCCAAGCGCTGCCTTACGACAATGATGCTAATCAAATCACATGCTCCAGGGCTTCAGCCTGGGGGAACAAGGAAAGCAGGTGTTTTGGCCCCTGCCCACTGCACAATTAACTGGAAGTATGCAGAGGCTTTTCATTTGTTCGTCTTTCTTTGCCTTGTCCCCTATTTTGAAGAGAAAAAAAAAAAAAGGGAAAACACTCACAATTGGTTGCAGGACCTGGGCCGCAACGGCCGCAAAGCCATAAAGCATGTTCCCTGCTCGCGTGCCCTGATTTCCCTTTGGGAAGGGGTTTCTGCCCCCAAGCCGACAGCCTGACCTGGGGGCAGGGAACGGATGGGGCAGAGACAAAGGATTTGCTTTTGTCCTGCACCGGGCGTTATGGCTCGGCCACCTGACCTTCTGTGTGCCCACCACCTGCCTTCTGGCCCTGTCCTCCGCTGTGGCATCCTGAGCAGCTCCTTATTCCCCCCTTGCAGGAAAAGCTGAACAACAGCTTGCGGGGCACATCCACTCTGCAGGAAAATGCGGAGCCTCACAGAAAGGCACTTCTTCTCCCTGCACAGCACCATGTCATCTTCTATCTGTCAGTAGCAAGGCAGTCATGAAAAGCCCAGGAGATGGGCAGGAGTCCCCACGGAGCTGGGCAGGTCAGGGGGATGGATCCTGGCTGTTGGGACACTGGTTGTAGGCTCAGCGTGGGGCAGCCGGTGCCTATGACCCTGCGTTGGATGCAGAGCATCGGCAGCCTCCCTGCGGGGATGTGCTATGGATGAGGGAAGCTGGGGCAGAGCTCACGTCTCCTTGCCTCCTTAAGGAATGGTACCACCCAGACAAGGATGAGATCCCTGGGAAATAATGACTGAAAACCAGGTTTAATACAACTCCCACTCCTTCCCTCCCAGCCTTATCTGCCTGCAAAGGTTTTCTCAGCGCTGATTGATCTGAGCGCCGTTATCTGGTACATAGCTTGAGATGAAGGTTTTGATGGAGCTTGATTGCAGTGCCAGAAAACCGTTCACTCAGTTATAGCTCTGACAAATAGATCACTCTGAGCTGCTGAGTTTAATGTGTTTGGGTTTTTTTTGTTATCAGCATGTTCCTGTTCTGGGCCAGCAAGAGAGCAGAAGTCAAGGGGAAGGTAATCCAAATAGCATATTTTTGATCTGGTTCAAAACAAGGGCTGCCAACAGGAAAGTTTCAGGTCATTTGGGTTAAAATCAAGTACACCAAAGCTTCCAAATTTTGAAAACAAAGTACTGTATTCTCCTCTTTCTGTCTCTTCTCTGCATTTAAAAAAAACCACCAGTATTTCTCAGAGGGAAAATAGTTCCCGAAACACTTCCAGCATGTTTCTAGCAAGCTTGCAGGATGCTTTTCCCTAAAGCATCAGCAAAGGAGAGATCCGGAACCACCAACCTGAATTTGCTGGCGAGCGCTCAGCCCAGGTGCCACCTCCGCATGGGTCAATGAGGACCTGAGCAAAGGATGGCACCGTGCTGTCGTTGTTAGACAAGTTTAAAGTTCACTGATACCTCAGGTGCATTGTTAAACACCCATCCTCATGGGTAAAGCACACCTTAGCCCATGCCTTTGACTCAAGATGGGGCTGTAACTGCCATTACAGCGGACGGTCTGATTGCACCAGCCCTCGTGAGACCGTGCCTGCTGGCAGAATCGCACAAACCCAACAGAAATGAAAACCAAGCCCAGCTGAAGCCTTCAGAATTTTCACCTGTTTTTCAGCCGGCATTGAAGGCAACAGAGCTGCATCATTACAAGTGTATCATGGCCAATACAGGCTCTGGCGCTAGCCCATACCCATGACTTTATGTTAAAGAAGCATTTGGGGCACTACAACACCAGCAGGAATGGCTCCTACACCGTTTTTTCCTGGAGCAGAAGGCTCCGAATCCAGCTGAACACAACAAGCTGATCTGCTGATGAGCATGGCATTGATATATGATGGGACGCAAGGAAATCTGATGCAATATTACCTTCAAAGAGATTGAACATTCAAAGAAGCTCAACAGAAATGAAATAATTTTTTACATCATTGTGCTTTGAAATGTTTCCTCTTGGTTTCAAGATGAATTCCAACAAGTGAAACGTTTTTCACAAAAGAAAAAAAGGTCATTCAGTGGACATTTATTTCTTTAAAAACCTGGAACTGATCTATAATGCATTGCCATGTCAGCATCTCAAATAAAATGGTAACTATTTTACCTGGGGAGGGGGGGGTAGGGAAACCTTATTTATCAGTACAGTCTTTCATCCGCCTGCCTGCAGCCCTGCTCTACTACAGTGCTTTCTGTTACCTGAGAGTATTACTAGCAGTAATTTAGTAACTTGAGCAAAACCACTGGCTCCACAAATATTTATCAATGCTTTCTAAATACTTATACTCTAGAAAAAGTATGGGCCTTTTTCTGTGTTGGGTTTTTAGGTGGTGGTTTTTTTTTTCAGGTGAATGACAGTGGATATTGGTAGCCAGGTGTCCATCTTCCCCATGATTTCCCAGGTAAATTAGACTAAGTCACACTTTCTGCCTCCGATATGGACAGCTTCCAACTTTTCTTCTTTGTTGCTCGAGGGCTTGTCTGGCACGTGAGGAGGGGAATTCATGGATGAGAACCCAGCCTGCGGAGCAGGGGGTGCTGCTCCCTGCTCCCAGCCAGTGGGAGGCAGCTCCCTTGGGACCGCCGGGAGCTGCTGCACTGAAGCCCCCCACGTCAATGGATGTCGTCCGTCTGTCCTTCACCTGCTGCTGAAGGACTCCTTTCTCTGAAGGCACGCCTGGTTGGGGTGGGAACCTCCCTTATTTTTGTTCGCAGCACTCGCCTTTGATAAGGGGCACCCCGAGCATAGTTGAGTCTCTAAACAAAATAAGAAGCCAGTGGGACAGGGAGCAGACCCAGCTCAAACACCAAGCCGAAAAGCCACGCTCCTCGTCCTCTGCCCCCTCGCCAGCCGTGGCTTGGCTCTGCCTGATGGCAGCCACGGAGCCCGGGTCTCTCTGCAGCCAGAATTGTCCCACCCTGCGTGTTTGGCTTTAGCCCTATGCCACTCTGCCTTATGGAAGATGGACTTGGGACAGTACATGGTGTCCAGCTGAGTATACATTTATTTCTTATTGCTTGCTTGCCAGGTGACTTTTTATGAATGACCTTTTGTTAATCAAGAAAAGATATTAAAAAAAAAAACAAAACTGTCCTGGTTTCGGCTGGGATAGAGTTAATTTTCTTCACAGAAGCTAGCATAGTGCTGTGCTTTGGATTCAGTGCCAGAAGAATGTTGATAACACGCTGATGTTTTTAGTTGTTGCCAAGTAGTGCTCAGACTGCTCAAGGACTTTTTGAGCTCCTCCTGCTTGGCCAGGTGCATAACAAGCTGGGAGTACAGCACAGCTAGGACCCAAACTGTCCAAAGAGCTATTCCATACCATAGAACGTCATGCTCGGGGGGGTTAGTCGTTGGATCGGTCGGGTCGATCGGTCGGTCGCGGGCAGAGTGGTCGCAGCTCGGGCAGTGTGATTGCGGCTCGGGGAGTGATTGCTGCTTGGGACGGGCTGGGCATCGGTCAGTGGGTGGTGAGCACTTGCATTGTGCATCACTTGTTTTATATATTCTGTATATTTTCTTACCATTATTATTATTATTATTATTATAATTATTATTATTATCATTACTGTTATTCTTCTCTCTTATTAAACTGTCTCTATCTCAACCCACGGGTCTTACTTTTTTTTTCCTTTTCTCTGATTCTCTCCCCCATCCCACTGAGGGGGGGGGGGGGGAGTGAGCGAGTGGCTGCATGGTGCTTAGTTGGCAGCCGGGTTAAACCACGACAAAACCCCAGATATTTTCAACTTGCTCTGCTTATAAAGATTTTATCTAATCTCTAGTTTATATTCCCCCTCTCGACTCTCATTTTTCCAAGAGAACAAAACCGTGATCTGCCCCAGATCAGGGCGTGTTGTGGGCACCAAGACATGGGGATGTCTGCACCCCCACAAGTCCCTCTTCTGCACACATCAGGCCAGTAAAACTGGCTGCCAGCAAGTTCAAAGCTTATTGATCTTTAATAAAGCACAGCAAACATAGATGAGCAATAAGTGTACCTGTGCTTGTTTCCTCTTGCCCATCAAATCAACTCCCTGCTTTTTGGGATTCAGGAAATGGATTTGTAATTAAGAAAGGAAAAAAAAATCTTTCCATCTGGAAGCAGTCCTCGTGCTAACCACTGCAAAACACATGCTGTAGCATTTTACGGAGCAAATGAACGTTTTCCATTTGTTTCAGCCTGCAGCTCCACAAAGCACAGCTCTGCCCATCGAGGGTGTTCACCTGCACACAGCCGCTAGGGACACAGACCCCTTCTTGCCGCTATTATTTAAAAGTCTCAACATAATTAAGGATGTCAAACTCATGTTTTTCCCACTCTGGTCCCTGGGCTCAAAAATGTCACAAGACTGGGATTACCACCAGCCAGCATGGAAAAGCTGTGGTCGGGGCAGAGACACCCGGAGGTCTGCCACAGGGTCCCCGCAGCAGCCTCGCCACCCCCGCGCAGCCGTCGCAGGGAAATTAAAAGCGAATAAAATGCAACAAAACCGTACGGTGGTACACAGCATGTGGTGAATGCCTGAGAGAAATGTGTACATCCAGATCATCAGTATTGGGCTTTGAATGTAAAATCATCACATCTCCAAGCAATTGGAGGCAGCAGTATCTCTAGCTCAGTTAGCATAAAGTTTCCACTTAAAGCATTGGACTGGGATGCCTGCATTTTCATCCTCCTCCCAATTTCTAAGTATATAGTGTTGCACTTCTTGCACTCCTGAAGGTAATCATGAAGCCTTGCTACTCCTTACTATAGAAAAAGACACCTGAGGTAAAAAAAAAAGAAGCTGATGCACTTTCTTAGACATCTAAGAAGACTTTTAATGACCAAACATTTCAAAACTAGATAGCTCATCAGCTTTGAATAGGTACATACAGCACTTTTCTGCTATATTTTGAACATTAACCATGCCCTCTGCAATGTACTTGGTACACAGCACATAAATATGAAGCGACTTTTTTGGACCATCTGTCACTCTCCACCCCACTTTTCAAGTCAGCTGTTCCACCATCCACACCCACCCTATATGAAACAACTATCCGTCTACTTTCTTATTTCCCTTGCCCCACCCCCCAAACCATCCCACATTAGGCAGCCAGCTTTCACAGCGCTATGGTCAGCCACAAAATCAAGACAGACACAACGAGGGCTCAGGGCAGCCGCAGTTACGGGTTCACGATACGGCGACAGGCACCAGACCAACAGCTTCGGAGAGAATTTCTCTCTAAATAACGGTACAGATCAGTAGCATTCTCATCCGGGCTGAGACAAGAGCAAATCCGGTAATTCACCAATGCTGGGCTAAACTTTGTCTTGAAGACTTACCTGGGGGTGGCCAGCGGGCAGCAGGGCAGGGCAGGGCAGGGCAGCTCCTCCGATCGGATGGCTCGGAGCAGCCAACAGGCTCAGGGAATCCCCAATTCCCTCTTCTACTGCTGAGCTGCAGAAGTGCCACAGGGCCGTGTTTGGCAGCTCTCACACCCCAGCTCTGCTCCACGCTCTGTCCCGGCTGCGCAGGAGGCCCGAAATACCCCACAAGGCAAAACCCACCCCACGCGTCTTTTGGGGTTGGAAGTTCCCTTTTTGGCAGCATCCTGCTGCCGAGGGTGTCTCCAGGCCCCTGCACACAAAGGAAAGAAAGGAAATGGTTCCTAACAAAATTTCAGGAAAAATTTGAGGTCATTGAGCTTAGCTTTTTGCATATTTTTTTAAATCAAACTTCTTTAGAGGAAATGACTCGTAAAAAAAAAAAAAATTCATCTGATTCACGGAAAAGAATTGCTGGAGTCATTATTTTTGCCCAGAAGGCAGCTGGGTTTTTTTCTGCCAGCGAGACATGTCACCAGGAGACAAAAGCCTCCCCTTCCTCCCCTGGGTGTGCCATTTGCAGACAATTTCGTCTGCCAGGATCTTGCCTGCCATTGCCTGCCACCTTCAATGGCAACCCAACTGGCACGCCAGTGGGGTGGGGTGTTTTTATATGTCAACAAGTTTGACACCTTATTGAACTTTTATCTTTACTAGTCTCTCGCAGGTTAGGGAGAGTTTACTGGGTGACGCACAGTTCACAAGTGATTTTCCATTAGCCCAATTTGAGGCATCGGCAAGCGACCGCCCCCAGCGGCAGCATCTGATGAGTTTTTGGTGAGTGCAACCCTCCCCTGCCGCCTTGGAGGTCAGGTGGCGTTGTGCAAAAGCAAGCGGTCACGAGCCCCCAGCCCCATCCTGCAAAAGCTATTTGCTTGGCAAAGGCTTAATCAAACATAAGGGACAAGTCACTGTTCAAGAGCGAAGCTGTCTGTCTGATAAGTCACCTTTTCATGCCCCGTTGCACCTGTATTTCCAAGGCTGCTTCCTTCCATGCACACGTCTGCAACAGCGCCTAATTTCGACAGGCAACGAACGAGCCGGCTTCCTTCCCGTTACACCCCATGACCCCTCAGTGGGTAAAATATAGAAAACTAAGCATAAAACCTTGGTTTATAGGAGGTACCATTGACATCTTGCAAGTGAGCAGAGGATGGGCTTACATGCACAGAGGCACTCGCTGGTTCGGCACAGGAGGCTGAGAAAGGGACGCAGCAGGTACTGCCCCTGGAGCTGCTTCTCCCCATTCTGGGGCAGGACCTGCTGCTGCCCAGGTGCCACCCCACTGGGTGATGGCACCAAGCACGGAAGAAACACTGGCTGAGTTTCTACCGTCAGCTTCGCATCTGATTTGGAAACGAAAGTTACAGCCCAACAGGCCACCCATTAGAGGTCTCTGACTTTCATCTACGGCATGTCGATAAGCCCTGCCACCAGCTTTTGGGACTCGGACACACGCCGGGGGTGAGTCTTGGGTGGGCCTTTCTGTAACCCAAAGAGGCTTCATCACCTCCCAGGGGATTATCTCAGCACACATTTCTGAGTCCCGCCTGCTGACGCCGATGGGGATCAGGTGTCTGCCAGGCCCTCGTGATGTTTGAGTAGTAGCGGACAAGACTTCAACATGCACCCTTAAGACACCATGCACCAAAATACCTGTGTTTTCAGCATGAGTCACTTGAGAGAAGATGTTGGTGCTGGCATTAGGAACAGTAACAGTCAGGCAAAGATCACTGCAGGTTAAAAATGCACCGCTAAGAGCAGGAGTGCAGAACACTGCTAAGGCTATATAGCACTGGTTAAATTCACTCTCTTCAGCTGCCTCTGATTTACTACAAACATTCCTAGGAAGCAGATTTCCACCAGTGAAACCCGGATTGCTAACAGCAGCCAGTTTCTCAGGGGAAGTTCCCAGCTCCCTTGCAAAGTCCTGCAAAGTCTCTGTGGTGTCACCCCAGGGAAAAGCCATGCAGCAGGGCGAAGGGGACCGGTCATTCCCTGCCTCACCAGCTGCTGCTTCTCCTCAGGTGAGAGACGTTTCCAGATCCTGGAAATATTCCTGCTGCAGTCCTGTTTCTCAGCATGCTGGGCAGCCTGTCCTGTATGTTCAGTACATTCACTGTCATACGATCAGCCATACTCTCTCCTTGCTTTATTTTTCATGCAGTTCCTCACGACATGAATGTACGATGCGCAATGGGCATTCTTTCCCCTTCCTCTGGAGTAAGTTCCTTCTCCACCTTTATGTTTTCTCTATTCCCAAGCCCATGACAACTATCAATATCCACCATTTTTTGGATTTCCAAATTTGGAAATTTTGCTGGACCACGCCAACGAAGGTCTTGTCACCTCCTCTTGTGAATTAGACGGTGCAAGCCCCTGACAACTGGAGTAGCTTTTCCTCAATCTCTTGGTATGAATTCATCCTTTTTGACCAGGGCTTTACACAGTACCTGCCCCAAAGGAGGTGCCACTGCAGTGCTTTGCAACATTACTCGCTATTCCCTTCACTTCTGAAAATAGCTCCTTAGCACATCCACTCATCCCATTTCTCCTTGCCACCGCTGCATCACATTACAGCTCCCTGTGGCTTGGAGATGAACCCATGCACACAAGGCTTTCTCCTCTGGTGCCAGTCCCAGGTTGTAGCAGAAAGTCCTATTTGCCCACAAAGCTCATGATGCTTGTATTCCCTACCACCAACTTTTGTCTCACTTATGTCCTTTGGGGCCTTTCACTTCTTTCTGGGCCACTGTCCTGTTCTCCTCCACACCAGCAATGCTCCCCAACTCCTCACCAGTGCCAAACTTCAACCAGCACATGCACCCTCTGCTGGGGCCAACGGTTAAACATGGTCCCCAGGACCCATCCTCGGAGGCTGTCGCTACCCTAGGCACGTCCCTGCCAGCTCCGTGGGCGGCTGCCCCATCCCTCCTTCCCTACCGCCTTCTCCTCTCCCAGTGCTGGGCGTCAGGTGGAGGCGTCCTCACCACCTCCAGCAACAGCTGGGTGCTACATCGCCCACCCTGCCACGGTCGGCATGGCTGGGTTACTCCCTGTCCAGATTATGGCCACCCAAGCCCCCAAGGTCCTGCCAGAGCCACTGCCTCCAGCTCCTGCATTTGTCCATGATGGGCCATGCTGGCAGGCACCCTGAAACCAGCCTGAGGCTGGCTAGAAGCTGAATATAATTTTCTTTTACTGCCTCTAGCTTTCATCAAAATCTGATTAGGAGCACATGGATGCCAGTTCCAGACCCACTTAAGCTGGACATAGCAAATATTAATGCAGCACACCGCATTGTTAAAATCCAGCGATGCTATAACCCTTATGGAAAAGTACTGGAGCACATAGAAAGCCAAAACTCCTCTAGGACACCGTGCTCCATTGTTGACTGCTGGGAATCGCTCATATGCAACGACCAGAAGATGCTTCTTAGCCCAAAGGGGATTTTTGCCCCCATTTTCTTTCTCACTTTTCTTGCTTTTCCTTCTCTCCACCCCAGACCGGGTAAGAAACATCACTGAGTTAATGCCAAGCTTTCAAACCCAAGACGCTGCTGCTAAGTGAGCTGTAAGGGCTGGAACAGCACCTCTTTTTTGGGAGCCCGGGAGAAGCACCCCCAGCAGCCCGGCCCTTTCCAGCCGCCACCCCACGCACAGCCCTACTGCCTGCTACTTGCTGTGCCCAGCACATCGACCGTGGCTGCCGCTGCAGGGATTATTGTCTCCCTGCCCAGAGGGATGCTGGAATAAGATGCATCTGCTTTATTTGTTTCTTTGGAGCTTATGGTAGAGGCGAGTCACTTTTGTTCAAATTAAAAATTTAAAAAAATAAAAAAGGAACAAAAATCCCCATGGGGAGGGGAAATACATGCTGGGGAGCAAGACAGAAGGCAGCTCACGTGCTTTGTGCTGCCAGGCAAGCCCTGAGACTGCTAACTTTATCAGGGTAATGTGATTTTGAAGGCCAAGGGCAGCAACAGCAGGCTTCACCATTGCTCAGTGTGCTGCTCTGGCTCTGTGCTCGCCTGCAGCCTCTGCTCTGCCCCACCAGGAGCTGGGGGGTGCTGGGGGGTGGATTTTGTCACGCACTCACACGCAAACGCTCCTGTGGCACGATAAGCCACTATTAAGAAAAACTATATAAACTCTCTTCTAGCCTCACTGCTCAAACATTGTGAAGCTTGAAGGTGAAAAAGGAATAAAAAATTTCTCCAGAAAGCTGGAAACTGGAACTGACAGGAAAATGCATCCCATCCATCCAGCACCCCAACCTTAAAGTCAGCGGAGCAGAAACCGCCGTGCTTTGCTACTCGCTCCACAGCCGTCACCCTGCGTGGGCAGTCAGCCGGGAGCTGGGTGCTCCGGCTTTGGCAGCTGCCCTCAGCTCTGCCTTTGCGCACTCTCGGCTCCGCTGCACCCCAGCACCTCTCGCTGAACTCATCTCCCACTCTCACCAGGACTCCCCCGGCACAACAACCCCGCCGAGGCTGCTTTTGCAGGACAGGCAGCATGCGATTGCAGCGGGAGAGATGAGGTCCTCGCAGCCCAAAGAGGAGAACAGGTCTTGAGTGCCCAGCCTGGACCACCCCCAAGTCCACTTAAGCTACCGAGCACTGCTCTCCAGAGCCGCTTGCGGGAGCGACAGGAGAGTTTTTATTCTAACACTAAAAGCAGTGTGCTTCACCAGCTGCCAGTGCATAGATGGGAGGAAGGCTTCCTCGGGCTCCCCTCCAGCCATGGGTACCTCCCAGGCATCTGAGGGGACCGAGGAGGTTGACTCTCCCCAGGAGGTCCCCTTCTGCTGCACCAAGGTGGGGACAGGAGGTTTTGGGGGGTGCATGGGGACTTGCTCCATCTCATCAGCCAGGCACTGAGCTAGAGATTTGGGAGAGGAGAAAGCACCCACAACAGGACGCAGCTACAGGGCTTCTGCACAGGTCAACGAAGGGCCCACCCTCCCAGGCAAGGTTTCCCTTCGGTCTTTGATCTGCCGAGCCCCACTCAGGTGCTATGCAGTTAAGAAAAAAAAAAATAAATAAAAGTTCTTCTAGGGCCTTGAATTGTGTTCTGCCTCCAGGCTGCCTTTTCTGGGGTTACGTTTTCCTGAAGAATTACACTGCTGAAAAAGTAGAGGTGCTAGCGCCTTTTTTCCACACCTCTCAGCAAAATCACAGCTAGCTAACAGGAAGGCGCTCTGTGTGGCATCCTCTTCTACTCACATAAAGAAGTAGCTTCTGCAATTTCAGAAATATGTTCTAAACTTTTTCAGTGAAGTAGGAAACCCAGATAAGTTCTGTTCAGCTTCAATATATCTTGCTTAGTAAAAGTGTAAGCTGTATGAATCTGACTTCAATCAAACGACTATAAACATATACATATTTTGGAGGACAGCTTGTGACATAGGTGTGTATAGATGCATGCTTGTTAAACTCTGAGAGAATGGAGACGCTGACATAAATTATATTTTTTAAGAGGAATCCCCAAAGAACCATTTTGCAAGTGCAATTCTGATCTAGGCCAGTGAGCAACAAAAGGTAAGGTGAGCATTTTTTCATCCATTTCTTCTGTAGGTTGCTTAATAGTAGAGTTAGGTAAGACAGCAGTGAAGATATAATGTAAAGGTGGTGTTGATAGCTGTCAGATATCAGTATGATGGGGAAAAAAATAAAAGTTAACATTTTTAATGTGGAATGGGCAACTCAGAAGCAAAAGCATATCAAAGAAAGGAGATGCAGTTATACTTCATCTTTTGATCAGTGCATTGATACTTTGATTTTATTCCCATAAATTTTCTACAAGTATTTTCTCACTTTCATAGGGAGAGTAAGGTACAAGGAAGTTAACTAAAGAGTCTGTGGTCAAAAATGGTTTTGGACGGGCTGGTATCAAAACCCAGCTTCTCTTAAACCTGGTGACAACTTTATTCCTCACAAATCAAACATCCTGAAAGAAAAAGGTACCGTTCCTCAAGGAAACTGTGGTCGCTGTAAAGGAGTTCCAGGTGTTCTTAGAGATTCATCCTTCATCCTTCTGAGATAAGGACTACATGGTTCCCTCCTACTTTTTATGCCTGGAAGTATTTAAAAGACGTGTAGACGTGGCACTTAGGGACATGGTTTAGTGGTGGAGTTGGCAGTGTTACGTTTACAGCTGGACTCAATGATCTTAAGGGTCTTTTCCAACCTAAATGATTCAAGATATTTAGTGACAGAAAGTCATCACCACATGCAAAACCATGGCTGGTATGTTCTGAAGCAGGGGCATGCACAGCGGGTAGTCCGCGTCTAATTTGGGCTCTACTGCCCTTGATCTGTGGTGTTAAGTGTGTCATCCTACCGCTGCTCCTTACTTCCCCATGAGCAAAATGGAGACAGTAACTCATTAAGAATGAGAATCTCAGCTGAGAATCGCCACCGCCTCTGCTGTATGCATAGCAAAGGCTTTGTGATTGGAGGAACAGCAAGCATTCTTCAAGATATTTGACATCAAACCACAAACTTCCAATCTGCCTTCTGAAAAAAATTACTATCTTGAATTTTCAGCTTCCCAGATTGTTTGTCAAGCATTTTTCCAGCCTTCTGAAGTTGTCAAAGGATGCAGATAAATAGCCTTATCTCCTTTAACACTGATATTCTCGCAGTAAATAGAAGACTATTAGCAAGTCTTATTATTTGGAAGGCAGGTGGACAGATGAGGTGGCTGGAAAGGTGACCAGAAACACTGACTGAGGGCTAGTGCTGCACAAGCAGAATTACTGAACAGTTTAATTTCTCGCCAATTAATTTCCCTTAGAGTTTTCTTAGGAGAAAACCTCTTCCAAAATCTGTTGGCTCAGAAAGGCTCTCACACAAGAGACTACATGGCCCAGGTTGCCTTCCGGCCCTGTTATGCAAACCCCTTTATTACTAGCAACAGAATGAAGCTCCTAATATTTATTTTCCTAGAAAACAAGCCATTGACTAGCCCTAGCTACCTAGCTGCTTTGTGATAATACCTGTAGTTGCTTCTTTTACACTTCAGCAGTCTGTTAAACGTGACCATCAATCATTTTAAAGTGCGAACAGCCACCATCCTGTGACATATATGGATCTGTAGAAGCATAGCTTGAAGCCTTTCTAATTTTTGTTTGTTTCAGTATACTAGAAGTTTCTAGCATCAATCCTCCAAGGAAAATACTTTACATTCCAAAGTGTCACAAAAAGCAGCGTGCTGGTTTGTGTTTAACTGTGGTACACTGGGATGATTTCGCATCCACAGTTTTCTGAAGCACGGGAAACACCGTGTGCCAGGAGTGCCCTGTTACCCAACTGGAGTTGCTTTCTCCCAGAAAAATATAAATGATAGAAAAATGCAGACAGCATGTTTTCAAATGCATTTAAGTCAAGAATCATAGAACTATAGAATATTTTGGGTTGGAAGGGACCTGTAGAGGTCATCTAGTCCAACCCCCCTGCAGTGAGCAGGGACACCTTCAACTGGATCAAGAGTTCACATATTTGTGCTACTGTGCTGTAGTTGGAAAAGACTTAATTCTTTTCCTAGTCACAGTAAATTACTGCAGAAAGTATTAAGCTTATGTAAGCAGAATTAGTGTCATGGCTAAAATCACCGAGCAGCAGTCAGCTTTCCATTTACCCTTTGCATACTCACAACCTCCTTTTTGTCTGGCAGAAAAGATGATCAGCACGTGCTGGAGAGCATTATCCCAAGGAAGGCACCAAAGAGCTGTGCCGTGAGTACGACCATCCGCTCTCCCATTTGTTTTTTCACTGCACACTGAGCACAACTTCAGCCACCGGCTGAAGACCAGGGGAGTGCGTCACTCCAGTACGGGAGGCTTAGCATTCCTCACATTCCCTGAGGGGCTTTCCAGATTATACCCTCTTGAGAAGATGGTTGCCATATTTCTGCCTTAGCAAGTAATACCTGGATATGCAAGGTACAGTGTTTTTGTTCCAAGCTCAGAGCTGTTGGGCCCGCTTGATGTAGTGAGTGTGCTCAGACTCTTTCTTCTGTACATTGGTGGGGGAAAAGTGGTGCCCATGGTTCATCAGCCGTATGAAGCTCAGAGGACCCAGGGATACATGAAGGCTACCACAAAGACACCGGCTGTTGCACAACACACGCTCACTCTGTTGGATTTTCTGCATTTTCAAAGTGATTAACAGTTCTGTTTTCATTTTGTCTACCATACTCCCAAAAGACCAGCCTTTTGCTCAGAACTACTGCAGCAATGACCCCAGTTTGGCTGCCAGAGAGGGGGGAGCATTTTGCCCAGGAAGAGTAATCACCTGCAGGAACATAAGAAACGGTCAGACCAGTGGCTCACCAAACCCGGTACTGAGGCTTTGAAAGTGGAAATGGGCACTGCTGTTTAGAGAGACCAAGTCCACTGTACGCAATTTCTTCTGCCCCCAGTCCCCAGCATCCATGATTCATTGGATGAGGGACATGGATGGACACATCCCAGGCTGTGAAATCCACTTAGGAACCTCCTGTTCCTGACATTGCCCAGTACCATCTTGGGCCTGTTGACAGTCAGTCTCCACAACGTCCTGTGACAACAACTTCTAGAAGTTCCCGACCAAGCATATAAAAAGTATTCTCTTCTGTCTCTTTCAAGCTCATCTACTAATTTCATTCCGTATGCTAACTGCGTATACTAATTTTCATTATAGTATTGCAGGATTTTTAGCCTAACAGTTCTGCATTCACCTTCTTCATCGCCTTCATGATTTTTTGTAAATGCCTTGGCTTCCTCTCCAGATTGAAGAGTCTTTTCAGTCTCCTCATGGAGCAGCTGTTTCATCCTCTCTAATTGTTGTTTTCTCTGTACCTCTTCTTATGCCACTACGTCTTCCCTGAGATGCAGAGACCAGACTGCACAAAGTGCTCGAGATGTCAACTCAGCAAGGCTTCATACGGCAGCAAAGTCACGCCGTCCTCCTGACGGTGCCCAGCATTTTCCTGGGTCTCGGCCGCTGCTGCATGTTGAGCTGGTGATTTTGGAGAACTGTAGGTGAGGACTCCAAGGTCCTTCCCTCAGCTGGGCCTGCCAGCTCTATGGCTCTATGCTCAGCAACACCTACAGGCGTAAGAAGAGCGCAGACCGAGAGCACCGCTTCCCCATTCATCCCCTCCCAACAGCTGCAAACTCTAGATGTATCCTGAACAAAAAAATGTACCCACTCAGGACACTCAAGAAGCCTCCACAAATTTTTCTTCCACTTTATTTGTCCAGTTATTGTTTGAGCACTTGCAGTATAGGAGATCTCAGCTTGAAAAGCCAGGCTCTTCTTGATCAGAATTAAACATAAACTTGTGGTTCCTTCGGAGATTGTTTTGTCTATGAAGCTGTGGGCTACTTTGGCAATAAGCATTTCTCACCCCCTCCCTTTCCTCTATAAGCAGTTTTTATAAACCTTATAAAAAGTAATTGGGCAAGGGGCTGAAATCCAAGCTCCATCTTCCTCAGTGAACTGCTAACCAGCAGTTACAGCATGAAAGCGGATTAATTTTTTCTGCCTCCCTGGCACAGTGAATACGGATGTATCCATGAAGGCTGACAAGGCAGCAGTAGAAGGGACTGGGACATCGCTTTCCTTCAATGCAGACTCTGCATCCTCACGGTTGGGGTCTTATCCATAACACCAGAAACCTCAGCATGAATGTAAGGCAGGGTGAAGGACTTTGTATAGCCTACAACCGTAACGATGGAGAAAACTCAGCTTTACAGATCCTAGCGCAGCTTGCTAGGGTTAAATTAGTGCTTTTGCAGGCAAAGAACAGCTACGACAGAAGACGCATTTATTTAAACTGCTATACAATGGAAATCCCAATCATTTTCAAAAGCCAGCTGAGGGAGAAGTGACTCACATAGCTTGTATACAGGAAGCCTCTTTGCGGTTTTCAATGCTGAATTTTTCTCTGAATACATCACTTGTGTGAGTGCAGCTATCTGCTGAGTGGCAGCAACGTGTTTGGTAGTAGATAAATACGGAGAAAGACATGGTTCCTGCCCTGAGGAGCTTACAATCTAAAATGTGACGTGGACAATACTATTCCAACATATAACAATCGACTGAAATATCATCAGTCGGATATAAGAAGACCCATTTTAACAAGCAACTGGAATACCAAAAATATATATAAAGGCCACAGGTGGGACAGAGTGGTGTCTTTGTTGTGTTTTGTATTTATATGTTCGTATGTCTACAGGCATAAAACGCAGTGATGGCTTGCTTGAGAGAGTGGTTTTATTTTCTTTGGTGGGGCTGCTCCAGCTTGTGCTTCCTGAACAAAAATAAGGAAAATTAGATTAGAACTTAGCACTCCCGCTGTGATTTTACATGTCTGAACACTGGACAACATTGGGATGAATTAATTCCCACGCAACAGAGGAACCCAGATTTGGGAGAGGTAGCGTGAAAGAAGTAATGGATTTTCTGTCCTGTTGAGGCACTGGGTCTCCACATCAGCCTATGGTTGGTGAAACCTATGGCAACTACCTCAGGGGCAGAGTTATCTGGGAATCCCGCTAGTTCTAGAAGCAGCATATCACACTGGGTCTGCCATCAGGAGGGAGTCCCACCACCCAAGGGAAAATCTGCTGGAAATTCTGACTTTCTTGTAGGTTAACAGTTTTTCCCTTGTAGTGATTGTTTGGTCTTTATTTCTGTGCAGAGGAGAAAAGACAGTAGGATGAGAAATAAAACCTGAAAATTAAATTTGAAATCATGTGCTGACAAAACTTAAGCAATGTTGGGTGGTCATACTTCTATACAGGCACAAATTCTGCCTCCCAGATGCCTCCTGTTTTGAGGTTTTAAAGTCACATTTGGGCTAGTTTCTAAGGCAATTTTATAGTGTGGCATATTTCTGGTCATGCTCCTCTCCCTTCTGCAGTAATTTTTTTTTAGCGTTTCAACTAAATTTGAGAGAGGGCTTTATTAGAGGCACAAAGCTCTTCAAAGTTTCAGTGAAATCAGTAGCTGAGTAAGAGAAGAGAAAAAATAATTCTTATCCCAGATGAAAGAGAAGCTGCAATGAATCTAAGAGTTAAGCGCACTTTTGGCCCAACAGTTGGGCACTTTGCGCATATATATTGGCCACTCACACAGTACACACCTAGCATGCTGGACTTTGCATTGCTCATACTTGGGGGTCACAGCAGAGATCTAGGGGATACCATGGAAGATGCTAAGGAATGATGTCAGAAGCCTGGCAGGGAGGTGAAGGTTATAAGAGCAATGGGGAATGGATCAAAGACCCTGCAGTATCTGATGGATCACAGAGATAGCTGTGTAGGAAAGTCATCTTCGTTGGTGCCACAGAAGGGGGAAAAACCTGACAGACTGATTAAGGGCAATGGCTCTGACTGACCGTTACGTGTCAAACGCATAATACCTTTTTTGGGTTTGGTACATTCTTTCCATTCTTGTCATTGCACTTCACAACAATATGTACAAAATTTTCAAGTTCATGTTACTTTAAGAACATTTAGAAACCATGCTGGATATCTTAATAGTTACCTGAAAACCTGTTCAAGAAAGAATGTGTCATAGGGAAGTGTACTAAGACTCTTCTTGCTCCTCCACCTCCTCCTTTTCTTCTCCCTCTTCCTGCTTTTCTTCTTCTTCCTTTTTTATAGAAAATAGTTGTAGTTGTCATGTAGGAAATTAAGTAAAAATTAAATTGCAATTTTTCTAGCAAATGCAATGTTGTTAGAGCTTAAAAAATATAACAGAGGAGTAATGTATAGAGCTTTTAAAGTTAACATGCCAGGGCTCTAGCTTTGTAGAGTTCATAGGCAAGTGCTGGAATACAAGAACCTTCTTCTTAGAGAGGTTAGAACACGGTACATGGCTAAGCTGTAAGTAGATGTTCAAGATCAAAATGGGAACATGAATTATATGTAAATATGAAAAAAAGTTTAGTATTTTTAATTATATGTTTCTTAGAGCAGCAAACAAGTCAAGATTCATGGCATGGAGTCTAGACTCCCGAATAATCTAAAAATCATTCAGAGTCAGATAATACAGCCTTGTTTCCATTTCAAAAGTTCTTTTATAAAGGAGAAATGGCACAACGCAAAGGCAATAGCCCTTTCCTTCAGTCAACCAAATGAACAGTTATCTGAAAGCTAGCCTTTACGTAACACAGACAACAATCTGTGTTCATTGTCTTTTAAGACCTAGTAAACGAAGCTTTAAAGTGTAGTCCTGCTCTGAAAAACTGAAAATGGCATTGTAGGCTTCTCTGCTCCTTCTCTTCGAGCAAACTCTTGTTCAAAGGCACTCCACCTGTGCATATAAACAGGCTTTATCTCAAAATGTCATACCTTCAAATACTACCTAGACTACAAAAATCATGGGAATTTCTTCCTGGTGTAATCAACCAATCAATGAATACATAATTAGTTTTCAGTCAGGACTGCAGGTAGTTTATGAGCAGCACAGACCTTAGATTTCCCTCTCAGACACGTACTGTCTGTATGGAAGTCACATCTGAGTCACTGAAGTAAATACCTGCTTTAAAATGTGCTTGGGAATGGACCTGTTATAATCAGATTCCTGGTTTGAATCATCGTTTTTCAAGGAAAACCATTGCACTAAGGGATGATCCCTGCAAAACCAGAAAACATAACACGAATGTCCGCACAGGTCAGCTGGATTAGAAGTTCTCGTGCCAAAGGAACATTGCCTCATTCAGCATCTTCCCCCAAGAAAGGTGCCTTTCATTAACATTCTTTGAAACGGGGCCAGGCAAGCCCACAGACAGTATCTTTCAGATATTAACAACTTCAGTTCAAAATTCAAGTCAGTTACCTTTTACAGAAAAAAAAAAATGGGTATTTTTCTTGCTTGAGGCATTAGTTAGTGGTGCCAGGGTGCACTAACCAGCCTTAAAGGCCCTCACCAGCCTCACTGGGAGCTCCCACGCTTTGCCCACGGGCCCAGGAGCTCCATTTCAGCTGCCAGGTCTGACAGTGGGCATGTGTATTTATACGCATGCATAAATACATGCACTGCAGTTTGGGAGTGGGAAGATGTGGATGTGTCTTATTAATTGCAGGTTTGCAGTGGGAAATAGCCTAAAGTAATCACTGTGTTTTACTGGCAACACTGAAGAAATATTCAAGGCATAAACTTGCAATGCTGGGCAAAGCAGAAAAGCGTCTGGGGATTTGCACCTGGGTCTTACAAATTCTGGCAAGGAAAATGTTTCCTTTATAGGCAGAACTACCTAAATTGTCAGAATGACTCTTTCACACTCACAACACCAAAAATGTAGCCAGCATGGTGTCAGTTAGCGATTGTCAAAGATATAGTTGTCTTGGGAGTCCTTGGCAAATTTTGTTAAAGAATCTGTGAAAAACAATTCTTCTTCCATTTACAGTTTTTAATGATTAAAGGCCTATCCCTGTTCCGAAACAATAAGACTAGGATATGACCAACAATATTTTCTAGCAGAATGTAATACTAGTATATTTGATTTCATGAATAAGAATTTACTATCTTTTGAGTGAAGCGAAGAGACTGAAAAGGAATTAAATGCACACAAACAAAAGATGAAAGCAAAATGTCCAAATATACTGTACCCCTGTTGCTGCATGTTCTTCCTTGCTTTCCTACATAAGAGATACAAAAGAAAATGTTTAAAAGACAAATCAAAGAAAGAATATCAGAGGTCATACAGGCAAAACACAGCAGAAATTAAACACTGAATTTAGGAAAATTATGTGGAATTCAGTATAATTATTTTGAGATAATGTCCTCCTGATTAACTCACAAAGCACATTTAAGCTAAGCTTTTACTTAGAAAAAGGGCTGTAAAATCATTAGATACAGTTCCCTTTTTCTCAGTTACTTCCAATCAGATCTGCTTCATTGACAAGCAAAGCATTAGAGCTGGGGTTTTGTCTGATTTTTCAGGTGGTGTGGGGTTTTTTTTGTAATTAGCTGGTCTGCAAAGTGGAAGTTAACTCAGAATTATACAGAGTCTTATCTATGTTATATATCACCACTGCGAATCTGACTTGCAATTCTGTTAACTGTTGTAGGCTGGAACAGATGCCTTGGCTCAACAGTACTGGGGAATAAGAAATAATACAAGCTAGTTTTAGACTGTAGATTGAGCAGAAGTGGTGAAGAGAGATAAAAGAGAAAAATATATAAATGTACAGTGAATAGAATGTAATGTTAGACACCAAGCTGGTTATTGGAGAGAAGAGCTAATCTTACAGAAAATCCCAAAGAGAGAGGGCAAATGGAATAGTAAGATGCAGAAGGCATGAGCGGTTGATACGAGTTTGCATAGAATGAGATAAGGAAGCGAGCTTCAGTGCCAGGGTTTATATATGGCCTGGGGAATTTCTGAGACAGGGTACAGGCTTGCATTGTAATAAGATTTTTGAACATGTTTCTAAAATAATTCTGCCCTGAAGCGAGCCTAATCTGTACTGCAAACTGATTTAACCGCGACACCATTTAAAAAATATTCTAACACCCAAGCTAAAATCAAAAGTGAAAATCAGGTAGTAAAAATAAAGAAAAACTATCACCGTCACATCCAGTGACCAGCAGACCCCTTGCTGTGCCACGTTCGTAGGAGGTCACAGTCTTTTCCTCAAAAAAACTCAAAAACAAAGGGACAGACAAAATGAGAAAAAGGGACGCTGTATCCAAACAAAATGATTCCTTAACCTTTTCTGTCATAGAATGGGGATTAGGAATGAAAAAAAAGATTAGGAAAAAGTCAAGGATAAGCTTGCCTCCACGGGTACCCACACTGACCATCGGCTGCTGTTCCTGCTGCTGAGGCACTGGAGGACCCTTCTGAAATCTGGGACCCTCCATGCCACTGCACAACTGAGCCGGTCACAGTTTATTTTGTTACCTGTCTTATGCTCATTGGCAAAGACTGAGATATCTTTACCTCGCTAAGACTCTTACAGAATTTTTCTATAGCACCGGTATTCCTCCTGCAAAGTCACTGGAGAAAAGCTGGCCAGGTTACACCCCGCATCAGAGAGTCATTTGTAACCTGGTTTGAAACTGAGTGCTAAATAAAGTCAAAATGCCAATACTAGATTCCCACTGGTGTATTAATTCAGAAGCAGAACATAAAGCTGCGATGTTTAAATTATGGCATTTTGATTTGGGCTGTTGTCAAAAGAGTAAGTTGGCACTCCAAAAGGGACCTGACTACTGTTCAAAAGATGCAACTATTTGGCTTCAAAACACAGTGGGCCACTGATGAAAAGTTCACCCTTTCAGAACTCCGTATACAGAGACCAGCTCTTAATAAGCTAGAAGAAGAAAAGGCATGGGTGGGGACAGCACATGGAAAACATCTATTCAGTGTGGTCAAGCAGACAAACAAGATGTGCTGGGTGGCAGAATGAGAGGAACAGAGGGAAATACTGAAAATACTGTGTTGATGCTACATGTATCCTTTAGGACCTAACATCCAGTGGAGATACTCCAATGGCAATCTGACAGTCTTCAAATATATTTAACTTCATAAAACCCTGGCCAGGTAAGGAAATGTTATTCTAGCTTTTTAAGGGGTTTTGTAAGGGTAAAATGAGATACAGAGACAAAAGGCAGAATTCATGTCACTGTAGCTGCCTGAAAGCTATTCTTCTCAACTAAACTCATCCTCTGTGTGCTGTCTGTAGAGAATGAGAATATTAGAATTTCTACAGAATGATTTATGCCATCCCAACAGAAGCAATAATGAACTGAATGGAATGAACTGTGGCAAGGCGGACAGATGCCATGTCACCAAAGTGATTTGTCCTAGGTGACATGGGAAGTGGGAGGTAGAACAGGGTGAAAAATGGGGTTTGTGTGACCCTGGCAGGAGCCACTGGTACCTTGCTGCCTGCAGTGGTGAGCACCCTCTCCAAAAACGAGTGAGAAATGAGTGAGGAACAGAAACAGTGCTTTTTTGTTTCCCATAGGAACTAATATACACCTGGCATGATGAAGGTGGGGATCAGAGTTGGACAATTTCAGGCAGAGTTTTCCTCCTCCTTATGTAAGACCATGTAAGAACATTTCAACACTGCCAAGACTGTGCAGGTGAAAGGGGAAGATTTGTAAGACTAATGAAACTTTATGCCCTCATAACCACCAAACGGTCTCTTTATACACACTGTCTTGCCTGGTGCTCTCTCCTCTGCCACTCCCCTCCCTGTAAAACTAAAGGAGATATATTTTCCACTTACAGCTCCAATCCATTCTGTGAGAAGTGGAGCAAGGTGCTTGTTGTATAGGAGTGGTATTGGATTATGTCATCACAAAACCTCTCATACGCAGCTGCTTGACACATTTGCAGACGTGTTCCAGCATTCTGTTCTCATTTGAAAAACATTACAGTAGACTGCCAGCCAGAATGACAAGTAACTTAATCCAGCCAGGGGATGCACTGCAGTTTTATGCTGGGGTCCTCTTAAGAGCCAAGGAAAAAGGTATTTGATGGCACTCACATGCCGGCCAAAATTCATAGAGACATGAAAAGAGCTTGGATGTAATTTAAGGAGAAATTCAGTTCGCACTCAGGACTGTCTCTCCTCATTGCCATTTTGAAATTTTAAATGGGACTTGCATGAGGCTGTGTAAAAGGGTGTTTTTGCAGCCTAACAGTGACTGGTTCAGTCACTGTTCAGAAGGGTAATGGGGAAAGGCTTACAGAGAGGTTCTTCCTCTGGAAAAAGGTTGCAGCTAGATTGAAAAAAAACAAAACACATTTATTTTGGTCTTTAGTAAAAGAGATGATTCATTTATGACAGATATTCCACTGGGACCATCTGATCTCCAAACCACAAAAAAACCCCCAACAAGCATAAGTGCTTGATCCAGCAGTAGGCCTGCCTCTTTGGGAAGGGAGTCACCTGACACTGCAACATCAAAATAAACCCATCCTTAAATGCCAAACTGTCAGAGCAGTGGGAGAGATGAAGCTGCTGGCTCCCTACCTCCAGATGCAGGATCCATTTCTGCTCAGTCTCTACTGGGTCTAGAACCTGGCCAGTAACTTAAACACCCCGCTGAGGAAGACACGGGCATGCAACAGAATGGTC
This sequence comes from Gorsachius magnificus, assembly GCA_034008185.1. Taxonomy (NCBI): domain Eukaryota; kingdom Metazoa; phylum Chordata; class Aves; order Pelecaniformes; family Ardeidae; genus Gorsachius; species Gorsachius magnificus. The sequence goes on from CM067081.1 coordinate 99,824,364, forward strand.
CCTTTTTGTGGGATCCACCTACCACTCAAACACAAGTATTTTACTGATGTTAGCTAGCTGCAGGATATTATACCAGGGAACTGAAGGAATGCAGATGGCTTCTTGCAAGAACCTTTAGCACTGGCAGTTTGAGATCTGCCCATGTGACTAATATCAGACCACGATGCAGGCACAATGGATAACAATGGCCTCCATTTCTGCATTGCCCAGGGGTTTCTGTATGGCCTGGAGAAGACACTGTCAGATCTGGCTTGCTGCAACAGCAGTCAATGCTGGTACATGACAACAAACATTAACAACCAGATTTTCAGGCACTGCAGATGCTGGCCATTGATAGCAGTAAATTTTTCCACACAGATAGGACTCAGATGTCTAGTCTTAAATTATTCTCCGTAACTAGAGTCTGGTTCCAAATGAGCATTAAAAAAAAGCTTATGGTAATGAGTGGCAGAAGGAAACTGTTAAATAGACACAACTGCTGTTGTTCCAGGATTCAGAGCAAAGTTCCCTCAAATTTTATCTAGGTTTCACATCACCACGATGTCAAAGAAAATGCATCCAAAAGACTACTCTGCAATCAGTCTTCCCACCCTGAGGCACACTAGGGGGGCCTGTGCGTTTATGTTTCATGCACTTAGCACAGGTAAAACACTCATATCACAAAGGCAAAAAAGGAAAAATTACCTGTTGATCTTCTGATGCTGACTGAGCCTCTTCATGACCCCCTTCATCTGCCTTGTCTTCTCTGTGTGCCTCAGTTTCGTCCGTGGCATCAGACTTTTCAGTCTCCTGTCAGCAAAGGAAAAGTCATCATTAGCCTTAGGGCACAGAACCAACAATCCATTTCTATAAAATTCTTGACTTTACAGTTTTGCACGGTGTTTTTCTAGTTTTGCTTCAGCACTCAAAAGAGAATATACCCTTTTGGACATTTTCCTGTCAGAGGAACACTTGTTGGCATGTTGATCTGTTGGTAAAGGTATGGGGTTTGTGTAGGGAAAATTCAAATTTCTTCAAAAATTCAAACACTTCTTCCTCTTCAGAGCATAGCAGATTCTCTAACTTTTCTGTGGAAAGTTAAATAGAAACTGATGCTCACCCCCATTCTAGCTTCAGGAAAAAAAAAACAACCTTTTTCACCAGCATGCATTCCAACTAAACTTCATCAAGAAGCTACAGAAAAGAGAAGTAATAAAGGATTTCATATATAGTCTCTTAAATTTCCTGTTTAAAATAATCAGGAACCTCAGTTCCTCAATTCGCACACCGATCTATCAAATCTATTCCAGCACCGTGAACAAGCACCTCCTAGAAGGGTCTGTATTTTGAGTCCTGTTGTACTTTCCGCTAGGTCGCTGTGAAAGGTCGTGCTGGATCGCACGCTGCGCCAGATAAAAGGAGACCCTGCATGGCCTCGAGTGGAGCAAGAGAAATAGGATGAAATGCAATAGCATGAAGTGCAAAGTCACATTATTCGGGACAGGTAGTTCTGGGACAGAGATTAGAAGCAGATGTATCTACTGCACCTCAGGAGCTTGTTAGTTGATGATCATCAAAGAAGAAAACAATGGATGTATTTAAATAGTCACAGAATAACTGAGCCACGAATGTGATGCGACGGTGAAAGAGGTAATGAAAGTGATCCTCAGAGGTACGAGATGAGGTATAGCTGGCAGAGCTGAAAGCAAATATTAATGTCATTGTAGAAGGCCAAGGCGAAACTTCCTCCAGATAGCTCTGTACCTTTCCAGCCGCTCAGGCTCAAGAAAGAGAAATTCTGGCTGGAACAGGTGCAGAGGGGGGCTGCAGGAATGTGTGAGGGAGGAGAGAGCCTGTCTTATGAAAGGGTGACACAAACAGCTTCATTATTTTAATCTAGTGAATGTAATGCTGTGAGGGGATGTGATGGGTCTCTAAAAATAGATCAGGGTAAACGTCAGGGAAGGACAGGGTAAGGAAGAGGTAGATGCAAAATGAGCATAAATCAGCTGTAAATAAAAATTCTAACGATCAGCAGTGTGAAATTTTGGAAGAGCTTTCTAGTAGAGAAGCAGAGGCAAAGGACCTACTTCATTAAAAGGGAATTTGACCACTTCTGAGAGGTGTTATCTGGTGTGGTTGCCTCCAGTAACAGTGGATTGGGCTCAGGGGAGGTCTGGTCCTGCATCATCCTAAGTCTCACACACTTTGGGCAGAGCAGCACATCACTGATAAGAAGATGAGCTCCTTTCTCATCCTTGTGACCAAGCCCTTACAAAACACGTGGTCAGTTTGGGGTTTTCTGTTTTTCCGTAATTTCATTTGATGCCTACAGTTAAACAAAAGCCCCCAGTCATGATCCCCTGTTGCTTAAGCTTCACAAGACCTCATCCGGTGTCCTCATCATCTATGATTTCTTCAGCCAGCATACCTAGCCTGCAGAAGCATGACACTAGCATAGCTATCTGGCTTCTAGCCCCAGAGCAGACTTGGGGATCTTTGTCCCATGATGTGGTGTGCAATATAAAACATGCCCTCCTGCCAAGATGTTCTGCTGGATGGGGACAAAAATGATAGGAAGGTGGTCAGGAATGTTTGGAAGCAGATATCGTGACAGAGTGAAGATGCACAAAATATTTCTGCAGGTTCATCTTTTTTCTGTCTATAAGATTTGGCGCCCTTTTGGCAATTTTCTCCCAAATCATGGAAAATATCTTTTGTATGTAAGGGGCTTTTAATGAAAAGAGAGTAGGCACATAAGTTCATAAGTTCCCCTTCCTCTCCAGAGAGAAAAAAAAAAAACAAAACCCAAACCAGCAGCAGCAAGCATCACCCTCCCTGCAGCCCTTCCCAGCACTGCACTGCCCTCGCCCTCCTGGTAGCAAGGGCCTTTCCAGGGCTGCATGGTGAACTGCAGCAGGAGGCTGATCAAGATTAAAGCTTTAAAAAGAAAAACATTTCCATCTATCTCATGCAATTTACACACTCCGTTACACAGCTGCATGAATGTTTTTGCCAGTGTGTGGGGGATGCTGGGGGAGAGGAATGAGCAGCTGGGAGTAAGCGGGAGCCAGAGGAAGGAGAAAAGACTACTTGTTCTGGCAATATTGTCTCATTTCAAGTATACATAAAACCATGTACTCACTTCACTGATGCTGGTGGCATTGTTATTAAAACAGATCTACAGAGACATTTGTTTGGCTTAATTTATCTTTTACTTTTCCCCCGTAAGATAACAAAATATTTGAAGATTAAAATATGTAGAAACACAGACATATATTGAAATGCTTTTGTGCAGCACTGTGTTAGTACATTGTTTTCTTAAGCAAATGATAACTTCCTTACAGATACTTTCTTTGTAGCAGTTCCTAAAATGAAAAGGATGGTGTTAATGAAAACTAAATTGGTTAGATGTTTATTTTTGGCATGTATATTAACATTTAATTTTAAACTCTATGTAGTCAATATTTTTTTGGCAGATACATAAAATTCATAAAGACTGAAGATGGCTTTCTAATTAAAATGAACCTATTGTGTAAAATATCTCAGATGAATCATATACTTACTCAGAGCATAAGGCAAAAAAAAAGTTTTAACTGAAAGAACTAAACTGTAGAAGCAGTGTGTTAGCAGCCAGAACACAGGCGCACACAGAGTTCTTGTTCATTACATCGAGAACTGTGATGTTTGGAATATCATCATTATACTAGCTCTCCAAAGAAACACAGAATTTAATTTTTGACTAATTTAAAATGAAGTGCCGTTTGTAAAGATTGTCTGACAGGTCATTTTCTCTTTAAATAAAATGCACATCCTGCAACTTTGTAATTCAAAGTAGTCTTGGCAGAAGTCTTTTTCAACTAATAGACCAAAGCTCAAGTATCTACGGATGTTGGGATTTCAAGATTATGGATATTAAGACCAAGAATACCAAGATTAAGGACTTAAGTATACACAAGATTAGAAAACAGACCCTCAGCTCAAGTAAATCAGTTTCACTGAGTTCACAGAGAAATTGCAAACCAAAATTATCTTGCCACAAGCTGCTGACTCTCTGGACTTCTGGAAAACAGAAGCAGTATTCCATAGCAGTTTACAAAGTTCTCAAAAAACTGATTGTCCCTGAAAATAAAAAGCAATTAATTACCTGCATTCAAACCTTGCTGAGATACTCAGAAGGCGTAGTAGTACAGCATACTGTTTGTCATCTTAGTTTAAGTAATAGGCATCTCATTGACAAAATGACCTGCGCCATTTTAGAAAACAAGCGGTGCAGCTGGTGCTTTTAATGGGCTGTTCCCATATTAGCAATACTTCAGAGCATTTCCAAGAATATTGAGAAGAGTCTCAGACTAAGCATAAAAATAACGGCGGCTTTAGAATGAAACGTAACAACTTTGGGGGCAGCTGAGAGTGACACACCTGACCCTAGACAAACTACATTAATTACAGCTCAAACGTACACACATTTACTTACTAGCACATCACTGTTAATGCCACAAATCCAAGTCTAAATGGGATCATTCAGAAATCTATCACTAACTTGAGTAGTCTTTGGGTCAGCAATAAAGAACAGCTGTCCTGAAATCTGTTTAGAAGTTAAAATTCTAGACCAGGTATTCGTCGAGTGAGAAGATATTTCATATTAACAGACTAAAGAATTTATTAACACAGACGCTTTGCCTGCTTCTTCCCTTAGGCACATAAAACTGTGCTACTCATCCCTCTTAAATGATGCTTTAGAAAACATGATCACCAGTGTGATGGGGAGGCAACAGGAGAGAGAGGATGGAGCTAATTGACCCTTTCTGACATACCAAAAATATGTATTGATTTCCTGTAAAGTCACAGAGTTTTATGGCCACATAGCACCCTTTAAGGATAAAAATGTACTTGGTATTCTTTAAATAAATGTACATTGGCTTCTTTACATGTGTCTTAGAGTCAATCTGTGCCTTTGTGACAACTTTGCTGTGTCCTAGGCATAAGGGACTCAAGCTGTAAGTGTATATCAGCTTGCACATTAGGCTCTGGCACCATCTGAGCTCCAGTACCTAGCAGTAACAGTTCAATGTAAACGCTGGACAAGTCGGTCTGGTAACAAGTTGTAGCCACCTAACCCAGAGAGGACTCAGGGCTACAAAAGATGAGAATCTGCAGAACTGAAACGTGAATTTTGCACTCAGCAGGCTGACGTGGCGATGAATTTATCTGCAAGTATTTTGTTGGGAAGATATAATGTCTTGAGGGAGTAGCAAAAAGTTACTCCGCTTGCTCTAGAAAATAGGCTCAAAACAGTCCTGGGTCAGGATCCTAGTGGACTATGCTGTGAAACAGCACCACGGTCATTAAAGAGCTTCTCTGCTGGTGCAATATGTGACAAAAGATGGATGGAAAAGGAAAGAGAATCTTCTGAGGCACGAGTATAAAACATGTATCAGCTTCATATTAATCTCTGTAATGTCTCAGTGAGGTAAAAACCCTTAAAAGGCAAATGCTCACTGACTGTTTTGTGGTGTTTCCATGCTTTATAGTTTGCTGCTTTTATAAATTAACACCATATTCCAGAAAAAAACCAAACCAATTGTTTAAGAAGATATTAGTAGGAAACCCTGTCACATGTGTCACCATCACCATCTCTTCCACACCTGACTTATTATTCCAGATTCACGCTGCTGGAAATCAATGTCACGAGCCATCCATTGTACTTCATGCTAAGGTTGAATTGACAGCCTAATGAAAGGAAAGCAGAAGCAGTGCAGCAAGGTTATTTGTATGACAAAGCACAGCCAGACTGTCATGCAGTGAAGAAGCTGAGAAACACCTCTGCAATAAAAGCTAAAGCACTTGCATAAGTCTCTCTCAAATTCAGGAACAGTTTCTAAAAGGGAGACGATGTAAATATACTTCTACTCTTTACACGGATTTTTTAAAAACACTCTCACTTATTTCCAATTGCTGGACTGAAACAATCACCAACAAAAACACCAATGCAGCACTTAATCAGCATAAACCATTCTTGCTTGCTACCAATAGCACTAACACTTATCTGCCCAGCAGAATGTACTGAACATATTATTTTCAACATTTACAAAGTTGTCACGAAGCAGAAACTGTAATAGCCTCTGCTGACAGCTGGGAATGAATGAATTCTAAAAAATTGCTACTTTGCTTCATAGACATGCTATCTAACAGAACCTTGCATGAAGGAGCAGATAATATATGAAGTGGGAAGATGGAAAAATGCAATTTTCTTTATCTTATTGATTCTCCACGTATCTTTTATAATGATTATAATATGTAATACCTGCAGTTCTTTAAGCCTTTCATGGTTTTGTGGATGTTAATTAAATGAATTCTCACAAGACCCTTGTGAGGTAGGCAAGTAATTTTTATTTCCCTTGGTGGGAGATGGCACAGCTAAAGCAGAAAGTTTAAATCACTTGTTCCTTATCACACAGGGACTCAGTGTCAAAGACATTTATGGAAACTGTGGCTCTCCCCTGGGTATCTCTTCATCAGCAGCTCTCAAAGCACTAAGCAAAGGCTCCTTTTTCTCTCTGCTTTTACAGAAGAGTTAAAATAGAGACATTTACAACAGCGTCTCACTCAAAGTGGCTATGCAGTTGGCAGCAGAGTTGGACCAGAAGGGACATCTCACGCCCCAGGGCAGTTCTTCAGCCAGGTCACCACAATGCAGCAGAGTTCTCCGCTATCGCTCTGGCTCATCGCTCTGTGGATTCGTTCCTTTTGTTGAAACACCCACGTTAAAGATGGCAACATCTGATTATCATCTAATGTGATCTCAGGATAAGAGAGCTGTAATGCTCTCAGTTCTAAAACTTGTAATTAGAAGAAGACTCAAAGATAAAATACATTGCTTTCCGTAAAAAGAAGAAAAAGAAGAAAAAACCAAAAAGCCAAAGAAGCATCTTTTTCTTTTGCCAGAAATATAGTAGGACATTGTCACAATACGGTGGATGGAGAGCAACTGGTAGACTTGCCACAAGGACTTCATGATGTCCTGGGTGAGACTCTGAGTTACCTCCTCAAGGCAGAGGGTGCAAACCCCTCACACAGAGGATGGAAGGGGTCTGCACCCCGGCAGGACAAAGCCTGTTTGCTTAAAGTTTGATGCAGTCAGGGGGAAGTGAAGGTTTCTTGTAATTAATACAACCTATAAATTGTGTTAGGAAATTCTGCGCCATTTAAAAACTGAACATGATAAAATACTGTTTTGTGTCAACAACAACAACAAAAACATCAGCTGGAGGCATGGTAACAAGCCCGCAGTGAAAGAAGGGAAGAGAGAAGTATTTTCTAGTATTTACTGAACAAGACACGTTTTTTTTCCCCCTTAAGAACACTTTGCTGCACCAGCATCTAATGTAATGCTTATCACTGTCTCTTATTTGACATGCTGAGTCACTGCCTATCTTAATCTTTTATTAAAATCTAATAAATGGCCCCCATGGAAGGACAGCAGCACATACCTTTGTGCCTGGAGGAGGAGCAAGGCCCAGGAATGAATAAATAATATTTTCTTCTTTAGCAGAGAAAAAGGATTCAAAATCCTAAAAAAAAAGGAACAAAAAAACAACAGAGAATTGGTAACAAAAATCAAACAAAAAGCACAGGAGCAAGAGACTAGCCCAGGCAAACCTGTCTTATATTGATGAGAATGACTATGCATTTGTAGAAGCGCCTGCATTATCTAATACCCAGGAAGAAAACTCAAATAAAGGGGGTTTCACATTGGCTGGCAAAATGAACAAGAGGGCAAATCTCTCCAGATTTCTATTTCAGAATCAGATAAAATTAAATGTCTCATTTTAATGTGCCTCAGCTGTATACACCAAAGCAAAGCTATTCCCACTTAAGTGTTAAAATAAAACTTGCTGTAAGAACACAAAATAGGCCCTCAAAACAGCTTTATGGCAAACGAGAGGCAACAGCCAATGTAATAGCACAAGTGAAATGATAATGAGGAAACTGTTTACTTTAAAGAAAGGCGGTCTGGTTAGAAAATGCAGTTACTTTTCAGACAAACTTAGCAAAGGACTGTGTTATTCCCTCTGATGTACGTGTACCAGCCAAAATGTCTTGTCCACTTGTGAACTGAAGTTATAAATCATTATGTTAAATGCCTGATTTCTCTTCAGTGCTAATAGACCTGAAAAGATGCGAGGGATGGCTCCTATCCTACCATCTAGCACTGGCATGGTCTTTACTGTATCTACCTGTGCAACTTCCCTATCAATTAAGGAAGCTCTGCTATCCCTAGTTTGTTACTGGGAAGTTCATGACTCGCATCTTACACAGGTTAAAAATCAACATGTATTTAAGATCTTAGCAGAAACTCTGGTCAGAAGTGACCAACCCACAATCACACAGCCGCTCTGTGTAGGACAGAAGACTGAACACATATCTGCTGAGTCCTAGACTACTGCCCTGATCACCTTATCATCCTCTCCCTCATCCCAAACAATTCCAAAAATAGAAGCCTGTAAATAAGAAGGTGCTGACTCATCCTTGAGACTTGTTTGTAGGGTTAGGACCTGAGTTGTTTTATTGGCCTGTTTTAGTATTTCCAGAGAATAAATTATTGGCCAAGAGTAATCCTAGGGAAAGGCTGGTGTGGATGGTTTAGAAGTCACCTCAATGTCAACAAGACCGGAATCAATGACATTTCAGTCCAGGTTGGAAGAGGCAACATAGCTTAACAGACAGGATAAATGACAGCCCATTTCACCGATTTATCTAAGGGACAGATTGGCTTTCATACAGACCTAGCTACAGGCAGCGGGAGCTGCCCAGGCTGGGAGAAGCCCCAGAGCATGTTTTGACCCCACCAGGCAGAATACCTACTGCTGCTCCAGGCCACCCATTTCTCATACCAACTCTTTGCTGTTTTCATGTTCTCCTCATCTAACCCTGGTGTGCCCTAAGTATTTAAGAAAGCCAATGTCTGAAGTCTAACCCATAAACTTAGGAGCAATACAGCAAACAAGAACATGAGGATTTTCTGCAATTCAAAGGGCTGGAATTTGACATGGGCCTTTGACAGGCCATACAAACACAGGGAGCATGTGTCCTCCAGCACACCACATATGCATGAAAGAGCCTAAGCACATTATGGCACAGCATGTCAACAGCTGGGAAACAAAGAGAAGACTGTAACAAGGAAGGTGCATGAAGTGGACTTGATATTTCATACGTCTTGTTAATTCCTCCCCAGAGGAAAAGCAACAGACGGCAAGTGTACTAAAAATCTCCAGAGATGCATAGCCTTGTACATAACCAGACCTAAGGGCACAAGCAAGGTGTGTGAGTGACCAGATGAACTCCTTACCAGAAGAGGATACAACCTTCTATCATATCAGGTACTCCTTTGGCAACTGGTAGCGTACAATGACATCCCACTGTAAATGTGGTATCTCACAGTAAATGGAAGTTCACCTACCTTCTGTACACCAAGGAGTAAACTATTAGGTATTTAGCATGGAGTAAAAGCATGACTACAGTGGTCATGGAATAGGCTTTGTATTGTATATTTGCACTATTATTTTCCTAATGGTGACTTCCTCACACCTCCGTTCACTGAATGACCAAAGCTAACTGTTCCCAAGGCAGGCAGAAAGAAAAAATGAGCAGTAACAATTTATTTCAGGTAATCAATAATATTATATCTGCATGAGAAGACATAAATGGTCTAGGTGGAGGGTAGTGGTATCATTTGTCTTTGGAACCAGTCTTTGAAAAATACAGTGAAACGTATTTAAAAAAAAAATACTCTATGAGGGTTTTTTTATGATACAAGTGCTTATGCACATATACACTCTACGCTATCATCCTTTGTATGACCACTGTGGAAATGCCGGACAGCAAAAGAGCAAACTCTAATTGGGCAGCAGCAGAAAATTCCTCCTCACAGGAGTGGTACGGCACCAGGTCAGAGCGTGCAGAGAGGGCATGGAAACGCCATCCTTGGAGACTTTTGAAACTCAGATGGCCAAAGCCCCAAGCAACATAAGCTATCTTTAAAGCTATCCCTGCTTTGAGCAGCAGGCTGGACTACAGACCTCCAAAGGTCCCTGTGATTTCCATATACTTGACTTTAGCAGTTATATGAAGCATCAGATAAAAGCCTTACCTAATAATTCAGAGATTTGTTAAAAAAAAGGGACGTGGGTATTTTATTCTATAGATTCTATAAATTTCTATAGATACCTTACAGAGGAAACCAGAAGTTAACATTCCATTTCTTTCCCAGTTTTCTAGGGTTTCTTTGTTAAGCAAAAGCAAGAGAAGAGCAGCAGAGCGCTCAATATATTTAGAAAGTGACACAGATGCAGACGTCTGTCTAGACATGAGCAAAAAAGCAGCTTAAGAAAAAGATCAAATAAGAACATAATTGCCAACATTGATGGATTAGAATGGATACTTGAAATTGGTGCGCTGTAGCCAGGCATACAAAATGAATCCATTTATAATCTGTTTCTTCAAGTGGCAATACCAAAGATCTGAAAGAAAAATAAGATTCAAGCTATTTGTAAGACTGCCTTAAGCTGTTCTGACCTTGCGGAAAAGCTGCTCACAGTTGGTGTATTTTCATAAACGCATCTGTAAGAAACCTCCGTTTTACAGTACAAGTTAGGAAGTGAAGCAGCTCTTCAGGGGCAGCCAGAAGATGCAGATACTTTTACATATCAGCAGAAAAGCAGATTAGCAAGAGGACTGCGTTTACTTGCTCACTATGTCAGCATGAAAAGGAAGCCTCCTCAGCTGTCCCCAGTATCCCTTCTTTCCTTACCCCCACCCCCAAAATTTCACTGAACTGCAGATGAGGAGAAGATCTCAAAGGGCCATTTCTCCAAGGCAGGAACCACTATGCTATTCCTGATAGGTGTTTCTCCAATCCATTGGTAATGACCTTTAATGAGATAATGAGACAATCTCCTGAACACTACATATTTTTTTCTGATGTCTGACATGATGTCTGTTCCTTTGCTGCATTTTTTTGCTCATTACATCTTGTCCCACCTCCAGTGGGTGTGAAGCAGAACATATTTTACAAAATTCTAGATCCACAGGATAATTCAGGTGGGAAGAACCTCAGGAGACCATCTAGTCCAACCCTCCTGTTCCGAGCAGGGTCAATACTGAATTCAGACCTAATAATTAATTCCTCTTTCCTGCAGCCCTTGAAATATTTGAAGGTTGTCATGTCTGTCTCCAAATCCCTCTTTCTCATGGTGAGGAAGGAAATCTTTTATCCTGCATTTTCATCTCCCTGAGGCCAGTGCTCCCAGGCCAGCATGCTGCTCATGTGAATACACATGCATATATGTGAATGGGAACCAAACATACAGGACAATTGATAGGAACGGAAATGAGGGAAAAGAGTGATCTTAGAAAGGAGAATGAGCAGAAATGCAATGTAACAAGTGTGACCTAAAAAAAAGGACTACCTGGGAATGAGGATAGAAAAAAATCAGTAGGATGGAGAAAAAGAAAATGTCTCACAAAAAAAAGAGGTGTAAAGAATTTGACTTGTTTAACACAGCAAAATGAAGATTAAAAGAGGATATTATTCCCATTTACAAATACATTGGATCAGAGCTATTTAAGCTAAAGAGTGATTTTGGCATACCAGGAAACAGGTATAAACTGGTTGCATTGAAGGTTTCTAGATGCCACGAGACTGAGGCCCTTGAAGACTGTACAAATGGGAGCAACATAGTTTAAAGGGACTTTCATGGATCCAGGATACTGGAGTGGAGTCCCTGACTCAAACAGACCTCTGCAATTCTCAGGCCTATTTTTAATAAAGGGGCTAGGACAAAGGAAGTGAGACACAGGGGAAAAGTTAAGATAATATCATCATGTAAACCTTAAACAGCATAAAACAGTTCTGGATTTCAGAACAATGGGTCTGTTGGACTTGCACAGGTTATGCACGGAAGTAGAATGCAAATCCCCAGCTTTATATTGTAGACATGTTGCAGAAGACATCGTGTCACTTGAGGGAATTTTGCATCAGTCTGCCAGCCCCTGGCCATGTTCTCAACTAGCCCACATAATCCCACTTCACACTCACTGTGCAGCTCCCTTAAGGCACCTTCCCCTGAGGAGAAGGGTAAGGCACATGTACTGATATGGATCTCCTTTTCTTATTTATTTGGAAATAATGATGCTATAAATCAATCTTTTTATGCACTCACTGGGATCATTAGCTATGAGCTTCAAGATCTGGGTACATTAGAATTCTGAAGACTTTCAGAAGAATTGTAAATTCAATTTGGTTTTTAAATCAGTAGCCACAACTGCATTCTGGACCCCTTTCCACATGGAGGTGTCTTTGCAAAGGACTCTTTCTTAGCTTAAATGTATTTCAAGATGTAGATTATTTGGCTTCCTGAAATAGCTTCAGACATGGAGTAGAAACTGTACCTTTATAATTTACTAGCAAAGCTGATCAGCTGCAACACTTTGTCATGCAATTACTCTTTAATTCACTACATAACCTCTCCAGAGAATATCAGAAATACTTATTGCAACATTGGCTGCCACAAAATCCAGAGTAAGATATATCAAATTATACTTTTTATTGATGCAGAATGGATATTGAAATGCATGTGAACTGTAACATATCAAGTTCTCTTTTAAGATTCCTATGAGACAATGAGCAAACAATTGCACTCCATTACTCATAGTAGCAACTTTTGCTCTGAGACCATTGAAGCTAATTCTGAAAACTTAGTGGCATGTAAATCCCTTCTCTCTCAAAACAACCTTTGCAGTAGTTCACACTGAATTTGTGGAGAAACTTAAACTGGCCTCACTGGCTGGACATAACCCGGCAATATGAACTTGCACACACAATATGGAAAGCCCACCATATCCTGGGATGCATCAAAAGCAGCGTGGCCAGCAGGTCGAGGGAGGGGATTCTGCCCCTCTACTCCACTCTGGTGAGACCCCACCTGCAGTAGTGCATCCAGCTCCGGAGCCCTCAGCACAGGAAAGACACAGACCTGTTGGAGCGGGTCCACAGGAGGGCCACAAAGATGATCCGAGGACTGGAGCACCTCTCCTGTGAGGACAGGCTCAGCCTGGAGAAGAGAAGGCTCCAGGGAGACCTTGTTGCAGCCTTTCTAAACTTAAAGGGGGCTTATAAGGAAGATGGGGACAAACCATTTCACAGGGTCTGCTGTGACAGGACAATGGTTTTAAACTAAAAGAGGGTAGATTTAGACTAGATATAAGGAAGACATTTTTTACAATGAGGGTGGTGAAACACTGGAACCGGTTGCCCAGAGAGGTGGTCAATGCCCCATCCCTGGAAGCATTCAAGGCCAGGCTGGACGGGGCTCTGAGCAACCTGATCCAGTTGAAGATGTCCCTGCTCCCTGCAGGGGGTTGGACTAGATGACCTCTGAAGGTCCCTTCCAACCCAAACTATTCTATGGCTCTATGATTCTGTGTGATCTGCATTTCAGAGTAGTCTGCAAGTTCATTTCAGTGATCCTATCAGAATGCTTTCCAGACTATGTATTTCCATCCAGACTATGAGAAAAAAACTGTCAAATGTCTCTTTTGTTTCATGATCCTAATATTCACGCTGGTATGGTATTATCTATCACTGATTTGAACAAACTCTTTCAAAAGAAATAACCTGTTACAAGCGTATTTGAAAATGTAAAAGTATTGGATGAGCGTTACACTTTCTGTTGTGAAGAGTTGGATATTTATTGAGTAAGCAATATAATTCCAATAATTCAAACCACATACTAGGACGATTCCAGTCACCTACAATTTCTGTTTGTTTTTATAATATAATGGAAAAGAAAGATTCACGTTCACGGGCCCTGGTGCTTCAGACATCTACTCGACTTCCTAGCAGCCCAGATGAGTCCGTCTCAAACAAATAAAATATCAAAACTCACCATGCAAAATTAACTGAAAGTTCAAGAAGCAAAATACAATACAGATGGAGACAGCAGATCAGCCTTGCTGTGAACCCCACTAGCCCTGAGTAGCTCAGTATTGTCAAACCACATAATTGAGCACTTACTACTCCAAGTGCAGCTGAACTGTCTTCAAAGTCTACATTTGGTCATCCTGAGATACCATGTGAAGAAGTCATAGTATCACCTAGATGGTACTGCCTTTGGCCTTCAGGAGCTGAAGCGAGAGTGCAGGCAGAGAGCCAACAGCAGGACAACTTGTGAGTGAGCTACACAGCAGGAGGTAGGAGAATGTGAGAGGAAAACACTGAGCTCCTCACAGGCGGCAAACTCCACGCCTTGCAGTGAGCTCTGGGTCCTGCGTAGGCTCTGGGTCTGTAGGGGGTAAGCCATACAGCCTGTTAAGCAGAGTTTCTCTAGTCAGTTTTCCCTCGTGTGTATTTTTCTCTTAAAAAGGAATACTTGTTTGATTGCCTTTCTGTGCATAAAAAATGCTTTCTAAGAATGGTTCGCCCAAAGTGAATCTCAAATTGTTTCAAGGCATTTGTTTGAGGACATTTCCTACTAATGGAAAAGAGTCACTTTCTGTGAAAGAAGACTCTCTGAAGGTATTTAAATTTCCAAACAGCTTCTTACCCCACAATACCGCTCCTCGTTGAAGATCTGTGGAGGGAGGGGAATTCCATTCTGGGGCTTTTTTTCACCTGGGACATTCTCTCTCATCCATTTCCTGTTGTCTTCATCACCTGCTATGTCCATTTGCTGAAAGTCAATCTTGTTGGCCTCTAAAAAGCCCACTACTTCTTGCTGTTTCTTTTTGATCTGGTTAGAAAAGAAGAAAAACAAAATTCCTTCTTTAAAATGAAAATTCTTCTCCAAAAGCAATTGCTATTACAAGCAGAACTAATCCAAGTATGTCAAGTTGGATCCACTACTCCAGTAGCCCCCAAACTCTTTGAAGCTGAGAGTCAACGCTGCTTCTCAGCAGCCAGACCGCTGCCATTACTCCCCACATACACCCCCTTCCTCAGCTTCTTTCTTCCCTCCCTGGAAGCAGGGATACCTCCATCTGAGAAACGAGGCTCAGCAGGAAGCCTCCTACTCTGTTCCCAGATCTGGGAGTGTGCTATGCAGACACCTAAGCTAATACTGCCCAGCTCTGAGAATGTACATATTCTCCCCAACATGTAACAGTCTCCTTTTTCCTACTCATTATATATGAAATTTACTTTCCATGAGCCACGTTTTTCTCTCCGTCCCTGTTCTGCAATGTTAGGCATAATTAAATATGAATTAAAACTTGATGAAGATCCAGTACGGCTTAACTCCCGCGCTTGAATATTTCCCACATTACAGAATGATGTTCCAGTTGGACCGAGAAGAACATATTACATACAAACAAAGCATGCTATACGCAGCTTCTGTGCCAGCTAAAATGCAGTCATGGTCCTTATTCCCTTTGATGCTAGCGCTGTATACACCTAGGATGCAGGCATCAACCTTATAACTTCTCCCTTTACTTTGAACAAGTAATGCTGAGTATACTTCTCTTCTAAAGGAATGCTACTCCTAAGCAACAGTTAAAGAACTTCCCTATTTTGTAGATGTCTAACTTTTCTAAGAGCTGTGAAGCCAAACTTCAGCCCTGCAAGTACTACAGCACTGTTTGGACTGATCTGTACAAATTCTGTCACGCTGCTCTTTGCTCACAGGCAACTAAACTGCTATCTAGCACAATCACATTCCAGACGTCACTCTCTTCTCCTCCCAGTTATGCTACTCCATGCAGCAAGTTAGTGTCCTACGCAGACGGTAGCTAGAATGGTGTATCAAGGTAATTTTTACATACGAGCCATCATATGATTCGAAACCGTGGCTCCCACAAGTCAGACATCTGAACAACTGCATGTAAAGTGACACCACGCTAGTGTAAATCAGTCTGAGAGAGACAATGAGATGAGAAACAATTCATGGATTATGTATTTGTATGACCTAATAAACTTGGAAAGCTGAAGTAGAGTGATAGCCTATTATATTGGAGGAATGAAGTTTCATGATTAAGGATAAAATTTATTTTTCTTGTTTAAATAAGGAAGTATCTCTCTATACAGCTACACTGTCTTATAAAAAATAAGAAACATAAAATGCTGTACATTTTTATGACAACAACAGAGGTTTATGGTGAGCTTAACAAAGTACGTCACTTTGAATGGGAACACTAATCCAAAGTGTTCAAAAGCCATGCAGTTAACAGATCTCAAAGGTGCTTATTTATATTCTTATTTTCACTTTTTAAACAGAGATAATTTTCTTAACAGCTATTCAGCTGCACAGTTATTTGCAGAACACATTCAGGTGGCAGAAAGGCTTGCTTTGAGGGACGCTTCATTGGGGGAAGTAAGTGGCAAGATAAGGTTTGCATAAATGGTTAATAAAATCCGCATGAGCCAGTACTAAGAGTTTCACCGCATGCTCTGAAAGCCAGTGTACTCAAGTGCTGTCAGCTGCAATATCAGCGTCAGCTTGTCTCTTTGGCCACAGGCACTGAAGCAGATACAGCTCCTGGAATAGCTAGTGCCCCCGATGGACAGTGCCTCCAAGGAGATAATGGGAACTGAGATATGGATTCTGTGCTCCCTTGCTCGTGGCTGTAGCTGTAACTTTTAGAATTAAACCTGGATAAACAGTTTTTCTTCAGCTTGAGGTTCATAATATGCAGAAGACTTAGGCAGCACCAGGGTGGAAAGCAAAAATCTAGAGAGGGTTGTGTGAAAAACGAATGCTGAGGAAAAATAAAAAGTGACATGCAATTATGCCTGCATAAGGAAAAGGCAAGTTGTTTATCATTATGATAACAACAAATGACGCAGAAGATGTTCTTTGTCTTCAGGCTTACAATTGCTAGGGCTTAGACTTTGGACACATGCTAAATTTGAAACCATAAAGCATGGTGTGGCTGACACTAGGTAGGTGGGCAGCCAAAAGAATTTCTCCAGCAAATAGCACTCGGAGAGGGAAATCTTCCGGGATGTAATAAGACAGAGGGCATGCAAAGGTTTCCCCAGAATGTATGAGATTGCAGGAGCTTGTTTGTGCCCTCACTTGTGTCTGATGGCATAGGAAGAATTCAGATTACTTGGGCATAGACTCCCTGGAAAGTGGTGGTGAGCAGGATATTATTTCATCAATGCCATTTTCCCTTTCAACAGGCAGAGTTGCTGCAGCCTCTGGTTCTAACACTGCATGGACAACCTATTCCTGATAATTTTTCTTATTTATCACACTCTAACGTCTAATTGGACTTGAAATTGGTTTGAAATTTGAGCTCAGGTTTATATATTGGCTAGATTCACAGTCACAGGTGACAAACCTCTACCCTGTATTTTAGAGGACATAATTCAAACAGTCTGCATTTTCCCCGGTCTTTCTGAGACCTGCAGGTTTAAAGGTGGGCAAGTTCATAAAATGTCACCAAAACCGCTGGGAATAAAAGGATTTTCAAGGTGCCCTAACCATGAGCAGCGGTAAGCAAGACTTTGGAAGACTTCCTCTGTGTACGCCACGAGCCCCCTTTCTCCCGTGATTCATGGCACCTTAGAACCTGGCAGGATATTACCCATTTCTAAACACCTCTGTGGCTAATAACAAAATTATTTTATTTTTTTACTGCTTGCTTCAAGCCAAGTACTTTTTAGCACTATAAATAAGTGTCTCCACTTCTGCTTGCCTTAATGAATAGTTCAATATCAGCTAAGTTTGGAGCAGAAAGATAATAAAGCTGAACTTATTTTAAATACATTTCCAAATCACTGAGGGAAAAATACAGACTGCAGATTTGCTCTAGAGCCCACAGTGAATTATATCATCCAAGCCTCTGATCCAGAGCACCAGAATGTTACTGGGTTCACTGCATTCACTTTTTAAAAGTATTTATTAACACAATAACCAGTTGCGATTAGTAGTGTGACTGTGTAGTACATAGAATAGAAACATTTTCACTCTTTACCAGTGATTCTCTGCTGATTTACACCAGAGGAGGCTGGGCTCATCTTATTTTGAAATTGGAAATGAACACCACGCATTTGATGGAGATCAGCCACATTGAAGAGAGCACCAGTGCTACGAGGGCAATTTAGACTTCCAATTTAAGCTATTTAGGAATTAAATTCATTCTTCTCAGGAAAAACTGTACAAGGCTGCTAGAAAATTTGTTTTTAATAGGATTTTAGTGATATATTGATAGTTGTGCTGGCTCCTTGCATGCGTGAGTTTTATTTTGTCTATATCAATACTCATTAAAGGTTCATCGGAAGGATACCTTCCATCCATTTCAATCAGTGAATGTGGAAAACTACTCCAACTGAACATTGTGTTTACTTGGCATTGCAATTATGTACCAGTAATCTGAACACATGCTGCCTTCTGAGATTGCTACAGCTATACATACACCCAACACACCAGAAAAGAGGAAAAATAGAGGCACGCTGCTGCGTAAAGATGCCATACCCATCCTTCCAGGGTCTGGGATGCCACTAACAGCTTTTGTGAGCTGCTAACATACAGTGGAGATCGGCATTAATGAGCTTAAAACCTATTACAGTTCACCGGCATTAGCTATCCTTCTTAGCAGTAATAAACCAATGCTTAACAGCTCACAATGGCTGGATAAAGCTTGCGTGTTGGTCAGCATTCAGTGTAGCACGTGCATTCCTACACTGCAGTCCGAGAAGAAAGGAGTTATAGCTGCTAGCTGGGAGGAGATACAAGGGATGTGTACAACCAAGAAAGATCTTGGTTCAGCTCGTGCTAAATATGCGATACACTTAGTTTGAATCACATAAGTGATCTCTGAAGGTCGGTGTTTAACCAAAGCACTCGTACAACTGCCTTGCATGAACTACAGCCCCAACCCTACAGCTGGAGCGGCAGCATTTCGTGTCTGAGGCACACCGGATGATGCTGGCCCCAACACACACATTCGGGAAGTCTGCATCAGGGCTTCAGTCATGGTCACAGCTTTCCCCAGAAAATGGGTGAGTGGCAAAGGAGGTAGAGGCGATTCTTTGGTCAGCCGAAGGACACCAGAACAGGAGACCAAACTGGAGTGAAAAGACCGCCAACGCACAGCGTATGGAAATTTATAAAGCTACTTGAGCAGTAACTGCTAGATTACAAATTACTGAACCCGCAGTTTCCAACCCCCTCTTCTGTTTCTTTTCCTTGCATCTGAGATTTCTTATAAAAAAAGGAATGCTAAAATGTCAATAGTAAATTTAGAGTGTCAGGCTTAGTGATAGGCTGGCGAGACAAGCTGATGAGAGAACTGCAGACTTCCTCAGCCGTTGCATTTTAGTGAAGGACCCCAGGTTAATTTTCTAGGCATGATGGCCCCATGAACAGGGGGTGGGTTTTTTGAGCTTTTCAACCCTGGAAGCTTCTTAAAGACAAGGAGCTGGTGTCAGAGAGACAGAGATGTAGTTACAGCTATGTGCAAGCACCAGCCAGTTTGTTTAGCCATGTCACTGGGAGTGAGCGACTGCCAAAAGAAAACTGCAATCTGAGCTCATCTGGGAACTGGATATAAAAGGAAACAGTCCTTCCCCAGTTCCCACCTCCCGTGGACTTCCAACCTCCCTACTATTCACATGCCCTTCCCTTCAGCTGATACACCGCAGTAGATCTCAATACTAAAAATCATCAGTATAGCATTTCAAGAGACATATACACCAAAAAAACCCCAAAAGAAAATCAAGGAAAACCAAAAAAAAAAAGCCAAAACCTAGGGAAAGGGAGGGGGCTGGGGAAGAATTTTTTTCTGCAGAACTTTACTCAGCTTACTTTGGCTCCAGGCTCTTGCTTAGACAGAGCTCCCCTTTTGCAGAAGCAGTGTCCTAAAGCCTCTTTTAAAAACAAACACATTAATTTCTACTGTAAACAATCTAACTTTGCTTTTGTGCAAATACAATAGCCACTTTTTCCTTCTTGGGTGAATATATATTGCATGTACTTTTTCAAACAGAAGTAAATCTATTAAATGTCAGATAATTTATATGTAAATGTCATACCTGTAGCAAGATCTCACATGCAAGCAAGCCTGCCTTAATAGGAATTCTCTACATCTTGAGTAGCTTTCAAGAATAAGGTGCGCAATGCAGACTACAAGAAATCCAGTGGGTTTTTTTCTCCATGCAAACTCAGGCTGGCCTGGGATCTTCCAGGCTAATTCACCAATCTGACCCCAGCAGAAAGAGAAGGACGTTAAATGAGACACCTACCGCTGTAGACCCTGAAGATGTGGCTACAAAGACTTTGATCACCATGTTGACAGTGATGAAAATGAATCAGCAGAGCACGCCTGCTATCCACAAGCCACCACAGTCCCGAGAGGAATCCAAGCGTTCAGCAGCTCCTGGGCTAACCCGGGTCCTAAATGGATGCCCCTCCACAGCAATCGAGCAGCTTTGGCCTCTCCCTCTCCCCGGGGTCCCGGGTTGTCCCACTCCACTAGCTCTTAGGTATTTTGGGACGAGGGGCCAGTAGAGGATTGGTTAGTAAGAGGAGCCATAGCAAGGGGTTTGCACCTGCCCCTGGCCTTATTGCATTAGATTGACAGGGTGGCAGTCCAAAAAAGGCAAAGGAGAGTAGTGCACCAATGAGACAGGGCTGGAGAAATATTTGGGAGAGGGGGAAGGGACAAGTGAGAAAGGAGAAGGGACAGGGAGCAGGCAACTTAGTGCTGGGGGTGATCGCAAAGCTGTCAGGTAATGGTTAATGTTGCACGGGCACTGTCACAGCTACCTCTTGCATAAAAGGGCTTGCGCCCTCTCCCTGACCACAACACGGTGCCTTTGGAGTTATAGCTGCAAATTTTGCATTATAAAAGGGGAAGGAGGAAGGGGAGGGCAAGGGGAGAATAGATGTAGAAGTAATTATAGCAGAGATCATATTGAAATAAGCCTCGGTTACAAACGGTCTCAGCTTTAAAGAATTCAGATCATCATCCACGCTGCAGGGTCAGTGGCTTCTCCGAAATAAGTATGTCAGTACACTTCCTAATACTGAGGAGGGTGCTTTGGCTGAGCCTATGTATGCAGAACCTATTGTTGTATTTCCTCCTTCTTTTGCATCACAGGTGAAAACTGCCAGGGCACAAGGCGTAAGACGAGGTCCAGAATACTTGGTAAGAAAATATCCCATGCTACTGTGTTATCCAGGATACTCCTTTTCCATCTGGTAGTCGCCTTCTACCCCAGGTCACAATTCAGTGGCTGCCAGCAAGTATTTGCTTAAGGAAGTGTCTGAGTATGAGAGGTATTTTAAGAATGTTAAATGGTAACAGATTGCTTTCAATTTTTAAGGGCCAAGTTCGTTTCTCCTGTAAGTGAGCAACACGCCACTGAGCTCAGTAAAGCTGACCTCATGTCAGAGGTGAAACTGGCCTAGGCTTACACACACTTCAAATGTTAAGACTGAATATAGCAGTGTCCAATCCTAAAAATACTTAAAATGGAATATAATACTTTCTTTCCATGATTAATTAGGTAGGACCAAATGCACAATAGTAAAGATGCTCTTGAAAGTAAGTTTTTTTGCCTGTGCAAGCCATTATGTGAAGGTGGAAATGCAGTATTCCATGTATGGAATAGGGATCCTGAAAAACCTCACTGAAAACTAAAAATAACAGTATAGTTTGCATTCTTTACTGTGGCTCACCATCTGTCATTTCTTTCTTCTGAGAGGCAATAGGAGGTCCAGCAAAAAGAAAAGCATGTTAGAATCTGATATTTTCAGAGTATTTTCCTGTAAATCAAACAAATAACCCCCCCCTCACCGTAGTGCAAAAACATAAATTATTGACAGAAATTATTACACATGCTTGTTTCGCCTGTGATTTTGTATGTAAATATAGCCCAGCAAATTCAACAGAAATGACTGGGCATTTGGAACATACCATTTCCAAATTAATTTATTTGGTTACTAGTGCTCTGAAGAAGTACAAAGGATGCAGTCATCATTGGCTTCAAAGCATACCGATAAGCCTTGCAAGTATAGCGATACTAATAATTAATACTCAAAGCGGTAAATATTTGCACCATCAAACAACCGCCGTCGGGACTGAGATGAAATTACCAATTAATGCTCTTTCCTGGTTTACTTCACACCTGAACTTCACAGGGTAGAACTAGGATGCGGCCCAAAGCCTCCTGCACACCTAGGGCCTGGCAGGTGAGGACTTTTGGGCACAATTCCCAGCCTCGTCCAGCCTTGAAGAAAAATCTTGCTCCAGCTGCTTCCATTTCCCCTTTTTTTCAGCATAAAAAACGTTTTGTGCAAACCCGAACCGCGAGTTCGGAGCCTGTTGCGTTTGGCCTGTGCGCTCTCGGGGCACGCACCCCGCCGCACCACATGGCACCCCGCGACAGGATCCGCGGCCTACAGCTCGTGGCGCAGAGGGACCCACTCCCTGCACGCTGCATTGGCAAATTCCCATTAAGACGCCGGCGGGGTACAGAAATTAGCGGGTGGAAATAAATGCGCGGGCACCTCTGCAGGGTGCGGGGCGAGGGAAGGAGGCGGGAGGCGGGGCGGGCGCCGCCGCCGCCGCCGCAGCTGGGACTACAGCTCCCAGGGTGCTCCGCGGCCGCCGCCCGTCCCCATGGCAACGGCGACGCGCTAGTCGGCCGGGCAGGCCGGTAATGGCGGCGGGGGGCGGCGGTGCTGGGGGGGGATGCTGGGGAGGCTGGGAGGGGACGGGGCACGGCGGGGTGGGAAGTGGAGCTCGGGGCAGGGCGGTGGCGGGGCGTGGGGCTGACTGCCAGGGCTGTCAGGGACTGGGGCTGGGTGTGGAGGTGCTGAGGGGGCTGGCGGGGCGGGGCGCTGAGTGCCAGGGCGCCGGGGGAGGCCGCAGGGCTTCGAGGCCTCCGAGGCGGTTGGACCCCACCAGCACCCGGGGGAACCCTGCACTCTTGAGGGCGTGTGGGGGAGCTCTGGCCTGCGTGGACCACACCAGGGAGCTGCCTTGGAGGGGACAGGCCTGAGGGCCCTGGGTACGCCCGTGCCCTTGCTGCCTGAGCAGTTGGGCCCGGGCACCCGGCTTGGTTCCCCTGGGGCGCAGGGCTGGGCTGTGAGGCTGGGGGACTGCTGCGCCATGCTGGTCTGGGAAGTCAGTGTTTTTTCCCACCGGGACTCCACCTTCCTTTACGTACTCTGTTTTTGCACACAAACTACACGTAATGCTTCCCCATAACAGTTTTGCAGTTTATGGATGCTTGAAATGGCATCTTCCTCTCTGACAGACAGATTTGGCCCTAATTATTTTTGTTTCTGCATCTCCTCTTCAACATGCATTCTCCTAGTGTTTGTCCATTTCAGTCCCCCTTTCTTTTTTTTATTTGTTTTTGTCCTTCACCTTTTGCTTTTTCTGTCTTCTCCTTTTCCATTTTATTTCTCAACATCTGCTCTTGAAGCTGTGTGGTGAGGTTCAGCCCACGCTTCTCATCAAAACAAATTTAAGCAGTAGTTTTAAGTTTAATTTATGCTAATTTGATTTAAAGACAATTTGGCCAGGAAGTGTTGACAGTGCCAAATCAAATTTAAACAGAATACAAATCTGTGTACCAAGATGGCTTTTGCCTAATCCTCATCTTAAAATACAAGTTCTCATCTCTTAGGGATTATTGCACTGGCTCAAATTTAGTAGGACACTGGGCATTCCTCGGTCTTCCACGAGGAAGAGTCATTCATGTAAGGGAATGAAGAGTAATACTGTTTTGATTCAACCTAGAACATTTTGTGGAATCCTAAATTACACTTTTTAATGTTCTTTGTCAGTTACGTGATTCCCCTCTCCCCTTTCAGAAATTTAATTTAATTGAAAATAAAACGCCACCACAAAGCAAAAATGCCAACAGAGGAGTTAGAATGTTCTAAAAATATCTTCTCATTTTCTTAGTGAAGGCTACTTGCTAAAATCCATCTGAACTAAAATATAATTTTAACCCCACGCAAATTTCCTTTACCTAATTGCTATACCCTTTTTAAACACACCCCACCCCCCCAAATATACAACTTATTTTAACCGGGTAGAATTCTGCATCTATAAAACTGTGGCCTGAGTAGTCTTCATGCGATATTAAGAAAATGAAACAAATTGAACCGTATCCCAAGAAATTTTCTTTTTACCAGAACCACAGTGTTTAAATAATGCTGCCAGGTGTGTGAGGTAATCTGTTCTACTCTACAGTAGCCTCGGTAGGGAGAAAAAATGAGGTGTAACAGATACTCACAAAGATGAAGAAAATTAGTCAGCATTCTATGTTTTACGCTAAATATATGTTTTTTTAAAAAGCCAAAACAATTAGACAAGTTTTTTTTGTTTGAAAATTGGACTACTGAGAAAAGACAATTCCAGAGGAAGCACCAATGTTACTTAGAACCTGATTAAACAAAATGAGATCATCATCTCATCAGAGAACCGCATCTCTGACAACAACAGTGCATTACAGGTGATATTTTCCAAGCTATATGGGTGCGTAGACATGGAGATAAGTGTCTTGCAGAATTTTCAAAAGCAAACAAATGTGTTAAGTACAGTTAGGCTGTGAAGAAATTGTTTTCATTAAAAAACCTGAAATTTCCCCTAATTTTCTTCTGGAATTGTGCAGAGATGCTTTTATTACATTGTGAGGTTTTATTTAGCAAGCTTTTTTGTTTTTACAAACAATTGTGACTTGAAAATAAATATAATAAAGAACATCCCAAAAGTTTAAGAAAACCTTTATTTCAGTCTCTAAGTCAGCTATTCTGTTGTGTAGCTTTAGGTGCTGCTATATCCTCTACCTATAATGTTAATATGACAGCTAAGATTTTTTTTTCTATTTTGAATGCATAAGTTGATGTTGTGATCTGATTGATGATCTAATTATTGAAAAATATGTCTAAATGATATTTTTATTACATGAAGGGAAAGCTAAAAATACTGTTAAAACACAGAAAGATCTAGTTTCTAGAGACTTGAACAATTATCTTTTTAATATTGTAAAGCACTTTGTAGGTATTGAGCATAAATACGATTACACTTCTTTTAAATGACATGAATCATGGAGAAAATGTATACATTGTAGGAAACAAACTGTGTTATCTATTTACATTTAAATGGTAGTTCCTTGTAAGTCTTTAGAAAATACATGCCAGTATCATAATAAATTTTGAGATAAAACCTAGTTATATTTCATATTGCAGGTCATTCTGGAAACAAACTTACCCACTTACTGCAGACCACACAATTATTTTAATGGGTTAAAGAGTAATGACTGGGGTTTTTTAAGGTTATCTTAGTATTTCTTAGCATCTTTTAATGTAGTTGAACACTGTTTAGTATTGTTTACATTAACTGTAAAGAACTCAGTAACATTCTGATTCCTGATAGGTTATGGAGATCAACTTTTAAGTCTTTTACCATAACACAGTGGTGAACTGAGATGATTGTTTCCTCCATATTTTAGTGACAGAAGATAATAAGTCAGAACATGGCACAGAAAGCAGGGATACTAAAGATTCCCCAAAGCACAGAAGTATCAGAAGCAGCAGCTGTAGCAGAGGTAATGATTGTAGGCGATGCAGTAGAGAATACAGAAGTGAAAATTCTCAAACTAACAATTCTGAAGGCTTTATCAGTGACTTGCTCTGAAACAGCTAGAAGCAGCAAACATTTAGAAATATCAGAAACCGAAGAGAAGAAAACACAGGAAAAGGAAAAAAAGAAAAAGGAAAAGGAAAAGAGGAAAAAAGGACAGTGTATCTTCCCCCAAGATGATAAAAAAGGTACTTTGTTTTCTGGTAGTAGTAAAATGAGACTCTAGAAATATAGCTGTTCCCTTTCTTTGGCATTTTTTCAGTAATTAGGGAAACCATTTTTCAGTGAAGAAAAATAATAAATCATGTTTCAAACACTGGGAGGGGTGGGGGGGGAGGGAAGAGAGAGATTCCCTATTGTGTTATCCTAAAATACTCCACGATCCAAGAAGCAGGGTAATCACCTGATCACCTGAGATGCGGGAGCACCTTTGCCATCCTTATTCCTCAGTTTTAACCTGAGGACTTGAAAATGGCTCTCCCACATACACTGTAATTTCTGTTTTCAACAATGCATCACATGATGAGTCTGAAAAAGCCTTGCCTGAGGAAAGTTGCTCAAAAATTATATGTCTGCACAATAAGTGTCAGTTTTGACAGAAAAGGGATGTTTTGGCCAGCATTGTCATGGTGTATCATGTAAAATTAAGTTTGTGCTTCAATGGGATGACCATATAGCACAAACAAATTCCTTTTACGTAAATGCTAACAGTAAAGAATCTTTTCATGTCTGCATGTTTTCATATCTAGACCCATACTTTCTTAAATCCCACCGTGCCACGTCAAAAAATGAGTGTAAAACCAATGACCCTTTTTCTGCTAAGCTTCAAAATTTCATCTAGATCTACCAAATCTACAAGATCCAAATGAACCAAAAAAAGATGGACGAACCACTGATTATCTCTTCTATTATATGAGTTATATGCTGCTGTCAGAAGTCATACTGTCATGAAACTAGCAGACCAGAAAGAATAACCACATTTTTAAAATCTATTTAGCAGAATAATCATTATTGGCTACTGGCTGTGTTGGATATTTTAAATGGTTATTTTTGCTTGTTCTTGGCTACTTGAAATTATACGTTTCCCAGGAATGCAATTATAACCTACATTTTCACCCTGTATAGACACGTATAGATTTTACAGTATTTTGGGCTGCTTTTGCAGGAAGGCATTTTACCATTTCTTTTACAGCCTCTCATTCACTCTCATAAAATAAAATAGTAATGTAATTGTTGTTCTCATTTTGCAAATGTTTGTGTGACAACATTTGTGGTCATACTGTAGTCTTCCTGCAGTGGAATCATATTACAGAGAACATGCAGGTGTGATGCTTGCATACTTTTCATTTGCTTTGTTTTTTACCTCTGGTGAGGTTTTTTCACAGCACACGTTAATTTTGCTCACTGCAGAAGGTCTTGAACATGTCTGACCTCAACTGACTGCTATAATTTCTTCCCTATTTACTTGAACCTCCATGATTGTCCCTCTTAATCCATTTAAAACATATGTAAAAAAACATAACTGCCCTGCCCAAATCACAGTCTCTCCTCCTTTTGATTCCTAATCTCAGATTCTTTCTATCCTTCCCTTTTACTATCACATTGAATTTGATAGCCTATTTTCCCTTTGTAGCTCTGTATGAGCAAGGTCCTACCAGCTTGCCCCTGCTTTCTTTCCTCTATTAGCAGGGCCATCAGAACAAGGGCGGTGTGGTTTGTATCCTGAAATGGTGGAGTACATCAGGTATTTCAGGAGTAAGAGCAAAGGAGAGGCACTGTGGTTGTTCTCCTCTGTGCCATTCCAAGTTCACTCCATTGTCATCAGGCTACCCTATTGTGCCCATCTGTGTAACCGACCCCCTTCGTACTTCCCTCAGACTTGCTGCCTTGCCCACCAGGCACGTGGGTGTCAGGGTCCAGGCCAAGCTCCAGACCCTGCCAGGGGAAGGGGAGCAGCAGAGCTGGGCTGAAGCTGTGGAGAACGGGGAGGTCGTTGCGGCTGCTGCCAGTGGGGAAAGGGATAGAGGGGAATAGGTGCTGCTGTGGCAGGAAAGAGCCATTTCCTCACTGAAGGCACTGCCCCGTGCATCTCTGCCTTCCTAGGTAACACTCTTTCTATAGCTTTCCACTATTCTGGATTAGGTCATGGAAGCAGCAATGCCATGGTGTGGTGGTGCCCTAGGCAGTGTCCTGCTTTACTTTTCCTACCGCTGATTTGATGTTGATTCCCGTCTGCAACGGGGTGTTCTGGTTAGGGTCTGCTCCTGTAAAGAGCTTGTGTGCAGAACACCCATTGGATTCAACAGAAGTCTGCAAAAAGATCTGTCCTGTTCCTCTGAGGTTTTTTAGGTTAGGACCTTGCCTATTTTATCCATAAAATGTTATGTGAACTATAAATTATTATAATCAACTTCTAGCAAAATACTGCCTGGAATGTCTTGAGAGCTATAGTGAAATTGAACATATGCCTGAAAAAGGGGAACACACTCAGATTACAGTCTTTGACTATTTTCAAATTCTTACTGTGTTTCAGGAAAGGAAAATGAGAGTAATTCACTTAAAATGCTGACCATAAAGAAAGGCAAATGGCAGTAATACACTTAGAATTCTAGCCCTCTAAAGATTTTTTCCAATAGTGTACACAGCTGCATAACTGTTCTAGTCTAATAAGCATTTAAGGGTTAAAAATGTACTTCAGTTCAAAGCTGACCTGAAAATTCTAGAAAGCTGGCTAGAAATCCTAGCTACAGAAAAAAGTAACCATGTGCTATTGAGAACACCTTGGGTTTTGAGTTCTTGCAGACCTCTAGATTACCATGTTGGGTTTTTTTCTATCATGCCCCTATTCAAGGTGTAGGTCCTCCCTCTTGGGAATCTTTACAGATGGGGTGAATTTGGTTCATCAGTCCCCAGATCATGCCTACATTAGTGAACTCCATGATTTGCAGAGAGAAAATTTATTTCCATTGACACTGGAGTAATGTGTTACTATAAACATACTTTACTAAGTTATTCCCAGAGTATTACTGCTGTTTGCCTTAGAAGACACCACCTACGTAGTTACCCTTATTAATGGAAAGCGATCACAATGGCTGTTTCAAATGACAGTGGCTTCAGAGAATGAAAGGGGGGAAACCTTGACCTCCTGTAGACCTAGTAAGCAATGGCCCAGTGCAGCCACATAAATGCACACATAGAGATATAAAATCTTTAATGGATTTATCTGTGAAATACTTGAACATTGGATTCCTAGTATAGATCTTGGGCATTTTATCAAATATAACACAGTTAAATAGCTTGGATGAGCAGTGTATGAGCTTATGTGAGCAGTGAAGACATGCAGTGATTTTGCTGTCTCAAAGGATTGCTATATATCAACGTCACTTTACTTTGGTCTGAATGCAGGAGGAAAAAAGTTGCCAGCTGAGAAGACACCACATCAGAGTTCTTCGTTTATAAGCCTGCAGAGTAGTATGTTTTCCCAGAAGAAAAATGCAGTGGCTCAGCGAATATCATCAGCAAGACTTCACAAAATTAAAGAGCTGAAGAATGAAATATTTGATTTACAACACCAATTAGAAGCATCAAGCTTAGAAAACCACGTTTTGAAACAGCTTCAGTGTCGACACTTGAAAGCAATAGGTAGATATGAAAATTCAGAAAGTAACTTGCAGGATCTTTTAGCAAGGCATTATGATGAGGTGAGATATTTAAGGAAACTCCTGAGGATGTCTCAGGAGGATGAGAGAAATACATCCAGGAAGCTCAGAAAAGTTGAAGCAGAGCTGCTAAAAGCTAAAGATGCTTTGCAGGCCTTGCATCTGATTTCAGAAGACAAAGCTCTTGCAGAGAGAGAGGAACTTAATCACAGATTATCAGTCCTTACAGAAAAAATGGAAGTGAATGATAAAAGAATACAGGTAATATATGCATATCATTAAATTTGTGGAACAAAAACAGGAGAGCTTTCTGTGCAAGAGTAGTGGAAAGTTTTTAGCTGCTTCTTGTCACATTAATGATTCTGATACAGTCCTGTAACACTGAACTTTCTTTTTTTCTTATCCAGAGCTGTCCTGAGTGTAAGGTACTAAAAATGGCAGTAGTATCCCCATCCAATATTTTAAAATCTGGCAGAAATGTAGGAGTGGATTAAGTTTGGCAATAAAGATCTTTTAGGAATTAAGTCATATGCCTTAACCCTGTTAGGTCAGCAGCGTAGCATATAGCTAGAGAGCAATCTTCAGCAGAACGTCTGCTCTGCTCCCAGCCAGCATCATGAGGTACCCAGGCTTGCTTGGGCCACCTAGCCACCATAGCATGGACCCAGATTTACCCTGGCAAAGCACAGGATTAGTCATACATGGAGACCGCCAGGCTGCTGCTGATCTGCTACCTTGAACAACCAAAGCTGGCTTATCTAGAACTAGCACTGTTATTTTTATGTGGTGCTGGTGGGCAGTATGGCCATACCTACATGTCCTATTTACTGATTACTGTCACTTGCAGTACTAGGCTGTAGGGTGGCTGCTGAATTAGGCAGCTGTCAGGTGTCCTAGTTTTTAGGGTTGGTTCTACCGTTGGTTTATTATGCAACTGTGATAAAAGCCTGGTGGGAGTTTAAGAGGAGATAATTCAGCTCCTTCTAATATCTCATGCTTCTTTACTCTTATTGAACCTTTCCCAAAAAGGCAGAAATACAGTTTTAAATACAAAACTGGAAGAGAAAGACTTCCATTGTTCTATTTTCTGTGGGGTACATTATGCATAGAATTAAATAAAGAGCCAGGTAATCTTAGAGGCATTTCACCATCTGAACATCTAGGTCTGTGGTACATTTATTACATGAAAGAAAATGAAAATATAAACAGCTGAATTCAGACTCTCTTTTGAAAACTTTCTATTTACAGAAGTCCTAGTGAGAAGCTATAAAAAGCTTGCAGGATTGGGTGTCCACCTTACAATTTTAGTAACTATCATTTCAGTGCATGGCACTGGGTTCTGATGATAAAGTACTTGCTAAAGTACTCAATAAATTACCTAGTTTTTATTTACACTAAGCCTTCTTGTGCTGCCACAGTTGATAGATCTCACTGTGAACAGAAATGTTGTCTTAACATTTCTCAAAGCTTATTGTATTCATTAATCCATCAAAAAGGTAGTGTACAGCCTTATTTTTCATGTTTGAATGCCAAATATACTTTTTTGTTTAGTAAAATTAGGTTTTAAACCAGGTTTTGTTCATTTTTAAAGTAATTTTTTAGCTACTTCATCATAATGTCATGCATTGTTTAAAATAGAATATAGTTGTTAGAAGTTTACTTTTCGTTATATTAGCATGCTTATTTTTTAGCTTTGGTAAGAACTGAATTTTTCAACAGTCATACTGGGTACATCCATATTGTAAAATATATAATTTTTTTAAGAGCCTAGAAAAGCAGCTGAAGTTGAACAATAACACCTTTAGTCGTCAGTTGAAAAATGAGAACAAAAAAGCTGTGGAAGCTGGGATAATTACAAAGAACTTGCAAATGGAAATTAACTCCCTTCACCAAAAAATTAAGGTATTCAAGATTTTAAATGGGTTTATCTTCCTACAAGAAGCTTCAAATATTTAATGTTATTCATTCCTTTTGCCTCTTTTGTATTATTTAGTAATGGATTTTTTGTTTCCTAGTTGAGTCTATAGTCTACCAAAAGTCAAAATATAAAATGATGGAATTGTTGTAGGGTCTATTTGTCAAAAGTTCAAAGTAGTTCAATAACTAATTGAAATGGAGATTAATGCATCACAATTTCAACAAATAATCCCCACTAACTTGTTACCATTTTGATAGATGTAGGTCAACACATTCATCTACTGACTTTTAATGAACTCCCTTATAGAAACACTTTCAAATCAAAATGAGCCAAATAGTACAATCTACAAAGCTAGGGTTTAACAAAAAGACTTATGCAAATGTTTCAATAGTTTGTTTCAAATTCCAGCTTGGTTGTTAGACAAATATTTTCAGGACAAGTAAGTCCTGTTCAACACTGACTGAATGCTTGTAGACCAAACATACAAATGACTCTACATAGAAATAGAAACACAACTGCTATGAATGGTATGTCATATGAGTTATAATCAAGAAAAACAGAACATATTCCAGAAAATGTGAAAATCCTTGTGGCTTTTTGATAATTTAAACTGTATTTGTAACACAGTTAAAATATACTTTTTTTTTATCCCTGTATGAAGTGACCAATCCATCTGTTGATTCCATTAGGGAGCTTTCTCTTTCTAAATGGAATCAAATGTCTGTGAAAGATGTCATCATGGGGAGTTTTCCCAGGCATTGTGAAGGGCAGAGCAGGCAACTACTGAGGATTCATGGAGATCTGCATTTCTGTACTGGGCACTGTTTGTCCCTCTCACCTATGTATCAGGTGCAGAAGCTTTCCTCCTGATATTTGGCAGCAGCCGAAGGCCAGTCAGCTGTTGGGAAAGGAGAAAAGTAGAGTGCTCTTCCTGGACCCTGCATCAAAGTCCCCCAAGAAGCACTTGCAGTGCTGTTTCCCTGCCAGAGTCTGATCGTCTCTTCTCTGTGCAGATCTGGGAGACAGGAATAATTATAGTTATTTAATTATAATTATATATTATATATTATATATATAATTATATATCATTATAATTATAGAACACTAAGGTAAAACTGTTCCAAAATCCAAGTTATTCTAAAGCACAGTTCTCACCTTAACACTTCTCCAAAATATTTCTATTTCATGTGTTTTCTGCACAGTTTTCTATGTGTGTCCAGTTCTCTTAATGTTATGTTTTGATTCAGAAAACTTTCTATTGTTTTAGCACAAAGAAGACCAGACATGCTTATTAACCTTATTTCTGTGCCAGAACAGAGTTTATTTTTACACAGTGATCATTTTGGGCACCTGGTTTAGTCAGACCATTCACAGTATTCAGATGCACAATTCCCTTTCAGATCAACCTGTATCTCCAAATTATTTTCACACAAAAAATTGATATGGTGTGTTTAAGATAGATTTCAGTAAGGAAAAAAGGACTCTTGCTAAATACATTTTTAAGTGTGCCTCTGAAGTTTATGTCCTCTCCCAAGCAATAGGTTGTAAACCAGAACTGAGTACATTGTAACCAAGGGCACTGAGCAAATAAAAAAAAAATTAAAAGGAAGTAAAGCCAAAAATTACTTAGTCTGGAAAAAATAACTAAGAACAACAAATAAAAAAATCATTAGAGAAGGCTTCATCTTTTGACCGTTGTGTTATGAAAAGGACATTGTAGGTGTGCTCTTAGCCTTAAAAAGGGAGAATTTTGATTTGGCTCTTGAAAGAAAATGACAGATTCTTATTTACATAAATGACAGAGTCACCACATGGCCTAGCACAAAGCAAAATTGCTGACAGTTTTCTCCCAATATGGGAAAATTAAGTTGGTAAAGGTAATTCTTAATGCATATTAGAAGTTTAATAGTGTTTATTTCTTCTTAGGAAAAGGATCGACAGCTTTATGTAAAAAATATCTATGCAAACCGGATCCCTAAAATCCCAAATGACAGAGGTGATTCAGAACCTCCTGAAAAAAGTACGTGTATATTCATTTTCCTTTACTGTTTAATTATGTGAAACTTATATTGTTTTATAGCTGGGACATATATTCTAAAATAAAAGCCTATGTGGTACTTTTATATGGGCTAAAAATATTCTGGCACATATAAAGAGAATATAAAGAGAAGTGCTTGCTGTTTTGCTCATTTATTTTATGACTACAAATACATGACCTGTTTTTAATATTTAACCCAAATTTCATCATTAATAGCATTTAGTATAACAGTTTTAGTATACTAACAGTGACACTGAAGTAGTGCTGCTATTTTAAGAGTCTATTTTCATCAAGAGCTGTTTGCCTGTTTGTTTTTTTAACAGGGTGAAGCTATCAGTCCACAAAGCTTTTGCAGACTAATTTTTGTTCAGGCTGTTCCTTTTGACTTGGCCTGAAGAAGTGGCCACCCTAGACCTAGTATTCCCACAACATGTCTCACTAACTCAAAGCACCTCAAAACCCAACCTAGTTTTAGTACAGACTTTCAACTTGCTTTTATATGACCAAAAATAATTGATTTAACTGGGTCTTTAAAAACTGTTTTCTCATGTTTAAAATTCTTAGAGCCTGTAACTTATAAATAGGAGAGATGCTTCAATGCCCATTATTGAAGCTTCTGCAACTTGCATTTTTGTTGGGGTGAAAGGAGAAGACGAATTTTCAGATACAAGGTTTAAGAAATGTAAAGGCCAGTCTGATGATCATACTGTCAGCTTATCTGAGAGAACGTTTGTCCTTAGCAGTCCTTTGGTTTTTAGCTAAATAAATCTAAATGGGCAACCAGAGATCGTAATAACTCAGTTTTATTATATATACTCTCAATTACTTCTATCCACAGAATTGATGTTACTTGGAATAATACAGTAGAATGCTAGAAAAGAACAATAGGAAGTTAATTGTATCAAAAAAGAAATTGCTCCTTAGTAAAGAGTATTTCTGTCACATGGGTGCTCAGACAGGTATCCGAGAGAAATATCTATTATATGCCATCTTGTCTATCAACCATTCCAAGAGCAGCTACCTTGTGTGGGATTCAGCTGCCTAATTATAGGCATCTACTGCCATTTGAGATGTTCTAGCACATTCTGCCTGGCCCTGTAGTTGTTGTTGCAGAAGGACATGGGTGTCCCATCGGTCCTGTGTAATATTGGCCAGCCTTATGTGGATACCTTGAATATATGAGGGCATCTCAAATAGCAGTAGGCGCCTGTGTTCAGACAAGTGGATCCCACCCCTTGAACTGAGGGAGCAACAGCTAAAACCAATTACGAATCATACAAGCCAAGAACTGTTACATTGCCCACATGCTCACTATATTCATCCGAGACAAAAATGTTGAAAAATATGTTTTCTTGAAGCACTTAAAAATTTCTAGTTGTCACATGCTTTAGATGTAGTATCTAGAATTTACTAATAAATGTGTTTTATACAGAAACTAATGAACAGATTTCAAGTACTTTCCCCATATTGAAAGTAATGTTTTGCCTCCTACTCAGGATCATAAACATTCTGTCAGTATTCTAAAGGACAGCTTTCTGCACAACAAACTTACACCCTTAATTTTGGATAACAATCTGGATAAAAATTGACTTTCCTGGCTTAAGTACCTCTTTAAAATACTCATCAGATATTCCTGCTCCTAAACTGACAGAGGAATTGGAACTTTCTTCAGATGAGTACAGAAGAGCACTTACAATTTACATGGTAGCAAACATATTTGCTGGAAAAATTGCACATGCCTACAGAATTCTTCAAATTATGGTATCAGTGCAAAGTCTTATTGTAGTCAGTTGCTTATGTCTTTCCTCTTCGTTGCCTTTGCAAAATCCATTACACTGCCTTAACTACAAGTGAACTACAGGGAAGAGGTTGGTAGTTGGAGTTGTAAAATTAAGAAAGACAAATTCCTACTTCTCACTCCAAGTCAGACACATTTTTTTATGAAGCTCTGAGTTCCAATTTTAGTTACATCACATAACCAGATGTGGGTTTTTTTAGTTTTTACTCATGTATGGATTTGTACAATATTGTTATTTAAATTACAGTACTTAAATCGCTGTTTACTATTTAAGTTCTTCTTTTCTTTAGGCAAGGTAAGGGAGCTTAGTTGGAAAAAGACCTTATATTTTGTAATGAAAAGTTTCCAAGCAAAGTTGTCTGATCTTTTTGGTATTTTTGGTCAATAAAAGTCTCATTCTTAGATTTAGAAATCTAGAACTGGAATTATTGGAAATTGGTTTTCCTTTTCACTATTGACTTGAGTGTTCCTGTAGCAGGCATAGAAAGACCTGCTTCTTCAAGTAGTTGTTTTCTATTCTGCATTTGCAAAAATTTTTACCCAGCAGGGAAGAAAAAAAGAAAGGTGGAGCTGCATTTTTTCACACTCCTGATAAATAGCTGAAGGTAGGCTTGCTTAGGGTATCAGAAAGGTCTATGTATGTAAATGAAATTAAATGAAGCCATTAATTTCATAAGCTCTCCATGAGAGCAAAGTTTGCTCCGTTGTGAGGAGGTCACAGAGGCTCATCCAGCGATACAGCTCCCCCTAGCCCTGAACCCGGGAAACGCTCTGCTGATGGCTGCTGAAAAAGCTGCTGAAAGCTTCCCTTTCGGAAGGGAAAACAAATTCCCTCCACATCATCAGGGCCACTCCTTCAGGAGTAATCCTCAAATTAGTTATCAACGTCCTTTTTGCGACCAAACTGCAAACATGTGAGAATCACTGTTTTTATGGGTAGTCTTCCTCTGATTTCAGGGATCAAAACTCGGAATGAGGTCAAATGTTGATGTAGGTAAGAGCACATTTTTGCTGCTGTGCTAGCAACTTTCTCAGCTACTGTACTCACGTCAAAATTGTTCTAAAAACAGAATAAAAGAACAATATACTCGCCTCCCCCATCCCATCTCTGTTCAGCTATTTCTTTAAATGTCTCTCATTCAGTCACTCCCTTGGAATCTCTTTTCAAAGACCACAGATATTTCAGCGTTAAGCGTTTCCTCTGAAGAGTTTGGTTCCATAAAGCCCTTACATAAGTGCTTAACTTTGAGAAAGGTGAGTAACCAAGTCAGAAGGCATAAAAGCAAGCATGTTAATTATACTCTGTAAGATCCGAATTTAGGAACCGGAAAGCTGAGGCCTCATACCAGGCCTCTTAAATTTACATTAGAATGTTACCACGCAAATTAAGCCCGCAGGGGGTTTCTGGTGTAGACACATTTGTCTGACTTCACATGTTCTATCTGGGCAGGACTTTGTAGATCTAAAACTTAAGTACATTTTTGATGTACGGATGAAAATGCTGAAAAGTCCAGGTCACTTTTTGCGTTCCAGTCTCAGCATTTATAGATCAGGCAGAACAAAGAATTTCTTTATTAAAGGGCATCAAGACATGCAGCAAAAAACCCTCAACATTTAAATCCTAGGCCACATACCAGGAGTATCAGTCATGAAAGATAAATTTTGTTTATACCAACAATATAATTCCAGAAACTACTGTATTACTATCGATTGTCCTTTTTCAACAGGTCTTGGTATAAACAGGTCAGTACAAGTAGATAAACAGAGGTTTAGATCACTGCTACTGTCACAGTACCAAACTCAGGAAACAGAAGAAAGTCCCATTCAACTAACAAAGGTAGGAAAGATCCGGATCCAGTGTCTTGTTTAAACTCTTGGCTAAGCTGTGTGTTATTTGGCAAGTTTCAGTAACATGCCTGAATAGCCTGATCCCTCATCTTAACTTTCTAGGATGTGGATTTTCTGTGAATGTAATTATATTACAGAAAATATGTAGGACAAATGCTGTGATACAAAATAAGAATACAATAGTAATAGAAATTACTAATAATTTTGGAAGTACTGCGCTGTGTACTTCTAAAAGTCACTAAACAAGTATTCCCTTGTTAATTTTACTTTTAATTGCCAATTACAGGAGAAAAAGTCTTCTGAAGATAAGAGTCAAAAAGCTGAAGCAAATGAGGCAGATGCAGATGCCCAATGTAGAGCAGAAAAGCAATCAACCAAGAAAATACCAAAGCCAGAAACTTTTAGTAGAACACGTAGAGGTATATTTTAACATTTTTCTCAGAAACTCTTTTGATCTTTTCAAAAGTTGAACGAAACGATGGTATTGGTAATTTACACGGGTCTGACAGCCATTCACTGACGGACAGGAACCAGTTCAACAATTAAGCATCACTCAGATGCAGCTGCTGGCAGTGCTGCGCTGGCAGCAGAGCAGCTCCACAGTGTAAGGCATTTTCACGCTGCTGTACTTCTAAGAGGAGGTCCTGGTCACCTTGGTAAAAAGTCAGTGCTTTATCCAGGAAGGCATACTTCAGTTAGTGGTTTGTTACTTCCTCACTAATCAAATACTGATCTCTAATTGTTGGTTGTGAATCTTCATCATAGCTGATGCCAACATATACTTCTGGCTCAGGATCTACTGCTGAGAAAGAAAAAGGACTTCTTTGAGGGCTGGGAGTATTTCCTCATCACAGTGATCAGTGCAAATAGATTTTATGTAAATCTTCGCCATTGACTGTGTTCTCATGTAACAGTTACATGCAAGGGACTCTTCTATAAACACCTTTATTTTGAAGAGATTCTGTAGAATGAGAAGAAGCCAATGCATCAAATTCTTTATCTGAGTTTTTCTTCCTAGAAATATTCACATTATTTTCATTATAGTGAGGACTGTAGAAAGAACCCAGATCTGAACACCATCATGCTAAATACTTCACAGATGCTAGGAGACATGACATGACCTAAAGGTCACACATTTACAGAGGTGAAACAGGCTGCTGAGGTCACTTACTAGATCAGTAACAGGGCAAGTAATCTGGAACTCCTGTATTTTGTACTGCGCCTTTTTCAGCCTGCAGCCCTCCCACACCCCACCAGATAACTAAAGTCAGCATTTCTCTTTGAAATCCCCGTTTAAAATTGACAGAAAACACAGGTCTTCTGATTCTGCCTGTGAATCTCTCCTCAGTGTTTGGCAGGCTCTTTTCTGGCTTTCTCCCACTGCTGATACCAGACTTACTTTCTGAAGCCTTATTTAGCTATTTTAATGATTGCAACTGGCATACTTCTCCCTTAAGCTTGGGCTCTACCTCATTTTGGGGGTACTCTCCAAAGTGCAGAACCTATTTGCCCCCTGGAGCAGACAAATATATTTACTGCAGGCATTCCTACTAAAAAGTGCAGCCAACTCACTTAAAGGTTAGAGAGTTGCAGTATATTCTCCACGCAACAAGTGACTGTATTGTCAGTTAAGGGAGAAAAAAATCATTCACATACTTAAGTTCCATTTAAAAGCAGGAAAATTACAACTAGAGATTAGATCTCATGTGGTTTCTCTGTTGCATTGTACATTACTTTTCTGGCCCTATATTTAGCCATTACATGCTAATTCATTTGATAAAATTAAACATAATGAAAAAGGTAAAAAATATTTACCTGGATTCGATGGCACAATGATCTTGTTTAAATCTTGCCCCATCCTGTTATATTTGTTAGTAAATAGCATTGTCATAACCCTCAGGACTGAAATACCATCAATAATAACAACTTAAGCAGTGAAATAAGGAAGTAAGACTTGCTCTCATTAATGCTTCACGACTCTTTATGTTCCTAGGCAATTTAAGAGTATTCCTAAAACACACAATATTTAATTTTAGAGTATTTGAGGGAGGGCAGACTGCTGATGGAAGAATACACTTGCTTGGAATTTATGAAGGAAGAAAAGGACAGAGATTTGCTTAAACGGGAGCTGAAAACGCTGATGAAAACTGAACAAACTCCTCCAAGTGACAGTGTAAAAGAGAACAATAAAGAAGAAGGTGCAGTGGAAGAACATGAAAAAGAAGAAAAAAAGCCAGATGAAGAGCTGAACAATGGTGATAAGTCAGGGAGCAAATGTGTAACCCCCAGTCCAAGAAACAAAACATTCATTGGGCTGAAAAATAAATACATGTTCTCAGAAGCCACGGAGAATTTGCATCATGGGCTTCCTACGTCAGGTACAAAACCCAAAAAAGGCAGTCTTTGCAACCATTGATGTGCAGGTCGGGACCGCAGTGAGACAGTTGAATCCAAAGTGAAAAATGCCTTTGGGCTATATGAACCGTCTTCTGGTAGAGTCACTGAAACAAGGCGGAAGGCCAGTTCCACTGAAGCGGAAGGCTGCGCTTGTATGACATTTGCTGACAGAAAAAACAGTCTCACGAAAGAACTCTTTGGACCAGGCTGTGTTTAAAGAGACGACCGTTTAAAGTTCTGACATGGGAGGAATGAAGAACGAGAAGTGAAGGGATGCAGGATTACACAAGCCAAATTTCAAACCACTGCTACTAACTAGTTCTTAACCTAAAGCATCTAATGCTAACAAAACAGTTATGCGAATTAATAATGATTTTCTTTGATCCTTAGTGAAGCACATCAACTTATCTTTACTCTAGAAATATGGATTGTTTAAAACATTTTTTAAACAAACATGGTTTTACTTTCATTAAATGCATATTAAATCTTAGCAGTACTGAGAATTTCTTTCGATGGTTTTTCCAAAACGATAGTCAAACCAGTTGTCACAAAGCAATGGTCTTCTGGTGTCAGTCCATGTGAGTGTGTGTGCATGCATCTAAGAGTGCCTTAACAATTACATTTCGGCCTGTTCCCAGGTGTCCAAGCTTGTCCTTGTTTTGTAATTTTCATTTTTTTTGCATTCTCTCTGCAGTTTAAATTTTGAAGCTGATTATTCGTTAGCTAGCTGGAGCAAGCAGCCTGCTTTCACGAGGTTCATTACTGGGTTAGTACCAACAATGCAATAAAAGAAAATAATTTTTTATTTTCTTCACTCCTGAAATAGCTTCTAGAATTCACACATAATAAAAATAATTCGCTAATTACATTGTGTTCACTAGCATGATAAATCTCTAAAGCTTCATTCTTTTCCACTGTTAGAACTTATCAAAGCAGTTTGCCTGGTAACTTCCACGGCTGACATCCAAAGATGAATGTGCAAGAGTAAATGATTGTTTTGGAGAAGTCAGGCATATCCAGTTCTCAAAAAGCCTTGAAAAAGTCCTGTGTTTAAGGTTACATAAGTGAGGTTAGGAGGACTGTGTTTTGTTCCTCATAATAATTTGTGTAACATTTGCTAGAACGTGAATTTAGGGGAAACTATGCATATTCTATTAAGACAGTAGCACTGAAAAAAGAAAAGCAAACTTCAAAAAGTTATACCACAAAAGGTGGTTAAGACCTTTAGATCTGAACCTCCTTGCAGCATATTTCTTTTCAAAATTTCAAAAGTTTTTCTTGAAGGTAGTGCTTCAGCTGCACGGTGGACAGGTTTCACAGAATGACTGTGTAGCCAGAAGAGGAGGTGTTCCTCCTCCACGAGCAGTCCGGAGGTACTGAGACAGCGAGCCTTTCCTGCCATCCCAGAGCCAAGAGCAAACAAGCACACGCAACCCAACACTATTTGTGCCAACCAGGTAACCCAAAGCCTTTTTGCCCTTACTCACCCAAACGTTTGACTACAGCAGCCAACAAGCCACGTACTTGATGACCCCATGCTATGCCTGGGTGAACAGCAAATGCCACTGTGAAGATTTTAAATTATGCTGCTTTTCTAGACTCCATGATGTTAAAACTCCCTAACAAGCTAAGTAGAAACATCGTTAGCCACATCCTTAGATTCAGAAATATGTCAGTATCATAGGTAAATAATCTGTCCCAAATACTTTAAAAAATAATAATAATAAATTAGGCCTGTTGATTCTAACAGCATCTACTTATGCAAGAGCATGGGGGGGGTGGGGTGTCAGTCTAGGTTTTGGGGTTTTTGGTTTTGTGGTTTGTTTTTTTTTTTTTAGGAAAACTGTCATTAAAATTGAAAAATAGATTAGAAAACTTGAGATGGGTTGAAAACTTTATTTCGTTAATAAAAACACAATTATACATAACGTTCAATCACAACATTTTTTCTTGATATTTAGTGCATGTATTTTCATGTTGGCTAAATGTAATCCCTACTATAAACCCTTTTTTCAAAATTTACATTAAAGAAAAAAATTCATGCATATATACATACACAGACAGATGATGTATAATGACCTTTCAAACCGATTTCTAAATGCAGTGCTAATCACGGAAGGGCCCTTGCCCCTTCCTGCAGGAAGGCAAAGGGCCTGAAAGAACAGAACAGATGCATTCCACCCTACAGAGCAGGAAGCTGAACTGGAATCACCAGAGCCCAGCAGAAGAGGGAAAGGTGTCCCCCAGAGCTTTGTGCAGGCTCACGTCAAAAAACAAAAACCAGCAACAACAACAAAAAGGTGGAGCAGAACAAGAACTTCCTAAAGGACCCACTTGTCTCACAGGGCAGCACTGTGGGTTGTGGACCCTACCGCAGCACAGAAGAACACCCAACTTTGCAGGCACAGCACTAGGAAGAACTCTCCCCGCCTTTAAATTCAAAATACTGCGGCTGTCTCCTGTACCTAAATACAGCAAGAAGGATTTACTCTGAAAGAGAAAACTTTTCCCTCCTCCTCCTGCCTGCTACCATTCTGTTACCACTGCAGACATTTAAATCACGAACTTGCCTTTCTTCCATTCGCATTGCTGTTTCGGGTGATCCCAGACTGCCAGTAATGTTGCTAAGGCCCT
Source organism: Gorsachius magnificus (assembly GCA_034008185.1). Classification (NCBI taxonomy): domain Eukaryota; kingdom Metazoa; phylum Chordata; class Aves; order Pelecaniformes; family Ardeidae; genus Gorsachius; species Gorsachius magnificus. The sequence goes on from CM067081.1 coordinate 99,866,240, forward strand.
TCGAAACACTGTCCTCCCAGGGAACAGCACCGGCTCCTGCTTCCTTGTTCTTAACATGGAGCTTGAGGTTGGCCAGGCCTTCCCTCCCAAAACATGGAAGGAAATCATTCCAGCTATCTCCACTCAGTCAGGCAACCAGAAAAATCATCAAGGAAGGAGAGGTCAGTTATCAATAAAAGTAGGGAAAAATTCAAGTGTCCAATGACTTTGAAAACTCAGAAAAAGCAGCCAGACATCCTCTGTTTGGCAACAGAGGGGGTCTCTTAAGGACTGATTCCACGTACATATCAATAGCACATTTTCTGAGACAGCCCAAGAGCACACCAATCCTAGTGTAAAAAAATAACAAGGAGGGAACTAATTCTGTTTCACCCTCAGCCAACCAAACCACCTACCTCTATCCACCAGTACCACTTGTCACCAACTCTAATCCCACCTTTGGGTGAAACTGCCATACTATACAGCAAAGAAGCAGCAAAGCTCCCAAATTAATTCCTAATGCCAGTGCATTTCCAAGTTAAAAATATAAATCCAACACTTTCATATTTTGGTAAGTATATGCCATGGCAAAGTCTTACGGTTTTGCTGGGAATCAGTGTTCATGCTTGTTGAAATGGACACAAAATGAGGTTCTATAAGCAGCAATGCTGTTCTTTGAAAACTGACCACCAAACTGAAAAACAAACTAAGGAAAGTTAAAATAAATTGTAAGGAATGAAAATGTAGTTGACTCCTCCATGGATGACTGGGATTCCTTCAGCTGAAAGGGTGTAGCATGATAGCTACAACTTTATTGCAAACCACGAGCCAACATGTAATTCCAACACCACCTGAAAGAGATATAAAACACGATTTAAGTCACTGCATCAGTAACCCTGAAGCACACAAGTTTCTGAAAACAACTTTGGAAGTGTAAAAAATGAAACTTAGAACAAGTTACGAGGCGAACAGGAACAAAACATCTTTCTTTTTATAGACAAATGTCTCTCTGAGGGATGGCAGCTAACTCCATGACAGTCCCAAGAAAACCTGAAGATTATCTGGGGAGAAGAGTACCAAATAACACAAACATGAGCCTAAGTGCGGTATACAGAACCCACAGCTTCTGAAAACGTTTGCTATGTACCCAACAGAAAATGCCTAAGGCACAGCAAGTTACAGAATACTCTGCTAGATCCTAAATCCAAGATTTGAAATAGATAAAAAGTAAATTTCCTCTGAAATTTACATCTGTCTTTTTATTAAATCTGTACTTCTTTCCTCTTGCTCCCTGTACAGATATATAGAAAAACGCTACCGAGAGCTTTGCTACTGACCCAGATGCCTTGTGCTGCTGTCTTAGAAGGGTCCTGTAACTCAAACCAGCAGCAGAAAAATTTGTATTGGTATGATGGAATAGAGGGTGTGGCCTGACTGCAATACACAGCACTTTCACACTGCAGATTCCACAGAATCAGGCTACACAATATTGCAGAATGAACAGATATTCAGACCACACACGTGAAGAAACTACCTTTTGGGGGATTTTTGGACATTTTTGTGTTTGTCACCTAGAATTCAAAAGCGATCTCTTTACTGTGATTATCAGCCAAGGAAAGGAAAAAAAAAAACCAAAATGAGATTTGAAGGCAGACATGAGTGTGAACCTTTTCAAATCTCTTCAAATGCTACTTAAATAAATGTCTTCCAAGGACTGTACCCCCACTCTTGTGCAGAAGCAGACTCTTCTCTTGTCCAGTAAGCCTGAGGGACACAAATAATTCTCAAGGCAGCTGTTAAAGATAGAACATACAATCCCAACAACGTATTTTGGAATTCCTTCTAAGGCAGCTGGGACTTAGGAGCCTAACATGAGGATGACACTAAGCTGGGTGGGAGCATTGATCTGCTCGAGGGAAGGAGGGCTCTGCAGAGGGACCTGGACAGGCTGGATTGATGGGCTGAGGCCAACTGTATGAGGTTCAAGAAGGCCAAGTGCCAGGTCCTGCCCTTGGGTCACAAGAACCCCATGCAACGCTAAAGGCTTGGGGAGGAATGGCTGGAAAGCTGCTTGGCAGAGAGAGATCTGGGGGTACTGGTCAACAGCAGTGTGCCCAGGTGGCCAAGAGGGCCAACAGCATCCTGGCTTGTATCAGAAATAGTGCGGCCAGCAGGAGTAGGGAAGTGATCGTCCCCCTGTACTCGGTGCTGGTGAGGCTGCACCTCAAATACTCTGTTCAGTTTTGGGCCCCTCACTACAAGAAGGACATTGAGGGGCTGGAGCGTGTCCAGAGAAGGGCAACGAAGCTGGTGAGGGGTCTGGAGCACAAGTCTGATGAGAAGCGGCTGAGGGAACTGGGGTTGTTCAGCCTGGAGAAGAGGAGGCTGAGGGGAGACCTTATCGCCCTCTACAGCTGCCTGAGAGGAGGCTGTAGCCAGGTGGGGGTCGGCCTCTTCTCCCAAGTACAAGTGATAGGACGAGAGGAAATGGCCTCAAGTTGCGCCAGGGGAGGTTTGGATTGGATATTAGGAACAATTTCTTCACTGAAAGAGTTATCAGGCACTGGAATGGGCTGGCCAGGGAAGTGGTCGAGTCCCCATCCCTGGAGGTATTTAAAAGACAGGTAGACGAGGTGCTTAGGGACATGGTTTAGAGGTGGGCAGGTGTGGTTGGACTCGATCTTAAAGGTCTTTTCCAACCAAATGATTCTATGATTCACCAGCAGCATCTTCGCTTGATGATAAATTTCCACACTACATTGCCCTGTCATTCTGCCTGTCTGCTTACCCCATTGGCATAGAGCCAGCACACCTTTCACTCAGAAACAGGTATAACCTGTGATATTGTTCTGATCATTGTTTCGTTAAACTGCCCAAAAGAAAAGGATTTAAGTAGGCAAAAATGGAACAGAGGTGCGATGGGGGAAAGGGTGGGAACAGACAAGACAAAATGCTGAGAGACAGCATAAATCATTCCAGAGTTACACTACTATGAAACCCCAGCAATTTATAAGAAACACATGTAAGCGATACAGACCTATGAAGTATTTGCCCATTTTTAACCCAATTCTAATAGAAAAATATTTCTGACAGAAATCTTCTCCAGGGTCTGTTCCATATAGATAAAGATAAAGCTGCTCTCTTTGAGAAGAAATAAAAATGACAAAGAGCCCATTTCATTGTCAGTTAAATAAACAAGAACTGCATACATAGGAAACAGCTAATCAAACGTTTGAAACTCCTCCCCACGTTAAGGAAGTTAGAAGAAACCTTAGAAGCCAGCAGCAGTGCTTTTAACCTACAAATGCTCTTCATCGCTATGCCGTGAGCATCTGCGTGGGCTTGGGAAGTGGTTTTTTTTTTTCCCCCCCCTACTGTGCAGTCCTTACCTGCCACCCCCGTAGGAAAGGCTACCAAGCGCTCCAGTGGCGCGAGCCATTTGCTCGGAAGCACTGTAACTGGCTCCGAATAGTACTTCCAAATGAGAGAGATCATCAAGGCAGCCTGGAATTGAAATTTTTATTAGCTCGGATAATAATACACATCAAAGTACATTTTCACTGCTATTTTGAAAAAGTAAATCACAAATTCTAATGAAAGGGAATAGTTTTTTTCGTTATTTTACATTGTTCTCAAGAAGGTTCAAAGTATTTTTACACTTAGTATGACCTTAGCTTCATACACAGCATTAAGAGGCAGCAGTGAGACACTGGAAAATACAGCTTTCTTTTGAGACCCTGGTTCAGGTCTAGCATAGACAAACCTAGTAATAGTCACTGTTAAATTCTGCTGACTGTTTTTAGCCATAATCCTTGCCTGCTAGGAGTCCAGCGAGCTTTAACGTTACCCTAGCGAGATCTTCAGGTTGACCACTGTCATCCTTACTAGCAGATAATTCTTTGGCATCAAGCCTGAACTACAGAGAAGATCTGATGAGGCGCTGTGGCAAAATCTGCAGCAGCTGTAGGTGGAGATTTGCATCCTCATCAAAAGCATGTTTTGTTTTCAAAAACATAAGCAAAATATATTTACAGGTATCAGAACTTCCCTGGGTTCACTGCCATATATAAATAAAAAAAAAACCCAAACAACAGCCAAACAAATAGAGATGAAAGAGCTGAGACAACCACCTATCTTGTCATCTTAAAACCAGAAACACAGAGCTAAAATGAAACTCAAAACTCCTTCCATCCACCACTACCAGACCCTATCAGCAACATCTCGCCCTTCTGTGTCAAGGAACTGTTTCAGTTTGGCATGCCCTGTGTCACTGGAATGCCAAACACCTGTGTAACTAATAATCAGCCAGTAAGTGCAGGAGAGAATGGTAATGCTACTGAGAATTTGCTTTAGTAATTTTTATTCATAATAAAGTATGTACTTACTTGTAAGATGTAGAACACAATATTTATAACCCACTTTATTTTGGCTAATTGGGCAGTTCGCGCTTTCACTGTTAAGAAAAAAAGAAATGACTCTGCATTATTTATAATAGTGAATTATACTTACATAAAACTATTAACATATTAACATTTCACTCTTCAAATCAGGACATCACACTGTTTAAAAATCTCATTTCAAATGGCTCATAGCTATATTTGAAAGTACCCTTCTGCAAGAAAGCGCTAGGTCCGTATCACACCATAGTTTCTTATTAATGCTACTACGAAGAGGCACAAAACACTGATATCCTACACAGAGGAATGTCACAGGTATTCAAGAGCACCATTCCCAAATGAGAACAGTAACTGTAATTACTCACTTCAGAACCTGCTTCGGGTGAAGCACAAAGTACATTTTTTCCCATTCCTAAAAGGGGAGAACGATGGCTTTAGCAGATGTGCTTTTTGCCTTACTTCATTCAGGAACACAGCTAAGGCTGGTTCCTTCACTGAAGGAAATCTTGGTCAGGTTCAGTATTAAAACCTCTGGTGCCTGGTCTTCTTCTCTTTCAGTACCACAGACCAACATAAAGCATCCCAGGGAAGATGGCACATCTTCATACATGACACTGGCCTAAAGTTTTCTAAAACAATGTTGTTGGTTGCCAAGCAAACTACTCAAATCTAGTTTAACTGAAATTATTGGGTTTAGAATTATACCACTGAAAGCAATCCAAAGCCGACAGTTCCAAGTACCATCCTTTCTCCAAGCAAGGAGCCTACAAGCATCCACCCATTCCGCACGGAGGAGGCAGACAAAGCAAGGGGTCTCCTACCCTCTTCGGATCAGTTAGCGCATCTGGGCCAAGGCAAGAGCAAAAGCTCTGGTGCCAAAGGTTTACCTGTACTTTCTACCACGAGATGACAGACTATACTACTACAAAATCCTAATGGAGGCAAAGCACTACAGCCTTATCGCAAAAGCTGCTGCCTAAGAGCACAGAGGACTGCAAAGCGGCAGGACAGCTCTCATCTGGTTACCTTACAGATCAGCGCTTTCTCTTTAGCATTTTGTGGCACGCCAACCAAAGAGCCCAAACCAAGCAACGCATCCTTTTGCAGCGAAGAAATGCAGCAGAAGACCACCTCAGCATACTCAAAACATGACTCAGTGATGAGCATCACGGAGAAAGAGTAATTAATTACACAGTGAGGCCCAGGAAATTCCTCGTGAGAAAAATTTCACGTCTAAACCACTCCCTTATCGGTGTATGCAGAACTATGCACAACTGAAAGATAAAAGCAAGCTCTCCAAAAAGTTTAAAGAAAAAAAAAAAAAGGGAATACTGGAAACGTATAAGAGAGGGAGGAGAAAATTTGAAGGAGAAATATACTTAAAATTGAAAGCATTCTTGACAAAATGTTTTTCAGAAACTAGGAAAAGGAGTAAACAATCTACCGTGAGTTTTAAGCTTGTCGGTCATTTTGTTAATCTTTCTTTCCAGACGGGCATATCTAGCAAACTCATCCATCATACTAATGGTCGAGAGTTCTTGCTTCATGTTCTGAATTTCAGCTCTCATTTGGGATTCCTGCTCTGCATCCTTTTGTAACAATCTGGATATCTAAGAAGTAAAGAAACAGTATCAGTTATTTATCCAGAATTCCACTGATTTTCTTTAATATGCATAAAGTACCATCTCCTGTTTATATACTCAAAAGCCCCCCTCAAAAAAAGGCCCTTTCATCAGGACATGGGAAAACCTTGGCTTAACATTTGCAACACATTCTAAAAGCCAAAGAATTTTAACTCTCTTGTTCTGACTAAAGCAAGCAAAAAAAAAAAAAAAAGTGTGGGGGGGTATTCCATCCCTGTAGGGCAGTGATTTTCAACTTTCCTAAGCACAGTTAACCGCCTTCTCCTTCTCTATTTCTGCTTTCATCTCCCCACGCTCGATGATGCTGCCTTCTGAATCTGTCCAAACCTCCCTGGTCCTGCCCGCCACTGCACCCCCAGCTGAACTGCTGCCCTCCCTCCTTGTAGTTCTCGGTAGGTGCAGGAGAGGAAGGACCGGGGAAGCACTCCTCTTCATCATTGCTCTTCCCAGATCCAGCAATGCTCCTTTATTCTCACCATTGCCAGGCTCCAGCAGCCTCAGCAAGAGTCTCAACTAATTAACGTGGAAAACTTTACTGACTGAGGCCCAGTTTTAGGCCTCACTGGTAACACGCGGCTCGACAGCGGGGAATCACTCCTCCAGACTGCAGATTGCCTAGTCAGGGGGCTGCTAGAAACACACGCATTGCCACGCTGGCTGAGGGCTGTGACCCAGCCAGTGCAGTGTCTTGTCGCTGTCGCAAACCCAGACATGCGAATTTGCATTAGTTATTTTTCTTACACCTTACCCATGCACTTAAATGTGATTTTCTTATAACACCTTATGGGTTTCTTGGCTAAAATTATTTCCTCCTGACAGAAATGTAAAAAGGTAATCATACGTCATCTTAGCAAACGTTTCCTCCCCTTCTTTTGGCTTTCCTACTTTCTTTTCACAAGGCACCACCTGCTCATTGGTTCACGAACCCCCTTTAGCATAGAAATGAAGACACGGAGAACACAGAAGCTTTTTCTCGCTGTGCCTTCGCACACCTTGCTAGCTTTCTCAAGACACGTGCAACGTTTTTTCCCCCCACAAACGATGTTCTCAATACTGCAGTCAATGAGAACACCACCCTACTTTCTGCCAGGAACCTCACCAGAAAGCTGAGCAGAGATTTTCACCTATAGTAACGCAGAGTTCAGCTTCCCAAGTTGCTACGTGTAATTTACGTTCTCAAGGATTTTTATCTGTTACCAAACAGCACGCACTGATCCTGGGTGCCAGCGAAGCAGCTTGCGCGGAAGAGTAGAACAAGAGGTGTTTTACCGTGCTTGCTCACAGGGAAGCTTGTTTGGGCAGTCACAGAGCGTACTGCTCCACAGCCCCGTTACCCACGCTTCCGCAGAAACGCCGAAGACGAGAGTGGGGCCCATCCTGATCAGAGGCTGCGACCTCAGGGCTTCTCCTACGAGGCCCTAACTCCTCAACCTCAGTATCCACTGAGCTCCCTTCCTAACGAGGGGGGCATCCACCTCTGGAAAACACAGAAGACTGAGCAAAGCCGCCCTTCATATCCCCGACGCGTCCTAAGGGCTGGAGCCCTCCGGAGCACCCCTTAAGAAGGCGCTGGCTAATGAGGTAACTCGTTACGCAGAACCTCGCTTCGAAGGCCCGCTTAATGGCGGCTGCTGGAGCCGGCCGCGGCGCCAGGCCTCCTCACCTCCCGCCCCTCCCCGGGTCACCCCCCAAGCGCCGCCCTTCCTAGGGCAAGGCTCGGGGCCGGGCCCTGCCGCTCACCGCTGGGCCGGCCGCAGGGCGCCGAACCGGCACCGCCCCCCCCCCCAAATCTCCCGGCTGTCCGGCGGGGGTGACGCCACGGCCGCAAGACACCGGGCGCTCGGTAAAGGGGCCGCCGCCGGCCCTGCCCCGCCGTCTCGCCCCCCCCCGCAGCCACCCGAGGGAGGCAAGGGGAGGACGGGCGGGCGCCCCCGCTCCGGGCGGGCCCGCAGCCCCGCTACCCGGGGGGGGGGAAGGCAGCGCTCTCACTGCCGCGGCCCCCCCCCCCCCCGCGTCCGGCACGGGGGCGGGGCGCGCGCGGTGACGTCACTCACGATGGAGGAGCAGGAGGGCAGGAGGATCTTGAGAGCGTTGCAGAGGAAGACGGCGCTCAGCACCAGCAGCCAGGCGCCGCTCTCCGCCATGCCGCGCGCCTCGGCCGGCGGGCGGGCGGGCGGGCACGGCACGGCACGGCACGTCCCCCCGGCACTAAGGAGCCCCCCGGGGGGCGGTGTCGCCTGGGGGGGCGGGCTGAGGGGAAACGGGGACAGGTGCGGCCACGTGACAGGGGCCGGCCCATCGAGAGGCCGCCCCCCCCTTCCATCCCCTCCCCCCATCCCGGAACGGCAGGCGCGCGCGGCGCGGCCGGCCCCGCCGGGGGCCCCCGCCCCCCCCCCCCCCCCCCCCCCGGGGGCGGCGCTGCTGGGATGGGGGGGGCGCGGGGGGGGGGCGGTTTCCCTGCGCAGCGAGGCTGGCTGGCAGGCGGCCGCAGCGGCTCGCCGTGAGGCCCCAGCGCGCGCAGCAGCCGGGGGGGGCGAGCGCGCCGCGCGGGGCGGCGGGGCTGGGGGGGGGGGGGGGGGGGGGGGCGCTCGCCAGCGCTCGCCTTCCCCTTGCCAGCCGGCCCCGCGTGCCCCCCGCGGGCAGGCCCCGCTGGGGAGGGCGGCGGTGCCTGGAAGGCTCGGCGGCGGCGGGAAGGGGCGGGCGAGCGGCGGTGGCGTCACGTGCCCGCCCGCTCCGCCAGCGGCCTGCGGCGCCTGCGCCGGCTGACGCGCGCGGTTTGTGTTGGCAGGTGGCGGTGGCGGACGGGGAGGCCCCCGAGGAGGTAGGTGCCCGGGGCAGGGGGGCGGGGGGCGGCCGAGCGGGTCCCGCCCCGGCGGGTCCCGCCCCGGGCCGCTGCCGGACCGCCCGCCCGCTGACGCCGTTTCTCTGTCTTTCTCCCTGCCTGTAGCCCAAGAGGCGATCTGCGCGGCTGTCCGCTGTAAGTGCGGGGGGGGGGACGGCGGGGGGTGGTGGTCGCTGCCGGGCCGGGCGGGCTGTGGGTGGGTGGGGGTGTGTGTGTCTATGCGCGTCTTCCCGTAGCCAAGAGGGGGTTACCGAGGTCTGACTCTCTCCCTTCCTTGTTCTTCCTTCCCAGAAACCCGCTCCTGCCAAAGCAGAGCCGAAGCCAAAAAAGTCAGCGGCAAAGGTGAGGGTCCCTGGGAGGTGGGGAGGGAGAGTAGGTGGTCGCGTTCGTTCCGCAGGTGCCCGGTGGCGTCTTGTTTCGGGGACCGAGTGCTTTTATTCGTCTTCACACGTTCCAGGTGGGAACGCTGGTTTAACTGAACTACCAATTTCAGATGCTTCTGCCAGTGTCTACAGGCACATTCCACCACTGTTCCAGTAGGTCCTTGTCAGCTGTTGCGCAGAAACGCGGGCACCCGCTCATGGGTGTTAGACGGTACTTTGGTGCTGAGCGGAACTCCTCGAATGGTGAAGCAACCGTACGTAGAATTGGGTTTCATCGCTGTCGCAAAAGGGGATGTAACACGCTCACATTTTAAAGCAGAGTGTTAGGGCAGGAAAAAAATACTTGAGTTACTCGGGCAGCCACTGAAGAAGATCTGGGTTTCCATTCATGAACTGTAGCTTTCAGGCCTGTGCGTGTAGGTGTAAGTTAAGCGTGGCTTAGTAGGACCTTTCAGTTTTTCAGGATAGCCTTTGCAGTGCCAGTAACTGAGGTGTAAAATTCTTTGTTTCTTGGGAGAAGTAAACCAGGCTGCGTGTCTGTTGGCTTGCTGGTATATCCGTTTTTAAGTGTTCCTTTGTAATTGACTGTAAGCTTTTCTTCTTAATGTACAGATTAAGAGCATTTCAAATACACTAATACAGAACTCCGCTTTGCAGGATTTTTGGCGTTTTCATTTTATTAATCCTACTGAACAGTTACCGGTAATGCACCTTCATTCCAGTGGTTTAAATATCGGTGCATTCCCATTCTTGACGTTGTAAGCCTAAAGAATTGGGGGAAGCTTTCCAATTTTACTTCAGTTCTGATTCTCCTTTTTTTTTTTTTCCAGTGCCTTTGTGTGGTGCATCTAATTCTTACTGCTGCTAGTTGATGCTGACTGATACCCATGATACTGACTTGCTGCCTATAACTACTTCTAAGAAAGAAACATTTCCACAGCTCATAGCTGGGAACATATTCATGTAAATCAAGTGTATCGCAAACAATTGTCAGCTTAGAATATTAAGTAGAACACCTTGCATGAGGGCCCCATGGAATGCTGCTGTGATGTGAATATGTGAACAATCTTTTCTGTTTTTTTTTAATCACCATTACTGTTGGCAATTCGAATAAATGTATGACTTGTTTTACATTTGATCCTCTTTGTTCTAAAACTCATGCTGTCACTAAAACCCTCTGTCATTTGGAAACTTTCTCATTGTTAATGTAAAAATCTCTTTTGTACTGATTGTGTTTTATTTCTCCAGCTTCAGTATTCTCTCTCTCATTTTAGCTCTCTCTGGGCTTTTCTTTAAATGGATAGCAGAAATATTTCACTGTTACATACCAGTCAAATGATAGATTTAATTTTTTTTTAAAATTACCTTTTTTCTGTATTTGATCAATCAAAAGATGCTTCTTTGCATCAACTTTGTAACTTTTTAAAACTTGGCTGATGGTATTTTTTCTGGTTGGAGGAAGTTTGCTCATTATGGAGTTACTTATGGTGGGGCTTTTTTAAAAAAAATATTAGTGAAGAAAAATACATTTTCACAATCAAAGCACACACGTCTACGTGTTCTGAAATTGTCCGTTACCTGAATTTGTAATAGCCTTTATAACTTTTCAGAAGGATTTTTTTTCTGTTGGCATGTTTCAGGTGTTTTCTCTGTGCTCGAGGATTTAAAAATTTATCTGCTCTAAAACTAGGAGCAGAGAATTTCTGAAGTTTTGTGTACACTGACAATTTAGTTACCTGACAGAAGATGCTTCAGCATTGATTATCTTTTTTTTTCTTTACCTTGCATCTCTTGTATATGTTAGTTACGGCTTGCTTTTATCCAGTGGTGTAAAATGCTTAAAACTTTTGCTCAATAGTTGCGATTGGTTGACAAAACTGTATTTTTTTTTTTTACGAAGACAGTATTTTACGTGAGCATTCACATAAAATAGGAAATGTATTCAGATAGCTATAAAAAGTTGCATGTGTGAAGAAAGGAAGTTGCATGGTTTTTGTAAGGAAGAATGCTTGGAGTGAAGATAGTATGGAATACTTCTCACCAAATGGTTTCCACTAGTAATCCAAGATACGCATTTCTACAGTACTTAAAATATGCAAAAGTGAGAACGTTGTTTCTTGGAGTGAATTTTAGGTCAGAGACAACAAATTAGGACATAATTTGAAGAAGTGCTTATGAAATGCATACAGTATTTTTAATGAGATTAGACACATTTTATGGTAGATCAGTGCAGCGGTCTTCTGCTTAGAAGTGTAAATGCATTACGTTCTCTTGCCACTTTCTCACATTGTACCTGCCCAGAAGAAGTGTTACAGGCTGTCATTGATTGAAAATTTTTGTTGGTATCATAATGTTCGACAGATGGTGTCAAAACCAGTGCGTTTATGTAATTCTGAATCAGAAATATTTGGTAAGTAGGGGGATCAGCTGGAGGACAGGCGAAATTTGTAGCATTTGGTTGCTTTAAGGAATGCCTGGGAGGATGAATTACCTGTATCTGTGACAGTAGCTCAAGTGGAAGGACTGCATTGCTACTTTTTATGCACCACGAGCTTAAATCATATTTTGGAAATTTGTCTAGCCATTAGAATCTAGTTACCTTCTCATGACAGTTGGATTCATTTTACCGACTTGTCTGAAACTGACTGTCTGTAATTTGAAAGACTTTTTTGGCAGCTGAACTACATATTGGCTCATTGGTTGTTGGTCACAGTTCTTGCTGTTTAGCAAGTCTGTCTTGGTTTTGTGTGGTGGCTATTATTTTCAAAGTTTACCTAGCAGGTCACAGGCATTTACTTACTGGAAATTTATTTCATTGTAGGATAAATCTGAGGACAAGAAAGCTCAATCAAAGGGGAAAAAGGGGCCTAAAGGAAAACAGACAGAAGAGACAAACCAAGAACAGACGAAGGACAACTTGCCTGCAGAAAATGGGGAAGCTAAAAGTGAGGAGGTAAAGTCATCTGTGCTTTGGTGCAAAGCCAATGGATAACTTACTGTACTGGTTTATCCAAACATCTGTCAGAAACGTACGCAGTTCTTACAGTAGAATCTATTTCTGCCAAAAGAAAGATGCAGGCTGTTGAAACAGTAGTAGATATACCTGGAAAATTGTTGTTGCCCCAAAAAGAGTTGCAGTGATGTGGTAGCAGTCCCTGAAATTAAGGAAAAAGGTGAGAATTTTACCAAAGTTCCGATACAGGATAATGTCCTTCAGAGAGGGGCTGTTTCCCTTGCGGGTAGGTCTTGGCAAAATAATACAGGGTGTACAGGGGGCACATCGCTCGGGGGTGGGGGTCAGGGGGAGGTGTCTGTCTTCAGATGGTTTGGTTTGGGTTTTAGTCTGCCTTTGCCATTGCTGGAAGAGAGGTTCCTTCTTGCTACAAAAGTTTTTTGACAAACGATACATTCATTTTCTTGGGACTGGAAATGCCCAAAGTTGAAATGATTTAACCAAAGCTGAGAAAACATTTATAGGAGTCAGAGATATGGACACTGCTGGTAGAAGGGGCAGGTTGGTGCAGGGATGGATGAGAAGGCACAAGAACTGCTAATAGAAGTGAACGTGCCGAATCAGGCTTGGCTGCAATACTGTGCTAAAATGGCTGGGTGGCTGAAGTTTTTGGAGTCACTCATCATCTAACTTAAAACATCCTCCACATTGCGTTCTTTTTCTGGAATGTGGACATAATTTAGTTTTAAATTTAGGACAAGATCTGTAGGGAGAAGCAGTGCCTCTTACTAGGGCAGCTGTTAACAACTGGATGAAATGCAAGTTTTCGTGTGGTAACAGGCCTAGAATTAGTCTCAGGTTTCTGCAGTGTCGAATGCCTCACTCATTTCAATTAGCTCAGTGGAGTTTGCTGATCAGACAGTCAGATGATTTTTTTAATTTAAATGTGTGATTCTTGCTTCCTGTCTGGTTGCTGCATTGAAAAGTAATTTTTTTAAGATGGGGAAAAAAAAAGTCTTACCCAAGTTCTATCACACTGACCTATCAGTGTGCAGATAGATCTTCCAAGTAGAGGGAAGGAGTATTTGGTTTTTAGGCAGATGATGCATTTTGGTGGGTGAGGAAGGTTCAGGATGGTAGTTGAGTGTACAACTTACAGTTTTTCATTTGCAAGCTTGAAGTGTGATCTTTGTGAAGAAGTCATGCTGTAAGTAGGCATTCTTTAGTTACCTTCTGGGTAGCTCTGGTTCTGTATTCCTGTCACGTAATTTGGTCTTTGTGCATGTGGTAGTTCAGCAGTACCAGTGGAAGTTAAATTTGGCAATATTTCTCAGCTGGGGTCTATTCCGTACGCTAGTGCAGAGATGATGTAAATTTACAAGGAATGGATGATGACTTCTGGGGTACATCTTCGTTCATGCTGGTCTCACGTTGCTCACACCAGCCAAAATTGTAGGTTTAATATAATACCCAAGTCTAGAGGAGGGAGAGGCATAGTCTGCCCTGTTGGAGGTTACTGTTGCCCATCAACGCAACAGTCTCAGCAATGCTGTTGTCAATCTGTGATCTGGTGAAGGGCCAGCAACAACTTCTGGTGATGCTGAGAGGGAATCAGGCCTGCGAGTGGAAATGGCTTCTGTACTTCATCCTTCAAAAGCTTCCCCCAGGCGGCAGTAAAGACTGAACGGGTGTTAGGGTTCCTGTTTGGGTACTACTGAGACAGGACAATCTGTTCTGCAAAGCTTTGGAATAATCAAGTACAATTTTTATGTTCGTAGATGTGTTACATTCCTTTTTTTAACCTACACTGCAAACGCAGCGAGTTTTGCGATCTAAAGGGATCCAGTTAGGTTCGTATGAACTTGCTCTGAAGTTGAGGTACAGCATATAGAGACTTGAAAACAGTATAGCTTTGCTGCTGCAGTTCAGTCTCACTGAATGCGTTTGTACAAAATTTTGTTTAATCTAATGCAGCACTGTGTTTTTAAGTCTTAGTTACTTTAAAACATGGTAAGATTTGCAAATATGTTAACAGTGCTGCACTGAAATTTAAATGCATGAGGTGCGTCTGGTGTCTTTTCTGAAGACCCCATATGCAGGGATTTTAGCTTAGGTTAAAAAGCCCCCTTTTCCTGTCATAAAGTCAGTAATTACTGAAATGGGCCTTGTTATTTTTTAAAAAAAAAATAAAAAAAAATCCTTTGCAGTGTGTATCAAGTAGCAACAATAGCAACATTCTGAAATTCATACTGATGCATCTGAGGAGATAGAAGCCTTTTCAAGACAGCTTGGTTTCAGTAGGTCATTATCCAAGAGAAGTAAGCGGATCATGACAGCGATTTATTAAGACCGTAAAGTGCGATGTGTAGAAACAAGTCACGGCTATTCTGTCTGTCAAGTTAGCCAACTTCTGCATTAAAAATACTATGAACTAAGAGGCTGAGTCACTTAGAAACTTTCTGCATTGAAGTGTTCTGGTGGTTTTTTTGTCTTCTTTTCAGACCCCAGCATCTGATGCGGCAGTAGAGAAAGAAGCTAAGCCTGAGTAACGTCTGGTACCAAGTCTTTAATTGGTGGTCCTTATACCTTTCTTCTTGTACAATGCAGAGGAATATTTTTATCAACTATTTTGTAAATGCAAGTTTTTTAGTAGTTCTAGAAAACACATTTTTAAAAAGGAGAGAATCCCAACTCAACCCTTTTTTTTACATATTTAGATAAGTGTAAATGCTTTTTTTAAGTGGTAAAATCATGTACTGGTTGTCTGTTTTCTATGAAACCAGAAATTAATGGCATGTTACGTAAAGGAGAGGGCTTTGAAGCCTTGATTAGGCTTCACGTTCCACAGACTGTGAGGGACAGTTTTTCTGTCCTATTAAATGAAGCATAACACAGATCAGACTTTGGAATTCATAACAATATGTTGAGAATGTCTTAACGTTTTAGTTATTTATCTTTATCTATGGTTGTACCATCAGTAGAATTGCTCATCTAATAAAACTGCTCCCTAGTGTTGGATTCCCTGCTGAGTGATGTATATCCGTGACAGTTATTTTTGGTAGTTGCAGCTTTTATTTTTTTCCAACAACTTTGTAGCTGTGATGCGAAAGATTGGAAAGTGTTATTAAATCTTTAAATACTGACTAAGTAAAAGTTTCTGCTTGGCAGATGTAACTTGTTGTATCAGTGTTCAAGATACTGGAATGTCGCATCCAGTTCTAAAGAACAGCTTGTCTACAAGGATCAAACAAAAAATATTTGAAACAGTCTTAGAAAAAAACCCAGAAGTATAGTTTTTAGATTTTAAAAACTATGTGAATAGAAACAATTGTAAAATTGTTCATAGTGTCTGTGATCACCAAATGAAAGCCAAATAAATCTTGATTATGAAGGGAAGTTTCTGTAGCTCCTGCATCGACTATGACAAGTCACAACCTAAGTGGTGTAAGTTTTGATTCTTAATCATGTTCTTAATATTGTTCAAAAGGTACTTTTCAAGAGATAGGTGGTCGTGCAGGGAGTGAGTAGCAAGGAGAAAACTGTAGTTGCAGTCTCAATCTGGGCTTCCAGTTTGAAAGCCAATAGCTTAGTGCTGCTTCTGCTACCTTAAAAAAAAAAAAAAAAAGTCACTATTCGGTAAGCATCAGGTTTTTCATCTGTTCAGCACCGAAGAGTTTGCATACGCACTCGTGTGTAAATAACTGCTGTAAGGAAGATGCACGAAGCAAAACTCTTTGAGCGTTAACTGATGGGATGGTGTGGCTGTTCTGCTGGAACCATATTGGGATTTCCCCAAATCCTGGTTTAACATTAATAAAGCTTCTTATATTTGGGGAAAAATGAACCTAGGCTGTGAACTTCCCCAGGTAGCTGAATTCATGTAATGGAGGATCGATGGGTGGCCTTTGATGCCATCCACAGAGGATAAGCTGTGGAACAGCCTGGGCAGGAAGCACAAGGAAACTTCCCTTTTGGTGCTGGTGAGCTGTTGGGGGTGAGCTTAACGTGCTGTGAGCGAGCGTCCCCACTGTGTAAGGTTGCAGGTTGACAGGGCGTCGTTTCAAATAAAACGTGCCCATGCTGAGAGCTAATTCACGTAGTACAAAACTGCCCTGATTCTTCCTTGCTGGGTTTGAGAAAATGAAATCAATCTTGTTGAAGATTTAACAGCCTTTCATCAGAAGGGGGCATATTAAGCACCTATTACTTAACCTTAAAATAAAAGGTCAAATCTAGTACAGCATTACTTCAGTTGTCCCACAGAGCACAGGGTTGTTTTGGGGTTTTTTTTCTCCCCATTTCACATTGTTTTGCTGAATTGCAGCAGGTCGCAGCATTGTTTTATCTTACCAGTCTATTTGATGCCAGGTCAGACAAATGTCAACCTTGTCTTGGGAGAAGTTGTGATCAAAAAGTAACGTTCATTCTGTTTCTTCCCCCTCCCCCCCCCCCCCTTGACTGAGAACTTGTTTATACTCTTAAGTAACACCTGCAAGCATAGTGTCTGCTTCCTGTATGTTTTTGGTGCCTTTTTCAAATTGTCATACAGTTATTTCTAAAAACCACTTCAGTTCCACCTCTAACTTATTTTCTTAAACAATGCTTTCATTTGAGATCGGATTTTGCCATTTTTACCTCTTCAATATTTAAGCAAGGTTTAACTTTTCTTTAGCTTATATACAGGATGTCCTCCAACACTGGACCACGATATCCTTCTGGTCCAGTTCCATCATAGGTGTGTTCCTAGCAGAGTGCACCTGGCTTTGGCAGTGGCTTTGGCTTCAAGTTCTTGAATATTCCAAAAGTGTAAATTTATACCACTTTTTCAAACCCCCTCACCTCTCCTCCCCCACCCCCTCCAGTTACCTTATTTGTTGGTTTGATTTGGTAGTAGCATGACAGAGCTACATCACATTCTCTACTTTCTGGTTTTAGCAAGTCAAAACCACCAGGTAAATGACTGATAGACTTGCAGGTAAATACCCCGAGATAACCTCTCTTGCATCCTTGTACTGAATGCCTACTTTTCACATGTTTTGAGTCTCTGACGTTGAGATCCTGTTGACTTTCAACATCATCTCTCTAGCATCTATTACCCACTGTTTAATTTGTTGTAACTGCTCCATAACGTTTACCCTTGGGGGCAAATAGTTATTTCTTACTTTATTATGGAAGTGAAAGGGTTCAGCAGGGGTAAATCTCTGGGAGGGTAGAGGAATTTTCATGCTGGAAGGAGAGGTCAGAAGCAGCTGCATCAGGAGCACAAGAGCCCTAGATCTGTTTTGAGCAGCATGGCCCACTCAATGCGGTAATGAATGGAGCAGGCTTTCCTAATTATGTAAAGTATGCCCAGTAAATACATTGGTCAATCAACGATGAATTGGGATTGATTCTGCAGTAGACAGATACCATTGCCCTTCCCCATGCAGCATGAAATGCCAACACGTAACCAGAAAAACCCAGCGGTTTGGCTGCTGAGAAAATGAGGGATTGTATATGTTGGCACTAGATGTCAGTGCTGCCCGTGGAGAATTGGAGTGGGAGGCAGTTAAATTTTGTCCGACGAGAATTTCCATGGACATGTTTCAGAAAAGGCGTCCTTTCCTGTGCGGTACCAGATACATTGGCTCTGCCCAACTCCGGAATGGAGCGACGGCTCATGCAGATTGGCATACACCCCTACAGAGTGCATTCCTAACAGAACCATCCATCTCAAAATACAGCATGAAGAGAACAACACAAGTTTCTTTGAAGTTACTCAATCGTATTCGTATGCTGCTACGCATTGTTCAGGTTAAGAGTGTGCTGTTTCATACGTGCTTATGCTGCACCATTCTGGAATTCATTTTTTAGCATCAGCTAGATCACTGCTCTTTAAAACATGAACACAGCCAGGATGCTGAAGCGCATCCAAGTTTAGCTACTGAATGCCAATTTGTTTGGCAGTGGAATCTAGAGGAACGCAGGTGGCCTTTAAGAATGCTGCGGCTCGAGCTTGCAACAATACCAGAAGCAGAAAACCATGGATCTCTTCTTAAGGAGACATTTTTAGTGGAGAGATTACCTTTTTTCTTTTTTTTTCCTCTTGTAACCTGAACTGTGATGCAGAAACACTTATGAGGCAGGTGGTGGTGAAGAGCAGGAAGCCGAGGCAGTGGTCTGGGGAAACTGCCAGACGCTTGGCCTGCACCTCAGGTGTATGGGAGCTCTTTGTCAAAAGCTGAAAGCACACCTGAGGTAGCGAGATTAATAAAATACATGTGTACTTCTACAGTGGTACGTGAAAATATTTTACTTCAAAGGTTCCAGAAGTGCATACCAAATGACTGCAGGTGAGGAATGGGGGGGGGGGGGGAAAAGGAACATTTCAGATTTAAAATACAGCATATATATATATATATAGCCATTGCTACATTTACATTAGAATTCATGCTGGGCAGAGGTGAGAAACAACTCCAAGGGAAAAAAAAAAACAAACCTCCAAATCGGAGGGGCTCCCAAAGCCGGGGTGGGGTGGAGGTGGTGGAAGGCCCCGGGGCAAAGCTGCTGGTTTTGGAAAAGAGGATGCGGTGAAGGGGCGCCTTCGTCGGGAGGGGTGGGGAAACACCTCTCCCTGGATTGGGGTTGAGGGTAGCCGACGTGCCCCCGAGGATCACCCCCACGCAGCCTGGGTGGCACCGGAGGGGACCCGTCAGTCCGCGGGGGGCCACCCAAAGTGGCGCAGGGGGATCGATGGCGCGCAACGACACGCGCCGATGCAAGCGGCGGCTGCACACGCGCTCGCGCTTCTGCCCGAGCCGCCCCCCAGCCCCACCGGCTCGGGCGGAGCGCGGCTGCGCTCGGCGGCCCGGCGCGCGCCGGGGCACGCGCGAGGCAACGCGCTCCGCGGCGAAGGTCCGGACCCCGCCGCACGCGACGCCCGCTTCGTGGCCCGGCCCGCCCGCCCCGCATCGCGACCGGCGGCAGCTGCGCGGCACGCGCGTCCCCGGCGCTCAGCGGCAAACGGCCGGCCGCGCGGCGCGCACCCGCGCGCGCCCCGTGACGCCTCTCCCACCTCACAGAACGTCCCCGCCCACCGTTGCGCCGTCACTAACCGCCTTCCCCGCCCTTCCCCCGGGCCCCCCCCCCCCCCCCCCCCCCCCGGGCCCGGCGCGCGGCGGGGATGGCGGCGCGGCGCCGCCGAGGCTGCGCTAGCGCCAGCGCAGGGGGAGGGGAGCCGGAGCGCGAGCGCGAGCGAGGCGTCCAGCGGGGGGCGGGGGCGGCCCCAGGCGAGGGGGGGGGGGGGGGGGGGGGGAGGGGCGGCGGCGCTGACAGGGCTATGCCGAGCCGGGCCCGGCCCGCGCCAGGCGCTGCCTGAGCCCCAGTCCCTGCCCGGGCAGCAACGGCCGCCGCCAGCAGCGACGGTGCCGAGCCAGCGAGCGAGCGGCAGCCGCCGGGCCGGGGCCGCCATGGCCGAGCCCCCGGCCTCTTCCCACCCGGCGGCGGCGGCGTGTCCCTGCCGCTCATTGAATCAGGTAAAACCGCCGGGGCGCGAGCGGCCGCGGGCCAGGGCGAGGGCTACTGCCGGTGCCGCCGCCGCTCCCTGCCGCCATCTTCCTGACCGTGATTATGAATTACAGTCACCCCGGGGGCTCCCCCCGCCCCAGCCAGCCCCGGACTCACCCCCCGTCTCTCCCCGTGTCTCTTGCAGAGCTCTACTTCCTCATAGCTCGGTTCCTGACCACCGGGCCCTGCAGGAGGGCGCTGAAGGTGAGTACCCGGGGCGCCGCACGCTCACCTGGGCGCCCAGGCTCAGTCCCCTTGGCCGTTCGCCGCCGCGGAGAGGCTGGAAGGGGAGGTGTGAACAGCCGGTCCCCCCGTTCCCCCTCCCCCTCCTGAGCCCTTTTGCGGCAGCAGCCGCTCGAGAAGCCAGAGCCCCGCTCGTCCCTAACTCTGTATTTTTCCCCTTTTCTCTGCAGGTGCTGGTGCAGGAGCTGGAGCAGCACCAGGTCTGTGGGGGCTCTGATGAAACCGTCTCTCTCGCTGTAGTCAGAAGTTTCCTTTACTTTACAAGTCATTCAAGTTTCTTCCACTCTACTGTCTCAACTTTTTCCCCTCAACACGCGTTGTTTTGGATGTGATCTCCTTCCCTTTTAACCACTCAGTTTTCTTTTTTTTTTTCTTCCCTTCATTTAGTTGCTTCCTAAAAGGTTGGATTGGCAAGGAAATGAGCATTATAGAAGTTACGAAGAATTGGTGAGACTTTTTTTTTTAAAAAAAAAAAACAACAAAAAACTTTGAATTAGGATGATAACATTGATGATAGACCTTTAAAAGTAGGCCCAAAGCTTTATCTTCCAGTTTCATTCCGACTGTATTAAGACATTGGAGTTATTTTGGAAAGGGCCTTTAATTTCTTTATATTAGACTAACAAAAACACAAGCGGTGTTTTAAATTGAGGATATTGTTTACATAGCAGAGGTGGAGCTTGGCGTTGTGCATTGGTACATGCCACTGCCTACGTATAGGGAAGAACCAATCTGAAGCAAGGTTTCAGTTCAGAGCAAGTTTGTTAAGCACGTTTTGATTTGACAGTATTTATTTTCTGGTTGGCTTCCTTCATCAGTCCCCTTCAACAGATTAGGAAAAAAGTTCTTGTGCCTATGAGTATGCTCTTTATCTCTGGCTGCTCACTGGTCATACCTTTGTTTCTAAATATTAGAAAGAGATGAGTGATCTCTCAACAGCATGTACTTTATGCCTTCTGCAGCTGATTTTGTTTGCTCTAAATGTTTTAACTTCTAACCATTTCAGAATGGAAAGCTGCCTTTCTCTTGGTATTTTATTTTACTGCTTCTGAAATGGCACGGTATATTTGGCAGTTGAATCTTGTGAAGTGATGGCCTGGTGGTGCCTTGCCCAGTGTGGTTTGCTTTATTGTAGTTGATCCTGCTTCTTGAAACAGATGGTTATTCTTGCTTCCCCCGCTGCCCCCCCCCCCCCCCCCAAGATTCAGGCATTCCAGGTGAATTGGCTGACTTTTCCCTTACCCATCGGTTTGTGTACTGTTACAGTTAAATCCCCTTATCCCTCTTGTGTAACGCTTGAAGATCTCAGACTCATATTTGCATAGAGAAGGAGTGACATTTTTTGTGAAACATTTTCTTAATTATTGAAGTGCTGCTTAAAATGATAAACTGGATTCCATTTCTTGTCAGTGTGGTCAGTTGAGAAAATGAGGTTTTAAATTAATGCTTTAAGTCACTGAAAAGCCTAGTCTTGCTAAACAGGAATACTTTCTAGCTCCGACTTGAATTTAGCGAACATGAAAGTAGTATTAACTTTAAAAAGAATTGTTCGGGGTTTTTTTTGTTGGTTGGTTGTTTTTTTTTGACCCCAGTTCTTCAGGCAAAAAATGGTGGTGTTGGTAGATGTGTAGATTCTTCTGGCTTCAGTACAGGTTTTTTTTTAACTGTGTTTATTATGCATATAGAGTTGTCAGATTAATTCTTTAATGTGTGCTGCTTCTACCTCCTTTTCCTACACAATTTAAAAGAAATCTTTAAACAGGGTAGTAGTATTTCAGAACATCCAAACTAATCTTCTGAAGGTTTTAGTTTCTGCTTTTGAGGGGCTTTAAGAACCTTTCGTTGTCCCACTGGTCACACTCTGAATTTGCGGAGACCACAGGCACATGCAGTCATGTGGTGCAGTTATTTCTTTTCCTCTTTTTTCATCATGGAATTGGAGCAAGACTTTAACTGTTACTTCCAAAATCTGAATCTGTCCTGAATGTCATGGCTGGTACTGCTCTATGCCAATTCAAGAGGCAACGCTTATAAAGAAATGATGAAAAGGTGCATTTTGTAACCTTTGGACTACCCAAGATACTTCTCATAATCAACTGTAAGCATGTGATGAGCTGATTTTCTTGGATGTATTTGTCTGTGTGGTAATGTTCACTATTTCACTGGTATTACCACCTCTCTGACCCCTCAGGAATACAACCTGTGCCCCTGCAAGCTTTGTACATTACTGGGATTTTTATTGTTAATACCAGCACTAGGTTGTGGCTTAAATTGTATGTTCCTGATACTCATTTGGGCAACTTTTTGTTGCACAGATCTTGCATGACAGCATGTGGCATTTTTATTCCCACTGTTCTGGTGATGCGATCAGCCTTGTCAGGACTTCCTTCCTCCGAGTTCAGTCAGTAGGCTCAGGGAATAGCATCGTAAGCATGAGCTAGGGCTGCCTGTGTTCTGAGCTATGTGGGCAAGAGGCCACATACCTGTGTTGGTGTGGCCCTCTGCCTCTCCTGGGTGCATTGGCAGGGAACAGTCTGGCTGCTGAGTAGCAGCGTGGCTTCTGGGTCTGACTGGTTTTTATGTGACCAGGTCAGAGAGTGGAGTAAGCCTGGGGCTATTTGTCCCTGCTGATTCAGACCTTCCCAACAGCATAAATTGATGATTCTGATGCTTTGGTTTACTTGAGTCTGTGTAAACTCTACTTTGCATTTTTAACTTCTGCATTATCATAATTGACTTTATAGTTAGATAAGGATTTTTTTTTTTTTTCCACTGAACTCCCAGAAAGAAGAGGGGAAAAAAATAATGAAAAACCACACGCATCTGTTCTTGGCTGAGATATCCGAGTGTGTGTGTGTGGGGTGTATTTTTTTAGATTGTTAGATGTAGATAGTATGGGATCCTTCCTGAATGGACAGATGACTGTTTTGATCCTTTTGGTTTAAGGAAGTAGGGCAGTCTTAGGCTATGTAGCACTGGTTCTTCAAGGAGAGTGTTTCCAGAGAGGTTGTACTCAAACCTATTAGTTTGCAGTTTACTGAACAAGTACTGTGTGACCGAAGAACTAGTTGCATAAGTTCTTGGGCTTGATTACAGCAAAATTCTCCATGATCTTGAGTTATGAGGGTTTGAATTTTATTTTTAATAAAAATAATTGGGTGAATTGGGCAGAGACGCTCATTGTAGGGTGCCACCCCAATGGGTGCCATACATATGAATATCGCAGGCTTTTCAGTAGTAAGATGTGCAGTAAGTAATTCTACTGCAGTTATTTTTACTACAGCTCTCCCATTCTTGGAAAGTACTCGCTGAATTTACCAGATCAGAGCTTAACAGAATTGATTTTGTTTTGTAAGTTGAGCTTAAAAATATTTAAACAATGTTTAATATACCTGTGAAAATTGATGCTTTTAGATTCATCCATTCTAGATGTACCATATGTATTTTTAAAACTTAAATTTCTGTCAGGTGCTGTCCAATAAACATGTGGCTCCAGACCATTTGTTGCAAATTTGCAAGCGTATTGGCCCTATACTGGATAAGGAGATACCACCCAGCATTTTGAGAGTGAATTCCTTACTTGGTGCAGGGAGACAGTCATTGTTACGTACGGCAAAAGGTATGGTTTGTTTGTTGTTTGAAATGGGTACTATACGTTTTCATAAGTATATGGGGAAGACTTTGGAATACTTAAAGTGGTGAACTTTCACCAAAATTGGCCCCCACTTCTGTGTTTAAGTAACCAAAACACCAGTGATCTGTGTATTAATGGTATAACTATATATTGGTGGTTGTGAAGAGAAGGTTTTAAGTTGCGTCACAAGAGTTATTGTTACACTGAGTGCTGAGGCTGCTGAACGTGGCCAGTTTTCTGTGTTACTGCAATATAATGAATAATCAGGACACAAGTGTTACTTCTCTAATGTCTCCCAATGCTCCCAGTAGTATATTGGCCCACGTTGGTTTTGAACGCAATAGCGGTTGTACTCTGTTCAGCATGAATGTGAGACAGTAACAGCATTTTTTTGAAAATTTTCTTGGCTAATGCAAATGACATTGCTATTAGTACACATGAATTCTGTACATGTGCAGGAAGAATGTCCTTGCCTGTAACTTAAAGGGAATGGCAGGCAATGCATAAGCACATACTTCATTTAATAGAGTAGATTTTAGCTTTAGACGTACCTCTTTGAATGTTACTTGAAGAGGGGAGTTCGCGTTTGTATGAAGTTCTGTCGGGTAGCTACATGCTATGATGTGGAACTGGTTTATGGGATATTATTGTGTTTTCAGTTATCTGTCTTAACTGCTTTAAAGGATGCACACTGACAGACAGTGACTGTTCCATCCTGAAAATCAGGACTGCAGTTAATTTCAGCATGTGTCAAAACAACTGTCAGTGTGGGAATTTTTTTAAGAATCACAGAATTGTCAGGTTGGAAGGGACCTTTTGAGATCATCTAGCTAAGTAATTTCATACTAATATTCAATAAACATTTATAATACTTATGAATAAATATTCATGAAAATGTTACAAATCTTAAATGCTTTGCACTGAGAACAAGTAGGAAAAATTTAGTTGAAAAGTTAGTTTTGTGTTATGTGAACTACAGGGGCATCACCATTGAGGAGTAATTTCAAAGTTTGGTGGTTGATTGTGTTGGGTTTTTTTCCTCCTGTTACTATATTAAATGGATTTTTCTCTCCTCTGACACTATGCTGTTCCTGAAAAGTTTTGGGGTATTTGCTGTTCCTATTTTTATAGTTGTTTCAATACTGTGTTTGAGACCACCTGTAGATATGTTCTTCACTGTGTTTTGGAACTGCAGCTCTCTTGGCATTTCTAACATGTACTTATGAACTTCAACCAATTGGTTTTAAAGATTGCAGGAATACTGTTTGGAAGGGCTCTGCATTTGCTGCTCTTCATAGAGGAAGACCTCCTGAAATTCCTGTGAACTATGGCACGCCACCAAATCTTGGTAAGCTCTTTTTGACCCTCATCACTGCTGCTGTGAGTGTACAATGTGTATCTTGATACTGGCCTTGCTACGATGCTGAAAATGGTACCTTAGGACTGGGTCTGGAGGCTTATCTGGAGAACTTGATATGACTTCACTGGAGTTATGTATTGGGTACAGAGGTCTGCTCATAGCACTAGTGAGACAGTAGCCTCTAGGTGCCATAATTTTCTTTTATAAAGCCCCTGTATTAAGTAGATAAACCTACAGAAAACACAAATCCTTCCCCTTGGATAAGACTCTTGTATGATTTTAAGGTATAGAAAGCCATGGGAAAATAAAGGTAACATTAGCGCTCCTTATTTAGAGACTGAAGTTTTGATTGGAGCAAGTTTAAAATACTGTCTTGGTTTTATACATAGAAGAAATTTCAAATACAAAAAACCCCAACTTTATGAAATCTGAAAGTCAATTCTAGTAAGTCCTTCAGTAGTGTACTGATGGAAGTTAAATAAAGTCGCGTTTTAGAATAGACCTGTTTTAAACATCAGTACATTCATTCTTTGATTTCTTTGTGTTCTAGTGGAAGTACATCGAGCAAAACAATTAACTGGATATGCAAAGTTCAGTACTTCGTTTCCAGGAAGTATGTATCAGCATGTCAAGATGCACAGACGGATTCTTGGCCATCTTTCTTCTGTATACTGTGTTGCATTCGATAGGACTGGACACAGAATATTTACTGTGAGTTAAATAGATACAAATCTGATTATAGTTCTAGATGGATGTAAGGAAAAATTTAAATTAAAAGCTCCATCGCCATGCTTAAGTAGAAGAATTTGATGTAACTAAAGTTTGGAAGCATGTAAGAAATTGTACTTAATATCTGGTCAGGTGCTGACATTGATGTAGGAGCTTTATTCAGTGATGTAGTTTGATCATAGAATCATGGAATGGTTTGGGTTGGAAGGGACCTTGAAGATCATCTAGTTACAATATCCCTGCTGTGGGCAGGGACACCCTCTGCTAGACCAGGTTGCTCAAAGCCCCATCCAGTCTGGCCTTGGACGCTTCCAGGGATGGGGCAGCCAGAACTTCTCTGGACAATCTTTTCCACTGCCTCACCACCCTCGGAGTGGAGAATTTCTTCCTTATATCTAATCTAAATCCACCCTCTTTCAGTTTAAAGCCATTACCCCTTGTCCTGTTGCTCCATGCCCTTGTAAAAAGTCCCTCTCCAACTTTCTTGTGGGCTCCCTTCAGGTACTGGAAGGCTGCAATAACATCTCCCCAGAGCCTTCTCTTCTCCAGGCTGAACAACCCCAACTCTCTCAGCCTGTCCTCATAGGAGAGTTGCTCCAGCCCTCTGAACATCTTTGTGGCCCTCTTCTGGACCTGCTCCAACAGGTCCATGTCCTTCTTATGTTGGGGGCCCCAGAGCTGGACACAGGGCTCCAGGTGGGGTCTCACCAGAGCAGAGTAGCGGGGCAGAATCCCGTCCCTCTACATGCTAGCCACGCTGCTTTTGATGCAGCCCAGGATAGGGTTGGCCTTCTGGGCTGCAAGGGCACATTGCTGGCTCATGTTGAGCTTCTCATCAGCCAACAGCCCCAAGTCCTTCTCAGGGCTGCTTTCGATCCGTTCTCCGCCTAGTCTGTATTTGTGCTTGCGATTGCCCCGACTCATGTGCAGGACTTTGCATTTGACTTTGTAGACTGTTTCCAGGAAGATCTGCTCCGTGATCTCTCTGGGCAAAGAGGCGAGACTGACTGGCCTGTAGTTTCCAGAGTCTTCCTTTTTTTTTTCCCTTTTTAAAAAAGGGGGTTACATTTCCCCTTTCCAGTCAGTGGAAACTTCACCGGACTGACACAACTTCTCAAATATGATGGATAGTGGCTTAGCAGCTTCATCCACCACTTCCTTCAGGACCCATGGATCCATGTCATCAGGTCCCATGGACTTGTGCACCTTCAGCATTCCTTAGATGGTCTCGAACCTGAACCTAATCTTCTCCTACAGTGGGTGGTTCTTCATTCTCCCAGTCCCTGCCTTTGCCTTCTCTGAATTGGGTGGTGTGGCTTGAGCACTTGCCAGCAAAGACTGAGGCAAAAAAGTCAGCCTTATCCATACCCCAGCTAACCAGGTCTCCCGTTTCCTTCTGGAGGGGGACGACATTTTCACTAGTCTTCTTTTATCACCGACATACCTATAGAAGCTTTTCTTGTTGCTCTTGACGTTTGTGGTGAGATTGAATTCTATCAGGGCTCTAGCTTTCCTAACCTGATCTCTGGCTGCTTGGCCAATTTCTCTGTGTTCTTCCCAGGCTTCCTGTCCTTGCTTCCACCCTCTAGGCTTCTTTCTTGTGTTAGAGTTTGTCCAGGAGCTCCTTGTTCATCCATGCAGGCCTCTTGGTGTTTTTGCCTGACTTCCACTTTATTGGGATGCATCGCTCCTGAGCTTGGACAAGGTGATCCTTGAACATTAACCACAGCTTTCCTGGGCCCCTCTTCCCTCCAGAGCTTTATTCCGTGGTACTCTACTAAGCAGATCCATGAAGAGGCCAAAGTCTGTTCTCCTGAAGGCCAGGGTAGTGAGCTTGCTGTGTGCCCTCTTTGGTGTCCTAAGGATCTTGAAGTCCAACATTTCATGGTTGCTGCAGCCAAGGCTGCCCTTGAGCTTCACATTCCCCACCAGCCCCTCTTTGTTGGTGGGAACAAGGTCCAGTGTAGCACCCATCCTTGCTGGCTCCTCTATCACTCGGAGAAGGAATTTACCGTCAACCAGGCACCTCCTGGATTGCTTATGCCCTGCTGTGTTGTCCCTCTGACAGATACTTTGGTGGTTGAAGTCTCCCATGTGGACCAGGGCTTGTGAATGTGAGACTGCTCCTATCCGTATATAGAGGGCCTCATGTGCTTGGTCTTACTGGTTGGGTGGCAGACCCCGCTATAATGTCACCTGTCTCTGCCCTCCCTTTAATCCCGACCCATAAGCTCTTGGTCGACTCCTCATCCTGGAGTGCAATCTGGCTGGTCACTGGCAAGGAGGGCAACACCCCCTCCTTGCCTTCCCTGCCTGTCCTTCCTAAAGAGCCTGTATTCTTCCATTCCAATGCTCCAGTCATAGAAGCCATCCCACCACGTCTCTGTGATGGCAATAAGATTGTAGCCCTGCAGGTGTGCATGTGTCTTTTAAGTCCTATTATTTGTTCTCCATACTATGTGCGTTTGCATAGAGGCATTGAAGCTGGCCCCCCAATGAAGCCGATACACTGGCTGGAGTGGCTTGAATCCCTTTTGTGCTGCTCTTCAGGTGCTTTCCTGCTGACCTGTGATCCTTCACCAGGGTCTGGGCATCTATTGCTGGCACTGACCTTAAACTGGTAGGAGTGGGATGGATTGAGGTTCCTCTCTGCTGGGAACTTTAGTTTAAAGCCCTCTTCACGAGCTCAGCAAGCCTGTGACAGAAGATGCTTTTCCCAGTCTTTGACAGATGGACACCATCAGTGCCAAGTAGACTAGGTTTCTCAAAGCGAGTCCCATGGTCTAAGTAGCCAAACACCTGGCTGTGGCACCAGTCCTGCAACTGTTTGTTGATTTGCCTGGCCCCTTCAGACCGCTTCCCTTCAATGTGAAGCATGTTTCATGTTCTTTATGAAGTGGCAGAGGAGAGATTGCCTTTACAGAACAGTACTTTACTTGGCCCTTGCCGTTACTGTAAGGAATACCCTCCAACTTATTCCAGACTTTTTGCATTGTATGGTATAGATCTGTGGTGACTGCAGTGTAATCCTGAACCGTAAGTGAACATTTTTTTAACATTGGTCATATGGCTTTATTTCTTTCAGCTTAAGTAGCATACGTAAGTTTAAATAGAAGTGTAATTTACCAAGCTGTGGAAAAACATAGTTCTTTAAAAGAAACCTGAAACTTTTATCCTTAGTGTCTTTGAAAATCCTTGCTGAACGTAATAAACATCTCTTTCTAGGGCTCAGATGACTGCTTGGTAAAGATTTGGTCAACTCATAATGGGAGGTTATTTGCCACATTACGAGGACATTCAGCAGAGATTTCTGATATGGCTGTCAATTATGAAAACACTATGATTGCAGCTGGAAGTTGTGATAAAATGATTAGAGTGTGGTGTCTGAGAACTTGTGCGCCAGTTGCGGTCCTCCATGGACACACAGGGTCCATTACCTCATTACAGGTACGATTTTTTTAATATGTTTCTACATATTGAAGCACAACTAATGTAGATGGATTGTAAGAAGTAGCCAGTCCACGAAACTTAAAGATAAATTTCGCTTGACAGCATGGTGTGGAAAGTTTGAAGGTATTTTAATCAAATAGTAGAAAACAAGAAATAATTTGGGGAAAAAAAAAAGATGCTGTTCCATCTGATTTGAAAAGTTAAGAGTCTGCTTCAGTAGCAGGATTTAGATTGATGGGATACCCTAAGATTAGCTAGCTATCATATTGGTAAGAAATAACTGGTTTCCTTGGTTGCTTATTGAAACTGAGAAACATCGTTACATAAATGCTCTATACCAATAGAGCCTTCTATCTTTGTGTCACAACTTCTTGAAAAGCAAGATTAGTACTTCATTTTCTGTTTGTGGCGAAAAGTGCTTTGTGGTGGCTGTTTAAGAAGTAACTTGCCAAGCGTACATCTTTTTCATGTCCAAGTGCAAGGGACTGATGTTCTGTTTCCCATGAAGGCTGGCATGTGAATGGCAAATAACTTTCACTGTGCCTGTCATTGTGGTTTTCACATGGGTGAAATTATTTCTGTGTGACTACCTGTGGGAATATTAAAATCTGAACATTTAAATGTTGATGTCAAAACCACAGAAGAAACCTACTTTAAAAAGAAAAAAAGAAGTTCCTTGCCTCCCTGAAATTCCAGAGTATTTAACTGAAGATAATGACAGGAATCGTTCTTCACTTAAAAAAGATCACTACCTGTAGTATTTGAACTGTTGGAACCAAAGAGAATTTATGGGAAATGCTGTGTCCCCCTATTGTCTGTTACTGGAGATGTGATAACGCTGGTTTATGTGGGCGAGTGTTCTGATCCAGTAGGTGGTTTTTAGAACTTCTGTGATATGGGTATTTGTCTTAATCTCAAAAATATAAGTTATTTCAAAAGTGCAAAGATGGTCAGTGTAATATGCTGTGTATTTAAATTCGAAGGTATTGTGATACTTTATGTGCTGTTCATAGTCCTTTGAATCCAGTCTCTTTTTGGCCTTTGTAATTCCTTATTTAACAGTAAACTAGTAGCTCATTATCCAGATCTGCTGTGTTTTCCAGTGGGATAAACAGGCTTATGTTGAATAATCCTGCAGTTTTCTCAAAAATGCTGCCTCCAAGAGTAATATGCATATATGCATACTTCATATATGCAGAGTTCCTGTGGCGTTCATTGCATTTTTTTGTTTTTTAATGTTTTTAATGGCAAAGCACTTGTTGCATTTCTTTTATTGTAGTTTGGTGGGGGTTTTTTTGTTTTGTTTGAGCATTCTTAATAGTACTATAGTTGCAATGTGTCCGGCCATCTATATGGCTGTTTCCAACAGTAGTAGTAGTAATTGATGAATACCTTAATCGACTCGTGTTCTGTAAAGTTTTCTGAAGGGTAGCTTGGTGCATAGCAATAAATCCATGTCTTGCAGAAGTATGTGTGAGGACTTCCTATAAATTCGTATGTGATGCTGGGTTACATACTCTGGACTATTTAATAACTGATGCTCTGCTTAATTATAAAAACTTAAAAAACAAGCCTGTCTAGTGAAACTTTCTTGCTTTTTCCTTTTTTTTTTTTTTCAGTCTGCTCTGCTCATTACTTCATTGACAAAATTTTTAGTGATTGATTGTGGTTGGTTCAAAACTTCAAAAACAAAGCAGTGAATGAATTGGTTTTATATAATGCAGTAATTGAAACATAGACCACAAACGTATTTTAAAGTATAGGAGGTGTTACTTTTTTTAAACATAAAAATTACAATTATCAACAGCTGCTTTAGCAATTTTAGTTGAAAAATCGAAAGTAAATCAAGGGTTTGCATTAATGTTTTTAGAAGTTCATCAACAGTTTTTAAGTACCTCTTTTCGTATGTGTCTGATTTTACTTTCTTCTCTTTAGTTTAGTCCAATGGTGAAAGGCTCCATGAGATACATGGTCTCTACCGGTGCAGATGGAACTGTTTGCTTTTGGCAATGGGATGCAGATTCCATGAAATTCAAGTATGTAAATGGGTTGCTGATTAACTCTACTCCATACTGTGCTTGGTTAAAATAAGTCAGGTGCTTTTAACTATCTAAAAAAATTATTTTTTGTGATAATGAAAATATATAGTCTATGACATAATTATTTTAAAGCACCATCGTTAACTATATCCTTTACAAATTTATGTTACCCTGTTGTCCTGGGAGATTAGTTGGGAAATAGATCAACTTCTTTCTACACTAAAAGTACAAATATAGGACAATTAGAGTTGCTGCAAACATAAATATTTTGGAACAGCATAATAAAGCTTTTTGTCTGTGTTGAGTTTTCAACAATCCTGTAGTTTTAGGGTGTCTCTTACAGAACTTGCATGCAGAGTATGTTCAGGATATTTTTTAAATGTTCTATATGTGATTGCTGTTTATTTGTACAAAAAATAAATTAGATTATTACCTGAATTCTAGAAGAGATCCGCAATGATCAGTCTGTATCTAGTATTGTGCCATATAATGGTAGTTGTTATAAAATGATCCGTATTACATTAGAGCAGCTATTTAAAAAAAAACAAAACCAAACAAACCCACAGTACTTTAAACAGCAGATTATTTTGCTCTTTAATTCAAACTTGTGATCTTAAGGTGGTAGAATTGCAGCAAAAACTATCAAAGGCATAATTTCATCTGAAGAATCTTTTAGGGCTGTTACAGGAGAATGTTTAAACTGGATCCTTAATTATTCTTATTCTAAAATCAACCTAGAGGACTGTGTGAGATGCAAACATTATGTAAATTAGTTTAAGCATGGACTTAAATTGGTTCAGACGTTGGTAGGTCTCAAAGCAGCGTTCTTAAGATTTGAGTCTGTACTGTGTATCATACAAACATGAGAAATATACTGAAGTTCTCAGCATTTCCTTTGGTAAACAGAAAATAAACAGAAAAGCAGTAGCATAGTGAGTAGGAAACTATCATGTTTGTAAGCGGCACAGTTTGCTGCATTTCCTCTTAATGTAGTTCTTCAGTAGCTACTTTCTGTGAGGTTGTGGTCATGTCAACTGGAAGAGTGTGTACATGACTTGCAGAACAGGAAACTGGTCTTTTAAATCACCATGTGCATAGTATTGCAAAACTTCTATTTACTTCTGCAAAACTTTATGGTTTTGCCCAGCATTCTGCAGTAATGGTATTTAGTAGGCGTCATTTCACGTACTGTTGGTGGTTTGTAATGTGAGGGAAGAATTTGGTACTTCATGGATATGTTATGGAGGGGGTAAATCATACCTACTGAAGAATGAGAGAGAATAAACATTCTTTGGCATGTCATGTTATCTTTGCTAGGTAATAGCATCTTGCCGAAAAAGTCATAAGCTATGTGGGCTTGAAATATCATTTGTGTATGTGTACAGTAATTTTGAAAAGCAAACCTTACTGCTCATCCTCTTGCACCAGGTTTACAGATGTAACTATGTATTTAAGAAGTCCCTGTTTTGTAGGTGTTTGAAGAAACATACCTTTATGTTCTGAAATGTTGATAAAAGCCAAGTTTTGTGTGGCATGTCCTGTTTCAAGCATTTTTTCTTTTTAAGCAATCGGCCAGTGAAATTCACAGAGAAACCTAGACCAGGGGTTCAGATGCTTTGTTCTTCATTCAGTGTAGGTAAGTCATGTCCAGATTGAGTTTAGCATTGTGATTGCTCTTCTTTCCTCATAAGTAGTTATTATAATACTCTGGTTGTGACAGCTTTAAAATATGCAAAACCAGCATCTGTGTAGTAAGTAATTGCATATATGTGTATTGTTAGCCTATGACATAACTAATAATGTGATGTGCCTTGGCTAACAGTGAAGGACTGTTGAATTAAGTGATACCATTTTCCATTTGCCATTGGTGATTTTACAGAAGTCAGTCACCTGATGCTTGTTTACTTTTTATCTGTCTTTTACTGGATTTTTATTTTTGTTTTATACCTGACATTGTGTAGTGTCAGGTATTTGAAAAATTGGTTCTCTAAGATATCACAGTCAACAGCAGTGGAAGTGGTTGCTGCCAATAGTAGGAGCTCCTGATTCTGTGCCAGCTGTATGCAGGGATAGTCATAAAGATGCCTTCTTCTTTAAGAATCCACAAATACATCTATAAATGGGCTTTGCTCCTGGCTTGTAGTCTTCTTCCATTCTAATCATGTGGGTGACTTCTGGGAAGGCTTACTGGTACCAGACAGCATAAGTATTAGGAAAAACTTGGGACTTCAGAAATGAAATACAGATCCAAGTGTAGCTTGTTAACGTTGTCAGGATATAGTTCTTGGTTTTGTTTGGGGTTTTTTGAGGATTTGTTTGGTATGTTTTTTGACAGCACTTACAGGTGCCAGGAGGCAGATCTTAATATTGCTGCCACCACAGCTAAACACTGGTGTACTTATACTGATTTACTTACGCTTCTACTGAGCTTTGAAGCAGTTCACATTCCACAAATGAGACATATGCTACAGTGAAAGAGTAGTCTAGATAATTCTGATGACCAGCCATATTCCTCGTAACCAAAGGCTTCTGTGCGCAATTAGTAGTGTTAGATGTTTCAGCGCTCCCCTAGTTCTATATTTTAAAATCTTTGTAACACTGAGTATGACTATTTATTTTTACTATGGCTGAGAGTGCTCTCTGGGGCAAGAGGGGTATTTGCTTCCACACCTGTATGTCAGTGGAAGAGCATAAAAAAACCATGACATTCTTCAGGTTATCTTTTTTTTTTTTTTTAAACTAGGCATCTGAGAAATGTTGGTCATCTGTTTTAATTTCTTATACACTAGCTTAATTATTGCTTGATTTTTTACAGGTGGTATGTTTTTAGCAACTGGCAGCACTGACCATGTCATCAGGATGTATTTTTTTGGCTCTGAAACACCTGAGAAAATAGCTGAATTGGAAAGTCATGCTGTAAGTAAGATTGTTAACTCTAATAATTAGTCACTTCAAGCAGTATTGAAGTTGCAAGTTAATCTTGTTACTGGGTTTGTAGCAATGTTCTTTTACTGAATATTTTTAGAACTTATGCAGAATTTCAGCCAGTCTTCTCAGCATGAGTTGACCGTTTTAAAGGCTGGAATGTATCAAGATGGTATTTAGAATTCTGCCTTTTCAACTGGATGTCATACATTTCTCTAGCTTTAACGTGTGTGGTTTGCTCAGTTGCTTCCCTCTGATGCAAGTGTGCCTAGTCACCCACATATTATGTGCTGTATACAGGAAGTAGATAGGCTGAGAATGTGGATTTCATTACTGAAGTTACTTACCGTTGGACACCTTTTGTATTAAATCTTTAAATGGGACTGAGTTTCCAAAATTTAAAAATACAATTTCTAACAAACTGTACTTTTTCTTACAGGACAAAGTTGACAGCATTCAGTTTTCTAACAGTGGTGATAGGTATGTTGAAAGATACTCAAATGTGAACAAACAGTACATTATTTTGGAATTAAGAATGTATTATTGTTCTTACCTGGAGGTTCCAAGTAAGAAAATTCTACCTATCTAGAACTCAAAGGGGAAATTTGGACTAATCCAGGAGAGCATAGTTAGGTTTCAGCTGTCTGTCTCAGCTTTCTATTTATCTGTTAAACAGTGTCTTTGGACTGGCTGGGTTTTTGTTTACCTGGAGGAATGTTACATGCTTTTTAACATACCTGATGTGTTCATGGCTTCAAAAACCTCCTCTTCCTTTCAGTTCCTGGAAGTGTTGGATCAAAGTAGGAAATGGGAAAATGCAATGCAGGTGGTCTAAAATAAGTTTTAATACTTTTCTTTTTTTTCTAGCCTACTATTATTTTTTTAAGGAAATGGATTTAACAGAATTTTACAGATGATTTAGGGGGGTGGAAGCATTGTGTAAATTCCGTTTGTAAAACTTCACCCATACTTCCAGTACAGAAGGGAATCAAAATTTCATCTCTGATTGGCCTATCTCTAATGTAGATATGGATTTTAGTCTTCAGGGTAGACTTAAATCTGTAACCATAAGCTGCAGCTTTATTTTTATTGGGTTTTTTCTTTTCTTGAAAGCCAGATAACTGTGACTAAGAATGCTAGTAATCTATATTCAGTTTCAAAGTTGTAGTTGTCTTCCTTTTAAATGTGTTTTTCTACAATTTTACTTGTCTTTGGGGCCATCATGTTGCACTGGTCCATCCATGTTGCCTGCATGGATTACTTTTCAAGGCAGTACCAAAAAAACCCCCAAAAACGAAAAAGGCAAAGCTTCTGCTCTTTTGCCTTGTGACACTTTCTATGGAAGATGTTTAAGATTTATAATTATTATTAGAATGAATCATAGCAAATTTGAGCAGTCATGATATACCTAGCACACAGACTTTTTCTGTGGGAGGTATGTCAACTGTCTTTCTCAGGGTTGTGATTCATGGGCTAGGGAGATTATATTTGGATGTCTTAAAATGTTTCAGTTCTTCTCTTCAGGAATTTCCATTCTGCTGCATTGATAGTTCAGCAGTTCATGAAATGGAAGCTTGAACTGCCATGGTTTACACCTTGGTATCTTGAAGTCAACCACTGGTGGTCTCTTTTATGCACAGCTGTGGGTGGGAACATCTTGGGTTTTGCCGTGTTGATCTGTTCTTGCCTCTGTTTGAATATCGGATGCTCTACAATTTCAGAATGGATTATTTAAAATACTTCATTAAAGTATTGTAATTGGGAAGGAGTTGAGTATGAAGTTGTGAATTGAGTTTAACTTAGGAACTTGCTTCTCTGTTCCACATGTTTTGACAATTTTATTCAGTTTTTCAGTTCAGAAAAACTCTTTCCTGGGCTTCTGGAAAGAAAGTTAATAGATGGGTAACTGTAAAGAATTGTCTTGCACACAAATTGAAGATGTCACTTCCATCAGTCTTTCATTGTAATGTTTTAAATTGTGGTGGTGTGTAACTCTGATTATACTTTAAAGCAACTTCTTTTGAAGATGAATTAACTATCTTTTAAAACTTCTTCAAGGTTCATAAGTGGCAGTAGAGATGGAACAGCTCGAATCTGGCGTTTTGAGCAAGCAGAATGGAGGAGCATTTTGTTGGATATGTCCGACAGATTACCAGGGTAGGCAAAGCGCTGTGTTTTCTTTATCTGTTGTGTGAAGTCAGAAAGTTTGAAAAACTCATCAAGCACACACTTACAGTCAAACTAGAGCAAGCCTTAGCAATATTATGATCAAGTGGTATGGTCTTTGGGGGGGCTGACATGAGTGTTCTGGTGATGTAATAATTTGCTGAATTTTAATTTGTGCTTGAATAATGCGTAAATATTTATATAGCTTTCAAATGTACACTGCCAAATTAATTACATTTCCTTTGTTAAGGAAAAGTTAACAGAAAAGTGCAATAGATCTTCTCTGTCTGGATTTCAGCCAGACACCTGACATGTCACAGGAGAAACATTTTTTGATTAGTAAAAACAAGGTAGATCATAACCTCTTTCCAGGAGGGGTCATGACAGGTAATAGGTGGGTTTCATCAAGGACTGATCTTGCTGCCTGTTTTCATTGATTCTTTTGTACTTTTAATAAGTGTATTAATGTAATACCCTGGTGGCACACAGTTTGAATAGTGTCATTACAGATGACGATCAGGATATTACATGGCACTGGATAAACCTGAAGGGTGGGTGATGTACAGTACTACAGAATGCTCAGTCAACTTTTATAGACACTAAACAGAAATGAATTTGTAGTGATTAAATGAGAGGGGGAGCAAACAAAAATGAAACCTTGGGTCTACCAGTTGATTGGAGGGTGATTGCAAGCTCTACTTGTGATGCAGTCATAGGGGAAAAAAAAAGTGGCTTTACTAAGAAAGGAGGAAGTATTAATATTTGAGATTTGACTGTGGCATCTTTCTGTGTTAATATGTACAATTGTAGTTGTGTATAAGTGAGGGAGAGTCTTTGTAAGAGAGGCTACTAGTTGACATGTAGTCTTTAATATATTTATGTTGGGAATCAGAAAAAAATGCTTAGTTAACGTAGAGGTTAGCTTCTGAAACAGTTAGTTGGAAAGCTCTTGACTGTAAAAAGTCCAAATTTTTAAAGGAAATACATTAGGACTCTAATTGTAGAAGAGACAAGACTCCATGAAAAAGGAAAGGCTTTTTGCCTTGCATCTCAAATGGGAAAGAGGTTATCCTGTCCTATGAAATAAGCATGCAAGAAATCCAGATTTGCTTTCTAGTTGATTGCTCCAAAAAGAATGAAACTTAAGGACAAAAGTTTCAAAAGAAATTAAATTCTTAACTTCCCTTCCCTTGTCTGATTATTAACATGAGAAAACAGGTTATTTTTCTGTACTTAGAGATTGAAATGGACTAATGAAAAACCTCATGCCTGTTCAACTCTTTAAAATAGTGACGCATGTTCAGAAGAAGACAAATTTATGAAGCCTAAAGTAACCATGATAGCTTGGAACCAAAATGATAACTATGTAGTTACGGCTGTGAATAATCATCTGCTCAAAGTTTGGAATTCCTCTACAGGGCAATTGCTTCATGACTTGGTGGTATGTAATTTTACTTGCTTTTTGAAGTGGATGGTCTTCCTAGAATTGCAATGATATGTGCATGCTGAGTTCATAATTAGATCTGATTTGTCTTGAAATCTCTATATGAATGGTAAACAAGTGTAGTGTTTCTTGGATGTTTTTTCTTTTTACCAGAACTATCTGCTTCCTTATGCATTTGAATGATCCTTTCCCTATCTGTGGTATTGAATTTGCATCTCCTGTGGAATAAATTAAGGGTTTTGTGCAGTAACACACTTGCCCATTGAATAGTTCACTGTCCTTTGGCAAACGCTCTGTATTTATAGAGTTCTTGCTTGAATCTATAAATTATTAAATTAAGAATGATAAAGCCTTTCTGCTTGCCTGGGGTTTTGCCCTACTTACGTGCCACAGGTAGCAGTCCAGATGGATACACTGTGGAATTTGTTAGAAGTCCATATATTTTTGGAGGCAGCTTGTAGGGGTCTAATTTTCCAAAAGGCCGAGTGTGAGGAAAGGATAATATAGTGCTTTAGGCTCTACTGTAAATATCCTATTGATGCGGATTTATGTCATCTTGTTTGCACATGATGTGCAATTTTAAATTTTAGGGGCATGCGGATGAAGTATTTGTCTTGGAGACCCATCCTTTTGATTCCAGGATAATGCTGTCTGCGGGTCATGATGGCAACATCTTTA
The DNA here is from genome assembly GCA_034008185.1 of Gorsachius magnificus. Classification (NCBI taxonomy): domain Eukaryota; kingdom Metazoa; phylum Chordata; class Aves; order Pelecaniformes; family Ardeidae; genus Gorsachius; species Gorsachius magnificus. The sequence goes on from CM067081.1 coordinate 99,904,650, forward strand.
TATGGGACATTACCAAAGGCACGAAAACAAAGCATTATTTCAACATGGTAAGACCTTTTTTAAACTCCACTTTCTTTCTCAACACACAGCATTGTGTTCACATGCTAGTTTAAGGAATTGTCACCAACACATACACCTGCTGCACCTTTTAAAAAAAAAAAACCAAAAACAAACCACACCAAAACCCATAAAAAACCCCAAACCAGCAAAATTCAGGAGTTTGTTTTTTCTCTAGAGCTTTTACTTTTTAATTTCTTGGTTATCATAACGGTAGGTGCAAAGTGACTAGGAGTCAGTTTTAACAGTTTAATGTGGCAGAAAAGGAGGGATGGGATTGCCTTTCTTGTCTGCTCCCAGCTGCCCACTTCCATTCTCTACCTCGAATCTCGAATCAGGTGCCTGTGCCTCTCACTGGACCTTTTCCTAAGCTGAGTCAGTTCACTGATCTTCTGCAGAAGTATTCCCTGCTTCCTTCCACTGCTACTTTCCTGTAGGGCTTCCGAGTTGAATTCAGTCAGGGAGGTCTTGGTAAGGTTTTGAGGCAAGGAAGATTAATTGTGAGAATTTGCAGTTGGGTGTGAGGAATATGAGGTATGGGTGAGCAGAGAAGGACTTTACTTCCCTCACAGTCAATGTCTGAGCACTTCAGACACCACCTGTTGATCCGGACTTCTCAGTCTGTGAAGTGTTGTGAATAGTTGACACCAGGGCTTCTCCAGTCTCTGTTACTAAAGATCTTCTCACACCTCATTCATAGTAACCGTTTCCCATAATTGAGACGAGGTGGCATCTAAAAGACTGAAAGGTCCTGTTTTAGACCCTCATTTCAAGAGTCTTACGGACAAATATTTGTATTCTCAACTGTCTTAAAAATTATATTATTGCCATAAGCATTGGTAGTTCTTCTTGAGAGCTCCCATGACATTCGCTCCATTTGACAGCTCATGGTTAACACTTAAAAATAGGTTAATTTCTCTGAGACTTACGATCCAATGTTTATATTAATTTTTTAATATATTTTTTGTGACAGTCAATAATGATTTTTTTCTTTAGCTTTAAGATTCCCTGCACTTTTCTTGAAAGTGGTTTAGCAAAATCACTATATATTAGCTGCAGTTTACTTTTAAGCAGTATACCAACAGCTTAAAAACCTTTTTTTTTTTTTTTTTTTAAACAGTAAGTTTCCATACCCTTTAGTGCATCTTCTAAAACTGTATGATTCAGGACTTAAACTGAGGTGTCAAGAGGAAAAGAAATAAAATGAAGTAATGAGATTATTTGTGCCTTAATGGAGGTATTTTAAGAGGTCCATGACTACTTTTGATAGAGTAATTAATTTTTGATGCTGCATTATTGTTTGCTCAAAAAAAATTGGTCAAATAGTCTTGAATTTCTTTCCTTCAATCTAGATTGAAGGCCAAGGACATGGTGCTGTTTTTGACTGTAAATTTTCACCAGATGGGCAGCATTTTGCATGTACAGATTCTCATGGGCATCTATTGATATTTGGTTTTGGCTGTAGTCGGCCTTACGAAAAGGTAAGTTCAGCTTTTTATTAAACTGTTTATTCAAGCTTCTAACTGAAATTGGATTAGTTACATTTGTTCCTCTAAAAACATCATATGTAAAAAGAGTTTTGTATGGGTACAGGATCTAAATATAACGGGTTATTTGATGTCTGTGAGTTCTCTTGTACGTATGGTCCTGGCACATGTCTTAACATTCCCTTGGGAGTAGCTCCCAAGAACTCTTCTGGAATGCATTTTCATCTTCAGCCAGCTAATTTGCACATTAATTGTTCAACCTCAAAATTACTTTTATTTCTAATTTCTGAAAAGAGCTTAAAGTTTAAAGATTGGAATGTAACACAGTTTATTGCACTACTACCTACTTAAAAAAAGGAAGACTGTATGTTATGAATAATTTGCTGCTTAATTTCAATTATTAGAACTTGCAGTTCTTTAGGCCTTTGCTTATTCAAACCCAGATTCACTGTAGTAGTTTAATTAAAATAAGCAAAAGTAAATACTCATCCAACACTGGATTTTGAAATGTTAGAAAAATGTGCATGGGATAAACGTTCTGCTTTTTTGAATCTATGAGCCTGTTTCCTTTCTGTTTTGATAAATACAGGTGTTTCTGTTTTTTCAAAATAGCTCTCAAAAGTGCAGTTCTGGCCTATGCTTTTCTTCACTTCCCCTTCAATTTTTTAAAAGTTGCAATGGTAATTCCACATTTGTCACTTTAAAGAATTGCTCTACATTCTTACCTGAAGTTGAAACTTACTCTCTTCATCTTGCTCATCATTGCTAGGAGCAAAGATTCTGAGTGTGATCTAATACTTGTGTAACTGTTTTCATCAGCTGCATGGATTTAACAGACTGTTTCAGTTGCAGAAAAAATTTCTGGTGGATGTTGCATGGTTAAGAAAGAACTTTACTTTGAGAGCTTACGTTGAACTTCAGACAACTATTTCCTTGCATGGAAACCAAGGAAACTTTTCCTTAATTATGTGGAAAAAACCAGAATAAGATGTAAAATATTTTAAATTTTAAGTGTAAAGCAGTGCTTCCATTTTGTTACCTCAGTTTATTGTTTTCTAAAAGCATTTTGTTGCCTGTAAAAGCAGTATCAAAACTGAGAGTACTGCAACACTCATATAGGTTAATTGTAGCTCTGCATAACTCTTCTTACTGGGAACTTGCCCATTCTTTTACCTTTAAGGAAATTTTAGATATTTTAGTGTCACTTGTTCTTCTTTGTCCTTTAGCATATTCTTTTTTTCAAACTGATAACATAAAAACTTCATTTCTTTCTAGATTCCTGATCAGATGTTCTTCCATACTGACTATCGGCCACTTATTCGAGACTCAAACAATTACGTCCTAGATGAGCAGACTCAACAGGCTCCTCATCTCATGCCCCCTCCCTTCTTAGTAGATGTGGATGGAAACCCTCATCCAACAAAATATCAAAGATTGGTGCCAGGAAGAGAGAATTGTGCAGATGAACACTTGATTCCTCAGCTTGGATATGTAGCAACAAGTAAGAACAGTATTATTAAAGGCCTACATCCAAAAGTTAGAGTTACTGTAGTTATTCTGAATGGGAACAGAGCAGCCACAACATACAGGGGATTTAACAATGCCTTCATTTTCTCATATGTGAACTGTTGGGTATTTGAAGATGCTGAAAGGTCCCACAATGAATACGATTTTAAACAAGCAAAAAAAAAAAATTGGTTGTTGAAATGGATGTATTAATTATTTTATTTTCTGCAGGCACTGACATGCACAAACTGAGTTGTAGCCTCCGTAAATGTCTTATTTGGAATAAGCAATTGGAATAATGTCAAGAATGGTTTTCATTGTGTTTAGTTGTAGAACATGTCTCACTGTGATGTGAACAATGATATTAAAACGCTTGCTATAGTCAGTTAGTTAACTGAACTTCTAATTTTATTTGTATTACACTTGCAAGGTGATGGAGAAGTGGTTGAACAAGTTATAGGCCAACAGACAGTTGATCAGGATGAACAAGGCTTGGAACCCAGCATTCTTGATGGCATGATTAGACAATTACAACTACAGCAAGATCTAAGAACTGGAGCCGATCAAGAATCTGCTTCAAGTGGTCCACAAAATGGGGAAGGAACACCTAGAAGAGGTTAGTACTTGCTGATAAATTCTTAGGTAATTGTTCTATCTCCTTTACTTTACACCATGTGAAATATTTCAAACAGATTTTAACTTTAATGTTGTTTTGGGGACTGAGATTCCTTTAACATAGTGATATCTGGTTAAGATCTTTTTATTTATTAAAACACTGCTACTCCTGTGATTAAATTGCAAAACAAGGCCTTTCACTTTTCCTTTTAAAGAGCATTAATTGTATTTCTTGTAGAGTGCTACATATTTAATAATATTTGTAGACTACTCAAATAACCTTTATAGGAGCTACACTTATTCTCCTCTAAAGTTTGCAAAATAAGTATTTTGCCATTATTCAAACTTGGTTCCCCTCTTGCTTCTTTACAGATTTAAACCAGGCACTGTTCTGACCTGTGTCCTTGTAGTTTTAATTACGTAAGCTCAGCTCTAGGAAAAATGCCTTTTAGAACCTCACTAGCCTCAGAGGTGCCTGAAATAGTTCAGAAAAACACCTCTGTCGCATTATACTTCCTTTCACTATATTAAAATAGTAGTGGAAATAACCATTTTTAAATTATATCTGTAATCTCAGTGTATTTTCAGCAAGACACGTAATTTCCTGAAGGTGATAACTAGTCATATACTTGTGATTGTGGAGATAAAAACAAGTGTTAATTTTTTATCTTGTAGTAAGAAGAAACAAGGTTCCAGTTCTGTGTAGTCTGGAAAAAATGGTTTTGTTTGTATATTTTAGCTTTTAGAAGACCAAGTTTTGACATCCAGTCTCCTCCCAATATTGGTCTGCGACGTAGCGGGCAAGTTGAAGGTGTGCGTCAGATGCATCAGAATGCTCCACGAAGTCAGATGGCTACTGAGCGAGACCTTCAGGCTTGGAGACGAAGAGTTGTTGTACCAGAAATACCGCCAAGCTTACTCAGGTCTGTAGACAGCTTACTGGTTTGTTTGGGTTTTTTTTTCTAGATCTAGTGCGATTAGACCTAAACTAAAGTAGATACATGGTACAGATTAAGTAGTTCAGTGTTACGGTCAGCTGTGCTTAAAAACTTCTGATTGTAAAGTCCACTCAAGAAAAGTAAGTGGATGTTTCTGTAGCTTAATAGACTGATTTTCCCATATTTCAGTATTTTAAGTCATCTGAAAGGACATCTAGATTACATAGATTCTTGCTTTTTCCAAAAGAAAGTGATATAGGTTACATTAATTTACGTGAAAGAATTTGGAGAGGTTGTGCTTTTTGAGACTTTGTAGGGGTGATATATTATGACCAGAAGCGGCACTGAGCACTTGAAATGCTAAAACAGTTAGCTGCTTTCAAAAGTAATCAGTATGCATCTGTGAAAAGGAGAATTAATATTGGTAGCTAAATATTTCTTTTTAATGGTAAAGCCCTATGTGTTGCCACATCTCTGAAGTTTTTAAAAAGCTTTCCCGGTGTTGGGAGGTAGAACGATTATGAAAGGAAAGATATGGATTAAAAATGGGGTTGAAAAAGGTTATTATATTCTGATATTTACAAGGAAGACTTTCTTAATATCCATCATCTTTACTCGTCTGGAAATGCGAATATGTATGTTACAGGTTTTGAGCAATAATAACGTCTGAAATTAATAATGTAAAGGAATTAGCTGTTAGGTTTTTTTAGATAGATCCTTTAAAGAGAATGGATCATTTAACTTTTCAGCTTGTCAAACCAGATGTAGAATTAGATTTTCATTACTTTCTTGTAGGAAGCAAGAAGAATATCGAATTGCAAAAGGGGAAGAAGAGAGAGATCTTTATGCAACAGAGAAGAAAAAGTCATTCGAGTCATTGGAAAAGGTATGCAGCAGCTTCTAGGAAAATGGGCATTCGTTGCCTGGGGACAAGTCCTGGTTTAAAAAAATGAAAGCAGACGTTTCTGAAGGTATGGTCTTCAAAGGTTCCTGCTTGTTCAGCTTCCACTTATTGCAGGACAAGGTTTGATTTATGAATACCTAGAATTCTTTTTTTCTTTCAGTCTTGCCTCCTTCTATCTAAGGTATTTGGTAGTAATTTTTAAAGGCAGGTTTCGTTTCAGACCATTCCGGTTTTACTGCAGTTAAAGTTTCAAAGACAGTTGTTGCAGGTCCATGCTAAAGCATTGAGGTGCAAGTGAGAATGTTCAGGGTCCTATATTTGAAGAATTATAGGCTATATTGCTATTGCCTTGTCATTTTACTTTAGATGACAACGTTTTTTATATGGGGCAACTTTTTCAGACTTCCCTCATTTTGAATTTTTTTCATTACCTGTTTTTTGGAAGAGATTGGTAAGAAAGAAAAATTGGTTATTGTACTGTTTTTATAAGATAGTAGTGTGATTTTCTGTGTCTTGCAGTACAAAACAATTTGGTGCAAGAATTCTACTGTGTGATCCCCTTAACTTTGGGGGGGAATTAAGGATTTCTCAGAATTGCACGTTGTAGGCAGCTAATGTCTTGATTCTGTAAATATATTTATCAGGTAATGTGATTGGACCTGTCACAGAGCAATGTCTTAGAACAACTACTAAATCTTAAATTGGGAACAGCAAATTTAAAACTATTGACTTACAGGAAAATTATTTCAGGTGAAAAGGAATTTTGATGTGATCAGATTGTGATACAATGAGACCATTTCAGTTTTTACATTCAGCAGTGCTTTTAGCCACCCTTTCACCCCGATAAAAGTTTGCCACATGTATACTTTTATGTAACTTCTTCTTTTCACTTCTTATATATTAGAGTGACTCTGAGTCTTCGTTAATACAATCTAAGCGTAGACTGCACAGACGGAAATATCCCAATTACCGAACACGGAATAATATTGAACAACTGGAGTCTTCTGATGAGGAAAGAGATAACTGCTTTGGCTTGATAGAGCAGGTAAGTTATCTTCCAAGTTCTGTATTTTGAACGTGAGTCCTTCAATAAGTGAAGTTTCCTGTAAATGTGCCTTTTCTCTCTTAAAACAAATAAGCAAACAAAAAAATCCCTCTTTTAGCAGGGAAAGTATTTCTGTAAGCATCTTTATTGTTAGCACTTTTCAAACCTAGTTATCTGTTGCTTTAGTAATGGCAGTCTTTCCTGTCATCTTATAAATGGCTGAACTACTTTTGTTAAGAATCTTCTAAACCAAATCCACAGCCCAAGGCAAAAAATTGATGTACAATGCTGAGGTTGGCTTAAAGTGAAGTTTGGATTTTAGATATGTTTTGCTCTTTCTCTGCAAAAACCTTCCAAATTTATGCACACACCTAAAACTGGAATTATGAAGGTTCTTGATAAAGCGTTGTTATGGCCTGGTAATGTGATTCTTCCACAGAGTCTGTTTATCCTGGCCGAGTCCTGGCTTGGGGTGAAACAGGACTTTGCTGTGGGTAGCAGATGCTTTTTACTGTTGCATTATCAGATGCTGTAAAATCAGTGGTAGGGCTGCTTGGACTACAGTTGTCCTTCCTTGCACACAAGGAAATAGTCTCAAACTGGGAAAGGGTGAAGAAATGGAAGGAGTAAGGAACTTGTTGGACTAGTCACTTTGTTAAGGAAGAATGGTGAGCAAAATGGGGATGTTCAGGAGATAAGATAATTTTGGAGGCAAGATGAAGAATGGTGTTCTTTGGAAATGGACTCTCTTCTCGTAGCGTCTTAACAAAGAATTCCTATGTGCTTAACAGCAATCATTTAAATTTAATGAAAAGTTCAGGTTTTCCTTACTTTGGGAATAGGGTGGAAGGGGGGTTGGCAGGAGACTTCTGGCACCTGACAAATTCAAATCACACAAAGTGCAAATAGGAGAGTTATGTGCACTGTCCTGTAAATACTACACATACTTAAATATTTTTGAAGAAGTGATGTTAGATCTATAAGAAGCTGAGTTTTGATGTAAATGTTTTTTTTGAGAGGAGGTTGGTTGTTTTAATCCTACAAATGGTAGGATAAAAGAGAAGAACTGACTTAGTATGGTCCATCCTGTATGCTGTATGAGCAGGTCTTAGGGGGAAGACTAATTCAAACAGTATTGAACTTGAAGTTGGAAGTTAAATCTTGTTTTCTTACTTTTTTTTGCTTGACAACATACACCTTGAGACAGGAACAATGCATATATTTAGTCGTTTCAGTTATGGAAAACATTTAAAACATGAAGTTAATGCAAATAAATTGTTGACCAACAACCAGGAGATTATGTTGTAATGTATTTTGACTATTTAGTTTTGTATTTAAATGTATGTATGAATACACCCAGCTAGTACTTGGTCAATCAGTTGATACTAAGATCAGAAAAATCACCTGATTCTAACTTGCATAACTAATGAAAAAAAAATCACAGAAGTGCTACTCCTGTAACAGAATATACCCATGTTGTGTGCAGATGGGAGATGTGATAGTTTTTCCTCAAGTTGCTCCTTTTGCAATCTTTAAATTATTCCTTTGCATTCCAGTGAGCTAGATTTTATTGTGGACTTTATATGACCTAATTACAGCATCATGAGTCTGGAATTTGAACGAATCAAAATCACCTGCCACTTTGTTCTGATAAATGATGTGAACTTAGACTAGAAAAAAATTGAACTGTCATATGGTAGGAGGATAGAAGTGTTGCTTTGTGAAGAGTGGCTACAGCAGGTGGATTCACATGTGGCTAATAAAATGTGAGTGAATATACAGAAGTTCATGATTAATAGTGCACTCCTGAGGTTCACAGGGTAAGTTGAAATCAGCTGAAAAAAAGAACTACTTTCATTTCCATTTTAACAACTCTTTTTACCAGATTTCTTCCTAACTTGATAATATGCAGATGTGAAGGGAGAATGTGTTTTATGTTTCAAACCCTTAAAATGTGTGCTGTGAGAAAGTTTTGGGTTGACTCTGTGTATTTTTAAATTCAGGAAGCCGAAGAAAGTGAGGGCTCTGGCTCATCTGATGAAGAGGAAGAGTGGAGAAGTGACAAGAAAAGCAACAGTAATAGTTCTAGGTAAAAGCAAACAAACAGATCCCAGCTTTTACTGTAATGATTTTTACTTGAATTTTGGCAAGTTAAAAGTTGTATCAAAGTTCTGTTGTGCTTTGTATGTAATAATATTTTGTAGGGTACTGTACTGACACGTTGCATTGGTATTTAGTGTTCCTTTTCGCCAAAACATTTCTGCCTTTTAATGTGGCTTCAAATCCTTTTGCTTTTTTGCTAGATGACAAGGAGGAAGAAGATAGTCTGGAATGGTTTTTTTATAGTGTGCTTTATTCCGTTGAGTTTTTGAGGGGTGGAGTTTTTTGTTTGGTTTTGGGGCTTTTTTTTTTTTTTTAATAATGCAGCAACAGTCTTACAGAAATGGTTGAAAAAAATCTTAATTTTGATATGGTTATAATTTTGTTTAGAACTGAAGTTAGAGTTAACTTTTTAATCACTTTATTATGGATGTTTTAGATACTGTTTCTAGAACTCTAGTAGAACTAAAAAATAGAGAGATATTTAAAAAGTGAATGTGTACCTGTGAGATTTGTATAATTGTCTTGAAAGAATTGAAGTAGTGTTTGGATAGTGTGTTCTTTAGGGAAGGCTCTTAACTATTCCAGTATTTCATTGCACAGCTTTCTTGCATAAAATTACTGATTTTAGAATTCACCAGACTTGAGGGTTTTGTTTTAAAAACATGCTTTGAATTACTGTGTTCCCAAAAATTATGTGAAACATTAAGTGAAGTAATTACTACAACAGGTCAAAGTAATCTTAGTTCTTTTCACAATGCTTTCAACAGCAATCTATATTGGCAGATATTTGTCTAAGAGAATTCAGCATTCTGAAATACTGATAACTGGGTTCTATGTTTGTATTTTCCCTGGCCCCATCCACTACGGACAGTGATTCTTCTAGTAGATACTCTGACTGGATCGCTGATGCAGGGATTAACCTACAACCTCCTGTGCGAACTTCTCGACGGAAAGCTATCAGATACTGCAGTACTTCAGAAGATGAAGTATCAGCAGAGAAATCATCTCCTCCAAAGAGAAGAAGAAGAAAAAGGAGAAAAAAGCCCAAACCAAAAAAGCAGGAGGAGGTATACAGTTTAACAAATTTCTCTCTTTAGGTTTTTAGACCTCTTCACTGGAAACTGTTAAAGTAATTGTTATTGCCATTGGACAAGGGTATGGGTATCATTACATATAGTGTACTCTTAAATAATTTGAGACCATTCCAAATGCAAGGTATTTGCTGATTTGTAAGGAAGAATCTGCATTCCAAGTGAAGTCGTTTTTACTTTTCAAATAAAGAAGGTTCTCAAGGTTGCTGGTATCAAAGGGGAAATGTGATTATTAAATAACTGTATATTAGACTAAATAATAAACTGAATGTTAGACTAAAACCCTGTTAAACTGTCTGGTTTTAAGTAACATATCTCTTGAAAACTTCAGGGATATAGTCACTGTATTTACGGTGGCCATTTATACTTGGGTTGAGTTTTAGGTTTTTGTAAGTTACAATAATTACTTTTTTTTTTAAGTTACTGAAACTTTTAAGTTAATTTAAATAATCCTTTTTTAAGTTACAATAGCTATTATCTGTAAACAGATTTTTTTTTTTTTTTTTTTTAATGCTTGGGGTAATTCTGGTATTTTTTTCTCTCTATCCTTTCATCTTCCAATAGCTGCTTGCAACTTGTTAGATTTTTAACTGGGCACTGAGACTGCCATCTAAATTACAAAATTTTGTTTTTCTGAAGACCTGCATAATAGTCATCTTGCTCACTCAAATCTTCACATAGGAAAGGAATGCTTAGTATTAGTACTACAGATACAGTTGCAACTCAAGCAAAGCCTTGGAGGAATTTTGCTAATAGGTTTGGAAATGTACATTAGTCTTTTACAAGTTCAGCTTTTGTCTGCCAAATTAAAATGGAATGAGTTGTTTTGATGTCATGTCAGCAATATGTCCATTAGCTCTAATTTTGCTCTCTGTTGTGTGAAGGCTAATACTTCAACACAACCAGTAAACTTGGAATTCTCATATGATTGGCATCCTCCCATTTGGATAACAGACACAGCTCTTCGAAGATCGCCTTTTGTTCCTCAGATGGGCGATGAGGTAGGAATATTGATTAAAATCTTTAAATGCTTGTGTTAACTAACATTATTATAGTTACTAAATATAGGATAACATTTACTGTTTGTGTTTTTGGTTTGGTGTTGGGTTTCTTTAGGTAATATATTTCCGACAAGGACATGAAGCTTACATTGAAGCAGTTAGAAGAAATAACATTTATGAACTGAATCCACACAAGGAGCCATGGAGAAAAGTATCCCTTAGGGTAGGTCTGCATTGAAGATACTGTGGGTTCAACACTAGTAGTCTGTGAATGAAGAGTCACATTACACTGTTTGCAAAACATTGATTTGTGAGGTTATGCTGCTTCCCATAATGTTTCCCTATGGAAACAATAGGGGAAAGTGTCTTAAATTACCAGAGTATCTTCAGAATTACCTGTAGGAAGCCCAAATATAAATAGCTGTGTTAAAATCACCAAGTCTGACAGACTGTCTTCCATTGAAATCTCAAATACAGTTTCAATATTTTTGGGGTTTTGGGTGTGGGTACAATTCATATGCTTGGTTAAGTTAAGGTTAAATTAATAGTTCTGTGCATAGTCCAGAAGGCAATACTTGCTGAAACTGTTTGCTCTTCCCTGTAGGATCAGGAATTGGTAAAAATAGTTGGAATTAGGTACGAAGTTGGTCCTCCCACATTATGTTGCCTCAAGCTTGCCTTTATAGATCATGCCACTGGAAAACATACAGACAAATCCTTTTCTATCAGGTATGTGGATCTTTATTTTTCTGAAAAGTATTTAAAAATACATTTATTTTTAAGCTTCTTCCTTAATGTCCTAAGGCGCACATGTGAAAGGGATTATTTTTTTTATCTAGATACCATGATATGCCAGATGTTATCGACTTCCTTATATTACGTCAGTTCTATGATGAAGCCCGGCAAAGGAACTGGCAAGCTTGTAAGTGTTTGGTTTTTAAGTATTTGACTGAACAACTTTAAAATCAAACATTTATCCTGAATTTATTCAAACATTTATTGCTGAATATGCTAGATGCTGCTTGCTTGTAACTTCAGAGGGGTCTCTGGTAGGTAAGGTCCCTTTGCCCTTTAGTAATTTGAACTTGTTAACTGCTGTACTAAGCATTTTGGAGGGATTACTGCAGACCTAAGATGCAGTCTTGAGACTCTACTATTCACTTTTCTTATTTTATAGTTAAGTAGCAAACTTAGATTTTAGCAATTGTATTTTTCTGAATTGTATTTTTTGGCATAATAAGTTGTCTCATCTTTTACTGAGTATCAGTGGGTTTAGAATTTAAAACTGAAATACATTGATCAAAAGTTTTTTCTAATTGCATGTAGAAGAAGCATAGTTAAAATAACTTCTTGGAAGACTATCTGAGCAGACTTTTTGTGGTCTAGCTGATAGATTCCGATCCATTATTGATGACGCATGGTGGTTTGGAACAGTGCTGGGTCAAGAACCGTATCAGCCTCAGTATCCAGATAGTCACTTCCAGTGTTACAGTGTTAAGTAAGTATAAAAAGATTTTACACTTTTAACGTTCGTAGTGTGGGTTGCCTCTTACATAGCTGGCTTATTGGTATGAGAATGTATAAATTGTTCAAATGATTTTATTGGTTGTATTATCACTTCTTAATGGTTTCAAGTTGCTAATCTAGCACAATGTAAATATATAATAACTTGTGGCAACTTTTTAGTGACTAGTAATATGGTAAAAGAAGTTATTGACCTCTTTCACATTTGTGAATCATTTTCTGTAATGACTAGTGCTGAGCAATTTCCAGTGTACATTAATTATGATTCTTCATTGGTAATTGGTGTTGGATGGGGCATGCTGAATCTCTTCTGTCGTTGCTGACGTCATGATCCTTGTGCTTCAAGTTCTCACGCTTGTGTCTTTCACATTATAGTCCACAGGAGCAAGTATACATATAAGATGATCTCCTGCTATCACTTGAGAGTCCTGTAGAGGATGTTTCCAAATGTTGCACGCTCTCTCCCCCCCCCAGTGCTTGACACGTGGATGTGAAAACAGAACTTGAGTCTCTTCACTGCCTAGTGGTGTTCTGCCATATTCCCTGTTGTGTAGATCCCACTTGCAGTTTCACCTTTTGATTTCCTCTTTGGGTGATATTTAACTAGACAACTGGCAGATGATGTAACCTTGTATTACCTGTAACAGACAAATCCCTTTGACCAGTCTATGTGTCAGGGGATCATACTGCTTAGATGAAGGCACATAATATCAAGTGCATTGTTCAAAACATGGCAAGTTGAGCACGTCAAGGGTATTAGAGTGGAAACTAATAACTGCTTAAACAGGAAAGGTCAGGAACATCTGAGTCAAACCGGTAACAAAATAGTTGGACCCATATCTTCTTTACCAAGGCGTGTTCTGAAAAATGCCTGCCTGCTATATGCCTGTGACGGTTTGGCGTTAGTGGTATTCCTGTGCATCTTGTTTCATATCAATGAAGAGGTCCTTCACACATGGGAGAAGGTGAACAAAGACAACTCTGGACCTCAGTGTTCAGTATCAGGATATTGTCATTGTCCTGTCCAAGTTGTCTGGAATGGTTATGGGATGTTGCTTGCTTTGGATTCCCCCAGCAAGGGAGGACTGTAAGGAGAATACGTAATATTCCTATTTCTGATTCCTGCTTCTATCATGACCAGCGATTCTTCCCATCTCTTTTACAGTATATTTGATATTCACAGTTTCATTGACAGAGGGCTTTTTATGGTTTTTTCCCTCAGAGGCTTCTGAACCTGTCACTCATCCCAAAGAAAGGAAGTACTTCTAACTAATAGACAATTCTGTGAGACTGCCAAGATTGCATTATGCATTCTGGTTCCTTGTCTCATCTACTTTACTTGCCATCTATCCCGTTGATTTTCCTTAGTGGGAAGGTGTAACTAACTTCCAGATTTCTGTATGATTTTGGCAAGTGAATTTTCACTTTTGCTTCTACAGCTACAATTAACAAATTGGCACTCCTGATGTGCCATAAATAAAGTGGCCTCAACGTTAAGTCTCTACAACAGATCATCTGACCATAAAGAACTACTTCATGTTCCTGGCAGTAATAAAGCTAAGACTGCTCCACATATAAGGGATGTGTCAGTCTCTGCGAATACTTGTTTTTTCTTTCTGAGTTGCTTAATTACCCACACTAAGAGTACATACAGACAAAAACTTGAAATCCAGACTGTCTGTACATTGATTTGTTGCCCTCATTTCATTCTCCTTCAGACTCTGCTCTTACCTAAAGAGAGGATCTTGACAAACTAAAATGGTGCTGGATGTTTACTGACTTCTCACTCATGTCCCAGGCATGAGGGGTAATACACTTGGAGGCACGTCTCCTGCAAGTGATGTAGGGGTGAAAATATTCAAGTTATGGGCTAGTATATTTTCCCTTATTTTGTAAAATGATGTACAGAGTAAAAATCCAGAGAGTCCAGATACCAGTATGAAAATACAACTAAATCTTATTTCAAAGTACTAAATTTTATGTTAGATAGCTCAAACCCTTTGATATGCTACCATGGGGAATATATGTTACCTTCTCTTTGTTACACCTTTCATATGTTTTGTTGTGTTGCCAGTTCTTCCTTAAGAGGAAGAGTAGATGGCGTTTTTGGTTGTTTTCTTGGCCAGTTCAAAATCAAGTTTCCAGTTATGAAAAGGAGCCTATAGCCAATTTCCTAGCCTCCTTTCTCCTGTGAATAACAAAAGATATTTCAGTATTTTAAGGTACCAGCCTTTAAGAGAGGAAAGTCTAGAGCTGCTTTGAAGTTAGCTTAATAATTTAATAGGTAAGGAATGCAGTGCTCTTTAAAGAGCACTTTCAAAAGAGAGCTCTTCGAAGATTTGTGCTGCTTTTGTAGAGAGAATGTGACTCTGTTCTACTTCGACTCAAACACAACTCTTCTAGAGACGATTCCCAAGATATGTATATGAAAATGTCTGGAATGTTTTGCAGGCATAGTTAGGTTTTGTGACTTGGCTGGGTCCTTAGCTCTTTTCCTAAATACGATCCTTTGTTCGGGAATCTTAAGTCTTGTCTACCCAAGAATCTGCACCTGGTTCAGCAGCAGTAGCTTCCTAATTTGCATTCATATGCTTTATACATTGAATGCAAAAAGATTTTTAAATACGCTTCGTTTTACATCTGTTTAATTGGCTAAAACCAACCTAAACTCAAATGGTTGCGAGACTATCTTGGAAAAACTGCAATATGCTGTCTCTCTCCACTCAGGATTTGGGTTATGGTGCTTTTTTAGATGGTAGGATTTTGCTAATCCGGGCGAGTTTGAGCATCTGCAGTTGTTCTTCACCACTTCTGGGACAAAGAGGTTTTCTGGAATTGAAGTGGTTTTTATTTTATACCAGAAACAGCCTTTGAAAGTTGGCTTCAGAACACGTGATGATGGAGAATGTGGTGGGAAACCACATTTGAATTAGATGAAGGGGAGTAATTGCCACATAACTTAATTGAAAGTAACCAGGTTGTCACACATTTAGGAATCATCTCAAATTATCACCATCACTGTTTGTATACATAATAAATAAATAGAAGCTGTATAAATTGAATATTTTGTTATTTCATTGGCAAGACAAAAATGGGTATTTGTGTAGAGGCAGCTTTATAGATTAAGTTGCATTACCTGGATGAATGGAGCTTAAGTGGAATTAAACGGGGCTTAAGCTGTACTACACTACTGATATGCAATATTGTGTAGCAGTATATACATTTATGAATACCAACAACTTCTGAAGTAATGTACATTTACAGGGGGGGAGAACTCTATAGATGAGCCTTCAGAACTCTGTTAGTTAGTAAACATTAAACAGGCTGAATTTGGATGGATCTAAGCTTTCCTTAGTCGATGGGTAATCCAAAATAATGGGGAGGTGCTCTTGCCTGAGCAGAGTTCTAGTTATAAAGTATTATGAGGATGATCATCTCAGTTTTCTGTTCTTTTGAAATAAATACTCAGGGGATATTAGACCAAATATATAACTTTATTAAGTCATAGGAAGTAGATGGCATTCACCCAGGCATTTGAAGAACTCTTGATATGAAACTCCTGGCAAGGTTACAGACTGTCCTACAGTTGGACCCTGTACTAGAAAACTGGCAGATTGCCATCGTAACTCCTGCCAACCAAAAAGGCTCTGGAGGGAAATTGGTGAACTGCAGACTGACCTATTTGCTTCAGTTTCTGATACGTGTCTATAGTAAAGAATAATGCTATTGAGCATAAGCATAAACCCAGCTGGAGGAAAGAGTCTGCACTGTATCTGTACAGGGCAGTTCTGCCTCTCTACCCCTTTTGAAGTTCTGTAACTTTGTTAGTTAGCATATGAATAAAGTGGACACTGTCACCTTTATGATTTTGTGAACTATGAATGCACCCCCTTCACCCTTCTTGTCCATCTGAAGAGTGACATTTTGTTTTAATCTCAACCCACAAAGCATCTGGTACATACTCTTAGTCATTTTCATTGCCCTTCTCTGTACTTTTCCCAAAGCCACTACATCTTCAGATTTTTTTTAAGACTGATTTTTTTAAGATGCCCTTGACAAGAGATGTTAAAGAAACTAAGACAACATAGGATTGGAGCAGATACTTCTATGGTGAAAATTAGTTAAAGGATAGGGTGCAAAAGAGTGGTTCTTAACAATCGTGTCAGGCTGGAGTAGTGAGCTCCCCCAGGAATTGTTGCTGGGACCAGCTTTAGTCAGTGTTCTTCTAAGCCTCTTTGGAGGGTGCACACAGTGAAATATCCAAGGTCTGTAAATATTGCAAGTCATTTCAGGTAGTAGTGAAATATCACCCTAAAGGTGAGGACTTCTAGAAGGACCTCATAAAACTGACTGAGTAAAAAAAAGCCAGATAATTTTCAGGACAGATGCATGTTAGGTAGGATATCTGAGGGAACAGTGGTCTTATTTGTGCTTATATGATGTTGAGCTCATTAGTAGATTCAGGTGGAGACAAATGTTGAGGCAGTCATTCACAGGTCTCAAAATGTCAGCTGTGTTTGCAGTGGCAGCTACAAAAACCAATGAAGTATTGGCCACCATCAGAATGGGTATCGGGGACAAAGCAATATTGCTCACAGCTTTCTAGCACTGTGGTGTGCAGCCATCTTGATGCACTTTGGCTTTCACCATCTAAAGAAAGATGCAGTGACTTTGGGAAAAGTACAGAGAAGGGCAACTAAAATGACTAAGAGTATGTACCAGATGCTTTGTGGGTTGAGACTAAACCAAAATGTGACTCTTCAGATGGAAGAGAAGGGTGAAGGGGGTGTGTTCATAGTTCACAAAATCATAAAGGTGATAGGCAAGGTGAACAGAGAATTATTATTCACCAAAATCTGTAATGACAGAACTAGAGGTGTGTGGTGAAATCTGCAGGTGATTTGTTTGAAAGAGTTTGGTGTTTGGTTTTTTTTTTTAATGTAGAGGGTACTGAACTTTGGAAATAGATTTACATGGGACGCTGCGGAAATAGAATTAGCAGGTTCAAAAAGATACTGGAGAAAAATAAACAGACACTAAAGGAAGTAGGTTGGGATGTATTCACAAATATGGCTAGAGGAATACAGTGATCGTGAATGCTGGAAGTATGAGTAGTGTGGACTTGAACCAGTATTATGTGGTCTCTGTAAACAGCATCTCCCAATAATAGTTTCAAAGACACAAATTACTGGTTTAGCTGGACCAGTAGGACATTAAGCTGATCCAGTCAGGCATTTCTTGCCTTAGAAATACCAAAATTTGTTGGTATTTTTTGTGTTGTTAAAAGCATGTAAGATTTGCCCAAATGTGGTAGGATTTGGAGAGATCTCAAAATGATATTCATACCTAATAGTTAAATATCGGAGTGAATATACAGATACACTATCAATATCAACTGTGTTTGCCTTTGATTCCTCTTGGTCCTTACTTAACTTCAGTTTCTTCATTTTATCCTTACTCTTTGTCTTAATGCGATATGCCTTATAAAATGAAATTTTAATATACCAAATACCTCACTTATTTTTCTTCCTTTCTCTGAAACATTCCACAGACTTGCACAACTACTGTTGTGGTTAGCAAAAAAATTCCTCTCTCGGTGTGTGTTTTCTTGTATTTTCCCCTTGATGTTGTTATCTCATTATTACAAGTATATGGCTTATTTTTCTTCTGCAACTTCTTTATATAGGCTTTGTAAAAATGATTTTTATGTTGGGTAAGTTGCATATAGCCAAAATCAGGAGCATAATTTTAATTTGAAATGAATCATGAAGAATGTTTCTTTTTTTGCACTGTGACAGTTCATTGCTAGCTAATGCTTTTGTTTAATGCATGTTTATACAGTATACTTTATTAATAGCTAAAAATAGCTGTGATTTAAATATGCTTGGAGGGAATACTTCTGAGTCAAGATAACTTTAAATTGTTATTGTTGGTTTTTTTTCTTTTTTAACTTGGTGAATCAGGTGGGACAATGGTGAAATTGAAAAGCTTAGCCCATGGGACATGGAACCAGTTCCTGATAATGGTAGGTAGAAACTCACTTAATAGAACAATTTAATGTGCTTCTCCCTCTTTCCAGTTCTTTTGTTTCATGCAGGTAGGGGACCGTAGATGATTCCTATCTTCCTTGCGACTCTTGCCACTAAGGCATCTGAGTACAGTATCCATTGTGCATATCTACTTAACAGGTTTATAGAGAATGTCAGCAGGTTGGTTTTGTGTATTTAGGCAAGAAAGTTCTTAAAAGACAGTCTTGCTTCAGATTTGGTGAAACACCTTGAATATACCTATAATTTTCCCTCTGCATCATCCAGAGCAATTTTGAAGGAAATACTTTACATTTATAGCTCTGGCTTATGCAATAAAACCTGAAACTTCCAAACGTCAAGTTTCAAAAACATCTCAAGTTTCAAAAAACTACTTTGTTTCAATACATTATAGTCAAAGGGGGTGGGGGAAGAATACGTATAACATAATTTCCAGTCAGCAAATCCTTACTGCATATAGTTTAAAACCGAACAATTTATAAAGTTTGCTGGTCAAATCCCAATCAACTGTAAATGAAACAGTTTGATTCCTGGTTTGTCTTACTCAATTCAGTTTTCCAGTGCTTGTCAGTACCAGTTGGGTGGAGGGAGGAAAGTTGGTGAAATACTGACAGAGCAGTTACTGAATAAGCTGTCAAAAAGATACTAATTTTCTTAATGACCTTTGCTAGGAGTTGGCTTGTTTCCCAGATGTCAGAAGGGCTTATGCTATATTTTTTTTTCTTAAATAGGAGTATACTGTACACATGTGGATATTCTCAGTAGCCATGTGGCTGTCTAATCTTCAGAGTGTTAGCTGGCTGCTTCAGTCATATCTTGCGATGACAAATTCTGCAAAACAGTCTGAAATCAAAATGTGAAATTGAAATCTTTATACATTTTAGTTTATAGAAAACAAGTAATTGGCAAGATTTTGGTTTTACAGACACAGATTTAACTGAAACATTCCATTTTCTTATCACCAACATGTCTCTTTCTAACATACAGAAGCTTTTATTCATTGTGAACTGGTTAATGCTTCCCATATATGTCACTGAGAGCCATATTATTGTTAGAGGCTCACAAGCCTTACATGTCAACTTAAGTCAGGATTTATTTTGTTAACAGGACAAATGGTATCAACTACTTCTGATCACTGTATGCTATGGTTTAAGTTGCTGTTTATATTAGTGAATTAGTTACCGCCTGTGGATTGGAATACAGAGTGTAATGTTCTCAACCACTTGATAGCAATAAAGGAACTAGAATCCTTGGAATTGCTACACTGGCAATGTGATGACAGAGACATCCTACAGATGCTAGTTTAAATCTGGATAATATTACATGTGTAAGTTGTCATTTACTGGCTATATGAGAGGCAAATTATAACTTTTTTTCTTTGATCTAGTAAGTTGTTAGTTTGCTATGTTAAGAGGTGAAGGTTTGATTGATCTGAGGAGCTACGTATACTAGGAAGGGATACCAAAAAAAAAAAGCTAAAAGCCAGTGTGTCTTTTGTGGACAAGGTCAAAGAATTGAGAAGAACATCCTCTGAACAGGTCAAGGATAAGTATCACAGCAGCTACTAGGCTAGAGGAAGAACAAAAATTTTCTGAAGACAATCTGGAACTCCTTATTTTCTACCTTTCTTTCCAGGCAGAAAATGGCACTCTGTAGGAAAGAAAAACTCTTGCAGAAAGGTTTTGTGCATTTATAGAAAGTGTTACTATGTTAACAGTATAGTTTAAAATGGGATAAACCCCTTCTCCTTTGCTTTCTCTTATTCAATTGAATGACTTACAGATGAAACTGAAGTTGTACCTCA
This sequence comes from Gorsachius magnificus, assembly GCA_034008185.1. Lineage (NCBI taxonomy): Eukaryota > Metazoa > Chordata > Aves > Pelecaniformes > Ardeidae > Gorsachius > Gorsachius magnificus. Next base: position 99,924,772 of record CM067081.1, read on the forward strand.
CATTTTGCCACTCTTCTCAAAACATTTCTTCTTCATTCAGTTTACTGAGATAGATGTATGGGAAAAGAACAGCACTGAAGTTGGACTAACTAGCAGGTCACAACTTTAATTTGTTACCTTTTGTATCCTGCAAGCATGAGTTTAATGTCAGGATTATCAAGGTACAGTATCAGTTGTCAAACTCTTGTCTTGTCAGGAACAATGCTGCCAAGACCAGGAAAAGGTGGTACATATGGACCTGAAGATTCAGTTTTCAGCAGCCTGCTCACTAAACCACTGTTGGTGTGGACTGGCTGTTGTATATATTAACTGTCTGTACCTGTACTATAAGCAGAGCAATCCTCCTTCTGGGGGTTCAGCTTTCTGTGACCCGGCCTGAAGATTAGACCATGTGGTCATAATATGTATTTAAAAAAACAACATGCCAAGAGTTATGGCAAGTCTTCTGTGCCATATGTACCAGGGTGCTGCAAAGAACACAAACCAGAGATCTTCATGTGTCTGTTGAAGAGGACAGAGTTTTGTTTAGTTTAGTCTGTCATTCTGCTTTAGTTGTTACTCCTGCAGGAGAAAATCCCTCTTGAGCACTTACGCAGTGGAGTACTAGGTACCATGTTGAGTTCTTCTTGACACAACCCTCTTGCTGCTTTCTCTTAGTGTTGTCTTCAGGAAGTTTGGTTGCAGAATTTGTTTCAGCTCAAAGACGAGTCAGAAGGATCATTTAAATGAGTCACCTCTGCCCCTTCACCTTTTCCTAGCACCTTTTAAATTTTTTTTTTTCCATTTGTTTCTTGAAGAACTGCTTCATCTTTAGTACTGTTTCAGTGGATAGCAAATACTGTTAGGGCTCTGTCAATGTAGGAATAAACAGAGAACTAAAAATTACTTTGGGTTGTTAAGACTGACTGTTCAGCTGAAGGAAAACATAGTCCCTTTTGTAAACTTAGAAGATCGCCCACTAAAGCTCGTTGGGGTTTTTCTGGGTTTTTTTATTTCTCTACAGTAGTTGTAGCTGAAATGTATTTTAGAATTTGTTTGCAACATATTTGTGGATTACAATCATCGTAACAGACAAGGACCCTATCCTCTTTCTTGCTTTCATTTTTGATGGACAGACTATAAGATGCTAATGGAAGTTCTTACTGTTAGTTTCTAGCTATAAGCCTACATGCTTTATACTGTTGAATTTATCTGCTGATAAAAAATAATTTATCTGCGAATTCCAGTTGTCCTAATCAGTACAAAGACGTGATCTTGCCTACCCACCGTGTCTGATCAGGAACCTTCACATGCTTGTTCCCTTTCAAGTGCTCAAATGAAATGAGGAACTTGGCTTTTCATAAACAGTGGAAGTGCAGAAACTGCAGATGTACTAAAAATAGTCTGTGCAGCTGAGGGGAAGAGATATTCAGGGATAGTGTTACCTACTTAATCATCCTGCATTGGCCAGATTGCATTAGTCTTTGGAAGTGTGAGTCTTTCCACAGAACCATACATAACAGCTTTATATTTCTACTAGTTCTTACTGCTTTGAAACAATTAATCTGCCATGTTCAAAAATATTTTTAAAAATGTCCAAAAGGCCATAGTCATTAATACCAGGAAGGATGTCACAAAATATATTGCCTATCTTGCACATGTTTAAAGGTTGGGTGCACAAATTGACTCATTAAGCTAAGTTATGATCCTCTGAAGTTTAGGGCATGTATTTAAAACAAAAGCATATAAACAACTCTTCTGAGTTTAAGTTCTCTTTTACGTCTAGTGCTTAGACGAAGAGAGGAAAGCATCTTCTGGAAATTCAGAACTGCAGAAAAGGCGAATAGAGGATATCTTTGCTGTTGTATGCATTTTGTGTACTTTTTTTCCCCATAGTCTTAGCATCAAGCTTCCCTTTAAGGCCAGAACTTTTTTGTCAGTTATGAGCCTATGAGTATTTGATAAGCATGAGTACTTAACAATTTATCTTGTTGGTTTGTGTTCTCACTTCTTACCCTTTCCTATTTGCTGTCACTCCAGTTGATCAGCCTGAAGAATTAGGAGCTAGTGTTTCTGTAACTTTTGAAGAGGTGGAGAAACTACTATACAGACCCCAAGAAGGGGAGTGGGGGATGAGATCTCGTGATGAAGCATGTGAACGGATTATCAATGGTATTGATCAGCTTCTGACTCTTGGTGAGCATGTAATCTAAGCTTTAGGTAGTTTTCTCCTAACGTTACATTTATAAACATGTCCCTGGAATATCCATGGCACACTTTGACAGTACTTCATCACAGATAATTTTTAATGTTCATACATTTTTATGTGAAGTTCTTTCTGTTTGTCTGTACTGATATTTTTATATTTTTATACATCAAATATTTTGTATTTTCATACATCAAGTAAGGTTTTATCAGGAATAATTGCACATAGCAGTTGAACGCCTGGCTCAACTGTCATATGCATACAAGCCTTGAAATAGTTTAATTAATCTTGCTGTTTCTTAACAGACATTTCAGCAGCTTTTGCTGGTCCAGTTGACCTGTGTACATACCCGAAGTACTGTACTGTGATTGCTTATCCAACAGACCTGAACACTATTCGGACAAGACTGGCTAACCGATTTTACAGGTTAGTACTAGCAGAAGAAACAAGGGGGAATGGGGCCTTGTGTTTGTCTGTTGTGAGATGATCTATGCTTACTTGCTATTTGCTGACTTGCTAGTTCTATTAACTGAATTTTAAGAATGAAACTAAAGCATGCTAGAATTTCACAAACTTTATGAAGTTGAATTACCAATAATGAGTTGGAAAATGAATGAGCAAAGATGTGCATTGTTGGTTTTGCTTCCTTGAGAGTGTGTGTATACATATACATACATGCATACTTCAGTTTTCCATGTGAATGAAAAGTTTGAGACTGCTTTAATGAGACATAAATCAAAGGATATCTATCTTAATCTAAAGTGAACATAAAATTGCTAGATATAATTTTTGCAGCTTTTCAGCTTGGTATTAAAGGTGCAATGTTTTTTCATTTTAAGGAGAATCTCTGCATTGGTTTGGGAAGTAAGATATATTGAAAGCAATGCTAGGACCTTCAATGAACCCGGGAGTGCTATTGCTAGAGCTGCAAAAAAGATCACTACCCAGCTCTTAAAGTTTATCAAGTAAGTGGCATTTTAATCTAAAAAATGCTTGAATACTTGAGCTCTTAAACAGAGGGAGAGGATAAGCATCTTAATATCCCTTTGTTGTGAGTCCTGCTGCTTTTGATTTCTTACCATTTTTCAATACACTGCAGGACAGTTGTATAATTCTTTTTGAGTATTATCTTAACTGGGGAAATACTTAAATGTTCAGCATAGAGACATTTTAACTTTTTCCCTTAGTATTATTCACTGGTGTTTATAGTATCAAAACGTCACTTGATGTGAAAGTAGCTCAACCTATAAAGTAAGTTCTGTGCTGTCTAGCATGTGTGTAGAAGTTCCTGTTGCGGCTTATCTGAATTAGTTCCGTTTAGAAGTTTATTTCTGAAAGAAGTTAGTGTAGGCAGTCTTCCTGCAGGTAGATCAGGCGTGAAGGCCCCTTTCAGATCCCTAATTTCACCCTCCTCCCCTCAATTCTGAAATGCATGGTATAGCCATTTTTCAGACGTAACATTACTTTGTTAATATTATAATCATCTTGTGATTTTTATATTTTCTTGGATTCTTAGTTACTGTCTTCCAGTTTGTGTAGCTTTTGGTTGTGGCTGGGTTTTGTGGTTTAGCCCGGCAAGCAGCTGAACACCACAGTCTCATTCATTCACTTTGCCCTGTCCCCAGTGGGATGGGGGAGAAAATTGGAAAAAAGTAAAACCCGTGGGTTGAGATAAAGACAGTTTAATAAAACAGAGGAGGAAAATAATAATAATGATAAGAGAACATACAAAACAACTGATGCATAATGCAGTTGCTTACCAGCCGTTGATTGACGGCCGAGCCTGTCCTCAAGCAGTGATTGCTGCTCCCCGGCCAGCTACCCCCAGTGTATATATTGAGCATGATGCCATATGGTCTGGAAGACCCCTTTGGCCAGTTGGGGTCAGCTCTGCTGGCTGTGTCCCCTCCCAGCTTCTTGTGCCCCTGGCAGAGCAGGGGAAGCTGAAAAGTCCTCGACTGGTGTAAGCCTTGCTCAGCAACACCTGAACTATCAGTGTGTAAGCAACATTCTTCTCATCCTAAATCCAAAACAGCACTATGCCAGCTGCTAGGAAGAAAATTAACTCTATCCCAGCTGAAACCAGGACACTGGGTTTAATGTAGGAAATGATAGCTATGTTTTTGCTATTCCAGTAACAGAGATTTAATTGCATTACAGTGATCAGGACTGTACAAACATTTTTGAACTATGTAGCACAACAGATGATGAACAAGATTGTCTTGATGCTGGTCTGGTAAGCTTTTTTTGTGGATAATTCCAATAATGTGTGGTGATAAGAAAATACCACCAGACTTCAAATATTTTTGGTAAAATTGCTCAATTATTTTGAGAGAGATGTTTGTGTGTATCTAGACATTCACATAGCTAGTATAAACATGGCATATATTATGAATGTGGGGAATGATGTGATGAGATGCTTTATTAAATAATTTTTTTTTAATATAAAAATTTTTTGCCATCAACTAGAACAATTCTTCCTGTTTTGTGGGTATTTCTGAAGCAGGTTAATGTGCAGTAATGTAATACAAATATTTCAAGAGTACATTAATAGCTGTCTTTCATTGTATTCTTAGTTATATGCATCTAGTTATTTCTAAGGTCAGAATTGTCATTCATGTAGTCATAAATGCTAAAAGCTGACAAGTGGTATAGCTGTTGCAGTGATACTTTGGCTCTCAATTTCTTTCTGTACCACAATATGAATCATGCATCAAATTTGTGTGCCTCATTGAGAATTTAGTAAAGTGCATTTATCTTAAATCCCATAGAGGTAAACATGCACTGTTGTTATGTAGTGAGTGCTGTTTACAGTGCTGTATATTTATTCATAGTGTACCCAAAACTGCCTAAACTGGTATCTTTTTCACATCTTGATTTCTGATTTGGCATTTACTAACAAGACTTTATAGTAGCTGCTCTCCCTTGCAGCTATGTAGGGAAGAAATTGCATTGACTCCTTTTAGTTCTTTATCTCGCTACTTCAGCATCACCTTAGTACTTCCACGTTGTAAGGTTTGTTTTTTTACCAAAAAGTAACTTGATCACAAAATGTCTTTTCCTAATCTCAGGACAAGCAAAAATTGGAAAGTTTTATGACATTTATTATGAGTGAATTGAGTTACTGATAATCTTTAGTCATTGAGGTTCAAAGCTCTGATGGGTAACTTCTCGTTGCACTTTCTGATGGTGGTTTTTCTGCAAGGAGAAGACTTGCAGTTGGGAATCTTTGGTGATAGTATCTAGGATCTTGCTTTCCAAGTCTCTCAAATGCTGTGTTGTGTTTTTTTATATGCTCACCTTCTGTCTTACTGAGAGAAATTAGAATGAAAATCCATTTTACCACAGCATCAAATCTGTTGATACTTTCAGCACCCATTACCTATTTTTTCATACATAATTTTTAAGATGATTGATTTTGTTTTGTGCAGGATGATGAAAAATGTCTTCCAAGAACATCATACAGGAGAAGAAAAGTGAGTTGGCTAATCTTTACCATACATACCCAGATTGGGTCTGGTAGGAAAAATTGGTTAACAGACTGTATTCAAATTTTGTGGAAGTGATGCTTGGTTTTATAAAAATCATAGAATGGAATTTTTCCAATGGTATTAAGGAAAGAAAAGCTTTGCTTAAATAGGTCTTTGCTGTTTTAATGCTTCTATGTTTGTTCTGTAGAGCTGTCCAGGAAAATCTTACAAGTTTGATACCAGTGCTGTTCAGTGTAACACTTCTCGGTTATCTGTGTGATACTGAAATAAAAGCATTATTCAGCTGAGATGTTTGGAAAAAGTATTCTGAGTGATGGATATTATTCAAATATTTTGAGAGTAATTTGGTATCAGAAGGTATTTTTTTGTGTGTCTTGGTGACTAAGGATATTTGAAAGTAGTAAAAGAAAATTGTATAATTTGTCAGATTTGGAAAAAATCTGCTAGGAGTATAGTGCCCTTTTTGTTATAAAACTGTGTTTGGAAGTGCATTTTTCTGCTACAGAAATAATTCCAGACAGGTTATCAGGTTTAGTTTTTCTTGCTATATTTCAGTAATGCTTTTTTCTAACTTTTTTTCCCAAGGGACGGGGCTTAAAAAGGGGAAAAAGCCTGAAAAATGGCTATGATGAAAACTGTTGGAAGAAGCAGTGTATGGAACTGGTGAATTTAATTTTCCAGTGTGAAGATTCTGAACCTTTCAGGCAGCCGGTTGATTTGGATCAATATCCTGTAAGTTGCTCTTATTAACCTTGTAAGATATAAATATTATTTGGGTTTTTTTCTCTTAGCATTTGGTACCATAATTAGATCTCCACATTGCTCTTGGAGCTATTTGTTCTCTTTATGGCTTTAGACCCAAACCACTGAAAAAAATTTGCTTTGCTCTGCATTTAGAACTATGAGCTGTATGCTCTACTGCATCAAGATAATATCCATCAAAATATTGACTCAGAACACAAAACAACTGTAGAGCAGTGGTGGTGTCTACAAATACTCTGATACCTTAAATATGGTTTGAAACCACTTAGTCTTTTTTTTGCTTACATTCTTACTGTCCCTTATAGGGAAATAATTTTAGATAAATCTGTATGTTCTTAATTAAAACTAGTTTCCCGACGGACAGTTTATAAAACCCGGTTACTGAGACTGAGCTATGAACTTGTATGTTCCTTCTCTTTCTCTTAGCTGTTTATGCTGTTCTTGCTAACTCTTTACTCTTTTGTCTAAAAACCCCACTAAACTTTCAAGGGAAAAAAATTCTTAACAAGCATGCAACTGTTTTCCTATGGACTTCACATCTTGAGTTTGACTCTCACTTCAGCTTTTAAAAACATCTTGAGGTTCTCTAAAACTCATTGACAGAAGAGAAAGATAAGGTGTTTTGGTTTGATGGTTTGTTGGGGTTTTTTTGGTTTTGGGTTTTTTTTAAAAAAAAACAGGTCAGTTTGTTTCTCATAGTAAACTGCATCAGGGAAGGGATTACATGATGATTTACAGCAGTCTCATTTCTCATTTTGGTTAACAATAAAAATACTGGCTTGCATGTTACTGGGTGGTTTTTATTGAGGAAACTGAGGATAATTGAAACTGGAAACCTGCATGTGCAAGCATGTGACATTGTATCGACTCATGATCCTTCAGAAATTCTGAAGATAAACTTGAAAATGAGCAGGAGTTTACATGGGATAATGTAGTGGAGACTTTAAATCAACTAGTCTCAGCAAAAGCATTGTCTGCTGTGGTAGGTGCTTCTGTTTTCAGATGATGGTTAAGATAATCTGTGGTCATCTAAGCTACACTTTTAAATTATAGAAATAAAATTTAAAAGTGTTTTTCCCTTTATACCTTCTTGAATCTTCTTTTCATATGTTTTATCTAGGATTACAGACATATTATAGACACTCCAATGGACTTTGGAACAGTTAAAGAAACTCTGGAAGCTGGAAATTATGACACTCCAATGGAACTGTGCAAAGATATAAGACTAATATTTAGTAATGCAAAATCTTATACTCCAAACAAAAAGTCAAAGGTAGCTGTTACTACTGGGGGTTTTACGCTTGTCTTAATTAATTGAGATCCTGTTTTGGAAATAGTTTATTTATCAGTATTTTTGATAAAGCTGCTGGTTGGGTAGATAGTGGGAAGAGGTATGACAAAAATATTTAATATTCATTTCTTGTTTATCTAGTATTACATAGGATTGTGTGCTGTGCTTTTTCTATTTCTTTTCTGTACAGTTCTTATTTTAGAAATGTTATTCTTGGATGAAAGATTCTGTTTTTAATATAAGCCATTTCCTTACCTAGATTTATAGTATGACCTTGAGATTGTCAGCCCTATTTGAAGAGAAAATAAGAAGAATTGTTTCAGACTTCAAAAATGGTCAGAAACAGAATGAAAAACTACGAAGAAACCAGAGGTATAGCAGAAGATTTCATAATCAAAGTTCAGTGCAGCACCCTACCAAAATGCTCAGGTAACCAAATTATGAAGATGTAGAAATATATCACAGCTGACTAATACTCATATTGACTGTCATATATAGTCTAACAAGAAGAGAACAATTGGCTTATTAAATGGTTAGTTAACTCCAGTGAGACTTTTCATAATTACTTCTCTCGCAGTAGAAGACACACACAACAAAAGGGGTTCTTTTTAGTATAAAACTGGCTGTGAAACAGCAAAGGGACTGATGAGTAGAAAAGCTTGGGGTTTTTGCTTTTGTTTTTTTAAATATTTCATTCAGGAAATCAATATTTAATCTGACTGAAAGAATGAGGAATGAAACAAAGATTTACTTGCTGAATATATGTAGCTTCGTAATCTTTGTAATATATAATGTGTTTTATCATGTACAGAAGAAAGTCAATCGTATGGAATTTATAGAAATTTTCACTTACTGTAGTGTTCTGCTGGTAGCTAGACACGCTTTTCTCTTTTGAAGGAAAACAAGCTTTTGACACAACTGCTGGTTGACATGATTAATTCATTTTTTTTAATTTGCACATGGGATAAAGTGAGACAAAATACAAAAGCTAAATATGGTAAATCATTGAAACTGAGCTTATAGCTTTCTGCTGCTGTCCAGCCTTTCTTCTCTGGCAGTGAAAGGACAGGAATAAGAGTTTTAAGGAAAAAAAAAAAAATATTCCTAAGAATACATTTTTTTGCCATGTTTGGCTTTCTTCTCCTAAAATTTCAGTGGATTACTTCTACATTTTCAAATTCTGTTATGCATACGTGTTGGATTATGCTACAGGCGTACCTGGCGACAAGCTTTAAGCTTTACTGGGATTATTCCTTGGGTTCTCATTTATTCCCAGAGAAATAAACACACACACATCAGGACAGGTGGGAATTTTCCTTTGAAACGACACTTCTGCTTGTTTCTGAAGAATTGTATGTGGCTTGTAAACAAGTCAGTGGTGCTCAGCAGGACTGAGGTTTGAGACTATTTGGGAGAGTGTTTGGACAGCAAAAAGAGCATATACATCTTGTGCACCTAGATGAATATCTGAAAACCTGTGACTGTAAGGAAGCAACTGGCAAAATAGTAGTCCAAAATGTGAGAATAAGTGACTTATCAGGACTGCATGTAGCACTCTAGCATGTAGAGTAAGGAAGAATTGAATCGGTGAGTTTCTCTACAAACGTGTTTCATTTTAGGTGGTAAACTTGCTCTAAGGATATACCTCCTTCGTGTCTTTGGAACTCAGTTTATTGTGGAGTAATGTTAGTACGCATAGCACTTAGTTTGAGGCTTGTGTGCAATTAACAAGAGACTGGAAGTTCAACAGAAATTGAGGCTACTGTTGTCATTTCCTGGTAAAAAATAAGAGGACGTTGCTGTCTAGAAAGCATTCAGTATGAACTTCTTTGTTTCTCAGAGCAGAGAGAGAATGTCCCGTATAACTTCACTAGGAGTGTAGACTGTTATTTTAATGGAAATGCTTAATGCTTATCCTTGACAAAGTTTAAATTGTCCCACACCATGTTAGCTCACAAATCTAAATACCCTTCCATAAATCTAAAATAGTATGGCATACAGTTAGTTAAGCTTTCAGAGAGAAGTAAAATGCATATGTTAAAATACATAATTAACACTATTTCCCGTAGTTTTACAACCTGTGCTGCTTTTACTTCTTTCCCCTTTCACTAGAAATTTGAAGCAGAAACCATTAAAGTCTCAGGCAAAAACTGAATCTGAGCAGGAAGATTCTTTTACTCAACCTACCTCAAGCAGAGCCGTCTGTGTTGCAAGCCATAAAATGAATGCTAGCAATTACAACCGTAGTTCTTCTGGCGAATCCTCTGATTCTGCGTGCCTGGCATCCTTTGAAAGGAATGGAAAAGCTAGATCCACAACACTAACAAATTGTTCTGCGTTATCATCAGGTCAGAAATTGAATCTGTTTCAGATGAGGATTTTCATCTTGGTCTTATCTGAATTGCCCACTAACATTTCCTTTCCTTTATTATTTTACTTGAAACTTAAATACAGGTTAAAGAAGCTTCCTGTCACTGAACACTGTATAAATACAGAGTGGTATATTTTGTAGAGCTATCAATTTCATGCATGTGAGACATTAAGGCATGATAGTGTATTGCAAGATAATATCGTGAGGAAATTTTTAAGATTTCCTGGGTCAGCAAAGTGTAGCTCTTAACTGGAAGCTGTGTGTTTAGAATTCTAATCAACAGTTGTTATTTTTTTTTTAACAGAAAGTGAAGTAGAAGGTTCTTTGGTTTCTTCACCTATTTCCTCTTCATCCTCTACAAGTAGCTCAGAAGACAGCAAAGAAAGCTCTGTGGCTCTTGTGTCGCCTCCACTACACAATGGTGTATGTAAAAGAAAGAACAGCAATCGTAGGATAACTAGAAATCGAGCTGCTCAGAGAAAACAAATAGGTAAGATTTGAGAACTTTCTTGTGAATGACAACACAAGTGTGTGTATATATATGCAACTAAATGCAAGTAATATTTTTTAATTTGTTGTATGTGTAAGTTACTAACAGTTTGTTTGGTAGTAGTTCTGAAGCTCTCAAAATACTACATTCAGTTTTTAAAAAGATTATTTTTTTTTCAGTACTTAGGGGAGGAGGGCAGAAACCAAGAGCCTGGTGAGAGGGAATGTCTTGCAACATTTTATCTTAATGAAAGTAAAAGCAGTAATTTGTAAAGCAGTTCTAATTTTCACAAAACTAGAATGAATCCGGAATTTATGACATAGCTAAATAATTCCTCTTGGCAAAAGCACATAACTATTACCAGGAGTGTATTTCGTTTCTCATGTCTGTGGGTTGAACCTGTTCCAGACTTGACAAGCCTTAAGAAGCTGCTATTTTTATATTTAAGATATTAATCTCTCCTTTCCTTTACAGGAACACTTCTTCAGGAGAATGGGAATACAAGAAAAACTGCCAGGAAAAAGTTATATGGAAGTGACTCTGAAAATACTTCGGTGGTGACATCTGAGTCGCTCAGTAATAATACTGGTAGGCATAGAAAAACTCCACGCAGAAGTGCTGCTGTGGCTGCTAATAAGTTAAGGCTAATGAGTGATGTGGAAGAAGAGGTTTCAAGCTCGGAAAGTATTGGCATTGGATGCAAGAATAGAAAACTGCCTCGCCGAAATGCCTCAGCTGCAGCCAGGCGAATGTTACTGGAGGGGTCTGAGGATGATGCAGGCTTAAAGTCTGAAAGTGAAAAAGAAATAGAAGAGCAGCTTACCAAGAGGAAAATTCTTTCTCAGCCTGGTTCATCTACTGCACGAAGAAAATTTGTTAGTGAATCTGAAAATGGAACTTCAGATTCTGAGACAGACACACAAATGAAGCAGAAAAACTGGCAAAGCAATGGTCATAAACAGTTACGTGGGACAGTCCATTCTGTCTCTCCCAAAATGAAAAGTCCCACCCTAGACTTTTCAGAGGAGGACTCCAAAAGCCATAACTCAGAGGATGGGAGCAGTCAAAAAGTTTCTGACCAGTCAACATCTGCACATAATAAGCCTGCAGTGAGCAACTCTGAGGATGAAGAGGATTCTGAATCGGATAGGTGGAATGGCAGAAAAGCAACTGGTCTGCAGCTTGCTGCTCCATTAAAAAAAGCAAAAGTCTTGAGTGATTTGGAGGATACAGCAGAATCTGAAGCAGAAGACAGAGAGGATGGGAGAAGTTTTGTCATGGAGAGCTTGGTGCCAACTAGAATTGCAAGGAGTTCAAAATCTGGACCTGGTGCCAGTTTCAATCACTCTTCTGACACAGAATCTGAGATAGACTCCAATAACAGTAATTATTGTGAAACTTCTCCAAAAACAAAAAAGAGGAAGAGAAAAGGAAAAACAAAAATCGTTAGAAAAGGTAAAATTTTTAAAGTTAATGCATCTTAACTCTTGATACTGACTAGAGGAAGGAGACAACATAAGATTAATGACTGGATAATGGCTGGGAGGATTTGGGCTATACAAAGTATAATAGTGTTCCTTGTTCTAAAATAACTACAAATGGAGGAAGGAGAATTGTAAGGTACGATGATGATTATGCCAACAGTGACTAGAAGCCTAGACAGGGTTGGAACTGGGAGGTTAACAAACACAGCACCGAGGGAAAACTATTACAGTTTGGTGTACTTCTATGGTATTTAGAATTCAGACTGAAGGCTGGCCATTCTTGTGCAATTCACTATGAAAAACTTGTCATTAAATCATGCTTGTTCTTTCCACATTGAATTTGCACTTGCTTATCTATGCAGCAGTATATAGTAACTAAAATACCTATTCTGAAGTAGTACTGCTGTGCATGCTTGTTCTGACAGTTAAATCTAAGGGAAAACTGGCTTTCATGTTGTTGGCACAAAACTAGGCAATGTTGTAAAGGGTGAATGAGTTCTGTGGTATGCAGCTCAAGGTAGCGGAAAATCTCAAAAGGAGCGGTACATTATCTGGTTTTGGCCTGCTCCTTGTTTTGAGAATATCAGTAACTAAACCGCTCTGGTTTGTAGTCCTGTTACCTTGATTTTGTGGGTAAAGTAATAATTCTTACCTTTAGATTATCTTAAATTTCTGTTGAAATTTTCTGTGCTAAAGCAGACTTACAACTATTAATTTTCAATTGAGGTAACTGTATTTATAGTCTTTCAAAATTAATTTGATTGAAAGGTGTTTTAATTATTCTTACTTCCGTGGTGTGTACTGGAACCTGTAACTTGATTTGACTTTCGGATGTGTAGTGTCCTTAAGACAGAGAGACACTTCGATGCTGCATTGGTAGTATTCTGATGCATGTTTGGCTTTCCCAGATTTAACATGCAGGGATTGGGTGGTTTGGGGGGGGAGGTTGTTTGTGGGGGTGCTGTTACCGATACAGTGGTGACCCTCTTATTCCTTGCTTGCTTTAGTTTCATAGGTGTCTAGGCAACGTTGTATCTAATTGAAGTATCATGTCACTGCTCTAACTACATTATCATGCTGATAAGACATTACATGAGATCTCTGTAAAGCAGTTAAAAACAGCCAACTGAAGGGCAGAAATTCCAGATAGCTGCAGAAGCAAGATTTACCAGTCCACCTGTTTCAAAAAGTTTAGGGTTTTGTTTTTTGTTTTTTCTATCATTTTGCCTGTCACTCAAATGCTTGTATGTGCTTGCATGCAGTATGATTTGGAGATTTGGTCTTGGCGGGGTTTTTTTAAGCTTACCAGAATGATGCCAAGACTTATTAAAACAGGTTCTGTAAATTGTGTACGTTATGTGTCTTCATATCGTTACGGGATTGGTCCTGATTTAGAATCTGAAAGACTGTTCAGAGGTTGGTATTTGGTCTAATCCTTCCAAACCTGTCACTGAATCACAGAGAAAAGATTACGAACCTCTAAAAACTTCTTAGGAATTTTAATTGTGATTGTGGTTTTTGATGTGTCGTTTGTATGTGTGTGTACCCCATCCTCCCCAAAGAAAAAAAAAAGTGAAAGATCTTAAGCGCTCTTAAAAGACTTGACTTGAGAAAATACCAATAAGTGGCAATAGATGCAGCTGGATCATTAACTTTTTCTGTATCTGTCAAGTGCAAGTTGTCAGAATGCTTTACAGTGAGCAAAGCAAATTTTTCAGGCGTTGAGAGCTTTCATGCCTTGCAGTATCCTAAAGATGAACATATTCCTTTTCCATGTACAGGATTGTATTGTGTGAACTACTGCACACGCTTTTACCTAGTGTACTTGGTTGTCAACTGGGGCTAAACTACGACACTTCATTATATCGCTTTTGTTTTATTGTTACGGTGCAAAGACTAGTCTTTCCCAGCAGTCTTCCTGTTACTGCATGGAAGGAAACATACAAAGGAAAATTGAGTTAGCAAAACTCTCAGTTTAACAAGCTATTAGTCACTTGCTAAGAATCTGCTGTGTCAAGGAATCTCTCAGTGTTGAGAAACAAGGGATATCTCTGCCTCAGGCGAGGAAGGATCTCTGAATCTCAGGTGAGAAATCTCAAACCTTGAGAGGCATCCCCGCTCAAGGGGAGAGTCACTTGGCGGTCGTCTAGCTGCAGTTCAGTGGGACCTCAAATAGGGTTCATACAACCTGAAAGGTTTCTCTGCCTTGAGGAGCAACCTTGAGAGGCGTCCAGGCTCAAGGGGAGATCACCGCCATGCAGCCATGCTCCCTAGCAGGGAGAGCTCAGAGAAGGCTCCCTCAGGTTGTCGTGTTTATGGGATAAAGTGGTTGCCTTGTAGTCAAATTGCACACGATAGAAAGGTAGGCATGAGACTCCTTGTACTCACAGCTTTCTTTGCTTTTTGATAAATGAGTTTTGGAAAAGCCACCTGTAACTTATGCATTAATCACATGATTGGCATTCCAAACTCACATGTATTGATGTATACTGCATCACTCTTTGTGGGTTTTTGGAGAACAGGTTGAAACCAGAGTTCTTGGCCCAGCTGCAGCTCAGCCCTTCACCTCCTGTGGAGCCTGTACCAAACTACTGCTAGTTTGGTTAAGGGAGTGCATCATTCCCACTTCCTCACCTGCCTCCCTCAAGCAAAGCAGTCTGCAGTGTTTAGCCCTAACACATGGGTTTACAGGAATGTAGTGCCCCACAAACAATTATCAAAAGGCTTTAAGGGAATGAAAGAAACAAAGGTACTCAAGCTCAAGGGGGTTGGTTAGTTGATTTCCATATCAAGCATACAAAACAGAATTTCTGGTTCATGTAATATTTGAAAAGAGTTGAAGACTGGTTTTGAGCAAAAATTCATATCGGTGCTTTCAATTACTTCCTACATCACTTAATTTGGCAGTTGAGAAAAGAAAGAGCCATCTTCAGTACTGCATTATAGGAGTAAAATCCCTGTGTGTCCATGCTGTTTCCTTTCCAAAGCTCAGTGTCAACCGAATGCTGCCTTGCCAAAAAATAAGAAAGGCTTACTTTTGACGGGATGTATTTTTTTTTTCTTCCAGACTGAGTACGTTTTTAACAGCCTTGTCAGTTTGATTGTTTCACATTGGTGTGCCTTCTCAGGTGGTAGTGGCTTTGGTACACACTTGTAATGCGGCAGTTTAAGGCTCTTGAGAAGAAAATATTTGTCTCTTGAGATGAATCTGTCTTGACAGTTTTCCATAAGGAATTATTTCTTTTGTACAAAAAAGATCTTACTGCAAAACATACTGAAAACATTCCTTAATGTTTTAACATTAGCAATGTGAAAGGATGCCAGATGGACCTGAGGAGCAGCAATAAAGAGCTACCAAGTTCTGTAATTGGCTATTGAACTCCAGACTTGTCAGAACTATGTTGCCATAGTCACTTCCTAAAACTTGAGAAAATTGAGGGGTGGGGAGGGAATCTTTTAATAAGCTTTATAGAATTGAAAATCTTACTTGAATGTGCTTCATATGTCAGAACTCCCAAGTCAAATATAAAACTTCTGGGTTTTGGGGGTGGTTTGTTTTACAACAGGCTTGTACTGTTACTTTGAGAAGATTTGAAGAGACTTTTAATACAGCAAAAAGGGAAGGTATTTGTACAAATACCTCATCTAGTGGAACTTGTAGTTTTTGGAGTAGGCAATTGGTAACATTTCCCGTATCAAGCTTGTCTTAACATCTTATTTTTAAAGGGAAACAAGACTGGTTAATTTAAAAAAACTTTCCTTACGCTTTTTATGTAAACATTTCCTGTGAAATGTGTAGAAGCTGTCACACTGGGTAGCCAACACTGAGCTTTTGGGCTCTTTAGTTTGTCCTTTGAAGGTAACATAGATGTTTTAAATATTTATATTGTAGTGTTTTAAAGCTTGATGAAAATCTGGTTTCTCTTCTTGCCAGTTCTTTAACATCAGGTTAAACTGTAGCTTCTGCTGTATTGTACCTTTTATACCCATGGGTGTGAAACATTGTTTTGTCTTCCAGCTCTAACTTGGAGTGAAATTCCTCTTACTCTGCCCCTGCCCCGGCTCCACATCCCCCCCACCCCCCCACCCTGCCCACCACCCCCCCCCCCCCCGACAACTTCCCCTGAGCACGATGCCATATGGTCTGGAACAGCCCTTTGGTCAGCTGGGGTCAGCTCTCCTGGCTGTGCCTCCTCCCAGCTTCTTGTGCACCTGGCAGAGCAGGGGAAGCTGAAAAGTCCTTGACTGGTGTAAACACTACTCAGCAACAACTAAACCATCAGTGTGTTATCAGCATTCTTCTAGTACTAAATCCAAACCACAGCACTATACCAGCTACTAGGAAGAAAATTAACGCTATCCCAGTCAAAACCAGGACATAGGGAAATCTTAATCCTAGGGTCGGTTTATACGTTTCCACACTTCCCAACTGATGAAAATGTCTCTTTGACCCAGTAACTTCTGTGCTGTTGTTTGCCACCACTACTATGTGATGCTGTATTGTTACACTACAGTATTTTCCCATTTGAAGTGTAATGCTTAACCATGTTAAAGCTCTTTCCTCCTGCTTGTTCTGGCCTACCTCGTAACATCTATGAGCAGTAGTCATATGGTGTGTACATGCCTACTTGGTAGTACTGGAGGACAGTGTGTCATTTAAGCTTTAGCTCTTCAGGTTTTGTAATCTGTGAATTAGTTCACCTTTTATAAGTTGCTTAGTTCACCTTTTATAAGTCTGGTTAAGCTGGCCAGAAGGAGCAAGGAACTGAACCTTACTCGGTTTTAAGCCTCAGGCTAGCGTTCCTGTCTCTGGGTGGCTATCATTCTCAGAAGGCATTTGGCCATTAGCAGTTCAGAGAGTTGAAACGAAGTTAGCAAGACAAGCTTGTTCCAGCCCTCTGTAAAGGAAGACGAGAGAGCATGCCCTCTATAAACTACTCGTTTCTCTAAACTGCTGTGTGAAAAAATATTTAGTTCCCTGGCATTCTGCAAATACACAGCGGCTGCCATGATTTTTCCCTCTGTTTGCTGAGTACAGGAGAGAATCATCAAAAGCAGTGAGTTTAAGCTAGAACAAAATTGACTGTTATCAGGAGATAGTAGGCTAATATAATGTAGGGGCTTTAATGGAGCACATGTATATCCATTTCGCTCATAAAACCAGTAACAGCTACAAAGAAATGAGAGATGGACAACAATCTTGGGAAAACTAACTTTGCAAAACACATTTCTGCTAAAATAGCAACATTTTGTTGGGTTTTATATCAAGTCTATGCAAATAAATTTACTTCAAGAACTTCTGCTTTTAATTTGTATTGATACTTATGAGTAATACTGTTTTATTTAGAAGGTAAAAATTTAAACCATTGATCTTTGTAACATTGTTCACATTATTTACAGATTGAATATTTGTTTTAAAACCCAACGTAAGAAGCAAGTGCTATATTAAAAATACTGAAGATTCACTGTTAGAAGCAATCTTATTCCAGTTGCTAAGGAACTGATCTGTTTAATTGGTTTCTGTGTGTGTGAAACAATTCTAAAATTGAAATCCATCCAGGGTGTGTGTCTACATAAAATATAAGAATACCTTTTTTTAGCATAAAAAGGTCTCAAATGTGTAATAATTAATTTTGAAAGTTCACTCTAGTAAGAAAATTATAGCTTCTAACGATAGAAGTACTAGTAATATGAAAGCATTTGTTTGCTAAGTTAGGTAATTTGTAATTTCTAAGCTAATTACTAGAGTGATACTAAAGAATGTTACTTTCAAACCCTTCCATTATCTTAAAGCAAAAGCATAATCCTGAGAGTTAAAAGTATGCCTGGGACTGGCTGACTATTTTTAGTAAACGATTAAGGTAAATTCCATGTAATAGTTGAAATTAAAAAAAAAAAAAGAAAATGTTTTTGTATATGTTATTTAACATGGTAGTGTTTGTGCTTAATACACAAATTATTTCAGGAATGTAAGTTACTACAAAACTTACAAATCTTTATTTTGTAGAATCAACATCTGAGGAGACTGGACAAAGTGCAAAAGTGCTCAGGAGCAGGACATGTATCATTAACTACAAGAAACACATAAAGCTGTCTAATGTGACTGAGAAGAAAAATCCACGCAGATGTGCCACTTTGGCAGCTAATAAGATTAAGATAATGAGCGATACAAAGGAAGAATTATCAAGCTCAGAAAGTGTTTACACAGTAAAAAAGAACAGAAGGCAGCTTCATGGCAACATGTCTGCAGCATCCAGGAAGAAACTGATCAGCAACTCGGAGGTAGATGCTTGCTTAAAGTCTGAAAATGAGAAAGAACCGCTTTCTAGCAGAAAAAAACTTTCCTACCCTGAATCATCTGCCCCTAAAAGAAAATACATTAGTGAGTCTGAGAATGAAAAAACAGAATCTGAGGCAGAGCTAAAGGTGACTCCAAAGCAGAGTGATGATAACCACAAGCAGACACATAAAACATTCTGTGCTGTAGCTCTTAAAAATCTCAAATACGTCTGTTCAGAGAATTCCACAAACCACAAGATGGAAAATGGGAGAAACTGGGGAAGTTCTAGTCAGTCAACTTCAGCCCACAACCATCGTACGAGCAACTCTGAAGAGGACATAGATTCTGACTTAGCTAAACACGAAACTAAAAATATCAGAGAAGTATCGAATAAAAAATCTAGACGTTCTGTCAAAAGATCAAAATTACTGGATGACTTCAAAGAAGCAGCAGAACCTGAAACAGGGGGGAAGAAAGATGAAAAAAGCTCAGCATCAGAGAATGTGGCAGCACCTGGGACTGCAGGAAGCTCAAAAGCCAGTTTCAATTGTTCTTCTGATTCCGACTCTGGAACTGGTAACAGTACCTATAGTGATGCCACAGAAACAAGAAAGAGGAAACGGAAATTGGAAATAGTTAGAAAAGAAACTACCAATTCTAAGCCTTCCAGAAGACCCCAGCGAAGGAAGCGTTGGAAACCTAACCAAGAAAATGACTCTGAAGATTTGGATTACACCAAATATAGAAGAGCTAATCGGCGTTCTAAGATAAGAACTCGGAACGGTGGTAGACGGACTGTGAGATACGACGATTGTGACGACGACGACGATGACAGAGGTTTAGATGATACAGATTGCGAAACGTAACCTTAAAAGGAAAAGCCAGCCCACTTTTTTTTTTTTTTTTTTAATGGTAATAGCACTAGAACTCATGATGGATGCTGGCTTTTCTTTGTCCTACATTTCAGGGAATATATTTATATTTTTCTATGAAAAAGTTATGAATGTGATTAGATGATGACTTACTCCTTTTCGTATTTTGACTTGCACTTGCCTGCCCATGTAGCAGCATTTAGCACAGATGCCAAAATGTGCCTCATTATAGGGGCAATTTTTTGTCTTTACCGGTATTTTATTACATATAACAAGTTAAAAAAAAAAAAAAGTTAAAACACTGCGCAACAGATGAATAGCAGTATGTTGAGTATTATTGTTATGGGTGCTGCAATGGAATACTACCTAGGTCATACAACATTCAAGAACAGATTTCAAACATCTCTAATGCTGTATGAAATCATATATAATAGTAACAGGCTTATAAATAATATTGTACACTATAAAAATCTGGCAGATGCTAGCATTGCATCAAAAAAGGAATGAACGGTTACTTGGCTAATAACTTTACAACTTGGATTAGTACAGAGGTTAAATGTTCTGTACTTCCATTATTGATAACATGCAACTAGAACCAGTTACCAGTGAAAAAGCTTATTTGCCAGTTAAAAAAAAGCATATTGGTGCTGGTGAAGAGAGGGTTTATGCTGACAGGTAGTACTATCATCATTAATGTGACTTCTATACTGTAAACTTAAGAATATGAAATGCAGGTGAACTCTTGGGCCTAAGGGTTTTTGTGTGTTTTCTTTATAAAATAGAAAAACAAACAAAACACTTGTTCTGTTTTCTTTACGCGTGAAAAGCTTGAGGTGCAGGATTCTTACATTCCAAACCTTTTTGCTACATCTCTGTTGTTCTTCCATATTTAAACTTTTAAGTGCTTTAATGTTAGACTTCTCATTGATTAAACCTTATGAGTTTCTGATTACTGCAGTACATCTCCTATTTCTGAAATGTTTGAGGTGGCCGTTGTTGACAGGGAATAGTTCTTGCATAGAAGATGGTAGGAAAACGTCTCCAGGAAGCACGTGTAAATTCTTGGTTGGCCATGTATCAACTACGAGAATGCGTAGCACCTCTCAGCTTTTACCTTGCTTTTCCCCGGAGCTGCGCTGGCAGAAGCCCCACCATCGCTGCCTTCAGTCCAGCACCGGGCGCTTGGTGATCTCAGCCCCTTCCCCACTCTCCACTGCAGGTGTCCTCCCTCTGCTCTGCCAGTTCCCACTAACTTAGTAGGAGTTAGTGATTCTTGATCTCACTGCTCAATAGGAGATACGTTAGGGTATTAGATTTATCCTAACATGGCTCATTTTAACTGAAATAGCAAGTTTGTGAATTTGTTTTCCAGCAGATTGAACAGGTAGGATATGGAAGGGGGTGGGGTGGAGGGGTGGTGGTGAGGGGGGAGTTGGTGCTGCTGCATAATCAGAGTTACTGATGCCAGAACTGCTTGTACAAATGGAGTGGAATAATGGGGAGTCTTACATGCTGCCTACCAGCTGTCAGCGAGAACCACTTCTCCAGCAATGTTGCTGACATTATGTGCCAAAAGGTGTATTTGTCATCACATCATTTTGGCATCTAGAATGTTCTCTATGTATAGAGAAATAATTTTTTTTCTTTCCTTAAAGCTTCTATATGAAGTCCAAAACCAACCTAGGTTATATCATTCTTGCCCCAGGATTTTTCTTTCTTTAGAACTTAGTCCTTAATATGATACGATAGAATTTGGTAAACCCAAGATACATGTTTATCTGCATTCTTTAAGTTGTTTTTAAAATATGAACGCAGTTGTGTTTAGTCATGAAACTTCGAGGTAGCTTTGTGTACCTTACCTTTTAGGGGCAACTGTTAACAGACAGTAAGGCAACTGGTATTTTATATTATGCGTAAACTGAATGCGTTGTTCAGCAGCCGCTTATGGTCAATGTTCTGTGGAGCTTGGCCTCCAGTATAGGAATAAATACTGGTGTAACAGCTCTCCAGTGAACATATTTAAGCTTAAACAGCTCCAATGGGGCTGGCAGGTTTGTAGTTCTAATTCAGGCTTAGATGTGAAAAGATGGTCGTCTTTCTCACCCTGTGTCGGATGCCGTGTTCCCTGTCGTGCCCCACATGTGCATGAACCAACGCTTTATTTAATAATAAAGCAAATGCTGTCTTGTTTCCTGGCTTTAGACATAGAGACAGGTTCCAAAGAGCCAGTAGGAGGAGAAATGATGGAACTGGAAAGGGACTTGCACGCTTTCACCCTCTTAAGAGTTGGAGGGGGTTGGTTGCATTTATTAGTTTGTTTATTTAAATGAGGGTGCTTGCCTTTGCCAGAACAGGCTCTTTTCAGCCTTGCAGAAAGCAGTGATTTCGCCTTCCGGGTAACTTTGATCCTTCAGCAGCCTGTATTTGGTCTAGCTGTGCTCAGGGAAGTAAAGTGAGGGAGTAGGCCTGTAGAAGTAGGATAAATAAAGCCGCCTGATGGGATGCAGTTGTAGGGGTCTGGGTGGTCTTTTTGTTGTTTTGCTTGTTTGTTTGGGGGTTTTTTTTGTGGGGTGGGGTGTTGGTGTTCGTTTTTTAAAGCAGGACCCAAATCTGGGGTGGCGAGTAGGCGACCGGGCAGCACGAAGAAAGGAGGATACCAAAAGCGCAGGACAGAAGCCTAGGAGAATCAAACTCTTTAGCACTGATCAAGACTTTGACGACATAACGCGTAGAAGCGGACCAAAGTAAAGCTGTACGTAAAACTGTAACGTCACACTAACTCTTCTCCTCATGCGTCCGGTACGTGCAGCCTTGCTGTACGGGGGCCTCTCCGCGCACACGCCACGGGGGCGCGGCGGCGGCTCCTCCCGGGGCGCCTCCATTTTAAGCCCGGCGGAGGAGCTCGCAGGCGCCGTTCCGGCTCCGATCCCGCTCCCCTTCGCGCTGGGGGGGGGGAGGAGGCCGGGGCGGGGGGGGGGCCGGGGGGGGAGCGGAACTCGGTGGTGCCGGCGAACCAGAGCGTCTCGGCGCGCAGGCGCGTTGCGCGGCGGGGCGGCTGCGGCCATGGCGACCTTCTTCGGGGAGGTGGTGGTGGCGCCGTCCCGCGCCGGCGTGGACGATGAGGAGTCGGCGGAGGAGGCCCGCGAGGAGACGCCCGAGGACCGGGAGATCCGCAGGGAGCTGGAGAAGAAAAGGTAGCGGTCCGGGGGCAGGACGGGCGGGCGGGCACGGCCCCGCCAGGCATCCCGGCCGCCTCCCCCACCTCACCCGCGACGGACTGCCGGGGGCCGCTGGGCCGGGGAAGGGGGAGCGCTGCTCCACTCCCCTCTGCCTCTTTTGCCAGGGAGATCGACGTCCTCTGGACCTGGACGTCGGGCGCGACTCCGGAAAGCTCTGCCGCCGAGCCCTTTGCCTGCTCCAAATTTATAGTCGCGATAGGACACAACGCCGCAGGTGGGTGGTGCAGACTGCGAAACCAAACCGGCTGAGCCTCTAAAGCGCCGCTGTTGTGTTGCTGTTGGCTAAACTTGAGAAGGCAGGAGGCCGGGAGAGAAGCCGGCGTCTGTGGTAACGTGGGTCTGTGCCGTGAGCGTGGGCCTCGAGGTGCCCAGCTCCCCACGTAGGGAGCGCCCTTCTAACCCTGAGGCAGCTGAGCTGTCCAGAGAAAGGCAAAGTTAGTCTGGACGCGTAAAACGCAGGTTTTGTCACAGCTGCTTACTCCCTCTATCAGGCCTTGCTAAAATGATGTGGGTTTAGTTGAAGCGTAGAAGGAAAGTATGGTTTGGTTTTGGATTTCAGTTGGGACAGCCGCCCTTTTCCTTTACGTGACTTTTGTTGGGTAAACTCTCCTGGATTGTTTATTAATTGGCAGAAGTTTTTTTCTAATAGTAGGAAGTTGCTCCGTGCAGTCTAGTGTTCTGAAATAGGGATCCGTCAAAGATGTAAGATTGTGGGTCAGTAAGCTGTAATTTCTTTAATGAATAGTGATTTTTTTTTTTTTTTAATTCTTTTCTTGATTAGTTGGTCCGCTTTTCACATTCTAATTCCCTGCTTGTTCACAATGCCCTCTTTTGAGGTGGTTATTTACTCAGTTAGGCCTAGGGTCTTGAAACATCCTCTCCTCTTCCCACACGTATATACCAAGGTCTTGAGGTTTTTTATTAGTTGTTTCCCTGTGGATATAAAGAAGCTTTGAGTCGTCTTTACATTTACATTTAGGTCACGTCTAGGTGACATTTAGATGGTATCTAAGTTAACTTTGCTAACTTGTTTTTTCTTTGTTCAGGTTTTTCCTTGAAAAAATAGTTACAGATGGTTTCTGTTTAACAGTAACTTTTGACAGGAATTTGATTTATGAACATTTGATGTAGGATTTGCCACTAAGTCATGCATACGGTTGTCTCTGCTTCCTAGAGCCAGTGTAATATTTCTGCCTTGCTGGTTCAGTGATTTTTATTTTTTTTTTTGAGAAGAGAAATCTGTTATATTTGGTATGTTAAGAAGTATTAAAGACTTAGTATACGCTAAGGATGTAAACATTAAAGGAATCAAAGCTGACCATAGTGACATAATTCCTAAGAATACACATTTTTGATGTTAGGGATCTCTGTATGTAGAACTCCTCTTTATCTTTTAAGTCTCGATGCAGTGAGGTTACTCACATTCTTGATCTTTGCTGGATTTGTTCAACAAGTATATGTTGCTAAAAATACGTTACTACATTTTTTTTAACTTGAGATTGCAAAGAAATAATCTAATTCAGTTCAGGTACTTATTTGTAGAACAGAGATTTTATTCTTTATAATATAACAACGTTTACTGGTTTTTGCAGCTTTCCTGTCTTCTTTTATTCTGGATTCTGTATGTTGGGAAGTAGTTGGAGTCGTGAAGCTGTGGAATGAGTGGTGTCGAACATCCAACACAACAAATGTCCTCCCAACAGATTCTTTCTGTTTGTTCTACCGATTAATATCAGATCCGACAGTAAGTGACTTGTGCATGAGTTCCTCTATGTTTTAGCTTTCTGAAAAAGAGAGCAACCTTCATCCATCCCCTACCCTGCCCAGGGCAAACAAAGCATTAAGGCGCTGCAGTATTCTGAATTAAATCTCATCAAAAATCTGGAGGGTTGTTATGCTCACTAAAACTATTTGAAGTTCTGGCATGTGGAGTTCAGTACAAAAAAGGTGTGTGACAGCCTGATTGCTTCGCATCAATTCTGAATGAAAAATTCTTGTTGAAATAAGAGTTGAAGAAGCCCAAGAAAACTGAACAAGTTGTTGCCTGCAGTCACATCACGTGATTATGAGCTGTTGTTGTGCTCTTTAAACCATTTGCTTATGTAACTTTTTCTTTTTTTAAGGTGGTGTTGTGCCAGTGTAGTTGCTACGTTGCTGAGGATCAACAGTTCCAGTGGCTTGAAAAGGTAAAACTGGCAAGACAACAAACTGAGCAATGAAATCTTAGGGGTGGGGATCTTCAGCTTAGCCTAAGTGTCTCTTCATCTCTGATATTCTAAACATGACAGCATTGTAAAGAACTGTTTTCCCTGTGGCTTTCTTTTCTTAAATATTCAACAAATCAACAATTTACTATCTGCAGTTTCTGTGAAATTTCTTTCTAGGTGCTGCCAGTTGCATCAGCTCTAACTTACCAACTTCGTGCAATTAATTCTTTGGGACAGTTTCAATTTTGTTGCCCTTAACCAAAAAAACAAAAAAAAAAGCCAAACCTTTTTCCTCTTTGGCTTAAATTTCCTATGGCTTATTTCAGCTGCTGAGAGAATCCTTCCTTAAGAAACGGTAACGTAACTGCATTTGTACGGCTGCCAAAGGACCGCCAGGCAAGCCTGTTGTGAAACTCCTGATGGATGGCGTCTTTACTCACGGGTGTGCCCTGTTCCTTTCACAAGGAGGAACTCTAAAGGAAAGTGCCTCCAAAGCAGTCTGGCTTATTTTGTCTTGCTGTCTGTCTGCTGACCTCCCTCCCTTTAAATCTCTGCCGATTTGATGAACAAGCAGAGATTCTGAAGCTATTACGTTACGCTGACGTGTAAGGCTGTGGCTAGAGATACAAGGAGGGAGATAAAAAGCACTGTGTCCACTGAGAGCACGTCCTCAGCCTGAGGTGGGCGATACCCACCCAGTCCAGCCTGCCAGCGGGCCCAGCCAGTGTGTGAGAAAGATTACTTGGTTGTGAGGGAGAGCCGTGCGAGTATCTCTCTGTGAGGGAGCCAGAGAGATTACGGGAAGGCAAAAAGGATGGAAAACTGGGGTAACTTCACTGAATGATAGAGGGTTTTCAGACCCAAGTTTGTGGAAAACCAGTGTTTTGTGGTTCCTTGGCTTGTTGAAATGTTTTAATTTGCTTTGGCTGGGGGGTAATGGTTCACCTTGAAGTTTAGAAACCCTAAGACCTAAAATATTTTGATTTTGCTGTATTCTACACATTCTTGCACTTCATTTGAACTGGGATTACAAAAGAAAGATGGTTGTGGTTTTGCTGTCTTCCCCATTTGTATTTTTCCAGCTGTTTGTGCATATGTGTTATTTCAAATGTAGGTGTTCATGAGCAGTAGGAGCGTACAGTTTTATCAAGTCAGTGTTCTTGAGTATTTTTAGACTTTGTGGTTATTGGTATTTTTAAACATACAGCAAAAACGTTGTGCTGGTAATCTTTTGCTTTTAGTGTGAGTTACAGACCTATTCCATATGCTTTATAAATTCTGATTCACCGAGCACCTTCGCAGTCTCCACGAGTCAGATTTTTACTTCTGTATGTGTTTCCTCAGTAAGTGATCACTGACAAAATGAGAACATGCAGACTAAAGTTTCACAGTAATGCATACGAGCCAATGTTTCCAACAAAGTAAATTGAAAATATGTGTGCTTCTGAAAAGTTATACCAGTTTTATATTACAGTGGTAGCACACTGATGAGAGGGAACAGTCAGCTTCCCCTCTGTGATTGGTGCCGTATACAGAAACAGAGAGTTTCTCCAATGTTTACCAAATTCTGTATTTCCGTACTGATCATAAATCTGAAGAGGACAGTGTAAAGGGAAGGCGCAGGTTTATAATGTTTCTGCTCATTTTGACATACGTTCTTTAAGAACAGTGGAACACTGTGCAGTGTGTTGGTGGTTTGTGATTGCATGCAATGGATCCAAAAGTATGTTTTGTACAATGTTTGTCAAACTCTCTTCTTTGAATTTAAGGAAGGCTGGAAAAATTAAGGTTCTCTTTCTCAATTCAACCTGAATATAATTAAATAAAATCTGAATATTTAAAACAAAGACTCTTTTTAAGTACTGTAGAATTTCTGGGGAGCACAATTTCAATTTCGAATGTCTTGCAGCTTAGCAAGCTGCCTAGTTTTATTTGGAGTCCTTTTTCTTTCTGCAGTCACCATTAGTAAAAAGCAGTAAGTCTTAACGTATTTGCAGATGAATAGAAAGTGCTGAAAACCTAAAGCTTCTCAAGAAAACCAATAGACTTGCTAAATATATTAGCTGTTCTCTGTTTTGTTTTTTTTTACCTCCATCCCAAGAGCAACGCATGTGAAATTTCTATCTGAAGGTTGTGATTCAAATTTTAGTTAGTCCTGCAAACCTGAATTTAAACTGACATTTGCCATCTGCAGTGAAATTGAAATTAATCTTTTTTTATGCTGTTTATGCTGTTTCTGTGAGAAGATAAATTTTTCTTATGTATTGGCATTTTTATTTCAGGTTTTTGGCTGTATGCAAAAGGAGGGCTTGCAAGTAACCATTCTGTCAACGTGTCCTGTAGCTGATTATAAAACTCAGGAATCGACTCTGACACTTCCATCTCCATTTCTGAAAGCCTTGAAGACCAAAGAATTCAAAGAGCAGGTCTGCTGCCCACTGCTGGAACAACCTAACATTGTGCGAGATCTTCCTGCTGCTGGTATTTTGCAATTCCAATTATTTTCAGGGTTGCTGGTGGCAACACAAAATTCGCTTTGAAGAGCAATTAGAATTTTTAATTAATTTTGTGAACTGGCTAACAAGTTAGCATTTTGAAAATGAATTCCTAACAGTTTGACATCTCACATGTTGCCTTGTGAAATAGGGACAAATTTCAAAACCACCCACAAATCCTTTTAACCTTTGTATTGTATATTGGATTTTTTTAGCATTTTACTTACAAACTAAGTATATTTTATTAAGAGTTGTTTTCATCTGAGCATTCAAACTGAGGCTCAGAAAGTTCTTTCTGCATATTACAAGTAATAAGGTTTCACAGTGCTACTAATCGACCTCATGTAAAAGTTAGATTCAATTTTACTATGTAATGCAATAAAAACCCGAGGCTTTTCATTACAGAGTACCATGCGGTAGCATCACAAGGAAAAACTTATCTGGCAGGAGCTAAAACTGGATGATTTTTCTAGAAAAAGTTTTTATCTTGTTTGCACTTTGTTTTGAGTTTTTATATTTGGTTGGTTTGGGGTTGTTTGTTTTGGTTTGGGTTTTTTTTTTACAGACGCTTATATGATTTTTGTTTACCGATAATATACAGTTTCCACTTAAGGTATTTGCCAGGAAGAAATGCCAACTGCATTTTACTAATTTTTGGTGGTTTATTCTCTTGTGTACCTGAGGAATGGGGGATGGCCAGTCCAGCAGTCAGGATCCTGAGGAGTTGGTTAATTCATAAACTTCCATGCTTCTGAAGGTCTTGCCAGAACAAATGCAATTTTGTGCACAGAACAGATTCCTTCTCTGCTGAACCTAACACACATTTTCTTTTGACTTGTATTTAGTTTTGAGTTATTGTCAAGTATGGCAGATTCCTGCAGTGTTGTATCAGTGCTACACTGATTTCATCAAACTGGACACGGTTACAATCGAAGTGTTCAAGCCTCTGCTTTCTTCTAAAACCCTGAAGAGTTTAGTCAAGGTAAAATTGTGTATTTAAAAATTAATGGGAGGTTTGGTCTTTTCTGGTCTGACTTTCATCTCTTGCATTCTGCTGTTGATGCACCCCAATGAGGATTCCACCTGAAAAGGCTGATAAGTGTAATGTACAGAAATGCACAGACTTTATTGGCAGAGGACAATGATTTCTGGTATAGCACCTGCTGTAACTATTTACATCTGTTTATAAATTGCTTAGAAATAATGAATCCACAGCGTCCCTCAAAACTTCATTTTGACTGTTCAGGCTCTTGTGGTATTAGTACGTTTTTTTTAAGCAGCAGGGTTTTTTTGAGGTATCTCACATTAAAACTTCTAAGTATACTTATCTTTCTTTAACATTCTACATTCATATGCAAGATGGCTCTGTTTTAGCTCTGTATCTACCTGTCTGTGCAATACGTGAAAGCTTTTTAAGAAATTTATTTTGGCCTATAACTTCTTTTTGGAATGAAAAGAGTGAATTTCTAAAGATGATTCTTAACAGTTTCACGCTAATCAAGCAGCTCTGAAATTGTAGCATTATAGCTACTAAAGTGAATGTTTTGCTTCTTTCTGAAACATTTTTAATTGAAGTATAGTTGGTTCAAAAAGCTCTCCTCGCTTTTGCCAACTGAACTTACATTCAAATGACAGGTTTGTGTGTACAGAAGTATTTATTTCAGCTTTAAATGTGGGAATTGTGAGTTCTCATTACAGTTTATACTGGCCTGCTAAGTAAGTCTAACACACTAGTATGTAATGTTTAAGCTCTGAAGGAAAACAATCGCAAATATGCAGGCTCTTCCTCTCAAGTACAAGTGAGGAGGAATGCAAATTAACAAATTCCATGCTATCGTTGAACTGCAAATTCATTTGGAGCCTTTAGCAGGTCTCTGGATATCTTCACTTGGAAGACCTGAGTTTTGCTCACAGTTAACATCTTAAACTGATATTCAGAGCAATAAAAATTGGAATAGAGGACAGTGAGGCTTTTTTGTTTTGTTTTGTTACCAGCAACGTAGCTTAATGCTGATCATCTCTTCCTTTTTCTAGGATGTATCTGAAAGCACAAAGATTTTGAAGAAGTTACTGACAACCAATGAAACTCACAATAATATCTATATCTAAAGAGGACGTTTATGACGCAGACTGCACTTTCGTAAACTCCCATTTCTTCTGTAGAGGACATTTTGGAATTGTAGTTGTTTCCTTAAAAGTGGAATAAATTCCAGTAGATTTTTACTTCTGCGCTCATTTTTGTTACTTTCGAATTCATCACTACAAACACATGCAGTTCTTCTGCGTGGCTTGAGAGACTTCCTTCTGGAGCGACTTTAGGAAAGATACCTTGAGTACGAAAAGCAACTTCTTTTTTCTCCTCCTGAAGGGATTGTCTTATCTAAATGTATACCTTTTATATGTAAGAGAGGAAATGCGGTTAAGGAATTCTGTCTATATCCAATGAGAACACCTATTTTTTACTTTATTTTGAGACACAAAAGTTTTCCTAATACTCGATCCTCTCTAAAAATTTGTCTGTGATGGAGAAAACATGCTCTGCATCTGTTTACATACATAAATGTATATAATTTTGTCTGTGTGTATGTATGAATGATACATATATACATATGTGTGCACATACTTTTTTTTTTCATGTACATGTTGATACAAAGTATAGTTAGTACAGTATGGTAAATACCTTTAAAAGACCTACTAGTGGAAAATAAGCTTGCTTTACAAACTAGTAGGAGGCAGGAATAGGGGGCTGTTTTGAACGGCATGGAAGGGCTGTGACTTGGATTCACCAAGTAGGTTGTCACAGGCGTTTCGGATGCTGCTGCCTGCAGGTCTGGCAGGAAGAAAGATGTGCCCACATTCAGATGCTGCAGCCCCCATTGACAGCGCCTTGCTGAGACCTTGCCTCTGTTGGAGGTTTCAGCTTCAGGCCTTGAGCAGGAGCCATGGAGGCACAGGAGCATTCCCTGCTGTCAGATCTCTCGCAGTGGTGGGAGCCTCTCCCAGTGAGACGGGGTGGTAGGCTCGCAAGCCGCTTCAGCTGATTTTTCCAAGGCAAACTGATTAAATCTATCCACTTTAAAACTCAAAATTGGTGGCAACGGTAGGAATAGTACAAGATCTCTTAGGCAGAGTATGTGATTCTTAGAGTAGAGCAAAAGTTCAAGTTTTAAAGTGTCTCTGGAAGTTGGTAACAATTTCAGCAGTGTATTTAGAGATTGGCATGCAGCTCTGACTTGTATACATCCTCTGTTTAATTTAACATTTTGTTTAAGAAAATGGTGTTAAAGATCGTGTTTCTGTTGCTACCAGGTAATTCGCTGGTGGTGTCACTGCACAGAGATCTTTAAATTGCATTTGGCTTATCCTTTTGGAACAAAAGGGTATCAGCTTCAAAGTTCTCTACTAAGTTTAACTGTGACTTACGCTGGCTGCCCAGTGGGCATTTTTGAACAGTGTATTCCTTTAATGGAACTGTCATCCCTTCAGATTTGAAAGTGGTTGGCCAGCAAGTAACCCCTGGCCTCAGCAGGCCCGCTACAACTTCTGGGTTTGGAAATTTTTAACAGCACGCTGCATCACAGTTTCAATGGTAGTAGAATATTCTTGATGTGGATATCAAGTTGCGTATCAGTTAAGACATTGATTTAAATTTCTGTTAATATAATTACGGATAAGCAAGCAACTGTTGCTTTAAGCAGTACTGTATTTTGGAACAAACTCTGACGCATGAAGTGCAGGACATGGTTCCTCCTGTTTGGTTTTTTTTTCCATTTCTGGGCAGCATTTTAATTAAAATCTGTTTGTATGCGTGATCTGAGCTGAGAATTTGTTGCTCTGAGAGTTGCACGTTGGCTGCACCGTTTTCTTATGTGCGTACTAAAGGTGGGTTTGATTCATAATAAAGTACAAAACAAGAAGTATCTTTAATAATAAATACGCAGGAATTGTGAATATACTTCTAGTATTGGTTTTATCACCTGTGGAGTTTGCAGTGTTTCAAAACAGTTATCCATGAAGTGTAATTCAATTTTTACTGCCTGGGTGTGACAATACCCTTAAACACCTTGAGTAAAAGTGGCAAACAAAACGCTCTAGCGATTTGGAAGATGAAATTAGAAAATCTGAGAACTGGTGTTTTGGCAGAATGCTCCGAAGGCTGATTTTTCTTCCTTCGAAGGGTGCGATAGCCCTTGGTAGCTGGAAATGTTTACTTAGGAGGTGGCGCTTTTTTTGTTGGATACTCTCGAGCTAGCAGTTGCACCCTGTGTATCCAGGTATATTTCTGTGATCCACATCACAGATGAGGTTCGGCTTCGTGCAGCAGTAGTCCTCCCTGGCGTGAAACCATGTAGGCCAGGGCACGCGCACACCATATAGCCAGTAAGACTCTCCCTCACCAGTGTCAGCTCGATTGTGCTGTATAAATGGGAAATGTCAACCTTTTCCAGTACATGGTAAGTATTACAGGGCAGTGAAAGAAGGTATTTTAATTTACAATTCTTTCTATCTTTTTCCATAATTTGATGTGTGAAGTAGCTCATGCTGATGGAAGCGTCAGAACTAACGATGCCCGAGATAAGATGTGAGTGTTGACTGGAGATTTTTTCATATTTGAACATTGCTAAGGTGTTGGGTGTTTTTCTTCTATGCTCTGCAGTATCTAATAAGAGCCTGCAATAAGGTTTTCTTTGTTTCTAACAGCTGCTGGTTTTTGTAATACTTAGAGGAGCGTATAAGCTTCAAACTCTTGTCAGATATGGCAGATGGCTTCAAAAGCTGTGGGGGAAGAAGTGCATTCTTGCCTCCGTGTCTGAAATGTGATCATCTAAGACCTGCTTCCTTAAGGTATTGGGCTGAATGCAAACAACAAAACCAGACAGAGTAAACTGTTAGACTGGAAGAGTTTTGTTTTTCCGGTTTTCCAATCATCTAAGCCATTTGCTACCTGGTTTTTTGGGTTTTTTGTTTGGTTGGCTGGTTTTTTTTCCAGGTAACACCAAGCTGTCTTCTGCTGAAGAATGTCTTCCAAACCAAAGACACTGCCTCTTCTCAAGTTCAATCTGGTTTACCATGCTGCAGAATATATTTGGTAGGCAGATGTATTCTGTGTTTCATTGAAGGCTCTTGACTCAAAGGTGATACGCCTGACCTAATAAGTCCTGGAATCACGGTGCCCTTTAATGAGGCTCCTTAGCTTTTGGCTTATAACATGTTGGTGTCTGTGTAGTTCACGTCACAGGTGTATGAGTACAGAACTGTACAGACATAGTCAGAAGGTAATGTCCCAGCCAGGAAATCTGGGTTTTAATTGAATTTGTTACAAATTCACGTTTGAATGCCCAAAACAGCAATATTGCTGCTATTATGCTTTTGTATTCCCTATGCTTGTGGTCACATACAGTGCAATGACTCTCCAGTAATAAAATTCTTGCAGTCTTTTGAAAACCCAGCATGAAAACGATATGCCCGGCTCTGCTTCCTGAGCACTTCTCCATCCCGTTATGTTCCTTCTGGATTTGACTGGTACATCATGTACCAGTTCTCTTTCCAGTATAATTTCTCCTTCCTGTGTGCCATCAGCAGAAACACTGGCACTGTACGCAAAAGCATGAGCCTGAATGTTCCTGTTGGAGCCCAGGCCTTCTGTGGCACTGAAGCAGCAAATACCTTAGGCTTCACCCTGCAAACTGCTTTGTTGCCAAAGCCTCAGAGGAGGAGGCTACATTACATGACATAATTTTACAATTTCTATGCCAAAAACTGTGTTAAAACATTTGGGAAGTCAAATAGGCAAAATTTAGGAAAGTCCTGGAAGTTTGCCCTGCCTGAAGACATTTGCATCTTTAATTACAATGTTAGGCGCTTTTCCCAGATAAAGCTATCCTTCTAAAGGGCAGTGCTCTGTTACAGCAAGGTGGAAGGGAGGAAGCTCAGGATGAGATTGGTGGTTTCATTTCTCCACTGTGTTGGAGAGTGTGATAACTGAGGCAAGGGACTACTCTAATGGCCCATAAAGGAGGAATTTGTTTCTGCCTCAACTTCAGGCAAGAGTTTCTTTAGTAATGCTAGGCAAGCCGTGTAAATAAATGACAATTTGACATGCAGCGGGGATCTGTATATTTTGTGGGTGAACAAGCTGAGGTACCTGGAACCTGACTTGCTGACGTGTTGAGCACTCGCAAGATGAGTTGTAAGAACAAGGCTGGATTAGGATGCTGACAGTAGAAATTGAATTACTCCAGTGAAACTTGAAAATGTTGGAAATGTTGCAGGTAATGAAAAAGATTTTTAAAGCAGGCAAGCATTTTGTCTAACCTCAGATATTGTTTTTTTGTTTAAATGTTCTGTTTCGTGTCTAAAGCATTGAAAAAACTAAATGAGCTAAGAATGAAATGAAAGTAGGAGAGATTAATGATTTTTTTTTCAGTGCAATCAGATCTGTATTTTTTTCCTTTTAAATATTTTAGGCTAAAAGTTTTGACAGCTGCTGCATGTAACAGCAACCAACATTAATGGGCACCTACCTAGCCGAGTGAGATCAGAGCTCTGAGGTAAG
This sequence comes from Gorsachius magnificus, assembly GCA_034008185.1. Classification (NCBI taxonomy): domain Eukaryota; kingdom Metazoa; phylum Chordata; class Aves; order Pelecaniformes; family Ardeidae; genus Gorsachius; species Gorsachius magnificus. Next base: position 99,958,495 of record CM067081.1, read on the forward strand.
ACTTCCTCACTTTATAGGAAACACTGAGATGCTCTTGGTAGATATCCTCGAATAGCTGATGAGCAAAATACTGTGGGAAACCATTAACTCGCAGGGTAAAAATGCAAATCACTGGTTTTGCTTTGATAGCAGGGTATCCTGAGATGTCTTCAGTGAGGGAAGAGCACCACAGACCCCAAACAGTATGTAGGTGGGAGAAAGTTAAAGGCAGAATGGCAGGCTGTAGTCTCAAATTTTTTACTTCAAATAATTGTATAACCAAGTGTTTAAATGTTCTTTGTATGCACTTGCCTGGGTAATTGCTTTAAAGTGGAAAATGTCTTGTGAGAATGGTGATGTACCTTCAGAAGGCAGTTTCGTAACATAGGCATTTACTGAAAAGACCCTGGGTCCTTCACCCGTGTTTTAATCAGTGGACTGCAGCATGCTTTCATATGCTAGAACCACTGTATTTCTTACATTCAGGATTGAAATTTGAATTCTTCTGTTAGGTCTGATTTGGACTTGGATCCCTTTTCAAGGTTTACTGAAGTGAAAGCCATCTATATTCCATCAGCTTTATAGACTGTAAAGCCAATCTGCTGCTTCGTAGGGAATTAACAAAAGGGGGAATGAACATAACAGAGTCACAATCACTAAAGGCAGCAATTCGGTTACTGAACAGGTGAATGGTGAATATACAGCCGTGCTTAAAGAAACCCAATAAAACCTGTGGGTAGAAAGGTTGTAGCTGGAAGGTTGTGTGAGAACAGAGGCAGCCAGTATGGAAAGGTGAGAGCACAGTAGAAAAAAACCTTAGCACTGGCCATCCTATAAAATTAGGGTTTGAGACGGTGGTTGTGAAATAAAAGCAGGTTGTAAGGTGGGTTAGCTATTCCCTGCTGGCCTGAGTAACGTTCTTGCAGGTCACAAAGAATGCCTTTGTGCTGCTCCACTTAACTCCCTTCCAAATTGGATTGAAAAAGGTATTTTTTTGTGCAGAATAAGCACAGTGTGCCTGGCTATTTCCACCCTTAAACCCTGGAGGACACTTGCAAGAAACCCTGCGGATGCTGTCAGGAACAAGCAGTTCTTTTGTTCATTACTTAGAAAGTGCTGGTGCAAAGCTCTTCAACCTGAAACCAGAATTAAGAGTCCCCAACGTAGCGCTCTCGGGTTGTTGGTTTTTTTTTCCAAGTGGCAGGAAGCAAGCATGTTAGAGAGAACCTTGTAGCGCCATGTGTGAGGAGATGCTCTGCAATCGTGGATTCAGCAGAAAAGGCAATTCAGCACCTCCCTAACAGTTTTTCTGGTTTTTATGTTTGTCCGCTTCTCTATGAGCTGTATGAGAGCATATGTAAGGAATATTTACTTTTAACGACCATTGAAATTTAGTGGGGTTATTTTAACAAAAAATAATTCAATCTGTGGGGTTTTTATAAACAGACTTATACCCAGGTGTTGTGCTAAGCACATTTTCTATATAAACATGAACTTCATCTCCTGCAAAGCTTATTGCAGAGATCTTACAGGTAAAAATCAAGTACAAATCCCCACAGTTCCCAGCTGACGCCCTGTCTGGCACGTAAAGAAATTCTGGATGGTGCGGGTTTGTCTAGCGTAATTTTCATTGAAGGTTTTGTTACCTCCAACTCTGAGTGCTCTGTTTTGTGTCCTATTGGACAATGATCCCATTATTTGCTTTTCTGAGCATCCCAGTGTGGAGGTGACTGAGAGGTCAGATAATCAAAACTTCAGGCTGGTTTGTTCTATCATGCTCGTTTGTGGCAGTGCTGCTTTCTAAGGCTCGTGTAAATTTTAGTTTTTCACTAACTTTTTCAATTAATTTAGTAATTGTCTTAAAAAAAAAAATCTGGACGGAAATATTTCTACGAGTCAATGCTGAAGATCAAATTTCGCATCGTCTCAGTTCCAAGATGGCTTTTGACTCTGTTCTGATTCAGGCTCAGCTGTGTCTGACATTATTCTGCTTCAGGCAGTAAGAGTCCCGTACTTGATGTGGCTACCTTGAATGTGCACCAAATTATGTGTGTTGGAAAAGAGAACGTTTGTAACAGGATGGCTTGCAGCAGGTGGGCCTGCAGCATGAGGCGCCCCATTCACCAAATATCATCCCTGGTCCCCTTCGCAGGTATCGCCTGGAAGCACAGAGGCATATGCCACCTCTTAGGGAGTCAAACAGCAGATACTTACGTCCTGTTATGAGTCCTCTTATGAGGACAGGCTGAGAGAGTTGGGCTTGTTCAGCCTGGAGAAGAGAAGGCTGCAGGGAGACCTGATTGCGGCCTTTCAGTACCTAAAGGGGGCCTATAGGAAAGATGGGGAAAATCTTTTTAGTAGGGCCACCTGTGACAGGACAAGGGGTAATGGTTTTAAACTGAAGCAGGGTAGGTTTAGACTGGATATAAGGAAGAAATTCTTTACAATGAGGGTAGTGAAGCACTGGAACGTGCAGGCCCCATCCCTGGGAACATTCAAGGCCAGGTTGGACCGGGCTCTGAGCAACCTGATCTGGTTAGTGGTGTCCCTGCTCACTGCAGGGGGTTGGACTAGATGACCTCTAGGGGTCCCTTCCAACCCAAAACATTCTATGATTGTATGATACACTAGCTGAGATCTCAGACCCAAGAAGTTCAGGTGGTGCTGTAGGGTGCTTCTCAAGGTAACAGCATCCACTTCTGCACCATGGGACAGACGGAATCGAGTAAGGTGTCTCTTCTGTCGCAGCGGTATAGCTAGTGCTTCCCCCAAAGAAGGCACAAAAACTCCTGCACTAAAAACCACTTTCTGTGGTCTTCTGAGCAGCCCAGTAAAACCACAGGCTGCAGAAGTGGGTTTCCATGTTGCATAGGCTGGTGTGAATCATGTTAGTTCCTCTCAGCCAGGACCCAAATTCCCCAGCCGTGTCCCCAGAGCTTTGCACCATGTCAGTGCGTCAGGCAAGAGGTTCCTGTCCATTCGTTAAGAAGCAACTCACTCAAAATAGGAATAAATACTGAGCCTTACTCAGTAAGAGCAAGTAGGGCTCTTTAATATCACATTTATTAAGTTTTCCCTCATTTAGCAAGGGAACAAAGAAACAGGATCAAAAGTGGTTCTTTTGGTTTTGTATGTCTCAGTTTTCATTCCACATTACATTTGCAGCGTGCACTTCAAGTTAGATATTAAAATTTAAGATTGGTTGCGAAAGGTCTTGACTTAATCAGTATGGGGTAGAGAAAGTAATGCTGTAATGCTCATAGAAACAGTCACTTCCCTGAAAGGAAAGTAGCTCGCCTTAACTTTTTACATCACCTCCACCTATGGGGTGCTGCTAAGTGTTTCTGCAGAGCAGCCTGCTGCCACAGCTGGGATGCTGCGTAGCAAGCCTAATGTTTTGAAAGTAGCCTTTAATGTTTGAACTTCCAGCCGTGTGTTTTCTAGTGTTGACATGTGGCTTCCAGACTTTAAAATCCAATGCATGTCATGAAACTGCATGAGTGTTGAATTTAAACCATATTTTAATAATTTGGCCACCTGTACAATATCCTAATCATCTTAAAATAGCGAACTTGAGATCCTCTGTAAAATTATTTGTAGCAGATGTTAAATCTTTGGTGTATTCTACAAATTTACACACTGGGGGACAGACACTAAACATTACCCGTACAAAAATAACCCAAAACATATTCATTTCAAAGAATTAGAATGGTTCGTACCAGGAAGTGGATGCAGGAAGCTTCCTCCATTGTTGTGGTTTGTTTTAAAGGTGTGCTCAAAATGAGATGAAAAAAACTTTCAGTTGTTACTGCAGTTGGAGAAAATGATTTTGAGTGTTTAAAGGATAAACCCCCTTTTTTTATATATTGTTCCAGCAGCTTCCTCAGCTGTTATTTTTCTAGCCCAGCTTTCTTATTTTTTTTCTTTTTTGTACACGTCCACTCTCTGACCTTAAAGCCATAATTCTGGGGCACTAAATCCTACGCGTCAAACCCATTCTCTGATGATTGAAAAATTACCCTTTTGGTTAGAACTTGAGAGCCAGAAATTAAAAACTTGGCTGGCAAGAGGCAAACTGTGCTGAGTTTGGCTGGGGTAGAGCTAATTTTTTTTAGTATGGGGCTATGGTTTGGATTTGTGCTGGAAACAGTGTTGGTAACACAGGGACGTTTTTGTTATTGCTGAGCAGGGCTTACACAGAGTCAAGGCCTTTGCTGCTCCTCACCCCACCCCACCAGCAAGGGGGCCAACTGAGCACAGGGACATCCCACACCGTATGACGTCATGCTCAGCATATAAAGCTGGGGGAAGAAGAAGGAAGGGGGTACGTTGGGAGTGATGGAGTTTGTCTGCCCAAGCCACCGTTACACGTGATGGAGCCCTGCTGTCCTGGGGATGGCTGAGCACCCGCCTGCTGGTGGGAAGCAGTGGATGAATTCCTTGGTTTGCTTTGCTTGCGTGCGCAGCTTTTGCTTCCCCTATGAAACTGCCTTTATCTCAACCCACGAGTTTTCTCACTTTTACCCTTCTGATTCTCTCCCCCATCCTCCCAGGGGGGAGTGAGCGAGCAGCTGGGTGGGGCTCAGTTGCCAGCTGGGGTTATACCACGACAACTAATTAAAACTAGAATTTTTTTCTACATTTTCTGAGTTCACAGAATAGGAATGAACTATGCTGACTGGTGTGTTTAGGGGCTGCCGTTGAAAATCTGGGGAGTAAAAAGCATGAGTGCCACTGCTGCTGGAGATCATAAAGATGCGTCTGGTTGGCTTTTCCTGCGGCAGGTGTAGTGTCAACCTGGATGTGACCTTTCTGTTTCTGGAGGAGACTGGAGCATGGGTATTACGCACGCAAAGAGTGTTTGCAGCTGGACACAGGGATAGGGCAAACTTTCCCTCTTTTATCATAAATCAGCGCAAAACTTTCTTCTTGGTTAGAACAAAAATGCATCATGCTGTAGCTTTGTGGTGCCTGAGATGATGTTGAAATATCTGCTGACCTCTGCTTTATCTTGACATAAGCTAAAACTCATCCCAGAGGCTTTTTTTGGTTCTAAATTACAGTGAATGTGAACATACGTGTGTATATATGGACTTGCGTATTCAGTTATGGACTTCTGACATGTAAACATTAATTTACAGTTGCTGAGATTGTGTTGAGAGGCCTTTGGATGCTTACAACCTCTGATCTTTTGACTTAAGTAAGTGTGATTTTTCTTTTGAGGGCTGGGTTATTTAACCAGGTAGATCATCACAAGCAGCTGATGACTGAGATCTCTGGTTTGATTTCGTGGCTATGTAGTTTAGCATTGAAGATGCCTGTCGGGGCTTGATAAATGGGAGCTGTAATGGCAACTGATGAGCTTCAGGTGACTACTGTGCGTAACCCACTTCCCTCAGCTCCAGAGCACCAGCTGACCCAACCCAAACAGCAATTATAAAGAAAAAAAGCAAAGGTCCGAGGAAACAGCACACGGACAAGGCCAGGAAATGCACGGCACTGTTACTTATTTAGAATTAAAGGACAAAAAGGGGAAACTGGGTGATTTGAGCATCCATTCCTGTCCCTGACTGAGAACTGCCTGGCTTCTGCCCCGTTCAGTCTGGATTCAGGAGTTACCCGTATGTAGTCTTGGATCTCTGATGGATGTGCGGCATGTCCTGGTTTCCCTGGACATCTCTCTCTCATCCTCTCTACGTTTGATGTTCCTTGAACGTTCTGGGTTTGGCGCTTCGGTTCAAACCCTCCAAGCAGGACACGCACAGGCACCTGTGTCCAGACAGTCATGGACCCCAAAAGGTCAGGGGGTCCCGCAGTTCACCAGCCGTACATCTGCGGGTTACGACGGTGGCGTCAGGGACTTGGTGTTTCAGGTAGCGCCAGCCCCAGTATCAGCAGCGGGAAGGTGCGCAGGGTAGGAGCACGCAGGACTCCGCCTGCAAGGGTCTTCCAGGAAGAGTGAATGGAGCGTTTGGGGCTAGTCAAAGCTGGAATTATAAATACATTCTTTTTTCCAAGAGGGTCTTTCCTCAGAGCAGCGTAGATGCCGTTGATTTCTGCGGGCTTTGGAACAGTCTTCCTTGGGCGTAAGTCGCATACGAACTTAATAAACGCAAAATCACTGCTTTGGTCCTAATATCGTGGAAGACATGAACTGAATATGTAGAAGTACACAGGACCAGTGAAACAGTTCCTGGGCTGTCACCGTCGAGAAGGAAAGCTATAAATTTTGACTCATTAATGTGGGAAAGCTAATGCCTTTTCCACAGGCAAAGGTTTAAAAAAAAAAAAAAAAAAGTGTTCCCTATATCTTTAAAATCATAAAATGAAGACATGAAAAAGCAGTAGCTTATGAGACGAGAAAACAAGGGATCTTACTCCTTAAAGGACCGTGGTAGCATAACCTATATATAAATCATGCGCTTTGGCTCTCTGGGTACCGCTGCTGCACAAAATGCTTCTGTCCTGGAAGCCTTTCAGCGGCCAGTTAAGCAGCACAACATCTGGCCTCGGCGAGGGTCAGGTTGCCGGTTGGGCCTTGCTTCAGCATCTTCAATTATTTCCCCCTCCTTTTGCCCTCAGAGTCCAGACGGTGACTATTTCTTCTTTTTGGCTTTTCTGCTTTGCTGGCCTTCAAGCAAAATAATCTTGGGAAGGTGACTATTGGGGGGGGGGTGTGTCTGCGAAAAGCATGAAAAAATGCTGCTTTTTCCAAAAAAATGAAGAGAGAAAAGGAATGTAAAGTTTTGGGGTTTTTTAACAGAAAAGTTGGATTTGTTTAGAGATTAAGTATTCATTTTCAGTGGGTTTGGTTTTTGGTTGTTTTTTTTGTTTTTTTTTTTTTTTTTTTAAATTGTGTTTGTCAAATCCCGGACAAATTTGGCCTTATTTTTTGTTTTCTTTAAAAAAAAAAAAAAAAAAAAAAGCCAAGGTGTGAGAGCAGTCCGGGTTAAAATGTCCCACGTGGGGGGGGGAAAGGGTTAATTTCTCCTCGTTCTTCTGCCAAGAGGGGGAGATCAAGTTCATGCCCAATTCAGGGAACCCTTTCGCTTCCAGTCCTGTATCACTTTTGGGCGGGACCCCGGGCCCAGCTGCCGCCGAAGCGCCGGGCGAGCTCCCGCAGGGGCGGGCCGCCCTCTTTGCGCCGCGGGGCGGCGCGCCCGGCCGCCGCGGTTCGGTGGCTGCGCATCAGCGGGCGCCGCGGTTCGGGCCCCGGCAAGGCCCCGGGCGCTCCGCAGCTCGGGTGCTTTTTACCCCCAAGCGTCGGTATTTGCGCTTTCAGCTGGTTTTGTGTGACCGGCTCTCGGGAGACAGCGTGGTCGCGGGTTTAATAAGGTTGCAGCCGTTTGGGATCTCCCCTCCCACTCCCCCTTTTTCAGGGATTTAGGGGCCCTCGGTTTTGGGGGACCGACAGCCACGCGGAACCGGGGGAGCTCTGTAAATCCCCCGGGGCTGGTAATGCCAGCCCACACCCCGCCACCTGCCCAGGCGCGCCTCAGGTGCGCGTTTTCCCTCCCCGGCTCCTACCGCCTTTTAGTCTGAAACCTGCCGGTATGTTAACCTAAGGTATGCTAACTATTTCGGTTATTTATCGGCGCCATCCATCAGCAATTTGCTGTTGTGATTGGCACTGATTTTACAGCGCTCGGCTCTCTCCGTTGCCGTGCTAACATACGCTGTGCCGTGTTTTTCGATCCTGGCCGATTTCTCCCCATATGGTTTCCATATGGGAACATGCTGCTCTTGTTAGCCACCTTCGAAGCGGCCCGTCAGCCAGGTCCCCGCTCAGAAACAAATAAATTGTCTAGTGTCTACTGTATTTCCTTTCAGGCCGCACTCTCCACTTTAAACTTGGCAGCGTTTCAGAACAATCAAAATCCAATCAGCGGCCGTGCTAACTCCATATGTTTTGTTTCCAGACTACGCGAGGCGGAGGAAGATGAAACTATTTTCGGCATGTAGCGATGTTTAGGGTGACATGCCACAGATCGCGCTGCACGCTTGCCGCTGACTATTACCCAAAGCCCCCTTCAGCGAAGAGAGGCGCTCGGGTTTCGTGCAGAAAGCTGTGGCCGGCCAAGCGCTGAAGATCAAATCAGTCTTTCCTGGAAAGTGGAGCACCTCTAATAGAGAGTGAAACGAATGTAAACGACAGTTAGTTCGATGTGTTGGAAATACACTGACGTCCTCTGGGGCTGAGCCTTACAACATAAGCAAACTTGACAGGTCGCCTTCCTTTAAATGGTGTTTTAAAGGCGGCGATTACCCCTGTCATGGGTCTGTTGGCATGTTCTATTGGGCTGCATGCTGGATTCCATCAGTCGGTCTCCTCCTGCCTCTAAAAAGGGTGCAGCCTGTGTCTGGATGCAAAATAGCGTCTCGGGAGGAATGCGTGTGCACGGGCAACGGTAGTTGCCTGGCGTCCCTCCGGGATCGGGCTTCTCCCCTCAAGTTTGAGCCATGTCTCTTTATTTTGCCCTGATGTATACTAAAGTAGTTGGCAGGTGATGACTGCAGCGCCTGACCTGTGTTGGCGGGATCACCCACGTTCGTGGCAGCTCACCTGCCCGTGCTTTATGGAGGTGGAAGCTGGATGTAACAGGGTCAGGTTAGTGCCCTACAGCCTTGCAGCGCCCCACATCAGAGGCAGGTTTGGTCCTATGCAAGGCGCCAGACGCAGCGGCTGGCAGCAAAGAGGGATGCAGAGCTGAGGAATGATCTTGCTTAAAAGCAGGCAGGAGGTATCAAGCGGTGTTGGGACTTGTGCTTGCATCTCTAGAGCGCAGACGGCAGGAGCCAGCTCTTGGAACAAATTATTCCTGCTCAGAGAAGCGCTCGCGTTATGGTGTGTGGGGGGAAAAAGTGAAGCGAACAGGAGGAAGGCTCACCTTGCACACAGGAAAACCAGTCCCGATCCCAGAAGGATCACAGTTCTCACTTAGGGGCACGCAAGGAGGAGAGTGAGAGCCCTCTGTTTGGGTTGGTAGCAACTCAAGCACATGTTTTTCCCTGGGCCAGCCATGTCGGTAAAGAGTTGCAGACTGATTTCACAGAGGCTGAAAAGCAGCAGCAGTCTCATCTCTCAGCCTGTGGTCCTGTTGCGTTGCTCCATTTCCCTCTGGCTGCATGTTGCGAGTCTGGCATAGCGCAGGCAAAGCCCTCCATTTCGAGACTTTTCCTGAAAGAGAGCTCTAGCTCGTTCTGCGAGCGTACCACGGAGCGGGGAGAGCTCGCTGCCAGAGTGCAGGAAGCACCAGCAGAGCTGTTGAATGCTAATCCAGTATTTAATGTTCAGTGGGTTGCCAGTAGTTATAAAACCGTTCATATGGTTTGATGGCTGTATACAGCTTTCCATGGTTACTTTACATCTGGCTTCAAGAGTGATGGATTTGAGAATACCACTAGGATGTCTGTTAGGAAACACTGTGAGGCCTTAGGAAAGGCAATAAACTGAGATTTGTCATTGTCAGGGAGCTGGCTTGAAGGATGCTTTGAAAAAGCACTCTGCGTGACCTTCGAGTGCAGAACAAAGTCAAGCTCCCAGGCATCAAAGTAATGCCACATGTCAGGAAAACCCGACACATATGGAAAGCCTGGAAGTTGATAGCCAGCATGAGGCAAACGTGCAGATCAATGCTAATTAAGTGAGTAGTAATGTTCGAGTGAAAATAGCTGTCGGACCGTTCAGCTGGTGTTAGAGGATGCAAAATGCCGGTGAGCGCGGGGGAAGCAACGCACAAGCGAAACTCTCGGACCCCCTCCTCTTCCCCAGGCTGTCTGGAAGGCAAGCACAGTGCTGCGTACGCAGCGCTCCCGTCAGGAGAGGGGAGACCGACAGAGGGGTGAGAGGTGTCGGTGGTGCCTGGACGGCGCGCGCTTGGCGGGGGCTGCGGGCTGCACCAGCAGAGAGCGTGGCCGTGTTGTTTCCTGAGCGTGCTCACGACCAAGGGAAGCTTTGTTCAGGTCAATGACGAAGGGAGGGTAAAGGAGATGTGGGAGAGAGTGCTCGAGCGGATAGTTTGGCTATCCACAGATTGGTCATGTTTGGGGTTCACATCACAAAACCGTAAGGGCTTTGGGGTAACAAAGTGGGCAAGCCTACCGCCTCCACCTGCTTTTGCAATCTTGTTGTTTTCCTTTGGAAGCAGAAACATCCTTCCTAAAGCATACAGCACACAGATAATTTTTACCTGGTAAACCTTTACCTTTTAAGTGTGAACGTTCATGTGACAACCAAGGGAAGTGCAAAGCCAGCGTTGCATCCTCGAAGGAGTACAGAAGTCCATGGGAGTTTGGGGCACGTGAACACCAGGGGCTCAGATTTGTCAGCAGCAGTACCCAGTTCTGCAAGAATTTAGAGGTAAAATGGAGGTGTTTTTGTTTTTTTTTTTTTTCTTCATAAATCTCCTTTTTCTCATTTTGTTACTCAGTCTTGTTCACCTCCTGGGTTCAATAAGCCTTTTCAAGCTTTTTTTTCCTGCACCTTTTGAGTCTTTCCAATCTTTTCTAAATCCCGACCCACGTCCTCTCTTTGTGAAGCATTTTCTGTTCCTTCCTTGTTACCGCTGTTATTTGTTTTTCACAGTTGCCTGCAAGCTGTTCCTTCCTTCCCTCCAGTTTTCTTGGTTTATTTGCACATCCCGGCTTGGTTTTGTTTCTGGAAGGAAAAAACGCAGAGGCTCACGTGAAGTATTACACTAAATAAAAGGTACGGTTTCCACCATTGTTTTCCTTTACAGCACCTAGCTGCTTTGTCACACGCGTACCTTACCCCTCCGAGTCGTCCCTCTGATGTGCTCAGGCTTCATGAATTTCCCGGGGCAGCGTGAGCGGCTGCACCTGGCTGCGGTGTCTGTCCTCGGGCCGTGGGACGTCTCCTCTCTTCTTTTTCTTGCTTTCCTCAGCAGGATGGTTGCCCCGCTGGCCTACAGAGGACGGCTGTTTCAATAGGACCCTATAGGAGCTGGTCAAATGTTTTTAGATGCCTTTCAATTTCATTAATTTTTAAAATTTTAATCTGGCCAGGGTTAGAGTAATGCGTCTTTCCCTCCCTGCCGTCACCCAAGCACTGAATGCAGGAAGAGCAGGATTAGTCTAATACAATCCAACAACCTGATTCCCCCATTTTTTAACCTCTTCCATCATGCTTAACCTAGTGAAAAGAACAGCTATAAACCATCTTCAGTTCTAAGATGAGCTAATTATAATTTTATTATTTGTTATTCAGTTATAAAGCATTAAGCTGAGTTATAAAGCCTGATGCTGAACCCAGAAATCAAGCAGTGGCTTTTGAAATGATTTTTATAGCCATGTGTATTCTCCCTGAGAAAACCAAGAAATTAAAGTTTGGGGCTTTGATTATGCTCGTCTCCCTAGCGAGATGCATCTTTGCCTGTGCAAGGAGTTGGGAGATTTGAATAGACCGAAGGAAAAGCAGAAGGCATCCCTCAACTCTTTTTTTGGTGGGAGAAACTGCCTGGGACGTCTCTTGGCCCAAGGTATATTGAATATGAGAAAAGGGCAGGAATCACTAGGAAGCAGGAGGGCAGTGTTGCCACACCGTATGAGTTTAAGTGCTCTGGTACTCGCTGCTTTGCTTTAAACCCCTACATCTCTGGAGGCGGCGATATTTATTAATGCGATGGAGCCCTGTGGCGGTGAAACCACGCTGCCGAGCGAAGCACCGGCGCTTGCTCCCTGTTCCTCTGCTGTAAGTTCAGCTTTGTGTCCCTGCAGGGACATTTTCGTTGTGAAACGAAATTGTGATTTGCAATGCACGTCCACGAGTCAAAGCTTTTCTTTCTGGCAGCATTTGAAAAGGGAGCCATATTTTATTTTCACCTGTAGTACAGAATGATGTTTTTACCAATGGTTTTGTTCATGTTGGATTTTTCATTTTACAGATTATGCTTTTGAGCAACACTGCTGTTGGCATAAGTGCACTATTTCTAATTGTGCCCAAAATGAATTTGGTGAGTTCCTGCAGAAAATACATTTAAAACAGGAAAAAATTAAATAGGACCTACTTAATTTATATGCTTTTGCCAGAGGTTTCATTTCGGGGGGGGGGCGGGGGGGGGCAAATAAATAACCTGCTGTTCAGTGACAGCATTTTAACTTATGCTAAGAATAATATATGAATTCAGATAGCCATCCTCCAGCCTGCGCACAAGCATATACCTAAGCATGCTTGGTGCATATCTATTATGGTAAGGCATATTAGGCTGATCTATAGAATTATTTTGCTATTTTTTGCTTCCTGTAAAGTGTCAATTTTAGAATCATAGAATCATAGAATGCTTTGGTTTGGAAGGGACCCCTAGAGGTCATCTAGTCCAACCCCCCTGCAGTGAGCAGGGACACCGCTAACTAGATCAGGTTGCTCAGAGCCCCGTCCAGCCTGGCCTTGAATGTTCCCAGGGATGGGGCCTCCACCACCTCTCTGGGCAATCTGTTCCAGTGTTTCACCACCCTCGTTGTAAAGAATTTCTTCCTTATATCCAGTCTAAACCTACCCTGTTTTAGTTTAAAACCATTACCCCTTGTCCTGTCACAGCTGGCCCTACTAAAAAGACTTTCCCCATCTTTCCTATAGGCCCCCTTTAGGTACTGAAAGGCCATAATCAGGTCTCCCCACAGCCTTCTCTTCTCCAGGCTGAACAAGCCCAACTCGCTCAGCCTGTCCTCATAAGAGAGGTGCTCCAGCCCTCGGATCATTTTAGTAGCCCTCCTCTGGACCTGCTCCAACAGTTCCATGTCCTTCTTGTGCTGAGGGCTCCAGAGCTGGACGCAGTACTCCAGGTGAGGTCTCACCAGAGCAGAGTAGAGGGGCAGAATCACCTCCCTCAACCTGCTGGCCACGCTTCTCCTGATGCAGCCCAGGGTACGGTTGGCCTTCTGGGCCGCCAGCGCACATTGCCGGCTCATGTCCAGCTTTTCATCCACCAGCACCCCCAAGTCCCTCTCGGCAGGGCTGCTCTCGATCCTTTCTTCCCCCAGCCTGTCTGTACTGATACTGGGGGTTACCCCGACCCAGGTGCATGACCTTGCACTTGGCCTTGCTGAACCTCATGAGGTTCACACAGGCCCACCTCTCCAGCCTGTCCAGGTCTCTCTGGAGAGGTAGGCCTGTGTGAACCTCATGAGGTTCATTGACTCAAATCCTAGAAAAACAGAAAGCCAATATTTGAAATTTTTCTTGCTGTCTCCCTGCTTGAATTCCCTTCAGTACCAGTGAAATCAGTAAGAACTTAGTGTTTGCCCAGGTGAGGTTGGGCACTCAAGGTCATGTTGACTTTTTCAAATGGGTCTGTGATACATTTGATATTTAACTCCAATGCCCCACAATTTTAGGTGCAGAGCAAAATACACATGCAAATGGGATAACAGTAAATCCTGGAAGACGGTTACAGCTTATTTAGTGCCTCCAAGCATGTAAGGCGCACACTGAGTAGAAATAGAAAACTAACAAGGAAACCTTCTTGGGGCCCAGCCCTGCGACAGGATGCGTCTTGATGCTTGAGGACGTAACCACTGCCCTCACACCACACAGGTCCTGCACCTGGTGAGTGAATTTTGTGGTGAGCACAAAGAACGAACTCTGAGTCGAAGTGGCAAAAGGTAATTTTCAGCACCAGCTTTTCCCCCCCACGGGTGCTGTCCTTCTGGGCTTGGCAGGGGTGTTGGCACCTCCAGAGGTTGCCTGAGTTCAGGACTTCTGGTTGTTGCTTTTCCAGGTGTGGCGAGAACTTCGGAGTGACTGGCCTGGCAGCCAGGGGCTGTTAGCATAGACCACTGAAGGCTGTGGCAGAATGTAGCTGTCTGGGGAATCGGGAAATTTATATGCAGGATATAGGGAGAGAGACCAGAAGTCCATTAAAATGACAGGGTGCAGACAGAGCAGAGGAGAGAAGGAGGAGAGCCAGCCATAGCAGTTGGGGTTTCTGGCCAGGACATTTCAAGCCAGAATAAGGTCTAATGGGAGGGGCAGGATCAGCAGCTGAGCTTCAGCTTTGTTAACCGGGCAGTCGTGCAGTATGCACCGCTTCAGGCAAGATGGTTTATCTTAATTTTCCCCTGATTGTTTCCCCTCTGTTTTTAAGAGCACAGTCTTCTTGGTAACACCATGGTTCCTTACTCCCCTAAGGGTCTCTCCATCTCCCCCCCAGTCTCCCCTGGCCACTATTTGATATAAGCACAGTCTGAGTGCTTTGCTGAGCTGAGACCTTGCCGTGGTGGAGATGAGGGGTGGCTCCACAGAGCTGAAGGGGCGACTCTTGCGAGAAAGGGTCTGGTCTGAGGCATGGCAGGTGGCACCCTGTGTTTGTGTGGCCCTTCCTTATTCTGCACACTGGAGTAAAGCACAAGTTGTGTGTCTCACAACAAATAATGTGAGTGAACAAGGAAGGAAAGTGACTCAGGGGTTGTCTGTCCTTGGATAGAAGGATGTAGCAGTTGCGGTTACTGTTAGTGAATCCAAGCTGTGAGAAATGGGTGACTCAGTCACCCAGCTGTTGAATGGGTCCTTCTAACATTTCCAAGTGAGTGAAAAATGTTAGAAAACCAGGGAGGGCTCGCTCTTATCTTTTGGGCATCTGCAGAAAGTGTCAAAGGGGATTGGCACCTCTGGGAGAAGGTAAACCTGATCCTGGCAGTGTATTCATCGCGCCTCCTCAGTGGAAGCATTTGAAGGGGATCCATAAGAACATAATCTGTTTTCAGAAACTAGGAGGAAGGTGGCTGTGGATGTCTCAGCCGAGATGATGTGTTTGGTAGCCTGTCCTTTCGGGGAAGAAGGGCTGAACTCACTCGGAGGGGCTCGGTGTTCTGCATCTTCCTTGTCTTTGCGAGACCAGGACAGGAGAAATCATAAGGAGGAAACAGCTCTGAACCTATTTAACCTATTTTTCCAACCTTTTGTTTTGTTCTTGGTTGTGTTTCTCTGGCTTCTGGTCACAGCACCTTCTTACACAAGTTGAAGTGATGTATGAGCCAGAACTGCTTTAAAGTGCTATGCCCCCGCAGGGCTGTGGTAGGGCAGACGCTGGGAGCAGTGGGTGTCTGTGGGACCCTGAAGGAGGCAGCTGGGGGCTTGTGGATGCGACGCTGGTGACTGGCAGAGCTGGCCGCCTCCGGAGGTCTGCAGCTGGGCTTGCTGGAGAGGCTGCCAGTGGCACACTGGTGGCTGCCATCTGACAGGATGGGCCCTGGGGAGCTGTGGGGTAATTTTAAGAAGTAACTTGTGAAAAGTGACTAAGAAAAGGAAGCCCTGTGTTCACTGAATGAACGAGTGAATGAACAGATAAATGAGTGAATGAAAGAAGAGGGTGCGTAGGGGCTGCAGCCACAGGGGTCTGAGCCTGGTCTGTGAAAATTGACCCAGCCCCTGCTGCTTGGACTGAATACTTCAGCAGTGACCTGGTGGAAGGCTATGGTCAAACTACCTCAGAAATACTCTCCCTGAAGTTTTTGGGCATTAGAGGGGCTTGCTAAGGAGTTGCTTGGGCTTTTTGTGGTCTGCACCCATGTGGTTTAGAGAGGAGAGGGCAGAGCTAAGAGGACGCACGCAGCAGAGGGATGCTTTTGTCCCTGCAGCTTTGTGAGCAGCCACCAGCTTTGAGGATGCTACCAGGACGAGGGGTAGGCATCCAGGTGAGGGTGTGGACTCCCAGCCCCAGAAAATGTTACGCTGGCATCGTTTGCCCTGTGCCCTCACCCCGGGAAGGGGGATGCCAGCAGTGCAGGCGCTGACTTGTGCCCCTTGCAGCTTTCTAGGATAGAGAGACGTCTGGCAGTGGCAATGAGGGTGGCTCTGGGGGTGCGAGGGTGCATGGCCCTGCCTGCCCAGGGGTTCAGGCCTCCTCTGTGTGACACTTCTGGCCACCTTTTTCCCCTTCCCCTTCCTTGGTTCCCTGTGCTATTCCCAATCCTTACAGCTGGCCTTTTTGTCTTGTCTTTTTCAGCCCTGCTGTAAACCTGGGGAACGGGCGGGCTTGCCCTGTCTCATCTCTAGAGTGCGGTCTCCCCTGCAGGGCTGCTAGGGGCTTACAGCCGCTCTGATGGTTTGGCTGTATTTTTGTGTGTGTCCTATTCGGTGTGAGCAGCACTGGGCCCGTGGGCTGTAAAAAAAATTTAATGGAAAGAATGTGTTCCACACTGTTGATTATTTTTTTTTTTTTAGTGCCTAACATGCTGTTTTGAATAGCAGCAACATTTTTGAAAGTGTGTGTAAAGTGGGGCGGAGAGGCATCTCATTTTAGTGCTGTAAATTTGCCTTTCTGTATAGAGGGAAGAGCAAACAGCAAAACCCTTCACTGGTATAAATCAGCGCAACTTATTGGTGTCTGTGTCAACTCTTCTTCCACCAGAATCTGTACCACCACCCTAGGAGTAAATACAGCAGCAGAGGACAGGCGTAGCATGAAGAATGTGTATTCCACACAGCAAGTACTGAGGCTTAGCCTAACAGCGCTCGATGGATTGTTTGAGTGGCTTTCAACATCCCAACCAAAAATAAACATCAGTCCAGCTTCTCTCTTCACTGCGTTGAAAAGCAGCCTGTAAGTTAAAAAAAAAAACAAAAAAACAAAAAAACCCCAAAAACAAACAAACAAACAAAAAACCCCAAAAAAACCCAAAACCCAAAACCCAAACCCAATGCTTGCCATCCTGTGTGGCTGTGGCACACGACCTGAGAGTCAGAGACACTACCTCATAGTACAGGGGTCAGTGACAGTAAATCTGCCGGAGACGTGATGAGTGATGGCTCCGAAGGGAGAGCAATCTGGCTGCCCTGACCCTGGCAGGCACGGCTAGCAGGGCCACAGCCGTGCCAGCCCATGGCAGCCAAGCATGGCCAGCCTGGAGCCAAGCCCCTCGGGCTGGCACAGGAGGTTGGCGGGGGGGGGCTCTACCTTGCAGCTACAGAGGACAGTGGAGGTGGCAGCCCTGGATCAGGTGGAGAATGGGATGTGCTTTGCAGTGAGGTGCGGACTGTGCCCAGCGTTTTGCTGCCTCAGTGTTCCCAGCGAGCACAGTGGGGACCAGTCATGTGGACCACTGTGATCATCTGTGATCCGCCCTTTCTGTGCTTTTGGGTACTTCCCTAGGAAATGGACAGCACGTCCAAAGGGCTTTGTCATTCAGATGAAATTCAGAAACAGAAACAGAAAAAACACATAATAAGAAACGGAGAGAAGAAACCAGGAGCGTTACATTGTTTTATGAAATACGAAGCATCAACTATAAAATCACCGAGGCTGATGGATGTTTTTTAACCACACAGAATCACTGTCCCAAAATTCAGTATGTGCTTTTGACAGCAAAGGAGCATTTTAGATTTTACAGATAGATTTTGTCGCTCAAGGATTTCAAAGGCCCTACACTGAACCCAGGTGAGGGATTGAGCTATTTCTTTTTGTAATTGCCACTCTTCTCAGTTACATAGTCATTTACTGGGCATTGTTAAAACTCCAGTCCTTATTCTCAGTTCTTCTAAGGCCTGACCTTATCTTATGCTTCTGCAGAGTCACAGAAGCAGCATAAAATTGTTCCCAACTCTTTCAAAATCAGGCTCCCAAGGGGACGCCACATCTGTGTGACAAGAACAAGGTTGGGCCTCCAGCCCTCCTGCCTTTTAATCATTCATGGGTAACTTTTTCAGCAGTTATTTTAGGACACTCAGTATTTAGGTTTGTGATGGAAGAACAAAAGTCACAATAAAAGCATAAATGCTCAGGGAGAGAAAATAACATGTTGTAGACTGGTTGATTATTTGTCAGATAAGCAATCTGTATTTAGAAAGTTAGATAAAAAATAAAGTTTCCATAGGGAAAAGTGAGAACACCCACCAGTGTTAGGCAGTTGGGAACAACCAGTTTATATGCAAGCTAGAAGGAGGAGAAACATAAAGAATACCCGTCAGCTTTCCTAACCGCTGTTTTACTTGGACCACAAGGTACACTGAATGTCGCTGAGAAAACTTAAAACTTTCTCCAACGTGCTCAGGAATTCAGATCCACGTCTTTCATTGTCACTGGCTGAGTGCACATATTTACTTCTAGGGCGCTTTTAATACAGTGTGACGCAGACATTAAGCTTGAGCCTGGTCTAGTGTTCTGAAAATAACTCACCATTTGGGAGGAGAATAAAGGGTGTTAATCTCAGCAACTTGGCTGAAATTCCTGGTAAAGTTTTTACTTCTTCATTCCCAAGAATAGGCACAGTGTTCCTCAAGAAATAATTCATATTCAGAGTGTTACTCTGTATATAAAATTTCAGTGCACCAGTGCACAACTAATCCTTAGAAGGAAAAGTTGCCCTCAAAAATCTAGCCAACTCTGCAATGCTTAATGTGTATGGACTCGAATGATAGGCACAATGTTGAAAGAATTAAGTTAAATGTATTTCAGGGGGAAAAAAACATTAGGAAAACTCCTGGGCAAATCTTTTACATATGGTAGACAGCTTAATTGCTGTGGTAAACTTGTCTGACATTTTTGGAAAAATCTGGGTGCTACAGTAATCCGTAGAACCCAATGGGCCCAGGTTTAAATGGCTTGAAACAAAGACGTGCACGTCTTCGTCTTAGCTGGGTTGCTAAAGTTTCACCCACAGTTTCGGGGGTGAGTGTTTTTCCTTCCTTTATTTTTTTCCAATTAACTCCTTTTAATCAATTTAAAAGTTGTACACGTATTATTTGGACGGGAAAGCAACAGAGGCCTTAAGTGAATGAGGCTACAGTATTCCTCTGTACCAAATGTCTTACTGGAAAGTTTTATGCTGTACACAGCTGGACAAACTTTAGGGAATTTTTTTTTTTTTTTTTTCTTTCTGCATGGAGCATTGTGCAGGACACAACACACTGACTGGAGGAGCACAGCCTCTGGCTGTTGGTGGAAGTCTAAGGGCTCAGGTGTGATTTCTTGCTCCATGGTCTCCAGCCCGGTGACCGAATCGGTGCCCAATGCTGGCGTGTAACGGACGCGGCTGCTTCCCCCTTGTCTTGCTGAATGGCTCCTTCTTTTGCAGTTCATGAGCACACCCGTGACTCGCCCTTTTTTTCATAGATTACCACAGTACGTCTAAACTGAAGTGCCTGTGTTGAGCTAAATTGTAATATTTTCCTTATTTGCCAGTGAGCAGGTATGAAGAGAGAAACGCAAATCAGTGTGGTACTCAGCTTATTCTTTCCGCTACATCTACTTTCTTAATCGTCAAGCTATAGCTGAAAGATAAACTCTTATCTTCTTCTGCAAAAGCAGTCCGCGCTTCCCTTTCTCAAGAAGCTATTTCTTCTAGCACTCTCTTTTTATTTATACAAACAGCAAAATTTCATCTCATTCCCATAATTTGAATGGGAATTAGAATAGAATAAATAGAATAATTATTCGATTATATCCCTTTTTATTTAAAGCCTACATTATCTTGTATGCATGTTTGATTTTTCATTGTCTCTTTTTCTTATTCTTCTTTCAACTTCTTACTAGGCCAATCCCCTGCTCTCCTTGGCTCTGGGTTCACCATATGGCCTGAGACCGAGATGCCCTCCGTGTGCCATGCTGTATTCATGCCGAAGGGAGTGCAAGCGTGTCCCGTGCCGGCTGCAGGGGCTCCCTCAGATTCATCTGACAGCCCAGCACTTTGAGGGTCTCTCCCGGACACTATGGATTACTGGTGTGAGGGGAGCGGGGTTTGCGTGGACCTCCTGGGGCCAGTGGTGCTTCTGGCATCTGCCGCTCATTGTGTAACTGAGGATCTCTTCCGTTCTTCTGCTTCTCCATTTGGTTTGCCATGTCCTGTCTTTGCCTTAGCAACTTTCTTTAATAAACGTTCTCCTACAGAGAAGATATTCGTCGTCATAATGGGCAGCAGAAAACAATTCCCACATCTCTTGGAGAATACAGCCATCGTGAAGGCTCATCTGTCAGTGGGTACGGTACTGGGATGCTCTCTGATGAAGTGTTTCATTTTACAAGTGTTGTGTTTCAGGCTGTGATATTTAATAGTATACTTGTTTTACACTGGATAATTTACACACATCATATTTTGCATTTGCTGGAAACTTTGAATGAGTCTTGTACCAAATCAAATTCCTGGTGTGTAAGGGTTTGCAGGTTTAGAGGTAGAGGAGTCTATTTGTGTTACGGTTTTCTACCTTTTCGGGTGCTTTCTGCATAAGCATTAGCCAGGCTTACTTCATTGTTGCTCAATTCTTCTAAAAAAGAATTCTTCTAAAAAGAAGTATCATAGTTTTTGTTTCTGTCAAACGTGTTGCTTTTAAAGGCTGATAAAGTGCTGTGTATGCTGTTCCTCTAAGGGTGGGTCTGGCTCTGGTCTCTCTCACTGCACATTTCTCTCCTTTAAGGGCAATCTTCCTGGGAGTGAGTGATCCCCCAAAGGATAATATGATTGCAAGATTAAAACTCACCTGGCACTTGCTTTCTGTTTGAACTGGGAGAAGTTTTTTCTGTGTCTCCTCTTTACCTGCCTCTGCACACATATTCTGCTGCTGAAGGCGCTGGTTTGGGCTTTCCCGCACACCGTGCTGCATGTTTCAGGTTTCCCTGAAGAGTGTGGCATGGTGCACCTGGAGAAGGCAGGGGATGGTGTTTGGCATGTTCAGCGCAGCTCGTGGGCTTCAGGAGCCAGAGGGTTTTGGTGTTTTGGTTTTTTTTTTTTTCTGTGAACAGTCTCAAATAACCAGCACCTTTCTGGATGTTTTTTTCAAATATCTTAACAGCCTGCTGTTACATCTGCTAATGTGTTTTCAAATTCTCTTTGCAAGGCTGGCTGTCCCTGCTAATGAGCTACAGCTTCTGTGAGGAGAACGGTCCTGGGGATTTTGTGGTCCTGCAGGAAACAGGTGTTTCTGTTTGAATATGCCTTTTTCTTTTTTTTTTTTTTGCATTTTTCCCTGAATGCAAAGCATAAGCTTCTGCAAAGCATCTGACAGAGCCATCTGAGCTTGGGCACCTGGAATATCCCACCTGTGACCCTACTCCTGCTGGAATTTTCCCACTGCCGTACCAGAGGGAGGTGTCTGCTCTCCAGAAGAGGTAGGGACTCCTGCACAGATCTTCTGATTAACTACAACCCTAACCCCCTACACCTGAAAAAGGCAGCAAGTGCAGGCTGTGTGAATGGAGTAAGCATTTCTTGTAGCCCTCTTGCTTTTCTTCCACCAGCGTCTCTAGCCAGTGGTGCAGGAACTCTTCTGGTTGGCATTTCTCTCTCTTCTCTGCATGCTGAAAGGCAGAGCTGCCACTGAGCTCGTGGGTGGTGCAAGCACTGCACAGCCAGCCTAGAAAGGAAGGCCTGGGGAGAGTGGGATGGGAAGTGCAGATTATACCCATAAAAGGATGAGGAAAGTGCCTCTTTGGCCATCGGGTTGCAGGGGAACTGCTTGATGAGCAACTCTCTGACTTAGCTGGAGCCCTGCAGGAGTCCCTGCAGAAGTGTGGCCATCCAACCCTCCTTCGGGACCGGCTGTGACAAACCCCTACGGTTTTCCTGGCAACACTGGGTGAAACCGTCTAGTTGCTGCGGTAAATGGGTGTTTTGGTAGGGTCTTGAGTGGGACTGTGCTGTCGCAACAAAAGGCTGTTATTTCCTATGATGCCTCACATGAAACCCCCTCTCTAGTCAATGGAGAGAGCCAGGAACTTCCAGAGAGTGATTAATTCCAGCTATTTTAGACACTGACTTCAGGATGGGGTGGTTCATCTGCTATGATTTGTTTATCCTTCCATTGAAGGCTTTGCCATCAAGATCTCCAGCTTACATGAAATGAAATGAGGTGAGAGAGACTGGTTGCTTTATCCCACAAATGTGGGACCAGAAAGATCTCATTCCCTCTATGAGATGGTTTTATGTCTTCCTGGTTTAGGTCAAGGTTGTAGTTTGCTCAGTAGGATATACAATGGAAAGATTATTGTCTCCTCGAGGGAATCGGGTCCCATGTTTGTGGAATAAGTAAAGAAATCTTAACAACTGGCTTTGTTCATCATTATTCCAGAAAATAGAGACAGCAGGTACCTCCAGAAGGGTGCATGTGGGTTTAAAATGGGTAACGAGACCATTACAGGAACCTGGGAAGGGTGGGTTCCTTTTTTTGTGCAGATTAGCAGAATTCATGTAGATTTTTTTTTTTTTAAGGAGGTAAAGAATGCTGAAAAATTAGGATAAGTATGAAAGTAATTCTCCCTGTTTTTAAAAGGTTACTTTGTGATTTGAGAGAAAAAAAGGCAACATCTCCACTTTTTGTCCCTCTTGTAACATGGAAGAAAATTGACCCAAGTGCTTGATAAGTGTTGTTTGAGAGTTTCAATACCCGAGACGCCACAGTTCTCTGGGATCACAGCATTTCTTTCAGGGAAGGAGGGAAGCACCGGACTGTGTAAGCCAGGTCATCTTCTTGCAGTGCCCTCTGATCTTCCTCTTTTCTACTTAGGGCCTGGCTGACAGAAACAGCCCACTTTGCTTCAGTGTTTCAGCTTGCACAGAGCACGTGTGAGTGCAACATGCAGCGCCCAGACAGTATTTGTCTGTAAAAGATGGCAGAAACCCGATGTCATTGCGGCTGCCTTCGGAATCACAGCACGGATGCTGGCAGAGGGTTGACTGCTTCATGGTGGGGCAAGCAAAAGTTGAGATGTGCCGGCTACTTAAGGGGTGGCGGAGCAGCAGGCTTGGCCTGAGAATCATGGAGTCTGGGCCATCCTGTTTTGGTCGGGCCATGGTGGCAGCCCTGGGGACATCAGCCCTCCCGTTGCCCACAGGGTGACGGTCGCAGTGGAGGGCAGTCACACAAGGTCGGCTGTCCCGCGGCGGCGTGGCACCATGTTCTGCTCTGCCGCTTCCCTGCTGAGCCCGCTCCTGGGGGGGTGATCAGATGGAGACAAACGAGGGACGTCACCCAACTTGGTTCCTAGCCTTGAGCTGGCTGACTATGTTTGAACCTGTGGGATTCCTTTTTGCTCTACTGCCGTTCAGTAAAAAGGGATTTTTCTTTCTCTTTTAGTGCTAGATGGCAGTAACACAGTGACGAGAGTGTCTTGCGAGGAGAGGCAGATTTTCTTCCTCCCATCTTTTAAAAATTGTAAGGGATGTAAAGTGCTGTTTAGTATATTAATTAATTTTCGCACCTCATGTTGTAGAATAATAACTGCATTGCATAATATATACGTTTACCTGGTCTGTTTAATCTGCCGAGGAAGGTCTTTGCAGCAGGCGACACGGCATATCTCATTCCTGCTCCCTGAGCATGTTATAAAACCAGGTTTGCTTGAATCTTGAAAATACCCTATTTCAAACCTGGATGCTGAGCAGCTGCTGCTCAGGGTGACTGAAAGCATTCTCCATCCGGAGACCTGCTAGCGTTTTGCAGAGGAAGCCCACGCTCTGCTCCCTCTTCCCAGGGGGGATGCGGGGGTACAGGCGGGCATCCTCGGAGCACAGCCTCGGAGCAGGCGCAGTGCTGAGCCCCGCTCTGCGAGTCGCTCGGCGCCAGCACCCCCTGCTTTGACAGCAACGTGACAAATAATCTTGTCATCCTGACAGTGCCATAGGCATGGCGCAGGGATGCCGGTAAGGAGAAGTAATACCTTTCATTAGGAAGAGGGATAATAGGAGAAAAGCCCAGAGGCTTTCCAGGCACAAGATCCTTTCCCCTTGCTTATATTCCACCATGTGCCTAACCTGTCCCATGGTTGACCTTTCCCCAAATGCCTGAAGCCTTTGCAGCCTATTGCTACAGTATCTGTAGTTATCAAACAACCCCCCAAAATAGGATTCCTGTTCTGCCAGCCACCCAGGCCAGGGCAAAGCAGGAGACAGCGTCTGCTGGGAAGAGGTGCTTTTAGCAGCACTTCGGAGAGAACCAAAATGCTGACAGGGAGGAAGCAGTGATATTAGTTGTGCTATAAACAAAAACAACTTACCCCTGTTTAACACCTTGTGGGAGAGATTTAATTCGTTAGTTTTGTGTGTACAAGATTAATTTGATTTAATATTGAGCAGATTATGGACAGGTGGAAACCAGCCCATGGTCTACCATAATGTCCAAGTGGAAATATGAGTACGGCACGCTTAATTTACCAAGGGTGGTCAAAATAACGTAACTCTGAATGTATTTCTGTTGCAGGGGCTCTTAAAAAAAACCAAAACCAAAACCAAAGCAGAAGGTGATGGCAGAAGATTCAAGTCCTCTGTTGCTTTTTCATTTGATTCTATGTTCATTACGGTCTCTAGTCCACCTCACTCTGCTCTGCTGGCCATCTGCAAAACGATAGCGTTTTATCCTGCTGTTTGCCTGTCTAGCAAAAGTTCCTCTCTTTTTAAATACACACTTCCTGAGCATACTTGACTACTGAAGTGAACAGGAGCTCTGTGAATCGAAGCACGATATGATTCAGCTCTCAAAGGTGTGGAAATTTCATCTTTAGATACTCAGAGGAATATGTTCTGAGTTGTTTTTTCCTGTATGTACCCAAGTCGCATTTAGTTTACAGCTAACGTTTCTAGCCAGATAATGAGTGCATTTCTCAGAAATTGTACACAGAGGATTTCTTATGGGTTTTCTTCAGTCCCTTCATATTTTTGGAGTTGCATGTAATTTACAGTACTTATCTCTCCATTACAATAAGCCAGCAGGTGTTCAGTTAAACTAAATAATTGTCAAATGTTGTATTCTTCTTTTTTACAGGTAGGGCCGAGAGAAAATTTTCTAGGCTTGATTTATGAAAAAAAAAAAAAAAAATTGAGGCTAATGGAAGCTCACTTTGAATAGGGGTCAAATGTTAATTGCTGCAATAGAAAAAAATGCAATGTTTCTATGGAATTGTGGAAAGATTCAGCTTGGAAGGGACCTCTGGAGGCCTCTAGCCTTGTCCCCAGCATGGGTAACTGCAAAGCCAGCTCGCTCAAGTGCTTGTCCAGCTGAGGTTTGACACTACAGTGTGGAGATTGCTGGAGGGTACAGAGGAGTTTGTTACAGCCGTCCAAAGTTAATCCAAGATGAAACGTCAGGTGAGCGAAGGCTGTCCCTGGACGGGTGCTTTGTATGATGCAGAGCCTCCCGGCCCGAGTGGCCTGACACGGGCATGACCTTGTTAGTCTCTTTTAATGCGGAGGTTTCAGGAGCTCTTTCTTTAACAACCCTGCATTTTCGTGTGGCTTCGGATGGGCAGAGTCATTGTACTTTGCTGTGCGTTCAGACCTAAGCTTCAGTACTTTATCAAATCATTAAAATGCTGAGAAACATGGGGTTTTTCTTTTTCTGCTCCATGGACAATAGAAAATGCTTTCAAGCAGGATTTCAGCAGCCTTCTTGCTTTGACATTGAAAACATTCTTGCGCAGAGCAACAATCACACAGAAATTGCTGTAATAAACTGTTCCATTTATAGAAATGTAAACAATATTTATGTGCTATTGGTAGTACTTTGGACAAAATCGACGTGTGGGCTTGTGTTTAAATAACAGTGGAGGAAGAACATGACACAGAGAAAGAAAAAAGCTGTTGACTAAAACTTTGCCTGTTGCAAGGGCCTCAATAAAGCCTTGTACTCATTCTAATTTTAAGTGATCTTGTGTTTCAGACTCTAGAAGAGCTCCTGATTTTTGGCAACTTCTAATCACCTTTTTACTTTCTGAGAGTGGTTTTCTTAAAGCATCGTATGCTGATCACCTCAAAAACAGTGACTAAAAAATAGTCCTTATCCACAAAGTGATTAAGTTACAGTACAGTCTTTTTTATCCTGGGTCAGTCTCTGACAGCTGCTTATGCATAATGATTGATCCGAGTGAAAGTATTAATTTTTTTTTTGCAAAGGTTACTGTGTCTTATGATAGATTCATCAGTGAAAGAGCGCTTTATTTTTCTCCTCTCTTTTTCTACCCGTCACATTTTTATTAGATTCTTCCCGTTCCTTCCTGGTTTCATTTTCCCAGTTTGTGGGGACAGCTCTAGAAAGAAATGCTCCCTTCAATAGAAAACCAGAGGTTTACTTTTGAACGGATGTTTTTATTGTCTCCTTAATGACGTGGTTGATCTTTTAACAAATCTAGGATAGACAAAAGTCCAAATGACTGTAAGAATAGTTACTGGATGACATAATTAAGGTTGAGTTTAATTTCCAGTTGTACCCCCCTTTCCCTATCTGTTCCTAGCTCTGCCCGTCTGGTTTTAAGTGCTGGTCTCTCTTGATGAAAGGGAAGTTCTGCTCTGTGAAGTTTGAGCAGGGCAGACACAGCTTATCCTTTCTGTTGTGTTGAAGAGGGCTTGGTGTGAAATTTTATGTGCAGGTATCACTTGGAAACCTTGGGCAGGAATATCAGTCTTGGCTTATCTTGTGAAGATCACCAAATGTGTGGTCCAGCTGGAAGAAGATCTATTCGGAAACTTTTTTGAGTGTATAAATGTGGCAGGTTCTTTTGTCTTTCTCAGGGCTGCGTGTGTCCTGTTGACTCACACCATACACAAGAATTTACAGCACGAGGTAAAATGCTCAGCAGGTCCTTGCATTCAGTGGGTGATAATAGAGGGTGGTGTGATGATCTGCCCAAAGGGGCTGGGGTCAGAGCCAGGGAGGAGGCAGCTGTTGCTAGGAGCAGTGGTTGCTAGGGAGAATATTTAAGAAAAAGCTGTGATTTGGTCCAAGTGGGGTGCAAAGACACAACCTGTTCCTTAGTGTTTCCTGAAGAGCCTAAAGAAGTAGCTGAACTGGAAGAAGGGGTTGCTCATCCTATGGATGAAAGCAGAAAGTCACGGTGTGAAACTCAGACCCAAAGTTACCAGGAGGAAGAAGGAGAGCTCTGACTGGAAGTGTGGTGAGTTATGAAGAAATGAGAGAATCATAGAATCGTTTAGGTTGGAAAGGACCTTTAAGATCACTGAGTCCAACCGCTAACCTAGCACTGCCAAGTCCACCACTAAACCATGTCCCTAAGCACCACATCTATGCGTCTTTTAAATACCTTAGTAGAGAAACCTTAGTAGAAGGAAATTTGTGCATTAAGTTAATTGCAATTTGAGCAAGTGCTTGAAGAAGCAAGTCACTGAAATAATGTATCTTGTGTAATTAGAGGAGGGGTAGTGGCCCTGCTGCAGTCCCACCTAGCCCACGAGTGGCAGCTGTAATCATCTCTGTTAAATGACCTAAAGACCAAGCCTGCATTAGAGAGAGGAGAAGAGTGGAAACCATGGGTGTCAGTGTCCTTAGGAAATACGCTTTTCTGTCTGG
Source organism: Gorsachius magnificus (assembly GCA_034008185.1). Taxonomy (NCBI): domain Eukaryota; kingdom Metazoa; phylum Chordata; class Aves; order Pelecaniformes; family Ardeidae; genus Gorsachius; species Gorsachius magnificus. The sequence goes on from CM067081.1 coordinate 99,985,715, forward strand.
GTGATTACCCCATACAGCTTTTCAGGGGTCCCTTTCAAGTTAAGATCTCTACTTCAGAAAAAGCTTGACTTCATCTCTAACATTTGCGTACATCTAAAGTTATGAAGGGCTTGTAGTGAGAAATCTTTCTAAGGCCGCCTGTGTACCAGTTAATTTTGCAGTGATTTTGGAGAGGGAGAAGCCAGGTCTTTCAGTTCTCCACAGTGATCCCAATCTGTTCTGTCCAGGCCATCTTTTTAGATCAAACTGACATGGTCTCTCAAGAGAAGAGTGGGAGAGGCTGGGAGAGATTAGCATTGAAGATCAAAAGATGGTTGATCAAGAAAGGTTGATATTGGTAGTCCCAGCTGGTTTTGAGACCAGGGAGTCCACACACAGATCCTTGTCCCTACAGCACCTAATGGAGGACCTGACCTGAGCCTGCTTATAAACCATAACCTTTAGGATAACATATTTGAAACAAGGGAGAGGGAGGAAGGAGACACCTCTTACCAGGTGTGGAGGGCAGAGCTCTGTGCATGCAATAGAAAGGACAGCAAAGCCCTGTGGGCAGGTGGGTACCAGACTGCAGGGCCAGCAACAGTTGTGACATGTGACTCCTGAGCTCAGTGGGTCAAGTATGAGATGTTGAGTGAGCTTCCCGTGACTGGAAGGCTTATGGCATATGGTCATGGTTGCTTTCAGCGCATCTGGCTTACCTAGGGGATGGTGAAATCATCTCATTGTTCATGGCCCTGAAGAGAACAGTTACTCTTGTGACATGACAGGACAAGGTGAAGATGCAGGACCAACATCACATTTGAAATTATTGGGTGACAACTGTGAAAGGTTAGCCATCACTCCAGATCATAAGTCTGTAAAGAGAGCTTGTTACGGAGCGGCTAAGTACTTTGGAAAACAGCCCATAGAAACTGTTGTTGAATTTGCACACTTACCACCTCAGCAAGTTGAATCTTTCAGGCTTCTGAGGGCTGGCAAAGGTGTAGAGGCAGGATTTTCTCGTTTGTCTTGCAGTGTGTTCTTTTTGTGTTCTGGAAGTAAAGCAATTATTTGTTATCCCACCTGGCATTCTTGATGCATGCAAGTCTTCAGTATGGTGGAGACAAATGTGGATGGTCAGTTATAACTGCTGTCAAACAGGGAGATGGTAAGGTGCTGTGCTGATTTTCTGAGAACCTAATGAAAATACAGTTTGTCAATCCAAATTTATTTCATTTTAGGACTATGGCATAAGCTTAAAAATTGCTGTGTTTCTGGATGTTAACAATGGTGTAACCAAAAATTATCCAGGATTGTGCTAGAAACGCTGGTTTGGCACGGTGGCCGCCTTTTCCAGCAAGGGGCTTGGGTTCCCAGGTTGGATTAGATCAATGGGTCTTGCAGTCTCATCTCCAGTTCTCTCACCTGCAGGTTGGGACAGAGCTGAGGGGTTGGCTTCAGGTGCTGATGCCCAAAGGGAGACCGTGACGTGAGACCGGACCAGGACCTGTTGGGTCTGTGTTTCATGGACCGACAGTCCCCATCGCATGGTTGATCCTGAGCAGTGGGTTCGCAAGCGTTGTGGAGAGTGGCTAACCAGCCTTTGCACAAAGCCTTTGCCAGAGACATCTGCGGTAGGAAGCAGCCAGGCTTGGAGACCTCTGAGGTGCTTTCGGGTGCTGGCGGTAAAACAGGGGGTGCGTACCGCTTTCGCAGCGGTGCAGGGAGAGGAGCCTGTTCCAGCCTTTCCTCTGACCTGCCACATAACACAGGCCGTTAAACTTCACCCCAGCTAAGGTCTGCAGACTGTAAATATTTTCCCCAAATACAACCTTTTTTCCCTACTTCTTCCTGCCTGACTGTTTGAGCGACCTGCCACTGTTTGTTGGCGGGCTCTAACGTGGAATGCCACTGTGGAAACGAAGGCGACGTGCCGCCGAGGTAGAGGAGATCTTTCTGTATTAAAACTTTTAGCATGCAGCCCCCTCTCCCCTGGGTGCTGACACGAGCGGAGGGCATGGGCAGAGGGCTGAAAGCCAGCCAGAGCCACAGCGGCGGGTATCGGGTGGCCGCCCCCTCGGTGCTCGCTGCGTTGGAGGCATCGGCTGCTGTGGAAGCGCTGGCTCTTGATGAGTGAACTCCATGAAAATGTAATAGTGGGTACTGTACGCTAACTTGAAACCTAATGTGTTATTCCTGGCTTTTATATACCTGGTTACCCGTGGATAAAGCTATATGATATTTATTATAGCAGGGCAGGACTGCTTTGTAATCTGAATATGCTGCATTCACACCAGTGACTTGAACAAAGTGTTTCTTCATTTCTCTAGCCATTAATGGTTTTCGCATAAGAAACCATGAAGTCAGTTTTGTTGTGTTTGTCAGCTGGGTTTTGACTGCGTGTATTTTGTTCCACAAAGGGGTTATTCAAAACCTCCCCTTCAGTCTTAATTAATTGCAGACTGGGTGGAAGGCGAGCCCGGTGGGGCTGGAGAGGTTCCCGTCTGGTTTCCATTTCGCCTGTGGACTGCGTGTGGATGCACGGCCGGCTCCCGGCGCTGGGACCGCGGCTGCTCAGCACGCTCTTGCCAGCCTGCCGCGGCGAGGGGCGAGCAACGGTATCGACAGGCGTTACTTATTTATTGATTGGCCTCCCACCTGCAGCCCAGGGTGCTTATCAGAGGCGCCCGTAGGCAGAAAGTAGCTTTGTGCTGGCAAAAGAGAATGAAAACCCCAAACAGCCCTGCCACCTCCAACCCTATCCCCTTCGGATGAAGGCCCGTGTGACTCTTCTGGAGACAAACTCCCTATTCACAGCACTTAAATCTTGTGACCTTCAGCTGTGCTTGCTTTCAGCCCTCAGTCTGTTCCAGAATTTCCCCTCTGCTATCTCCCAATGCCAAGGTCTCCTACCAGGGAACCGCTCAGAGCGAGGGGTTTCACAGCAGTCCCACCGCCTTCGAACGCCACAGTGTATTTTACCACAACTGTGGAAGTCAGATGTGAAACAGTAATGCTCCCCGTGGAAAAAATACCCTATCCTTAATAAAAGTACATAGTGTGTGAGTACCCTGGCTGGCTTAAACTCTTCAGAGCCTATACCTATCCTTTTAATTTATGCATTTCATCTGCCTGCTGTAAATATACACAAAGACCAGAGAATACTTCTCTTCCCTCAGGAGAATATTTTTTATTGAGTTTGGCTGTGCAGAGCTCTCTTTTTGCAGGTGAGTTATGAAAAGCAGGAGGCCCCTCCAAACGTTGCACAATTGGCACGTTGGGAGGAAAGGTGGACCTGCGGTCACGTTACCCTCCAGGACATTGCATCTCATTGCAAAGCATCAACATTTTAAAAGAACTACAGAAATAAGCCCCTTCCAAAGAAGAATTTTATGGAAATGCCATCTCCCTCAGGCAGAAAGGGGGTCTCTGAATGAAGTTTGAGGCTCACATCTGCCTGCTGAGTAGTACCCATGAGGAGAGCAGGGTACGGAGAGCCACACGCTGCAAAACAGGGAGGTGAGAAATCCTGCTCCTGCCATGCGTAGCCCCTCGTGGTTACACAAGGGCTCATGCTGTGTTGGGTGCCAGGGTGAGAAACAGGTGCAAATGTGCCTTCTGCTTTAAGCAGCTTTCAGTATAATAAATTAAAAGTCAAGCATAAAAATGCCTCCGGAAATGCCAAGGATGGTCCTAGCCTAGCACATAACAGCAATAATTTGTTATGTGGCATTTTGGTGTCTTCTGCACGGACAGACAGGAGGATTTCTGAGCTTTGCAGGAAAAGTGGATGCTGTAAGAAGGATGAAACTACAAAAAGGACTAGAAATTATCACAGCAGGCAAGCGGACAGCAGAGGCAGAGCGCAGAACTGAGGCAGGATTTACTGACTGCTACGTTCAATAATGATGTTACAGTAGGATGTGCCGGGTCAGAACACTTACTCCAGCACCTTCCTCTGATAAGTGATTTCAGATGCTTTCAAGGACAGAGCAAGAGATCCCACAGCAGAATGGAGTGAAATGGGGAGGGAGGTGAAGGTGTTAAGGAAGAGATGGGAGAGGGTGAGCAGCTTCATGTTGCTCCACAGGACATGGGAAAACTGCACGTGCGGGGTAGGACGCAACCGTCCCATCTCACCCTCTGCAGCGGGGACAGAGGGTTCTTGCACCAAGGCTTGCACAATTAACCCAAGGCAGTGAAAGCTGGGCTGTGTCAGTAGCGTGCATACTGCAAAGGACCTAAGGAGATAGGCTTTCCACGTATGAAGACAAGTGGGGGATTTATTCCTGCCACACGGCACAGTTATTGAGGGAAGCTGACGCCCACGTCTGTTCGGAGAGCTGTGCCTACGCTCTCCTGCTGTGCACCAAGGGTACCGAGCAAGAAGCGCTGGGAAAAGGATGTTCAGCCACATCGCCGTGGCAGGTGGAGTTCATCAAGCTGAGGGTAAAAGCGATGCTGCCAAGAACACTCTACTGATGCCACACGAAAAAAGGCATTTCTGTGACCAGGACCTGTGCGGCAGGTCAGGCTGCTTAGGCTTGGTCTAAGAGTGTTTCGGGGGCCGAAGCCTTTTGGGTCTTTATGCACATCTCTCATTGGCATCCCGACTGCTCTGAATGCAGCCTGTGCTACTGGAGGTAGCAGGTTCCACCACATTGATGCTCCATGACAAACTGCTCACTGACCTGTTGGCTTTTGAAGTTAAAGGGATTTCTGAGATGAATGGACTTCCCATATATTGTCTACTTAAATTATTATGCAGCTCTAATTAATTATTAAGCGACCTATACACAAATGCCTATTATCACAAACTGGTGAAAAATGAAAGAAAATCTTTCAACTAAAATTCTTATAAAAAGACATAAGGAATACAGCCCCTCAGTACAAAAGGAGAAGTCATAGCACAAACAAGATGTAGCAAAAAAGCGCACAGGAGCTTCTCTGTTGAAAGGGCTATGGTGAGTGTCTGACACTTGGTACAGCAAACCCTGAAGGCCAGACACTTCAGAAAGGATGACTCTGCTACTTTCCACCTCTATCTTCGTAAAAAAAAAAAAGGAAAAAACCAAGCAGAAAAATTACAGTCTTCAGCAGAGGAGTGCTGTTTGTCTTTTATACATGCTGCAGAAAAATATCAAGCATCCACTCGGAATTGTTAAATTCAGTGGGGAAAAGAAGCCTCTGATCTGCTGCTGCTTTCTGAAGCGCCCATCCACAGAGTTCAGGCACATGGGCTCTGTTGATGCCACCAAGTGATTGTGGGAGCTGAGGGGTCTGGGCATCATTTAGATGTAAAATTTCTGCCAGAGTAACAATGCTGGCCAGCCCTCTGGTTGCAGGCAGTGCACACACGCAAAAATGCTTTGCCAATACATATAGCAGGCATGGTGAGCAATACAAGATATACAAAAGCAAATCTTCTGTATGCTTGAAGGGTTGATTCTATATTAAGGCTTTTCCTGTCATAAAAATGTTGCAACAACGACAATAACAAAATCACAGCAGCTATAACTGACCATAATTATTAGGCAAAAATTTTATGTGACCATTTAGTTTAAAAACCCCATGTCTCTCAGCCTCAGCATCAGTTTTGGGGACGTGTTTATGAAAGAGATGTGGCAGGTGAGTTACAAGTTGGCAGAGCTCAAGGGTTTGAGATGAGAAATACGAAAAAGAAAGCCTGGAACAATGCTGGTAACACCAACTTTTTTGGTCAAATGAAATAATTCTTCACTGTTGCAAGGCTTTGGGAGCCATTAATAGAAACCTCACCTCCTAGTTTTTTTTAGGAACTCATTCCGTTTGCAGTTCAGTATATCTTGTACCGAATCAAGAGGACACAGGCATGAGGGGCCTCTCTCTGCATCTGACTCAGCTGGGCTGGAACTGTCAGGGAATAATAACAACTTCTGAAACCGCTCTTCCCCTCAGCTTTCCTCTTCATTGGTAACAGCCTTGAACAGTTCTTGACATACTGCTACAGAAGGAGAAATGTTTCCTACCCAAGAGGCAGTTTAATCGGACATGGGGCAGCACTCTAAGCAGTGCTGTTTGATCAGTGTTTGCAGAGAAAGTGAAAAGCGCTGCAGCTTGTAAATTCTTTTAAATATCAGGTGAAGTGTCTCCCAGGCAGGGTGACGAAGTGGCTCCAGCCTCAGAGGGATCGCCTGAGGAGAAGAAAAATTATTCCAGGGCTACTAATGAAGATGCCTGAAAATGTTTTACAGTATATGTCAGAGTGACAATATTTCAAAATGGATTTGAAGTCCATTGCAGCCCTGTTAACTTCCCCCAGGTATGGGCCAAGCTTTTCCTGCAGACCATGGCACCCAGCAGGTGGCTTTGAGGAACACTTATAAGCATGGTCAGGCACCTCTCAGGTTTCAGGGAAGGAAAAAGGCCAGCTAGACAACTGATAAAGCTAAATAGTTGCATGTAAATAGGACACCCCAGGGTATCAAAAGCAATTAAAACAAACTTCAGTAATTGTGACAGTAAGCCGTCTGCCAAAGCTAGTAGAAGAGAGAACCGAATTATCCTTTCAGGTCTGTGGTTTAGACCACGGTGTTGCTGATAATGCCCAGCTGGAGGAAGAACAAAACGATGGAGCTGAGATGCCGAAGAGAAACCACAGCCCCATCCATCTGACCCAGTACTCTGCAGGATTTGGCCTTCTCTAATGCCTGAGAAGTGTCAGCACAAGCTGAACCTGAAGCCTGAGTGATGTTTTTCTTGCCAACCTGTGTTAGCATCTCCTTCTTTAAGACAAGTTTAATCATGTTCCCAGGAACAGTTGTGTGGAGACAGCACAGAAAGCCTGGGGGAGATTTCTGTAGCAAGCTACCCTTGAACTGGGACCATCCTTGTGGTATGGCACCAGGACTTATTCAGAAGCTGTAAGACATAGAAGACAAGCTGGACCCTCACCTGCCCATCTTCCAGAGAGGTGGTAACCTCTAGAGAGACCTCCAGAAAGTCAGAGCTGAGCCCCACCACAGTCACAGTGTTCCCCTTATGACTTTCCTGGTCATTGCTGATTTTTTACTGGAGAATTTGTGTGTAAATGCTCAGTTTGTTGTGCTGCGGCCAGCCCTCTCCTCCTTCCAGAAGCTTTTGTGATGATGCATCTTGATGTCACCTGCGGAGCAGATCGTGCAGCACCTCTGATATAATTCGGCAGAGGGATAGATCCGGTTAAGAAAAGAGAGAAATTTTGTTTCCACACAAATCCTATGGAAAGCAGAGATGATTAATGGAAAAAAACCCGTCAGTGGGACTTTAGGAAAATATATATTTCAAAGTTTGCCAGTGTGTGGCAGTGGTCCTTTAGCAATGGCAGTCACAGAAAGCGAAACATGGTTAAGTTGCGTGCTTTGCTGTGGAGGCCAACTTGGAATAGCACCCAGACAGCCACTCAATGGGCATGCAGAGGATTCAAAACAATCTTAGAGGCACCAATTAAATAAAAACATGTTTAAAAAAAAAATTCACTGCAAGATCTACAGTAGCTTGACCTGTGAGGTGTGACAGAAACGAATTGCTAATAAAACCTGCCAAGGAGGAGCAGTTTAAAGGGTGCCTTTAACACTTTTCACAATAAAATAGTTTTCATAAGCAGCTCATATATCTCCCAGGCTCCCTTGGATGTGCTGCTGCTGAGTGATTCTGCAGTCATTAAAGGATTGCAAGCTCCCCCCACGCCCTGCAACCAACGTCAAATAATTAACAACTTTTACTACCTTTCCAGGACGATGGCTGCCTTTGAAATATGCTTTGAAATGCACCACGTTTGAGTAGTGGGCAGAGCTGAAAGCCACCGAAGGTTGGATATCTCATGGCTTTTTGGACCTCTGGGAAACTCCCTTGGAAAATCTGCCTCATTTACAACTCGAGCTGCAGGGGCGTTGCTTCAGCAGCAGCCTGTAGAGCTGAGAGGTAGGCACGAGGACAAGCCCAGATCCATTTAAGGACTAAGTTTGAAGCTGTGGTCTTGAAAACATCCATTCAGCTTCTGCCTCAGGCTGGAGGCGCCTGGCGTGCACCATTCACGGGCCCCAAGGAGTGGGGCAGTGCCCTGTGTGGGAGCCGCTCTGGCTTCTGCTCACACATGGTCCAGGGATCTCTGTGATGACCCCAGCGTTTCCTCTAGATTTTATCCAGAGGCTGTGACATGTAAAACAGAGACACTGCCGAGATCTGGGAGTAGGTCTCCCTTTGTCTACGTGCCTGCCCTAACCACTGGGAAAGGGAGAAAGCAGCAGAAGTAGTGGGGTCAAGCTGGTTGCAAAAGTGGCTGGGAATCAAGACAAGGATTTTCCAGGAGAGTGAGACAGGGGAGTTGGAGAGCTCTTCTTGGAGCAGGGGAGTGAAGGGTGACTGGTTCAGCTGGGTCTTATCTGCTCTTCTAAGAGGTGCCGATGTTGGACACCAGCTGGTGAAGAGGCTGCATCCTAACAGCAAGCACGCTGAAGCTGATTTGTTTTACATTTTGTTCTCCTTTTTGTAACTGCTCTTGAAAAATGCTCTGGTGTCACTGTGGGGTGATAGGGAGGGGGACATGAGTGCCGTGGCCATAAGCAAGGGCTCCGTGTGCGCTCCCAAGAGGCGCTGCCACTGCGTGGGGCTGGGGGAGCATGCAAAGTGAGGGCTTGAGTGCCGAAGGCACAGCATCAGAGGCAAAGCAAAAGAACCGCTGAATTCAGCGCTAGGTTCACACTCAGACTGCTAATTTGAAGGCAAAATGGTAGCTAGTTGTGTGCACGATGTTTACAAGCACTTCTGAGTGTTGCAGAACCCTTTGCTTGCCTGAGACAAATGAGCTCCTCTGCCGGGTGCAAATGCAGTAACACTAGTTACCTTGGCATTTGGGTGGTATATGCCTTAAGAGACTGTGCACAGTTAAAATGAGGCATTGACAGGTAACATTACCTGAATCACCTCTTTTTTTGGGGGTGAAAACGTGGTGGAAATCTTTCCTAAGAAGGAAATATCCAACATGCTCCTACTGAAACCCTTTCCCTCCTCCCCAGTCATCTGGCTGGAGGGACGTGCACCTCTGCTGATAGCAGTGCTGTGGCAGCGACTCCTCGATCTTTGGCGCAGCTCTATTGCAGTGATAGCAGTTCAGCAGTGGCAGTGCAGAGGGGGCAGCAAGGAAAAGAACTGGACTTCTAAAATAGGGATGCCTGACGGTGCAACGCCTGGCACTTTAGAAAAGGGAACGTGAAACCACACTACTTTAAAAAGCAAGTGGTGAGAAGGGTAGTGGTTTGAGCTTAAAAAAACCCCACATTTGGGTGTCTCTTGTTTTTGAGGAATGATGAGCTGATTCCCCTGCCAGCTACAGCCAGAGCTCCCTCGGTCTTTTATTACAAGCTTTCCCTTCATTGACCGAGCTGTGGTGTTTACCCCTCGCAGGTGGCCGGACACGGAGCCCCACGCACCTTCCCTGATGTTGGTCACAGCAACTGAATGGAAATCACAGCGCCAGTGAGACTTGCGAGTTTGCCGACCCAAACGCGAGCACAGCCGAAGTGCGAGGAAGGCGCCACGCACGGGCGTCACCCCCCTCGCTGCACGGATGTGGTCGGCGCAGGCACACCTGTGGTCAGGGGCTGGAGCTTGGGTGGGAGGTATCTCCCTGTGCCCTTTCGGGGATGATTGGGCACGCTATGAACACAGGACATGTCTAAACATAGATGGCGCAACAGTTTAACTAATCATTAAACTGTTAATTTTAAAGCTGTGGCTCTGAAGCTCTACAGGCTGCTCTCCTTCAATTCAGAGTCTGCACGGGCACAACGACCCTGGGTTGAAAATGGCTGGCAAGCAGCTGGGGTGTAAGGGCACCTCTAAATCCACGGCAGCTCCAACCGAAACAGCGTGTCTGATCGTGCCCTGAAAGAGGAGGCTCTGCCTGACCACAAGCCTGTTGGTCTGGCCCGCGCCTGCAGACGCGGTAGCCACATCCCTGTTCAAAATCCAGCGAGAGGTTGCCAGAGCCCTCAAAACTTCCCATTCCTTAGAGCAATTAAAGGATTTTACCTCCATAATCACCCTCTGATAGGGAAAGCGTGCATTCTGCTTCTACCAACTGCAAACAGATCGACGGGATTAATTAATTGACTAGGGTAAGGTCACACAGGAAGCTGTGGTTGAACTGGAAATTTCGGTGCAGGTCTGTGGGCCCTGGCCTGGCTCCCTAGTCATCGGCTGCCTGCCTGCCTGAAGGAGTAAAATGCAGATTTGGATCTTCTCAGTGCCTATCATGATACTGAGATTGGGGATTTGCATTGCTGTCTCAAGTTCCTGATTTCTATTAGTATGTCTATTATATATTTCTCTGTGTTGAGTTTGCCATAATAGGAGATAATAAATGATACAAAGAGAGAGCGTTGTATCCCCAGACACTACTTCAATGTGACTGTGACAGTAAGGGTATGAAAACTGTGCTTAAACCAGACTATTATTTTAATACATCTACCTTGCCAAGCTCCAAAATCCAGAAAGGAGCTAGAAGTAGAGCTGGTTCCAGTATATATATGTGTTGAGCTTCACTGTAAATAAACTGGTGGAAAGTTGGGTAGGAGGATGGCTGAATGAAGGGGGAGATAAATGCCGTTGGGTAATTTAATTTTTATTTCCTTCCATTTGGTGGATGTATGTTCCTTTAGCTGCATGTCAACAATAGCGGGTATTTCACAATGCCATTTTTTACTGGTGCGTGAGCAGATCTTTCTCCTTTGATAGTGCCACGCCAGAGGTTTTCTTGCCTCATAAAGTTTATTTTGAGAGTGTCTCGTTTGAATGAAGAAGGGTATGCCACATGCTCTCACTTGTTGCATGGGCAGAAAAGGTAATTCTGCTGGGGTGGGGCATGCCAGGAAAAAACGGCAGTGCATGTTGATAGCTCATCACAGTGGCGTTTATCTGAAGGGCATTCATTCTGCAAGTCACACCTCTTCTCTTAAGAAAGAGAGGCATTTCCTCTATAGTAGTGCTTAACTCTTAATGTTCCCCTCCGCGTTTTTTTCTTGAAAATATCCAGGAAAACTTGCCCGCCCTGTCTTTACCATTGTCCCCCGTGGAAAGGTCCAAAGGATCGTACGCGTGGGCACGCCAGGCGAGCAGCGAGTAGGCATCGAAAGAGCCGGACAGCGGCGGCTGCTGCTGCCACACCGAGGGGAGATGTGGAGCCCCCTGTAAGGAGCCAGCCAGGCCGTGCCAAGGTGAACCAGGTGGCAGCACAGATCGTTTGGTTACACACCAGAACCCCCTTCTGCCCTGCTTCCAAACCCTGCAAAAGCGGACTGGGCAGCGTCACAGGTTTGCTGTGTTGTTTTTAATAACAGTTTTCTTCCTTAGCAACCTCTGATTTTACTGGTGTGGCTGCTGTCCTGTTTTAGAATTCTTGGCTGAGGTCTTTCACAACTAGTTAAAATGGTTTGCTGAATGCAAAATGAATCCCGAGGGAAAAGCCAGACCCGTCCCAAACAAATTTTGCCAAAGAGAGTAGATTGCAGGTAGCAACAGAGTATGTAATAGAGAAGATTTGCTCTGAGGGTTGCCAAGGATAAAGCGTCTCAGGAAGGAGAAAGGCTCGCTAGGTAGTGGAATGAATAGAGAAGGAGATCTTATGAATATGAGAAGAAAATGAAATGGCCACAAAATGAAGCTGAAGAAAGAAAGAGAACACAAATACAGGAGAACAGGCCAACAACTGTAGTGGAGAACTGGGTAAACAGCTTTAAAACAAAAATCCACTCATATTTGTGCATATAATGAAGGAAATTTGCTTAACTGTTCTTGACAGGCATTTGCATGCGCCTGTTAGGACCGTTAGGTCAGCTGAACCCTCCTATGTCGTGGTGGTTCAAAGAATGATTATTTCAAAGCTGAAGGTACAAGCATTTGCAAAAGCAAACGGAAAATCATGCCGTGGTAATATTAGCACCAAAATGACTTGCCTTGTCCTCCGGTCAGGAAATGGAAAGAATGGCACACAACTTTATGTGACCAACAAAACTTAATTGCCAATAACAGATAGTCCCAGGGAGCTGTTTAAGAACAATTGATGGATGCTAACTGAGAGATTGCATTACTTTGAATCCCGAAAGCCTGGATGGAAATAGACATGCTGTTGGTTATTCCAAAGATAGAAAATCATGGTATCACTGGATAAGGTCTTCGATATAGACATGCAAGCACCTTTGGCTAGAGGGAAGCGGGCTTAACAGTGATGTGGAGGGAAGGAGAACTGGCATCTGAAGCACGGCGTCAAGGCAAAATGACTGATGAGGGAGGAAGCAAGGGAATTCAGAAATCTGATAAAAAAACCTGGCAGTGGAGTTTTGGCTGTGCTCTTTATAACCTTAGAAGTGCTCAGAAATTGAATAGCTTGTTACATCGCCAATGTTAGTGTTAGGCTGGCTGCCCTGCCCCTTCCTCCCTGATGGATGAACTTTTTATGATGTTTACTCTCTTCCAGCTCTGCTGCATGGCTGCATCATTTTCTCTGCCTCCTCAGATGATGGGTAACTAAAGATAGCAACTCTTTCTTACGCAGTTCCTTGACAGCTGGCAGTAAATGACCCATGTCCCTGCAGATATATTTTTGGTTCAGTTATTCTGTCGTTTGTGTTTCACTAATCCTAACTCTTACTGTCGGCCAGGTGCGTTTGTCTCCCAGGCTCCTTCCGCTCTCTTCACGCCCGTGCAGTGGCTGTAACCACCCAGGGTTTCCCTCATACCTGTCATTGACCATGGCCTGAGCTCTTACAGGGCTCTCGTGCTTTTTTCTCTGTCCTCTCACTCCATTTCTTTTGCTTCTGTGTACTTGCACTGGATTTCTAAGGCCTTTTAAAAACTCCTCTCTGTGATCTGCCTTGCAGCAGTCTTTGCCAGCCCTGCTTTGGGGGCTGGTGGAGAGAAATGCCGCTCCTGGAGGGTTTTTTGGATTGGTTCTGCGTGAAACCTTCAAGAACACCTGGTAAGCGTAGCCAAAATGGTGCTGTTTATTGGCAGTGAGTGCATACCAGCAAAACATGTGTGATACCTCCTGCTGGTGGCAGAAAAAAGGAAACCACTTTGATGAAGTATTAAAAAGATTGTTTTACTTTTACAGATTCCACAGAAAATTCCGTACGGCCAGAAACTAAAGTACCACTCTGTGTACAATGGCAGCATTGATGCTGTTTTACTTCAGGCATGTAACGTAGGCACTTTGGATCACACTTGGTCTTTCTTGGTCTCTTTCTTAACTATATAGGAAATTTGGTCAGCTAACTTTGGCCTTGAATCACACCCACAGCGGATGACTAACGCTGCCCTAAACAGAGATTTGTAGTACAAACCATCATCATTTCCACTGAACGGATCTGGTGCTTTTCTCGTGGCAGACGTGGTGCTGGCGGTACCTGGAGGTGTAACACAGGTGACCTTGGCTGGGTGGGGGGGTCCCACCACTCCCTACCATTGCAGGAGAAGCGGCCGACTGAGGAAAGCTCTCCTGCTCTGGGGCAGCACAGCTGGCCAGGCAGCCTGGCAAGCAGCCACCACACCGACTGCTCTTCTCATGGATTATCTGCCCGTACCCTCCTGGCTCAGAGGCTCCCCAGGTGGCCAGTGCTTGTGTGAAGCCTGGCTTCACCCCTCCGCCCCCATGCATTTTTTGGGTACCAAATAGCACAGAGCAAGAGTGAGTCCCTGACAGAGAGGCTGGTGAGAGGGAAGGGAAGGAACGTCGGGGCTCCACCTTAGCTAGTACTCATCCCAGTTTTTTTCAACACCCACCTCACAGTTTCCATTTTTCTTACATCCAGATCTTTGCCTCTTGCTTATTGGTCCAGTTTTCCACAGCAAGCTTAATGCTTGTGGATTCACATCCCTGGTGGGGGAAGCCCCTCTCTTCAGCCTCCCCAGACAGGCAGAGCCCTGCCCGAGCGCTCACCACCCCATTTCAAGCCCTGCTCATGCTTCCTGGAGAGGAACCATGTGCAAAAAGGGTTTCAGCATGGACGGTACCCTCGATGTGCCCCTTCGACGTTGATGCTGCCCGGCTGCTGGTGGCACCAGCGGGGCGGTATTCGGGGGGCTACTGGGAGTGCAGCCGAAGCGGGGTGTCCATTCAGCAAAGGTCACCGAGCAGCTCTCTGCCAAGGGTGTCTCCCAGCCGCTTCTTGGCCCACTTCCCTGGCTGATCGCTTTTCCAGCAGCATTGTCACACCTTCCCATTCGCTTTTCGCCCAGCCGGCTAGGTTTTCAAGCTCTTCGTGGCAAGGATGTAATTATTTAAATTGCTCTCTGTAGTTACAAGCAGGCTATAAAACTAGCAACTTGAAACAGTGCCCTAGCCTAGATAATATGCCCTGGAATCTGAAACGCTAAACTCCAGCGCAGGTACATTTGTAGCTGGTGTAGATATGCTACCAAATTTCTACTGAACCACCAAAATGTCTGAAATGCTGCTGAAAAACTTTCTAATGCACTTGGGTCTGCCCCCTTCTTTTCTCCCATCTTTTCTTAATGGGCAGGGCTGTGGCAATGCTGCAGCAACGCATCCAAAACTTGTGCCTGACCCAGGGGTGGGTGCTGCAAGGGGGGTGATGTGAGGAAAGGCGTGGTTGTTGCTCATTAAGCACTTAAAAAAAAAAAAAAAAGCTCCTGGAACATAGATCCAGAGTGAACTTTTGAATTGCAAATGAACTCAGTGTAAGTTACCTTGTTGAGTCAAAACTCCCATCAAGAGAAGAAAACCCTAGAGAGTCATTGAAGTGTGGCCTGTTCAGACCATCTGTGAACCACTTGGAGTTCGGAGCCTGACGGGACTCGAAAACTTTGGTGGTGCTGTCGTCGGGGCCGCCGTGCCGCTGGATGGCACGCCTTGCACCAGCCAGGCTCTGCTCACCTGCGCCAGACCAACGGCAAGGGGGGGGCAGGTTGCCAGAAATAGAAGACTTGGTCTTTTGCCAGCTTGTATAAATGCTGACCCTGACAGAAAAAGAATAAGGTTGTGCTTTTTTTGCCCACCTGCGAGCCATTAGGGAAAGTCAGAGGCGCTCCTTTTGCAGCTGTTCAAGCTGTGCTTCCCTTCGACGGCTGCCTTCCCTATCAGCACAGCTCCGCCAGGCGGCTGGTGGTACTCAGTGTTCAGTGTTTTGAGGCTCTGGGGCTGAGATCACAGGGCTCAGAAATAGATGTGAGCACTTAAGAATAGGTGGGACAGCAGCTGCGGCTTTCTTCTCGTTTGAGTGAGTCAACTGGTACCTGATCCTTACGGTAATGAGAATTAAGGATTCCAATGGGCAGGCAACTCAGCGTGCAAAACCCCATCCATTCTGTGTAACAGCAATCAAAGACCTGGCTTTTTGGACTAGATCCACCTCATGCTTTGAAGCAGGGCTGGAGGAGCACAGGACCTGGAGATGGGGAGGTTGTAACCCCCTCCCTGCGCCCCCGTTGCTCAGCCTCGCCGTCTGTGCCTGCATGGCAGCTAAACCACCCACGAGCTCTGGAAAGTGCTCTCACATTTTTCACGCTCGCCTTTTTAAAAAGCTGAGCCCCAGCACTTGCAGCCTGGCCAGCAGAGAAGCTCAGGGCTGCTCTCAAGAGCCGGGCGTTTCCACATCGTGCGTGGTGGATGTGAAAACGCAGCCCTAACCCGAGTCTCCAGCAGGAAACTTTTCTCACTCACGCTCTATTCTATACCCTGCCCCGGCAGCCAAGCTCACGGAGAGCGGACGCCTCTACCAGCCGTAGGGATGGGCTCCAGGCGTGGGAGAGCCCGTGGGCTGCGTGCACACCCAGCGTTCTCGCAAAGGGAAAGGGAAGGGGAGGGCTCGGGAGCTACCTGGTATGTCTGGGGAGGTTTAGCCATGGGGTCCGAGAGAAGGCGCTTTCACTTTGTTTTCAGCCTTCCCACCCGAGAAAAGAGAATAATATTTGCTTGCCAACCTCGCCGGGGTGTTGGGAGACGGCAGTGAATGTCTGCACAGTGCTGCAAACATAGAAGGTGTTATAAAAATGTGAAGCCTCTAGGTGCCAAACAGTATATTTGAACATTGCAGGAAAGGGAAATACTGCGCTCAGACAGTTGTGGGGCGAGCAAGACAGGTTTATTGCAGACAGGAATGTTTAAACTCGCAGATGCAGGGGGTGCCAAAATGCATTTATTAGGAGGTGATGGACTGCAGGCACTCCATAAAGCGTGCCCCTGCTGACCAGTGGCACCAGGCGGCAGACCCAGAGAGGTGGATGGTTAACCTGCACGGGCTGCTGTGTCCGTAACATGGCCAGCACGGCGATCTGAGGCACCGAATGTTTGGGAGGGTGGGCAGGGCAGGGGTGAAGGAGCGTGGAAAGGAGCCCTATGTTTTCTACAAGTTGCCTATGAATAGAGCCAGAGTGGTAAAAGTGGGTGCTGCAAGCCTTTGCCTGCGGGTACGTGTTGGCGCTGTTATCAGGCATAGGTGAGAGGCATTTGTGTTCCCACGAGGGTGATGAACGCTGGCAGTGCCACCACTTCGCTGCCAAACGCTGAGCCCTAGGGGGCAGGTGTGTCGCTACTCCCGTGGGGCATGCTGGCCGCCCCATGGGGCATGCTGGCCACCCCGTGGGGCACGCTGGCCAGCCCTGCTGGGTGTAGGGGGGGACAGGCACCATTCCCCCATCCTGCTTTGCCCTGGCAGAGCTGGCTCTGGGGGGTCAGGGTAAGAGTGTGATCACAGCCCGAAGGAGCAGAATTTGGCCCAGGGTATTTTTGGGCACATTCTCCTCCCGTGAGGGGTAACATGGTGTCGACAGCGACTGCACGGAGTGGGTGGCCCTCGCCGCAGGGAGCACCCCAGCAGCCCTTCGCTGGTCTGTGCGTGCCTTCTCCTCAGCCGCCGCAGCTCTTTTTAAAAGGGCAGAAAATGCTTTGCGAGGAGGGGGGATGCGGCACCACTCCTCTGCGTCGAGGTACGGTAAGTCAGGTGTTGAAAGGAAGGGGGAGAAAGGCAGAGTTGACGCGGTGGCAGGGCCATTAGCCCTGGGCCGGTGGCTCAGAGGCGCGGCTCTTCCCCAGCAGGGCTGGGCGCCCCAGCCGCCCCATAGCAACTGGCACAAACAAACCCTGGAGCTGCAGAGAAGCCGTGACTGAAAGGAAAGGGTAACAGAACAGCCAAACTATTTTTATATTTCTGAACTATGCAGCAGCTATTTTTTACTTTTGCGTGCTAAATCCTCATCGTCGCGCAAGTGCTTGCTGGGTGATATCCCTTCGCTTTCCTCTGCTTTTTTTCTCCGCTGAAATCCCACCTATTCAACTGAAGAGCTTCACAGCTTCTGAGTGAACGCGTGTCTCTGTGCACACGTGTAATATTCATTTCCCTACCGTGCATATTAATTAACCATGCAAGTGTGTACTCTGTGTCCCTCACCGCAGCATCCACCAGGTGCCTCCCAGAAGCGCGTGAGGTGGCGGTGGACACCCTCCCTGGGCTACTCCATCCCTCCGAGGGCTGGCGTTTGTTACTGAGCACAGCCTGCCAGCCCCCAGGCTGCTGGGAATCCCGCCTGGCTCCATGCCACCAGGTGCCATCCAGGACATCTCTTGTCCTCCTGTCCCTCAGAGGCCTTCTCCCCACACCGAGCTTGGGCGCAGGCAGTGGGGGTGGCAGAGGGGAGGAAGGCCATCGCCTGGCTCTCCTCCCCGCCACCTGGGCCCAAGGACGCTCAGCGTTTGCGCCAGCTTATCTGGGGTACAAGGGTTGCTGGGAAGCATGGTAGCCATTTGCAATAGCAATTAGGTGTAGTAGCCTTGATCAATGAGACATTGACACTGAAAGCTGAGAATACCAAGCCCGTGGACTCAAGCGAGGGCACCAAATGGTCCATGGCCAGTTTGGAGAGGCGAAAGTGCAAGCTGGCAGCCACAAGCGTGTGCACCTGAAATCACAGAATCACAGAATGGCGAGGGTTGGAAGGGATGTCTGGAAATCATCTAGTCCAACCCTCCTGCTAAAGCAGGTTCTCCTAGAGCATGTTACACAGGGCTTTGTCCAGGCGGGCTTTGAATATCTCCGGA
The DNA here is from genome assembly GCA_034008185.1 of Gorsachius magnificus. Taxonomy (NCBI): domain Eukaryota; kingdom Metazoa; phylum Chordata; class Aves; order Pelecaniformes; family Ardeidae; genus Gorsachius; species Gorsachius magnificus. Next base: position 100,003,764 of record CM067081.1, read on the forward strand.
GAAGGAGACTCCACAATCCCCCTGGGCAGCCTGTTCCAGTGTTCTGTCACCCTCAAAGTAAAGAAGTTCTTCCTCGTATTCAACTGAAACCTCTTATGTTTCAGTTTGTACCCATTGCCCCTTGCCCTGTCTCCAGGCACCAATGAGAAGAGTCTGGCTCCATCCTCGTGACATCCACCCTTAAGATATTTGTACGTGTTGATGAGATCCCCTCTCAGTCTTCTCTTCTTCAGGCTAAACAAGCCCAGCTCCCTCAGCCTTTCCTCATAGGGGAGATGCTCCAGTCCCTTTATCATCCTTGTTGCTCTTCTCTGGACTCTTTCTAGGAGTTCCTCATCTTTCTTGAACAGGGGAGCCCAGAACTGGACAATCCTTGTTGCAAGACAACTGGTGCTGCAGGGCCTCAGCACCTCGTGCCGGCAGGCAGGCACTGGAGAGCATCACCTCAGCACACCCTGTGGTGAAACAGGTCTTCTTCAGCGATGAAGGGCGATGACAGCCTGGGTTACAAGTGGCAAGAGCTGGGTGGGAAATGGCTCTCCTCTCCACACGACTCCTGGAGGTGAGGGAAATGCTGGTTTTGAGACATGGAGACTCTCTGTTTGCTTTTTGTGAGATGTGAGAAGGGAAGACGTGGGTCTCCTTTTCACACCCAGCTTGGGGGCAGGAGTTGCACCAGGCACCCGAGGCTGAGGGCTGCCACGCGGGGGTGGGATTTGACTCACCTACCTTTACATGTCTATGCTATGTCCGTCTCCATCGGCATATCACCCAAGGCTCTCTTTACTGTAAACGGGAGAAATGGGTGTGTTTTGGGAATGAGTCAGCTGGCCTATTTTTGCTTTCTGTCTTAGGGTAAGGTGAATTGCTCTGGATTTTCCTCTTCCTTTCCATTGGCTGTGAAGGGGCAATTAGTTCCGATGAACTTGATGCCCCCAGTGGGTCAGATGAATTGCCATCCCTAGTTAGTTACTGAGCATTAGCTGCCAATGTGCCCTCCCCTAGCCTGGGCAAAAGTAAAGTAGTTTCACTTAGCTTTACTCATCCTGCAAGAAAGCATGTGGGGATGCCTGAGTTATGATACCTTCTTTTTTATTTCAGTGCGAAGAGAGGAGAAATTCAGCCGCTCAGAAACCAAAGGCCAGCTGTGAGGAAAACAACGCTGCCCTGCTTTCTCCTATTAATCTGCTTTTTCTGTTAAACGACTCTTCAAGTATTTTGGTGCAAAGAGTTTCACAGTAAATCACAAAAAGCACCACGGAAAATGAAGGAATTTACTTAAGAGGTAGCTATCTTTATTCTGCTTTCAGTTGCTTCTACTTTTCCGCTGGCTTTGAACATCAGGCTGAAAGTCATAGCTATAGTACAAAGGAATGGGGGTGGCATCCATGCTTACTTGTGCCGCAGCTGTAGTTCCCCATCCGGTAAGCTTGGGTTAGGACACCGCTGTGTCAGGCAGCATGCAGACAGTTCCTATCCTAATTCATCACAGAAGCAGTAGCAGTTGCTGGTGGTCATCATACATTTGATATTTTTCTCCTGGAAGCTTCTAGAGGATCAACAGCTTTCTTCAGTAAGCAGCTGTCGGGGCCAGACGTGAAGCCCTGACCTGGAAAGGAGCCTTTGCCGGGTGGTAATTTATAGCCAAGTTTGTGCAGCCATCGCTGGTGTGATGGACGTCATACTAGCTCCTGCTACAATCGTCTTGCAGAAATCTTTCTTCTTACTGGAATTTTTTTTTTGTTTATGCAGATGCTAATTAAACCAGTACTTCTCTCTGGGCTTATAACATGCTCGGAGGTCAAGTTTCAGCATGCAGTATATTACATGCTAAATGGGTAACTGAACGAATGAATCAACAGAAAAATTAATGAGATTTCAAACGTGGAGACAAGTTAGAGCCACTTCTTTACACCTATACGCAAGTTTGGCTTAAAAAAAAAACAAACCAACAACCAGCTGCATACTTGCCAGGGGTTATAGCTGCTTGCTCGGTGCTTGTTAAGCAATCCAGTAAAGTACTCGGCGTCCCTGCCTGCCGTGGCAGAGACATATATATCAGCTGAGACATCCCCAGAGTGTCTGCAGCCTGGTGGTGTTTGGAGGAAGGGCTCATTGCTATTTGGGTGGGTATGTGTAGGAAATGAAAGAACAATAGCGCCGTTCTTCACACGTCTGATTAATCAGACCTTTGTTCTCTCCTCCTGGATGTGCTGGAGGAAAGTCACTGCGAGTGCCATTGTTTCCCCAGAGTGTTTTTGAAGGGCTTTAGTGTGTGTGTTTCCTCTGCTTAATTCAATGGATGTACTTGTTTTCAGAATATTTCAGATGGAAATATTCAAGGAGAGAGCTCAGATCCTAATTCTGTTTGGCTGCTTGCATTAGGAGCCACCTCTGGAAGCTTTCTAGGCTCGTTTGTTTGCACAGTAAGACATGTCTGAAAGCGGTTTGTTAATGATTGCAACCTAGCAAGTCTATGAAGGGGTTGAGGCAGTCGGATGGGGAAAACCATCCCTTTATGCCTATTAGCCTTCGCTCTGCAGGGCCAGGCAGGGGCGGATTGCCTGCCTGCTCTCCCCGTGGCACAGTTCAGGTGGCCAGCACCATTCAAGCAGGCTGTATTTGAGCAGTTCCTAATTTCAACAGAAGGGTGCCGCAGAAGTGAAAAGGGCGGTCCTGCTGGAAAGCTCGCATTCATGCTAATATTGTTGAAGTGATTTTTTTTTTTTGCCTTACGTGTGCTGTACATCCATTACACATCCTAAAGCAATTATAGCAGAAAGAAGCCATAAAAAGGGCTGTGTGCCCAAAACCTCGCCTGTGTTTTCCAGCTATGTTAGGGAACCCAAGAAAAGCCATTTCCTCTTTCCACAAACTGTCTTTCTTTGAAGGAAGCTAAGTGTGGAATAAAAGGTGGTTTTTTTCAGGGCCACTGCACAGTATTTAAGGAAAGTGTTAATAAGATGAGTCTCCTTCACAGGCCAGCTGAAGAACCCTTCAAGAAAATTCTGCCCTCCACCCTTCCCACACCATGGTATTTCAGGGAGAGGGGCGGTGTTGTTTCCCTGGCACGAAAGCCATCTCTGCAGAGGATCACAAAGGATGAGACAACTTTACACCTCTGGTAATGTCCCCGTTGTCACTCTCACTGCAGCACGCTCTTCTTTTCCTAGCTAGTCTCACCTGGGGCAAATTTCTCTTCACTTCAGTGGCAGCAAGACAGAAGCATGTTTCGGAGGGAGAAAAGCAGTGAGGACATAATTACTGCTGTGTGGAGCACTGGAACGAGTAAGAAAAACTGGTTCAGTATCAGGAAACTGATGGACCCTTCTGTCTGCCTACCCACATAAGCCCTGGCTCTCAGCGTAACACAGAAATGTTTTTTGTGTAAAATCAACACAAGCAGCAAAGTGGTGGTTGCATGCGATACGGACGGGGCACAGCAAAAACAAATGGATCTGAGCTAAATCTTTTGGGAAAGTGTGACTTTGAGCTTGGAACTTGGAGTCACAAGCGTGTGCGAGCATGCGGGGACATGATGTAAGGCGTGATGTGAAAATACACCTAAGGTATTCCCTGGGAGTTTGTTAATTGTTTATTGTTCCCGGCTATGATCTCGAGCAACAAGATCTGTGGAGATAAGGAAGGGCTTGCTTCCAAGAGAGCCGAGTGAAGAACATAAATAAGGACGTGTTTCAAGAAGTCATTGACGTATCCATTCAAAAGCTGCAGCTCTTGGAGTGCCGAAAGGTTGGCAAGCCACTAGCCTAAGGGCCTGGAGGCTGTTGTAGGGGTGCAGGAAAATCTTCTGAGATGACGTGTCAGGACCAGATGCAGACAGCCTGGGGTGAAAGAGAGGATGCCTTGGGGGAGGGAAAGAAAAATGAGACCTATGACTAGAGATGACTGGAAGGTGAAACACGTGCATGGAAGTCGCGCGTAGGTAACAGGAGGGGTTATTTCCAGGGTAGGCCTGTGAATGGGACTTAAGCGGGTACGAGAGTCGTGTGGCTGAGCTGAGCATGCAGAAACAGCCCTTGGCTCGGGTCAGTGCCCAGCTGACCAGCTGACCTCTCGCTGCCCAGCGTTTGCAAGGCTCCAGAGGTGTGGGGGCAGGGTGCGCCCTGGTGGTGCAGGGAAGCACAACCGTATGCAGAAAAATGTGATCAAAAAGAGGAGCCCATGAGGGGGACAGTGCTTGGATGGACATGCTCTGGCTACTTCTCATTCCTGCTTTACTAGGGAAGTGGGAAAATATGAGCAGGGAGGCATTGGCCATACCCTTCCAGTTAGTCCCCAAATACATTGGGTTACTGGAAAATTCACTAATAGAGAGATGAGTGATGACTTATAGACAAAGCGCTTTTAGGGCAGGAAGTCCCAGTTGTGAAATAATAATAATTCTTGTGTTTTGTGATTATATGTTTTAAATAGAACCCCGTGAAAGAAAGACACGTGCCCTGAAAAGCTCTGCAATTCCCTCATGTCAGATGGTGCAATAGGCATCAAAAAATTAATGCTGTGCAAGGAAAAACATCTTCCCTGCCAGGTCTGCCAGCCCAAGAACTTCAGCTTTTGTGAGGCCAGGTGGGGAAAAAATTCTAAAAATCAAATGGTTTATATATTTATTATCAACACTGTATACCTGGAGGGCTCTGTGGAACTGCAGTGACCAGACAGATGGGAAATGCCTGTCTTTTCTGAGCCTCTTGCAGGTGTCTCAATGGGGAATGGGAAACAGGAAAAATCTGTTGTGCTCAAAAATTGCTGTGGAAGAAGACAAAGGACAGCATGCAAAATAGAAGTAGTCAAAGTCTTTACTACTTCCAGTTCTTTCAATGGGGTTTTTAAAAGACCTCGTTGTAGTCAGATATGTTTTTTTCTTCAGAATATGTGGTTTGGGCATGTCTTTGAAATCTCACTTTCATATTCTGTGTGCTACTTTATACTCAGAAACCTGAGTCCACACTCTCTGACTGGAATCCTTTGCAGGCAGAGCGTAGGGTGTAGGCTTGCGAACACCTTCAATTATCTTTTGAAACCTGAGAAAAAATTGGAGCTCAAAGCTAGCCATATAGCTCTACGCTTTACAACTTAATGTTATTGATGGATAGCGCCGATGAAGTGTGCTAGGATAGGACAAGTGATTAGAAAGGACTTGTTGAATCGCCTGGCCCAGGTATATGCTCCCTTTTCTAACTCATCATACTCCACATTAAGTGTAGGTGGATTATTTGACTCCATGATCCCACAGAAAGCCTTTTCCAGAACCTGGTTATCCCAATAATTTAAACATTTCATCTAATTTCCAGTCTAAATATATTGATGGCTGGTGTGTATCCATATGTTCTTATGATGAAATTGTCCTTGTGCTTAAACAGATCTTCCTAAGTGTTTGTGGCCAGCACACCTATAGACAGCAGCTGACTTTCTTCTGAGCTTTTGTTCTGCTAGTTCCCCAAGTCAAAGATTTTAGCAAAAGTATTCTGGTAATACAGCCTTTTTTCTTCTGGTTATCCTGATAACTCTTCTTCATCCCTATTTTCTGCCCCTTGGGAATTCACATTGGGAACTGGAAGCAAGAATTGTACCTGCTATTGCAAATGAGAGCTAACCAAAGGCTTGTGCGGTGGCATTAGTATGACCCTTCCTGGGGTATCGCTATCAGAGATACATCTTTGGAAGCTTTTTAAGGCTGAAGTTCCCTCTTCACAGCTGCATCATGTTATTATTCATAACTGCCCTTTGCTCAGGGGAAAAAGCTCTGTTGCTGCTAGCTGATGAGTTCCTTGCTTAAAGCAAAAAATAAGTAGTTCCCAAATGTATGACCTTGGGTTTTGTGCTACTGGATTTCCTCCCTTTTCTGTTACTTTGGTTCACAAGGTCTTCTTATATCATGTTCTAACCCTCTGAATTGATGTTGCTTCCCAATTTTGTGTCACCAGCAAGTTACATTAGCACATGCCGACGTCCTGAGCCAAGGTTATGAGAAAAAATACTAAGATCAATCTTGGAAACAATCCTGGGGAAGGAGCCTCTCTTGCTCTGACTTTTCCCCACTGCCTGGGGCCCTAACCACTTAGCCAGGGTTTTGCCCATCTCAACCTCCTCCTTCTCCAGGTAAACTCATACCTTGCCCTGCAGCCTTTTTGGAACCCAGACAGGAAAGGTTTATCCCAGATCTGATATCTAGAAAATCAGATATCAGATCTGACAAGAATCATCTACCTCCTGGTGAACCTGTCTTGCATCTTACCGCATCCACCTCCATGCCTTCATCTGCGTGTTTGTTTTCCTCCTTTAAAACACCCTCAGAGAACTTGCTTGCAAGAAGATGAGTCCAGCAGGCTCACAGCTGGACACGTGTGCATTTGTACCTAGGAAGGATGATGGGGAACAGCCCAGGCGTCAGCTTCCCACTGCCTGCGTGGCTTTGCTCTGGGTTGTGGCTGTGGTCATGAGGCTACGCAGCCGCTCCCCTCCCCACGGAGGGCCACCCTGCAGCTGCACACATCGCCTTTTCCCTGTCCTTCACAAAGGACTTCAGTCGCTCCTGTTTAATCACGCATCTCCCCGCCCTGGCTAGATGGGCATACTTGAAATACGTACGGGAGAACTCAGAACCACAGTTTAAGCAATGCTTGTACAAAACTGTGCTTTGCTGGTGCCTGTAATGTCACAAGGTGCATGGTTTTCCCTTCATTGCTGAGAGTCTTCTAGGAAAATTTCAGGAAAAAAGCTGGTTTTTTTGTTTTTAAAAATGAGCAGAAACAAGACAATTAAGATGAATAACTGCCAATTATTTCCTAGAAGACATAGAAAGTTTTTTATCCAGCACAGTGATTTACTTCTGCATCAATTTTTGTCACAAGCAATCCATCAAGGGAAGAATCTGAGGGAATTTACTTTCAGAATTGTTTTGATTAAAACAAACAAAAAAAGCCAAACCAACCCCCCAGCCCCCAGTCTTCACTGTAACATGGAATAGAGACAAAGCAGCACGTTGCAAGTCTCCTTGTGACACATGATTTTACATCGCTGCATCTTTTACCACAAGAGGGGCACCGATCTCCTTCCAGCAGCAGTGCACCCATCTTCATGTTCACTCCCATTTGTTTCATGCTGCTGCAAAGACAGATTTAACCTTTCCTGGATGTATTTTCCAGTGTGCAGACACACACAAGTGATTTCCCATTTCCTAAATTACCGGCATCACCCTGTTGCTCAGTGACAGTCTCAGGTTGCTTGTCTGTCGGAGCAGATGCGGAACAGGGTCGGCACAGACCCCGGGGCACGCACGTACATGAGTGCCCCCACAGCCAGCCTGGGTGCCTCAGCAAACTCCACGGCACACAGTGGGCTAGCTGAGATTGAAGGGGGGTTTGGAGCCAGTGGGTCCTACACTTTCCCTCCCATCCCTGTAGCACTGCCCCAGATTGCAGGAGGTCCTGGTCAGACAGCGTGACTACAGCCCTGCTTCTGGGTGGGGATGTCACCTGGATGGTGGCTGTGCAGGCTTTGTGTTGGACTATGCCCAGGGGAAACTGCCCACAGGCATCCCTGCTGGGCTGCCTGGGGAATGCCAGTGCTGTAAGTCATTCTGCTGCATGAGCAGCTTCCCTGTTATCTGGGTGCATGCCCATCCCATCCTGCCCAGTTGGTGAAGTTGCAAATGGCTTTACCCTTTACAGAGAATGAATATTGTTAAGTTGTGATTCGTGAGTCAAAGTTTCATTGGCATAGCTATCCAGGGGCATGGAGAAAAGTCACCTTCTTGCTTAATGAAGTGGTAGCCATGAAAGGCCAATTGAGACGCAAGTTTAGCCGTAGTAGCTATATAGGATATAACTAGCTATCATCTAAGGCATAACCAGCCTTGTTTGAGGACCCATACTTGGCTACACCGACAACCACTTCTTGGTGCAGACAAGCGCTGGCTGAGTCAAGATGTCCTGTGGTGGCCCAGGGCAAACACCAAGAACTGCTGAGTGCCCTGGGCATGCAAACCTCCTCTTCTCCCACCACCATCACCCTGAGGTGGCATCAGCCAAGCCCTGGTGACTGGGGCTCCTCGCACCCCCTACACTGCTGCAGAGGCTGTTGACTTTCCAACCCCAAACTGTCGTGGTTTAACCCAGCTGGCAACTAAGCACCACGCAGCCGCTCACTCACTCCCCACCCCCCTCAGTGGGATGGGGAAGAGAATCGGAGAAAAGAAAAAAAAAGTAAGACCCGTGGGTTGAGATAGAGACAGTTTAATAAGAGAGAATAATAATAATAATAATAATAATAATAATAATAATAATAATGGTAAGAGAATATACAGAATATATAAAACAAGTGATGCACAATGCAATTGCTCACCACCCGTTGACCGATGCCCAGCCCGTCCCGAGCCGCGATCACTCTGCCAGAGCTGCAATCACTCTGCCTGCAACCGACCGACTAACCCCCCGAGCATGACGTTATATGGTATGGAATAGCTCTTTGGTCAGTTTGGGTCCTAGCTGTGCTGTACTCCCAGCTTGTTATGCACCTGGCCGAGCCGGAGAAGCTCAAAAAGTCCTTGAGTAGTCTGAGCACTACTTGGCAACAACTAAAAACATCAGCGTGTTATCAACATTCTTCTAGTCCTAAATCCAAAACACAGCACTGTGCTATCTATTATGAAGAAAATTAACTCTATCCCAGCCGAAACCAGGACAAAACCGAAGAGCAACAAAACAGTAAGGAGCTGTGGTTTGCCATTTTCCAGTCGGTTGGCATCTTCTCAATGCTTGGTGGCAACAGCCTGTCGCTGATCTGCCTATCCAAGGCACCGCATGCCGTGCACACCGCTTTCACTGCATATATGTGCTCCGCACCACTGCCACCCTTCGCCTCCCTGCTCACAAACCCAGCCCCGTGCTGTGCTGCCGCGGCTCGAGCTGATCCCCACGGAGCACTTCCCACAAGGCGAGTGGCTTGGTCGGTGCTGAGTTGTCCTCTGCACGCGTGTACATGTGTGTGCCTGTGCCCATGCGCTGCCGGCTGCTCTCAGCAAGGGAAAGGGGGCTCCCGGGCAGCCCCACGGTGCCAGGCTGGGGTGGCTGGGGCAGTGAGCGGGCACAGCTCTGCCGATGGCCGGCTGGCTGGTAAAGAGCAGGGTAACTTGCAGAGTGACTGGTTGCTCGCCCATCCTTCACTTGTAGACCTATGCCTCAGCAGCGCGGGGAACCCAAATTAATGCTTGACGAAACACACTCATCATCTCGTTTTCCTATAATTGGTGTTTACTGAGAGATAAATACATCCCCAGACAAAGGAACTGAAACAAACCCGTTTGTTTCCACACTGCTTACTCCTGATTGCCCAGTGTTAGTGGCAGGTAAGAGGGACATAAACTTGTTTAAACCTTCACATCGGGGCAAATAGGGGGACTTCTCCCAGAGGGAGTGCTGTTTGATGTCTGGTTAGGAAAAAGGACAGGGAAGTACATATGATAAAATCACTGGGCCTAGCTGGCACTAGAATACAAGTCCAAAATATTTTCCAAAAACTCGAATCAGTCAGGAATGAAGAGAAGTAGGAAAAGCTGCTTATGTCAATGAAACAGGAGTATCAACAATTAAGGTTTTTGAGAGAAAATAAAAACTCTCTCCCTGTTACTTCTAATTTGCTGGCTTTTTATAAACCTGTCATAAAGGAAAACCTTTAGTACATAGACAGGCCTTTTACTACCACTTTTGGGTTACATAAAGTAGCATTTACCCCATGCAGAAGGATGTAGTACCCTTTCCAAAGGAATACATCTCTGCCTACTCTTGGCATCTCCCTCTCCTTATGTGTCCCTTACCAGGTTATTAATGAGTATGTGGTGTATTATCTAAAGAGGTACGTGTTCTAGTAGCTGAAAGGAGTGAGAATGGTTTTATTTAGTAGTTGATAATGAAAAGTGAGTCCTTCTTTAAGGAGAAAGAGGCTTCCCTTGAGCACCATTGCTTATTTTTAAAGATGCAACTAGGAAAGGTTCAGGGTGATGAGGCAGCAATTCTTGCTGACACCGGCTACAATGTTTTGAGGGCACACTGAAATTTAGATGTGCAAGTCAGCTAATGGAAACCACAGTGACTCCAAAAGCCAGGGTAAGCTACCTGCTGTGGTGAAGCCCACCAGCCCCAGCAGCGCTGGGCAGAGGTCCCTGGGAGGAGCACCAGGAACTTTTGTTCGCAGGCATGGGGGACACAACCCCCTGCGACCCCAGCTTGCACCACCCATGGGCTCAGCTCTGCCAAGGCAGTGGACTGCTGTGGTTTGAATGATGATGATGGTATTTCCCAAAGATGACAATATGAGAGAGGCAGCTTGAAAGACATAGAATCATAGAATGCTTTGTGTTGGAAGGGACCCCTAGAGGCCATCTAGTCCAACCCCCTGCAGTGAGCAGGGACACCGCTAACTAGATCAGGTTGCTCAGAGCCCCATCCAACCTGGCCTTGAATGTTTCCAGGGATGGGGCCTCCACTACCTTCCTGGGCAATCCATTCCAGTGTTTCACCACCCTCATTGTAAAGAATTTCTTCCTTATATCCAGTCTAAACCTACCCTGCTTCAGTTTAAAACCATTACCCCTTGCCCTGTCACAGCTGGCCCTGCTAAAAAGATTGTCCCCATCTTTCTTACAGGCCCCCTTTAAGTACTGAAAGGCCGCAATCAGGTCTCCCTGCAGCCTTCCCTTCTCCAGGCTGAACAACCCCACCTCTCTCAGCCTGTCCTCACAGGAGAGGTGCTCCAGCCCTTGGATCATTTTTGCGGCCCTCCTCTGGACCCACTCCAACAGGTCCATGCCTTTCCTGTGCTGAGGGCTCCAGAGCTGGATGCAGTGCTCCAGGTGGGGTCTCACCAGAGCTGAGTAGAGGGGCACAAACACATCCCTTGACCTGTTGGCCATGCTTCTCTTGATGCAGCCCAGGATAGGGTTGACCTTCTGTGCTGCCAGTGCACATTGCTGGCTCATGTCCAGCTTTTCATCCATCAGTACCCTCAAGTCCTTCTCCACAGGGCTGCTTGCTCTCAATGCCTTCATCCCCCAGCCTGTATTGATACTGTGAGTTGCCCTGACCCCAGTGCAGGACCTTGCACTTGGTCTTGTTGAACCTCATGAGGGTCACACACGCCCACCTCTCCAGCTTGTCCAGGTCTCTTTGGATGGCATCCTGTCCTTCTGGACTGTCAGCTGCACCACTCAGCTTGGTGTCATCTGCAAACTTGCTGAGGGTGCACTCGATCTCACTGTCTATGTCACTGATGAAAATATTAAACAGCACTGGTCCCAGTATGGACTTGTCGCCAGTCTCCATTTGGATATAGAGCCATTGACCACTGCCCTCTGGATGCGACCGTCCAAACAATTCCTTATCCACCAAACAGTCCACCCATCAAATCCATATCTCCCCAATTTAGAGAGAAGGATGTTGTGGGGGACCGTGTCAAAGGCTTTGCAGAAGTCCAGATAGATGACATCCATTACTTTCCCTTTGTCCACTGATGCTGTCACACCATCATAGAAAGCCACTAGGTTGGTCAGGCAGGACTTTCCCTTGGTGAAGCCATGCTGGCTGTCTCAAATCACCTCTCTGTCCTCCATGTGCTTTAGTGTAGCTTCTAGGAGGATCTGTTCCATGATCTTCCCAGACATAGAGGTGAGGCTGACAGGTCAATAGTTCCCAAGGTCCTCCTTTCGACCCTTTTTAAAGACTGGCATAATGTTTCCCTTCTTCCAGTCACCAGGGACTTCATCTGACTGCCATGACTTTTCAAATATCATGGAGAGTGGCTTGGCAGCTACATCAGCCAATTCCCTCAGGACTCTGGGATGCATCTCATTCAGGTCCCATGGACTTACGTGTGTTTAGGTTTCTCAGGTGGTTACGAACCTGCTCTTCCCTTACAGTGGGAGGGGTTTTATGCCCCTGGTCCCCCTTATCTTGTGGTGCATTGACTCAAGACAGGTGAGGAGAGAGGCTACCAGTGAAGACTGAGGCAAAAAAGTTGTTGAGTACCTCAGCTTTCTCCTCATCTGTTGATACTAGGTCACCATTCTTGTTCATCGGGGGGAAGGAGGAGGTATAGTACACTTCCTTTAACCTTCCTTTTCTGGCTGACATACCTGTAGAAGCCCTTCTTGTTATTCTTTGCATCTCTTGCCAAACTCATCTCCAGCCTCGCATTGGCCCTTCTGACCCCACCCCTACACAACCAGGCAGTGTCCCTATATTCTTCCCAGGATATCTGTCCCTGCTTCCACTGCCTGTGCAGTTCCCTCTTGCTCTTTAGTTTGACCAGCAGGTCTTGACTCAGCCATGCTGGTCTCCTCCCTTCCTTGCCTGAAACACCCGGGGACTGAGAGCTCTTGCGCTCTATGGAATGCATCCTTAAAGGTCTGCCAGGTCTGTTCTGTTCCCCTCTCCCAGAGGACCGTTTCCCAGGGGGTCCTTCTGACTAACTCCTTGAAGAGCTGGAATTTTGCTTTCCTAAAATTTAGGATCCTGACTATACTCCTCACTTTTCCCGTATCCCTCAGGAGTGTGAACTCCACCAATGCATAGTCACTGCAGCCCAGGCTGCCTCCATTCTTGGCATCACTGAGGAGCTCACTTGCATTGATGACGAGCAGGTCCAGTATTGCATCCCCGTAGGTAGGGGTGTCTATTACCTGACTTAAGTTATCCTCAATGCATTCTAGGATTCTCCTGGATTGCCTACAGCTCACCCCAAAATACATAGCCCCCAAAATACAATGTCCTGAGAGCAAGTAGTCTTCATCACTGCTCTCTATAGCAAGAGTAACTCCCAGCTGGCTGCTGTAGCTGTCAGGCATTAACCTACTATTCTGAAATGAAACCCAGTGCAAGGGATCAGGAATACAGACTTTCCACACTCCTTCCAGCTGAAGACCCCAGCCCTTGAGACTCCAAGTCCTTGGATGGTGAGTGAGGGTGAAGTGAGATGTGCCAGGAACTATTTATCCCATCTTCTCTTAGGATTGTTAACCAAGTCAGCATCAAAGGAAGCTAATAGCTATTCATTTGCGACACGGGCAGGTTGTGAGGCTTTGATTGTACACGGTGGCACTTGTAATATGGGAGATACGCAGTATTCACAGCAACTTCTTTTAAAAGTGACTCGCTTCTTATTCCTGGTAACATCCTAAATCCAGGGAAAGGGGCAACTTCCTGCTAAATAAATCATGGGATTTACAGCAGTGTTCAGAGGCATCCTTTATCTACGGCTGTTCCTGAGTGTAGGTTCAAATCAAAAGTAAAGTGCAAGTCTGCTCCTAAAAAACTCCATCTTCCATAGTATGGGAGAACATGGAGACTTAATTTGGTTAGTGTGCAGAAAAATAGCCTGTACTTTAGTCAATGCTTAAGTTAAGCATTGAGAAAGCATCATAAAAGATGTCCTATGGCAGTAACACTAGCATGCTTACCAGTCAGACATTATATGTCATAATTTGAAGATACTGCATAAGCTATAAAACAAGAGATAACACCTAAGCAGTCATGAGAGGCAGCCAAAAGTCTACTAAGAAATGATAATACATTCGGTCTTCAAAGCTTCCTCACTCTGTCGCTATCAAATTTACCCACACCTAGTACAAATTTGGTGTCTGTTCCTCACTCACCTGCTCCCTTGTGAGGGGAAAAAAAAGAATTCCTACTGCACTTTCTAGCTATTTGCCAGGAGCTCAGCACAGTGGTAATCAGTTGGATTGATGCCTAATTAATCTCTTATTGAGGTACTGCAGGAATTATCATTCCAGTTTCAAATGAAAGGGGTTCTTGGGAGTTTCCTTTTGGTGAAGTTAAATTAGAGCTGGTGTTTCTGAAATTTGTGTGACTAGTTGTGGAATGCTCTGAGAAATATTACACCAAATACGTTATTTATACACTTATTTGCTGAAGGGGTGTGGGGAGTGGGTATCTCTGTTTTTCTTCTGACCCATTGCAAATTTCTTGGGTTTATGATTTCTTTTTTTCAAGTCTGAGCATAGGCCTTTTGACTGAGTCCACTGAACATGAGCTTGTTGAATAGTGCTGCTCCACTTGTGTCGCTGAGGAACAAACCATTTGCTTTGTTGTTTCATTCTACAGCTGAATCCCAGTATTTACCTTGCATTGCTGTTGAAGCAGAATATTCACGGGGCAACTTCTTCACTGGAAGCGCTTAATATATCTGTATGATTGATAGCTGGAAATAATAAGTTGGGTATATTTATGAGTTTTCAGAGCTTGGATAGTTATTCTGCTGTGAAGTAGTGACCATAGTACGTTTCATTATCTGGCTGAGAAGTCATAAAAAAAAATACTGCAGAAAACAAGTCTGACTTGAACATCTGGAGGACGAGGAGTAGGAAAACAAATGAAAGGGCCTGCTGTATTCTGCGCCAGTAGGATTTGCAATCCAGAAGGAGATGCAAATGACTAAGACTGACTGATCTACTTTCCGTAAGTAATCAGCTTGACAGACTTAACCCCTTTTCTTGTTTGGAAATTATCCTGAAGTAAGGGCTGCTGCTTACAGTTGTGTTTTCTATTTGCATACACTTTGTGAATAAACTTCTGCTTGTGGGTTAGTCATGTGCTATTCAGCATGACTATTACTTGAGTGTTGTTGTTTATAGGGTGTGATTCATCAGCCCTGCAAGAGAGCAGTAAGGCGGGCTGCGTGAGCATTACTAGAAATATGTGTATGAATGCATATTCACAAATTGTGAGCATGTTTGTGATGCTTTTCATCTCTCTGCAAACAATCTTATTTCCAAATACAATTTTATTTGTACCAAAAAGTACTCTCTAATTAGTAACTTTTGGAATAGAAATGGTCACGGAAAACTTCTTGTGTAAGCTCATGGCTTAGACAGGTGTACCCTTCGCTGGGTAAAAAACTGGCTGGATGGCCAAGCCCCGAGAGTTTTGGTGAATGGAGATAAATCCACTTGGCGGCTGGTCACAAGCGCTGTCCCCCAGGGCTCAGTTCTAGGGCCAGTCTTGTTTAATATCTTTACCAATGAGCTGGATGAGGGGATTGAGTGTGCCCTCAGTAAGTTTGCAGATGACATCAAATTGGGCAGGAGTGTTGATCTACTTGAGGGTAGGAAGGCTCTGCAGAGGGACCTGGACAGGCTGGATTGATGGGCTGAGGCCAACTGTATGAGGTTCAAGAAAGCCAAGTGCTGGGTCCTGCACTTGGGTCACAGCAACCCCATGCAACAATACAGGAAGGCTTGGGGAAGAGTGGCTGGAAAGCTGCCTGGTGATAGTGAAGGAGCTGCGGGTACTGGTAGACAGCTAGCTAAATATGAGCCAGCAGTGTGCCCAGGTGGCCAAAAAGGCCAACAGCATCCTGGCTTGTATCAGAGATAGTGTGGCCAGCAGAACGAGGGAAGTGATTGTGCCCCTGTACTCGGCACTGGTGAGGCCACACCTCAAATACTCTGTTCAGTTTTGGGCCCCTCACTACAAGAAGGACATTGAAGCACTGGAGAGTGTCCAGAGAAGGGCAATGAAGCTGGTGAGGGGTCTGGAGCACAGGTCTGATGGGGAGTGGCTGAGGGAACTGGGGTTGTTTAGGCGGGAGAAGAGGAGGCTGAGGGGAGACCTTATTGCCCTCTACAACTGCCTGACAGAAGGGTGTAGCTAGGCGGGTGGTGGTCTCTTCTCCCAAGGAACAAGCAGTAGAATGAGAGGAAATGGCCTCAAGTTACATCAGGGTAGGTTTGGATTGGATATTAGGAAACATTTCTTTACTTACAGGGTTGTAAAGCATTGGAACAGGCTGCCCAGAGAGGTGGTGGTGTCACCATCCCCAGAGGTGTTCAAAAAATATGTAGACATGGCACTTCAGGACATGTTTTAGTAGGCAAGGTGGTGTTGGGTTGACGGTTGGACTTGATGGTCTTGGAGGTCTTTTCTGACCTAAATGATTCTGTGATTCTATGAAACCAATTACATCTGTCTGTGTATCTCTAGTAATCTGTCTTACATTGAGCAACATGGCAAATGGCCAGCCATGGGCAGAAAGGTGAATATGTCAGTGGGTGCAACCTAGTAATATGATTATATGGTTCTCTGTGTTGGCCCCCTAAAACAAGTTCTTGAGCCTCAGTCACCAGGTGCTTCTGTGTGGGATCCATTATTATTTCTCATTGCTGCAGACATGCCTTTAGCCTGAGCAGTGCGCTGTCCTGATATGGTTTTGGTCTCTGGAGGATCTCTGCCCTTGGGGTTGCTGCAGCAGGGCTTGTTGCCCTGCCGTGCTCCTGGAGTGGGGGGCAGAGGCTGTAGCATTGCCAGGTTTGCAGACATGTGGGGCTGGGTGGCCTTGGTGCAGGCTGCAAGAGCACTGTAGATGTAGTAAGTTTTGGGTCATGTGGTATCAGGTCTAGTCGCAGGACACATAGGTGCTTCAATATGAGTATGTTGGGTATCCTAACTGCTTCCAGTCAAGTTTGAATTTGGTTTGCACTGGGAAAAGGCCCAGTGTCCACATATTGTGTCCTCAGAAAAGACCCCCACCCTCTAAGAAAACCCCAACCACAAGGTGAAATGAAAGCCACTTGACTGTTCCAGACTGGTAAAATGGCCCAGACCAAGTTACTGGTGAGTACAGAGCAGAAGCTTTTGGTATTTGAGTGCAAAATAGTGACAAAAATGACATTTTGCTTCCCCTCTCTTGGAGTACCTGTTGGGTGACCCCTTTCTCCTGGCAGAAGACCTCTGGCCTGGCGAGGCAGTGGTTGGGGAAACCGTGGGGTGCAGGTGCCCTGTGTGTCAGCTGTCCCTGTGGGGAGGGGGGGAAATATGTGCAGGGCTGATTGCCTCAGCGTGGGGGCCAGTTTGCACAGGTGGTGTCATGCAAAATGGTTCTGCTGTTTTGGGTGAGAGGTACCGGTGCCAAAGGTGATCTCTGGGCTGGAGCAGCACCAAGCAGCCACCCCAGCCAGGACCAGGTCCCTGCTGCACCTCGCAAGTGTGAAGATAGATGCAATTCCCAGCCCCTGGGAGTTTTCAGCCTGGTTGGAGACGTGATGTAACCAGGGCTCCCAGGCCATTTGTGAGTTTAATGATCACTTAAAAAAATATACTTTATATCAAATGCAAACTGTCTGTGCTCCCCAGATGCCTCCCTTCCCTTGGCCTAATTTTCATTAAGAAAACATAATCAATTCTGCCTGAGGGTGTCTTTCTGGGGAAAAGGAAGAAGGGAAAAAGAGCTGAGGAAGATCCTTTCTTCTTCAGCTTTAAAGCATGAGAAGGCAAGAAAACAAAACACATGGGTAGGGGATTCGTCCTAGCCCCAGAAGTCCTGTTATCTTTCTTTTTCTGCTGACTTCCTGCTCTGAATGCTTTGGCAGCTCATAGGACAGCATCTAAACTTTGCAAACATGAAGACATTCAAATGGAACCCTGGACGTCATCGCATTTTCCAAGTTGGCCATAATTCACGGTTTGTTATGGTTATTCTCTTGTGAGGCAGAGCATGTGCAAGGAGATAAGAGCCTAGAGGAAGGAGAGGCAGAGGGTATCTCAGAAGAAAAGAAACAGCAGTAGGAAAGACCTAATAAGAAAAGTTTTGACAGTCTCGATTGAGCTGAACAGCCCTTGAGGACCTGGTGTGAGTTCTCATTGTTGCGGGACATCAACCCCACCTAATTTTAAGTAAGTTTGCTTTGGAGCTGGAAGAGAGCTCTTCCCCTTGCCATTCAGATTTTGTGTTACTGAAAGTGGGATTTTCCCGGTGAGGCAGTATTTTCCAACCACAGAATACAGTGATTCATCAGCCAGATCCTCAGGTGATATAAATAGACACAGCCTCCACCAGCTTCAGTGGTCTTGCACTGACTTACATCAGCACAAGAAACTTGGGATGGAAAGTTCCCATCAGTTTGCCTAATCTCTATCCCAGCCACTGCCAGCTGGTCTCTTACCGGACATCAGTCCTGGCCAGAGTTAGGAAGAGTTAGAGAGCTATCCCAAGTGACCTGGAAAACTCACTTTCTCTTAGCGAATGGAAAGCATAGGTTAGTTTCCTCTCAGGAAGCTTTCTTTTATATCCATCATGTATTTTCCCTTGCTTTGCTCTTGGTTTGACCCCATTTTTCTTGGTTGCTGGTGCTGTTTGGATGTTTGAGGTACTGACCCTCCACAACAAAACTGGGCATTCCCGGGGTCTGCTGGGGAGTTTGTTCCACAGACCTGAACCCTGGATTTAATGCTGTTAAATATTAATCTCTTTAACTGGGGAGGTGGCTGCTTGGCTGGTGGGAGGTTAACCCGAGGAACAGCTCTAGACAAGGAGGTAATTATATTTATTCCTTGGCTGCATTGTGTGGAATGCAGATGAGGGTTAAGTGGCTGTCATTACCTACGCAGTGTGCAACGTGTCACTCCTATTTTACAACAACAGGAGCAAGGTTGGCCGAGCCTGGACCTGTTGCTTTGGTTGTCCTTGGGTTTCCAAGCAGCTTCTACCCTACCACTTTTCTCTGCTTGGCCAGCATATTTCATAAGAATAACACCCAATCACTGTGTTAAATGGTGTTCAGAGGTGTTTTTACTTCCCCTGGTATGCTATTATTTGCTCCGTTAGGATGCCACATAATGGACAAGGGTGAATGACTTATTAGGAGATGTTTGTTATTTTTGGGCGTATTCAATGAGGCATTTTTTGCGTCTCTGTTATACTCGGGCCTTTCAGGAAAGGAGGGATACCTATAATTTGGCTGAACTTGTTTCTTCCCAGTGAATGATGACTTCCATAACCTCCCTGGATTCCATAGTCTCCCCGACTTCCAGAAATAAAATACAGTGAGACCTCTTCTTTTTATGCTGGGTTGGGAAAAAAAAAAAAAAGAAAGAAGAAAAGTAGGGAGATCCTTGGATCACTAGCAGGAATTTGGATTTGGGGAGAGTGAGAAGCCACAATCTATTCCAAGTACAGGCAGCCTGTGATTAGTATCAAGAAACCATATCAAGAATGCGGTGGTTATGTTAGATGGGGCCTCATCAAGCAGTTCGTGTCCCTTTGTATGCTCAGAGCTAGGAGCCTGCAGCCTGGTTGCTCACCACCTGGACTGAGTGCACTGACGTGCTGCCTCCTTACTCCTCCTGGTGCTTCTCTGCTACTTTTTCTCATTCTTTTCGGTCACCTTATTTCTACCCGGCAAAACCCTGTTATGAAAACTGAATCAATGGGGATGCCACTTTGAAGGGGTTCAGTTGCTCTGCTGTGTGTGCTTCCTTGGCCTTTGTCCTGGGTCCACCTTGCTCGGTGAGGTTGCCAGTTCCACGCGATGGAGACCGAGCAGTGCTCTGGGCAGGCTGAGCCACAAATGAGCGTTGCAGAGCCCTGAGCAGCTCCCCGGCAAGCAGCACTGACTCCCTGCAGCGATGCAAGCCTGGAAGTTGGCTCATGAGCAGGAAGCTTTGGGAACTGCTGCCAGAGCAGTAACAGTTGTGGGGAGACAGCACGGCTGTGGGTCCCCAATAGCGGGGCAGGGCCGGGAGGCTTGGGGTGCTGTGGGGAGGAGGAGGAGGAGGAAGAGTGGTTCACTAGGTGGCAGTCTGCTCTCCAACTGCTGGTGGGAACATGTGTGAGTGGCATTGTAAAGGGGCCTGGGAGCAGCTTTTCACAAGAGCCCTATGGCCAGGGGGCCCAATGCTCACGGCAGTCATCCTGGGAGCCACGGCGTGGCTGGTCTTGTTTGCCAGGAGCTCAGGCAGATGATTGACCACACAGGAGCCTCTGCTCTCTTCGACGCATCACAGCCTGTTTCTAGACCTTGTATTTATGAAAGCTCAAACTGATGGCCAGAATATGCCTGTAGAGTTAATAAATAAAATTAACTGAACAGTATTAAGTTTTAGAAAAATCAAGATCTGAGCTGTGGGTCATGACTTTTTTGTTATTACTGTATTTTTTTTTAATGTGTATTGGAGCTGGCAGACCTGCTAGCATTAGTCCTCGCCTCAGTCCAACTGGTTGTATTGTTGCTTCCAAACTTTCTGGTTGCCTAAATCCCTGTTATTTCAGTTGGACAGCTTTCTCCTTTGGTTCTGCACGGCTGTGCTGTTTAAAGGCTGTCAGGCCTGATTCTCATTTACACTCTGGCAGCATGAACCTTCACACCCACTTGAGGGTCCTTTTCCTCTGTCGGAGTGTTGGAAGGAAGATTTGTCTCTGCAAAGCATGGATCCAGGAGGCGGCCATCCCCATCGTACGGGGCTGTGTGTTATGGGATTTCTCTGGTCTTGAGTCAGCTTGCAGAGTGCTCTGTGATCCTGCTGGATGAAAAGCTAGGTACAAAATGCCAGCTGGGATTTATTTTTGCAGTTGCTAAAGCCTTAGGCCCACTGACTGCTTCCATCTGCCATGGGATGCCCACTGATGTGAGAGGTGCTCACATGCTCTGGCTGAGGGCAGTGCCTGCTTGCAGGTTTGCAGCAGATTCTGCATTGGTTAAAGAGCTGCTACAAAACTTTCACGTGTGCTCTCTCTCTCCAGCTTTGAGTAACAGCCTAATAACATGCTAAAGGTCTCCCCCTGAGAGCGCCAAGGAAATGTATGATTGATTAATTCGAGTTATGTGCAACACCAGTGTTTCCAAGGTTTGTCACGTGCCTGTGGTTCCTGATGTATGCCTGCATCCAACGTAAAATTAGTAGGTGTGTCTTATAAACAAAAAATAATAGTCCTGTGAGTCAGAGTTAAAAATTTTCCCTTCTGTGTGAAGTGCTCATTAATTTGGAATTTTAAGTGAGGGGAAGGGCGGCCTGGAGACGGTGTGTGCTCGCTTGCTGCTTCTTCCGGCAGCTGGCGACGTGGCCGGCGATCGCACTTCTGATGCACCATCTTCTGCATACGTGTATGCTGGGGCCACCGGCCGGGCTCCATGGCCCCTTCAGTGCCAGCTGCCAACTGGGGCACTGGTAGGGTCACTTGGGATCTTATCAACAACAATAATGAATAACCGATAATTTTTAGGGCTGCTGCTGTTGTCTTAAGGCGGCAATTTCACTTCCTGAAAGTGAGGCTGAGGGTAAATAGTTTTGTTGGGTTTTTTTGGTTGGTTTTGCCTATCTTGGGGTTTAAGTACATCTGAAAAAGCCACATAATTTTATAGTAGACATATTTGCCCAGAAATGTTGTCATCACCTTTAGGCATAAGCCATACGATGGGCTTCGAATACCTCTCTGCTTCAGAGGATGGTCTACTCTGGAACCCAGACAGGCATATATATATATTTATATATGTATGTATGTATGTATATTTAACCCTTAGTTCTGCAACTCCCCTGAGGGAAGAGGCTATGTCTTTATTACGCACAGGTAAATAGTTACAGCAGGTCAGTATCTAAGTCAGAGGCAAATCCCTTTTGAAACGCTGAAAAGGGGATGTCATGCTATCAGTCCTTCAGAAAAGGATCTGGCAGGTAAGATGGCAATAACTTCCCTCCCAGTTTGACCAGAAGACCTAAGAAACTGTTTGGTAGTGTTCCTGGTGTGTTAGACCTGAAATACTGGAAATATCACTGTGTGCTTTTAGGCTTTTTGTCAGCTAGGAGCCTCTGCCAGACCTCCAGTGTGGCAAGGAGGCTGCTTCTCATCTCCTCACATCTGGACCCCATGAAATTAATGGCAAAAGCAACTTTCTCTTGCAACTCCATCCAAAAACTGCAAGCATCAGCCCTCTGCATCTCCTAATGAGGACTGAACTGGGGGAGCGTGTTTGTCTTACAGTGCCCCGTGACAAGTCAGCTGCATGCCTCTTGATCCATTTAATGATACTTCTTGTGGAGACTGCACATAGGCAAAAGCAGAGAGATTTGAAAATAGTATTACTCTTGCTTATTTATCTTGCAGTGAATTCAATGTATTAAATCATTGCCCTGCTAAAAGCCTGTCTTTCTCCCAGATCATATCCTATGAGCTCAACTTCAGCAATTAAAATGGCTACTAAATCTTTGGTTGTCATTACAACATTTTTTAAAAAAAAACAAACAACAAAACACACCAGTGTTCATTTTAGTGCCATAAACACGTTAAGTAATTGAGTATTTATCTGAACAGAATGAGAAATCTGGAGTTTATTTTTAGAACTTGAGCTTTAAATAAACAGGACACTTTTAAACATAACTCCATTTTGGATAATGAGATGTTTTCATGGACATAATGGCTATTTTCAGTATGTTCTCCCAAGGCTCTTTGTTTAAAATGTGACATTTTACATCTAAATTGGAGTAGTACAAAATATTTGTGCATTAAGAGAGGTCAGCTCTTCTTGAGAGTAAATATTTGTATATATGTGGGGGTGTGTCATATGTCTCATGCAAGAACTGTGTGTAACAGTAGGAGTTAATTTGGTTTAATAATCAAGCTGTAAAAATCTAACAGGTTGATCAAACTCATAGATTGGTTTCCTAGGATAAATGTTCTTTATGTAAATATGTATATACACCTAAGGAAACATTAGCTGTCACGTCTATGGCACCAAACTGCTGTTGTCCCCTTTCTTAGCTGTGGAAAACTTCAATGCTGTTCAATGGAAGTCATACAATGTACATAGACATCAATATTTTTACGCTGTTGTGTGGTACTTTCTGCTTAATACAGACTGCAGGATTGCCCCTCTGCACCAGGGGAAGGGGTGGCTCGCTACAGCAACGAGCAAAACCCCTTATGTGTTAATGTAAGCACGAAAAGGGAGATTTCTGTAATCTGGCTAGGAAGGGGTATACAACATTTCTGTTTTCCATAGGCATGGTACATTTTCAGCCACGCATGTTTCTCTGCTGAATCATCCCTGACACACCTACACAGAGCTGTGATTTGCCTCGAATAAGTACCGATGCCTGAAATAGATCTGAGCAGACATGTGCAGCAGCGTTTGTCAAAAGAGAGAAAGACATTTTATGTTTCATTTTATATATAGCGCAATCTGCCAAGCTAGTCCATGTCGGAAAAGAAAAGTTTCAGTTCTGGTTTTCCAAGAACTGATGGTTTTTATTCCTTGTGTTTGTCCCCTGCAAGTGACCTGCAGAAACGTCATGGCAGTGCTTCCTCATTCTATATGCTCTGATGCATGCAACCTGATGCAGTTGAATGAGAAGGACTAAAAGAGGGGGGGAGAGAGTTGTCTTGGGGCGGGGGAAGCGCATTAAGGTATGGGATGAAGGTAGATGGCATGACTTTATTCACACCAGGCATAAATCAAACAAAATTGAGCCCTGGCGTTTGCCACTGCATGTTCCTGTTTGGTGGGTGCTCCTGCTCCACTCCTTGGTATGAAGACCTGTCCTGTCTTGGACTTCCCATGCTGCAGGATGCCCAGCAGCACTGTGCCTGGGCAGCAGATCCTCACTGGAGGTGAGTGGCCTGGTCCACTTCCCCATATTAAATAAATATCTGCTAGGCTGGGCTTTACCTCTTGCATACTGTGAGTGACTTTGCCCAGTTGTAACTGCTGGGTAAGTGAATTTTTGTTTTTGTAAGGGCCTGTCTCCTCCCCGCCCTCTTGCTAACCCACTTATGGGCAAAGCTTCCCACTTGGAAATAAGCCTGTCCTATTAACCTTTGCAAGCAAGGTGATGATTTCAAATGGTGGAGTTTTTGGGAGCCGCTCCCAGGTGATAGCAATGCCTGCTTCTTAATAGGACATCTCTCTTGGGCTGTTGACAGCTCAAAGCTGAACACAAAGAGGGCCTAATGCCACCTGGTCTGGCCTCCTGCAGCAGGAGAAACCTGGGTTTACCCCCAGCCAAGTAACCTCGTCTCCAGCGTGGAGAACACGGTGGTGGGAGCAGAGGACACCGCATTTATTCCATGTGTGGCATGGTGGCAAACTCCCTGATCATCAACTTTGCTCACTATGCGTGCTCTCTGTTTTGAGGTGATATTGCCACACACATTCAGGTCCAAGATATTCCCACCTCATACCTTCTGGTTTTGTGATGCAATTGTACAAATAATTCCCTTGCAAACCTTCTCAGTTGCAAACTCACCCCTTGAAGCATGTAAGTGCCACTTGGTCACTGAGGTCACTCTGTAAGCTCAGTAAATCTATGCCAAAACCCATGCCAGATCCACATGGCTGATAAAAATCCCCACTTGAATGGGAGCAGGGCAGGCCGGTGATGATGGGATCGTGTGAGTGCAGTGGAGGTGGAGCAGGGGTTTTTTTCCCTTTCTTTTTCCTTGAAGATGAAAGAGAAGCATCAGAAGTGGATTGAATCCATTACATTACTTGTAGGTGTGTGTATCTGGTATTTGTTTATGCTGGCGTCTATGTACAACTAGGCAGATAAAATGAAAGAATTTAGGACATATTTGACATGACCACAGACTTTCAGAACACAAGATAAACAATAGATGATTGCATGTTTAAAGCATTTTCTTTGATAATAATTTATCAGTAATGACAGGGAATGATAGAGCGGTCAACGAACTGCATTGCACTACAATTGAACTACATGAACTGCATCCATGCTGTTTGGGCTATTTTGTTTTGTTCTGGATTTTTTTTTGGCAACCATCTGTTGCCTTTACAATGGAACAGATCCAGTGGAAAGTGCCCATGGGGAAACATGGAATGGAGTGTGCATGTAAAAGCAGTGTGGGGGAAATGTGAGAATTTATTTTGTGTTTGCTTGAAGGCGGTGCACTGAACTTCAGCATGTGAA
This sequence comes from Gorsachius magnificus, assembly GCA_034008185.1. Lineage (NCBI taxonomy): Eukaryota > Metazoa > Chordata > Aves > Pelecaniformes > Ardeidae > Gorsachius > Gorsachius magnificus. Next base: position 100,028,486 of record CM067081.1, read on the forward strand.
CAGGCACATCTGGCAGAAATGGACCCAGGAAGGGGATTATCCTACCTGATCCCAGTGACACGTCTATTGACCAGGAAGAGGAAGAGCTCTAAAATCACTTTCAGGATCATCTAGCCTATTTTCTGCCCATCTGCTAGTTTTCCTCTCGTTGCATTCTCCTGCTCCATCTCCTTTGCTGTATTTCAGCAGCTCAGTCTTCCTTGTGACTTCGTAACTGCCTCGGTCCTAGTGCACGATGGTCCAAAACGTAACCATCACTGCAGTGAGATGGTAGGGAGAAAAACCTTGCTTGCAGGGTGCTCTTTGAGGGAAAGGCACTTTCTCCTCCACAACCAAAAGAGGCAGAAGACAGGAATGTTTCTTCAGCTGCCTACACATGCTCCCCTTGAAGTCTGGTCACACTCAGGACCTCTGCCTTGATCTTATCTCCCCCCCCCCCCCAAAGGACAGTGCTGCTGTGCTAGGCTATCATCAACCCTGTAGTGTATTTTTTAAAGGGAATTCATTGATTTGGTGCTGTCAGCTTAGTTAGATGACGCCAAGCCGCGTGAGCTCATAGGTTCAACACCTTCAGCTTGCTGGAGCTGATAGAAAATCACTAGCTTCATCTAAATTACAGCTTGACCCTAGGTTAGGTGTCAGGGAGTCAGGTCACTGTGTGGGCGCCGCTGCATGACCTGGGTCAGTGACTGCCTGTGCGCTGCAAAGCTTGATGACGTGCTTTTGGGATCCTTCCATGTGGCTGGGCTCCAGGCTCGAGCCTCAGTGGCCCAGTTTTCAAGGGCTTTCCTCTTTGATGGACATCATGTGAGCAAGCCTGGCCTCCAGATCTGACTGGGGAAAGTTCTTCACAGAGAGGACAGACTTGCAAAATACCTACCCCTCACTGAAGAACAGGTTTTATAGCATATGGGTTGTGCATAGGACTATTTTTGTTCATGTTTGGTTTGGTTTGGTTTCCCTTGACTCCTAATTTGCTTCTTTCTGGTTTCTCTGTCTTTGGGAACATCCTGTTCCATCTCCAAGTTGTCTCAGCAGGGAAATTGGGATTTCCCAGCTCTCCTTGGCTGTCCCAGCTGTCCCAGCTTTTCAAATGCTGCCCAGAGACACCTTCCCCCCATCCCTGCCAGAAAGACAAAGGCAGCAGCCCCTGAGCAGGGTCGACAGGCAGAGCCAGGTTTTATCCAGGCCTCCTCTCACCGTTGCAGAGCACAGTACCATGCACAGAGGAGGCACGACACCCTTTTCCCACCCCATGGCCATGCAAGCGTCCTCCAGTTGCCTGCCCTGTTCCCCTGTGGTCCAGGTTGTCACCCATCAGCACATGCACTCACCCCAAGTCCCAGTGCCATGCAAGAGACCATGGCCAAGACATTGGCTAGCCCTCCTGCCACGCAAACACGGGCTGGAACATGGAACTGCATTTCAGCTTATAAGTGTTTTTTCATGGGGATCCTCTGGTAGGCTTTGGCTGTGCAACAAACAGGTAATTTCACTGCACACAGCCTCATACAAACTTATTTTACCATCTGTTTAGAGACACCATGTGTAGGAGGGAGAATGTAAACGACGAGGAATTTTAAGGGGGAAAAAGTTTCTGTGGCTTTTAAAGCTGAGATCGCAGATAAAGAAGAGAAGGGCAACCCCAGACTGCAGAAGATGAGCAAGTGCATTGAGAAATACATGCATGTGAGAGCAGGAAGGTGCATGAAGACAACTGAGATCTTTTGCTTTCTTCTCCCTTCTCTTCAGAGAGAGGAAGATGGTTTTGAGTTACACCGCACCCTCGATCCATCTCACACTGGGATTTCAGCGTGAGTGTGCATTTCCTCACTGGTATGCTTAAAACTTGAAGGGCTCCATTCAGTCTAGCTGCAGGAGTCTGAGAAGTTGTTTGCTCCTTCACCAAAAGTTACTATTCCCGTAGCAGAGCAGCATGTGGGCTTATGACTCATCCATTCAAGCTTATGTATTAAATAATAAGCTGGACTTTGGCCTGTGGCAGCTGAGAGGCAGCACATGTTTGCCTCCGCTGGCTCTGTTACTGGGGTGCTAACCTGGGGTGGGCGGTGGAGAGACCAGTGTGTGTCAGCCAGAGCCCTGAGCAGCAAAGCTGGCCGTATACACAGTAACTGGTGGACTAAGAAAAAAAGTCTCACCTCCAGCAGGAGCTGGGAAAAGTAGCTTAGCTTATGATGCAAAATCCTTGTGTTAGCATTGAAAAAGGGCAGTCAGAAATTGGGAGATTTGAAGGCATCTGGTAGTGGTCATGCTGACTTGTGATTCATTTTGCACATGCGGGAGAGAGAGACATCCTCTCTGAAACTAGATGGACAAAATGTCAGTTGCAGAGCAAGTGTGGTGAGGACCGCGGCTCCACTGTCCTGGTCTAGGTTTAAGTAATCAAGATTCCTGAAGGGGAGAGCTGCATCTTGATGTTTAGACCTTTTATGGCTTCTGTTGGCTAGGTCATGGCCATGCAAGCATATTTGTTTCTGGCAGATCTGTCCTCACCCACAGCAGATTCAACTGTTTCACTGTGGCTTACAAAGCATGGGGCTTTCAAGCTTACATTTTTAATTTTTTTTGCGGACCTTTTGTTGTGGCTTGGGTGGTTCCCACAGGCATGTTGCATGCAGGCAGTACAGCAACCTTCATTGCTGTGGACCTGTTGATGGTTTAGGGTTAATTTGTACTGGAAAGCAGTTACAAAATCAACCAGGGCATGAATTTAGAATACAATAGTGCTTTTGCTTTGGTGTACCACATGGGCATGCCAGACTAACGTTATGCCTACGCTGCAGACAGATTCGATTTGAAGTAAAGCTAAAATGGCAGTGAAGACAAAGGAGCCTGAAATTTAACAGTTTAAGATGAAGGGTTTGAACTCGAGTTTATTAAGTTTTATTTATCTTCCTTTCTACTCCAATCCAAATAAATACTGGCTATCCATCTGCGTTACAAGCTTGCCTATTCTCTCTGCAAACAAACACTGAATCTCATCATGAAGCACCATTTTTTCCATGAAGCACATATGCGGTGATGGCCTTTGCTGTTGTGGTCTTGAAATCAGACTGAGAAAAGAAGGGGGAAAAGTTAGTGTCATGATCTCCCTGTTTGCCTACTTCTTTGCCCTTTATAAGCAAGAAAAAACCACGCGCTACAACTGCTGAAGTTGGTGGTGTTTGCCCCCGGTGAGTTGATGCCACGTGATGCATTTTGAGCAAGTATTCACTGCTGCCTGGCAGCTGTGGATTAATTGTTCAGGATGGCGCTTTCTTTCTCACTTGTGTCTGAAACAGATGTTGGTTAAGGATGTTTCCTTGTATACACATCTGCACTGCTGTGTGTCAGTCACAAGATCTGCTGGGCTTGTGTAAGCATGTGGTGAGCTCTTCTGGCATGGGATTTTCTATGTACAGATCATTGCCAAGTATTTCAGCAAGAGTGAGGACTCTACACTTTGACAGACTGTTCCCCACTGCTCACACATATGGTTCCAAAATCATCTGCGCAGATTATTTTCCTCCTCTGACAAAGCCAAGTGTCATTATACCATGGTACTGGTACATTTTTCAGCGGAAGATTGTTTTAAAAATAAATCTCAATGTTCTTCTATTCACTAGCCAGTTTTGAAAAGAAACTGAAATTTCTTTCTGAGTGTTATTTAGCTAGAATTTACTCTATAGCACAGCAGCAGAGAGGAGAAGTGCTATCACAAAATCATGTTTATTAGTAGACTTGGTGACCTGCATTGGCGAAACTCCCATACCGAAATTCCACCCTGTTACTCGGCAGTAGGCGCAACCAGCGAGTGACGTTAGTTTTGCAGTCTGAGGCTTAAAAAAACCTCAAAACAAAACCAACATGTAATAATTTGCAGATGTTGGCAACCGGCAGTGATGCATGAGTTGAAGCTCTCTTTGGTTGCCAAACCACAAATATATATCATTTTTTATAGCCTACCATTCCTGGAACTGAAAGAGGCTTCAAAACAATCAATATGTAAACACGAATACAGAGCACTCCCTTCTGAGCATCACCAGCGCTGCTACTGCTATGAGCTGGCTGCTAGATACAGAGGGGTTTTTTCTTATTAACTACACCCTTCTGCAAAACATGTTTGCTTTTTGTCCTTTATTTAGAATTATAGGTGTGTAGGGCTAGTACAACTATAAGAGGAGGGGAGTATTCACACTTTACGAAATTTTTAAGTTACTAACAAATGCAGGCTGTTTCAAGCTGAAACCAGAAAAGGGTTATACTGCTTATACTTCCTTATGTGCTTTCTACTTGACCATGTCCAATGGCTTTGAAAATGGAAGTTTTCTCTTTACCCCTTGATCAAGAGTGCCCCTTCCCTTCCACTCCCCTCCACAGGTATTTTATTCCTAAACCAAAGGGACCAATTTGGAAAACGAGCTTTCCTTTCACTTCAGGGTCATGCAGCAAATGCCATGAAACTTGCTTTGAGAGCTACTTTTGGTGTCTTTTTAACAGATTTACTGACTGGGAAATGAACTGGTATCATCACCGTGCTAACCTAGGGAGTGCCAAGCTGCAGTCAAATGCAAACTACTTGCAGCCACTTGCTATCAAGGTTAACTTTCCAGTATGGTCTGCCATGACTTAGGGGTATTTGTTGTTAGAGTCTGTCTAGGACACCGGTCAGAAACTGGGACACCACTAGACTAGGTCTTGTACAACTACACATTGGAATGAGAGGCTTCTTCCCCAAAAAATGTGTGATAGAAGTGCAGGACACCAGCCGGTGGGTGAAGGAGTGAGATGAGGGGGCAATAAGGAAGCAAGAGGACACTGTCAGTCGGGAGGGTATTTGGTGTTCTCTGCACACTAAGTATTCATTGTTGTATTCATTTCTGCATTTATTTATTGTAGTCTTCCTAACAAAGAAGTTTTTAAGAAGAGTTTGAAGGGGGTCATGAAGTTCCTGGGAGCTTCTTTGTTGTTTCTGGAAATCTGCCCTGAAGCATAAGAGGAACTTAGAAGAAAACCCAGAATGCTTGTTTGTAATGTGGCAAGCTGAAGATGGAAGGGACGTTGCTGGCCAAATGCAGCGTAGGCTGGGAGCTCAGCAGCAAAGGAGGGATGATGTGTGAAGTGACAGCAAGCTGCTGATGGTTTGATATGGCAGAGAAGGTAGGGAGATTTCAACCAGGGTTGGGTTGTACCAAAGTGAGAGCTCTGGTGAGGAAAACCATCTCTCTGGCAGTATTTGGGATACATAAAAGGAGAAGTTTTTCTTTAATAAGGCTGAAGAAAAAGATGCTGTCTGAACACAGACATGAGGTATTGAAAGCCCACAGAGGAGATTTTTAACTGCCTGGATGGTTGGGAGACCACATAATTTAGAGAGATATTAGAATCTGTGTAAGACGGAGATAACAAGAGGTCTCAGTGACCTACAGGGGCCTGTGGTCATACTGGTTAAATCCCAAATGATACAAAAGTGTGGGAGAAACCAGGTGAAAAATGGGATGCTATTCAACAAGGTCTGATGTATAATACTGGACTTAGCTGAGAATAAAGCAGCCATGTAGCTGCCACTGCTCTCTGGCATTTCTTCAGAAAATGGCTCAGGAAGTTAAAGTGGAAGGGCTTGAGGCAATACCATGCTATTCTGGAAAAGGCAAGTGTGATACTGGGCTATGTGGATCAAAAGATAGTCCGCAGGACATTTGAACTAATCCATTTGCTCTAGCGAGCACTAATAAAGCTGTGTCTGATTTGCGATTCAAGAAAGATAAGCTGCTTGAAAGGAGACCAGAGGAGAGCAACATGGGTGAATGGGGATTAGATGAACACGGTCATGTATTAACTGGGGTTGCTTAGTGTAGAGAAGAGAAGGATGAGAGAGAACATAGTAATATAAAAGGGTGCTGCAAAGATGAAAAGAATAATCCATTCTCCTTGTCTGTTGTTGTTAGGGAAAACCCAAAAGGAAAAAACTTTCTACCAGTCTGAATAGTAAAAACAGGCATAAATTGGCTGGAGAACCTCTGCAGTCTCTGTCTTTGGAGGTTGTTTAGACCTAGGTAGTCAAAAACATTTCATAAATGAAAGCTGGGCCTGTCCTGTTCCCAGGGATGGGCCAGACATCTGCCTGAGGTCTCTTCCAGCCCTCGAGGTTCTGCTTCCTGAAGATGAGGTTGCCCACAAGAATTAAGATCAAGAAGTATTACAGACAAGACTACATATGGGTTGGGTACTCCTTTCATCTGCTAAAAGAAATTTAAAATCTAGGGAGAGAATCAACAGAGGACTACAGCTCAATGTAAAGGTTATAAGAAAAAACTTGGGCTGTATGAAGACTTGGAAGAACTCATTTCATGAGATCATTTAATGAGACTGAGAAGCATATCCAGTGAGCTACCATGGCAGGAAATTATTAGAAGAGGGTCTAGAATAAGATTGGAAGAAAGGAACCACAGAAAATGGTGAATTCAATGGGCTTGGAGATGGAAGAAAAAAGAGAGACCAGTCAACAGTTGGAGAGGGAGCTAGGTTTAAAAAAGATAGTAGTAGTGGAAAGACGGAAGTGCATTTATAATGTGAAAAGAAAAATGTTAGAAGAGGTATGACTGTTTTTCAAGGAAATCAGCAGATAATTTAAGGGATGGGTCACATGCAGATAAGCCACCAAGAAAACTCATCTCCCTTGCACTCTGTCTCACAGTTCAGTCACAGAAGAAGTGGAACCAAGACTGGCAGAAGGGTATGTGGGCTCCTTGTTCATCTTCTGTCATGGGAAACTGGTGTACTTCTCTGTAGAGAGAGAAGTGGAGACAGATGGAAGATGTAGTGATGAATCAGAGGTGATGAGAAGAAAGCTGGGCTTTCTGGTGTGGGATCTGGAGTTAGAGATGCTGTGTTCTCCTAGGTAGGAAGCTGCCAGATCAGCTGGAGGGTTGGACAGGCTAATAGTGGAGGGAAGTCAGTGGAGTCATGGAACCTACCAAAGGCATCAGTAGTATGAGAAAAAGAACAGAGAAGAGAGGTGTCAGATGTGAGTAAGGGCTGATAGTGGGCCGGGTATACCTCGTGTTGGGAAGGAGAAGCCAGCAAGAGTATGGTTTGGAGACATGTGTAAAAGAATCATAGCCGTGCTATTGAATTAAAGGGAGGAAGGAGCTCAGAGTGGGTCCCAGCAAAATAAAAGTAGTCGGTGATGACAGGTTGGAAACTGTAAGAACACATACATACACTGACTGGGCATGAAGACAAGGATTGAAAGATGGTGCATAAAGAAACTGGGAAACAGATGGGAAGCTTCTGATCTGGGGAGAGGGATGGGAAAGGGCAAAGCGAAGTGCAAATTTGGGCAAATGGGAGAGTAGAGCCAGGGGTAGGGTGTGATGGTCTTGAGAGATGAAGGAGGCTGAGGATGGGATGTAGACGGAGGGCCAGGAATGGGGCAAGGCTGAGGGATGAAGGAGTGGGGATGTGGCCTCTGGAATGAGGGTGAAAGCAGGTGAGAAAGGGAGGGGCAGTGTGCAGAGCTGTGTACCGGCAGAGAGAAGAAGGTAACCATGAGGGGCTTGTGAATGAATGGGTTCTGGTCAGAAGTACGCCTGGTAGAGCCCTGTAACTCTGCAATCACTCTTGCCCAATGCATATCCCTTCCATCTCCTTTATCTTCCTCCCAGGTTGCTAATCGCCCTCTGAAGTCCAGACTGGAAACTTACCCAGTAGGAGCAGCCAGCCCCCTCCCCACTTGGCAGCAGTGCGAGATGCTGCTGCTGGAGGCAAAAGACACTTTGCCTTTTGAATTGAAACTACGGATACTTGTCCCCAAGGTGGTTCAGGGGACTTCTGTATTTTAGAAAGAAAAATTCGAGCCAGCTATTTAAATTATGCACATGCCTCAAGAGACCTGTATCTCTCTGTGTATTACTGTGAGCCCAAATAGCGCATGTGTTTGAGCAAAAGGCCATAAAGGTTTTCTGGGTAAATGCTACATACTTTATAAGAAGTTTCAATGGCTGCTGTGTTCCCCTCCAGCTGGTGGGTGAAGGCAGGCCCCTGTACATAGCGGGTTCATTGCCTGGAATCTGCTGGCACCTGGAACAACCCTTATTTGGCTGTACCCAAGAGCTGAGCTCCAGCCCCTGAGGTGGAGAGAGCTTGCTGGGATGCCCAGAGGGTGACACTTCCTTGGCAAGTCTTCTGCACAGCCTGTGCCAACAGGGCTGTGGGAAGCTTGAGGAAGCTGCAGTTCTTCTCCTCCGGTTGCACCACAGCCCTGCCTCCAGGAAAGCAGTGCCACCTCCTTGCCAGGGGTGAACATCAGTGCCATCACCTCTCTCCTTTCCCCCAGCTTACTCTGGGGAGAAGCAGCTCACTCCAACAAAAATAAGTGCCCTGTCTAAGGCATAAATGAAGACATCCCGCTAAAAATTGGGTCCTCTAGGGATGAACCCGACTGAAGTTCACAGCACCCGAGAGCACTGAGGTGTAAGTAAGGGCAAGGGGATTCGTATCCAACAGACATTGCCACACCATGCTTGCTGCAGATGCATTTGAAAGAATTGGAAGTAATTCAAGCCTGAATCCCTTTCCCATGGCCCACTTCTGAGAGAGACTGTGGGATCCCAGACTTCACCAGCAGTGGAGCATTTTGTAAAAATCAGGCTAATTTCCTTTTTTTTTTTTTTTTTTTTTTTTAAATGAAACAGTATTATTGGGACTTTGCTTCTTGCGCAGGAATTCTATCACATCAGATCAGTGGTGTCTGAACTGTGCAATGGTGATGCACAATCTTATACAACACTTTCTTGCTGTGGGACTAAAAGTTGTTTGCTTACATAATATAAGATGGCCTTTCAGAAATACAGTGTTGGTTCGGTTTGATGGCACTTCTAAATTTCGTAAGATCATGATGCAGGAGAGCAGTGACATTGCACAACCAAGAGCAAAGTTTCCCATGCCTGCTGTGACTGAGCGTGTTACTGGTGTCTTAGAAATAGAAACAAGACATCAAGGCATGCAATCCTAGCACTAAGTAAGTCGGGGTGTTGTGGTTTGGCTTTTTTTTTTTTTTAATTATCTTCTCCCATAGGGACAACAACCTGCTAATTCTTATGCAGAACAGGAGTGCTCTGTGTTTCCATCCAGCAGCACCAGGAGACTTATCAGGTAGGATTCCTCTGAACTAGTCACCCTTAATCCCTTTTACAGGAGAGAAACAAATGCAAATAAGATGCAATTCCCCTCTTCTGGAGTGTCGGCAAGATGCTTTGCCATTAAATTCAATTACAGAGTGGAGCTCAAACCCAGCAGCTTACACTCCCAGCGAGACGCCGTGCTTTACAAAATAGGCTACGGGAGCTCAAAGATCAGCCACGGTTGTCTGTTTGCTTCTCGGCTATGCTGAAGACTGGAATGTAAGGAGTGTTGACTCTTATCTCCAAATACCTTAGCTGACCTGTGATATCGTCTGGTTCCTCCCCGTGCCTTGCGTGTGGACGGGTGGTGGGGCAGCTCGCTGGAGCTTTGGTTTCTTCCTCCATGGGCACGGACATGGGGGCTGTTGAGGCCAGCTCCAAGGGCGCTCTCCTTCACCCACTCCAAAACATTTGCACCCCAGGGCTGCTCCACTGTGAGCCATGGGGAGATGTGGGACTAGGGTGGAAATGTGGCTTTTCAGGAGAAGAAGGGTCACACATTTGTTTCTGTGCAGGCCTGTGAGGGTGGGATGTGCTGCTGTTTTGGCCGGCATGTTTTCAATGCAAATTCCGCATACCTTGTTTTAACAAAAGTCAGTGTTGCCTCACAATGTGTTTTGGTTTATGATATTGTTTTAATGTCTAAATAACAATACAGAACTCGTACGGGGCACATTTAATGAGTTGCCATTAGTCATAAGGATTCCACATTGTTAGTAAGTCTCTGTATATGCAGTACCTAGTGTCACAAAGGGGTCACATGGAGAAGGCACTTGAGAAAAGATTAAGAGCTAAATAGACAAAAGAAACATTATTATTGCCATTTTAGCAAAGCAGAGCAAGCCTCTGAGATATTTGCTACACAAAAAGTCTGTCAGAGCCAGGAACCGAAAGAAGCAACCCCTCTCCAGCTTTAGTGAAATACAGGCCATTATATTAATCACAATCATGTCTTAAACACCTATAAAACTAAAATCTGATTTACTCAAAAAGACAATCAGTTGCTTCTCAGAGCTGTGATTAACATTTGAGTCCTAAATTTAAGTCTTTGCTAGGACCACTACAAAATTCTGAAGTCTGGAGCTGCCTCTAATTGTCAGAGTTTCTTCTCAACTCCATCCACTGCAAGCAGGTATTTTGTTACTGTGTGTCTACCCAAGGAGGCTGGGTGTGGATGTCAAGTCATTCAGCATTTTTTTCTTTTTTTTTTCCCTGAATAGAATTTGATATATGTCACCAAATAAAATTCACCATGCACAATCGCACTGAAGACCTACAAGCTATTTGAACTTAATAATAATGTAAATAAATAAGTTAATTCTGTAGCAGGCTTCTCAGCGAGTTAGCACTGATGCTTGAAAATGCATTTCCCTTTTGTTTGTTTTTTCCTCATTCTTTCTTTAAAGGATTGTTTCTTTAAAAGCTTGTCCTATACATGTATTTGTGTTTTTTTCCAGAGTACAAAAGCTAGAGCTCTATTACAATTTCATCTAGCTGCTCTTTTCAAGTACATGCCTTGGCATTACAAAGCAACCGCACTCCCTGGAGATCTTTTATTGTAATTGTGTAAAACATTATTAAGTGTGGGAAAAATCTTGATGTCTTGTTGTTGTTGCGTTTCTTTGCGGAGGGGTGTCTTTTTCTTTTATTCTGCCCCCCGAGACAATTGATTTATGGGAGAGGCCTCAGCCAGCCCTTCTCATTAACTTGCTGTTCTTTTACGCTTCAATACGAAATACAATCAGCATTTAAAAATTTCTCGTTGGCTCCCCACCCATCGGTTCTCCCTGTGCTGGGGGACATTTGCTCTTCCCTCCTCTTCTTTCCTTGGGATGTTTGCCTCTGGGATCACCACCGGCTGGGGAGTTGCTCCTCTGTGGCTTTGGATAAGGCTCGCTTGGCTTCACTTGCCCTCGTACGCTGAAGTTGCCATCCCTTCATCGTCTTGCTTCCTCCACTTCTAGCTCCCGGTTGTTTGGTTTCTTGTTTGGTTTTTCCTTCTCTCTTTTTATGCTTCTGAAAGCATATTCCCAACTATTGGAGAGAGTCAAAATGCCATGCTACCATTTTTCTCCCACACGTTTTTTCTGCCAGAGGTCACAACTTTTTGACTGTATGAGGTGAATAACAAAAAAGAAGAAAAGGATATGAGCAAAGTTAATATGTTGGGCTGGGGCTAAGGAGTTGCATTTCTTCTCTTGTTGGGTCATCTGGCACGAATGCAGCTGCACATATAATGGGCTAGGTACTGCTGAATGTCCAAAGACTATAAAATACTGTTTAGATACATTAATGCAGAAGAAAAAATTTTCATGGGTGGTCTTACCAGTTGACCAGCATACAGTGAAAGTGTTCAGTGCTCTTCTCTTCAGAAGAATGTTTTAGAAACTAGGCTTCAACTGCTTGTTTGAGAGGGAATAGATGACCACTCACACTTCTTAAAAAAAAAAAAAGACAATATTGCAGTGATCATAGAATAGTATTTTAAATCGGTGACACTGGACACTCCATGTGAACATCTCATGTGCAAGATACAAGGCAAAAGCTGATGTCATCACCCTACAGCACTGCAAGTTGTCAGGGCTTAAATGAGGTCTGAACTTGGCTCCATGACACAGAGGGGTGTAAACTGCAGTACCTTTAATTGAAACCTGCAGAGAGATGGGTAGACAGGGGAGCTCATCCACAGATTTCAGTTGACTGAGGTCTGAGTCCCTCTCCATTCCTGGGGAAGGTTAGGTAGAGGATGACTGCAATCGGCAGAGGGGCCCGTGAAGTTTAAAAGCAGGATTCCAGCTGCAAAACAGCTGTCAGCTTAGCTGGGCTGTGCCACGGCCTCGGGGCAGGCTGACTGGTGCCGCTCTTGCAGAACAAGGCAGAAGCAATGCAGTTTGGGGCAGCCGACCTGGTAAGTGATGGTGTCTGCCACCTGCCTACGGTGCTGTTGGTGCACATGCCATCCCAGCCATGGTGTTGCTGTATGCCAGGAGCGCAGCTGATTTTGGTTTGTTCTGGCAGGTATTTGCAGTGTGGGAACTATATTTTCTTTGACTGAGTGTCTTCACTTTTTCTCTGTCCTTACCAACGTGGGGACACCTGTGCCTAAGGGTGTGTAAATCTGCACGTGAGTAAAAGCCCAGTTCAGCATTACTATTCCGATTTTCCCAAGTACAAGGCTGACTGGAAGACCCTGAGCGCCCTCTGAGCAGGGACGCTAAGCACAAGGATGAGCTCACCCACCCTGTGAATTTCATCAGCCCATGCCTTTCTTTCTGGCATGCACTTTTGTTTCTATGCTGCGCATGCTTATCAATCTCAATTTTCAGGTATGGCCACTGAAAGCAGGACAACCAGCTGGCTAAATGCCCCTTATTGCTCGCCAGTCTGGTCCCTGTTGACTTTATGCTCTCACTGCCTGGCACCCACCAGGGTGAACCACCCTTGCAGGGCTGGATCCTCATGGTGCTGGTGCCCTAGACAACTTCTGCTTGTCTTTAAAACCCAATTAGATGCTCATTTCATCGTTTTTTCCTTCTTCTTTTCTTTCAAATTTTCATGGATTTTGCAAATTCTGTATTTGAGGAGCAGGGAATGTCCCCAAAGAATAAACTTCATACTTCTTTGCGCTGAACCTCCAAAGTCCCTTACAGACACTTGATATGATACTTCTGTCAGGTGGTAGGATGAATTCACACAGGTTCAATATATAGATATATATACACACCACTTTAAAAAATGCACTAAATACCTAAAAGGCCTGTGAAGCTCTACTTTTCATTCTTCTAAAAGTTATCTAAGATATTTAAGAAGACAGAGTGATTCAGAGTGAAATACAAACCTAAGTCTAAATTTTCAAGTGTAACCATGTACTTTACAAGCTCCACATCCATTTGTCCAAGCTCATCTCAGAAGGCCTGTTTTTTTTCTGAACTTCTGATGAAAAATGGCAAGCAAGCAGGATTTCTGGTTCATGGGAGATCTTGTGAAAGTTTTGATTTAATTTAATTTTATTCCTATTTCCCAGAAACTGGAAATTTACTTTTTAGAAGTACTGAAGCACAATGTTTACTAATGAAATAAATAATAGCAGCTGGGAGGCCGAGGACAGTGCCAATTTCACAAGTAGCTGCCAGGATGATGGGGAGCTGTGGCTGCGGAGCAAGCCTGCTGCCAGCACTCGTGGGGCGATGTGCTGTCGGGGCAGACGCTGGCTCTAGCTCAGTGTACTCCAGTGGGGAGCCTGGGAGCCCTTGATGCCCTGGCTTTACCTTGAAAGCCAAGATTTCCAGGTTCTGTAGGAGAAAAAAATCAAGCCTTAAATAGATGCGGATCTCTCTAGAGTTGGGAGTTTGGGGTGTGATGGGAGAAAGTGTGGGGGTCCTGGTGTCTCTGATGGCCCCTGCGCATGGGAGCCTGGGTCCTGGTCACTGCAGAGCTGCCCAGATTTAAGGAAGCTGGAGGAGTGACACATCTGGCTGTGGGATCACCACCTCCAGCCTTGGCCACCCCAGGGTCCCAGGGTTGCATTTCTCCAAGGGGAAGTGTTCCTGCTGGGACTCGGCACCGAGCGTCTCAAATCTGAACTACATCCAGTGAACCTCTTTGGGTCCTCAAATCCTTGACTTGTTCTTTCTGTTGCCTCTTGTACTCAAGGCAGCTCTGTTTTTAATCACGTGGCAGGCTGCAGGAACAGTCTTTTATCAAAATCAGTGTAGTTCAGCTCGTGACGTTGTACAAGTAACAAATACAGCTCAGCAAAACCTATGGCAAATTTCAATCTCATTTTTGTCTCTTGCCTTGCCTTTATTTTAGTTATAACATTTTGAGAGGGGAGGGGAGGAGAGGTTCCCCCCTAATAAGTGCATTTATTTCAGCTTTGAAAAAGCATTTTGACATCCTAACTGGTTGTATCAGTTGGTCTCTCTCCATGGGGACTTGGAACAATCCAGAAAAAATGACTTTTTATAAAAACCCCAAGCTAAAATCTCATGGCACTTTGGCAGAATTGTGTTACACTCTGTAATCTAACAGTATTGCAAGCTTTTATCCACCCAAATTCAACTCACAGTTTTAGCTAAAGACATTTTTCCCTTTTCATTGGCTTATTAACACTTTAACAGGCTACCTTGCATGTTGCTTTGTTATCAAGGTTTACCTCTGACTCTTTGAGAGATATAAATATGAAGGCTAATAGCCAAAATGCACACACTTGACAGTCCAGTTCTATGGAAAGACGCAGTTTGAATAATATTTCCTTATGACTCCTTTTCCCCTGTCTGATGGTTCAAGGTTTAGCAACAGTAAGAGCAACCTGCTTCAAGTCTTGCTCCTTTCTCTGGTCTCTTAGACCTAATACATGCTAATTTTTAACTGTGTGTCCTTGACTCGTGCTAATGGCCCATACAAAGATAAGCCAGATAAACAGAAGTGTCCCCTACAATGATGCCAAATATTCAAAACTGGTTCTGCAGCAATGAAAAAAACCTTTTTGGTTTCATAGGGACATTTAAAGCAGTTAATAGATTAGGTTTTCATTTCAGAGGGCTACAACAACAATATATCACTTCCTGCTAAAGGCTGGTCAACACAGCCTGGGTTTCCATTATTTGTGTGAATTTACGTAATTTACAGACCAAGAATCATTTGATGCAATGATAAATGATTAAAATTCGACAAGCTGAAGCAAAATTGCAGTTCAGTTTGTGTCCATTCTTGAGCAGATAGAGGCAAAATTCATTGTATTTTAAATATTCACTTCAAATTATTCCCATAGCTCTCTTCAATGTGTGCTGTGTTTCCTATCTGCCCTTGGTATCCAACACTTCCAGGCAGATCTGTTCCACTGTGGAGAACAACCTTGCTTATGGCCCTTTTTAATTAAGTGAATGGTGCGAGCATGTGTTGGTAAATTTTCGCTTTAAAAGTGCCGTGCCAAAGTTTGATTTCTGGAGGTGGAATGCAGTCCTGCTTTGCTTCTGTCCCACTCGGAGCAGGTTAGTGCTCCGGAGGCCTCTCCACTTAGATCTCCCTTCGTTACCAAAGCCCTGCCTCTGGTGTGAAGTGATGGATGCCTGGAAATGAACTGTGCGGGGATTTATTCCGGGAGAGGAGATAAAAATAATTCGGCATGTTTCTTTTTGTCATGAAACATTGAACATTTACGTGAATTACGAGCAGCCAATATGTCTTGTTCTCAAAAGAGTCAGGTAGGAAAAGAGTTTATAGCTGGTGAGATAAGCCTTCCCCAGAAGTTTTTGTTGACTTACACGTCTAGAAATAACCCAGAGTTTTCAAAGGCTAGGGGGATGTCCAGCAATTTAGAAAAAAAAAATATGCTAGGACGTTAAATCCAAACAAGAAAAGCTGGCACTTTTTCAGCACAGCTAGATTGAAAAGCAAAAAGAAAGAAACAGGAAGGGCCATTATAAAATAGTGCCATTGGAATTAAATAGATAACTTGTGAGGCGGGGAATTTCCCCAAATAGGATTTGGCTGCGTGCCTGCTCCAGTTAAGCGCTTTCTGACGGTAAGGCGACAGCAGAGAGAAACTGGAACTTTCACAGGAAGTTTATCTCTAGTTGTTCCAGTCTTATTCTCTAATTGGCCCGGACTCTGGACCATTAAAAGAGCTGACAGATGCTACAGGACTAAGAGTATTAGTAACTAATGCAGTTAATGATCTTGAATAGGCTTATTACATGAGAGATGAATTCTCCTTTATTTCACGGGAATGTAAAGGAACCTTGCCATAGGCCTTAATTGCATTTAATTCCATGTTAGGGCCCATTCATCCTACCAACATCTTGGATAACAGCCCAAGAGTAAATGTGCTTCTCTCTGGAAGTGTTTCTTCTGATGAAGGACTTTAGATACACAAAACTGAAAATGCTTTTGCAACGTTGCTTTAAGGATTTTTTTTTAAAAAAGAATACAATATTAAAATAACCTCCTTTTGTGAGTGTAGAAATTGGCTAGCAAAACCATGCAGGAGTACAGATGGGTGCAATATTTTTATTTTGTGCTTCAGGTGATGCCATATGCCAAGCCTTAGGAGGCGCTCAGTTGCCAACAAGGTGCAAGTAGAGAGTTACAAAAGGTGAAACCGAAGGTTGTCTCCTTGCCATGTTTTCACACAGTATGCCCCAGTGAAATATCAGCCTGCCCTGAGAGAAATAGCAACTTCTCAGTTCAGAAATTCTAGTTTCACTTCTTGTCACCACGTTTTCTCTTGAATTGCCTTCTCCCCGCTCCCTCAAGATAAACATGAACACGGCGCTCAGTTCTGGCTGAGGGAGGAAGTGGGCAATGCTTTTTAAGGTGGGTAGCGTCACTCACTGCTGGCCTTTGAGAAGGGAGCAGGAGGCTGAGGACTCAGAAGGAGCTTGAGGACCTTCACTGCCTTTCAGAGCACATCTCCTATCGACTAGGAGTCATGCAATTAGGTATCGTAAGATACTCACCTCTGATATCAAGCCCATAGGCAGCCTACGCTGTGCCACATCCCAAAGCAGTCTCCTGGCTGTTAGTATGGGAACACCGTTCAGAAAGCAGAGGGGGGGGTCAAGCGGTCTCTTTTAGGGCCCACGTGCTTATTCAGCTTTCCCATAAGAGAAGCTACAGGCAGCTGAGCTATTTCCATAACACTTACCTCCATCTCGCCAGCATTCACCTACCTTGTCATTTTGTGGGGTTTGTTTGTAGCTGTTTTCCATATCTGTGATGATGATGGCAGGGTTGTGATGATGATGGCAGGGCTTGGGAAGGCAGCTAGCCTACAATTGAGCACACCTTGACCAGCTGCCTATGCCCTTTAAAAACAAAACCGAACTTGTGAACAGCTTCAGCCCCCACCCCGGCTCCCTCTGCATTTTTTTGCAATGATTTCATGTGCCTTGAACTGGGTCCTCAGCTGGTGTAAACCAGTGTGGCTCCACCGGCACCAGTGGAGCTGCACTGATTTACAGGAGCTGCAGACCTGCCAGGCTTTGACAGCAATATTGGAATGCTGCTGACATTGTGCATCAAACAGGGTGATTTAAAAAGCTTTTACATCACTGAGCACTTTTCCCTATTGATCCCAAACCTAGTGTATGTGGGTCCTAATTTCTGCTCCTAGTTGCTTTGGGACGTCACTTAAGTATTGAGCCCCTTCGCCATCGGGAGAGGCTGCTGATGCCTGTTGTTGGGATTCTGACACGGCAACCTACTGCTCTGTGAATAAGGCTGGCAGGGAGCGAGACTTCCATTTTGGGAAGAATTGTGAGAGTTTAATACTTGTTTCCATTTGCTTTTTGTGAAAATACAAATATGACTCACCTTCAGAAAAGAAAACCTTAAAAAAAAATGCTGCGAGCTCCAGGTCACGGCTCCCTAAGTCGGGCAGGGAGTCAGAGGTTTCCAGTGAGGGTACCTGTGCCCGGCGTGAGTGCTGCAACTGCTGCTCGGGCAGGGCGGGGAGTGGAGCTGTGGCTGGCCTGGGAAGCATTTTCTAGTAATGATGCAGTTTGGGTTAGGGGTTTCTTTGTTTTTTAAATTTTTAAATTTTTTTTTCCAAATTAGTTAGTTTACTTCAGTCTGCTTTTTTATAGGCTTTTTTAAAAAAGTTAACCTAACCAAAGAAGCCAACACATTCTAATTTCCAAATTCCCAGGACAGGGAAAGTGCCAAAATACCAAAAATGCATGGCAAGGCTCATACAGTTGATTAAACATAAAGCAATCTCTTCCTAGCCTCTGCTTTATAACATTAAGCTTCTGGTTTCTCCTTTGAATTGACAGCTCTTATTTTCAAATAGGTTTGGGCTACATTAAATCATAAATTAATCTGAGCAAATAACTAGTTTTTGTGGCAAAGTTCTTCCTCCCCTCCCCCTTCAATAATCACTCCATTCACTGGAGTTTTAATATTATGCCTCTGCAATTTAGTGACAGGTTATCTTTGGATAACCCTAGAATGGAAATCGAATAAAGAAGTTAGATTTCTAAGTTAAAGAGCTTT
Organism: Gorsachius magnificus; assembly: GCA_034008185.1. NCBI lineage: Eukaryota > Metazoa > Chordata > Aves > Pelecaniformes > Ardeidae > Gorsachius > Gorsachius magnificus. The sequence continues at coordinate 100,046,668 of CM067081.1, forward strand.
ATCCTAAATTATTCCAGAAAGTGTTGAGAAGTGCAAGAGAAGTAGTGCTATTTGCTAAAATATGACTTATGAAAACTTGGGAAAGTGTCAGGCTGATGAGACGATTAGAGGGACCCCAGCTTTCATAACTTTCTTGGCAATATCACAATTATTAATTAGGAAGGATATGCTAGTCACAGTGATATAATTCTGCAACTGGAGATAAAATATTTCCACGGTTTGTGATTTGAAAGCCACGTGCAGGAAATCACATTAGGTGGTTGGACCAGCGCCACCGGGACACAGCAATGCGGCATTTTGGGGCTGTCGAGTGCCAGTGGGAAGTGCCAGGACACTGAGCGTTCCCGCACACAAGTCGGGGGATAAATGTCAGCACCGTCATGGTGAGCCAGCTGCCACGCTGAGCCCCGTCACCCACCAGGAGGGTGAGCTGCCTGCTGACCTTCTGTGAGGGACTCGCACCAGCTGAAGTCGTAAGGGTGACCCGGTCTCCCTAAAGCTCGGTGCTGCACTGGACAGTCGCAGTCGGTAGAGGAAAGGAATATCCCCCGGGGAACTATTTTCTGATATTTCAGTGCTACCCTCAGAACAAACCGGTCTGTAGCTGTGTGGCTTTGCTGGACAATTTATTTCCAGAAAAGATGGAAGAATAATTGTGGTCACCCACAGAACCATTAGATGGTACACTTAATGCTCTTGCTGCTCGTTGTGGGTGTTTTCCTTGTTCAGCTCACCATAATTTAACAATTATTCATTCCAGCTATTTAAATGCTGCCCAGACAATGGGCTTTCTGGTAGTATGAGCAATTACTGCATCTTCCCAGGCCCCACCATGGGTGGTGACTGGGGACCTCCCCAGGGGCTTCTGGCAGGAATTGGGCTGATTTGAGCCAAAATGGCCTTTTTCTGGGCTGATGGCACTTGCTTAATCTCTGCAATCTGTGGTACGAGTGATCGGCCCCTCTCCTGTCACCTATTTATAACCTGCTTTACTCCCAAGCTTAAAAATGCAAACCCAGGCAGAGAGACAAAGGCTGGGACCCTGCAGCTCTCTGCCTAGAGCCAGGATGAGATGCTGTAGGGAGCACAGGGAGACTGAACAGCTTGCCGATGCCCACACTGGAAAACACCTTTTCCCCTGAACCTGTGTGAGCACACAGCTGAAGCACATCTTTTGGCCACTGGCTGGCTGCCAAGTCCCCCTTGGCTGGGGACCTGTCTGCTCCCAGCAAAGCCAACGGGTCCTCTCTGTAGCGATGGGAGCAGAAGCAGGCATGGACATCTCAGGTCTTCATTGCAGTTGTTGGAGCTTTACGAATATGTGTTATTTGTTCCTTGAACTTACAGTATCTCACATGTTAAGGTGTGCCAAAATGCTTCCTAGTCTCTTTGAGAAAACAAAAAGAGAAAGAAAAAAAAAACAACCCGACCCAAACATCCTGCTCCTGCTCCTGTTGAGGGTGCTGGTGTTTTGGCACAGCAGCGTAAGAGGAAATGTTAATAATGCCTGAAGGTGGTACCCAAATGAGTAGGGCTGGGAGGTGCACAGGCAGAATAGACCAGACCCACAGCAAGACTTGAGCTAAGTGCTGCTGGAGGTTACATCTACAGCAGCAAACAAAAATGGATGGGTGCTTGTTTTCCAGTGCTGAGGGCAAGACTTCTGCTTGTGCTGCTTGCAATCCCTGCAGAGCAGGGTTGCCTTGTTTCTGCTCATCCTGGGGGAGAACCTGGCCGGTGCTCTTCCATCAGCAGGGGCTGGCTTGGGCCACAGCTGGCCAGGGCACGAGCAGCCAGCAGTGAACATGAGGAGAGAGCCCTGTGGGCAGTGCTGGGGCCCCGGTCTTCTTGGGCAGGAGCACCCTCTGATTTCCAGGTCACTTGTCACTGCTGATGGGGAAAAAAAGTGCCCAAGCAAAATGCCCTCACCAGTGGGTCCTTTGTCACCTGCATTTGACTTAAAAGTCCTGGGAAATGGGGGAACAACCCTGTGGACTGGTTAAGGCTCTCACTCGGGTTTGTTTCTTGCCTCCCTGAGCAGGTTGCTGCTTTATATTAGGTGCTTTTTAGACTATGCAGAATAATTTCAGACTCCCTTTTGGAGGCGGTGGCCCTCACCCTGCCACAGGCTGTCATGCTCACCCCATGCCCTCTCTTCCATCTGCATGACCTTGGTTTTTTTTTCTGTGGAAGGCAACAGGTTTGGGGTTCAGAGTTACCTCATGGCAACAATATAATTCAGTTAATGGCAGTGGCTGTAAAATGCACCGATAAAGCAGAGCAGATGTTGAAGTCTAAACACTGTTTCTGGACATGTGAGCACAAGTTTCCCCAAAGTGGCCTTGCCGGGCAGACTTGCTATCGATTTGGTGACGTTGTGCTGACTGGAGAAACTCTCCAGTAATCAGATAGCTGAGAAATGCCGCTGGCTCTTTGTCACTTGAATGCTTCTCATCGGCATCTCCTGCTGGGTATTCCCTTTCATTCGTACATAAATCATCTCAAAAAATAATCCAGCATGAACACGATGCCCACTTTTTCCAGTCTTCAAACCTCAAGAAAGAAACGCTGTGCTGGAGCATGACAATCTGTTGTGCACAAATTTGTCTCATGCATATTCTCAGTTTGGCGCAAGGATTGACCTTCTTCCACAGGGTTAAGCCACAGAAAACAGAACGTGTGATGAATGCCTGGGGATGTTGTTAGCACGTGTGCCTGGCATATGGGAAAGAAAAGATGAAATATCTGACTTGTATTTTCCAGTCATTTTCAGCCTACATCAAAACAAACTTTGCCTTATGTAAACGGAGATAATTAGCTAATCCATATACTGCCTGTATCTACTTTGCTGCAAAATCAAACACTGCCCTGCATTCAGGATATTTTTCCTGCGACAGAAACAACAGAAGTGATATATTCAAGTCTCGTGAAATGGCCTGTAACATTTGGTGATGTGTGCAGGTCTTGGAATACGTGTTTTACTAAGACTAAGCTGTGCTGAATATCATCCTTTGAATTCCCCATCTCACACACACTCAAAAAAAAAATAAACAGCAGAGTGTTTATTGAGCAACTGTCTTTGCCCCTCAACTCAAAGGAGGCATTGTGCGGTCCACCTGCAGATCTTCTTAACTTTCCTCCTGCTTTCTCCTCTTTTGTAATGATGAAAGCTTTCCCACTTGAAAGGACAGAAAGGCATTTATTGTTTTTACACTTAATTGCAGACTTTCATATGTGGAATTTCCAGGCAATATAGTTAAGATACAGAAGGCCTTCAATTTTAAGAATAAATAGGACCCCCCTTTCTTCAACACAACACAGTAACCTCAGAAAAGCTGAAAGAGGAAATCAGTCGGTGCCTCTACCCTACAGTGTCTAGTTCCTATGCAAATACAGGGTGCTGCGTGGTAACACCGGGGCGCAGCGCTTGGTGCCCACACTTCGTGGTTGTGCGCACCTCCTGCCATTGTAACGTGTTGCGCACACGCAGACCGTGTTATCTGTATGCTCATCAAGTCTGAGATGCAGTGATGATGTATGGTACCCATATGGGTCTTGCTGCTTTGGTAAAGTAGCCGGGGAATTACTCAGCCATGCTTTAGTAGCTGTGATGGTTTAATATAACTCTTTCATTTAAATGCTCCCTCTTTTGTTGCTCTGTTTGCAGTAGAAACAGTGACTACTTTGAAAGGCTTAGAATTAGTCTGTCAAAGGAATTTCTTGCAGAAATGCAGGGCCCAAGTGAGCTCATCGCTCTTTCCACTTGATCTTGGGTTGCCCCCGGCACTGGGGGATGCTGAGGGTTTGCCGCTGGCCCGTGGGTGGTACGTATGCTTAGCCAGGCAATCACTGGGGTAATGCAAAATTCAGTGAGTCATATAAGCTACTTCTTAAGAAGCTCTGAAGTCTTTCAAGCATCTCTGGCTCATTAAAATCCCAAATGAATGGGAAGGACCCAGACCTGACAGCTCAATGAGTCGTATGAACTACGACATTTATTTTGATACTGTAAAAACCATGTCCAAAAGGTGATGCCGAATCTCAGTCTAGGGCTATTTGGAGATATTTGTCCTAATTTCATCTTGGTAACCACTAGGAAAAAGTGTAAATGAGACTTGTCCTCCTGCTGTAGTACTGCATGTCCCTCTCTGGGCCAGCAGTCTGGACACAAACGACATATGTTAATTTAAGTCTTATCTACAGGACTGAAAAGTGTGCTGCTCCTATAACTTTTTTTTTAATAGGTGTTAATGTTTCTGGATACACTTTAAAGGATACTTTACAGATGTGTATGGATAGTACTCACCAGTAATGTATTGAAACCAGGCATGCACTGCAAATTGCACAATACATCACTGCTATTACTAAGCCCTGATAAAATGACTACTTCTGTGATAAATGTGTTCTAGCCCTTTCATATGTTACTTGAGTAAATGATAAAAGCTGCAGTTAAATTTTAATAGGGTATGTTTACAAAGGCATTTTTTAACTAATGCCAAAATATACAATCTGTAGTCTGTATTTTTATACACCCCAAGGTGGAGTCTAGGTTATTTTTATGGTAAACATATGGAAACTTGTTTTACTTACTATTTTTTTCCAAATAATTTTTTTTCATTAGATTGGTCCTTTCTGTTGATGTATTCAGGCTGTTGGAAGAATTGGGAATGATGGATGTATCATGACTAAGTTTCTCCCCCTTTTTGGGAAGGATAAAGGGCTGGCATGCATTCATGGCTTCGCTTCAGTTAAAAACAAACAAAGTGTAGAAGAAAAAAAAGAAAATTTGGGCATATGGTTAATGATCTGAATCTTATGAGCTTTTTCGTGGAAAAGCCATTGTTACCTGCTGGAGAACTTCTGAATCTTTGTCCCAAAATAAAAATGTCTAGGACCGTTGTAATGGGGGAATATTGTCTGTGGTGTGCTATTCCTGTTGCTCTTTTTTTGGGTCCTTGTACAAAATGATCCACAAAAATGGTCCACAAAAATACCTCCTCCTGGGGCATGATCCAATGCTTATTTCAGCTAAGGGAGGTCTTTGACTTCAACAGACTGGACCAGAACTGAACTCCTGCAAAAGAAAAAAACATTGAAACTTTTCGTAGCTGTAGAAATGGGAAGGGCCGTTCTATGGAAATGGGAGGAAGCATTCACTGAGAAGTGAATGGTTGTGTCAGAACCTTTGGCCTTCACTTAAATCTCACTGAGCTGTTTCAAACCTCAGTGAAGCAGCAGCACGTGAAGTAGACACCTACATTAAGCAGTTTCTAACCCTGTCTCAGGATCTTGACAGTTCTTATATATATAGTATGTGTGCAAACCTTTTGTTCCATGCCTGATACTTAAATCCACTATTTGCACATAGTAATAGTATATCATACTAGTAATAGTAATAGTAACAGTAATGGTTTGTAGCTGAGTGAATTAGTTCACAGAAGGTACCGTTAAGTCAGAAGAAATTGCTGTCTGTCCTAAATGCCATAAAATGTTACGGCTCAGTCCTGGCTAATAACTGTGGTGATGGATGAATGTTAATATGCAGGTACAAGTACTGGGATTTATTTATAACTTGATCCCATGGCTTGTGCAGGCCATTTCTGTTACACCAGGATGAGACTGGGAGACATCTGGCTGCTGGGTCTTACAGCTGTGATCTCTGTTCCTTGCTCGTTTTGAGGGTCAGTCCCCTGAGCCAACCCCGTTCTGAGGCTTTGCAGAGGCAGCCACGAGATCCTACGTATTTTCCTGTTTTTCCTGTTTGTGACAACAGAGCCCACTGAGGGATGCAGCAGGCCTCCAGACCTAGCTGCAGTTGAAAGGAGTCTAACCAGCCCCTTCTCTTTCTGTGGCCCTGAGCCTCTGGGCTTGTGGGCACGTGCTTGCCTTCACACATGGTGCAGGTAGCACCACAACTCATGCATACAATTAAACAAGTATGTGCATGCTCATAGGGTTGAGGCCAAAAATCAGATCATACTGGCTTAGCAAGGGGCAAATTTGACCAGCGGTTTTACCAACCCTGTGACATCACGTTTGCTTGACCTACCATGAGTAATGTAATTGTCACCTGGGATGAGCAAGACATGAAAAATAGGATACGAGAAGAAAGAAATTACGAGGTAGTGACAGGACAGAAAAGTTAGCTTTGGAGGCAGGTCCAGGGTGAGTGAAGTCTAGAGATCTGGGGAGATGGTTGCAAGCATCGAGAGTTGAGGAAAAGAGGACTGAGTGACCTGGGTGGGTTTCATTCCCTTAACACCAGCAGTCACTGAGCAAGCTGCCCATAGCAAGTTCCTCCCATCAAGAGGTGGGGTGAAATGGATACCTTGGGGGCCTGAGCATCATACCAGTCTATTGATATTAGGGAGGGTCTGTGGGGGCTAGCTAAGACTAGGCCCTTCTTAGATGATTAAATTATTTAGATGAGATACATTCCATACAAAATCACATAACATAGGATGGAGGCAGTGGCTGGAACTAAGAGCTGCATCTCAGGTTGCTGGAGCTCTATAGGTCCCTCGAACCAAAGCTGCTTGGGACTGGCCTACAGAGGTGCAGAGGAAGGAAGCACCTTGCCTGGTTAAAGTGTAGGGATGAGCAGAGAGGCAGATGTGTATCTCTGGGGAAGGATAATCCAAACTTGAGGCTTGGGGTCAGTGGTCGTGATGGGGAGGCATCAGCTACAGAGCGTATGGGAAAACCAGAGCGAGAGGGAAGAGGGAACAAAGTCTCAGCTGTGTGCTGGGGTGAAAGGAGATGTTGAGCTGGACAGACACTGCTGGGGAGGGCATATTCCTTCCCCAGGCAGGACAAGGGTCCTACAGGTGTCCCATAATAAAGGTCCTCTCCAGGAGCTGGTGGTCTGGCAGCTCACGCTCACTGTCTGCATCCTGGAAACCGCCTGTTTACAAAGGGTACTTGAGAAGAATCTACTGAGAGGATTCACAAAGATTTCCAGAAGGTTAAAAATGTATCAGTTTGGGACCAAGTGTCTGGCACTGTTTGTTCTGCCCACAAATGAAACAAAACTGACCAAACGCCCTCCCTCCTCATCATTGAGGGGAATGGGCTGACACATGCATTGCATCCTCCGTTCACCATCACTTCAACTAATTTCATGCTTACTGGGGCTGGGCTAGGACTCCCCAGAGCTCCCTTTTGGGATGTATATCAGGGGTGCAAGTGGTACTGCTGGAGCCATCAGCAAGAAGGCAGGTCCCAAAAGGTAAGGGAAGCCCCTAGGCCACTCTCCCCTGCCCCACCATCAGGTATTTGAGAATACCTGGCCAATTACATTAGCTTTATATGGAGATGGGACGGACCTGTCCCGAGAAGAGTTCTGCAGTTGTGAGGAGAGTGGGGAAAATGAGTAAAAAGAAGATGAGGGTTCAGGCACAAATCACTGTCATTACTGCATCTATTGAATATGTGGCGGTATTTCAGAATATGCATTACATGGACAAAACCCACAGGTTTGTTACATGTGCTTGTGAATTAACCTTTTTTTTATGAATGTGTAAATAATGCTCTGGCAACTGAGGACCAGTCTGAAGTTGTGGAAACCATACCTGAACCCATGGAAATACTACAACTTCAGACGATCATATTCCTAGAACTGGACGCTTCACTTGCTCTGACAAACCATAGCATCGAGTCCTGGAAGAACTGAGCTGAGGAGAGCTACCTGTCCTGGTATCTTGGTGAACGTACAAACAAAGCAATCTTGTCCCACAGAGACTGAAAGCCACAAGGCTGAGAGTCACTGTGAGTGACACCTCCCTTTGCAAAGATGATATCATGTGAGTGGGATGGTTTGGTGCAACTCCCACTGGTTAGTTCTTCATTAGCAACCATTACACGCTTGATAAAAACATCTTATACTGCCTGTAGCAGGATGTGGCCTTAAGTGTCACTGAATGAGGCAGGTTACATGGACAGCCCTGTGTAGTGGAAGTTTTGTAGGCACATGCTCTGGGAAAATGTTGCAATCTCTGTCTACCCATTACTCGTAGGCAGCACTGATGGGATGTCAAATGTGATGAAGCCACAGTACCACTCAATATGTTGAAAGGGATGTTGTGATGAGCAACGCAGTCTTTAGTTTGCTATGTAAATGTAAGCACAGTTGTTAGATCTGGGGGGGGAGGGGGAGTACAGCCAAACTGAAGGTATGTGCATGGTGTTGGGAAGATACTTGGCCTGGAAATAAGAGTCATGTGGAATATAAGCAGCTATAGGGGTAAGCAGCTACAGGGGATGGTCCCTTCTTGGCATTGTGTCAGCCTCCAGGGGCCCAAGTGATGGCTCAGGACATCATTGTGCTAGTGGCAGGGCAAGCATGGATGAGGATGGGATAGTTGGTGTAAGTTTTCCCAGCTAGTGTGAAAGATATTTGTACCTCGTGGCTGGTACCAGAACTTAGATGACCTGGCCAGAAAGAAAAGACTTAAAGCAAAGGAATTTTTGTTAAATATTATCTATACTTTTGTTTCTGAATTAACAAATGGGCCTTGTGTTATTTTGAAGATTACTGTAGTGACACTGAATGATGAAGATCCATCCACCTGTAGAATGTACCTGTAGCACACCAGGCTCCTAACTACTGGTTAAGTAAGTCCCCAAAGTGCAAACTGTGTTAAACATTGTGGGCAGACTCCTAGCAGGTGTCAGTCTTTCAGTGGACAGATTATGCATCAGAACAGTGCACTGAAGATACTGGATCAAGCCACTACGCTTCAGTACGTTACTTCCAGGACTAGATGCTACTGTTTGTTGAAGCAGCCACTCCAGGGACACATCCTTCTGAAATTACAGAGTGGCCATTGACTTAGTCAAGCTTGGCACTGGACTTTGCATATTCCTGCATTCCCATGGGCTGTGGTATGTGTGTGGCAGCTCCAGTTAAAAATTGTTTCCACAGGTGCCAGCCGCTCATGCTTTTTCTCTGGAGGGCCTCATGTTAGTCTTTGGCATGTTGGCTGGAACATACAACAAAAACTCCTGCGACTTCTCTTGGATCTTGCAAAAGTGTATTTCTTTTTCTTTTTTTTTCCCCTGTAGTGCTCAGGTCCCAGTTATAGGAAGAAATTTCATGTGTGTCTGTGTCAGTGGGGGATGGGGGTGGATTACATGTACAGTAAAGTTTCTGGTCTTCATGAGATCAGAGAAAAATGGGAAGTACACACCCAGAAGGCCAGAAAAAAAGAAGGCAAATAAAAGGAACATTATGTTAACATGAAAATTAAAAGGTTCTTGAAAGAAAAAATGTTTTGATTTTGGAACTTTCCAGTACATGTTTTTTTTGTAAGCTTGCAGTTGACCTTAATGGTCTTGTCTAATGTAAAATTGAGTGATATAGGCCTTTTCCAGTTGTTTTTCCTTCTGAGTGACGAGAAGCAGTTTCCAGTAAATGAACAGTAATCAACTGCTGAATCATCGTTGTTGAGCAGAGGTTTCAAAATCTGAGCCAGATAATTGTGTCAGTGCTGTTGGCACCATGTTCCTCCTCTCTGATTGACAGAGCCAACCTTGGGCTCACCTTACCTGGGCACGTGGTTTCTTTGGCTTCAGGATTGCTCTGGCGAGTGAAGACTGCCAGAGCCAGCCCCAGGAGGCGAGGAATGAGGGACCTGTAGGTATTTGTCAGCCCCTTCGGTGAGGCAGTTTAGCTAATGTTCCCCTCGCTTGGCAGCTTTTTCTTCCATATGCTGAAAATATTTACTCTAAAGAGAAGAACTTCAGGCTGGGTTTGGTGCCTGCTAGCTCTGCAGTCAAAAAACCAGACCTTGATTTCACTCGTGCATTCCTAAAGTGTGCAAATTTGTGACTAAAAGAGAAATAATACTAGCTAACACAAAAACATGTGCATTCAAGCCTTTTCCTTTAGGCTCACCTGGTTTTGGACAAGAAGGAGGATTCAGCCTGCCTGACCTTAGACATTTACACTGTAAGTGTCTCCAGCTCAACTACTCACCCAGGCTCACTTTATAGGCAATGGAAGGAGACAATGTCCTCCTAGAGCAAGATTCACCCCATCCTGTTGTGAGCACCTAAACCAGAGCTGAGAGGGCTGCAGAGGGGATTTATCTCTGCACTGACTCCCGCCTGGTGGGCATCTAAAGTCTGGTGAGAGGAATACCACCATCAGCCACTAGGAAACAAGTCTGGAAATGTCTTCCCACCCGCCTTGCCTGGGTGGGAGCTGTGGAAGCCACAAGCTGGTGTGTGGTGGCCCTCTGAAGACCAAGGGAGTGAGAGCAGAGGCTCCTGAGCTGTATGCAGAGGACCTGTGTGTGCCCTGCTTTGCCTTTGTCACCCACGTGTGTGCCTGGCGTCGTCTGCTTGCCAGCACCACCACCACACCATGCAGACAACTTGCCCAGCAGCTGCTCAGTCCCGGCTGTGGGCTTTTCCCATAGGGGCGAAACGGCCTTGTGCTGCCAACGCGTTGCTCGTGATGGCCCTCAGTGAGCAGGGATTGATGCTGCGTGCTCGGCGTTGACGGATTGGTCACACAAGTGGTGCCAGCAGTGGTAAGAAATGCCTGGGAAATGGCGTCAAAAAGCATCTACTAATGCTCTTGTAAGGTTTAGCTGGGATGTTTTGCTGAATCCAGGATCTACCTCTTTCTGTTAAAAGGTAATTTTACTATAGCAACACTGAAATGCATTTTTACAGGGATCCCTTTTCCAGCATTGTCAGTGGGGAGAAGACTGTACCTGCTGTCAGGTGACCAGATTTCCTGGGGTTTATTTGTCTTCAAGGGCTGTAGTAGGGAGTTCAGAAATGTGACTCAGGAAAGGAATTTTCCCTTAGAAAGTCTCCTTAAGTGGAATACCAAGGTGTATTTGTTTATTCATTACGATGACTTGGTACCTTTACTCAACCTCATTTCAAAGTTAGTTTTTGTAAGTTGTTACCCACCCACAGGACCAGCATGATCGGTTTAGATTCAAATTGTAGCACGCTGTACACACCTGTGACTAAGCAGCACCTGGTTTTCATAACTAATTTTTTTATGCGTCTCACCTAGAAGACCAAAAGAAAAGGAATAGAATCAATAAAAGCGAGACAGAAGCTTTCCACTTCCAATACTTGGGATTCCTTAAAGTTTTGCCAAAAGTAGTGTAGGAACATAAAAATAAAGAAGGAAGTCACAATAGCCCAAGATTAAAATAGTAAGATAGAACAGGGATTCCCGGTTGTGGAAAGCAAGCAAGCAAGTAAGAAATAATAAGTTTCAACATAACGCTATGGACAGATAGACCTAAAAAGGCAGGGAATGTGGAAAAAAAATTGATGTGAATTAGGGTGACTACAAAACTGCCTAATTTCTGCCTAAGCAGAAAAGCTAGGGAGAGAAATGCTTATGATACAAGGCATGAGAGAAGCGCAATAAACTGGCTTTGGCTACAGGGCAATGGTTTGGTCAGCACGTGAGGGTTGTGCAAGACCTGAAACGTCTAAGAGATGGCAGCGATATGAGAAAGACATGAGTACAAGAACTTGCTGCTGTGAGTGATGGAGGGAGGACATCAAATGGGCACGTACTCTCCTACGTCAGAATTTGAGATTTTGACAACTTTTCCCTGGAAAATGTTTTCATGTTGTGAATCAGGGTGTTTTTCAAGCTCACCTGTTTGATATACAGGAAAAGCAGGCAAACTTCATATTGCCAAATTAGAAACTCCATTTACTCTCCACAGCTTCGTATGGCAGAGGTGGGGCATGAATCAATGAATGAAGTCATTTCTTCAAGCTGGCAAAAATTCAGAGAGGCTTATGTGCCAGAACAACATATCTAGACTTTTTACAGATTGCAGAAAGTTTGAATGCATTTAGTGTGAGAAAAACCACCAAAACCCACCAAAACAACAAAAAACCCCAGGAGTTGGCAATATTGTGGTAGAGGTTAGGGTTAGCGAGATGACAGCTGTACTGGTGCGGGTGTCTTTTGTATATGGGAGGTGGTGTCATTAAGAAACGGAGGTAAAGCTATTGGACTACAGGAAGAATAGGTGATGGAGATAAGTGAGGATTTAAAGCATGCGCTGGAGATGACCTCTGCCTTCGGTAATGACTCACAGACAGAACGTGTGTGTTTAGACAGACGTGACACCATGTACACAGAGAGGGAAAAATACATATCTGTGAGGGGTGTTGCATGCAATTTCCATGAATTGCAGTAGCAGCCTTACTCATGAACATCATTGACAGGGATGAATAAAGTAATCCTAATGAGTAAAAAAGCCAGCAGGCAGTTCACCGCGCCCTCGGAGGCATGTGGCTGCCTTGCTTCACAGGGCAGGAGTGTCCCAGGATTGCAGTTTCCATTTCAGTGGCATGGGATCCATACCAAGTGGGAAAGGGTTGTGGGTTTGCCATGAAAGACCATGTGCTAATGTGGCAAGAAAGGCAGCTGGGTGTCTCCAGGTGTGTGTGGGCCTCTTCCTTGCTGCAGCAGAGAGGCAGAGAGTCCTGGGAGGTCTGGCATGCAGAGGCGTGAGATCATGTAGGCTGGAAGGGACCTCTGGTCAACCTCCCCCCACCCCATTCGGAGCAAGGCCCTGTGGTGTAAGATTGGGTCAAATAACATGCAGAGACACTCCTTGTAGCAGAATTAGGGATAAACCCCATGATGCCGACTGTATTTGGCTGACCCTTTTGCTCTGCCGTTTAGGAAACCGGAAATCCAAGTGGGGACCTCCTCAGCAGTACCTGTGGGGCATGGGATATCCCCTCCTAAAATGCTCCAGCATGTCCCCAGCCAACAGTGCTCGTTGCCTACCTCCCAACACCACCGCCAGCAGATTTGAGACAAGCACTCTTCTTTGGCTGGTTCATCCAGGACTGTCCCTGGCGATCACCCTGTTGCCTGCCCTCCTCCATCTGTTCCCTTCATGGCTGTTGGCCTACGGGAAGGGGCTGGGGTCCTCCTACCCATCATCTCAGCTGTACCTAAGGAGCAGGCTGGGAGGGACAGGGTCTCCATGTGCCGTCTGGTTGCATGACATTACACCGGTCTTTCCATATGAGGTCCTCAGCACCCACTGCCACAGTGGTGATACCAGCCACAGGTACTGGTGCACATCATCCTTGTCTGTGGGTGTAAGGCAGTCAGCACAGACATGCAGAGTTCCCATCAACCAGCCCCAGAAAGCTGTGACAGCTGGAACTTCAGGAGAGCTGCGGTCTTGTTCATTTTTGTTCCCTGAGCCTTTGGGTGAGCCCAGGCCTCATCATCTCTGCAGCCACTGGAGAAACAATTTTCTTCTTCTTTTCCCTGTGCTCTCTTTTCTTTTTGTTTTAAACAAAATCTTGCATTATTCTGCTTCCCTGTAATTCTAGGACCTGGGACTTTAGGGTAGGTATTGTGGGTCTGAGAACTCACCACAGAAATTCAGATGTATTTCCCCACTCATCTGGCAAACACTGTTTACATCTTCCAATGTTTTGAAAGGAATGGCAATTAACAAAGCTATTTATGTTCCTAAGTAAATTAAAAAAGGCTATGTCATAACATTTTTGTTCTATCAGCATCATCTGCTTAGCCCAGATTTTTGAACAGCATTTGCTGGGAGTTTATTTTGAAAGGTCTCCAAAAGATGCGGCGGTGCCGTCCAGCGGCGTAGAGGACCATTCTTCCCTGGTGCTGTGGCAGAGGGCTGAGGCAATTCTTATGCTCTCTCTGTGTTAAATCACCTTTATCTGATCTGCCCACACTTTCAAATGGTTCAAGTGCCTTTTCAGCCCTATCTGGATGGAGATAAACTGGTCCTGGGTGGAGCACTGGTAGGAAGAGCGAGCTCCTTCCCCCCCACCCCCACCCCCCCCCGTAGATGGCTGAGATACATAATCTTTGAAAATTAAAGGCTCTGATTACCTTGCAGGGAGCTGGAGCTCTCCCAGTCATGGCACAGGGGTGGAGGAGAGCCAGTGCCACCTTGTCGGGGACGTCTCCTCCCTGGGTTAAGGTCTGGGTGCCCACACAAGGGCCAAGACTTGGGGAAAATGAGGGAACCACAGGATCTCATAGGAGAACAGTGGAAATCACCTGGAAAAGGCAACGCAATTTTCCTTTGTACTTATTTTCACCATGTCCCCTTGCTAGAAGGCCATAGGGATGTCATGGTTGCAGCAGCAACCAGGCTGATGGGAACAGAGTGGGTCTTCTGGTTTTCTCTGTTTGCTCACCTGAGCTGTGAACAAAAAAATTTCAGCAGCAAACACTGATGTCTGTCATGACAAGTCAGCTGGAGAGCTGACATCCCCATGCTTGTTCCCATCCCTGTGGTTTCCTTAATGCCCTATGGGGCAAGGTGGTGGCAGGCCCTGTGCCATCAAGAGAGTCTTGGGGAGGCTTTTCAGGTCCCCTCTCATGTGCATGTGTTTAGGAGGCAATGGAGGTTGTTGTTGGCTTATTTTTAATAGAAACTCTCCTTTGTCATCATTTAGGATGTGTTACCAAAGGTGAATGGAGCTTGCAAGCTGCCCAGGGTGGGCAAATTGTGGTGAGCTTCATGGGAGCCCTGGCAGCCTTCAGACTTCCACTGAACCTGAAGTGCAAACCCACACTTTGGGAAGGTGGACCCGTGCATGCTGAGGGTGGATACACAAAGCAAACAAACTGAGTCCCAATGAACTGCAGCAGCACCCAGATAGCATTAATCCTAGTGTGGCTCTTATGCAAAAAATAAAAAAAAAATTAAAAAAGAAAAAACCCAGCCCATAATTTCTCTGGGGCTTTGGCCAGGACCTCAGGCATGCTGGTATGCTTATGCATTGAGCAGCTATTCCTCAACAGCAATCTTCCAGCTGACTGGCTCCAGCCCACCTGCTTCCCCCACCCCAGACCAGCTCCCCAGCACCCCAGAAATCTTCTGATCCAGCTTTTTGCCTTCCCCATCTAAAAAGCACCACCACCAGCAAGCCAAAGGTGCAGGTTTGCTTGAGTTCAGAGCCACAGGTGCACGTGCCTCAGGAAAAGAAAGGAATTTCTGCTCAGATAAATTAGCGGATAGAAAAATATCATGCCAGAAAGCAAGGCTGAAACAGCAGCAGCATCCTGTGGGTTATACCTCACCTTGGCTGCCTGAATGGGCAGCAGCTGCCAGGCCTGGGGTGCCCAAGTGCAGGTGCTGGGCAATTGCACATGTTGCTCCTGGTAAAGGGAGATCCCCCAGTGCCTCCTGGAAGCACTGACGTTCCTCCCTAATTTCAGTGGTGGATCTGAAACTGGCAACACAAATGAGTGCTGGCTGCCTGGGTCTACTGCAGGCATCGGCCAGTCAGCGCCGCTCTGGTGAAAGCTGTTTTTCAGGATGCTGAAAATCCCCAAAATAGCAGTGTTTGGGTAAATCTTTGTATTTGCTTACAGGCTGCGTGGGTGTTTTTATAGTCTTAAGGAGATGCATATGGTCATTTTTACCTTGGAGCCAAGCTTACACCAGTCAGGATAAAAACCACCACAAGAAGACCTGGGTTTGCGTTGTGCTGGGTGTGCTGGACACATTTTGCTCCTTCTACCTTTAGCTGAGGCTATGAAAAATGTAAACAAGCACCCAAAACATGAAACTCTCTGTGCATGGATATTTTCAGTGCTCATGCTCTTTCCCCTCTTCCTCCCAAGTCTCCCTTTAGCGCTTCCGGAGGGTCTTTTTGGATTTCACCCAAGCTGATTTAAGGACAGGCTATTTTTTCCTGTGGAGTAGCTGAAGCACAAAGGCCACTTGGCATTTTTTGTCTTAAAGGGACGCAGCGTCTGTTCTTAGAGTGCCAAGAGTACTTGTTAAGGCCCTTGCTGGTTATGGCTTTCCAAGAAAAAAAAATCACTTTCGAGCTAAAATTAATCCTGGGAAATTTCAAACCAACAGGAACATCCTTGAGAAAGCCAGAGCATAAACACAGGGTAAGAAAACAAACATTGCTTTGAACGCTGTGATGTTGCTCCGGCAGAAGGAAATGGGCGCAGACTTTAATGGATCAAAGGAAACAAAGGACTGGCTCAGCTTCACTCACCATACCCAGCAAGCTGTATATGCTCAGTAACAGCTAGAAATAGACTTTTTTTTCCTCCTACAAGTAAAAAGTATGTCTCAGGCAGCTATCATCTGTAAACCACAGCATGCAATGGTTTCTGAATCAGGGGGCAGGTTCTTTGTCAAAGATTAGGGTTAGCAGGTGGTTTCATTGCATGGCAGGTTTAGTAAAATACTGTGGGACAGTGGACTGAAACCAATGCCACTTCAAACGTGCATTTTAACAGGGTGCTAGGAGCGCAGCAAGTGCATTTAAGGTGTACTCTGAAGGAAAAAAAAAAAAAGGTTTGTGCATGATGAAGGGATTGTATTTGCCTAAAAGGGCATTAGGCTGAGTTTTGTGGGCTGTGGTGTCGGCATGTCTTCCCAGATTTTTTATTTAAATACAATGACACAAATATATTGTAATAGTATGGCAAGTATATAATACAAAAGAGATATATAAATCACCTAGGAAAAAAATGATAGTTTACAAATGCTACAGCTCCCTGTGCAGCTTAAGTCTGAATACCTTTTGTTCTCTAATTAAAGAGCATCACCATAAATACATTGGTTTTTTCCATGTGTCTTGGTCTAATTCAGTGCACGGCATGGCTGGTGGTCTTAAAAGATTCAAAGCTGATCTTTGAGAGTCAAGTCCAATTGTAATATTAATTTTACAACTAACACAAACAGTCAGAACACCAACTGCTGCTAAACATGGTTGCACAAGCTCAAATTAAAGCGCACTCTAATTTAGCCAGAGCTATGCTATATATCATGTTTTATACTGGTTATCATCAACTACCCAGTTTGTCCAACACTTTAGATGTTATTACTTCAAGGAGGGGTTGCAGCTGCTCTGTGCCAAAATTGCCAGTTGTACTGGGTTGAGACAACCATTAAACTCCTGCAGACTGAAGCCAATTTCATTATGAATCATGGATTTTGTGGATTACCACATGCTTACTTAAAAGGACAAATAGCTTTGCTACTACAGGAATAACAGTCTCGGCGAGATCAAAAGCAAGAAGAAAAAAAATGCCTCCAGTCATGAAGAACGCTCAAAGCAAGTGGTGGCACAAGGATTATATATTACCCATGCATGTAGAGCAAAGCAAACTGTCATTAAATGTTCCCAGGAAGGCAGCTGAAGAGTGTTGGCAAACTCTTTTAGGCAGTGGAGATTTGGAGGCCAGTGGTTTTGATATTTTTTTTTTTTTTTAAAGGGGTGCTTTTTGTTAAGCGCCTTAGAGCAGCTAAAAGAAGATGTCAGGCTCGCCTTGGACTTTTATGAATACATTTGAAAAATCAGGGCCAGTCCTGATGATCTGGAGCTTAAGGATTTAGGAACCTACCAGCGTTGGATAGGAGCAGGAGATGGCTGGATTTTTGCTCTGGTTGACACTTCTGAAAATCTAGATACTTACCAGTACTTGCTTACCGCAAGTCAGAGGTACAAGTCCCATTTAGAACCACAAATACTGAAATCCTGCATATAGCCCACCTCTGTGTATGTAGGAGAAGAAATTGGAGAAACAGCTATTTTGACCTAGTGGCAATATACCCTGAGTGAAGACCTATCTTAATGTGTTTGCAGAGAGCCAGCTTCCTTTAAATAACCAGTATCTGTATAGTACAGGGTCCCTTCTGTGCTACACACTTGGCTGCAGGGATAACTCTTCCTGCCTGCACAGCCTTCAGGAGTCTCAGGCAGCAGCTATTTTGCTTTCCAGGGCCTATTTTTAAAAGATTAAAAAAAAAAAAAATTCAAAGAGCAAAACAGCAAGCGTGACAATTTAGCCACAGGTTATTCGAAGGCATCCCTCAGCTGCAGTGGGCTTCCCACCAGCCTTGGGAGCTGCCCCGTGCGGAGCTGGTGGGCTCGTGCTGGCTTTGGCCACAGCCCTCGTGCTGTGGGGCCTCAGGGACACAGCCGGCACGGCCCTGCGTGCACCCATGCAGCCACTGCTCTGCCATCACCACCGCTTTCCCCATGACCTCTCTTCATGTTCATCATCAACAGTGCTGCACAGAGACCAAAAACTACCTCCTAGACCAAGGATTCTTTTTCCATCTGGGCTGTGGCACACTTCCCAAGTATTTAAGAATAGTAGAGGACAGAATAAGAGATGGGAGACTTCTTTTTTATTTTTTTTTCCAGCTTGAAGGAAGAAGGGTTTGAGATGCTTTTGAGGGCTCCCCCCCCTCAAGTCCAAGTTTGTGGCTGCAGGGATGCTCATGACTACAGGTGCTGAAGGAGAACAAACCCCTATAAGCAAGATGTGACTTCAGTCCCAAGAGTGCCAGCTCTTCCATTTCTTTGGACCGCCTGTGTAAGCCGTCTCCATGGGCTTTGCCTAGCTCCTCTGAGAGCCTTGTTTCCCACCTTCATGAGCTTCCAGGCATGCAATGTAGCTGGCCATTGCTATTCGTGTATGTGGAGAGAGAGAGTCTTTCAGTGGTTTTGGGTAGTGGGCTGATGTGACCTGAGGGGGGGGGGGCGGCGGGGCGGGGCAGGGGAGGAAGCAGGATGGTGCTTGATGCTGCACTCATGGGCTGTGGGATAAGTGTGTAGCACAACTATTCGGGATTTTTCATTCTAGCTTTGTTTCATGGGAAATATATTTGTTTTCATTGACCCTGAACATTACAAATGTGTGCTCAGCAAATGAAAATGCTTGGGACTTGAAAGCATCTCTTATTTTCAGGATGAAGTAAAGAGAAAAATCTACATTTTTTTTTTACAAAGGGGCTGGAGCTCCCTTCTGCCAAAAACATGGAGAATGAAACATGGGTTGTTCTTGTTCAGAGTCATGGGGAGAGAAAACCAAACTGTCCCCACGGCCATGGCATGGACAGGGAGGCCCCACATGTGGCCGAACCATCGTCGCTAACTAGTCCCAGGGATGTGGCTGTGTCTGAGATATGCATCTAGCAGGAGCCGTATGAGGAAGAGCTGCCCAGGTAACCAAGGAGTAATGGTATGTGGTGCGGAGCCACCCCACGTCTCTGCGGTGAGAGACCTCAGCCAGCTGCAGGGAGATTTAACTCCTTCCTGTTCCAGTGCCTTCCTACCCCTGGATAAGGGTTTTGATGATCACATTACATCTGCTTTGAATAGCCTGGTCTTGAATTTTACACATGTAGATTGCTCAGTCAGCTGAAAATGCTGCGTTGCATCTCGTGGAGAACACTTTCCTTCAGCAATATGTAAAGAGCAGTGAGCATTTCCATAGGCCTCCTGAGGAATGAATGAATCACAGGAGATAAGTGAATGAAATGGCACAGCCCGTATGACTTACTGCAGTCCCATGACATATGCAGAGCATGTTAGGTCACAGTTTCACCTCCTTCAGATCCAGAAAAGGCGTAGACAGTACTTCTCCTGTATACCTTGGCACAGCCAGCAGGATCATAGTTCAGTTTTCTTCACAACAGATGTGACAGACAAACCCTGCTACATGTGGCACTGGGATGGTGCAACGTAACACTTTGTGATCTGTTGCTATTGCACCATCAATATGCACGGTACGAAATGCCCCAAACAGAAACTTGGAGGCCTTGCTAACAAGCTCTTGCCTTGTCCTCCCGTGCTGCAGCACAGACCAAGCGAAGAGCAGCCACCCTCACTTGGGCAGCAGCATTGCTTCAAGCCAAATAAGCCTAGACCGAGGACTGGGGGGATAGGGATGTGAATCCAAGCAGCTTCACATAGCGGCCCAAAGAGGGCTTGGAGCTGTGCTGGCTTATGTCCCACCAGCCAGGGCATGCCTGCGATGGCTTGTCTGGCCTTTGTATATACAGCACTGGTGACCATTGTGTTGCTATGCTGGATGCAAACCCCGCTGGGCCTTGCTCCCAGAATGACTGTTCCCCATCCACCCAGTTCTACAGTCACTTTCTGTTGCCTCTGGCCACCCCTGAGCCTGCCCCAGCCCTCCTGTGCGGCCTGGGACACCTCCGTCCCCCACCCCGAATGGAGATTAACATCGCTCCCTGCCAGGGGCGAGCTGCACCGGCAGCTTCCTGTTTTTTTGCTTTATTTTTTGCTCAGCCAGGACACCCCTGCTTGCTCGAGAAAGGCAAGGAGTTTGCGGCTGAAAGGACAAAGTTCCCTCTGTAGGTGATACGGCTCATCTGGCAGCCCTGAACTCTTGTACAGAGCACACCACCTACGCTGCTGGGCGGCTGGCCAGGAGCTGCGCCCACAAGGAGCCCAGCCCGCCAGGATGAAAGAAATCAGCTTTCTTCTGGCAGGAGGCTTCTCTGGGTTGTGGCTTTTTTTTATTTTATTTTTTCTTCTTTTTTTCTCCTCTCTTTCTCTTTCTCTTGAAAGCAGTTCAATTTTGCCGCCAGATCTCATTCTTACTCTTTTTCTCTCTGCCAGAAGCCTGTCCACATCCTTCCCAGTTGCGTTTAAAACCTTCTCCAACCTGTAAATAATCATCAAGTAAAGCCGAAGCTCTGATCATAGCTGTTAATGCTTGATTATAAAGCATCTACCAGGCAAGACGCAGGTGCTGACGGCAGCTAAATGCTGGCTAGGGCAGCCTTTGCACTGCTTTCTGCCATGCTCTCAACACGCTGCAGGCCTTAACAGTATTAACCTGTTGCTACTCCGCTGCCTGACCTGGCAGACCCAGGACATGCTGCAGAAGGGGAACGTGCAGCTCAGGGACCCCCTGCCCGGCCCTGCTCTGTGCCCAGCCCCTGCCTGGGAGGGGATGGGGCAGGGCTGCGGGCAGGGCGGCCATCCCCACCTTCTCTCTACACCTTGCTCCCAGCCCAAGGCTGGGACGTCCCAGCTGTGTCCATAGGCATGGTGAGGGAGTTCAAACCGGCAGCGGAGCAGGCTGTACACGACCGGCTGGAGATAAGAGCCCAGACGGTGATAGCATTATGATTCAGGCGATGAATGACGGCTGCTCCCTATCACACTGCAGAAACCTTTGCTCCTTCAGACAGAGAAATGGAAAGCCGGCACGCTTTGTGCTCCCGACTGCCCTCGGCTGCTCTGAGGACAAGGCTGCTCCCTGTCCTGAATTTACTCACAGGTCAGGACCTGGAGTGCTAAGCCTCGCTTCTGAGACAACTCATAAAATGGATTTATGAAAGCCAGGGAGTATTGTAAAAGTTGACACACCCTTGCCTATGCTTTATGCATCTGCAAGTAGGTGCTGCTTCAGTAATCGCTGCATCACAAAGGGATCCGGCTCCAGCCGCCATCCTCCGCACGTCCTCTGCTGCCCACGGCACGGGTGCTGCTGGCATGGGCTCCTTGGTCGCTCACCCTGCGAGCATCTTCTCGGTGCACTGCCAGCAACAGAGGGTGCCCTCCTTCACCACCCATGCCTGCATCACATGGGTGGGAGAGGGCTAGTCCTGGCTGAGGGGAGCACAAATAGGCTCAGCTGGGTTTTAACATAAGGCTGGGTTTGAGCGGGTTGCAGAGTCCTGCAGCAAGGTCAGTGAAAGGCAAACAGCTCTACGATGGACGGATAGTCTGTAACTGTACTCCTCAAACCAAAACAGACTTAGTCACCTTCTCTCGGTTGTTTTGGAAAATGCACTGTGAGGGGGCAGCTCAGCTGGAGCGACCTTGTGGCGTGAATCCTCCTCTCAAACCCTGGCCGGTCCCAGCCATCACCAGGGATGGCTCAGCTGCTGCCAGCGTCAGGTCAGCCTCCAAAACTGGAGGTGAAGGCCAGGTTTATTACACTGCCCGGGTGCCTTCATTCTTGCTGACATCTTTTTGGTGCGTGATCTGTGGGTGTTATCAGGGGAGACACTCAGAGGACAGAAATCCCAGTCTGGGGACTGGACTGGCAAAGAGGGCTTCCAGCAGGCAACTGAAGTCTTCTCTAGCTTTGTACCCCTCCATCCCATTTGCTGGTGCTGGAAGGGTGGGAAAGGAATAACTGCAGAGCAGAGCAGCTGGAGAAGGCGCTGACACCGAGCATGCCAGCTTGGCCCCCGAGGCATGGGTGCAGCAGGGTGGGGGGGAAACTACCTCTGGTGCCCGAGCGTCGGTCTTCGGCCACGCAGCTCCCGGCAGTAGGTCACTGCAGGAGGTTAGCGCTGGACATCTTTCTTGCAGGGCTCCTGCCTCCCCACACCCACTACAAATTAAAAAATATTTCTGGACATTATAAACAGCTTGTAACAAGTTTTGTCAGGTTTTAACGGTCTTCCGGAGCTTAGCTGAGCAGATAGGCTGGCAAAGATGCAGCGCCTCTCCTTACATACACATACACACAGGGCTTCTGCAGATCTCTTTTGGTTATGTTTCGAGTCCCTAGGGAACGCTGACTAGGAGGGATGCTATTCTTAGAAGGCAAGAAACAGGCTCCACGTGCTCCAGAAAGGCTTTAGCTTGCAAAGGCTTGTTCCTCCATCGCTACTTTCAAGTAAGTTAAGGGCTGATTTAACTGTCAAAGATAATTACTGGATTGGGCTTGCTTTTCCCGGAGATTATATTCACTCGAAATCAGCTTTTTCTGAAAACACTTTGCAGCGAATAAAAGGTTATTGGCAGCTATTAAGTCCTAAATGTTGTTTCTCTGCTGCAGTGCAGGGACACAGGAGCAACCAGGGTTCAAATTCCATGGCAGGGGCACAGGCTGCACCTCTCACGCCTCCCCTGGGCTCACGCCGTGCCTTCGGCTGGGGGGGACCCTTGCCTGGCCCAAAATCCACTCAAAGCAGGGCTGACTTCAGCCCCGCACCAGGCTGCCCTCTGCTCCCCCGTGGCACAGCGGCTGCTGGATCCTGCAGTGCCCTCCTTTGCAACTGCTTTCCAAAGGAGCCTGCCTGGATCCATTGTTTCCTCCATGTCCTTTTTTGAAGGGTAGGAACAAAATCATCAAGTTGTGGCAGAACTGGGGCCCAGGTTTTTATTTTTTGATTATTTTTTTAGGAACAATCTTGAAGATCTCAAGGTTTTGATCGCAATTAGGATAGGACCAAGATTCCCAAGACTGAAATCCTACACAGTACAGGATAATCTTTTCTTAGCTGTAAGCCTACATCCTGTTGTAGAGCTATTCATGTTTTATTTCCTTCACTGACTTTTTAGATCCTAATAGACTAGGCGAGACTAGAATAGTTCAGTGGAAGGGCCCTACAATGACCATCCAGTCCAACTGCCTGACCGATTCAGGGCTGACCAAAAGTTAAAGCCTGTTATTAAGGGCATTGTCCAAATGCCTCTTAAACACTTGGGGCATCAACCACCTCTCCAGGAAGCCTGTTCCAGTGTTTCACCACCCTTTTGGCAAAGAAATGCTTCCTAAGGTCCAGTCTGAACCTCCGATATAATATAGTCATAACAAAATATAAAAGATGTGCATATATATGTATCTACATACATACTATGTAACTTTTTCTGTTATCAAGGCTATAGGCATGCTTATTGTTTTTGTTAAAAATTCAGTCTTTGTGTTTAGTCACTCCTACACCCTTCTGCAATGGCTAAATGAAAAAAGTCTGATTTCAATTAAAGAAAAAAAAAACAACAGGGAAGAAGTTATCCCATTTTTACTCTAGGACTTCGTAAGCTGGTTGGATTTTGGTGCCAAATTACATTTTTTTAGCTAACATGGAAACATTTCTTTTGGCAGTAGGTTGAGTAAGACTTTGGCTTTGCTTGGGGAATTAACTGTGCAAACCCAGTTGCCATAAACATTCATCTCAACTGCTCTTCTCCCTACAAGACAACAAGGTACTCCGTCTTTGACACTAGCACCAAATGGATGGAAAAATTGAACCCGCTTCTAAACCTGTTTTAACAAAGGAGAGATACAGACTGACTCCGTACTGGTAAATTAAACGTGACCAGGAATATTGCCAAGTGCTGACACCAGAAGGCACAGACCAGCCCGTGTCTGTGCTGGTAAACTGGCTCACTGTCTGAAACAAGGTGGCTCTGTGCAAGCCACTTTTTGGGAATGGTCCCTGAAATGCTCTACCTACCAAAGCATTCCCTGAAGTAATTTAGGGATAGTGATGGCAGCAACACCAAGTTTATGTCAGGAAGTATCTCTAAGGTTTACCAACATAAATGATTGCATTGCAGGGCCTGAAATGCTTAAGGGCATTGACTTTGTCGTAATGTTGTATCTTCTGACCAGTATATGGCTTAAATCTACAGCTGGTGAGCAGTGTACGGTTTTAAATTAATTTTCCAAAGCTGTTTATCCAGACTTCTTGTAGTGCATTGCTTAATTGTTTGCAGAGAATTGGTGCTGCCTGGGCTGCTGCCAACATGGGAATGCCATCAAATCCCACATTCTATTCATGGTTAGATGGTGCATTTCGCTTGTCCATCTGAAAAGGTGAAACACCTAGGGTTCACGAAGTTTGTGTGAAAGACAAGTTGTTGCTAATGTGCATCTTCGTGAGCTGCGTTGAGTGTGATGTTGCTTGCCATGCTCTTGCTGCAGTACGAACACTTGGCATTACTGGAGTCCCCCTACAAAACAACGCATTTCCCCTGGCCTATGCCAAAAGTTGCTATTCTGTGTTAGCCACTTCCCTACAGTCAGTGTATCCCCAGAAACTTATCTCCGTGATACATTTAATGAATGAGTGCAAAAAAGACAAAATTAAAGGCATGTGCTTCTGATTCACTTCATCATAATGCTGCATGCTCCTAAACCCAGAGGTCAAAAAAAGGACCCGTTTGGCTCTACATATGTCTAATATAGAAGAATTTAGTGCAGATAGCTACATGTACTCCCTTCATCACCATGGGGAACAAGCGACTGAAGTTAGCGCGGGCACAGGAACAAATGCATACAAACTTGCCTTCATTGAATTTAGGCAGTAAACAAGGCACTTCTGCTCCATCAAAACAGTGAGGTCCAAAGACAATTTTCATCAGGAGTACTGGGACAACTTCTTTCCAACCCTGAATAGTTTCTAAGTAGAGTTTATTATTATTTCTACATGATATTATTTGGAATGTTAGCAAAAGAGCATATACTAAGCAGTCCATGGACCTCCAGTCATACGTTCTTACTGGCAGCCCAGAGATGAAAGGCTTGGAAATCTGTCCCTGAACTGTTTTCTGGAATGCTTGGCACCAAGAGAATTCAGCTGGGAAAGTCAAGGGGTTTACTAACCAGCTTTATGGCAAGCTGCTGGAAGGACTCAGTAGATGAAAACCCTGCTTCAGTCAGCAAACCGTACGGCTTAATGGGCATCATCTGAAAAGCACAACAGAAGTTAATCAAAAGCAAAATAGGATGCCCTGACCAGGAATTCAACTGCCCCGTAATAGTTTGGTATCATATCTATAGCTAACTTCTGCAGCTAAACCACACGCCACATTTTGCCTGCAACTCATGTGTCAACACAGTTCACTAAGCACTACATGTAGGAACATTCCTTCTCGCTTCTGCATGGGTCTGTGAAAGTACAATGAACTGAAGTTTGCAAAAGAAAGAAGTCTGCCTCTTGTCCTTTAGACTTCATTATTTTTACAGATTTTTTTTTTTTTTGATCTGTGTAAGATTCTTTTATTTCTAAAGTAACTACTTGTTAAAAAAAAAAACAAACCCAAACAAACCACCATTTGCTTTCTAAAACCATACATTTCTAACTGTAAGGCCACGTCACACTATATGGAAGCAACTCCTAGTAAGATCAATTCATGCAAATTGTATGCAGAAAAAACAAAAAAGCATTAGCTCTTATTGTTGCTCTCCCCCTTGCCTGCACTCCCCACCGCTTGACGTTTGTTAATGATCCTTCTTGACTGAGTAATTCTTCTCTTAGGCAGTCTTGGAGGAGTTTCAGCTTTGTCCTCCACTGTGCCCACACAACGCCTCTTGGAGGTGCTTGGAGAAAAGTGCAAGGAGCTCTTTCCAGGGGCAGAGGAGCTGATCCAGCTGGGCTGGACTGCCTAGGCTGACACAAGCTAAAGCAGGCTTCATTTGTTCCAGGGACCTTTTTGGGAAGCAGCTGCACAGGTAGTTGTTTCTGAAAGGTTTGGGAGACTTTTAGTTTCATTTCAATGACTAAAGTGTTTGTGGTATTTTCATGAGCTTAGTTTCTGATCACTGATTGACACCTCAGAAGTTCTTGGTTTCCACCTAAGCTGCTACCTGAGTGGTGAGTCACAGCCTAGTTTCACCTGAGGGCAGGTTTCAAAAAAAAGGTCCCTTGTGCGGGTTGGGGTTTGTGGTTTTTTTTTTCATTCTCAGATATCACAGTGAGAAAGGAGTTCTCGCTGGGTTATGCCAAAGAAAGCCACCGTAATCCTCCACAAGCTGAACGGCGTGCCTTGTGGGTGTAAAAGGAGATTAGTACTTGCTACGAGGGACATGGAAACAGGAAAGAGGCTTATTTCCTAAAGATTTTTTGTATGGTTTTGCGTTTTTCTCTCTTGACACACTTGAAGTTAGTTCATTCCTGAGAGGTAACTTTCCTTGAGACATCACATTTATGGCCCAGCTCCTAGGCAGTTGGGTTGCCTGTTATTTCATAGTGAAATACTCCTATTTCACAATGTTTTAACTCACAAGACTTAAAATGACCTGTTATTTGTCTTCAGCGGTATTTCAGTCAAGTTCCTCACCCTGGACAATTTGGGTCTGCAGCCAAGAGAAAAGCGCAAAAGTGCTCCCCTCAGAGAGCAGTGGCAAGTTGCAGTGGCAAAGCTCTGAAACGAGATCCCGTCAGTGCATGGACAAATCTGTCTTTGCTTTGCTTAGTGGGAAGTGTTTGCAACTTAGTAATCCATTTGATTTGTGATCCTTAGCCGAAATGAAACAGACCGTGCAGTACACGAGCTGCTTCTTTTTATTTCCTTGTCCTCTCAATTCTGTGTTGAGGGCACACAAGAGAGGGGACACTAGAAGAGCTTGTGACATGTGCCATGTGCTGCCCCAACAGATACATCTGTAATAAATGTGGGTCTAATCCTCATAACAACAGCTGATTAAAATTTATTCCCTTATCATGAGGGATTTGTCAGCCTTTTGAATCCCTGGCCAACAGGGCTCTGTGAATGATGAATCACAGTGGCTGTCCATGACTGATTCAAAGACAGAGATGTTGACACGCTCGTTTTCTGAGAGAAGTAGATTTTTATGGGACACGGAATCCTATTACCTTGCTGCATCCTTCAGTCTTGTGACAGAAATGACCCAGCACCCTTTTGACATTCGGTTCAGATCCAAAGTGCAGCACAGCTACTCCTGCTGCAGGTTTTGGTGCCCCAGGCTTGAAAAACTGATGCAAGAATGAAACCAAAGTGCACTTCTGCATGTGTGTTGTGGCTTCTGCTGGCTGCTCGGCCCTGTACGGGTGGACCCGAGCAGAAGGTACGTGCAACCATGCTCACCCAGGAGTGCCACCTTTGCTGGTATTTCTCCGCCTCTCTCCACTATCGGAAAAAAGAGGTCTTGATCTGTGATTAGATACCTTAATTGTCTTCATATTGCCTGTCCAGCTGAGGCTGGTCTTGAACTGGGCAGTGGGGAGATACCCAAGTGTCTAGACTGGGCAAGCTCCTTACAGCACCTGTGGCCCAAATCCCCTATACACCTAGCAAGTGAGTAACTCACAGGGGTGATATGGAGATGGGAAGAGCTTCCAGACATCATCATCATCATCCTCTGCACACCTTTGAGCCCCTGATTTTCATCAGTGCTGAGCGCTGGCTTTGCCTTCCATAGGCATGGGAGGCCCGATTTTGTTTTATAATCAGTGTCTTTTGTTATCCCACTTATGATTCCATCCACATGAAATTATTTGCTGTAACAAGTATAAGCCATGCAGTTTGTTTCTAGGCTGATCATGCAGAGGGCTCTTGGTCTCTCACTCCACTGCAGCCGGGGCGTGGAAAACGAGCTACTGCACCCGTGGTCTCACAGTGGTACAGTGTCAGGAGCACTCCCATGTCCAGTGGTTCAGCTGTACTTACAATCGTGTGATACACACCCAAAACACAGAAATAGGATGCTGCAGGCATAGTTAGACAGCCTCAGAATCGCACCTATTAAGGGTGACACCGTCATGAAACTAAACAGGAAACCGAAGAGCACTTCCAGAAACAAAACTGGCCCCTTTTCTTGAAATGTCATTATTTTCAATGCGTGGAAAGAATGAGGATTGAACAGCAATGTCTCTTTAATGGCACGTCAAAAGGATCTTGAGCAACACCGAGAGGCTGCCTGCATGTTCAGGCATTACTCTGAATGGTTGGTAAGAACAGTTTATAGAAGGTCTTTCCAGGCATCTACGCAAACAAAGCTCCATCAAATTGCATACCAAACTGAAGCCTCCATTTGGCGAGCAAAACAATTTAGAGGGATCAGAGAAGCTGTGACAGGTGGAGGGAAGAAGACAGCAAAAGAAAGCATGAGGGCGTATTTCTTCCTCATTTTCCGTTGCATTACTCCCTAAGTGCAAGTTCCTGTTGAAGGGTTGTAGGTTGTGTCACTGTCCCCCCATAAAAGGCTAAAGCTGAGAGATGGTCACAGCACTGCTGGGGATGGGGAGATTTCCTGCTGAAAGAGATCATGGGGCCAACCTGATCACAGAGTCTGATCTCAGACATGGCACGTCATCTCTTGGATTTCCTTGAACTGAATTTTCCTTGAACTGATTTTCATCTGAACCTCAGCACATCAGCTGAAAAATCCCCTTCCTTTCTTGATGGTGGCATTTCTAGAGATGAAGAATCCAGTATACAACATGAAATATTGTTTCCATTGGTTAATTCCCTTCACTGTCAAAACATTTATTTTCTATATCCCACTCCTATCTGCCTTTAATTTTGAGACACTGAATTTTGTTACATCTTCATCAGCTACACTGTCATCAAATTTGCTTTTTCCAGGGATACATTTTTTAGCCTGTGGTTCTGCTTTTGTTGTTCTTATTGTTAAGAAAGCTAGACCGAGTTCTTGAACTTCTTCAAAGGAAACACCTGTTTCAGTTTAAAGGTTTTCGGTATTTTTTTCCTATCTGTAATCACAGTTCATCTGTGAAGTCTTTCCTAGAAAGCCGGGCAGAACTGGTACACTTTTCCACCTTTACTATGTTTATTTGCTGTACCAGAAGCTGTACCTACATGGTCCTGCCAAGGCTGGCCGTGCATGCCAGTGTAAGAGTATCCTGCTGGCCCCAGCTGAGGGCTTAGCTATGATCCGTACCTGTGGTGGTCCATAGAGTACAGAAGGGTAGCTAGCACCCACCATCATCTCTTCACTGTGGTTGGTCATGGGTAACACTCATGTCAGGACCCACAAGCTCAGAAGCATTCTCCAAACCACCTCCTCTTTAGACACGGCCACTGCGCTTAGGGAACAGAGGGGAACCTAGGATGTCGCTGCGCTTTGTGCTGTACAAATGCTAACTGTGGCCAGGGATAAACTGAGGAGATGAGAGATGGCGGCATTGCTAGCGTGGCAGGTAGTGGTGTCGCTGCCGCAGCCGGGACATGACAGGGGCTGGATCTTCCCCCAGCTGTTTGGCAGGTGGCACTGTGGAGGAAAGCCTTATGGTGGGACACAAAGGGAGGCAGAAAAGCAAATGCGTGGAGTTCATTTGTGCCCACAAGAAGTGAGATGTGGAAGAAAGTGTGACGTCAAGCTTTAGCATTATATGGTAAGGGGGGCAGGTACGGAAAGGCAACCAGAGGCAAGGGCTTGTGCCCTCAAAGCAGAGGGAAAAAGGCTGGGCTGGAAACAGGCTGCAGAGGACTAAGAGATCTGACTTGACTCTTTGACAATAAGACATCTGACTTGAAGATACCAGTAATTCTGAGGGGTGAGATGGCTGGTGTTTTTGAAACCTTAAGGACAGAGGCCATGTCACCTTTCCATTTTTTATTTTTAGTGTTCTAGCTGCACATCCAAAGATGATATTAGCTCTCTGGTCAAATGTCATACCACGAAATTATACACAGTTGTGTCTGCTAGAAAGAAACATCATAATTATCAAAGTTTCCACTTCCCTAGCTTATATTTTTTCCCCCAGGCTTTATGATTTTCCACATAGTTGTCTCAAAATGCACAGAGTTCATGGTGTCTAACTTAACAGCTGGCTCCATATCAGTAACCTGTCCTCTCTGTTATTCTCTTTGATGATTGTCAGCTCCCAGAAGTCTCGCACAAGGCTGACTTTTCTGCACCAGACTTGTTTCCCCTCTCAGAAGGAAACACAGAAAGTACTACGAGGTGGCAGCCACAAGCACTGTAAGCAGGTTGTTGCCTAACGAGGGCCTGGTGGCGGAAAATTGGTGTTGGGCCATACCTGCTGCCACTTACCAGATACCTGTGTGGCACAACTTCAGGGGGTCTGTTGCATTATGGAGTCCTCTCTAAACCTTACATGGCCTGTGGGACTTGCTGCTGAGACTGTTGTTTGGGACAGGTCATCAAAGTGATGGAGCAGGCATGAAACCTGTCCTGGTTTGGGCTGGGATAGAGTTAATTTTCTTCCCAGTAGCTGGCATAGTGCTGTGGTTTGGATTTAGTACTAGAAGAATGTTGATAACTCACTGATGTTTTAGTTGTTGCTGAGCAGGCCTTACAACAGTCAAGGACTTTTCAGCTTCCCCTGCTCTGCCAGGGGCACAAAAAGCTGGGAGGGGGCACAGCCAGGACAGCTGAATCAAACTGGCCAAAGGGGTATCCCAGACCATATGACATCATGCTCGGGGGGAGTTGGCCGGGGCAGGGAGAGCGATCGATGCTCAGGGTGGGCTGGGCATCAGTCAGCAGGTGGTGAGCAATTGCATTGTGCATCACTTGTTTTGTATATTCTGTATATTTTTTTTTCTTCCCCTACTGTTTTATTAAACTGTCTTTATCTCAACATATGGGTTTTACCTTTTTTTCCCCAACTCTCTCCCCCATCCCACTGGGGAGAGGGGGGGTGAGTGAGTGAGCAGCTGGGTGGTGTTCAGCTGCCTACTAGGTTAAACCACAACAAAACCCAAATTAGAGATGCTAAGGAGGCTACCCTCTTCATTAGTGGGCTCCCAGCAGGGCATGAAGGTCAAAGAAAAAGACCTGCTGCTTTTAGCATTCAAATTTTTTTGGTTTTTAAAAGTTTTTTCAGAGAAAAACCTGGAGAGGAACACCTCTCCATGTTTCTACATCAGCAGGAGCCGATTTCATGGGTTATGTCCATCCTCCTGTGCAGTAGTTGCAGGGTGACATCAAGGCCAAATTAGATGACCACCCACAGGACCTTCCTTAGGGGCGAAAGCCATGTGGGTATTCCCCGGGGGAAAGCTCGGGTCTCCCTGAGCTTTGAGTACTCCCCGAGGTGGCCTCTCCTGCCATATCCAGAGGCTTGGCAGGCTCTGCGGCCCCCAGATGCCCCTTCAGCACCCATGGCACTGACAGGCAGGGATGCCCAGGAAAGCTCCCTGAAGGCAGGGCTACCTGTTGCAAAGGCAGTTTAAAGGGAACCTGCGCTAAGGCCACAAGAAGACTGCTTGCAGTGGAGGGTACAGAAATTAGGGGGCTTGGAGCCTGGGGTGGCATAGCCTACCGAGCACTTGTGGGGTTGCCATTGCACCTTCAGCTTGTAATGGAGGTAGGGCTACTTGGTCAGATAGGGACCTGGGGGTAAGGACGAGCTTGTAGGTCAGCATGTTCCCAGCCTCTGGGGCTGGGGGCTGCTGTACCACAGCTCTAGCAAGTCCCCTGTTTGCTCCCTCTGTACAGACACGGAGGTCTGTACAGATCTGGAGGTCTCAGTGTAGCCCCAGGGGAGATGGTTGCTATGCCTGTGATACATCTTCAGTCTCTGATTCCAACATCTTCCAGAACAGGGAGGAGTTGGTTTCACAAGTACTCCTGAGTAGTAGTTGTGTTTGGTTACAGTGTGTTTCATTTCAGGAATGGGATGTGTTTTCCAAGCTGATAAAGCTTTCAAACCCTGGAAAAGACTTAACGTGTTTGCAGTTGTGAATCTACCCTTGTCTTTGCACACAAATCCAGACAGTTTTCTTGTTGGGAACGCTTTGTGTATTGTCACTGAAGTCACGGATAATAATTGTATTTCTTTACGATTCCACCTGAAGCTTCAAACAGGATAACAACAATAATAAAATAATCACAAACCTGATTCACAGAGCTAAAAAGCAGATTTAGCATTCTCCAGATCTAAGAAGAAAAAAACAGTTAAAATCCTCCTGCTAGTTATCTGTTGAGATTTTCTTGTGAATTGCCACACACTTGCTTGTTTTCCTTTAAATAAGCAAACAAGTGAAGAACAGACTACTTCCCTAAATTAGGTTTATCAGTGTTTGTTTGTCTTTCTCCATAGAAATTCAGGCTTTGTCCAGACTTGGAGCCTGTCACAATGACTGATACTTTTTCATGAGAGATGGCAAAGATAAAAACAGCTGAGGAATGGATATGCTGTCAGGGCTTTCACGGGTTGAGCTACGCTGGCTTGGTTTTGCTTGTCTTTTCCATCAATACGAAAGACAATCTGCATTAGAACTGAAGACGTGATGATGCAAGTAGGTTTTTTTTCCATAAATATGTCATATTAAAATGTAAGGCTTAAACAGCTTTGTACATCGCATGAACAAATTCCCAATCTCCAGCAAGGGAAAGGTCTAAAGCACCTTATCCTAGTTTTCATGCACTCCTAATTAATTCAAACGAGAGGATGATAAAGATCCCACGTTCTCTGTTTAAAACACTAGAATTAAAACCGGGGGGGGGGGGGGGGGGGGCAGGGTGGTTGATGTTTTTTTCTCCCACCCCCAAATACACTATTTACTTTTGATCAGATAAAACATTTAATTAATAAAGTATGTGATGTTCTGGTTTTAGTTCTCATTTTAGGCACAATTGGGGAGGGACAGAAACACTGAAATGGAAATAGCAGATCTTTTGGTAGAACGTTTTGAAACATAAGACCTAGTTTTTGTCCCCTAAATATTTCTTTCTCCCCAGCTGAAACAGTGGGAAGTCTGGCACCAACCCAAATCATCTCACCTGGCTTGTTCATGCATTTTTTGGCAGATGAAAATACTTAACTGAGGAAGGTCTCCAGCTCACAAAGCATCTTCCCTGAGAGTGCTAGCCAGGAGTGGCTGCATTTAAAACCACCTAAACTTCAGAGCCTGATACTATGGGCAAGAAGCAAGATAAAGTAACTTAAAACAATTCAAAAACTTGAAATGTTGTAACTTCTACTTGCGACGCTGTTGAATCTCTAGCAATGTTTTCCATATGCTGACACACATGGTTACTCAGGAGCTCAGCACTTGTTCCTGACATGCAGGCCTGCCAGAGCCAAAATAGCAAGGACATTTACAATACAATGATGTAACCTTCTCCTGCATTTTGTAAATGTGGTTGTATGTTGCAAGCTTCCTTGGTTTTTAATAGTACAGCAGCAAGGTTTAGCGCAGTCTATGCTGCAACTTAAAACTCTTTCCTAGCAGCTCAGCTGGTATTTTGTAACTTGGCAGAGAACTCTGTGTTCACATAGTTATCAGCCATGACTTAATCTGGGTACAAATTTCTGTTCCTCTTTTTTTTTTTGCAAACAGAGCTGACCAGCACCGCTCTTCTTCTGCAGTGGATGGAGGCTTCATGGCCAACTCTGAGAGAAAAGGGAGCCCCTGAACCACTGAATGAGGGCTGTCCCATCCATAGCCAAAACCTCGTGTGCCCCACTGAGACCGAATGGGGCAAAGTATTCACCAGGACACCTTACATGCATCTTCATGCTGCCTCTGTGCTCCTATTCCGGGGCCAAGAGGAAAGCTGCAGCTATTTTAACATTGGGCTCGTCTACATGGGAAAATTAATCAGAAGAGCAACAGTGCAATAGTCCCCTGTGCCTTCCCCTGGCTTTGTTTATCCCAGTCTGGGAGCAGACTGACTCCAGAGAATGCAAACCCCGCAAAGCTCTGTTTTACAAAAACATGGTTCTTCCCTGCGGGCCCCTGCACACCGCTCTGCAGGGTCCTGGGAGAGCTCTGGGAGCACGGAGCAGCCGAAGGCAGCGCCTGTCCCCTCGCCTCCTTAGTGCCCTCTGCACAAGCTTGCAGGGATGGGCAGGAGTGAGCTGGGGCGGGAGGGTGGAGAGCTGGGAGCTGGGAGCTGGGCAGGGAGAGGAGGGGACTGCCATCAGGGAGCCACAATGTGCTCCGGGTATTTCCTGCATCGTGCCGCTGGAGCTGCTCTGATTTATAGCCAGGCCAAAGGGGCCTGCTAAGAAGCGGCTCTCGTATTTCTCTTACGGCCCACACACAGGAACAAGGAACAATAAGGATCTTGACCCGCTTTCCCGGCCCCTTCCATGTTGTCTTGAAGTAGGAAAAAAAGCATTGTGGGAAAAGAGAAGCCAAGTGGTGGCAGCCGGGGCAGGGAAAGTCTTTGCTGGGCTGCAGTGACAAAGCAGCAACCATGTTCCCCCTTTTCCCAGCTTTTTTTTTTAGTGTTTGCAGATCTCCAGCTGGCTGGCTGTGTGGAAGAGTCCGGGCTAGCCTGGTGACTTAAACCCAAAGCAAAACAAGGACCTCTATCAGCAATTTGAGAACCAGCTGTCTGCACGGACCTCTTACGCTGACTTTATCACTAGACCTCTCCCACTCTGCAGACCCAGCTCCCCACCAGCAACCCCACAGCTGAAGCAGCACCTCGGTACCCAGCACAGCCCCCTCGCTGCTGTGTCAGGTCTCAGGCCCCAGATTAGGGCAGGACCCTCTTTCAGATGTCTGGCTCAGCATTTCCAATCTGCTGAGGTGGTGCCAAAGCATGAATTTTATGGACTCCCTGGCTCAGCACAGCAAATTCCTTACGCAGTTGGGTGAAGGCAATGTCAGAAGACAGGCGGCACCGTCTTGTTGACGTGCTGTCACCCTTGGCACATCAGCGCAAAGGATGATTTGGGCCTTTATGAACAAAAGACCAAGACGTACAGTAACTGAGGCTGGTTGGGAACTCTGGTGCAACCCCCTGCTGAAAGCAGGGCCAGCCTAGGGGTTAGGTTACATCGGTAAGGACTGATGGTAATGCAGCACTGCTATTGAGAGTTACACCCTGTAGGCACTTTGTGATACCACAGGGTGAAAGAGGAGGTAAACCCAAAGTTGGACAAACCCTAGAGGGGTTCGAGTTGTGTAGGTGTCGTCAGTGGCTCTCGCCGGTCCCCTGCAGATCCGTCGGCGAAAGGTCAATCCCTGCAGCGAAGAAACTGTAGAAACACAGCTGCAGTGACCAGTTCCTTGTCTGAGCCACGTTTAAGCTCTATTTCTGGAGAGCACCTTACAGGAAGAGCTGGGAGAGCTTCCACCCAACCTGCTGCTGCAGCGGAGACTTGCAAGAGCAGCAGAATCTTACTAAAATCTCATTTCAGCTGGATCCTCTGCAAATCCATCTCAAGCGGAGGGAAATGCAGCGACAGTAATTGGCATGGAGCAGCAGCTCGGCTGTGCTAATGACTGAGACTACTGTGGGAGATATTAAGGGGCTGCTGTTAAGGCACTACTAATAATTTTCAGAATCATTTCCATTCCTATTCTTCCCCTGACGGTCTGAAACTGCTGTGGGTCCTTTTAAAGCCATTCTGCCTTGCTAATAGTTTATTGCTTTATTTGATAGGTTGCTTAGGGATAGCTAGGCAGCGCGCGTGTTTTATTTCCCCCTCCCTTCAAATAGTGAGAGCATTTTAATATTTCTCGGAGAAAAATGGATGTAATAAAATATGAACATCTTGGGCCCCATCACGCTGCAGTGGAAATATCTGCCCTGCGAGGCTGTTTTGCACTGGCTCTTCCAGTCGCTGCAGAGAGCTGGCAGCACCGCTGGTGCTCCAGCTTCTGGTAAGCATCTTCTTGCTTCAACCGGTGGAAAGGTTTGCTTGTTTAGGGAGGGAAGGTGGAGCAGGTGGTCTCCACTGTTGGTTTTTTGGTTTTTATTTTTTGAATGAGTCATTGCACATGGCTGGCCTGGGTAAAGTCACATGATGATGGCCAAAATTGCCCAAGCACTGGGGTTACACCTAACAAGTGTAATTTTGGACTGTGGTTGCCAAGGTTTGGTAAACAGGAGATAGCAACACCACCACTGAGAAATACCCGTACTGACCCACTGGAGAAGGGTGGTGGTTGTGACTTAGCAGCAAGCACCATGAAGCCAAACAGCGTTTGACTGAGTAGGGGTAAGGTCTGCACAAGGCTTCTCCAAGGCAAATGGCAAATCCCCCACTTCTGAGGTGCTTAAGGCTGGAGCAGGAAGAGAAATGAGTCATGGAATGGGGACTCCATCATGGCACTGGGCTTTAGCTGGGGATTTTAGAGATTGCTTAAAAATGTGTAATGAAAAGTGTTCATGCATATGAGAGAGAGAAGGAGGGATCTGTGAATTCTGGAAGGCACTGCCTGTGGAAAAGATACGTCCTGAGCCTTCAGATCCTGGCAAAGCCCCTTTAGGAGAAAAGTGGAATTTTCCCTGCATAAATGACAATGCCTATATTTGTTTAAAGGAAAAAAAAAGAAAGTTGGGAAGCCAGCAGACGTAGAGTCCTGATGGGGAAGAAAAGGAGCATTGTGCCCAGGACATTGGGGAAACTGTTCAAAACCGGTTCATCCTTTACGCAGAAACTGTCCCCACTGGCTCACCAGCAGCAGCGCTCGCTCGAGCAAGGGCTGGCTGTGGGGTGGGCAGTGTGCGACACGCGGGGGGTTGGGACCTGGTCCTGACTTCAGCAAGAGATGTGGGTTCTTGGCATCTCCCAGGGCCTGGCACTTGAGATGGGGAAAAACGAACAAACAGGTCTGTTCAAAGGCATGTAGGAGGAATTATATTTCTTTTGGAAGATCTCCTCTTCCTCCGCAGGGCAGAAAGCACCCTGTAAGAGAACGAAAACTCCTTGTGAATGGGAGGAAGCTAAATGGAAGAACTGCATCTGCCAGATTGCTCTTTGCCTTCTGTCAGGATAAAAAAAAAAAAAAAAAAAGAAACCAAACAAAAAAGGAAGTAGGAAAAAAAAAAAGAAGTTTGATTCAAGATTCATCAGGCCAAAGAGAGGCAGCGCAAGTGGGAACAGGTCTCTTTAGCCTAATAATCAGGCATCCAGCTGAAGGAGAGGGAGAATTCTGGTCTCTGCACCTGAGACTGAGTTTTAACCTGCAACCATTTCATGGAAAACACTTTCCTCCTTTTCTGCACCTCACTCGGAGGGCCAAGGTGGGAATTGGGTGCTGGAAACCCTCCTGTGGCAGAGTGATCACACCCCAGACCTCGACGCACAGGCGAGCAAGTTGTACATGAAGTGGGGCAGGAGCCATCACTCCACCACCGTCCCCCTTGGCCCTGCTTCAGGAGGTCAAGCCCAGCCCCGGTTTTCTGGAAAGGAAGGGTATGGCCACCAGCTTTCCAGAGGGATTGCGGGTTTCAGCCCCCATGCCTTTGGGCCCATGTGCGTGTACCTGGGATGGGGCTAGGAGAGCAGGGTTAGCTGGCCCCAATACACAGCAGTGGTGGCCCAGGAGGGATTCACCATTCTGTGTGATGGCTCCCTCTGCTTCCAAACCACACATTTCGGCTCAGCTTGCCCACCTCCCTCTGGGTTCTGGATTTCCCTCCACAGCCCAAGAACAGAAGGTTAAGTAATGCATAGACAAACCTGTTTTCTTTTGTGGTTCTGCTCACAGTGAAAGAAAATAGTGAACAACTAGGCTTTGGATATGCAGGCTTCAGAGGAACTGTATCAGGACTTCCGCATTTGCTCTCTCCTTTTATGTCATGATGCAGAAAGTCATGGCAAACTTGGAAGTTTGGGCAATTTTGATAGCTATCTAGAGAGCATCTGGGAAAAATATCTTTCAAAGAACATAACCTTTTGCATGTGCAGAGATTGCATTATACTTGTTATATTTGTTACTCATTATATTTTATTAAGCTCATCATTTACCTCATTGTTAATGCCAAAAGAGGTTGAGGCAGAAGGAAGAAAAATGGTGCGATCTGATGCTTCTTCCCCAAACCACAGAATTATCTGAAAACTCTCCTATGCACAAACAAAACTTATCACTTGAAAAATTTCAATTTGCACAGGGCAAATTATGCTGTCACTGGCCAACCCATTCTATTTGTTTTTAATAACTTCCCATGTCGTGTGGTTCCAGACTACACATCACATGGCACGCATCGCAAATGAGATACTGCTAGATATCTTTCTCAAAGATTGTGCATGCTGGGCTGAATTTTTCATTCTTCTTGCTTACAGGGATGCCTTTTATTCCCTCTTTAGCATTTTGAGCCTTCACGTGTCTAGCATATGAAGCACTTCTGCAGTCACATGGCTGTGTGAATGCAGATGGGTCAACAAGTGCTCTGCTTCACGTAGAGAAGAAGAGAAACATGAGACACAAGATAAACTGCGATGGCCGAGATCCGGCAATCCTTCACTCTGTTGAAATTTGGAACAACCTTGGAGAGGGCATCAAAAAGGCTTTCCACTAGTGCTGTGAACATGTAAATTGGTTTTTAGTTTTCTTCCTTTTCAATTCCAGGAGGCTTTTTTTTTAGCAAAAATACAAGAATTTCCAGTGTCTCGTTGACATTTATAGAGTACCATAGTTTCAGAGTGCTTTACTGAACCCTCTTGAGGGGCAGATGCTGCGTTTCCATATTGTACAAGCTGCTGCTGATCTTGTTCATTGCCAGATGTGGTCCTGCATCACAAGCCTGGTGGCCCACAACCTACTCATGGAGAAGGAAAGCCTGAAAGAGATTCGGCACAACAGCACCTTGGCTCCAACAGCAACAACAGCTAGTTGCATGCACAAAGGTGAGTGCATGAGTTTTTACGAGAATAGCAGCTGCCCTGTCAGAAAGGATCAGTCTTGAAGTGTTTTACCTGGGGCCATCCAGAAACCTGTGGAAGAGCTGGGAACTGAAAACAGAAGGCAGGCTGAATACTGCAGCAGCCCTCTTGGTCCTTAGCATAATAACAGCCACCTTGGCTCTGACCAGGGCCAGAAATCCCAGGCTGATGAGAGGACAGTGAAACCTCCAGGTTTGCAGATGATACAAAGTAGTTTGAGAAGTCAAACCACTCCAGGAGGACCTCACAACACGGTGTGAGTTGACAAAAAGGTGGCAGAGGAGCATCAGTGCAGGTGAATTTAAAGTAATACACCCAAGGAAAAATAACCCAAACAGGGGGTATGTGGTGCTAAACTCGGAAATGGTAGTTACCAGAAAATGGATCTCAGAGTCATCACTGACAGCTCTCTGAAATCATCAGCTCAATGTGCAGTGACTGCCAAAAAGCCAAAAAAGTGTAAGGTACCATGAGGAAGGGCACTGATCTTTTGCTGCTGAGCAAAACCTTGGTGTACCCGTACCTTAGACCCTGGGTGGGGTGCTGGTCTCCAGTGGCCAAGTCAGTAGGCAGTGCCCAAGGGGCCTCCTTATAGGTTGGACAAAGCAGAAAGTCCTTAAGTCAGTTGTAAAAGAAATGGGTAGGGTGTCCCCTCCAACAGGCCCATGGAGGTGCTGGGGGACCACATGGGGAATGGAGCAGCAGGGAGTGGCCAGGTTCACTCAGGTTCTCCTCCCACTGGTGGAGATACAGTACTGGGAAAACTGATGCACCATCAGCCCCATTTCTCATGCTCCTAACCCATACCTGATGGTGGCTGACAGCTAAGACCTAAGGCGAGTGTAAGAGCAGGGTGCAGCAGACACATGTTTCCCAGAATAGCCTCCTGGACACTGAGCGCTTATGGCTCACAGACTTCCCAGCCCATAGGTGTTGTTTAACTTAGGATGGGATTCTACTTTTTTAAATTTGTAAAAAAAAAAAAGAAAAGAGCAAAGAAGACTTTGAAGTCGAACTTTGTTATTAGAGGTGACATGCCAACCCTGGGTAGGTGCCAACTGCAAGACTTTATTTTGACTGCTGTCTCATGAGGAAAGCTGGCAGCTGGAAGGGCAGGAAGGCATGTCCTGAAGAAGGTGAAGAATTTAGCCAGACTGCTTTCAACAGCCTCTTTGACGCTGGGTGGCTGAGAAAATAGAGTGGTGTTTTCTGTGTGCACTGCAACAAAAATATTCTTTAATAATTGTCTTCTGGGTCACACTGGGTTACAGTTGGGACTGCTGCCCTGACCTGACTCAGTGCAGGATGCCAGGTTTTGCTTCTGGGAGACACACTAGCGTGGGTTGCATGTATCAGGATGCTTCACTGCTTCTGCTATCATGAAATTTCTTTCTCTGCTGGGGGAGGAAAACAAACAACTCCCTGTAGTCTCCAGCTTGAAGCCAACACTGATCACGCGCACAAGAGGCAACTAAGCTTTCGGTCTAAATGCAGAAACAGTTCTGCATTCAGGAAAAATGGATTGAAAATGGAGCTTGTACGGGTTGAGAGGATGACTAGGGCTCTGCAGCCAAGGCATGAGAAAGACACCCAGGGAAAGAACATGTTAATTGTGACAGGCCATACGTTGTTTCCTGCAAAAGAAGGTATCATCTCATCTCCCCTCGTTAGGATCACAGCTCAAGAGCGTTACCCAAAGCCCGGGAAAGCGTGCTGATTTTAAGGGTTTTTTTTGATTTTTGCCAAATTCTGACTCAGCTCAGGGGATCGCAGCTCTCTACACCCTTACATCCCCTTCATCGTTCATCTGAGACCAGTCTGTGGGCCAGCACCCACTGAGATGCATCTAGGCCTGCAGCAGCGGCTGATGCAAATGGAGGAAGGATATGGGAGGCTTCTTTTCCTTCACAGGGATGATGAAAAGTAAGGCTGAAGGACAGTATCTGCAAATTTTCAAAGAGCGGGGCCATGCTGCAAGACACACGCCTACCCTTTCAGCTCCATCAAAAGTAGGGAAGTGATCGTGCCCCTGTACTTGGCACTGGTGAGGCTGCACCTCGAATACTGGGTTGTTTTGGGCCTCTCACTACAAGAAAGACGTTGCCTTGCTGGAACATGTCCAGAGGAGAGCAACAAAGCTGGTGAGGGGTCTGGAGCACAAGTCTGATGAGGAGCAGCTGAGGGAACTGGGGTTGTTCAGCCTGGAGGAGGCTGAGGGGAGACCTGATCGCCCTCTACAACTGCCTGAGAGGAGGCTGTAGCCAGGTGGGGGTCAGTCTCTTCTCCTTGGTAATGGGCGATAGGATGAGGGGAAATGGTCTGAAGTAGTGCCAGGGCAGGTTTAGGTTGGACATTAGGAATAATTTTTTCAATGAAAGCGTTGTCAAGCATTGGAATGGGCTGCCCAGGGAAGTGGTCGAGTCCCCATCCCTGGACATATTTAAAAGACGAGCAGACGAGGTGCTTAGGGACATGGTTTAGTGGTGGGATGGCAGTGTTAGGTTGATGGTTGGACTCGATGATCTTAAAGGTCTTTTCCAACCTAAACGATTCTATGATTTAGAAAGGCACATTCTCAAAAAACCCAGATCCTTTTTCTCCAAATTTTTAACATGCTCCAAACCAGGGTGCCTACAATGAAAGCAACATCAAGACAGGGCTGCAGTTTGATAGAAAGATCAAGAAGCCTAGAGGAAGCACCATTGTTTTTTAATAACTACATTTTCTACTTTTAAAATATGTCCTTGAGAGCAAATGTTTCCATAGTTCCTGCTTTTCTGCAAGATGGAGGGATGGAGAAGAGTATGAGCTAAAGAGAGTTAGGAGAGTAGACTTCCTTTGTACAGGATAGGATCAGGAACTGTTTAAGCAGTAAGTAGCCTTAACAAGCCTCTCTTCTTCCATATATTTACCCACCGCTGATTCACAACCCAGCACAGAACTGCTCATTTTCTCTCAGAGGCACAGCACAAAGGCATTGGCTTGAATTTATGTCCAAACACAGAGTCATTGCATCCATTTAGCTTGGTTCAAGACCATGAGGCTATGTACTCTTGCAGAATTTTCTTCAACAAGGTCCATACCACCCTAAGTCCCGCTGGACTTTTTTTTAATCCTGTAGAGGTTTAGGGGGGTAGAATGGACAAGGGTTAAACCAACAAATAAACAAAAAAAAAATCTCATCTGAATCTTTCCAAATTAAAAAGCACATCTACTCTTTTCTTGTTCAAGAGGTTTTAATAAAGACTCATATTTTTAAACCCCTCACACTGTACAACACATTTAAATGTACATCAAGCTCAGATAAAAAATAAAGCTTTCTTACAAAGTACATTTTTCCAGTGAATATTTTTTTTTTTTTTTTAAAAATAGCTGCTACATAAATCCCTCCTGATCTTTGAACAGGAGTCACAGTTATTTCCAAAAATAGAATTCATATTTTAATCATACAGGATAAACTGCAGGAAGAAGAGACAAGTCAACTGAAAAAATAAGGCTTGTATATAAATTTTTTTTTTAAAAGGACACGCATAGAGGTTGAAAAACATATGCCATTTATAAAGGAAAAAAAAAGGTAACTTTATCCATATTAATATTTTCATTTTCAGTTACAGAAGAAACCACAAACAGGCCCTTTATGTCCCAGAATATAACATTAGTTTCTTGTAAAAATGCCAAAATGCACAAAGAATTGCCAGCTTCAGTCTTGGCAAAATACTGAACCAGCCCTCCCTCCCCGCTCCCCCGCCCCCCCCGCTTCATATCATAGGCACACCATATGCATGCATACCGAGCACTTATGTTGTCTCTCAGGCCAATTAAATATTTGCAGAAGGTTGTATATCCTAGACAAACATGAAAAAAACCATTTGATAGGTTTACATTCGTCCTATTTCAAAACACACATACAATTAGTTTAATTTACACTATACAGTATCTGTTAAATAGGAACGTTACACAGTTTCAAAAAGAATCACAGAATATATACAAACTGAATATTGAAATGGTATGATTTTCCTTCCCTTCTTTAAAGGGTTGGGGTTTTTTTGTTTTTGTTAACAGTTGCTACATCTGGTTTGGACACAGAGTGTTTATGTACCTATGCAGCTCATTTCTGGAATAGTAATGACAATAATAATAAAACGTGCTTTAGAACAAAACTAGTATCAATTCTCCTTACTGCTCACTTAAAATAAATTAGTTTGGTTTCTTTTTTTTTTTAAAATAAGTTGCATGAAATAAGAAGTAAGCAAGGACGATGGTATTTTAAAATATGTGAGCAATAGTTCTGCTGCATCACTGGTTTCTCATCCAACCTTTGGTTTTAAAGCCAACCCATTATTATATGGCAGTGTACGTAGCCAAAACGCTTTATACGGCAGTACAGGTAGTCGAAATGCTTAACCTGAGAGCATTTTTATGTCCTCACGACAGAGCTAGAGTCTGTGCTGACTTCCATGCTGCTCAAGTGCCTGACACGGCAACACCCGAAGCCACTGATGAAATAAGGCCACTTCCTTCCAGCTCTCCCCACTTACAAAATCGGTTAAGGTCCTTATTTCCCAACAGCTGCACCCATCCAAACAGGCAGAAGAACTGACTGCAGACGGTTCCCAGACACAGTCCCAACATGTGATCTTCACCCCTGCAGCATCACATCCTCAGGCTCAGTCCTCCGTGTCGGGCTGCACCCCCAGCATCACGTGCAGCTCCTCTGCCGTGTACCCCAGCAGGTTCTGCAGATCGCAGACGAAGCGATACACGTAGCGTTTCCCTGAAGTCTTGTGGATGATATTCTTGTCGTAATAGTAGCGTAGGCCTCGGCTGAGCTTCTCATAGTTCATTTTTGGCTTGTTTTTCCTCCTTCCCCACCTCCGTGCCACCTGTCAGTCCAAAAACAAACAAACAAAAAAAGCAAAATGCAAAGGCTTTACTCAAGTCATGTTCTTCTAGTCAGTGGCTGATAAACACAGTTGTTAAAATGCTCTGACCGAGAAAGGGGTTTATTTGCTTTGGATGTCCCAAGCTCAGGTATGAGAAGAGTTGGTGACTGACCCCGCAGCTGAGCATGCTCCGAGACACAGCAGCTTCAGGAGAATATGGCTGATAGGAAGCATCAGTGATAAGGATACCTATTTCTAGAGGATGGGCCAAAATGCGTTTAAATTGACAGGAAATA
This sequence comes from Gorsachius magnificus, assembly GCA_034008185.1. Classification (NCBI taxonomy): domain Eukaryota; kingdom Metazoa; phylum Chordata; class Aves; order Pelecaniformes; family Ardeidae; genus Gorsachius; species Gorsachius magnificus. The sequence continues at coordinate 100,090,693 of CM067081.1, forward strand.
GTCTCCTCTCTCAAGAAGACACCATTTTACTGTTAATTTGCCCTTGAGCACCATGTGACAGCTCTTTAACTGGAAGTTGAATGATACACAGTTCCTTGGAATTAATAATTTCCTCCCCCTTTTTTTTTTTTGGTGTGTTTTTAATAAAGGCTTCAGTAGACTTCATATCACATCTCCAATACAATAACTTTCCTACTGATAACAGTATCAGAAAATGAAAATGCATTCTATTTGGTTTTAATGGTTAAAGCTCTAAGTTCCCACAGCGTTTCACAAGCAGCACTACCATATTTGCTGTGTTTCTAAAAGAACGGCGATACACGGAGTGCGTTTTCCCCATACCTTCGTGCGATCCCAGGCATTGTTGATTCAACTACATCCAGCAAGCTAACCTACAGTATTATACCGTCAAAAAACCCCTAAGTTTGTATACTACCTTCAAGTTTCAAGGTTTACAAACTGCTCTCCTAACTACAAGCAAGTGCTGATACCCCTGGGTGGGAGGAGAGGGGGGAACATCCCACAGCAACCCTGACTCTACCATAAAGCATTTGCAGGTGAAGAGATTTCAGCAAGTGTCCGATCGTGTAAATGCCTTATATTCAAGACTAGGCCCACAGACAGGCAGATCAGGCCCTAAACCTTTTTGTTCGTCACAGTTAGCCACATACCTCATCTGGGTCAGCAAGTTTAAATTCCCATCCATCTCCAGTCCAGCTAATGAATGGCTGACAGGACTTGTCAGTCAGTAACTCCAGAAGGAACTGCCATAGCTGTATAGGTCCACTGCCTGTTGAGAGAGAAGGGGTGGGGAGAAACCACAATTAATAATTCTGCAAGCTCTTACCACAACCGACGTATGTGACCATACTTGTATCACATAACTGATCTTTTAGTTACTCTGATTTACCTTTTCTCCTTTTTGATATTGGAAAGAAACCTAAGGTTTTTCTCTGTAACACAAATCTGCTCCTGAACATGTTAAAATTAAAACAAGTCAGCTTTTTCAGGGAAACACAGAATCTGACACAAGCTCTGTCTTTCCCTTTCAATATGGATCCCCTAGCCCTCACTCCCACCTCCCATCAGCTGCATTTCAAGCTCCAGGACTGCTTGTCCTGCAGTCCTCAGCTTTGCAAACGTTCTAAAGGAAAAACCAATTTCAGCAAGGGCTACAGGAAGAAGGCCTTCACAGGCAAGCCACCACCTGCAGAAACTCCCAAGTGTGGGAGATTTTGTCCAAGTTTCCCTGTTTTTCAAACAGATCAAGAACTGCATTTCTTTTTCACGTGTTCTGGTGTACCTGCCTGTTCTTGCTTTACATAGATAGTCCTATGAGACCTTAATAACATTTAAAGTTGAAACTGAGTAGTGGTCTCTGAGTAATTTGTAAGGCATACCTTTACAACTATACAACTTTATCACGATGGTACACATTTATGGAGAATATTGATGTTAAGTAAGAGGAGTGACCACTTTGCTTCACTACTTACCAGTAAAGCCAGCAAGAATTGCTGCCGGTATAACTGGTTTCCCTTGCTCTACAGGATCACTTCGTTCTTGAATATAGTCTTTGAAAGACATCGTAGGTTTGCTCAGACACAAGGACTGGCTACAGTCATCTTCAAAACTCTCATAGGATGGTACACGCTGTAAATCCACTAATGACGACTGGCTGTTCCAGGACTGTAGCATCGAATCCGAGCTTTCGTAACTTTCTGCACCACTGTCGCTAGATTCGTGTTCTCTAAGCTTACCTTTACAAAACAAAAAAAATAAAAAAAAAATAAAAAAAAGAGAAAAGTGTTGGCTTTTTTTTTCTCCCCCCTGTATACATAAATTATGCAAAGAAGGAAACGACATACAGAATATGGCCTTGGACCCATGGTCATCATGCAGGTAACGACTCACCAGAATTATCTATCAGCAAGTTCAGATTGCTTCTTGGGAAATCTTGATTTACTGCACAGTAGTTCACACCAACAGCATCTGCTTGGGTTTTAGGGAACAATGAAAACTCTTGGTCTGGATTGAGGAGATTTGGTCCTGAGGAAGTCTGACAGATGTCAGTCAGGAGACTGGATTTGGGATAACTGAGGGCTTTAGGGTATCCAGGCATTTGCATACCATAGGAGCTCTGATCTACGCTGACAGCTGAAGAAAGAAATAAAAGAATCAATTAGATTATTTTCCCTGCAGACCCTTAAACAGACTAACACACTATCAGCACCTCACTACAGTTGTGCCACCAAGAAGTAATTTTCCCATGAAAATCTGACTGAGGGTGTGACAGATGCTACAGACCTACTGGAAGGGCTACTGAAGTCTGTGAGAAGATCCCCATCTAATGGGCTCCAAATCAGATTCTGTAAATCTCCCTCTACAACTTGCTGACCACAAATGTGTCTATTGTTTGTTCTTCAAGGAAACTACAGGGCTACAAAAAAAGCTGGAGAAGCTTAAGTGGTTTTGAGTAAGGCCCTCACCATTAAGTGGTGCAATAAGGTTGAGCTGGAGATTTGGCTGTGGTAGAATGAAATACACCTCCCAAAAGATCAGAGGGAGCTATCACTGCATCCCACATGCTTTCAAAAGCTCTATTACGCTTCCACAGCCTTCAAAAAGGCCTAAACATAACTCTTGCTGCTCCCCAGTGATGCTAGTTTTTGATTCAGTTTGCTGGGGGTGGGAGCGGACATTTTGCTCCACAGATGTAGGCTTTGGCATACCAAGAGGAAATGTGATTTTCTCAAAGCCTTTGCTCTTCAAAATATTTCCGATATGAATGAGATGGCAATTAAACAATACCAGGAAAGAAGGCTGTAGCAACTGAAGTCAAGTGTTCTCAAGCACAGTACCTATTCTGGGGCTTTTTTTGTTGTTTTTAAACTGGGATCTGTGATGCAAATTTTTTAAAATACTCACTTAAGGAATTATTATTGACCCAGTGAGAAACTGAGGTGAGATGAGAGTTCTCCACATATTGATCTTGTGTTTTCTCTTGGCTGTCTGGGGAGAAAAAAAAAAAAAAAAAAAAAAGGTTTTATCGTTTTAAACATCAGACCTTTACGCCATGGAAAGCTTCTGACTCTCTTGAGTATTTTGGGGTCATCATTCACATAAATTTTACAAACGAGCTGGATTGCATTCTGTCTCTTGAAAGAAACCACACCAGAAAACCTAACCAGCTTCCGATAGGCTTGAAAACCTCCATACCAATTGAATTTTAAGATGAAACTTAGAAACAACAATAATTGCAGAGTGTTTTAAGGTCCAAGTCCCTAATGTGTGCAACTACTGAATGTTACACTCCAAGCCCAATGGAACTCATAGGACACTGCATGTAGGGTCTTAGCAATACCATCAGTGTCCACCTAAGACACCTCTGAGTGTCTTTGACTTCTTTACATTCAATCACTGAATTACCTCAAAATGCTAGATTAAAGAAACAAAACCAAATACTTGTAATAACAAGTGAAGAAATTTTGTCCAACTCTTGGTTAATTTTTTTTTAATGGGGTATTACAGTAGCCTTATCCTAATCTCGCTTATTTCAATGATTATTCCAAATAAAACCTGATCGCAATAGGTACTCGGCCTGAATAAGGAATGATTTCTGCAGATATCTGCACCTGTGCTTTGCGCAACAGTTCTGATAATGCTTTTATTAGTCAAGTTTTAAAGTTCATTTTGAGTTTTTGTATGTAATAAAAGCTCTTCATAGTGAAACAAGTGTTGAAAGAGTCCCATTTCTGTTTCTGTTAGAAAATCCTTAAAGAAAAAAAAAAGCCCTTTCTGGCTCTGTAACTACCTTTTATCATCTGTTCCAAGTGTTCCCACAGAATATCACCCACATAGTCAGGTGCCAGTTCCAGGAAACGCTCCTTGCCCAGGTTGCACAAGTCTTGGCCACTCATAAGAAACTGATGGAAGTTCACATTTGCCAAGCTAAACTCATTGGTAGCCCATGAAAGCCACTGGCAAACTTGCTGTTCAGTCCACAGCCAGGGATCTGCAAGACAGAAAGTATCCAGCACTTAGAGATAACTCCTGACCTTTGTCAAATAATCATCATTAGAAGGCAGTGAATGAAAAAATTTGTTTACCCAAGTTATTTAGTTCTGAATGAATTCAGAATGAATGGATTCTTGAATTAAAAAAACCAAACAAACAGACAAACACAAAAACCAAAAAGACAGTCCTCTATTTTCCTTCTGCATTCACTTGTAATCAGAGATGTCCTCAGCTTACTTGATTCTCTCTTATGCTGCCAAAGCATGAGCTCTCCATGCACCCATTTTTAATACAAGCAAGTCTGGTCTTTCCAAGTCAAGCTGTGCCAGATTCACATAGGATCCATTCTTGTATTTCCTACTGACATCATTCTTTCTCCTTTGAAAGAGCCACTATTCAGCCTTCTCCTTAGCATTAAAAAAAAAAAAAAAGCTTATAAATGGAAAACACTTACTATTTGGGATACCCAGCCGACACTGTTCCTTTGTGAAACCACTGAAAGTATCTTTCAAGGCCTGACTCATCACAGCCTTACTGCACGGGGTTAACAGAGGCAATTCACAGTTGTTCGACTCTACAAGAAAGAAAAGGGGTGGAGGGGAAAAAGAAGACACATTAACTTTTAGGCCAGTAAAAGGAGTGACAGGTTTTTGCTGTGCTATTTGAAGAATAAGAAAAGGATGCTAGAAACTAGGTATTTTAAAGCCAGAAACAAACATTGTAGATCCATTTTCTGATATATTAAGTCTTTGACTTAATATACCAACACTAAAATCTCTGTGCTACTGGCCTGATCAAATTGCATCATGCTGAATTAAAGCTTTGCAGCTTGCCATGATATAGATCCTCATTTACTCTTAGTAGTTACGTAAAGTGCCTTTGTTGCAGGGAAACTTTACTACTACTACTTTTTTTTTTTTAAAGGAAATATGAGACTGCTTATTCCTATTTTGTCACTTATAGTTTGACCTCAGACTTCCTTATAACTCCAGACAGTCTTCATTTAGTTTGAGAGCTAAAGTAACTGATAGCAGGGTTGGGAAGAACCAGCTGGCACTATTTAACACTGCTTTCTGATGGACTCTGTTGCAGACGTTCCCATACATTTCTCAATCACCCAAGTACATGCTGCTATAGATTATTCTATCATCTGAACCAAACAAGTGTGACTGGTAACAAGCTGGTACCCAGTGCCTAAATAATGCAACAAAGTCCAAAGTCAGCATCATCCTATGACAGTATAAATTACTTATCTGCTTCTCTGTTTTTTAAATTTGCAAGTAAGATTCCATTTTAAGGACAAATTTGGCTTCCACTCATCCTTTCTTATTCGGCAATTTTCACCAGAAGACGCCTCCTTTTACTCTGAAAGAACTTCTAAGTTGAAGAAAGCCAACCACACTGCCTAGATGGTTCAGATTAGGAAACCTTTCACTGGTATTTTGTTTGCGATTGGTGGCATTAAGCTGGGCGTAATTCGAAGAGAACTTAACCAACTCGCTACTGCATCCCTGAACATTTGAGAGCCTCTGAGAACTCACACGCAGGTTGCATCTGAAGGAGCTCTGCTGCCTTAGAGGCGTGTAACGGTGGCAGGGTATATAAAGGTGCTGAACTTGGCAGACTCCAAGTCAGTTCATGAAGCTGCGCGGCTCTTCTTGTTCTCCTAGACTATCTACATGCTCCGCTTGACCCAGCAAGTGGAGCTCATTACCAGCCTGCGCTTGACTTCTGTTCTTACCACACCCATCCTCAGTATCTGCTAGGACTTGCTTTGCTGACCAGAGGGGGTGACTGATTAGAATCACATCAGAACAAAGGACTGGTGGTTTTCAGAGGTTTGAGGGTTTTTTTTCCCCTTCCCTAAGGGGAGATAAAGGCAGCATCAGGTAAAATATCTACATTTTGGTCAAAACTCCCCATTTTGTCAGGGATTTTAGGCAAGGATTTGTAGAGAACTCTTGGTAGATATCAGTCCTACACCATAAAAAAAAAAAAAATCTGTAAACAGGTATGGAGTAAAACATACTGAGATTTAACATCAGAGGGTCAAGAAATGAGCTTGCAGAATAGTTGAATTTTAATTAAGATTTATGTGTATTTAAACTTGCAACACCTCAAACTTTTTTTATTTTTAAACTCTCTTAGCTCTGCTTTAATACCTACTAAGGCTTCTTCCCTGGACAGTCAATTAGGCTACCGAATCCCAGTTCCCATTCCTTTTCAGTACCGAGAGCAGCAACTATCCACAGAGCAACTCACATGGATAAAATCAAGCACGTACACAGAAGTCTGTACTAAACCACTTATTTTTAGGGAAATCCATGTTGTACTTGTAAGAGCATAGCCATGAAATGTTAGTTAGACGCCACAAATTTCTTTCTGATCTGCTGACTAGACTAAGGAACAAAGTGAAGCGTTACCATAAGAAGTAGAGTCAAATCCCGTTGGCACTTCTTGAAGTGTCTGATCTTCATTTAGTGAGAAAAAATACCCAGCGAAGAGAGAGTTTGAGCTGTCAAAGGTGTCAAATGCTGGTTGACGCTGCAAAGCAACAGAATAAATAAAAAACCAGCATAAGCATTTTGCTAGAGCACCGTCAACTTCATTGCTAGGAAGCAGCTGGGTTAGGTTTCCCAGCTTTGGAGATCATGCACAGGCACTATCTTGAATCAGCTAACTCATGCCTTTGAAATATAAACACAAGAACAGCCAAGCTTCTTGTGCGCGGATACAGAACAACTAATGTTCAGACCACAGCGCTAGGTGGGTGGCATGTTCTGCAGGTTACAGTAAAGCCAAGTAAGGATATTCTTAGTTTTCCTGTAATTGAGGCTTTTAACAATAGAGAATGCACAAGAGCGTGTGTGTGTTTCTATTTGCTTCCAGGTATGTTTTAAAGAAATCCTTATTTCTTTAACCCTTTAAATTGACTATCCACTTGACCAGTACTTGATCGCAGAGGCAGAATTAGAAAATTATGGAAAAACAACTGGCAGTGCAAGAGCTACAGTAGATTTATACAGCTTTTTTTTTTTTAAAAAGGAAAAAAATTAATCTCAACCACATCACTTGAAACTATACAGCCAGCTTTATGGGACTTGAAGGAAGATGTTACTCCTTTGCTGTGACTTCTATATTTCTGAGTTACTGGATTTGCCAGCCACCACATTTTGTAGTCTATCAAGTGCTCAGATTCTCAGTGAAACACTGCTAGTTTCATTATACAGAAAGAGATAAACAGGACTGATAAAAATGTTCCAGATAAAAGCAGATCCTACTGATATATTGCCAACATTCAATAAATATTGTTATAGTTTGAAAACCTACCTTCTTTCAAATTTGACTTGTGTCAATTGTGTAAGCTAGAAATACTAATACTTTTACTAGATTCCTCCCCAGCCACATTAGTCTTTGGGGGGCAGAGGGAATGTTAACAGAGGAGGAAATAACATTAAAAACAACTTATGCAACTGGCCTGTTAGTCAGAAGGAAACTGTAGCTCTAATATCTAGAGGCACAGATAGATAAAAGTTGCCACTGAGATTTTAAAAGCACCTGAGGATAGAGCATTGCTCTGGGAAGCTACAGCTTGCTCATGGCAGCTACTGCAGATCAGGCAGCTGGAGACGAAGGCAACTTGCAAATATTTACTTGTTTCAGGCATCCACTGCTCTGCCAGCTTATGCCAAGATAGAGGCTTTAGCTGAGGACAAGGCAAAGATTTTTTGGGGGGCAATACTTATGTGCGATGCAAAAGCAACCTGAACTATGTTTCTGGAATAGCAGACAAGCATTAGTATTCCATCACACTCCCTAACTCCCCTTTTGATGTCACCACAAAGTTTCAAGTGGCTTGGAGTCTTTTTGCACCAGGTGCCTTTTATGTGCTGTGTGTCATCATCCCCCCCCCCCCCGCCCCGTGCCCCAAATCTCCCCAAATTACATTAACCCTAGTAAGAAACAAGGAACTGTGATTTTTTTTTTTTAGTTGTATTTTATAATGAGCTGCAATGCATCCTAGTACATATGTTATGAAAGCATCCACTCCACAGAAGAAAAAGCTGGTAAAGTAAACAGTATCGTGCCTCGGTTAACTGGGTTCAGAAATCTCCACTGAGCACTAGCCAGCAGAGGCAAATCGTGTACGGTTGGTTCAGGTACCCCCCCAACTCGCGTCAAATCCGACCTGTGAAAAGGCTCGCATCCAAATGAAGCAAGTTAATAACCATTGCCAAATCTGCTAGTAAGAGATTCTTTATACATTACTAGATAAAAGCACTGACTCATCGCTAGTACCCAAAAGAAAGGGCAAGTTCTTTCAACACAATCTGGAAACTCCTGCGTTTTGTGTAAATAGCTGACCCTTATCCTGAGTCACTGGAAAAAATGCTGTGGCATGTGAATGAGTAAAATCCATACTGTGCTAGTTTCATGTTTCAAAAAGGAGAAAATTAATGTTTAAGCAGGTTCTTGATTTAATAGTAGTAAAAGGGGAAAAACCCAATGTGGAATAAATTCTGCTTGCACTATCAGTTATGCAACCATTTCATTTGGCTTTTCAACATACCTAAGAGTAACTATTACAGAACAAAATAAAAAGAAATGTGAACAGCTACAAAATACTAGAATACAGGTCTCTATTTTGACTTAATTATATGACAACTGAATACTGAGTAACTGCTTAGAACAACCACTGTGTTACAGAGCACACAGCTGTTAAGTTGGGGGATCTCTTGTGGGTTTTGTTGTTGTGGGCAGGAGAGAAAGCTAAGAAGGGACATAAAACATCAGAGAAGTTAGCATACCAGAGTCTCACTAACTGATTCTTCAAAATACTGACAATCCTCAAAGTTAGTGAGAGCAGAAAGTGTCTTCCTAACCTTTACTTGGCTTACATTAATCAATGCTGCCTAAAAAAATGAGGCTGTCATTAAAAATCAACTTGCATGAATAGGGAGAAGGGAAGCCCTTAAAGACTGAGTCTTTACAATCTGCTCCTCACTTGTCCTCGGTTTGTAAGTTCCTTTCAAAACAAGGTAACAGACCACAGTCTATCTAATGATAAAATATATTTAATAACTAACTTCGGTTTCTTACAACGTATTGGACCTTTCACATAGTTGCATGTAGTAAGTGAATAACCTACTTCTTTTTTTTTCATACAATGCTCTTGAATGAATCAGAGCTAACCAGTCATATCAGAACAGCCCTCTGCCAGTCTCACCAAGTTACAGATACAAAGACCACCCCCACTGCCACTCACTGTAACCTTTATTTCGGCAAAAGTTCCACCAAATCTGATGAATTTCAGCTCAGTTCTTGTCTACCTCTTATTTCGAATTCTCAGGATTTGGTGGACAGAGGGAGGGAACCTCCTTAGGGGGGAGGGGTGAGGGTGCAAGATTTACATCTTCCTATTTCTGTTCTGCTTTTCACGTCGCTACTGAACTCAGTGGGAATACTTTGAAAGGAGATTAGAGGTTACAAGCAAGCAATTAAAACCCGAATACCTATGTTCACCTTGTCATGCTTATACAATCCCTGTGCCAGCATTAATAAGAACACAGTAAATGCATTAGCTGGGAGATGCCCCAGTTGGGTTTAGAAGGTGACAGCTGAAGAGTACTCACCTTGAGCATTCCTCTGTACATGTTCGACACAGGAGCTACTTGATCCATGCTCCTGAACCCAAAATCACTCATCTGAAACATGAGAGGGGTCACATGAAAAACATGGCTACGGAGGAAGCAAGCACGTTAACAGATGTATCTCACTGCATCGGTACAGGTTACAGAACAGCTCTCGGAACGCAATACAGGGAAAGCTTTCCTTCCAACTGCTCACATCCTGACCACACAGGGCACGATTCCCATCTTGCTCAAGCAGCTTTTTAACTGGAAGACCTTTCACAGGCATCACTGGTGTTAAAAGTTTTACGAAATGAATGAACAGGAGGATGGTTAGCTACTGATACCCAGCGTGAGGGCTTTTAGTACCTTACTCTGTTAGTCTGAAAAGCCTGCAGAAGTCCTTTGTCCACCAAGTATCTATCGCTCTGAGGTATTTTCCAACTAGCACACATTATTTTAAGCATTCAGTTTAGTGTTATTTTTGTTTACTATATTCCTGCTCCCACACCATGACTCACTTTGGACTTTGGCTTCCAAAAGAAGAAAGAGAAGTGACCAAGTGCTCACCGTGATACACCTTCAGGTACCAACATTCACCCCTTTCACCCTGTTAGGAATAATCATTGAAGCCAATAGCCGGTATTAGCAACCTGCTTCCTGTGCTAGGCAAAGCATCTCCAAACCTGGTTATCTCGCACGTTTTGTAAACATGGGATTAGCATATTTATAAAGCTTTGGAGGGCCTAAGTTTTAATTGAAAAGGGTTTACCCAGTAAAATACCCTTTTTAAAGAGTTGATAATGGGACTGCCATCATTAATATGCTTTCACTGTTGAAGTCAAAGCTGTATCGTATTGCCTGTATTACCAGGAACAGGGTTGTGCGAGGCCTGTATAACTTGTTCTCCTATATATCACCTAAGTAAAAGAGTTGATAAGATTCCCATCCTTTTACTGACCTATGGGAGAGATCAAACATAAGGAATAAAGCCAGTTCTATGGCCATTGTTTGGGTATATCGTGATGCTCTAATTCAGGTGTCAGCGACCGATATCTTATCAGCCTACACTGAGGCAAGCTGTCTCTCAATTTTCCTTCTCCTTTTTCACAGCACTGGGCTAAGTTCTCTTGCTCTGCAGAAACTGTCTGAAAACATGCATTTGTATTTAAATAGTCACCTAGGACACTATTAATATTTGCACAAAACCGTGATCACTTGTTACGAGCAAGTTCTCTCATTAGCCATGTTAACACAAGGAGAAATCAAAGTACAATCTTCAACTCAATGGCAAATTAGAAGCTTAACAAATGAAGCCCAGCCTGTTAAAATGACAACACATTCAAAAGCTGTCCATACAAGCGAAGAGGAAAATAAAAACATCCAAGAGCCAAAGACAAGGAACGCTTCCTATATAGTTGAGGACTTAAAATTCAGGAGTCCTTAACCTGAAAGGCCCATTTCAACTTCATCGGTATGGGATGTACAGGGCTTATCACTGAGATAAAATAAATCAACTGACTATGAAAGGAATATTCTGCTTAACACTTCATTAATGTTAACCAGAAGTGCAATCTACTGAATGATGGTTTCTACCTCAAATAGCATGTACAAATATTTGATCTAAATTACACATCTCACTGAGCAGCAAGGAACTTTACACAGCACGAGTCTCACTCAGCAAGCATCCTAATCTTTTCATTAAACTTGCCGCAGTTTAAACAACTGTTTAGTCTTGCATTCGGCCAGGCTTTTAATAAAAAAAAAGCATATGGCAATTCCTAACACCCTCTTTTTTGCCTTTGAAATCTGCTCCGGTGTCTAGGGATAACTAACTTACCAACCGGAAAGTATCTGTGAAAAAATTATACAGATCTTCAGTGAGTTTAGATCTGATCCCCAGTTAGGAGGAGAAACGAGATTTCTGCCACTTTCAGGTGCAATCCCGGCCTCTACACGGATCCTGTTAGGAACCTCCCCGTTCCTGACTGAAAGGGCTGGGATTCTCTCCTTCCTGTTTTTTTGTTTGTTTGTTTGTTTCTTCAGAAACGTTTAGGGTCCCAAGACAAAAGGTTTATATGCAGCCTTCATTACATGGCATTGCTCATTAACCCAAGTCACTGTTTCTCTATGCTAGGCTGCTCGTCCGTCCCGCAGCCTCCCCTGCGCACTACACAGCTTATGAAAAACTAGACATCGAGCTCCGGTCTAACAGAACATGAAGATCTTTAGCACGTTTTGTAACGCCCTGGGTTTCTTCCTGTAACCAAATCTCTCTCACGTTGTTACCCATTCCTACAGCCTTTGCTCATTGTACATCACCTTTCTCCCCCTCTGCAATACAAGTTCCAGCCCTGAGATCCAAAACCTCTTTGTAACAGAGGCGTCACGAGAGAAGCGGAGCTGAAAAGGCAGCCCAGCTTGTCATGACACAGAGGGTTAAGGCTGGCTTTCTGCTGGACATGGAAAGCTGCTGTTTAAGTTCAGAAAAGACACTACTACGGCAGGGCACAGTGTGACTGGGCCTCACTTCCAACTCCTCCACTAATGCTGATGACTGCTACTTGCCAGCTATAATTGGTTTAACTGGCAGGACACCTTCTTCAACACCCCCGCATAGCCGAGTGGGTGAACCAGAACAGGGTCAACAGGATCAGGCACTTATTAACTAATACTCCTGAATTCTGATCGACTTCTTTTCAGCAATAGCCAGGTGCCTGCCCACAGCTGGATTCAGCAGGGAATCATCCACATGGAGAACTAAACCACGCCAGCGTCCGCAACGTGTCTCCACTGGGTTTTTATTGGGGTTTTGGGGGGGTCTGGGGGGGGGGGGGAGGGGGCAGGGATTGTCTGGTCGTTGCTTTGCTTTTAAATGGCAAATTTTTCAGACCGAAAAATTTCATACCACTAGGTTAAGAGACCACCGCCTGCCTCAGGAGCACTGATCCCCCGCACAACTACTGGGCTCCCCAAGCAGTGACGGGAGAGCCAGCCGAGAGCCGGCGTGGCTTTTGACACACACGACACACTCGCCCACATCACAGAAGCTCGATGGGGAGATCACACAGCCCAACATTTTCCAAGCCCCTTTCAAGTACTAACCAAATCCAGAGCGCGCGCTGCCCATTAACCCTTTCCTCCCGGCTGCCTCCACACAAGGCATCCCCATCCACCGCCGCGTTCAGCGCGTCCCTCCCGCCTCCGGGCTCAGCCCCGCGGGGTCCGTCCCCCGCCACCCCCCGGGCGGGCACCCGGCCCCGCCGCCCCCTCGCCCGCGGGGTCTGCCCGCTCCCCGGCCCCCGCCATCGCCCCCGGGGGGGCCGCTCAGGGGGTCCGGCCGCGCCTCCGCCGGCGGGAGGCTGGGGGCGAGCCCGGCTGCCCCGGGCGGGGCGGAGCGGCGCGGCGGTGCGTGCCGCCGGCCGCCCCCCCCCCCCGCCCCCCCCCACCGGCCCCCGAGCCCGGCGCTCGCCTGCTCCTCCGCCTCCCTCCCCGGCGGCGGCACCGGCACCACGCAGAGAGTCCAAAAAAACAACAACAACAAAAAAAGGCGCCGCTGCCTCTCCGGGAGCCAAAATATCCTCGATGTGGCAGAGCCGGCCAACAACAACAGCGGCGGCGGCGGGGGGTTGATCCCAGCGGAGAGTCCCGGAGGAGGAAGGGGGGCGGGAGGAGGGAAGGAAGGCGGGTGCCCGGCGGCGGGTGCGTGGGCGCTGCCGGCCGAGCCGCCGCTGGCCCCTGCCGTGCCGTACCGAGCCGAGCCGCGCCGTGCCGAGCCGCGCCGTGCTGTGCCGCGCTGCCCGCCCTCGCAGGCGCTCTTCAGCGGGCGGGGGGAGGAGGCGGCGGCGGGTCCCGCCCCCCCGCAGGCCCGGCCCTCTCGCCGCCGCGGGCCCGGTTGTTGTTGTCGTCGTCGTTGTCGCCGTCGCTACGGCGGCGGCCGCGCTGTTGCTTCTGCGCCGGTACCGGCCGAGGCTCCCTCGGCCCGCGGGGGCTGCTCCCCGGCCGGGCCGCTGCCCCCGGCCCCGAGGCCTCCTCCCGGGCTGGCGCTGCTGGGCGTGGGGAGAGGGAAAAGGCGGGTTTAGCCCAATCGGAGAGACAGATTTTATTTTTTTTTTTCCTTTTTCCCTGGCTGTGCAGGAGATCATTCATGCTGGACTTTTCCCGTGCTTATTTGTAATTAATACCTGTCCTCGAGATAGATAAAAGTAGGAGAATTAACCCGTAAGATCCAAGTATCTGTATAAGTAGCCTGGTTTCGTAAGTAAACTGTGACACTTGCTGCTGTGGAAATGCAGCAATTATGTCATGCTGCATCTTCCACGATTATTTTGGGGAGTTCTTAATATAAACTAGATGAAACGTGAAAGCTGCACCGACAGTTTTCCTCTTGTGAATTGCAGATCCAAGTGCCACAGCCAGTAAAAAGGTGTTGGCGTTCCTCAGACCTTGAAAAGAGTTGGTAGCCCTTGGCAAAGTTGCAAGGAGCTTTGCGCCACCAAAACGTAAAGTAACTTTCCGTTAAATTTATTTTGTCAAAGTGAGTTGCCCCTGAGGGGCTGGAGAGGCTGGGAGGGCAGGCAGACGGGAGGCCTGGGTTGCTTTTCATACTCTGCTCCGCATTACCTATGACTGCTTTTGCGGGGTGCTAAATGATTTGGGTGCACCCAGCTGGGGGGATTCGGCCATGCTTCCCGGCTCCCTGGCCTGGCTGCCCCTTGGAGCAGTGTCCTGACGGGTGCCTTCGTTTGAGCCCTTGTCCGTCTTGCCGGCTGTTGCACTGCATGCTCTGGCCAGGAAGAAGCCACAGTGTGTCCATCTGTCTGGCAGCCGTCCTGCTGTGGGTGCCCAGGGGACCTGCACGGCAGTCCGTGCCCCTCAGGGGCCCCCTCATGGGTCGGAGATGCAGGTCCTTGGTAGCGGTACCTCGCCCAGCTGTGCCAAGAAAATAAGCTGGGGCCGCAGCTTCTTGTTGCTTCCGCCCTCGGCCTCCCTGGATTTTCAGTGACCACCAGGGACCTAAGCCGCACTGAAAAAGTTGTTCTTTAAGCTTGCTGTTACACCTTGCTTTATTTAAACTGACTCCCATTTCACATTAACACTTGTGTCGTATGGTTGTAACTTTTCTTGTAATAGGAGCCCAATAGCCGCTGCTTCTTAGTTCCTCACCAGATTTCAACTGACCCTTTACCATGTGCCTAAGCTGTGGTTACTTTTGCCGTTTAACAGACCTGGCTTCTTCAGCTGTTGGTGGTGCTGTTGTCAGGGCTCCCCCCTTCTATATTTTCCAGCTGTTTCTGGCCGCAGCAAAAGCTGGGCCATACAACTCGTTACCCCGGAGTAAGATTCGCTAGTCTTTCTCTCAGACTCTTCAGAAAACTTTCTCTGTAGAAAAGTGGGATATAATTCATTCCTTAGGGTCAAACGTTACCGGGCAAACTGTGACAGTCTACTTCGAGAGACTGCGAGAGGTGTCCCGATTATGCCAATGACATTTCTTACTTCAGGAGAGTCCTGATCTAATAAGGCAACATCTGTTATATTCCTAAGGGAAACCATTAAAAACTGTATGTCAGCTGCATAGCAATTTTAATTATAACACTGACAAAACCAATTACGCCACCCTTTATATAGGGGAAACATCTGTCAAAAAGATAAGATGAAAGGCTGGGAGTTATTTATTTCTTGCTAAATTAATGTTCTGGGATCCAGAGCTATATTATTAACCTGGCCATATTTTGCTCTCTTGAAATTTCTTATTTTTAGAGTAATTCTTCTTACATAAAAGTATTTAATGTCATTAAATAATACCTGCTGTTAGTATAGAAGCACACTATTTCTCTCTTAGAAGTGGTACATGCTTAGGGAGCTGGAGCACGTGATACGCGAGGAGGGGCTGAGGGAGCTGGGTTTCATTAGTTTGGAGAAGAGCAGGCTGATGGGGAATCTTGTTGCTGTTTTCAGCTACTTAATGGGAGGTTATAGCAAAGGAAGAGCCAGGCTCTTCCAGAGAGGTGCAGTTGCAACTGGATATTTGGAAAGAAATGTTCCCAGTGCAGGTGAAAGCTTCATCCTTGGAGTCTCTGATCTTGGCTGGCCAAAGCCCCGAGCAACTCCAGCAGGAGGTTGGGAGAGAGACCTGTGGCGCTCCTCTCCAGCCCGAGTTACTCTACAATTCTGTGATCCCTCTGCACTGTTCATTTTCCAAACGTAACACCTTTAAGCCAGAGAGTCAAAGAAAAAAAAATAGGGTTGGGTTTGCTTTGCTTCTGTAGCATACCAGTGTGTTTACTTCTATTTTAGGAATTGTCCGTCCTCCTCCTCACAATTTCTTTAGCTCTTACCTGGGCTTTTATGTGTCCATGAGCGTTGGCATACTCTCAGCCATCGAGACAAAAGAGGGAGTTTTGTATAAACTTAAGAATAATCATGGTATCAGCACCACGCCGGAAAGTTTTGAGATTTTTTTTGTTGTTGTGGCAGACCTAATGGTGCTTTCTTTTTTTTGCAGGAGTGAGGGAGAACTACCTGTGGTACCCAAGAGCAAAGTGGCTAGGAAGGGAAGAGGAAACAAAAGGGGTAAAGACTAAAGAAAAAATTGCTGCAAAGTCATTGTACTGGGATTCTGTGGTAGCCCAGATAGAGAAGACTTTTTTTTCCAGACCTTCATGCTCATAAATTTCTCGTTTGAAAGAGGACCCACGCCACAAGTGAGTGCTCTGGGGTTGTTCCTGTTTTTTCAGTTGCCTTTCTCTGCAATGGTGTCTCAGAAATATGCTGGAGAGTTCCCTTCTTGTAGTGAATTAAGGTAAAGGAACTTGTTAGATTTTTTTTTTTAAGTATGTACATGACGTTTTGCACTGAAAGCAGTGGATGGTTGTCTGAGGGGGTAATTTGGCCCCATATTTCTGATTTGAGCAGCTGCAATGTGGATTCGCGAGTTCATTGGCAAAGGGGGAGGAGGAGAAGAGCAGCAGCTGATGGTCAGGGCATCCCAGCGAAGGGCTTCACTCAGTGTCCGCACACCCTGTTCTCACTGGGGCCAACAAAGAGGGAGAATAAGATCCTAAAAAATGTAGAGGTTTAAAGCACAGAGAGGGAATGTGAGGCGGCAGGTATGTGGCAGAGCTGCATTGCAGCCAGCACTCTGGAGCAGTTATGACTTAACTCCTCCAGAATTTCTCTTGCGCCACGGGAGAGGACACACAGGAGTGAAAACCCTGCCGTGCTGTCAAAGTATGTGTTGCGCACTCATCTGCATGTTGGCTCAGCTCCTCTGCCGGAGTATGTTTGGGGTGCACGTGTCCCTCCTCCTCCTCCTTCTCCTCCTCCTCCTACCACGGGGAGCGGCGTGGCTGTGCTGGGCTGGAGCAGTCCCTGCCGGGAAGCCCCAGGGGTGTTTGGTGGGTGCTCAGGGGTGCAAGTATGGCTGATAGGTCTGCACCTCTTCCCACCCACCCTCGCACCCCTCCAGTACGGGGGAGGGCTCCTTGTTCATTTGCATTCAGTAGCGTAAATAAACAGAGTCATCCTGAATTTGAAAGAAAAGGCTGAATATTTATGCCCCCAAAAGACAATTAACAATGAAGCCCCAGTAGTGTCCGTCTACAAGATCACAGCGTAAAGGGTCTCAGGAAATAACATCTTTGAAAAATAAAGGCCCAGCTATCTCGGTTTGAAATAGCAACTTCAAACGAGACGCTATTATGATCGAAACAGAGGATGAAACTCGTCGACTCCGCCATTCAAACACAACTAAGCCAAAATATTTATACAGCTTTGGGGAGAGGGGGGTATCAAACGACCTTTCACTCAGACCTATATTCCTCGCTGTTAAAATAAAATGCTGCCGACCATCCCCACCAAAAAGTTCTCCCCACGGTGTTTGGTGCACAAAGTGTGACCAAGATCATTTCTGCGAAGGCATCCCAGTGAGTCACAAAGTCTAGCGAGTTATTCATGTGCCTGTCATTATTCCGAGCACGTGCAAACCAACATTAATAATTACTGCAGAGAAAAAAATACTATGTCAAAGTTCTGTCAGCACGTTTGAGCAGTAACAGAAATTGCTACGTTCTGCCCATAAAGCACTACATTTCACCTTCATAAAACTGAAGGAAATTAAATAAACTGCCAGCTCTGTAAAGTATAAAAGTTTGAAGTCCTTATGCTTCTGATTTTTTAATTAAGTGAAAATGTTACAAGCACGCCTCAAATAACATTGCCAGCGGACAGGAGAGATGCCTAACGCATGAACTGTAGGATGATGTCTCATATGATTGAAAAACCTAAGCCTTTACCTTTCATACTAAAGCAGA
The DNA here is from genome assembly GCA_034008185.1 of Gorsachius magnificus. Lineage (NCBI taxonomy): Eukaryota > Metazoa > Chordata > Aves > Pelecaniformes > Ardeidae > Gorsachius > Gorsachius magnificus. Next base: position 100,108,652 of record CM067081.1, read on the forward strand.
AGATTAGTCGTTAAACTAGCTAGTGCTTAAGAGATTGCTCATACCATTTTGAGTGTATTTAATTCATTTCATGCAGTCTGAGGCATAAAATAAAAAGCACATGTTAATATTTTAAGGCCAAGTGTATTCAGAAACAGCAGAGCTTAATAATTGCTTTTGGATGACTGTGCTCAAAAAAGTACATTCGAGCTTCTTTTAGCAACCGAGTTTTTTTCCTTTATTCTCTGCATTTCACGTGCTGCTGGTTTCTTTTAAGAGTTACCTTGCTTGTGTATAGGCTTGCAGTTCTCCCGTTCCACTCACTAATTGTGTGCCCTTCATCACCACATTTGCTCTCCCACCGACGTTGGCAGCAGCAGGCTTCTCTTTGCCAGCACGGGCAGTACTTCACCTTGCGACAGGTACGGTTCCCTTTTTCTCCTCCCCCGTCACCAGAAAGTACAGGAGTTTTGCATCACACTTCTGTGGCTGTAAAAGTTGCATGCTGGCACTTGGTAAGTTATCACAACTATTTAAAAATTTACATCAGCCTAGGTATATTGATAATGATGTTTACACCACAGGATGGGAGAGCCCATTGCTAGGAACCCTCGCTTGTTGCTGCTGCTCTTGCACTTTTATAAGCGGGGACTCTCTGCCTGAGCACTGGGTATATTTTTGGAACAATGACTTAAGATTATTTTTTTCATACTGACACTTACTCCTGCATGTGAGTGCCCAAGCCCCGGCATAACAGAATTTCTTCATCTTTTATGTTTTCTCTTACCTTCTTTATTATTCTCAGCCTACTTCATTCTCATCCCTGACCTTCCCAGAGCAAATTCCCAGTTTGCTTTTATATCTCATTGACTTATGTTTGCGTAGCGAGCAGTACAGGCCAGGCGCTGGGTGGTGGCAGAACTCGTGGCACAGAAAGTGAGCGCAGGGTCCTATCTAATCGCTTGTTTCTTTCTGGCAAGAAAATACCGTGATTTTGTCCATGCGTCCCTCTCGCTGCACGTTTAGTGCATATACACAACCCCACGCAAAGGGCAGCGGTGAGGCTCGTTGTGGTCAGTGAATAAGAATAATATCTCTGTTTACACAGTATTTTGAAATTCATTCAGAGCCGGGCAGGTGCTATGTGTTGGGACCTACAGGACATGCATTTTTCAGTACTAAGAGTGAGGGAGAAGTTGCTGGCCTCTTTCCTGACCTAAGCAAAAATTCAGGCAGAGACCGCTGCGGTCAGGATCATTCATCCCACTCGGTGTTGAGAATCTCAGCCTGAAGCTTGCGGAGCAAAAAATAATCTATTGAGTGGCCTTGACTAAAATGACATCTGTGCAGGACCTGTACCCCATTTGATTGACCTGCTCCTCTGTAGGAAGACTGTTCTGGCCTCCCTATCTGAAGGAATTTAACCCCGGTCTCACAGAAGTAGGAAAAGGAAAGGCAGTGTCAGCTTCAGCCGTAAGCAGATGTATACATTGTTGTGTCCACTGGTGCATACGCTGGTAGACTTGGAAAACTGCCTGTCTTTGATTCATAGACATCTTCTCTGTGAAGCACTGCTCCATCTTAGCCGAGTTGGCTGTCTTTTTGCTTTTGCTTCCCCAGGGTCATAATGTCAAATTAGTCACTTTTACAAGAGAGGGAAGCTTTGTAACAGCCACAACATACATTATCTCCAACACTGATGAGACAAATTTGCTTTATACCAATACAAGCAGCAGTTGCTGTATCTGTCCTGGTTTCTTTTTTTTCTTTCTTTTATTTCCTTTTTTTTTTTTTTTTTTTCCACAATGGAGCAGGTGCAATATCTGTGTCTGTTATCAGTATCTAATATGGTTTAAGCAAACACTGAATTGCTCACGTTGTCTAGGTGTTGCATGTTGTCTATTAGTCATCCCGTCCAGTGCTTATCAGAATGCAAAAAAACAACATTTGAGATGAGTCATTAAGATTCATTAAAGAATATCCTTGTCGTAACAGCAAATGAGGGAGAAATATGGAAGGGACGGCCGGGGTATGTCTAATATTTGTGGAGAACACGTGACATGTGCCATATACCAGGGATTTTCAAAACGATACTGTTTGTAAGAGTATTAGCAGGGCAAAAAGTGAGCTTCGTTGTGTCGATCGACCCCAGTAAGCAAATTCTGTATTTGGAGTTTGAAGTAACTAGCACTTGGGGGGAACTGGATTATAGGGTATCGGGGAAGCTGATATCCCACACCAGTGTCAAACTTGGGCCAAACCATAACTTGTGCTTCACCCCATGTGCAGCTTTGTTAGTGGCAGAAAGCCCGGGGCACTGTGGTCCCCTTGCCCTGCTAACAATCTCCCCAGCAAAACAGACATTCCTGCAGGATGCGACACGGCCACTCGTGTGGCCACATGTCCCTCTCCTCTGCGGCTGTGGCTGTCTGGCCCTGCATGAAGCCCAGACGCTGCAAGCGCTCTGCAGGAGCTTAATGCCCCACAGTACTGGAACCACCACCTCCGTGTTGACCACTGGCCGGCGAACCTTCTGAGGGGCACAGCCTGTGCCAGGCTGGCGTAACACAAGGGGGAAATAGTTTTCTTAGCCCATGAGGATCTGCTGGAGCGTAGGCATTGTTTTTTTAATCCCCCCAGGAGCAATAAAATCAGTCTCAAAAATACTTTGTGAATTGGAGTTTGGAAAAAACCTATGCAAAAGCAAAGCAAAAAGTAGCCATGATTGATCAAACCCTTTTGCTCCTGGCTTTTTTTTTTTTTTTTTTTAATAAAACATGTTTTTATTTTAAATTGTCTTTTTTACAAACAGTGGGGTTTGGTGGAGCTCTGGACACGTCAAGCAAAGGCTTCATCTTGTGGGAGAGCACTGTAGGCAGTTCCTTTCCACACAAATCTCCATGTAGCTTTTTCCCCACCAGCATGAATTCCCCTCTGTGGGCCAGATGTGCTTTTCTCCTCATAGAAATGAGTGTTTCCGTAGCGGAGGAGTTGGTCCCGCTGACAGCACGGAGATTTCGGGAGCCACTGCTCACTTGCAGGTGTGAAGTGGATTGCTCTCTGGCCTTGGGCAGATAAGCAGCCATAGGAATTTGTTGCTCCTGTGCCGTTTCCCAGCATTGGAAATCTTTTAATTAGGGAAGAAATAAATTGTCCACATAATTTCTTTTTTTCTGTAGTGCAGTCTCTTTCCTTTGCCTCAGTACAAACTGGTTTTCTTAACGTGGCTGATTTATAAAGAAAGCTGATACTTGCCCAAAAGTCTTTAAATGAGCGTATATATTCTACTATGACCTTTACAGTAATCATTCATTTGCTTTTTTATCGATGTCATCCAAGTGATTGCTACCCACATCACAGCTTTAACCCTGCCCACGTATGGAAACTGAACTTTGGAAGCAATATGCTGTCGGGTCCCGCTCGGGCAAGCTCTGCTGATTTCCATCGTGTTCCTTTAAGCAGAGCGTGTATTGCTTTTAAAGTTCCTAAGCAAACCCAGGAGAAGCTGACTGCTGTGCGGAGCTCTTATCTCAGGGGAGCACACGCTTTGGCCATGCAGGAAACAAACCAAACATTGTAAAAGATGGGCATTTTGATCTCACCCTCCTTAAATTCCTTCTGTGCTCTCACAGAAACCTGGTGTTTCTGGGAACCCACACCCAGTATGTGCCGGGGTTTAAGGTCAGCAATCATCTTTAAATACCCTTTCCCTGCACTTGGACACTCCGTCCCTTCCCAGTGTTTTTGCACAGCTTGCAGCCCCGCCTCAGGCTGGTTGAGCTTTTGCTGCTCGCTGCTGGCAGCTTCCAAACACCAAACGCATTTGGGGCAGATGCTTCCCAAAAGGGACTTGGCTGGACTCTCACCCGCAAGGGCCAGCATTTCTGCAGTAGCCGTGTCTCATATTGTAAAAAAAATAAATGGTTGAGGATTGTATATAAAATGTCCCATAAATCACAAGTAACGCATCTGCTCCCTGCATCAGACATTTTGACAATAAAAGCTTCCCTCACTTTCTTTATGCCTCTGTATCCTGTGTCGTTACATGCTCTGGTGGAGAGTTTAGTTACTGAAAGAGGTGAAGAGCTCCTGAATGAGCACACTTCCCCCCTTTTGCTGTTTTCAAGGTTATTGAAAACACCTAAAGGAATTTAGGCTTTCTGAGATATTTCCTTCTCCCACCTCTGCATGTATGTTCTCCTCTTCCCTTGAAAGGAACATGTCCCCAAAGAAAACATTTGTTTATCAAGTCTTTTTTCCATGGGTTTGTGCTTTCTCTGCAATCGTGTTTTAGCTTGGATTTAGCTTAAGGAAATGAGAATCACGGAGTCACTTAGCCATTTTTTTTCTTCTGGCTTCCTGCTTCCCCCAAACAACTTTTGAACCCTCTGGTCAACTTTAACCAAAGCTGGGAAGGATCTCATGATCTGAGGGAAATAAAGTTCTTACACGTCTAAGAAGTAAGAGGCAGCAGAGTAGATAAAAGACATCAGAGCTAGTGTCCCCATGGAGATAAAGGCAGAAACGTGGGCTCAACTGTATTTGTTTCCAGAGAATTGCACAAGAAATAAATGCTATTAACAAGAACCTTTGATCAGAGCTCACATCTCACTAGGCTTGAGATAAGGGTTTGTATCTTATTAGAGATGAGATAAGACACCCTAAGATTCAAGTCAGAGGAACCAGGCATAATTTGTTTTCTGGTTCACAGAATGACTTTTTGCTTTGATAAAGTGTAATATTTACTTGTACTCTGTGGTTTCTTGTCACTACTTAGGCTCTGTCTGAGCCAGCTCTTTTGCGGGGATATTTGGTGAGATGTGAGAGGAGACCTGTCTTGCTGTTTCAGTGTTGCCTGAAGAGCAGAATTGCTAGGATCAGCCTTAAATCTGCTTCCAAGTCTACGAGGGGTGGGCTTGGGTGACTCCCAGACTTCGGAGGGAGATGCCAAATGGACCTGTTCCTGTCGAAACGAGATCAAGAGTGACAGGAAGTCATGACTGTCTGAAGGCTGTTCAAGTTCTGTTAATCAGTAAGTTGGCAGTTTCATTTAGGAACCAATTTGGCAAATGGCCACTGCTATCGATACTTAGGTTTGCTGAATCTTACCAGGAACGGATGAGCAGGTGTGGAAAATGGGCACCTATCCATCCCCAGAGAGTGAATCAGATATTTTATTTCAGGAAGATCATTCATGCCTCCTTTTGTTTTGTTTAGGGTTTGTTTGTTTTTGGTTTTTTTTCTTTTTTTATGTGCCAGGTCTGTAAGTAACGTGGGGACCTTATGCTGGAAGTACCAGTGGGAAGAGTGGCAGAGTGCCTTCCACGCTCTTCTCCCTGCTGTGGCAGTCTTCTGGATTTCGGTGCTCCCTACATAAATCTTACCAGTTTCCCTCATTCCTGGTATTTCAGTATGGATGCTATATCATATATGTTCATTATGGAGAGTACTCTCCATACCCAGTAGTGGTGGGATAGGAGATCTGTTCACTTTTCTGATATTTGGGCTACTAATCATGCAGGTGATGATCTTAACTGATTTAAGTGTGTGCGCTTAGTGGTGTGGAACTTGGGACCTGCACATCTTTTGTCTTTGGGTTTCAAAAAATAAAGCTTTCCCAGTTATCTTTTGGACATCTTCTGTAAACAGTAATTTCAAGAACAAACTTTGTAAAGTTCTTAACCCTAATCTTCCTTATAAATTGCAAAGGTCAAATTACCAATAATGCTCTGTGTTTGTTTTTGTTCTCCTGGTCTCAATTTTCATGCTTGCTTTTGCTCCCAGGGACTCTCTGAGGCTCTTCGTTCAGTCAGGTTTTGTACAAGCAAAGCGATCCGTTCCTTTTCCAAAGACCTGCCACCTAGTTTAAAGAAGGCAGTGGAGTGCACGACTGGCTTGTACTTCGTAATGCGTAAGTGGCAGGTTTCGAGCCAAGGTTTACAGAAGGAGAAGTGAATTAATTTGTACAGGATACTAACTTGCTCGCAAACTCCATTATTTAAAACATGCTTTCTGTGCCCTCCAGAAGAAACCCAGTGGACAACCAGCTGCTTTGCATTTTTCAGGTGGAAGAAGCAGCAAAGTCATTCCGACCTGGAGTGCAGTGGGGGCGGTGGGACCAGGTGAGAAGGTAGAAAAGCAGGCATGTAGGGGAGGACGAGGTCTCATGAATCATGTCTCTGGTAAGGGCTGGAAGCCTGTGGCTAATGTGATGTAAAGCCTTGGGGGAAAACAGGTGTTGAGGTGACAAACCACGAGGATGACTTTAGCGGCAGCATTTTCAGTATAGCTTGCATGGGGAAAGGTTGAAGATGGAAGAAACGGAGAAAAGACTGCCACAGTTCAAAGGGAAGAGGAATGCCTGGTTGAAGAATTATGTCTCCTGTTGCTTCTCTGCGGGATACTGGTTTAAAGCCCAGCAATAGCTAAATGAAGCCTGTTTTCCTGTGTCTCTCCCTGGTGGATTCCTCATCAGTTCGAGCTTCACAAGGTTTGCCTTTCAGTGAGGACACCGACAAGGTCCCTCTCCTCTTCCCAGTCGCTCCCTTTCAGTAGGGATAGGAACATAATACATGTGAGACCTCCTGTCTTCTGCCACATGTGGCTGCAGTTGGCGAGGGGGTCAAAATTTATTAAAGGAAAATGGGCAGTCACCTCAAGTGTATTGTGATCACTTATTTCCTTTTAAAATCAAGATAAAAATAGCAAAATGTCTGAATTACCTCACCAGCTTTTAAATACCAGTTCAGCGCACCTTGACTTTGTGTTTCACTTAAAAATACAGCATATTTAACTTGACTCTTTTGAGCTAAAAAGATGCCAGAAATGGCTTTTGGTGAACCAATAATTAAGAGAAGAGCTCTGAGAAATATTGTTAATGTATCGTGCTGGCGGCTAATGTTTTGCTTCCCTTATTGGGGCAACACATGGCTTCAGCCCTGGTAATGGCGTCTCTGAGAGGTGGCGGTACTTCTGAAGAGCAGGGATTTGAATAGACAGTTTGAATATTTGATAGCATACTCTGAGGTGTTTGGATAAACTGGTCGTTTAAAAACAAAATCAATAGGCATGCATCTCTCGGGAATAGTAAACAAAGTTGGAGTCATTCCTAATTATTGGGATACAGCTCTGTCATCAGCTCCTTCTCTAGATACTATTATTTATAGAAATGATTATTACGCAGCATTTAAATTTGGGATGCACACAGTTCCTTAATTGGGGGCTGAACTTGTATTTGGTGATCTGGATTCCTATCCTTACTCATCTGTCTATCATTTATAAAGATTATATATCTGGAACGTGACCTGTACATAATTACAATTAATTAAGTCACCAGCAGTATGCTGAAAAACTTGCATTTAAATCAGGGGTTGAATAATTAAAGCAATTACTTAGAACTGAGTATTTGTAATGCAGCTTCTTGAAAATATGGAATAATTGCTAATCTTCTAGGCAGAGATGGACAGAACATCAGCCTGGTATTTAATTTTGTAAATATGAATTAGGTGAGGTGGTGCAAGTACGAAATCCGTTTGGTTTTTTGGGTTTTTTTCAGATTTTCAGAGGTCATATGAACGGGTAAATGATGTGCAACCCAACGGATTATTTCAGGGCGCAGCAAATTTAGGATGTCCAACATGAATCCTCAAGCTATTAAAAGATTTCCCTCTCTTGGCTTTCATAATTTTTTTTATTTATAATCCTTAATTTGTGCGGTCGGGACAGTACCACTCAGAGAGTAACAGTCCTCTTTCCACACCCTGCTCTTCCCCGCACTGCCGCCGGTGCTGATCCCTACGGCTGCGTGCAGGCTGCAGCACGGCAGGCTGCCCGTGGGCTCCGCACCTCCCGGAGCAAGCTGCCTGTTGATTATTTATTTCAGGAAGGCGTGAGGGAATCGAACACCCACGCTCGGCAAACTCACCTCCCCGTCACCATGCGCTCGTTCGCAGGCTGCGGCTGGAGCAAGCACGCCACGTGTGGGAGAAATCAAGAGGAGGAGATCAGCTAGCGTGGAGAAACCAGACCCAGCCTCCCCTCCCTCCTCCCCAGCTTTGGGCTGGGGCTGACGAAGGGGCTTGCTCAGCCCCGGCCCAGCCTGACAGTGCTTTGCTCCCAGGCAGATGGCCTCGATAGGGCAGCCCTCCAGCCTGATGCGAGCACCCTGCCTCTACCCGGGGGCAGGCAGGTGACTCAGTGCGGGATGTAAATGGGAAGGTGTCCAAGCAAGCCAGCCCCTCGCCGGGCAGCGGCAGGGTGTCTTACTCAATGCTGTCATCAGGTGGTGATGGGTGATCCTAATCTGCATCTTTCCCAATTCGGTTGCCGAAAAAATGCATCATGATACCAACAAGTATCAATCGGGCACCCTTCAGAGAAAGGGCTGGGGACTCCTGAGGGCTGTGGTGGCACCAGCCCCTCCTCTGGTGGTCCCAGACCAGGGACGGAGTAGGTCTCCGGGGGCGGGGGCTTCGGGAGTGAGCTGAAGGTCTCCACTGAGGATGCTTTTGTTTCCCTCTGTAGCTGAGCCGATAGGCTGTAACTTGGACAGGCAAATTTTTGTCTGTATTGGCAGGCATAGAGGGTAGGATGCATGATGGCCCCACTGTGTGGAAGGGGAGCTTGCTGTAAAACAGTCTTGATTTTACACAGACTTTTGTTTTCCTTTTAAAAACCTGCTGTGTTTATGGAACTGGAGACCATTATACAAGATAGGCTGGTTCAATTATTTAATTGAAAACTCAATTAAATAACTTACTGCAAGAGCTTAGCTTTTGTACTTGAACCCCAAGAAGGTTAAGAGGATATTGCCAAATTTCGCTCTCAAGAACATACATGCATTTTCCAGAACTTGGCTAATTGCTTTCTCTGTTTTTCCTGTGTCTGGTTTGGTTTGTTTTTTTTTTCTCATTGGGCATATGCACAAAGTAGCACTGGTGGGACCTTAACAGGACACCTAACCCATCTCCCTGCCCCAGGGCTTTGCCGAAGTAGGCTTTGTGCTTTTAAAGCAAACAGAGCTATTCGGTGTCCTGGGAGGGGGGACACAGCTCATAACCAGTTTGGAGATATTTTTAGAAGTTGATAAAATGAAGCTTCGTAAAACACCAATTGGGCAGCTCAAAAGAGGAAATATGAGTGGAAGAGACTTTGGGAAAACATTACTGTATTTTTAATTATCAGCCCTTTTGATGTTGCCAGCCCATACCTTAAGCAAGGGGAATAATTGTTTAACTTCCTTCCTATTTCATGTGGTTATTTTATGGCTCGCAGAAATAGCTTTTGCTGGTAACACCATTTATGGTTGCAGCTGACACACACGGGGCCAGCCCAGGGGGAGGGCGTTGGGGGCCACACGGCTGCCCCGGCAGAAGCATCCTTCCCGGAGCGGGCAGTGGCATGCCTCCCTGCCCGCTGCCCGCCATGGGCAGCTCCCCTCCATCTCCTCCTCCTGCCCCTGCTCCCCCCAAAGTGGCCACCCAGTTCCCCTTGGGAATGTGCGCGGGAGGGCAACAGCAGGCTTCCCCTCGCCCCAGCCCCAGCAAGGCTGTGCCCAGCTCACCGCAGAAGCGAGGAGAGGGGAGTCTCTCGCCTCCGCTTATGATGGGGTGGCGCGTCTCCGAAACCCATCCCCTCGCACTGCTGCGTAATGTTTCTTGCAAAGCGCTGCTCGCTTGAGCCTCAGTGCCGCTTTCCTGTTATTTTTAAGGAGAAGCTGGCACTCGTTAGTTATTATTACCCTAGCAAAGGCCCGCTTTGTGAAGTCGGGCTCAACTCCCTCCATCATTAGAGGTAGGACCTGGGAACAGGAACAGCGCTTTTGGGCAGCTATGCCTGTGCTTGCCGGTTTGGCAAACTGCAACACTGTCCGGGCTGTCAGGCATACTGGTTTTCACAAAAAGCATGCGTTCACCTCATGGAGTCCACTGAAATTTCAGCTTGCTGGGGCTGAAATGTTCCCATATGTGTTATCGGTGCATGAATGAATGCTGAGCCGGCGAGGGAGGCTGAGCTCCTCTCCCAAGTGAGAGGGAGGTTCTCTTTGGGACGGGGCGGGGGTTTGCAGGTGCACCCCAGAGGTTGCTAGCTGAGCTGGGAGAGGACCGGCTTTCTCAAAATGAAAGGAAAGGAGGAAGCAAGTCCAAGTTCGCGGAAGTAAATCGTTTCAGTACAAATGGGAATAGGTTCTCAGGGGGTGCAGGGGTACAAGAATGTACAGAAACGCACAGGTCTAAAATTAAAGCAAGATTTCAGCATCTTCTACATTGTATGCTTAAGACAGCTGAGTTGGCCTATTCTCACTGAATTTGGCCAGTTCACACCAGTTAAAGGTCTGGCCCTGTGGATGAAGCCTAACTGTATTACTCCTCTTTTTTCCCGATGACCTAGGGCAGGACATGCTCAGCTTTTCAGAAAAAGGTATCTTAGGTCAGTGTTATGTCAGATCTTTTTTCACATCACTTACACTCACAAAGAAAGGAAAGAGTTAATATTCTTTCAGTCAAAACTCTTGCCTCTTGATGAGTTCAACCTGCTGAGAAGGCAAGCAAAGTATGATGCTGTTCAGCAAGACAGCTTGCGGGTCAGCACGGGGAGAGACCATGACACTCAGTAGACTCCCAGCATGCCACGGAGGTGGTCCTTAGGATGTGGATTTCTCCACCACAGTGTGGAAAGAAGCTTGAGTAAAACCTGCAGTTTGGTTTCCCTTGCCGCTGACCCCAGAAAGGGTGCCCCGAGGTTCTGACTCCATGCAGCAGGAGGTGATGTGGGCTGCTCAGCCAAGGAGATCCACATTCATCCCCAGAGCTCTACGAAGCCTCAGCGGGAAGGAGAATACTGAAAGGATGATACTCCTGTGTACGTGGCTTGCCGAGAGAGGGAATTCAACTCCTGGAAGAAAGCTGGGGAATAGTGGCCTGCAAGAAGGCTCTGAGAAGTTGCCTAGATTCAGTTTCCCCTGTCCTCTCCTGAGAAAACAGGGCTATTCTGGGACTGCAAAAACAATGACACGGATATGACACGTGTGTTTAGCACTGTGCAAAGATTCCTTGTGTGGCAGAGGAATTTACAGGTAGCAAAGTAGTCAGCTTTATAGACCCTTTATGTTCCTCAAGAAGTACAAAGGGGCTGCAGCAGCGGCAAAGAGGGGATCTTTGTCTTAATCTGAAGGAATTGTCCTTAAGATAGGAAGTGCCCACCACTCCAGCAGAGCAACGTGACTACTTCAGTGCCCCTTCTTTATTAACAACGCAGCTCTGGGGGCAACAGGCCAACGTAGACCCCGAGTGATATGTAATGGAGAAAATTACCTGTTTAGAGAGAGACACTCACATTTCTTGTGGCTTTCCCTTTTCCCGGTGATGCAGTGAAGGACATCTGCTGCAAGAAAACCGTAACCCCTGCCGAATTCCTCCATGTGCCCATAAACTCCAGTCTGAGCATTCACATCTCTATATTTGTAAACATTCTTAGCATATCTCTTCTTTGGGATGCATACAGGCTGTATTGCACTGAAATATTACAGCTGGCTGATGCAGTTGTGTTTCACTTGTTTTGATCGTCACCAAATACATTTCAGTGAGACAATTTTTTTAATTATGATAGCTGGTGAATATTGTGTTGGGGGAAAATAAAAGTTTAAGTGGGAGTTTTCTAATCAAGTCACTGTTCTCTGTTGTTTGTAATGTGGAAGAAGACAATGCAGAAATGAAAAAGGATGGGTAGATGGATGAGTCAGTGTGAGTAGTATCTGATGCTTTTGAAAGAAAGACTTATAGAAACATCTGGGTGGTCTGATGAAATTTACTACATGTACTTGTGATAAATGAATTTGTTAAATACCACTTAGGAGTCTGAGCAATCTGTGGAGACCCTCTTCTAGGGCTAGAGTATTAGTGGAGCACATCTTTCAGATCTTCCATATGAGCAGAGATGGAGATTTTAGTATGCTTTTTTTTTTCTTTTTCCAAAATGGAATCAATTTTAAAACTCTGTGTAAGCACTCATTCATGTTTAGCTATGTGTAACTGGATTTAGAACAGTAATCCTGGCAACCTTTTTTCTTTCCCTCTAAAATGCGTATTTTCCATTAAGTAGTGTAGTTAATGAATGTTGCTACTTGTATGAAGCCTTTTTTCCAGGTTACCAGTGAATCACTGCAGTCTGTGACCTCATCTGATCTTGCATGCTCAACAGGGCTGGGACTAATCAATAATGGGTGAGATTTCATCACAGAGACCGTGGGTAACACAGGAAGCAGTTTGGTGATTAAGTAGTTGACAGTCTTTCTCTCAACCATCAATGAAACTCTGTCCCATCGAAGCCCTGATAGGACTCTGCAGACTTTTGGATGGGATGGAAAATTGAGATCGTCACTGCTCATCATTCATAACTCTCTCATGACATTTTTTTATGTGTGAGGGCAAGAGTAGGACTATTCACTCAGGCAGTTCTGGCCAAATTCCAGTTTTGATAATTGTTTTCTGCCTAGCTTCCTTCAATTTCAGTTTAGACTGTTATTCTTCTTTGTTTCCCAACCCAAGGTGTTGAACCACTGGTATGACTGCTTCCCAGGCCAGCACTGGGAACGTGGCCTGGCGGAGGGGGGTGCGATTCTGCTGCCTCTAAACTTTATCGAGTATTTTGACATCTTCTCAAAGGATGCTCCCTGTGAACGGCTGATAGCGTCATGTGGAAACATCTGGACAGGGAGAGCTTTTCATCTTCCTGGACCGGAAAGACTTTAGCTATTGAGGTGCACAGATGTAGTTTGATCTGCAGTTTGGTGTTTAGATCACAGGCAAAACTCATGCTTTTTTTTCCCCCCTGTGACAGCCTCTGGGAATTATTAGTGTTGGCGTTAAAGTGCTCTGTAAAACGTGGAGGGAACGTCTGAATGCCTTTCTTGTTTGCTTGTCTGTGATATGTGTAAAGACAGCCTGGAAAGCTCCTGGCGTTTGTTGTCGGTGGCATTCTCTGAATGCCTCCATCTCCCTGCTCCTTGTGGAGAAATAGAGGAGATTTAGCAGCTGATCTCCTGGCCCACCTCCCCGCTTCTTCTTCAGTGCTGCTCCTCCAGGGACAGAGAAAGCATCCGTGACGTTTCTCTGGGCTGACAGGGAATTGGGGATTGGGGGAGTGGGCAAAGACTTGATATTCCTGGTATTTATGAGAATCACAGACTCTGCTCCCAGTCAGGATGCTGCTGAAGTGAGCACTAGGATTTGGAAAAATCAGCATTCTGCCTCCACCCAGGTAAACCAATCAGGTTATGAAAATCCTTCAGATGATTTCTGTGCATCTCAGGAGGGGCCAGTTCCAGTCACCCACTCCTCCCTTCCCAGTCCTGCTGCTGATTTTGCCTGGGTTGCTTCTTTGCAGCAAGAAAATTCAAAGGGGTAAGAAGAGAGACTGTTTTTCTCAAGCTGGATCTAGAGCTGCTCAGACAAAGCCAGACAAAACCAGAGGAAAATAAACTTATCAGAATCAGATTGGCTCAAGCTGATGTGAGAGGTTTTAATTCCTGTGGGGAAAATGAGAATCCTAAACCCTTGGCTGAAGCCTGGGCTATGGATGCACGCCTTCTCCTGGCTGCAGCTCTGCCAAATGGAGCTCATCACTGCTTTCCCCATCCAAAATTATACCTAGTTGCATCTCCTGGTGGACCTGTTCCTTGGGCATGGGTGGTAGTGGGAGGACTAAAACCTGTTTCAGTCAAAATGAGCAGGTCGCCTTGCACAACCCACACAGAAGGCCCTTGCTGACTGGATTCAGGTAGTCCGCAAGGAAGGTCTACCTCGCTCTCCAGGAGCTTCAACATCTTGAGCTCAGTGTCCTGACACTTCATATGCCTGTACTTTCCTTAGGGGTTGTCTTGCAGATAAATTCTGAAAGGCAGATTGCATTTTTTCCTGTTCGGTTGAAGTAACTCACCGGTGCGGAGGAGGACCGGTCCCTCCTCCCCTCTGCCTGCGTCAGGCAGCATCAGGCAGCGTCAGACAGCATCTGTGGTGCAGGAGCACTGCTGTGGCCAGCCCCTCACCGGCTGCGCTTGGGTGGATTTACATGCTGAGCACCCCTGCGCCTCAGCCTCCCAATACCTCACTACACGGTCGTCCTGTTGGGCCTGTCTGGGCACACATGGGTTTTGTGGGATATTGTCACCTGGAGAGTCCCAGTGGAAATCTTTGTTCCCATGTCCTACATCCACATAAACATGTGAGGAGAAATAGACCCTGCCCAGAAGAGATGCAAATAACGAAGCCAGAGCAAGGTCACGGCTCCCCAGCTGTGCTACAGTGATATGACCGCATGGATTGCGGGCAGCACTGAGCCCCAGCAGAGCAACCTCCCATCTGCCTTGGCTTGGCCACGTAAATGCTCTCATATTGTGAGAGGAAGACAGCACTGTGTTATGTCTAGATGGGAAACTGAGGCAAGGAGGCAGAGCTGAGAATTGAGCCTGGACCTCCTTCCAGCACCCCTACAGCAAGCCCTCCATCCTAGCTACCCAAGGTCAGAAAATGATCAGCTCCCTGGAGCTCAGGACCAATTATTTCCTGGTACGAAGTCTCCTGTAGTTTTAAGTCACAGCTTTATTTTTAGATCAGCTCTACCTCAGCCTTAATTACATTTGTACCAATCAAGTATGTGGTAATGCTCATAGGTCTCTGACTAGTCCTTTAGTGTAAGAATTAATTTGCAGGGTTGGAAAAGGCAGAACAGCAGGTGTTTCATGGTGGCATGCCACTGAGGTTTCGCCTGCCCCATAAGGCTACTACAAGGTGATGTCCCAAGAGAAGACAGCAACGACAGCAGGCACTTCATTTAAGAAGTGGTGGTTCAGGATCCTTCTCTACCTTCTCATTTCAGAAGGGGTTCTCTGGCAATATCTTAGCCCTAACCGTTGACAAGGAGCACATTTTTAGTGCTGCTTTATTAGAGAGTCAGAAGCATTTGTGGGATTGGTGTGGGAGTACAAAATTGTTTTCTGATGATGAATTGAGTCAAAGTTTGTTGGCGTCTCATGTAGTGGCTGTTTATATGTAAACTTGAAACCAAACCAAGCAAACGGAGTGAAACCATCCAAGGCCTAAAATGTCATCTGGCAGAGAGGAGCACTGCAAATACCAGATTAGGAGAGCCCAGAACCAGCTGGCTGCTGATTGCACTGAAGCGAGTGCTCACCAGACATTCAAAAGCTGGCCATAAAGCCTTTCTAAGCTCGCTTACTTAAGCTCCTATGGTCACTGCTACTCAACTTAGGATCACAAGCAAGCATGAAGGATGCGTCTGTTTAGCTGTGGAAAGGAAGGCAGGGAAAACAGCACGAAGTCAGTAGTTTCAGCATCCTTTCTCCTGTGGTCCACAGCAAAGACCCGACTTCTGCTCCCTCTGGAGTCAGTTGCAAAGACTTCGCTGGTTTTCAGCAGGACTTAGGGTGAAACCAAAGCATAATGACAAGTCGCAAAGGCTATATTAAAGACTGACGCATGCTCCCTGAGAAAACAGCTGTGGTGGTTCAAGAGGTTCTTGCCTCCTCTAGCTGTTTTGCTCCCACCCCTCTGACGGAGGTTACTGCTCCCGAAACGGTGCCAGCAGAAGGGAATATGAGACCATGCTCTGCTTCACAGCCTTCATGTAACTCTGATTTCCTGGGAAACAAGCCCATTTGCAGTTGTAGGCTGTGAACTGGAGCAGGCAGGCTACCGGGACACACACAGCCATGGCTGCTGGCACCTCTGCTGTGGGGTGGCCATCTCCAGCAGAAGGGCGGGCCAGCCAGATGGGGATGATAAGAAACCGGCAGCAGCAAGGTTTGTCAGAGCCCATTGTCAGAGCCTGTCATTATCCATTGTTCCCTTTATTGAATGCAGTTGTGCCTATTGCACGTCTCCATACTTGGTTTGACTTAAAAATTAGACCCGAAACACAATGGATAGAGCTTGTTGGTCAGGAAGTGTTTCTTTTTATACATTGAATCACATGAGGCTTTCTTGTTGTAGCAGCAATATCCTGATACGCTTGCTGTGATGGTGATGGGCGAAGGAAGTTTCATTCTGAATATAGCCAGTTTCACACTAGAAACTTAACGCTTTGAGGCCTGGAAGTCGCCATCGCATGTGAATTCTCAACTGTCATGGGAAAGGATGAGTTTTAAAACCCACCTTTGAAAGATTGTAATTATACCAAACCTTACAGAACTTTGGACTCAGAGAGATCAGCATTTGCACATACACGATTCCAGTGATGTTGGTGGAGTTGTTTTCCAGTATAAGTTACATCAGAAGTGCAACTACAAGCAAATATGTCTTTGCACTGTACTTCAGACAGATTAGTAATGTAACAGCTGTTGTATAGTGTAGCTCTGTCTCCTTTAATGTCTTTTTTTTTTTTTTTCTTGATGCTAATGGAGCTTAGAGTTTCTTCAGCTAAAAAACTCACGGCCCATGACATTTACCTGGAGCTCTTGCAACCTTCTGCAACAGTAGTTTTACTATTGAGCTGATAAGTGATCTTACCCAGTCTCAAACAGGTTTATAATATCATTCATTATGTCTCTTTCTGAACACTGGTATTTGCCCATCTCGGGAGGTCTATGCAAAATATATGTCCAAATACTTTCTTTAGTTGTACGGACAATTGCTAGGGGTATGGGGTTTTTTGATCCTCACAAAGTATGAAGATCAGAACAGCCCAGGGTGAAGAGGGGAAAAAAAGTATGGGGGAAAATATTAAAGAAGAATTGCAGGCTGCGTTGTCTTTGCGAACTTAGTCGACTGCATAAGTTTTTATGTATTTCTTTTCTTCTAGTGCTTTCACCAGCCAGCTAATTTACAAGACAAAAACTTAAAGCATCCAGTAGTTCAGCATCTCAGTTCAAGAAGCCTTCATGGATCATGCTAATGTGGCCCATGGAAATTCACTTCAGATGAGAGACTGGGAGAGAGGGATTGGGAGATCTGTCTTGATACTGCCCATCCCAGTGGCAGGGACTCCTGCATAAAATGGAGAACCTTAATTCACACGAGGTGGGTGGAATGTATAGCAGACTACCTATAGAAACATACAGTCCACATTGCACATGGTTTAGGGTAGGTGCATTTATAGGAAGAGGGGAATTTCTTCCACTTGTCTCCAGGAATTTGAGACATAGTTTCATTTTTGTAATAATAAAGCACATTCAGTGAATAGCATAAACATCATGACTGAAGTAATATCAAATACTGTTAGAAGAATGAAAAAATTTAGATGACACATAAATATAATGAGTTTTCAGCCATGGTATAAGGACAACTGTTTTCCATGGAAAATCAAGGCTTTCAATGCAATTCATTTAGCATTTCCATTTTAACACTTCCTCAAAGTCAGTGGCAGCAAAAAAAATAAAGCGCAGTCTGCTTCTTCAAACCAAGACACAAAATAGTCAAGAACTTCTGCTATGAAGCAACAAAATCCCTTCAGGATGAAAATGCAACCTTTTTGTACTATGACCCGATGACATGGCTTAAGGGTTTTTCCAGTTTGCTGTCAAAGGAAGAGTACGTCTTCATTGCTGATTTAAATTCAGTGTAATTAACTAATATTGGGGTTGGTTTGGTTTTATGTCTTTCCCTCCCAAGTTGCTTTAGTGTGGATAAAAGCAGCTCCTCCATGAAATGAAATGTGGGCAGTTAGGTATGTGCTGGCCCTGCACCCGGGCGAGTATTGTGCTAAGGTTGCTGAGGGGGGGGTTATCCTGGGGGTCTCTGCAGGAATTTGACTCATTTTATGAATTTTTACAGGGGTATTATCTCAGCGCACGGGGTAGCTGGAGGAAGTCATTAATGACTAGTTGTACCCAGAAAGAACCAAGTTGCCAAAATTGTCCTGTTAGCAATTGAAACTGTGTGCTAGCTAGAAGTTTAGCCTGTGCTTCCTGCATGGAAACGAAGATTGTTTTAAAAGGCACTAAACGCAAGGGAAGATCTTTATATCTATGTAGGCCTCATCTGAAAGGCAACACTCAGGCTATACGTTTTGCAGTGAGGACAATCCCCGAGTATTTCTTTCGGAACTACTTATTTTTGTTTCATTCATAAATGGCTTCACTGGAATTCCCTTTATAATCAGATTTTGGGGGAATAATAGTACCAAGAAAAAGCCAACATAAGCAACCTCCCATCCTGTCCTTTGAAAATAAAAATTAAAAATAAAGTCCACCAATAACAGTTTGTTCTTTGGTAAGGGGTTAATGGGATACAGAACTTGGCGTGCTGAAACGGCAACTGGAATGAAGATATTATCGTAAAAATCACCTAAATCTTGACTTCATTAAAACCTATTTAATAGGATCAACATTTTTTCCTGGCCAAAATTTCTTAAGTTATGTAATAAACTCTCTGTGCCTTATCCTCCAGGGTTATTTCCACACTCCATTAACAGGCTATAGCAGGTTTTTAAAATATGCAACATGGTATGGTGTGTACCTGGGAAGAAGGAACAGAAAGTTCTTCTCAAGATTGTATGTACATATGTCTGTAGGCTGCATGAGCTTGCCTAAACAATTCACACCGTTATCAGGAAGATCTTGGCAAAAACAAGAGAAGAGGAGATTCAGTGAGTTACATAACAAGCACATCTCTTTCCTTTTTAAGCAAAGGCTGCTTCCACGTAACAAATGATATTTGAAGCATTTAATAAAAACTGCTAACAAAATCAATTCCCATGACCTCTTCAGGAATGGAATTGATTACATGTAGGATGGTAAAACATTGGCTTCAGTTGCCTAATCCTCTGGGTAACTCCAGATATTTACATTCCTGGAGATTTCAAAATTTATATTTATAAATATTTGATGGTAAAAGGGAGATACAGAAAGCATTAAATTAGGAAGAAAAGGGGAAGGGCAAATAGTATTCTTTTTTTTCCCAGGCTGAGGAAGACCTGACTGTGCTGTAACTTCAGGGAGCAATCCACCAGGAAAGCCCCCCAAACAGCTACTGCACATGCACATATTTCTGGATATCTGTGGATATTTCAGAATATTGGTGATGGTCAGGTGATCAGACGTGTTCACAGGGTGGGTGGGCGGAGGTGGGGGAGCCAGAGTTCCAGCCTGGCCACCTTCCTCAGAAAGCTGTGCTCACTTTAGGAAGTGTTTGCCACTTATTTCTTCACCCTCAGATGCAGGAAAACCAAGATTTTTGGTAAAAGTTATAGGAATGGAAAGAAATCACCTAAACGCTTACAGAAATTTTTCACTTAGGGGACCGATGGATGTCGAATATATCTCAAATACCTGGGTGACTGAAGGTTTTGACCGAAACATGCGGTCCCTTGCAGAAGAAAAGCCATCCTGCAAGAGGCCAGAAGGCCAGCCAGTTGACCGTCCCCTCTCTGGAGAGTGGACACCCAGAGGAGGGTGCAGGAAGGGGGCAAGCACACGCTCACGTTTCCTCCAGCGTGTCCTCCCCGCTCCTGGCAGTGGCTGCACAGGGACTTCCTGGCCCAGAGGCCGTATTTCTGGGGGTTTGTGTTTAACAGCTCACAGTGGACTTTTCTTCCATGAATTGGACTAATCTCTCCAGTTATATTTTTGGCTTCCGTAACATCCGATGAATCCCACAGCGTATCTATGCGCCTCGTGAAAAAGTGTGTGTGCGCGTGCACGTGCGTGCGTGTGCATGTGTTTTAAACCTGTTTCCGCTTCTCTCCACATCTTGCAGCGTGAGAAACAAAGAAGGAACATCCCGTGTTTGCCTCCTCCCAATGGCTCAGGCCAATGCTCTCTCACTCGAACTAGCTGTGTTGTCTCTTGTGCAAGCCGAGGGCTTCTCATCTACTGATAGCTGTTTTTATCCCATTTGCATAGAAGCTGAACTTCTCTAATTCTCCTTAATGTTGTTACAAAATCAAAGATGTGTGTGCATTTACATTAACATACCCTGTTCTGTATCACCTTAGCTGGTATGGCTGTCTTGTGCTTACTCCTCAGCGGTGCCGTACTTTGGTTCGGTCAATGCCGTTATTTTCCCCTGATAATGTAAATTGTCTCTGCTCCTTTAAGCACCATCTCAGAATAACAGCTTTGAAAAATGCAAGGCAGGCTTGATGGGAGTCTATCTTTTATGTGCTGAGTTAGCTCCTCTGCTAGCCAAGACAAGAAAGCTCTGGAAGCAAAGTGCTTTGTCCAGAGGGGAAGAAGTCTCTTCTATCCCTTTCCCACAGTTAAGAAACAGCTTTTGTTGAGTTACAGGGAAAGTCACTTACATACTCTACGGGCAGAAAGCTGGGCTGGCATGCTTTTGGATGACTGGAAGTAGAACAAAGGGGAGAAAAAATATTGAAATTTCCCAGCTTAACCCAAAATGAAAACCTCCCATTACGTTGGCACTTACTGCACAGCCACTGTGTAATTTGGTTTTGTACTGACTCCTTAAATTGAGATTATCTTTATGTAACTGTCACTCATTTGTAGATGGGTTTCCTTGTAGAAAATGCATCAGTGTCACAGCTCTCGTATGTCTATAAATATGTCCCCCAACACCTTTCACCAGCTCTCCAGAGAGACCTGTTCTGCTTCCCCCCACGACACCACTCTCTGCTCCGCTTGTATGTTAGGGGGAGCAAATGATTCATCCACCTTGCCCTGGGGAGAGTGCCTTTCCATCCCTCAGTCACTGGGCCTGAGCGAGAGAGGGTGCCAGAGGCAGCTCGGTAGGACAGGGTTGCGTGGGCAGCAGGCGGCTCCCAGCTGGGACAGGTCACTCTGCAGGTTCCTGGCGCTTTGTCCTCTTGGCAGTAGGGCAGGAAACCCCACCAAGGTACCAGCCAAATATAGTTCCTTCCCCTGCCTTGATACAAACCTACTCTCTTGCTGTGAAAACCAGAAAGAAGCAATGTTCTAGGGATGGTGAACTCCCTCTAGCCCCAACCTGCCAGCGTCGACAGCTTCAAAACCAGGGGGAAGTCTGACACGCAGACTTGTTCTGCACGTGTGCAGTGGCTGTTTGGGGGGATTCCCAGGTAGGCAGAGCACTGTGTTGGCTTTCCTGGGTATGAACTAGTGTTTTTTAATTATTTTATTTTTATTTTTATTTTTACTTCATGCCTGACAGTCTCAAGGAACACATTGTAAACCATACTCTTGATCTTCTGGGTGTCAATTGCCTGTGTGCCAGCATCTCCATGAGCTTCTGACTGTGTGTGGAAGCAATCCATGGGTCAGTGAGTGTGTCGGGGGATGTGTGTGGGACAGGCAGGGTAAGCTGTGTTCTGCAGAAATCCCTGTAAAGGTTACGCAACTTTTCTTCTGGAATCCCTTCGGAAGGGATCAGATCTAGGAATTGCCTGCCTCCTTGTGAGCTGTTCCTAACCAGACCTCAGTGGGCTCCCCCGAAGGTCCACCAAAGTATAGCACTATGTATTTTTTTTACAGATACACTTAAAGCTTTTGGTTTGTGTAAGTAAAGACTTACGTCACAACTGCAAGAAAAAACATATTATGACAGAAGGCTGGGAGAGCAATTCCTCCGATTGTTTTGGAGGCTTGTGCGGGACTATTCCCAGGATATAAATCCTAGTGGTTACCCACTACTTGGGAATACTGGCTTCAATAAAGCCTTCAGATGCAAGTTCTACACTGTGTTGTTACACATTTCACCACACCAATGGCATGATTGTGTGTCCAGTATATTAACCTAACAAAAAGGTGTAAACCTCATTTCCTTACTGGTTGGAATTTGGAAGCCAGTAAGCTATTTTTAGGATGCCTTGTTATCTTTAGTTACAAGTAAGCATGAAATAAATGAGTACATGTAACAGACAAATGCAATAAAAGGTTTAGCGTGTATAAATTTGCATTAGTATAAATGCAAGGAATAGTATAAATGAAATAGGAATATATAAACATATGCTTATATACATGTAAGTCTAAATGCATTGGAATTTAAAAGTATATAAGAATATTAGACATTATTACAGTCAGAAAATGCTTAATTCATCTGCAAGACTTAAAGAAATCCCTACATAGCACTATTATTGACAACAAAGATTGATTTCTGCTTCTGATGTGAAAGTCTATGAGAGGAGCAGAGGAGAGATTTTCTGAGTCTCCTTAGATTGCATCTGTTGCAGAAGGGAGAGAAACCATCCTCAGTGTGTGCAGCAGAACATGTAATCAGTCCCCAGATTCTCTACTTCATGAGTGCTGGTTGCTTGTGGAAACTCCCTGTGCCCTTGCATGTAGCAGTGGTTCCTAGCTCCCTGCCTTCCACCCTCGTGACGCTACGAGTACCTTGCCGTGGAAGCGCAATGCCCAGCTCCCCTAACCCTCATCGGCACTTTGACTGAGGGATGTCCTCAGAGGATTCCTGTGTCAGGCAGCCTTCATGGGGATGCCAGCAGAGCTGCTGCCTTGTCCTCCTCCCCATGCTGGACACGCACTTGCTTGAGCATTCTCAGTCTGCATTCTGCCTTGCCGGGTCTGTGCCGTGCAGCACTGAGCACTCCCGTGAGCTGCAAGGAGAAAGACCCACTTCCTTGGGGGTGCTTGGTCATATGTGAGCTTACCAATGCGCTCTTTCACTTTCTGGAGTGAAAGTGGGCTGTTCTCTGATGCATTTTGGAGAGGTGTGATTTCTGTTTCTCCTGCCCTCAGCTGCGTTTTGGACAATCACCTAATTTGGTGTGTTAACTTGCACAAACTCATCATGAATCTTTGCCATCATTCTTTCTCTCCTCCTATCCTTCCTCTTTCCCTCCCCCATCCCCAAACTCCCTTATTTGCAATTATAGTCATCTTTAGTGAGGAGCAATGGCTTTTTAATTTTCCACAAGAAATGGAAGTGTGCAATTATTATGCAAAGCAGCTTTCTTTTAATTCCCAAAAATTTCCGGTGTACACTGTAATCAGTCATTTTCTACTGTACATTTTACTGTTTGAAATTGTAAGCCTAGACCATTAGAAAACCATAATAAATAATTCAGTGATTTCCTTTCAGCTTCATAGTCTATTTTGCTGAATACGTTTGGAGGTGTAAATATCTCTCTGGAGGGAGATAATTTTAAGTTTAGTTTTCTAATTTGATTAAGGAAGCAGCGCCTGCCTGTTCCATCTACAGGCAGGAATTCGAGTGCACCAGGGACATGTTTAGATATCTGTGTAGGTGTGTTTAATATGTTCCGCCTAAATGTATTTCCTTTTCACTAAATAAGAAAAGTTGTAATGCAATGGGATAAATCTTCCCATTTACCCCCACCTCCTTTTTCCTGGTTTTAATTGTCCTGCTCTTCACAGCCACGGCAACATGCCCTGGTAATGGATTTCGGCAGACCAAGGCGCATCCCAGCATAGATGGCTGTGGCTAGCCCAGGACTCCAGCCCGATGGCTTCATCCAGGGGGCACCTGGTGGGTAATCCAGCCTGGACTCAAACCACACAGCTGGACTCAACCCCAAGGCTGGACGTGAGTTACTCTGTCAAACGCGATGCGATGCAAGGGAGATGCTTGAAAGCAGACTGACCTGTCTCGCACTGGTTTCCCTGCTGCTGAGAAGGAAAGACGAGATACCTGCATCAAAGGGCACCACCTGTTCTCTCCATCTCATGAGTGAAGCAGGGACCATCTTACATGACCAAGTCTTTAAAGAAAGCAACTTTCTTCCATTTCCATATGGAGTTGTGGCTAGCAATTCACTGTAACAAAAGAACAGATTTCACTTTGCAGCTTTTGGGAAATATGTCAACATATTTTGAAGAGGTGAATGTGATAATCCATTAGAACAAAAATGGCCATGTGATATGTTAAAAAAAGAGAGAAAACACAGTGCATAGCTGCACAGAAGTACAGGTGGGCTTAAAATTGTGATTTTTTTCTTATGTAAGCTAAGGGTTCTTGAGTTTGTTTTCAGAGCCTGTGAGATTAATTTGCTTTATCTTTTCAAGCTATTCTTTGAATCCATGAGAGTCTAAATCCCAGGTCCTCAAAACAGAAGATGAAAATGAAAATCCTCACGTGGTCTTTTGGTTTCTGTACCTGGAGTTTGAAGGGGAGTGTGGGAGAGAGCAAACGCTGGTGTAGCTGCAATGAGATCGCACATGTTGGCAGTGCTCTTCTGTGCACGGCAGGAGGGGGCGTTAGTGTGGGTGGGCACCTTCCGCAAACTCATCCTTGTTCATCTTCTCTTTCCTTCTGCAGAAATTGAAAGGGCAGGTGTGCCTAGCCCTAGTTTCTGATTTTGCAATTCATATTTATTTATGTGGTCCTCCTGGGAAATTCTGTTGCCATCAAAACATGCAAGGTTTATTGGGCCATATGCTTTTTCAAATGTTCACGCTCTCTGCTCCTGCAGATATCAAGACCCCAAGTACTTCTGCTGAGTTTTGAAACACGAAGGTGAAAAACAAAGTTTCTAGCGAAGTTACTAATACCTGAGCACACAAACTACTTGTACAGACAAAACAATTTTTGCCAATTCCTTTTTATTCTTTAGCCTTTTGAAATATAATCCTCTTAATGCACACCGAGGCCTGCTCTGTGACAGTTTCTCCCCAACCCGCCCTGAGCTTTTCTGAGACAAAGTGGTGCAGTAATTCCCAGCAGGTGAAGTGGTGAGGGCATCACGGACAGCATTCAATTTGTGTCCTACCTACTTTGCCTCTCCTGCTCATGGGGGAGACTATGTAGGGCTGCCCTGAGGCTGAATAATTAAATTTTACTGACATTGCTGTGCCCAGTTTAGTGACCTCCATCCACGCTGCAGCTTGATGCTCTTGCTGATCAAACAAGCGACAAGACTATTGCCTTCCTCCTCCATTTTCTGTCTCCAGTGCCTGTACTGCTAACAAGCTAGTCACTAGTGAGGCTGGATAAGCCGCTTTTTGAAGAATAATTAAAACATGCCTCAGTATCGCTCAAAACATAAAGAAAACCAAAACAAGAGCATTTTGGAAAATGCCCCAATACTACTGCAGGTAGAATTATTTCTTTTTTACTCATCACTAGGTTATCGAAGGGCCTGAGGGCTTGGAGGGGGTTGCATACGCTGGTCTCACATTTATTCCATCCCCGAGTGCTGCACTAATGTTTGCTCATGTCTCAATGCTGATGGCTCACACCTTCCTGGGTTCACAGGGACATAATGTCCTCAGGAGAACATGGCGTTCCTCACACAGGATGACCCATCCCGGAGGTTAAAGTGCTTTTTTGGAAAGCATGCTTGCCTCCCCACAGGCTGTAGCAGGTTGTTTCCAGCCCTTTCATTTCCTTGGCAGGTATGGTCAAAAGCTAATTAGCTGGGCACCTCCATCTGCTATAGCACTATTTAAAAAGAAATCTTTCTGCCTGCCTTTGGTGGGGACCTTGGGCTTGTTTGACGCGTGTTTTCAACACGCTTGGCAGGTGGGGCGCTCCGCAGGATTGAAGCTTGGTGTCTGGAGACCTGCGGAGTTCAAGTGGAAGCTTAAGGCACCTGAGAGGGGCAGTGCTTGGAGCACGGGGCACCCAGGAAGTTCAGACCAATCTGAGGGACCAGCATCCTACCTGGGGGAGGGGAGGAGGTGTGGAGGAAGGTATTATTGGGCCATAAACTGTAGGTGGGATTAAATTCTTTCTGAAGCCGGCCCATAGTCATGGGATAGTTCACTCTATAGCTTTTGGCAGGCTCCTGAAAACACCCGATTTTCTGAAGAAGAGAACTTCCTTCAAGGCCTCGCCCATTACCTTCCCTTTTACAAACCTTTGCATTTCTTGGTTCTGCACAGGACCAAAAGCAGACATGCAAAAACACCATGAAAAAACGCAACTGGAGCATTCTTGGCATGACTTGGCTTGTGGAAGCAAGGAGATGGGGAAGCTGATAGGCTTCCAGACTTGTTCTGCAGACTCAAGAAGTGCAAGCAGTTGGATAAGCATCTGAACTTTTGTATGTTTATCTGAACTGAACTCGAACTCCAAGCCATTTCAGAGTTTACCTAGCAGTGGCTAATAATTACTAGAATGCTTGTTAAAATTGGAAAGTAATCTCAATAATGTATTAATTCACAAAAAGACATAAACAAACCCCCTTATTTAAATCGTGCTGACCTAGGAGTTTGGAGCAGACATTCCTCTCAGCAGACAGTCTAGAAAAAACTTTGAAGGACAAAAAAAAAATTGCTAATTTTCCTCTGCTTTAAAAAATCTTGGGGGACTATGAAGCTGGAAAAAAAGGTATTTGATAAATAGAGAGGTGGCAGATCTGATTCCACTTCTCTATATATTTGTATGTCAACAACAATACAATGAAGTTACGCGTACCATAGTGGTGTGAAGCCAGTATATGACCAGATTGTGCCCGACACATCTAAAGATGGAATTATTATTATTATCCAAAGAAAGGTAGTCAATAGAGGCTCATTACTGTGAAAAAATGTGTTTCAGGATCCTGCCTAGGAACAATATGGTCAGCTTTTGCAGCAAAATGCGTTATTTAATTAAATAAATAAAGCCTTTTTGGTTATGTAGGCTTACGTCATTTACTACCTCTTTAGTGACGTTAAACTTTAACACGATAGCAGCATGGTGAGCAGAGAGAACAGTTTCCACCCACATGGATAAATATTGATCGCGGTGATAAAGAAGAACAAACATTCTGATGGAGTGGTAGGAAAGGAATTGAACCTGATATGGGAGGGTTATTCTTACTGCACAGTAAAAGAAAGTTATCTTTTCGACTAAGAACAGGGAAGGGCAAGGGAATGGCTTATCAAAATGTTGTTTACAGCATAGTAAATGCTCTGACTTCAAACTGTAATATTTGCCCATTGGCTGTGCACAAAACCAAAGAGATGACCGAGGTGAAGTTCTGGTCATAGTCGAATAAGTGGCAGCTTTGCTGCTGACTTCAAGTAGTGCCGCGTATTCATAGCTGGAGTGCTGTGCAGAGGCTCTGATGCCCTGTGGAGGTCTCGTGTGAGCAGATTGCTTCTTCAAGTCCTTCCTTAGCCAATGTCTGCTTGAAACTAAGCGTGGGCTTCTCTGCTTGGCCAAATCCAGCTCTGAGATTGATGACTAGTCTGACATTTTAGAAAGGTTTGAATCGCTAAGATGCAACAGGCTTTCGTTTTTTTTAAAACGGAGCTTGCCTGTGTGATTTCTTGGTCAGTTTGGATGTCCATTCCCCCACCTAGAAGGGGAAGCTTTCTGTAGGGCCTCTTTCTCTCCTCCATGTGAGGGGGGGGGCGGAATAGGAAGAGATTAATCTGACCAAAAGTCGGTGTCCTCAACATCTGTGGCAGAGTTAGTCATCTAGGTTCCACCTGCAGTCAGTGGGGAGGTTCAGACACCTGTAGGACATGATTCATCCCCTTCCACTGCACGTATGGATCAGGTGGGATGAACGGCCTCCTGCTAGCTGCTCTCCGCTGGCTGTGAAAGGAGCCCTCTGTGCCTTGCTGTCTGTGCAGGTATCTTACCTGCTGGCACGTAAAGGTAGGTCACATGAAATCCCTGCCTTTGTGGTGGAAGCTGGCCATTTAGGAAATGTGTAACACACTTGTAGGACCAAATAAACAAAGCTCTGATGTGGTATTTTCAAAGTGCAAATTCTCTGCTCCTTTCATGTCTTACTATCCGATCTTCTAGACAAACTGTATCCATCACTTTTCCTAACAGCACATTTGGATGGTGCCTAAGCATTCTTTCTCATCAAATCTGGCTTTCTACACAGGGTTTGTACTGCTCAGTACAGCGTGTGTGACAGCTACATGTGGTGCTGTGATGCAGACATCCTTTTTTCTACAGGTTCCCTTAGAAGTAGTTACACGGTCCCATTCCCATAACATCTTAGCATTTCATATTTCTTAATACATTTTCCTTTAACGTACAGATTTTAGCTCTGTCTCCTCTACCTCCTGTCTTACCACTCCTCTTAGCTTAGGAAGCACCTAGGGAGAATTGTACTTACAAAAGAGCTCCCCTGGCTTTGAGCTATTCCCAGCAGCTCCGTTTGACTGTCTTCCTCTTTCTTCATAAGAGCAGTTGCGAGTCTGTGGGGGAGGCAAGCAAACTCCAGCTACTTCTGACCTTTGCCTGTTAACTGGTGCCTCCTCTACATGATGCAGAGAGATTTTCCAACTCA
Source organism: Gorsachius magnificus (assembly GCA_034008185.1). Classification (NCBI taxonomy): domain Eukaryota; kingdom Metazoa; phylum Chordata; class Aves; order Pelecaniformes; family Ardeidae; genus Gorsachius; species Gorsachius magnificus. Next base: position 100,136,735 of record CM067081.1, read on the forward strand.
GTCACTCTCAGCTACTGAGAGCTTTCTGACAGTCAGTAAATCACACCACAGCCTCTGATGTTGATTGGAGCTTCTGCTGACTACTCTCAGACACTTACTGCAAATATTCAATGCTACTATTACATTAAATGAGGTTTTAATCACTGCCATAGGTAAGGGCGGGGGGGGGGGGGGCTTTTATGCCTTAGAAATGGATTTGTGTGGAGATAATAATACAGGTGCGCTCCAGAAGACTATTTCCTTCCTGAAGGTTATGAATCGAAGAGAGAAATGGTGGTTTGGAACCAGTGGGTCTCTGTATAGCAAACAAGCTAAGAGAGATTTGGCTTTGATGGGATTACCTGGAAGAGTTTATCTGTGATGGGAGGTATGTCTCCTGCCTCAGGAATTTTTGAAATGAAGGGGTTTTTTCATAGCTGCTCAAAAGTCAGGCAGGAAAGTGCAAAATAAAATAATCATTTCTTGTTCCAGTTATGACTCTACCTAGCCTAGTCTCATTCTTTCTTAGTCTTCCAGGTTTTTATCCCTAGAGGTAGGCTCCCTTTGTAGAACAGTAAGAATAGTCATCATTCTTTTCACCTTTTCCAAATAAAACATCTTTGAATTTTCCTCTGCCTCCCTCTGTCTAGGTTGCCTCTGGTAAGTCTTTCTCCCTGGCTCTCTTGGGATGTCCTCAGCTGTCAAGGTGGCATGCCGACCTGGCCTCACAGCTCCAAGGGCAGGGCGAGAGCCGTGTGACTCCTCAGTGCTCTCTCCCATGGCAGGGCATGGTTTGCCTCTTCCAGAGAGACATCGCAGCCATCAGGGCACTTTGGACATGTCTCACCTATGTCCCTGTTGTCAGCAGGAGCATCAGAGTAAAGATGCCAGTAGGAACAAAATTGTAAAATCTAGGCTTGCTTATCAGCCCTCCTGTCGGATTAGTGGCCTGTACCTGGAATGAAAGGGAGTCTCCCATGAAGACTGAAGAGCCTTTCAGCCTCGGGAGCAGCGCAAGGGCTGTGGTGGAGGTGGGAGCAGTCAGCCCCGGGCTGTGGGGATCCACTCTGCGCTGCAAGGTGTGGGGGGGTTCAGCTCAGTTTGGTACCACACATCTTGCCAAAGTGCGAAAGGCAGAGACCCTTGAGTAGCTGTCAGACTTAGCTACCAGCGTATCCAGCATATCTGTTCATGCTGGGATTGCATCCTCTATGCCCACCTGTCAGTTCCTGGGCCTTAATTTGGCACAAGGGTGCCCATCTAGCAAAAAGTTTGTCTGCTATCTTCCCCGCTTTCTAGGACCACATACATCTTTCCCACACACGAACTTTTTAATTAGATGTCTGTCATTTTTTCCCAGACATCTTGAAGAAATGATTTTGTCTTGGCCTCCTTCGTAGTTTCAGCATTCGGCCAGAAAGCAGCTCTTCGGAGCAGTCTCTCCTCCCTCACCACAGCCATGTGCTTGTTCGCCTTCAGCTTCATAGTGGGCTTTATCTTTCCATTTTTCCTTCTAATTTATTGACACGGAGAGCCTGCCTGGGTTTTGCAGGCTTTCCTGTAATGAGGCAGCCAGCTCATGAAAGGCTGTGTCACAGCCCGGCTTGTTCTTGTCAGCAGCTTTTATCTTCCCTCTGCAGCCACCTCTGTACCACTACTTTTGATTTTTACTTTAGTAGTTCTAGCTGGTTTTAGCTGAGGTCGCTTTCTCTGTTGATAGAAAGATGATTTAGTTCTGCTGAAGCCTGACAATGGTAGTACATAATAGCTGCAAGTATTTTTAATCTAGATTCAGCTTCTGTGTTTTATGACACCAGGGAGAGTCAGTTTTTGTGTCTGAGGTGCCACTAAAAGATGTGTATGATTTCCTGAGTGTTGATGATTGCGGTGAATTATCCCGTTCTGTTTTAGAGCTGTTGCTTAGAGAGCTTTTAGTATTTATGTATAAAGCTAGCCAAAAAAACAGTCTTCTTTCCCAATTCACAAAAAAAAAAAAAAAAAAAAAAAAATTATTCTAAAGTTAGGTTTGCATCTGGGCAAAATTGATTCTTCTACTGCTCTGAAATCTCTGACGGATTTGCGAAATAGGGGCCATGCACCATGTACCCCTGGTGCAATTTGACAAGGATGTCAAGGGAGCCATCAACCACCAAAGAGCCCTTGTTTCCCAGTAGCCAGGGAGCCCCATAATTTGAGGGGTTGCTGGCCCCGAGGAGGACAGGCCAGAAATCATGATGCTGCTGAGAACACTTTGAACCAGAGGTTGAATGAGCACAGTGTTTCAGGCTGAGCAAACCAGCGGTTTTCTGAGTCTCGCTCTACATTGTAGTACTTCTCTGAAGAACTGCAAGGGTAAATCTGGCCCTACTTGGTGATATAATTTAGTGCTAAGACTGCACTCCAGGCAGATGTGGTGAAATAAAGCCTGAAGAAATTCACGTCTTGAGCTTCTCACGTCGTGAGCTTCTGGAACCCCCAGATTGCCTGATTTTGGGGCAGTTTACTTCTGGGCGTGTTCTCCCGTGCTGCTCTGGAATGAAGCGCTAGGGATTTGGGGGCTGACTCTGGGCATTTTCCAAGGCTTTACAGATACTCTGTTTCACAAGTGGGCCTGTGGAGCTTGTGCATTACAACAGTTTTCTAGGGGATAGATGACTCTCACATGCTCACTTCGGCCTCAGGCAGGGTTACTTTGCCGTCTCCCTGAGCTCTCCCAGCATCTCCCCAGTGCGCTCTGCAGAAGGAGCGCTGCTCCCTGCCCAGCAGAGGACGTGCTGGAGAAGGACCTCTTTATACAAGCTTGCTGCTTGTCAGGATCCCGTATAATCGAGCAGATAAGCAGACAGTGTTTTCTTCACCTACTCTGGTCCAGGCTCTGTGTAGGAAGGGAGCTTTGGCCTGACAAGAGCTGAAAACTTAAGTCAGAGGAAACAACACCAAAGCATGTTAAGCAGAAACTCTGTTGAGTTTGTTATTCCACTTTATATCACAGCATGTGGATCACCCTGAACTATAAATTGCGGTAAAAGCAGGAAGATAATGACCAAATCTGGGAAAAGAAATTACTTTTTTGCATTACTGATAAGCCAAAATTAGCAGGTGAAGTGGGTCTGAAAGAGTGATTTGGTGCTCTTCCCAGCAGTGCTCCCGTATGACGCAGCCTCTCACTGCGAACCCAGAGACCTCACCTGGGGCCAGATCCTGCTCCTGCTCGCCGCAGCGGCTGTCCTGCTCCTCACCACCAGTGAGAACGCGCTCAGCCCTCAGGAAAGCACACACACATGAGCAGGGCTGGATGTGCAGACCAAACCATGGTTTAATTTTGCTGCTGAGTGATCCTCATTGCAATACTGGCAAATGGGCCAGAGCCCTGTGTGATTCTTCCTTATGGGCTTCCTTTTCCATCTGATCACTGCTGGGCAAGAGAAAAGATCGGGCGGAGAAGCTAAGGAACGGGAGAAATGAGCCTGGCATGAAGAAGGCTGCTTAAAGTGGGTGCTGAACCAAAGCTCATCTCTGCAATGCATTTCTGCACAAAGACCTTGGCAGGGGCTGGCTGGTAGAATGCCACTGAGTTTGAGTTTTGAGCTGTATCTTAATTCATCGGAACTTTGCCCCCGGTGTGGTGACTGAAGATCTCCTGTAAGACTGCTGATGAGTTTCTGTTGCATGCTTTGGCCTCAACAAGTAGAGCAGTACAATATCAGAGGGAAATGTAAGTTATTTCCCTACTGCTCTGATAGCCTGATAAACTCCTATTGAATTTATTTTCTGTAACTTGAGCAAGGATAAACTATTGAACAAGAGGAACTAAGTGGGAATGACTAACATGTTGGAGTGTGCAGAAGTGAACTCATGTCCCCATGAGAATATCTTTTTTTGTGTGTTTCTTTTTTCACTGGAAAACCAGAAGTAAAAATATTTATTTTTTTTTCCGAGCAAAGCAAGAGGCAAATCATGGTGACATTTCTTCATTTTCTGTTTCCTCAAGGAAGCGCTTAGTCAGTCAGATTATTCACTCTATGACATGTCCTTAGCTTTCTTCGTATTCTAGGAAGAAAAATTAAAAAAAAAAAAAGAGTGTCTTTGTATGTATACACACATATACACATATATACACATACACACATATATATGTAGTTTAAGTTTGTGGACTGATACCTCTTCTTCCCTCATCTTGATTCAGAGCATTTTCATTTCAGTGACAGAACTGATCACAGTAATAATTAACCTCTTGTAGATCTAAGGCCAGGTAACTCTCCATGTTTTCATTAGTCCAGGACTAAGCAAAAAAAGGTGTATGTTTTGTAGAAGGTTACATCCTTTGGAAGTGATTTAAGCTTTACAGAGAAAATTTTTTCTAATTTCAGAATGGCTTTGTCCAGCCTGTTTAATGATATGAATGTGATGATTCAGATTCTCCGGTCATTTTCCTTCTGTAGAACTCGAGAGGAGCTGAGCTTCATCTCCCGTTACCTCTTATTTGACCCAGTGTGGGAAAATCAGTCAAGGCAGGACAGACCGGATTGCTGATCAGAACGGTGGAAGATCCTTCATAAAAGCAGGATTTAGTCCAGCGGGTATGCATAGTAATGTTATCAGTTTTAAGGAATGTCTCTTCCGAGATGGCACTGATTATTTTCCGTGGTAGATGGGAAGGATTATTTGCTGCACTATTCACAGAAGATGTGAGTCCCAGAAGGTCTGGAGCAATATGCCTGGCTGGAGGAAGTCCAGGAAAGAGGGAAACAACGTTTTTCACATTCATCAGGCTTTGGCAAGTTGTTGACTTCCCCATGTTGTTTGTTTGTCTATCATAAATGTATAGGTCGGAAAAAATCTTCATTCAGGAGATTTGGAATAAGAAGCCAGATATCCAGCCTTTTCCAGTATGTGCTGTGTACCTATAAAATATGATTGTTCCTTTGGGAGTATGGCTGTCAGCCTTTTGTAGTTTGGTTATATGGTTTTTCTCATTTACAGTGCAGTGAATAATAGTGAGTTTGCTATGAACAAAGTGTCTTTATATGTTCGAGACAAATCTCTGATATTAGCTACATCTCTCAGCAGCTGAAATGTCATGTGGTGAAACCTCCTGCATGACCTCAAACATGCTGTTGCTGCTACCAAGCCTGAGAAGTTTTTGGCAACAATTTTTGACTTTTCAACGTCAAGAAGACCAGGGAATTTTTTACTGTGTGTTTTCTCATGGTTAAAGAAGAAAAGGAAATCCTTTATTTATTTTTAATCTGACTGGTTTGCAAATCAGAGGGTCTTTTTTTTTTTTAATCACAACTTTGGATTTTACTACTTTCCTCCCCCTTCCCATTCTGAGGAGCTACTGCTAAACCCAATGTTTTTCTTGAGAATTACAAATTTTTTCAAGGTCGTTGAAGAAGGAGAAGAGAAGCCAGTTGCAGCTGCTGTTAGTGGATAAGAAATTGGTCCTCAAACAGTTTTGCACACAAGTAACTTGATGTATCTAAGTAGCCACATCAAATGCTCTCGTAAAGTTATTCAGAAGAACAAGTGTTTGCAGGATCAGTATCTAAACCATTGTTCTGGTTCTGAGTTCTCTCATGTTTCCCCATCTGCAAACCAGCGATGTTGCAGGCTTCATTTGGCAAATGCTTTGAAATCAATTAATTTAAAGCCGTGTGTGTGAATGTGCCATCTATTGATGTCAGAGAAGCGAAGGAATACTGACCAACAAAATGAGTATTTTCCACTTTCCACATGAAAGAATAATAAAGTAGAACAGTTGAGAGATTAACCTGGGAAAGAAATAAATAGTTCTTAAAAAGGAATAATCCCACAAAAATGATGCATGCAAGAAGGCAAAGAAGCCTCTGAAGAAACAGTGGCAAATGGAATTAAAGCAGGAGAAAAATGTTAAGTAACTTTGTTGTTAGCAGGGCAACTCAGTCAGTGCGATGTCCAGAGGGCTGCATGCTTCTTTTCTTTCCCTCCAACAGCAGAGCATCCATTGTACTTTCAGACACATTTTCTGGTTGAGTTTCCTGCCATTCTTCCTCCTGTAAACCAGGAATGGGTCTGCCGATGCACATGGATTCACACTTCTGTGAAGAAGTCGGGCCCTGTATGTTTTGATGCAACCCTTAAGGGGGAAACTTGGCCACACAGAAGTCAATGGCAGGAGTCCCACTGCCACCAGAGGACCCGGGCTTTCCTCCCAGATTTTCTATCTTCCTTACATTTCTGCTTTCTATGCCATAGCAAACATGTAATCTGTACGTTTCACAAATTGCTGCTGCTGATATATTGAATACCAGGCTGCTGTCCCATACACCCTGCCACTTAATCTGCCCAAGAAACAGCTTTGAGTCAGTGCCCTGTACTTTCTGTGTTTGATATATTTTGGTACCCATGCGCTGATGTTAGTGGTGCAGTGAGAGAGGTCATTTGGCAGCCCGCTGGGATTTCTCCCCACTATTTGAGAACTGTTTGAAAAACTGGGACTGGAAGGGGAATGAGGAAAGAAAGGGGTTTGTTTTTCTTTTGAAAGCATTTTTTAAAATGTCATGAGACACTATTTCTTTTCAGCGTGCTGTTCATTAAGCTAATGGTTTGGGCTGAGTAACACAGGCAATTCATGTATGTTTAGCCATCTCTGAAGGTCTCTCATAAATTAAAAGATGCAATGTTGTAAAGTGATACCGCAGTTGTTACGCTGGTTTATTTTTGGGGGTGATTTTTTTTTTTTCCCTATTTATAATGCCCTTATGATAGCAAGTGCTTACAGTGCCACCATCTGGTTGAGACAGCTACTGTCTTCATGTTCAGGTTTTCCCTTTAAATGAACGTTTTGCTATTACTACAAGAAAATACAAGCCAGCCCAGTGAGATTGCTCACACTCCTTTCTCTTGGTTTTTTTTTTTTTTTCAGTTGTTGAGAAGAGTAATTTGAAGACAGCAGCTAAAATGACTGGCACTGGAGAGGGATGTATATCATCTGTACGGGGTATGAATAACTTAATTTATCCACTTTGTAAACTGTGAATATTAATCTATGTTAATCTTTTCCAGCTAACATTTAAGCTAGAGTTCTCAATTTTTAAAATTTGGCATATTATATTTATTTAATATACAATTCTTCTGTGTGTATTTAGGCTTTCAAAAAAGGGTCTTGTTTTTCTCTTTGTTTCACAGGTTCAGTCAAACTGGGCAGTGAGGTTACATAGTACAGCTGATTTTTCCTTTTTGTTTTTTGTTTTTCTCCAGTCTGACCCTGCAGTTGTAAATGCCACATCAGCAATGACTGTGGGATCAAGGATGCAAAATAAGTGTACTGCACTGGTGAAACCCTCCCTGCCTCAGTCAAATGGATCCAGATAAGCATGGAAGCCTTGCAGCAAATGCCCGTGGGGCAGGTACCCCTCTTGGCAAGTAAGTGTCCTGACAGGCTGGGCTGTTTCGTAATTCCACTTATTTATTCTGTGTTTTTGCCATCCCATGGGTGCTACAAATATGTCTACATGTGATGCCCAGCAATTGATAAAAACTGGGTCCATGCTTGCTGCGCTGCCCTGTGTTTCAATCCTCCTGCTGCCAGCGTGGTCCTTCCAGCATGCTGGCCTCGGGTTTCAACCTCAGCACCAGATCCGAGGATTTCTTCACTGCCTCTTCCTTGGCCGACAACTGGTATTACCTGGTGTTATCTGTATTAGGTGCCAGAAGTTGCCCAGAACCCCTCCAGCAGCTGGGGGCAGTTGCTCCACAGGGGGAATCGTCAGGGTACAAAAGCGATGTAAGCCCACCTTCGCCCTCGGGGCCACGTGGCAAACCACCAGCTTCTGCTTTCTTGAGCTCTGCCTTTACCATTGGAGAGCCTCGAGGAGGAAGTAAACCCAGGAGCAGATCTGTCCCTTTGGTTCCCTTGTAGGGTCCTGCTGGAGAACTTGGGCCCTTGTACAGGACAGGTCAGCTGTGCCGTGCTGCCTCTCCCAAAGTGGGGAAGACCATCTGCATGCCGCTTGCTGCTGCTTGAATCTTCTGTCCTTTGCATGAAGCACAGGCACATGTGACGGTCACTGGAGGACATGATGGTAAGCATGGGTACCTAACCTTGGCTGTTCTTTTATGGGTTTCTTCTCAACAGCTACGTTGTGCAGGTGTCACAAGCAATTACCGATTTTATAGGACACTTGAGTGAAACATTTTCAGAGGGGGAGAGGTGGGTAATCTCCGGGCCCCAAGGAGTTGTTTCATTTTTAATTGTGCATTTTAGGGTCTACGGGGCTCTGATATTTCAAGTTCTGTGCAAACAGCGAGCACACTGCTATCATTGTGTTCCCCTGCTCTGGGCTTGTGGCTGAATTACCTCATGATAGGCCTTTTAAGTCTTTTGGCCTCCTTCTTGGCCTCATATTTCAACACAGCACGTGAAAGAGATGAAGAATGAGCTAAACTCCCTTCCAACTGCTGCAGAGTTATGGGCTATTTTATTTTTCGTTCCATGTGTTTTTTAGCAACCTCTGGCTTTGCTGAAGCAGTGCAAGCTAGGTGAAGACGGCACAGAGAGAGAGGGATTTTCCCCTCTGATGTCAGTGATTTGACATATTTACCTTCACCTAAGAAGGTGAAGTTTTGCTTCTGTTCCCTGCAAACAAAGTGAAGGTGCCTTCCCCAGCGTCCCTCTCCCCTCTGCAAAGATTCATTTGTAAAGCATGGCCCACACGTTTCCTTGAAAAGAAAATGCCTCGTGACATTTCCCTAGCTGCACAAAAGGCTTTGCGTTGCTAAATGTCAGTCAGTTATTCACTGCAGTAATATTTTCCCAAGGCCTGCCCAGGTTCCTGGCAGAGCTGGCTGTGCCTGTGCAGGCATCCCCTGCCTTGGTCGAGAGCTGCCAAGGGTTGGGGCTGGAAAGGCACCAGTCACAGCACTCAAAATGTGCCAGAGCTGCTGCCACCAGGGGTTACAGCTGATCTGCCATGGCCTTTTCAGGTTTTAAGGAGGTTTTGGGGTGTCCAGGATCCCCTGGCCATGATTCTTCAGGAAACAAAAGGGAAATGGAGCTCCAGTGCAAGACCAAGACCTCTCCCCCTCCAGATATAGTCCTGCCCCAGGCAGTGTTTAAAAATTGTGCCAGTCTCACTGGAGGGGAGCGGTCATGCCCCAGCAGAAGGTGGGCAGCTGCCTGGGCTTCCCACTACCCCTCCACGGGCAGGAGTGGTGCCGGTGCCGGAGGAGGTGCAGAGGCGGCAAGGACGTGTGCTGCGAAGGCAGCAGGCGAGGGCAGAAGGCAGCAGAAGTGGTTGAGCACACTCAGCTGCTTATTCTCCAGTGCCGGAGCAGCCCCAGGGCTGGTTTACCGCCTGGGAATCACACAAGTCCTTGAAAGCAAACTTTGTCGTCCCTCTGCATTTGGGCAAACCCGGGTATTTGTCTGTGGGTGACCCAGCTCAGACCTTCCCATTGCCGTTTGTCGACTGTATGCATCCACAGGCACAACCGCTCCTCGCCAGAGAAACCTTCGCCCCTCCAAAATATGAATATTGAATCTTGGTCTTGAATGGAGAAAGGCAATTCTCATGGAAACGGTGATGAACATCAGAAAATGGGGCACGAGGGGGAGGAAAAAGAAATGGCTGAATTTGTCTTGTGACCATTTAATCGAAGTGTATTCCTATGGCACGCTGCCCAGCTGTTTGAGTTACAAGAAGACATGTGCTCGTGGGCACCAGGGCGCAGGACCAAGGGAGGCAATGGCAGAGGATGGAGCCAAGCCGGAATGCTGTGGGATGGAAGGATGGAGGAGTCAGCTGATAAACGCTGCAGAGCACACAAGGCAATTAGTGGGTGAACAGATGAGATCTGAGAGAATGAGACCTCACTCCACAGCTACGGCCTTGGAAAGGTTGGGATCTTCACAGAGCCCATGAGGAAAAGCTGATTTAATATGGAGAAAAGGAATACTACTGCAAGAAGCACTTACAGCAGAAGACACTTTTACTGGGTGGTCAGTACAAACTCTGTTCTCCGTAGTGCAAGTCAGCCCAAATATATAAGAGGAGGTGGCTGTACTGAGCTGGAAAACTTTCTTCCATGCTGTCATCTGGAACCGGTTGAAAGCAAAGTACATAAAGATGAGGAAAGGATGAGAGACTTTGCTTCTGTTGGGTAATTAAAGGAAAAAAGCCTTGCCACCATGAAAAGGCATGAGATAAATCATGTCACAAAGAAATTTGTTGCTGTGGTTATAAAAGTCTTCCCCTTTCATAAAAAAGAAGCTAATGTGGCTAGGATCAAGTATGATTAGAGTTCAACTCCACAAAGAAAATAAAAATACAAAAACTATAGCAATCATAGTGGAAGAGTGGAGGAAGAGATAAAGGAAAACACAGGAATGAGATGTGGGTAATTTGTAACTTTGTATCGCATTCAAAAAAAGATTTAGAGAGCCCGTATCCTCCCAAAGGAGCTTTGGCATGTCACTAAAACCTTTAATTCTGTCTTGACAACTCTTCTATTTCTTGTATATAGCTGACTGATATGGCAATATTCTTAACCTTAACATTGCTGTCTTTTCTGTTCTTTAAGAAAACTAGTTGATTTTGCACTAAGAAAAGAAGAAGAAGGGGAAAAAAATCCTGGATCCCTTGAGATGCTTATTTTTTTAAGATTGGAGCCAGGAAGACTAACAAAGCATTAGAGGAGCTCACAGCTTCTCTCTCTGCCCCTCCTCCCCTTCCCCACTTTGCGGCTGAAAAGCATTTCTTCAGCTTTGCTATGTACCTTTGCTGCACAATGTGACTACGAGTCTGTGGGACCGTAGGTTATCTGCCGAGGGACAGAGGTGAGCTAGACGGTGAAACCCTCGCTCGTGACTTCAGGCCTGGCAGGCTGCTGACTTCAATGGGGCCGCTGCCATTATATGCTGGTTTTCAGCATGAGTAATGGTGTTGCGATCTGGCCCATAAATTCCGAGTAATTTGTAAAGTGCCTGTCGCAGTGTTATCTAAATAGCAATGGCACATTGGAAACCGTGCTGGGCTGTTGCAGAGGGGAGCCTTCCCAATTCGCCTCTCCAATGCAGCTCTGTTGTTATACATTTTAGTATGCTCTTTTCCAACCTTGTATTAAGATCATCTGAACTCTGTTCATATTATGGTAAACCACGATTCCTGGAGGCATTTTGATACCTAATGTTGGCAATAGACATAATTGAATAGAATAATAGATGTTGGAATAGGTGTTACAGAAGGCTGCAATTACCTCCCATGTTCTTTTGTGGTTTGCAAATGAATTAATTTTGCCTTTCTTTGTACCTTTCCCTTTTTCTGCTTTTTTTGAGAGTTCTGAGTGGCTGATTTTCACTGGCACAATTCCATGGAAGTCAGATTTCTAGCTGCATGCGTCCTTGTTGTTCCTGGTTGTGCCCATGCTGTCCGTGGTTGTACAAACTCAGTAGAAAATGCTTCATTCATCACTCCCCTGTTTTCCATTCACATGAGAGCGTTCATGCCAGAAAACTTCTTGTACTTCCCCAGCCTGGCGAGCACATGTGGTGAATTACCTGAGCAATTAAATGAAGGCACTTGTGTGAATGGTGCACATGGAATATTCTTTGAAGACGTTCTGTGATCAAAGCAGAGAAAGGAAATAAAAATGGGTATGTTTGCTAAATATTGAATAAATTAAACGTGAGGGTACTGCAGAGAAAAGGCAGAACATGTGTTCGTGGAAAGAGGCTGTATCCACTTCATATTCATGACAAGATATTTTCTGTTGTCCTGTAACATTCCTCCCGGTGGTTGCTGGTAGGGGAACTAGAGGATAAAGGAGCCTGAGACCCCAGAAGGGGTTTTGTGGGCACCTCTTCATAATGAATTGTGTAATTGCTGGGCCGATGACAAATTTCTTTTATGTCCAGAAGAAGAAATAGAACTAAGACGGCTGCAAGGGCATACAATGGTACAGTGATGCAGGCACCAAGGTACAATTGTTCAGGATAGGTAGCCAGATCATTAAGCATACACCCCTTCTCTTTACGTTACCAGAGTGGCAGTAAAAGGGAGAAATAAAAACCAAGCTAGGCTGGGTTCGAAATTGTTGATGGTTTAACCTTTCACCACAGAGTCACTGCCAGTTTGCAACCCCTTATAATTTACTTAATAAGCTTTCCATGGATTGGAAATTGAGCTTTCATCTTTGTACATGAGTTGCAGAATTAGCAATAGCTTAGTTCTTACTGTTCGGTAGGTGCTTATTCTAGAATGAAATACACTGTGGAATAAAAACGCATAGCCCTCATGTCACAATTTCCATCTATTGTGACAAAAGTCCCTTACAGATGTGGGAAAACAATTTTGCAAGGTTATGGTTGGGAATATGGCAGCACAAAAAACAGTGAACTGCAGATCATATATTCGGTGTCAGAAAGGGAAGAAAACTTTGGGTCTCTTGACTCACTCCAGTATTCTGCTTAACAGTGTTAAGGTGCTAGTTTTGTTTTAACTACTACTGGGTAGGCAGCAGTTCTTCACAGGAAGTACAATATTATTTGGCTTTTCTTAAAATATCCAGTGGCAAGTTTAGTGAAGAATATGATGCTTGACTGTACACAGATATGAAGTCATGCTCTTGCTCAAAGTCAAAGTGAATTGGGGGGGCAGAGAGAGAGACGCAGTAGTTAATTTTCTGAGTCATCTCTGTGGTTTCTTTTTATTAAATCAAAATTCACTTTCAGATGTCACTGTGTAAAATTATGAATTACGCTGTCTATCTATTAAGCTATCATAAGTAAGGTCAAAAAGGCTAAGCTTTCAGGTGCATTTTATAGGGCTAATAACTGCCTGATTTCTGTGATTGCTGCTCATGAAAGATGTAAAAATGTGCTTCTCCTCTTCAGAAATAAGCTGTTGATTATATTGATCAGATTTTCAGACATGCAAAATACACTGAAAGAAAAAACTTAGCTTCTCTTTTTTCAAAAACTACTTTCTGATTAGGAGGGGCTTCCCGCCTTTTAACGTGACCCTGATTGGTTTCGCTTCATCAGATTTCTCAGTAGATGACAGGGTCCCCACAGCACAGAGAGAAGGTGCCCAGAATTCTTCTGAACAAAAATTTCTGTTACTGTTTCTGACTAATGAGGGAGTTTTCAGATTTTCTAATAATTTCTCTTTTAAGTTGCCCTGTTGATTTCAACTAAGTTTCCCTTAAAGGCATACACTTGGAAATCCTTCATTCACAAGAACAGCACCTTCTCCTGCTCTTTACACGCTATAAACATGGAGCCATGCTGCACATTCCTTAGACTGCAATATAGCACTATGGGATTATCAACCAGGATCATCAGACCTCGTGAGTAAAGCACGGGTATTTGGCCACAAAGCACTCCCGAGGCAGAGATTCAACTTTATTTAAGACTGATTGACACACTTGCCTCAAAACGCCATGTGGGGTTGCTTGAGCATGGAAAGAAGCTGAAACAAGAACGGTAAGGGAGGGGAGCAAGGCCAGATGGGATGCTTTCATACGGAATCCCCTACCAGGAAGAAATGTGTAAGCTTCCACACCAATACTCTTGACCTCAATGCGAATCCGAACGCCTGGATCCCCTGTACCAGTTCCCCTGAGCATCCCAGGACCTCCCCAAGGGGAACTGCTACCACAGCAGCACTCGCTCGAGCCACCGCAATTAAGTTTAAAGTTACTAGGCTACAATCTCGCTAAATACAAGGTTTCAAATGATGCTATCTAAGGCTTATTTTCCAAAAGGAATGTGATTTACAACCCACCTTTTTCCTTTAAGCTAACTAACCTTTAATTGCTGTGGTTAGACTTCATAAGTATGAGAAATGCGTCAGCTGTTGTTCTCAGTAGGTGCTTAGTATGCCTCAAAATCTGGTCATTTGGCTCTCTCAAAAACATTGCACTTTGTTGTGTACTGATTTCCTTATACATTTTCAAAACTACACAGGAAATATGAAGAATGCAGTCTTTGTCTCCCTTAATGTGCATTCCCACAGATGGCAGAAATGGTCATATATTCTATTCACAAATATGTGAGCGTACTTCTTTCTAAAAATATTGCATATTATCTGCAAATCCTGTGATCTCTTGCACACGTGCTCTTAACCCTGTTCAAATAACTTCAAAGAATGAAAGCAATGTTTCTTTATAGACTACATTTAGCAGAGATTTATTAACATGTCTTAATTGTAGACCCTGGGGTTTTTTTAGAAAAAATGGCAACTGCACTAAGATCATGGAGAGGCAACTTGCTCTGGAAAACAATTGTTTGAATTTAATGGTTGGACTTGATGATCTTAAAGGCCATTTCCAACCTAAACAATTCTACAATTCTATGAATATAGTGTTCCTTTCTGTTTTGAATCACTCAAATATCTATAAGAAAATGTATTCCTTCAATGTCAAGTTAAAACTCAGGAAGCGTTTAATCATAGAATCATAGAATCATAGAATCATAGAATCATAGAATCATAGAATGTTTTGGGTTGGAAGGGACCCCTAGAGGTCATCTAGTCCAACCCCCCTGCAGTGAGCAGGGACACCGCTAACTAGATCAGATTGCTCAGAACCCTATCCAACCTGGTCTTGAATGTTTCCAGGGATGGGGCCTCCACCACCTCTCTGGGCAACCTGTTCCAGTGTTTCACCACCCTCATTGTAAAGAATTTCTTCCTTATATCCAGTCTAAACCTACCCCATTTTAGTTTAAAACCATTACACCTTGTCCTGACACAGCTGGCCCTACTAAAAAGATTTTCCCCATCTTTCCTATAGGCCCCCTTTAGGTACTGAAAGGCTGTAATAAGATCTCCCCGCAGCCTTCTCTTCTCCAGGCTGAACAAGCCCAACTCTCTCAGCCTGTCCTCATAAGAGATGTGCTCCAGCCCTCGGATCATTTTAGTAGCCCTCCTCTGGACCTGCTCCAACAGTTCCATGTCCTTCTTGTGCTGAGGGCTCCAGAGCTGGACGCAGTACTCTAGGTGAGGTCTCAGCAGAGCAGAGTAGAGCGGCAGAATCACCTCCCTCAACCTGCTGGCCACGCTTCTCCTGATGCAGCCCAGGGTACGGTTGGCCTTCTGGGCCGCCAGCGCACATTGCCGGCTCATGTCCAGCTTTTCATCCACCAGCACGCCCAAGTCCCTCTCGGCAGGGCTGCTCTCGATCCTTTCTTCCCCCAGCCTGTATTGATACTGGGGGTTACCCCGACCCAGGTGCAGGACCTTGCACTTGGCCATGTTGAACCTCATGAGGTTCACACAGGCCCATCTCTCCATAATCATAAATGTATGCTGTCTCTTCAAAGTACAAAACCTGTTTGTAATCTCTAACAACAATCACAATGGAAAGTGGATAAGAAGAACTACCATCTGCTAATCTAAGTTAAGAGTGGCAAATAACGCTATACCTACCGTCCCATTTTAAAAGTTGCGCTAAATAGGTGAACAGACCTGTTCTTTAGGGCCATGGAGATGGTTAGGGGCTTGGAGCACCTGACATGCAAGGAAAGGCTGGAGAAGGGAAAGCTCATTGATGTGTGTAAATACCTGCTGGAGGGTGACTAAAGAGGATGGACTCCATCGCTTCTCAGCGGTGCCCAACAAAAGGACAAGAGGCAATGGGCACAATCTGAAATAAAGGGAATTCAACTTAAACACAGGAAAAACCTTTTCTACTGTTAAGGTGAAAAAGCACTGGGAACAGGTTGCCCAGAGCGATTGTGGACTCTCCCTCCTTGGAGATGCTCGAAATCAAACTGTACCTTCTCTGGCTGACCCTGCTCTGAGCACAGCTTTGGACTGGTCAGTCTCCAGAAATGCCTTCCCACCTCAGCTGTCTCGTGGTTCTGCGTTTCACATTTTTAATAGAGAGGACTGTGCTTAGAGGTCACAGGTTGAATTTGTGAGGATTTCGGAGGATGAACATAAGTGGTGCCCTCTCTGAACATGCAGTGTGGCTGGTTTGGTCTTGTTGAGGGTTGGATGAGTGAGTGGGGAACCAAGCTGTGGGAAGCCTCCACTGAGGCATTGGACCCTGCACTACAGAAACCTTCTCCTTCTTCAGGGGAAGCAGAGAGGCCGGGCAAGGTGGCTGCTCTTTCCCCTGCCCTATTCCTATGGAAAGCAGAGATTCTTCCAGGTGGTTTCTGGATGTAGATCCACCACTGTTACCTTCACTCAGACTCCAGGACTACTTCATCCACCTTTGCAAGGAACTCCTCCTCCTCCACTAGGTCCACTTAACAGAAGGGAAGGGCTTTTGCCTTTTGCCTCCTGTTTTTCTTATTCTGTGCCTGTAAATAGATTCCTGGCACACAGCTGGGAACCTGTGCGCTGTACGAGGACACACTCTGCACTGTGTGCGCTTTGGTCAGGCATCAGGCAAATATTCACCAGCAAAACTTCACTAATCCTTATTACCTGCCACAGTGAACATACCTGCAGGAAACCATGGCTGACAGGGACCATCACTCTTAGTGAATACACAGATGTAGTCCGTTTTTTCATGCTCTTTCCCTCAAGCTTTAGTTCATGTGATACCTTAGACACCACAGTTCTGTATATTAGGGGTTCAGTGACCTTGCCTCTTCCCCTTCCCCTGCAGTCTAGTCCTCAGCCACTTGAGATCCCAGCCTTTGCTTGTATGCTAAATGACAGGACATTTCTGTGTGCTTGGTATTTTCTGGCCCAGAATTTCTAGTCTCAGAGCAGCTACATTAAGCAGCTAATTCCCTTTTTTGTTATTACCTCCATCTATTAATAATTGCAGTCTTCAAGAGCAGGAACATTCAGTATTTTCCCTAATGCAACACTCGCATTCAATCCAGATTAGATTCCACCACCATCACCTCCCCCCTATTTATTTTAAAGTGCAGTAGAGGAAAAAAAAAAACATGCAAAAAAAAAAAGACTGTTTGTTTAAGCATGCGGCATATTTTATGCAGAAATCTTAATTTGTGCAGAAGAATTCTTAAAGACTTCTTTGTTATTAAGGTAGAGCCTGAACAGTTACCATCTCCTAATCAGTCTTGTTCCCTGGGCCTGTCTCCTTTCCACAGTCACTTTCTGGGTATACAAGATCTTTTCACTGCAGAAAATAGAAACCTTTCTTCCCATCCCACTTGTCAGTAGCAGCCTTAGCCCACTTCACAGTGTCTTACTTTTTTGATGCTATGTTTTGACTTCAGTAAAATATCTACTCAAAATGTTTCGGGGTCTCCAGTCTGCCCTGCAATTTTTCTCCTCCTCCTATTTACTAGGTTTAGGGCTGTATGAAATAGGGCCCAAAGGGACTGCTTGAATCATAAGGTTTTGCCTGATGTTGTGGGCAGTTGCTTTCCTAGACAGCTTGCAAGCCATCTAGAAGCTCAGTTTCCAGCTCAACTACTGACTTTGCTTCTCTCCAGAAGCTGTTTTAGAACTTCGCTCTTCTGGTGGTTGGCAATCTCATTCCTTGTTTAAACTTACTTGTGGCCAGTTTATATTTATTTTCTCTTTTGTCAAGTCTAGCCTTTGCTTCAGTAGCTCAAATACCTCCCTAATGTGCTTGTAGAAGGCACTTACGCCTTTTCCCCCTTAGCTCTAACTTTGTTGTACTAAACAACCCCCACTCTTCCAGCTTCCTTGGGTGGAAAACCTCTGTTTGTCATCCTAGGAGCCGTTCTTCACAGCCATCTGCTCTCCTTTGGGTGTTTCTCTTCTAGACGCAGTTGTACAGCAACGTTTGTGATAGTGAAGAGGAGCTTTTAATACAAACACGGGAGCATCAATACCTCACTCGATACTGTTTGAATTTGTCTATTTCTGAGCTGTATTGAAATGTTGATATTTGTGAACTTAATACACCTGAGTGTTTTTCCTTTCTTCCCTCTCATTTTCAGCTGCTCAGCATGCATGCTATTTCTGTGGATACTTCTTGGATATTTGAGAAGATTGGGAAAATGCAGGATTTCTGGTTTCCTACACTGTGATCTGTCTCGGAGCCAAGCTGAGTTTGGAGATATCCTTACATCTAACATAAGAAAAGCCAAGTGGGATCAAGTTTGAAGGCAACTTGTGAATCCTTTGCTCTTCATAATTCTCTTCAGACATGGATACAGTTAGATAAATCAAAATTGTACCTCAGCAACTATGGGCATCTTTTTAATGAAGTATCTCAGCATTCAAACACAGTCGTTCAAGTGATGCAGCTCAGGACTGTTATTTTAAAAGGCCTCTTACATATTCTTGACCACTTTATTTGTCATGACCGTTTTTGGAATGCTTATCCATAACAGTCCGGTGCTTTGGCCTTTAACTAATACTTAAATATTCATGGTTCTGCCCCAAAAGAGCTCAAGAGAGCTCCCCTGATATCAGCACAGCCTAAAAAGGTCCTGGTATTTCTGAAGGCTGACATAAATCAGATGGAGCCTAGAACGGGTGTGACATGGGGCTGGAGAGTGTAGGAGCAACTGTGGAAAAAGAAAATCTTACCTATCCCCATCATAAACCAAGAAGAAAATTTATCAGAAAGAAATGTAAGCAAAATAAATCAGAGCTTCAGGATAAAAAATGCGTACAATAAAGTGCTTAATCTCTTTGCAAATGTGATAGAGGAGCACTTCAGACACAGAATCAGTGCTGATGTTCTGCAGGCTGTAGCAAGGGCTCAGTAAATGATAAAAGATGAAATAATCTAAGGGATAAGGAATTTCTTAGCAATGTAATGGTGTAAGAAGTAGTAAAGAAAAAAAATGAACTGAAACAAGAAACAGCATGAGATAGATGTCTAACCTTGGAAGTGCTAGAAGTCTTCTGCAGTTGCCAAGATTTCTAGTTGGCCAAGATGAGATGTAAACTAGATGTCACACAACCCAAGTGAGTGTGGCTATACAAATGACTTGCGCAGTGACCGTGTAAAGTAGCACACAAAGGGCAGATGCTGTATAGCAGCACAGCTAGTTTTCATGAATTTCTCCTCAATCTGCTGGCTACATCTTCTCTGTAGCAGCTCTGGAAGAATCATTCAGGGATTCCCAACGCGTCTAGAATGGCAGTTGTTCTGAGAAGTGGGGCTGCAGGCGGTGATGAGTTACGCAGCATTTCTCTAACAGCCAGAAACAGGGCAAAAAGCCTTTCCACAGAGGGGGAAGAGGTAGTTTCTGCAGGTTTATTCTAGGTTGCATTCTCTCCCTGCCCTGGCAGCTTGCAATCTGATAGATCTGCAGAACAGGAACTGGAGATTTGCCCTCCTTGGTTTCTTCAGTGCGTTGGATATTTTCTGCAGCAGAGTAACCTCGCAGAAGCTGGGCTGGTGTGCAGGACTGTGGATGTTGCATTATTTCGTAAGGGCTATAATTAAAGAATAATACTAATATTTTTCATTTTGTCTTTATGTTTTTATATATGAGGCTGTTACAGAGTGAATTTCATATTTATTTTAATACCCATCAAATAATTTTATGGGAATAGTCTGCAGTGGGGTAGTGTTTTGCCACTCAAAATTTAGGAATAAAGTAAAGGACCCATACTACTCAGTAGAGTCATCAGCACCAGCTAGAGAAGATAAACCTGCATATGCTGTCTGTGTAGGATTTATTTTGTTTTGTGGACCCATTAAAACAGTTATTCTCAGTTCAGCTTCATGAATTTGAACGCTGTAACTTAAAGAAATTAGAAAATATCTTCTGTTTATGCTACTCTTGACAGTCCACAAAGCTGATAGGTTTGCTTTTAATTTATTTTTTCTGAAGTATCATTATAGTAGCATGTGTTTAAAATACTGAAAATGCAATTCAGAAACAAAAAATGAAAATAATATTTGCTGGTTTTGACAGGCAGATTCAACCTGAGGAGCTGTCAGGCTGATAAGCATGTTCTGCATATAATGAAGCTGAAGCACAGTAGAGTAAATATACAGTTCTCAGATGCTTCACATCTTTGTAAAATGTGCTAATGAGTCAGTTAGTTAAAAAAGAAAAATAATCAGCAAACAAAAGACTCGAAAGAATAAGAAAGGAAAATACTTCATCCCAAACAATACTTGTCTGAGGAAGAGAAATAGAAAAGAAGCGTTAATAAGTGTTTATATTTCAGCATGACTAAATTATCAATTATGAAGTTTATGCCTGATAAAGCCATGTACATGAACAGCTTTGTATGTGTACAGTTTCTTATAGAGAATGTAAGAAACTAAGCTAAACCAGGGCTACATATTACAAAAACTGTGAATTAAGCATTCTGCACAACGTACCTCTTCTGCCTTATGGTTTGAAAGAAGATTGAATAATTTAATGCATCTTGCTAAAGATTAACTAAAGGAGGAGTTGCACGGACTTTTAATCTGAATTCTAAGGGCAACAAAGCTTGTGAGACCTCAATGGACTTGCATATTTGTCGTTGGTATTTTGCCTTTTAGTTCTTGTGTTGGTTAAATTTTTAACTTACTGTACATTTTGACACTAGGTAGCAGGCTCAAAAAGTTTTGTTAAAGTTTGTTACAGGTTTTGTTAAAATAAGTGGCTAGATAGAGAAGGGAGACCCTGTTGAGGCTGCTGCTGAAGGAGAGGCTTAAGTATAGGCTTATTCCGTGTTAGACATCAAAGAATCGGCATGGGAAAGAAAGCTTATGAAGGACCCAAAACCAGAAAACCCCTCAGCCAGACACACATTTGACGGGGCAGCAGAGGACAGAAAGAGGACAGAAGCCCAGATGTCTTTAGTTGCTGCTCACAGATCTCCTCGAAGGGACTGCCTGGAGGAGGGTCAACGCTTGACACTGCTGCAGCAGGGACAGATAGACACTGGTGGCCAACCACGGGCTTGCCTAAGGATTGCGGTGTGACATACTATGCACAAAAACCTGTGATAAAAGGACCTGCTGAGATCAAAAACAGAGACCCAGGAAGACTTGTGTTAGCTATGCAGGGTAGAGTTTTACGCCAGCATTGCCCTGTGGTACCAGCTTTTGCTGCTGGGAGTCGAACGAGCCCAGAGATGAGTGATTTTTCTATGTCAGGGCACTCCAACGGTGGAGTTCATTACTGTGCAGATAGCCCATCAGTCAGCCACCAGGCTGAACCCCATGTGCTTGCTCACAGCATGACTTTACTTTTTCTGTAGATTAGCAGAGGGTGTCTGAATTCACCTGTAAAATAAATATTGCCTACATACTGGGTGTTACCATAAACTTTGATTGACTCTTGTTCCACTTAGACTTCAGGCCTTGCCAAATGGTTAGCAGGAGGGTTCTCACAGATCTGAAAAGTGCAGGAAAAGTGGAGTCAGAGCTCAGCTGTCATTTACAAGTCAGTTTCTCACTCCTGATCTATCTCCCATCTTATGAACATGCACCAGTATAAATCTACATGACACCAGTATAAATCTACATGGCCTATGATCAAGTAAGCCAGAGAAAGTGGACGTATCTGGGTGGGACAAGGAGCAGGGGGTTCAGTAGTTCTCACCATCCTCTAGCCCATAAATACTTCTCATGTAAATGGACTCAGTTTGGTCAAGACATGACCTGGAAACTTCCCCGAGCAGACGGTTGCATTACACATATTGCCCCTGCGGCTGAGTAGCATAGCAGCGCGATAGCAGGTACAGAATCACAGAATGACAGAATGGCAAGGGTTGGATGGGACCTCGGGAGATTATCTAGTCCAACCCCCCTGCTAAAGCAGGTTCTCCTAGAGCATGTTACACAGGACTTCGTCCAGGCAGGCTTTGAATATCTCCAGAGAAGGAGACTCCACAACCCCCCTGGGCAGCCTGTTCCAGTGCTCTGTCACCCTCAAAGTAAAGAAGTTCTTCATGTTCAACTGAAACCTCTTATGCTTCAGTTTGTGCCCATTGTCCCTTGTCCTGTCACTGGGCACCACCGAGAAGAGTCTGGCTCTGTCCTCGTGACATCCACCCTTAAGATATTTGTACACATTGATGAGGTCCCCTCTCAATCTTCTCTTCTTCAGGCTGAACAAGCCCAACTCTCTCAGCCTTTCCTCACAGGGGAGATGCTCGAGTCCCTTTATCATCCTTGTTGCCCTCCTCTGGACTCTTTCTAGGAGCTCCTCATCTTTCTTGAACCAGGGAGCCCAGAACTGGACTCAGTACTCCAGGTAGGGTCTCACCAGGGCAGAGCAGAGGGGGAGGATAACCTCCCTCGACCTGCTGGCCACACTCCTCTTAATGCACCCCAGGATGCCATTGGCCTTCTTGGCAACAAGGGCACACTGATGGTTCATGGTCAGCCTGTCGTCCACCAGGACTCCCAGGTCCCTCTCGGCAGAGCTGCTTTCCAGTAGGTGAGCCCCCAGCCTGTACTGGTGCATGGTGGTGTTTGGTACATGAGGTGGGTGAGTGCCACAACAGTGATTTAATAAAGCTCCCAGAATGGCGCAAAAGCTGCATCTGTCCCTTTAGTAGCCAGGGAGCTAAAAAATCGGCACGAATCCTTCAAGGAATGACAACTTTTAAAAACTGAGTTCCACTTGGTTTGCCAGTAAAATAAGCACTCCAACTGCTCCCTGTCTCGAAGACGTGTGGGAAGGATCTTCCCAAGCCAACATTTCCCTGGTAAAAAAAACCCCAAAACAAAACACTTTACTGTGGAAGACTTGCCATTCTGTTCTGTAAGACTCTCACTCAGCAAAGCCCTTCAGTCCATGCTTAAATCCATCCCTGTTGACTCAAAGCATGGCAGCTTTTAAGGCTATATTCGAGCCAGGGACTGGCACTGTCTGCACTTTCAGCCTGCTCAGACACACAAAGCCGGGGAGAGAGCGCAGCCGGAGGGACAGGGCTTACGTGCCGGAGGACTTCCCCGCGCACCCCTCTGCCAGTCCTGCCCCTTGGTTTTGTTCTTAAAACCCATAAACACTTAAAGGAAAAGCAGAGGACAGAGGCCACGCAGGAAGACACAGCGTGCCCCCCTTGGTGGAGAAGGGGGCGGCAGCCGGCTGGAGCTGTGCGAGCACAGGAGTTATCTCTGCATCCACGAGATCCAGGATGGGAGACGTGTGTCACGCAGCGGAGCTGTGTGACTTGGCAGGCACCCGCTCGACGGGAGCTGCGAGGCCTCCTGGGTTTTCCACCACCCTTCAGATCCTTGGCTGTCACATTTAATCCCCTTTTTTAAATCCAACCTCCCTTCCGCAGAGATTGACTCCTACATCTTTTTTTCATCTCTCGGAGCAGCCAAACAGCATCCTGCGCAGCTGAAAGCTATTCAGCTCCAGGACCAAGCACACACTGCAAGGGAAGCTCATGGCCTTTCGTGGTGGTGATGGCCAAATATGTGTGTAATGTGCTTAGTCCTCACTAGCCCACACAGCAAGAGACCCTGCTCCTCTCTTGAACTTGGGTGTAACGCGTTCCCTCTGCCATCGGGCAGGCCAGCTCTAGACTAATATTTTCTGTACAGTTAATTATGACAGGACAAGTGCTGTACCCCAGTGGAAATTTGCCACTTGAAAAATTGCCTAAAAATATATCCTACAGTAAATGTTTCTCTGCGTGATTAAGTGTGCATGTGGACTGTACTGCGCAGAGGGTTTCCCAAAAGCAAATGTCTCGTCTAAGTCTCTTGGCAAGGCCTCCTTGTTTTTTTAACAGTTTATCAGCTTTTGTGTTATTTACTAATGGCAGAAATGACTCTGTAATTCCTTTTTAAACTAAAATTCCTTTTCAACTAAAAATTCCAAAAGCCTGAAAAGATGAGGGACTGTAAAGGCAAAAAGAGGAGGACAGGATGAGGATTTCTCAAGAAGAAAAATGCTCCAGGGGGTAAGATACATTATTTGGACCATGAAAATTGGGGTCAGCTCCTTGTTTTGCCTCAACCATCAGGCACTCTGTTGGTACCTTATTGCTGGACTGTGCTGGGGGACCCAAGGTGCAGGTCACTGGGAACGAGTGAGTTCTGGAGCAAAGGCGGTGTCACCATCTCAGGCCGTCACCACTGAGCAAAATTACTGTGCTCGTGCTGCCACGAAGGTCCTGCTTCTGCCCTGCTTTTGAGATCAAGGCAGCACTGCTGCCTGGCCCATCCCTGTGCCATGTTGGCATGCCAGGCGGTTTGGGGTTAGGCGGGGAGCCTTTGCCATCCCATTCAGGTGGATGGCTCAGACAAAACCACCTTCTCAGTGAATCTCAGTTCTGCCTGTTTAAAAGGAAACCCTTTACCACTCCACAGGGGGCAGGTAGAGTCACCTGGGCTTTGATGCCAGTCTTCTAAGGCCATGTGAACTTGGGCTATAATCAAGGCTCCTGCCCTCTGCCTTCAGCACTGTGTTCCTGCTTCTCTCCCCTGCCAGCCTCCTGTGTCTGCACCTGCCTACGCTGAGAGCAGGATGGGGAACCGAAGCCCAAAGCGGACCTGACCAAAAAAAGAAAAAAAAAGAAGAAAAAAGAAGAATGCTCTCTCAAGAGGGTGCTGAGGCCCCAGTCCAGAGCAGGGCTGGGGGTAAGATCACTCCTCTTGACAGCCCCAAGCCGCTGGATTAGTCCAAGCATGGTGTTAACCTGCCCTGTAAAGCACAAGAGGAGCGGGAGTTTTCTGCATGTGTGATGCCGAAATGGGGTCACACTCCCTGCTGGGAGGTGGGCTCCTGATGCACATTGTGCTCAGCTTCTAGCAAAGGCAGCCTGGGCTCTAATGCACTTGAGAGAATATTGTGTAGCTGGCAAAAGAAAACTCAAGAAAGGAAAGAAGGAGCAAACATGCAAAGATATCACGCAATGCCAAAGATCCAACGTGATGCAAGGCTGAAACATCACTTGGACCCACAGAGCAAATATCAGCATAGACCTTTGCTTTTCCTCTTCAGACATGCTGGTGCAATTTGAAGGGCATAAGGCGAGCTGTGTGAATGAGGGAGCACCCCCCTGCAAAAGCATGTTCCCGTAAAATGTCTCCTGGTGTGCACCGTCTCGGTGCTCCACGCTGGATTTCTCTGAAGAGGAGAAAGGCCTATTGCTATTGCATCCTCTGAGACAAATTAACACAATTCCACTCTGTGCTCATACAAGACTTACAATTCTATGATCTGCCAGGGTTGTAGCATAGTTAATCTTAGAAGCAGAGTTTTATAAAGGTGCTAACTGGTGTTTCATGGTGCCCCTGTGGTGTTTCGTTTTCATACAAGGCCTTATTTGGAGAAATGCTGCGTGAGCATTTAAAGCAGTTACAAGGGCTGTTTGATCAGCCAGAATGGTTCCTTTGGGCAGTATTTTGGAAAAATAATATTTTAAAATTGCACTTTATAAAAATTCCGAGGATATATACTCTGAATTGTTGAACGTCAGCATAATATCGCTTTGAGAAACATTCTTTTCCTTACTTTAAATTGTGACAAAAGAACACAGAGATTAGAAGGAAACCGAACTGCACAACTTTATACAGTGACACTTTTTAACAGGGTTTCCACAGTTTTCTTTATATCATGGAACTATGATTTTGAGGTGTTTTGTTTTGTTTTTTTAAATGGAACCCAAGGACACCTCCTTCCAGAATTAAATGTATTGGGCTTTCATAAGTAGCTACTGCCAGGGGGAAATTGTGTGTTCCTTCAGGGCATATTCACCCGGCGCTTTTGGAAAAGATTCATAAGAAAGACCCTGTCTGTGTTCTGCCCCCCGCCTGCCTCACACTTCCGCGCTGTCACCTCTCAGGGTGGATGCGCAAGTGTAGTCCTGCAGGCATCCAGATATGTTAGGAAGCACCCCACTGCAATCCAGAGGTCCACGCTCTTTGCTCTGGCTGTGGAGGTGACATAGGTTCTGCAGACAGGTTGTGCAGAACTTAACCCTCAGTTCTCTTTAGCTAACATGTAGTTGGTGTTAAACCAGTTTTCCTGATGAAACCTTCACCACCTTTCCCTTTTGCTTCATTCTTGAAGCTCGGAATGGTGTTATTCCTTCTGTGTTTTTTTCCCTTTGTTTAAGTCTGCAGTTAGGTCAGCGTCAGGACCCTGTTAGCGAAGAGGCCTCAGTTGCCCAAACCACCCTCACCTGGTCTCGCCACCAATCCACCCTCTGCCCACTGTCCAGGAGCTCCATTTAAGCTCAGCCTGGGCGCTTGCTCCTTGCCTGAGCTACTGTGTATGTATAGCCTGGTCTCCAGCCCCATCTCCTGCCTGGATTTCTTGGATGAACCCTGAGCCTCAGTCATCTCTTGCCTTCTTGGGGATTGTTGATGGACCCCGTTATGAGGCTCTGTCTGCCATGTTCAGATGCTACAGGAGAACACCCCGTTGGTGAGGACACAGCCTCTGTTGGGGTCTCCCTCAGCTCCCAGGCCATCTCCTCCGCATGGAGCAGCCCTACCCTTGCTGCTCCCTGGCATTCTTCCTTGCTACCTCCTGATCTTTCAAAAGAAAGCTCTATTGCTGTTATTAAGCTAGAAAGAGAAAACTGGAATAAAACTCTGAACCAAATACAACCTTGAGATCATCCGGATTCAAGTACTTCCTTATTCTTTGGATGGGTCTCTCCCTGCAGATTCTGGGTCCTTTACAATTAGTGCATCACAGATTTTGGGGAAGCCTTCACACAGGAGCCTTTTATTTCAAGACCTACAGGATTTCCTTCAGGATTAATCCACAGTACTAGCCTCAGATCTAGGATCTTACAGTCTGTAGGCACTACTCCAGGGAACCACTGATGACCAGCGCAGGATCCCTGTTTACAGATCTTCCAAATCAAAGAGAGAACCAGGATGTGAAGTGACATTTTGAGGGGCAGAGCCTTTATCAAGCAATGCCAACAGGGAGACTGTAATTTTTTTCACCCCTCCCCAGAGCTACAAATTATTTGTTAATGAAGCTGGAGCATGCTAGTGGACCTGGATTGTAGCACAAGTCGACGGTTCTTTTCTAGTACGTGGTCACTGGGAACACAGAGACGTGTGTCAGTGATGGTGAAAGATACCTCGGAGAACAGAAAGCTTACATTCATGTAAGGCCATCTAATCGTTGGCCTCACCTCTCGCCACCTGAACAGAAACAGCTGCAAGCAGAGGGATTTTTCACATTTGGTCATAAGATTTCCAAATGTATTAATTATTTCTAGATGGCAAGTAAGGCAGTAAACACTTACCTTGAAAAATCTTTCCCTCTGTCAAATTCTTGTTGCAGCTGACCCCACCAGGAAAGGGCCTAATGTCCCCAAATCTGGCGGGTCAGCTTTAGCCCCTTCTGCTAAACACACACCCAGGGGGTTGACAACATTTTGAAAAGGCGCTGTCTAAAGCTAGCTGCAAGCAAGATATTAAACAAATAACACTGACAATGGGAATAACCTTGGAGACAGTGTTATTTTTTGATGACCAGAACACTTAGAATAACTTACTATTGTATGAAGTGATGCAGCTGGTTAACTTCAAGTATTCCTCTCTTCCACATGGAGAGAGAGATGGCCGCAGGAAGCAGTTCTAGAAAGCCATTTGCATTCCCCTGGGGCTTGTTTTGCTAAATCAGTTGCAGTGAAAAGAGCTACTCCAAATGGTGCATTTTTCCTGTCTTGGTTTATTTTGTACTTGTTCAAGAAAATAGATTCCAGAAGAGACAGGGTTGTATAATTTTTAATAAGATTTGTTAAAAATAGCATGGTTGTGGTAAGAGGAATGACCAAAGGAAGTGATTTGTTTCCTGCGATCATTCCTCCTCCTTCGCCAGTGACCTTTCGGAACGCGAGCAGAAGAGAAAATATTCACTTTATTTAAAATTCATCGCAAACAGCGAGAGGGTAGCCGGGCTACCACAACTCTCATAAATTACACGCAAGCCTGACCCTTCTGGAAGACGAGGCCTTACTTTGCTGAAGGACTTTCAGATTTTGGTGCCGCCGCCTCTGTCCACAGTGGCACACAAAATATACAGTGGGGACAGACCCGGAGGAGACTCAGCGCCCGAGCCCAGGTCTGTCCGTCCGCTCCAAACCTCTGCAGAGGCTAACCCGGGAAGGAAGCCCTTGCCCGCAATGGTTCCTGCCTGTTCAAAAGGGGAACAGCGTGTGCCTTAATGTGGTCGCGGCTCCCGCTTTCACCAGCATCCCACCCCTCCACGGCAGCCCCAGCACATTCCCCCGGGAGGGTTTCCAGCCCTGCCCGCCCCAGGCGGGTGCTGCATTGCTCCCATCCTTCTCTCCCACCGGGGAAAGCAGGAAAGCTGCCCCTGACAAGAGTGGAGCGGTTTCAAATTCATATTCTGCCCACAGGTTTTGGGCATCTTTTTAATTCTTCTGTGACCAATATTTCTCATTCCAGCAGGCACAGGCTATGCAAACAGCAAAGAACCTTTTTTTTTTGCAGCCGTGTCATAAAAGGGAAAAGCCGAGGAAGGTCCCGTGGAGCATGGTGGTAAAATAATCAGGGCAACGAGCCACATTCTGACTGAAAGTAGATGATTCGGTGCAATTCATCCCCCTAAACTGGGAAGCTTCCTCCCATATCCAGAAATTATCATTTTTGTTCTAAAGGACTTTTCTGCAGGCCATTTTTGCCAGATAGCTTGGCCAGTTACTCTGTGCTTAGTCCATTTTAATAATAACAACAGCAACAAAACTTTACAAGATGTTCTTTCCTCTTTGTCTGGCAGGGTTAGCAGTTCAGCCAAGGTCTGACCGGCCGCTGGCTCAAGGAGTGAAGGACTCGAAGGCACTTGGAGGGAACAGTCAAATGGAGAGCCTTGTTACCGGAGCAGGCTTTGGGGATGGCTTTTGCCTCCATGCTCACTCAGAGCGGCACCGCCCCGTGCCCAGGGTGCAGAGTTGGGCTCTTTCCCTGTTGCATGAACTTTCTCCGATGAGTCTTCTAGGAAAAGCAAAGTCTGGGAGGTAGGCAAACATACCAACAACATTTTCCCCTGCAAATCCACTTTTATACGTCTCCTTAGCACTGCAGGATTGAAACAGCAAATCTTTGGAAGTTGCTTGGAAAACCGTTTTCTCCGTTGGAGGTGTTGTCTTTGAACATTTGTGCTTAAGGTAAAAAGAAGAGCAGACATCATTGAAGCCGACTGAAACAAAAGAACAACTCCATCAAACTTGTCTCCGAATGGGTTTACCCTGCCACTGAAAGTGGGGAGCGCATTGCCAGAGTGGAGCAGGAAAGGGCTCGTTAATAGAGCCTGGGGAGAGGAGACCAGGAGGCAGCGATGACGATGACAGGAGAGCTTCATACTCAAACAACACAATAAATGAGATTTTTTTCCCCCCCCTCCTTGATCACATGAACGGAGAAACTTCTCTTCTAAACATTTCACAGGCACAAGAGCATAAGCACACAACCTCAGGGCCGTAGGTACTGCAGGCACCAGGGCCTCTGCTTATCATTACTCCCATGGGCAGTTCCCACTGGAGATACAAACTGCACCACTCACTTACAGCAAATGCATAAATGTTTGGGAGCTGCATAAGTAAAGCCAAGCAGGTGAGCCCGTGGACCGAACCGCGCTTCTGAGGATGCCCGGTTGAATTTGCCTTTCGGCTCACAGGGAGTCAGGATTAGGCCTTCATTCTTCCTACTTACATGCTGGATTTTCACCTTTTGTCCTCCTTCCGCACTGCAACAGCCTGCTAAATTTAGAATACCTTTTTTAGAAGTTGTTTTATGAACACACACACACAGAGAAATAATTACATTGTAAAAAAAAATGCAGGCTTTTGAAATGCCATTTGTGCAGCGTTCCAACTATGTCCGATTGGCTCAGTTACTAGTTCGCAATTGCCATCTGAACATCTATTTTTCCAAGCATTTAAGAAAAGTGATGTGTACATTTTTCATGTGTAATTAGGCAGCGTAATGTGATCTCTTGCTGCAGTCAAGCTGCCATGTGCCGTAGCCTCACTGAATAGCTTCCAGATTTCAACCCAATCTCTTCTGTCTAGACTCTACGTTGCTATTTTTTTTTCTTTTTTTTTTTTCGCCTAGCTTAAAGCAGACTCCAATATAAAATGCCAAAACCAGAAGGTTTTGTCCCTCTTTCTCATAAAGACGTGGGACAGATCTGGGAGGCCCCGCCGAGAGCTGGGTCCCAGACTTTCATAAGACACGTGTCGTCTGAATTTGACATTAAAGATTGTGCAGGCATTTCAACAGGTCATGCACACGCGGAGGAAAAAAAAATGCTCAAAAATATGGTTTTCATTAAGAAAGTGAGTATTTTTAGAGAGGTGTGGTTCAGTTCAGATGAAAAGGAAAGAAAGAAAAATGAAAGCGGCGCAAGAGATCCCCAAACTGCAACATTATTTATATTGCTGTTGAAATGCAGTGTGTTCTCTTTATAAAGCTGCTTTTGGGAGTGAAGTAATATAGACCCTGCCAGAACCAGGTGCATATCATGTAGATTGTTTATAATCCAAGTTAAAGGATAGCAGATTTATACCAGAAAGAACTCTCCAAGGGGACTTTGGAGTTTAAGTATACTGTCTTAATCTATACATTACCTCCTCAACAAAGCGGTTGTCTTGAACAAAAAAATAAAACACAGTTTCAATGAATTCACAGATAATTCCAGGGAATTTTATCTAGTGTGATATAGTTTTAGACTGCTTCTTCTGTTCCCAGCTTTTTATTTGACTCTAAGTTATTTTATTTTGCATCAAGAAAACGAGAAAGATCAGAGAGGGATCGTTTCCACAGAAAGATGCTTTTGTGCAAGATAAGCAAAAAGCGAGGCTTTCTCTGGCTTGCATTTCCACCATCTTGTCCTGGGGTTTGCTGCAGTTTGCATACACTGCAATGGCTATTTCCAGCCAAAGCAGTTTCTTTTAGTCAAGAAACAAGAGTTGTGCAAATTTTCCCCCACTAATTCTTTTTTTTTATTACACATTCTTTTATTTTAAAAGGCTTATCTTCTCTTCTAGACTGTTGTAACACCACACCTTAAGTTTTCCTTTTGCTCTCAAGAAAATGGCTCTTGTCCCATTGAAAACATGCCCTTCTGCCCGCTTTTTTGTACAAATGGCAGACTGGCTGGAAAAATGGGAACATTTTCACTCATTTCTGAAGGGAAGCGTGTAGTGCTTGCTAAAAATTCCCATGCTTCTGGAGAGCCAACTGTTCTTTTCATTAAAAGCACATCCACCTACTTTAGCAAACTTTGCAATCCATTGGCGCATTTTTTCGTTACGGTAAAATACGAAATGCTTGAAATGTTTGGAATCGTTGTGCAAATACTTTCTCGTACGTGCAAAGGGAAACTAAACCAAAAAGCTACCTGTTCAGAATAAAGCTCCCTGTGAAATTCCAAATGATGACAGCTGTCAGTGTAGTAATTCGATGATTGTTAAACTTTTTTAATTGCATTTTAAGTCAAGTGAAATGCATGCGTGTTTTTTGCTCATATGTCTGATATCTGAAATGATGATGGGAAGTGGTTTTCATCGTCCTGGCTCAAAGAGCTTCACAGAACTAAAGCTAAGTAATAATAGCGTGTTTGGGAAAAGGGAAAAACGAAGCTCAGCAGCGAACAGCCCTTCCTTAAGGATGCAGGACAGGCCAATAGGTACCGCTTGATCCCCACGGTATGGCTGCACGGTGAAACTGCGGGAGATGCAAAGCCAGCTGCTGCGGCAGAGACACCCCAGTCGGCTATACGCTGCCGCCGCCACCGCCAAATCTGACTGCCTGGCTCCCTGTTAGCAATCTTCTCTCGGTTTTTCCTTTTCATTTCAAGGCGGTTGTGGTGTGGCATTTGTCGCTGTTCATATGGTAAGGAGTCATTTCACTAAAATAGGGATTTTCTGAGCTGTAAATCAGGTCAGAGTTTTGACACAGGGGCTAAAGTGAGTCTTTGCAAGCTTCACATCGGTAACAGCTTTTTTACAGAGTGTCTATCGTAGACTGTATTGATTTCATAAATCTTAAAGCCAGGTGGGACCAATTACGATAATCTATTCTGATGAATGGCAATAAAGACTGTAGGATTTCTTAACAGTTGTTTTGTGTCGCTGTCTTGTTATCATCTGTTGCACGTTTCTGGACGTTCCTCTTATTATGAACGTGGAGGGCCTCGTCCTGATCTTCCTTCTGCTCATGAGTGTCACCAAATGGATGCGTGTAAGGTGAGCGGCAAAGGCTTTCTTCGTGCAAAACCGTTGTTGCCCTGGGAAACTGTCATCCTTCAGGAGCCACATTATGACAGATCATTACGTCGAGCACACCTATGCTACGGGTGTAGTTTGAAAAAATAAATCAGTTCTTGGTCTGAAGAACCTTTTCCCATATTTTGCTCTAAAACTACAGTGTCAGAAGCATATTTCAGGAGTGAGATATGCGTTTGAATGCTTTGCTTTTTGCAGTGAACGGTGCATGTGAGCCTGGTCCCCTCTTGACCTACAAGCATCTTTCAGTGTTCTCCAGCTACTTCAAGGGCTCAGATGCAAAAGCGTGTCCCTCTATGGGATAATCCAAAGTTTTCTGAGGCTATGAGACAAAAAACAATGGGGCTCCGGCGTGTCATTTTTTCTCATCTGTGACAGAACAAATCGCCTCCACTTAATCCAGTCCAAATGGCTGTCCTGAATTAAATACGTTCCTCGTTTTTCATTATTTCAGAAGACCACGCCTGAAAGAGATGTGGAACATAAATTGTCTGTGCTGAACAAGACTGAGACATGCAGTGGGGGGGGGGGGTGTACAGGGTGGGGGGCACCAACCAGCCAGTAATTGAGACCTCAATCAAGGTGCTGGCTGAGAAGCACCTTCCGTGGCAAGCCTGTCCCCACACACAGACGGGTCACCTGCAGTCACCAAGGGCTGCAACTCCAGCAGTTACCCTCGTCCACTTCAGAGGTGCCGCTGCAGCAGCTGAAGGTAGGGGGGTGGGTCTCTCCCTGGGCTGCGGATCATCCGGAGGGCGATTTGGTGTCGCATCCAGAGCCAGGCCACCTTCTGCCGCAGCCTCTCCCTTCCTCTCCAGCCAGCAGAGAGGAAGCCTTTGCTGAGGCACCCGCATCGGTGCCCGGCAATTTGGCACGGAGCTCTGACCTGCCTGCAGCCTATGTATATGTCATTTCTAGAGCATGTATGTAACTCATTTGCACTACTGCCACAAGGTAGGTGTGAAAAGAAATGCGTGTGTGTGTCCATGCGTGCATGTGTGTGTGTGTCCATATAATTGTAGCTGTGGAAAACCAAGTATCTCCTATTCGTGTATCGCTAAGCTTTTTCTAGCTTCAGGTTCCTGGATAGACTGTTCTTCTGCCTCTGACCGTAATTTCAGATGCTACTGTTTTATGACACAGACAATGAAGAAATGCTGCGGAAAAACTTGTGCTGAGTTATCTAAATAAAGGAGGGGGGGTGGTAAAATGAGGTGATTATATATGGGGGTAGCTGCAAAGAGACAGGTATAGAGGAAGAACTATGTCTGTATGGTAAAATAACGTTTCTTAGAGCAGTGTCTGTATGCAGGTCTGCCACCCAAAGCTGCATGTACAGCTGTCTAGGCACTTGTAAATGAAGATAGGACTGATTCCATTGACCTGAAGGCAAAATTTAGTTTTTTCTGGTACCATGGCAAATGCAGAAAATAGAGGAGCAGACTAATGTAAAGAAGAGAGACAATTAAAATAGTTCACAATTTTAAATCCTACACAAATTTTACTTATCTGGATATTGATTCTCTATTCAGTTACACTTGTATTAAGCTATGGTCTCCTCAGAGATCACTGTACACCAAGCAATCAAAAGGAATGCAAAAATGTAAGGACATGAGTAAATAATAAGCAAGTAGCTTTATGGTATTTAAACTTATTAATTGATCTCTGTTGAACAGTGTAAGCATTTTATTTTTGGTCAGACTTGTCTTCATGCATTATTTATCTGCAGCCTTTTCTATTTAAGCACCCATTCTGGCCTGAGTCGTTTCTGTATGCTGGCTGAATTCTTCACCGGTAAATAAATACATACTTTAGAAATTATGACATTTTGTCACCTACCCAAACTTTGTCTTTCTGTTTTTGAAAACGCTTCAACTTTCAGCTTTCTTATTTTTAATTTTCGCAATGTGGTAGAAGAATTTCGCAGTTCTTGCAAAGATGCACTGCTCAGCGCTTCCGTGTTGATTCACCAGATGAGTTACTATCCCTTGAATCTAGGCAGTGATGCAGAGAAATGCCCTTTTGGAGAAGGGAGGGGAAATGCTTTGGACAAAATAGGAAAAGGCAAAACAATTTCTGCCCTCACCCCACAAACTGAGAACAAGTCCAAAGTTCAGTTCTGGCCATGGACATTTGCACAGAAGAGTTTATCTCATCACTATTCCAGTTTGCCTTGCAGACTGCACTTCAGCTTTATCTAGCTTGGCGTTTACCTTCCAAAATACAGGGAAAAGAGCTGACGGTTTCACCTTACTTTGGAGAGTCAGGATGTTTAGGAGGGATTCAGGCAAGCATCCCGTCTTTCCTGTCACTCAGATCAGACCTTTGACATTTTTTAATTTCTTCCATCATTACTTGTGGCCTCGTAAGAACCCTGCTGAAATTCAGGGGAGTCTGAAGTGTTCCCTAGACCTTTCCTGCCAACATATTGTTTGTTTTTTAATCTCAGCTGCCAGTTTAAGCAGAAAAAAAATACTAAAAATGAAAAACCCAAACAACCAACCAACGATTGCCCTTTCCTTTTAGCCAGATATTCAGGAAACAGTGTGAATTGTTTTAAATTGATAGAGCAGTCCTGAATATCCATTGGCGTTGAATATCCTGGTGACCGATATCCCATTCATCCAAATACCTTATCTAACCACATATTTAATTAGGTAAGTTCCAGTGTCTCTCCAAATGAAATCCTTTCTTTTGCCACCTTAGAGCTTTTACGAAGAAATGATCTTTCCTTCCCTAATTAAAAGTGATTCTCTCATAGGAGGGATGCCAGCGGTCTTCTCAGAGACTGCCAAAATGCCACTAGTGTCCAGCCTGTGACTCCAAGAAATCCATAAGTGCTGTAAAAAAGTCATCCCTTCTGGTACTTGGGAAAATAGTCGCCTGCCCATATCCAGGCAATAGGATGTGTCTATATAACTGCCTATCATCTCTCTTGGTTTAAATGTCATTTTTACATAAGAGAATCTTTATTAGTGAATGTCATCCACACCTGTGAGAGGTAATATTTATAAAGGTGTCCCCTTTTTGTTGCCAGACTAATTCATCTAAAATGGTATTTTCATAGGTACAATGTTAATTCTTTCTGATTTTACTGATAAAATCAGGTGCTGGAATTGCATTTTGTAAGGGAAAAATGTTACACAGTGGATAAAATAAAATAATCTCCCCTCTACTCATCTTGTTTCATATCAGAAGAAATAAATATCATTCATATATCCTATTGCATTGATAATAACTACGATAATTAATGTTACAAACTTTTCACTAACATCCTTCCTTCTTCAGTCCTATCTAATGAATTGGGGTTGAAATACCTCTAAGATAAATAAGTGCCAGAACTGTAGCCCACCGAGGGCAACTGGTTTGTCTGAACCCGCATGAGTTTCTGATCTGCCTAGGGCACAGGTTCCACGCTTCACATTTTCTGTGCTGCAGCTCACAACCCATCCTGCTGGCTTTTAAGCACAGCAAGCACCTCTCATCTGTTGGTGTACAGGCGACCCAGATGTTCCAGACCGAAAGCACTACCGGACAGAGTGCTTTTTTATTTTTTTATGTATGCAGGAGGTCAAAGATAATTCCTCCCATTTTTTCAAAGCAGAAACTTCAAACTTCTATGAGCCTCAAAGCAGTACACAATATTTGCCCAACAGTAATGGAAACAGAGGCATGTTGGTAAAAAATGAGGTCTCGGTCTCACCCAATTTTGAAATCCCATGGCACTTGCCATTGCCTGCCCCAGAGCCTGTGGCAACCAGGCTAAAACCGTGGTAAGGTCTGCACCCCTGAAGTGGTCCAGTCCCCAGTGAGGAGGCGTACGTTCCCCCATTAGGACACTGCAAGTTATCCGAGGCTGTGCTATGTGTTGCATAATAAATGTATTTCCTTAGGCCCACTGCTCTGAAAGAAAATTGGGAAAAGATTTGGTTATGGTTTTTTTTTTCTTTTTCCAGATGTGAAAATTTGGTATTTTTGATTGTCTGTTTCAAACTTATATTCTGAAAACTGTGTTTAAGGAGATGGAAAATGAAGTGAACACTTTTTTCTTTCCACATGAGACTCCTGAACAAGAGGCAGCGCTCAAAGGCCCACTCTTCATCTGCTTCTGTCTGCAAGTTTCCTCCTTCCTTGTGAGAGAAAGCTGCAGGAACGAGTTGGCAGGGAGGATTCTGCCCCTGCAGAGAGCACCAGGGCCAGTTTTGGGGACAAATGCCGTGGCAGAGCAACTGCCTGTGAGAGAAAAGCTGCCGGGCACTGTGAGCTGGGGCTGGCTGCAGGAGGGGGCTCCTCAATGCCACCTGAGCCGTGCAGGTTGGTGGCACGGTGAGGAATGCTCCAGCCTCCCTCCTGGCTGGCCCATTCCCCTGTTCCTTTCCTACCCCATGCTCCTATCGCAGAAGGAACAACTGACTTTCTGCAGAAACGTCGGCTGGTGAGTTTAGGTTACACATGTAGGGTTTACAGGATCAGCAGAAGATTGGTTCATTCGTCAGCGCTTCAAACCTGCAGTCGCCAACCGCAGCTTGAAATGGTGAGGCAGAGCATCTTTGCACGGGGAGGTCCAGCATCTCGGCTCCTGTCCTCTGCGGCGGTGGCCTGTTTGCAGAAGGCTGCCTGTCCCCTCAGCCTGAGAGTGACTGCGCTGGACTTTGCATCTGAAGGTGATGCAGGAGAGATGTGGCTGCATGGGGCATGCTGATAGCCAGGCAGACTTTGCTGCATCTCCTCAAGGAAAATACAGGATTTTGGGGCCCTGCTGTGGGTGCTGTTCCTGCATACACACCCCCCGGGGTGCAGCAAGAAGCTGACGGTGTGCTCAGTGTCCCCCTCCCTGCTGCGTTATTCTAGCTAATAGGGATTCTGCACCACACGGTTTCACAGAAGAGTTTGTGGCCATCACGTGTTACTGAGAGCCGCCGCGTGTGGCCAAGAGGTGCATGATAGGGATGGCAGGACCCGCCACAGCCCGCCTGCCCTGTCTGCTCCCATCCTGCCGGGCATTTTCGGGCCTCAGGTGAGGGGCAGCTCGGCCCCTGCCTCCCTGTGGGGATACCTGGCTGCCCCACTCCTCCAAGCCGGGGGTATCTGACCACAGCACCGCCGGGCAAACCTGGTGCCACCAGCACATCATAAGGATGAAACCGCCACTGGCCGCAGTTTGTTTCGGGGAGCGGCTGGTTTTGGGGCCGTCTCCCTGCTAGATTTATGTTCTCTGAACAGTTAAGTACATTAGTGTGGGTAATCTCACTCCATTACCTTCTATAAAACCGAATCTGTGATTTCCTCCCTGGTGAGCATTTACCATAGCGAAATAGGCTACTATTTTCATATTTAACTCATTGGAAAGTCATAAAACCAGCTCAAGTTGTCTGCCCCAAAGAACAGAAGCTGCGGGATGGGACGGTGGGTCAGAGCTTTTATGAGGCCCGGCGGTATCAGCATGGTGCGCTCAGCATCGCCCCTCACTCGTCCTTGCATCCCTATCGCATCCCCCCTCCTTCTGCTTTGAAATCGACAAAATTCAGAAATTTACAAGGCTTTTCAAAATCTAAGATGAAGCAATTAAATCTCCAGACTGGAGGATGTGAACCTTTAAAGGCCCTTTGCAGAATATCAAAAGAAAGAGAGGATTATATTTAGCAGGTGTGACAGCCCACGCAGGACATTTCATTGCGAAAGGGGCTGACATGAACCAGGAACCGATACTTAAATTAATATAAAACATCTTGGGGAAAAGGTGTTTTCTTTTCTTTTTTAAGCATTAGGAAATCATAACGCTTTCTGGCTTCTTCAAAAGCAAAAGGTCCCAAGTATACAGGAGTCATCTGGCATGTAAAATAAAAAGAGAGGAGGGAAGGAAGAAAAAAAATAAGGGGGGGAAGTGGGACACCTAAAAATGCTGGTTGGGAGGCAAATGTCAGGGGGCAGGGGGGCTATGACCATCTGCCTGGCCAAGAAAGCCAGCTGTGGTTTATCCTCCCCTGCCTCACTTGAGGCTTTGCATCGCCGCTGGCGGAGCCACGGGTTCCCCCGTCCCGGGGCAGGTTGCTCAGGGCAGAGGTGCAGGACTGGGACGTGGGGTCCCAGCTCTGCCGGGTGCCCCAGCTGGGTCCACGCCTGCTCCGGCGGCTGTCGGCGCTTGCGGCATCCTCCTCCTCTCTGCCGCCACCTCTCCTTGTCATTTCCCTAACTCCCTGGAGAGGCAACCCTTCATTACAGGGGTGCTTTATTCTGATCGCTCTGTTTCTATTCATGCCATAACCTACCAAGCCTCAGAGTGGAAAACTCGAGTCGATAGTTTTATGGGGAGGTGTCCGCTGACTTCTTGCTTCATTCAGTAGCGCGCGTTCCTAATTTTAACCAAAATCCTCTGTTTTGATTTTCCTAAACTGTGGATTTCACGCCCAAAAGCTTGAGTGGTTTTCACGCCCACTCAATGAGGGCCACACGAGCGATGCTGCCCATCTATAGCAGGGGAGGCAGCGGCTGTGGGGAAAGTGGGGTGGGCAGCAACAGGGTCCCCAGCTCTGCACTAAAGCCTGCAGGGAAGGGACCGCAGGGGCTCGCCGGGAGATTTTCATAGGTGGGTGCTGTGCGGGCAGGCCTGCGGCAGAGGGTACTTGGTCCCACTTTCGGGGTATTTCATCTCTTTGCTTGGCTAATTTGTGGTGGACGGGCACGACATTGTTGCTTGGGACCTTCAGGTCCTGCGCTTGCTGTGCTTAGACACTTGAAAATGTATGGTGAGGTAAAAAGCCATCTTGCTGCCCTGACTATTCTCAGAGGGAGGGAGGCATGTGGGTGCCTTGGCCAGCACGTTACTGGGCACCCTCTGGCACTGAGAGAGTTAAAGGTCCCCGGCACCCACCAGCCCTGGTCTAGGCAGTGTCTAAAATCAGTCCTAGACCCGCTTTATTTTTTCCTTAAAAACAGGAAATGGAGCCCTGAGGCTTTTTAACTGGAGAGAGTGAGGAGGGGGTATACTCGCTCTGCTGCTATCCAGCCCTCCGCCTGACCCAGACTTGGGGGTCTCTGTGTGTGTTTTTTTTATTTCTTCTCCTTTTTTTTTTTTTTTTCCCCCTATTATTTTGGCAGACTTTTTGGAATGTCTGGGAGCTAAGGGCTTTGCTTCATGGAGCAGAATTCTGAAGCAAGAAAAAGAGAAAGTTATAGACTAAACCACAGAAATGTAAACATGTCTGCAGCTAAAATAACTCCACTTTCATTGAAAACACTCCTCGCTCACAATCAGACTTCTGTGTGCTATGCTCAATAAAACTGCATGCTAATAGCAACCAATTAATACATTATGTAGTTCTGCTTTAAAAACTGAGACGCTTTTAATTATTTTTAAAATTTTTTTTTATTATTATTATTTTTAATCAAGGGAGTGCTGGGTTCTCTGCTTTGTACGCTGGCTCTCGGCACTGACCGCTGGCAGAGAAGCGCCGAGGAGAGCGGCGGGCGATGCCCGGTGGAGCGGCGGGGGTCGAGGCGTGCCCGGGGAAGGCCAGGGCAGCGCGGCGGCGGCGGCGGCGGGCAGAAGCGGCGCCCCGGTAAGGAGCCCCGGGCCGGCGGGCGGGAGGGACGGGACGGGACGGGACGGGACGGGCTGGGTCGGGTCGGGTCGGGTCGGGTCGGGACGGGACAGGGCGCGGCTCACCCGCCTGCCGCTGGGCTCCCATCGCGTGTGGGTGCGGGTGCGAGGGGAGCACCGCTGCCACTCGGGACGCGTCCCCTCGCCTCCCCCCCCGCCCCGCCGGGCGATGGGGCGCTCAGCCCCGTGCCGGCCGGACCGGGGTCCCCTATTCCCCCCCCGCCCCCGCGCACCCCGCTATTTGCCCCGCTGCCCTCCGGAGCGCCGCTGCCCCCCGGTTAGAGACCGGGCTTTGACTTCACGTCGGG
Organism: Gorsachius magnificus; assembly: GCA_034008185.1. Taxonomy (NCBI): domain Eukaryota; kingdom Metazoa; phylum Chordata; class Aves; order Pelecaniformes; family Ardeidae; genus Gorsachius; species Gorsachius magnificus. Next base: position 100,176,706 of record CM067081.1, read on the forward strand.
TCCTCGCAACGATGGCCACGCTGGTTCTGCCCCTTAAAAGCCGCTCCTGGCCCGGCGCCGGGGGGGCCCCCCCGCCCCCGCCGCCCCGCGCCCCCCCGCGGCCCGCCCCCCGGCCCCCCCCCCCCCCCCCCCCTCCCCGTGCGGAGCGGGGGCGCCCGGGGGAAGACGCCGGGCAGTAGGGGGGCGGGGGGGCCGCTGCGCCCCCGGGGGGTGCCGGTGCCCGGCGGGCGGCGCGGGGCCGCCCCGACGGCGGCGGGGGAGCCGGGGAGCGCCGGGGAGCAGCGGCTGCCCCGCTCGGCGATTGGCAGAGGCAGAGGCGGGGGCCAGCGCGATGGGCTGAGCCCGTCCCGACTGAAGTGACTCACTGCAGCCGGCAACGCCGCCGGCCCCTCGCCCGCTCCCTCACTCCCGCCCTCGCTCCCGCCGCCGGCGGCCGCTGCCTTCCCCCGGCGGCGCCCTCCGCGCCCCGGGCCCGTCCCCTCCTGTCCCGTCCCGTCCACCCCCCCAGCCCCCCTCCGGGACCCCGGCCTTGCCCCCTTCCCCGGCCTCGCCCGGTAAGTCCTTTCCCTCCAGCGCGGCGACGGGGCGGGGGGCTGGGGGCCGAGCGGAGCGCCGGGCGCGGAGGGGGGCGCGGCGCCGCCGTCGGGGCCGGGAGCGGCGGGGAGAGCGGGACGAGGGGCGGCGGGCAGTCCCGGCGGGCCGGGGCGAGGTGACTCCCTGCGGGCGGCGGTCCGGCGGCCCGGCTGCCCCCTCGCCGCGGCCGGGCGGCGGCGGGAGCGGGGCAGCCCCGGGGGCTCGGCCGGGGCGCGGGGCGGCCGCTGGAGCCGCGCATCTTCCGCGGGCGCTGGTTGCGCAAGCCGGCCCTCCCCGACTTTCCTCAGTTGTAAAGCGCTTACGCTGTTTGGTTTCAGGCTGGCTGCTGTTTCTTCGGGCATCAGCCCCTGAAATGATATCAACACCCCCCACACCCCCCGTTTTTTTTTCTGGTTGGTAATAGCAGCATCGGCGTCTTTGCAAGTCCTTCAGCAATTCGTCGTTTGATTAACTAACGCCTCTTAATGCCTTTTCAAAAGCGGACTAGCTCTTGCATGGTAGGAAAACCTTCCATTACCTGAATTGGTCTGAGGAGAGTCAAGGATTGGTGGCGGTACATTTCAGAGTAAGCGCTGCGATACGATATGCAGAGATCTATTTTGGTGACCAGATGTCTTAGCTGTAGGGTTTGGAGTGTACGTAATCATATTTACAAAAGCCGAAGTTGCAAGTTCTGGCTAACATAAACTTCCATTCATTGCTGCCTTTGCTAAGAACCCACAGTAGGAGTGAACTTGCTCTTTCTTTAACAAAGTTTTTATTTGTATTCAAAGTGTCATTCTCTGAATTAACACTGTGCTTCAGTTCTGAAGCTATAGTTTGGAAATTACATTCTACCCATGTAATTTCGAGTCCATTAGGAAAACCAGGATAGGTCTATGAACTGCACATGGAGAAATGTCACATTCCTTTGGTTTAACCCTTTAACCACTTCCCTGGTTTCACTGAAACAAGTGAAGCAGACAAAGGCAGCTTCTCACTGAGGGATGAGATGTAAACTTTCATCAGGGTGTATGTATCAGGTACGCGGTTTCAAGCACACCTGAACTGACAGGCGAGTCAAGGAAGAGAAGTAGGTTGTTTGACAACTTCCTAATTAAAAGGAGACAAGTAAAGGCAAAAATAAACTCAGCCATGCTTAATGCGGGGCAAATATATTTTATGTTGACTATCTTACCTGTTTCTTAAAGGGCATTTGCAAAAACAAAGACACGGTACATTGGAATAGTAACATTGGTTCTTATTTTCTCTTTCATACAGAGCTGTAGGCAAACAACGGCAAACTTGCCGTGCAGTCCTTTGAAAAACTCTGCAAGAAGAAAATCGCTACCTCGAAAAGCATTTCGGGGTTTAGTGCCTTCAGCAGCATCTGTCCCCACCTCCCACAGTTTAGTCCCAAAGTTAAACAAATCATACAATACCGGATAGGGTTACATGCTACAGGAATTTTATAAATGATCTGTCAGTGTAAGTCCTAGGTGCGATTAGTCGGACTTTTTGCTCCTAAGGTGTTACCCCATTTGGACTGCAATTTGGCTCTTAAAGATATATTCTATTAGAGGTATAATAGGCGTATTTTTCTTCCATTGGGTTATAAGCAGTACTGACTGTGTGGCTTCTCTCTCCTTCTTCTGAACCAAGTTTGAGCTCTTTGTCAGGTGCCGAAGAAATTGGGGTGTGTGAGTCCATTGAGGGGCTTCAGTGATACAAACCACGAGCTCAAAATACAGAACGTTACAAACTTGGAAATAGCCTCTCTTACCTTGAGCGCAGTCCTTTGTACATTGATTGATCAGATCTTTCCTATCCGAAATGCCAGGTGCGGTCCCACAGTCGCTAGCGTTCCAATGACGATTCCACCTACGACCCGTGCTTTCACCTTCGCGGTGTGGATGCGTCTTGGCTACCTGCTCCCCTGTGGGCAGTTTGTTTTCTGTGCGCGTGTGGAGTTGTGTAAACAAATGCAAAACCCCGGGAGGGCAGTTGCAATCCAGTGGGTTTGAATAATGCCACATGAGCAAAATACCTGGCTACCAATGAGGCGAATCCTTTCCCGTTCCACTTTCTCCAAAACACCGGCGCTTTGCTATCAAAATGTGAGGCTGGTGGCGTCGGTTCTCCCTCTGCAGAGCACTTCGCTTTGTCCACTTTACTGAGGTCCCTGTATCCAGCAGTTTCTCCTCTTGGTTAAACGCACTCCAGTGAGGATCAAAAAAACCAAGAAAAGCTTTTGCAGTGCTGATGGCATCTGGTAGCCCTGAAACGGCACACGTTACGTTTCCTTCCTTTCCTTCCCTCTGCATTACTAAAGGCTCTGTGAGTTACTAGCAGGTAACAACAAAATTATTTAAAATGTTTGGGTTGCAATGAACCCTTTCCCTTGAAATACCTGTGGTGCTGGGGTTTTTTTCACTGTCAGGAAGCTTGTGATTTTCTTTTAAGTGATGATACATAATTTTTTTTGGGGGGGGGGAGAGGCAGCTGCAAGGGCAAACCATACTTCTCTTAATCATGCAAGTCGCTCTGTGGAAATCCGTGCCCTGAACTGGAGGTGGAAGTTCTTGACAGGGGGTATGGTCAGAAAGGGCCCTCTGGGCCAGATCCGTCTCGGCTAAGGTCAGCGGTGCAGGCTGAGCCTTGAGAGCCTGATGCTGCACACGGTGTTTTTCTGCTGCACAGCCGGGAAGGCAGGCCGGGAATTAGTTTATGCTTCGTAGGTCAGCTTTCCTATACAGTTGATTTCAAATGCTTTTGTTAGGAAAAAGTTCACCTTGGTAAGATATTTTCAGCCTGAATTATAATGATGTTTGTCTTGGGTTGAAAGAATTACCTTTTGTGCAGTAACACCACACTGGTTTTCCTTGTACCCACAACCGGCCACTTTCACAGCCACTAGAATATTTTTTATTTCCCTGTGTGGTTCTAGCCGCACACTTTTCCACAGACAGGTTTCCCAGTAAAGTCGAGCATCATTTTGTCTTTTGCATGGGTTGAAGGTTTGAGTCGGAAGAATTTGTATTGCTTTGGTGCTTTGGAAGGTAACGAAATAAGTGGAGAAAATCTAATACGCCTCCTTCACTGGGTAGTTAACTAGTGTAGGTAGAAAACTGGCAGTCTAAAATTACTTTGCTAAATTTAAATGTAAGTAAAAAGTAGGCAATAGGAAAAAATTAAAGGGTGTATCTAAATATGGAGTTGCGGACATATCTGTTATATTTAAACTGCATTTTAACTTCTTCTATTTATATTTAGTGGTATGTGTATAATCTGGAGGGCTTGATTGAACTCAAGGAACAGTAATTGCACAATGAAAACCAAAGAGTTTATTCTGCTGTGAACATAGGGCACGTCCTTGCTGATCGGCGTGTGTACCAAAACTAAAATGTATGCAGCGGGACTTCTTTTTTTTATGTTGTTCGAGAGCGAAAATGATATTTGATCTGAAGTAAGCATGAATGGATTTGCAAAGAGCCTGCTTCCCGTGCTGCTGTGGTGAGCGCGTCTCCTATGGACTTGGGTGGCAGTGTTTCTTCCACGGAGCAGGAGGCTGCACTGCGGGGTTCGTTTTCGTCAACTTACCTTCGCTCTGACCCATTCTGAAACGCCGCTTTTTAATTTAGAAGGCTGCCATGGGGAAGTGGATCGTTCTTGCACACTGCTTGCATCAGATGAAATCCCTCCTTGGCACAACTTCATTCCAATGAGAAAAAAACTTATTCAAGGAACAAAAACCACAGAGTTATTTGTGTTTGATAAGGCATCGTATAAATATTAATTGTCTGCCCAAAGAGAAAACAATAAACATATGTTTTCGTTTTAGCTGGAGATACAACAGGCTTTGACAGAGGATGGTTCAAAACTAAGGGCCTCGGTTTGCAGCCACACAAGCTCTTCAGCGGAGCTCCGGGTGACCGCTCGTGCCTGGGAGGTCACTGCTGTGCAGGAGTGGCTGGGGGCTTGGTTTTGAATCGAGGTCTTCGATTTTGGTTCGTTTTAACGCAGAGGCTAAGCGTTACGATATCCCGGTGCTTATTAAAGTGTCTTGACTGTAGCATTGCTATCAGCTTTCTTACTGCCTGCTAAAAGATGCCGTGTTTCTGCCGGGTCCTTTCCGCAGGGAGAAAGCAGTAGCTGCCCCGATGCTTAGACGCTCTGTCATATCGGTAGGATATTAAAAAGCTGCTGCCTCTTCTGGATGCTGCTCCTGCAAACGAATATTGAATTCTATTGTGTTTCAGATCTTCTGAATTTGTCAGGCAGTCTGTAGCTCTGAACTACACACACCTAACGAGCTGCTGATTTGAAAAAGAAAGGTTGGCTTGTCGGAAATGATGAGCACCACCGGCAGGCTCATGGTTCTGCACGAGGCAAGTTAAGCAAGTATGAGCTTAAATGTGGTTTCAATCAGCTCCATTTAGACACCCAAGTTTTCAAGTTTCTCCAGGAGGTCCATAATGAAACAGGCGTGTTTTCTTTTCACCTTGCAAAGGAACGGCAACCGGAGAAAAATCCTGATGGGGTTTGCACCGGCTGAATAGCCGGCTGCCGCGGGAGAGCAAGTTGGGGTGCCAGGCTGGATGCGGTGGCGTAAAGGAGTTTGAGGCCGTCTCTGCAAAGTCCGGGAACACCATCTAGGGCTAACGCACAACTCTGTCCCTAATGAAAGGAGAGGAGAGGAGGTGGCAGCCCTCGCTGCAGCAGCCAGGCTGCTGGCTGGGATGCGGTGGGGTGGCAGAGGCAAGCCTGGCCCAGGCTGTGCAGGTGCAAGTGGGTCAGGAGTAAGTTCCCTTCCCTGATAACCTCCCCGCATCCCAAATACACTGCTGGCTGAACAAGCATTTTTTGCGAGTTGTTGAAGTTGCTGCCCTGTAAACTATTTGCGACAAAAAGTTTTGTGAAATCTGATTGGTATCTTCTAATTTGTAAGTCATGTAGGGTTACTAGTTGGAGCTGTTCATAATACCTTCTGGCTTCGCGTTGAGTTTGTTACTTTATTTTGAACTTGCTGGATATGGTTGTACACGCTATATTTGACCTGATTTGGCTGAACCAGACTCTTTCAAGAAGTCGTATATTTTTTTGATATTCAGTACTTCATGTGTGATCTGTTTTGGTGCAGTTAAATGCATATGTAAAAATCATGTGGATTTAGTAAATTGCACAGTGTATCTTTTCCTGTAAACTACTCTCATTAAATGAGAACAAAAAATGAAATACAGCAATCAAACAATTCACTTCAGACAAATTGTGTTTCTATCACTGTTTATATTGTTCTGTGCAATTAAAAAGGGCTTGATAAAGAAAGAAGTCCAGTAGTTATGCAGAAGGAAAGTCTTCTAAGCAAAATTCGGTTTTCTAAGGAGCCTTTGTCAGTTCTGAATAAACCCCGCAATAAATTTAAACCTGGTGTTTTAAAATTCAGTTTATGAAATGGGCTGTTCTCTACAGAGTTCACAAATTGTGCATAAAAGGATTTACAGTAAACTACTGAAGTAACATTAATATGTTGCATTACAACATGCACTGAGACAAAACTGCAAAATGTGCTTGAAAAAGTAGCTGATTTGCAGGACTCTTGCAAAGCAGATATGGTGAAAGTTCTCCGTCGTTTTTCTGGAGAAGCACTGTTACGTTGATTGCTGAGATCGTAGTTGGCTGTTCAAAGGCTTAGAGAGGGGTTGCTTTTGCACAGGTTTGTGGCCATGGCATTAAAAGCGAGTTTGAAAAAGGAAAAAAAAATAAGGATTTAAAATCAAATCAAGATCTAGTTTGGTCCTGGTGGGTATCTTGTGCCTTTTCCCGAATTTCATTAGATTTGCCCAGAATGTGAAGCTGGGAATTTGGGCGAGTGCTCTTCCTTCCTTTGCTGCATTTATAAGTTCTCTGGTATTTTTATGTATTTATAGCAAACAGTCTGCAACGTGCTCTCTATGTCTTGCAATCGAGGCAAGCCAAATCATCTGTCACCAATATGTGCGTCAACATCCTGAAACCACAAAGAGCACCTCTTGGTAGGCACAACCAAGGCTTCATTTCAGCAGTGCAATTCATCACCCTCTTGAAATGAAGAGCATGGAGAAATCTGAACCTGACATCTTGGTTCTTCTGTGCAGAGGAGTCAGTTCTATGGGATGAGACTGAAAAATGGTTTTAGGAGGGTAGGATTCACCTCACCTAGCTATAGCCATCTAAAAAGTCAAGCATCTAGTTGACAGTAATTGCTGAGGTTCCTTCCCTAGCCAGAGGAGAGGTGGATCTCGCCAGTCTGAGACAATTACGTTAGTTTGGGAAAGTCACGGAAGATGCAGCCTCCATCCATCAGCTTGGGCAGGAACTGGGGTTACAGGACCGGGTATCTTGGCTTTTAGATGGCTGGCATTGAGTGCACCGAATTTGGTATCCAGGGACCGATCCCAGCCCCAGCAGCTGATCTTAGGGAGACTAAAGGAAAAAATGAGGGTAAAAGTACAGCAGAAAGACCAGATGAGTGTTTTACAGTCTGACTGGGAATAAATCTTATTGCTTATTTATTATTTTCATTTTAAAGTTGACCCAGTACATAATAGTTTCATTTTTATTGTCAAACTACCTTTTTACTGTCCAGTTTTATCACCAGCAATAGAAACATTAGAAATAGCAAGGGAAAGCCCTTTTATGCTTTCTGCACTGCTCTTTTAACTTCATTGAAAAAAATTGAAAAATGAAAACATTAACCATCTTTTTTTTTATCACCAGAGTAAGATAGGACTGGATTAATACTGCTGTCTTTCTATTAAGATTCTGTTCTGCTCATGAAGGAAATAGTAATATATATATATTTTTTGTTTGTTTGTTTTTTAAATGGTCCAATATCTCATCCAGGGCAAAAGGGTTTTACCAGCCGTGTAGATGGTTACCCCTGGGGTCTGTACCTTGCTTAAATCTCTCAAGGCACAACTACAGAAGGCTGGCCTGGGAGAGGCTGGAAGCTTTGCTCTTGGCCCTGGGCATAGGAGCAGTTTTTGGCCCCTGAGTGCTGTCTTGACGGGCAGGTTGTCCCTGTGAGGGAATGCAGCTTTCCTCTGAAGCTGCCATCAGTCTTGCAAAGCGGCTCTGCAGGAGCTGGCGGGAGGGAAGGGTGAGCCTTGCGTTTGTTATTTCCCCGTGATTTCCACGGCGGTTTACGGGAAGGACGGTTGTAGCTAAATGTGAGCCCGGGGAGCTCAGCCTGCGGTTGGTCTGTGGAGCAGTAGCACGGGACGGGGGAGGTCAGGTTTGCTGAAGGGCACAGGGGCTGGGGTGCAGGGAGGACGAGTTGTCCTCTCCCTCTCAGTTAGCAGCACCCTCTGAGAGGTGCCTGGCCTGGCATAGGACAGGGGAACCGGGCATGGGACAGGGGAACCAGTGGGCAGGGGCGCTGCCCCCTCGGTCACATGCAGGGGTACATCCAGCCCTCCCTTCTGCACCTCGCACTCAGTTAACGAGTCCCAACGGGTTTTGGTCCAGGATAGGGTTTATATAACACCCTCCTTGCTGTGTTGGTTCCACAAGACTAAAGAGGAGTGAGAAGTAGTAAAAATCTATTTTGGTCACTAAAGTAAGCAGACATGACTCAGAATACTCACTGGGAACAGATCTGCTGGATGAAAAGGTGCCATTTTTACATAGTCACTTTTCTGACCATGCCCTTTAAACTCTTACAGAAATAGAATACTTTTTCTGGCACTTCTCTTGGAAAGCAGAAATGGGAGTGAGAGCAAGGATGTTTGCTGCACTTCAGCCCCTGCTTCGAAACCAGACAAATTGTGTGTGAGTTTTGTACGGCATATGTAACGTATGTTTAACACCAGGAAAAATAGAAAGAAGGCATTTGAATTTTGTGGGGAGGGGATTTGGGCTTGGATAGTTTTACCATTTGTAGTGGAAAAGTGTGATTCCTAGTTCCTGCCTGTTAATGGTCAGATGAATTCTGGCTAGCTCTCTGCACCGATTTCTGGTATCCCCGTGTCCCTGCAGAAGTACCCTTCAGATCTGTAGACTTGTCTGCAGTACAGGGAGTCTCCTTTTGACTGCAGACTCTGGCTTGCTCTTGGACCATGAGTGATCTAAGCTAAAAAGGAGCCGGCAACCACATTGACATAAGCTGCGAGCATTTGTGGACCTGTGAGGAAACAAATCATCACTGGGAACCAGCGTGGTAATGTTGGTGCTCACGTGAGAGGCGGCCCCCCCCCCCCCCCATGCCCGTACCTCCTGGTGAGGCTGATGGAGCTGGGCTCTTGTCCGCCAGCTGTGGACCTGCCCTGGCCAGATCCCCATCCGTATCAAGACTGACCTGCATTCCATGGGAAGGATTAGCAAGGCAAATAATTTCCCAAAAAGTCACTTGCAGCTAAGTAGGTGATACTGAATTTCTGAGCTCTCATCATCATTTTTATTTTTAATGGTTTGGTAGGGAGGCTGGAGCCTGGCCGGTGCACAGGGACTCAAAGCGGGTGCTGTACAGCACTGCGTGTGCTGGTGGGTGTTTGTCAGTCCTGTTGTTCTCCTGCGGACCGCTGCTCTCTTGAAAAGAAAAGCAACAAGCCTGTTTTCACATACTTACCACTTTCAGTTGGTTTTACATGGAAAAAACCACCAACCCATAAATTCCTCTTCCTCCTCTATTCCAGAATAACCCATGAAAGAGTTCGAGAACCTTGAATTTCTGTTCAGTGGGTGAAGTCTTGACCTAGCTGAAGTGGCTGGAGCTTCTCAGTTGGCTTCTGAGGGGGCAGAGCTCTTCAGCTCACCAGTTTCTTCCTCGTGTTTCCACCGGGCCTGGAAAGCCATGGGAGTGTTTTCACTGCAGTGATTTCCTAAAGCCTTAATTCCCCGCAGTTAACTACAGCATGTTAAAAACCCTGCCTTTTTAGCACAGGAAACAGGCACCGCTTTTTCTCTTGATAAAATTTCCCTTGTAGGAACTCGTAGAATTTCCACTTTCTCTGCATGGGCTCGTCTTTCATAGCGGGGGAGACATGGGCCGTACACCTGCAGGGCTTACAACTCCCTCCCCGCTCCCAGTCCCTTGGCAACAAGGTGTCAGCGAAGATTTACTGTCAAGGTCTCCTGTTTTAATTCCTCGCAGGGCCCAGTAGCTTCCTATGGCAGGGGAATCCTAATTTTTCTGGTTTAAATTTGAAAGGCGGTTTGAATGTGACAACACCTGCAGCCCCAGCGCATCACCTTTCACGTACTGGCTCCATCTCTTGCCGTCAGATTTCAACAGGCAAGAAGAGGGAGGAAGAGCCCGACGGGCTCTGGGGACACTCAGGATGGTCCCTAACCCCACACTGAACAGCCGTGGAGACAGGTGGATGTTCCTCCTCAGCCCTGCTCATGCTGGAGCCGAGACAACCACGGGGAAACTTCAAACTCCAGGTTCCAAGTGAAGCTGGTTGAGAAGTTTGCCGTCTTCGGAAGGCCCGTGTGCCTCTTCTTACCAGCGCTGAAAACAGTTCGGAGGACGAACTCACCCAGGGAAGAGGCAGGACGGCGATACGTGGCGCGTTAGGAAGCACCTTGGCTTACCCACCCTCACGGGCTGGGCGGGGGGGGGGGCAGCTGGGTGCCGAGGGCCATGCCGAGGGTCCCGCTGCCCACAGCGCAGCACAGCCTGCCCGAGAAGGGCGCAGCGTGCTGGCGTTGGTGGTGGGGTTTGATGCGCCCTGCGTCAGGCTACCTATAGATCTTCGAATGATACCCCTGTTTTTCTTGCGTGCGTGGGTCTCCGGCAGTTGTTTGCCAGGGGCAGAGGGAATGAAGGAGGAACGTAGCTTGTAGGTAAACAAAATGTTACTGTTGTACCGTGATAATTGCAAGCGTTTTAAATTAGGTATTGACAGCGGTTGAGAGCCGGTTCTTGACTATGCCTGCTGGCAGGCAATGAGATGTCTACCAGCTCCTTAAGGGGAGCCTTATTGCAGGCTGGGAGAATAACTCATTAAGCAGTTAGTCTGTGGCGGTGTTACTCCACATATGGTCTGTGGGCTGCTGGTGGTCTGGAAGGCATTAGGAAAGCGGTCTGAGAAATGGCTGCGCAAGGAAAGCAGAAATAACCCCACGTAGGCAGATTCACGTTCCCACACCGCCGGCAGGTATGCGCCCGTGTCAGCAAGTCTCCCTGAGTTGGCAAGCTGTGCTGGGATGTAATTGCCTTAGCCCCCTGGCGTGAGCCCAAATGGATGTGTCTTGAGTAATCGCACGTGAGGGGAACCTTTGCTTGATGCCATCGATGTGGAGCGAGTCTTCCTCCATTAAGGAGGATGAATGCTTTGCCTCTTCTTTCTTGTGTTTTTTGAAGCACGAGATGGGCTAAGGGATGCTGCTTCTACATCCGTGTTGCTAGCGGTAATGAATGCTACGGGGAAACGGACGGCGGTGAGCCCATTTCCTTCACAGCGGGAGGAAAGTAGTAATTCAGGAGACCATTAAACATTAGAAATACCTCTACGAGGTCCCTACAAAGATACACTCCATTTAGATTAAAGTCCCGTAGGGCCAATTATCTTGGAAGAACATAAGAACTTAAACAAAAGCTGAGTTAGGTATGCTGCCCACCAATGGATTTGAGCAAAAAATGGATGCAGTGAGAAAACACTCATGTGTATTATGAAAGTGAGAACATTTAGAACAGGTCTGTGCAATAAGCAACTTTTACTGTTCCCCCAGGATCAGTGTGCACAGGAAATATCTGTGGCATGCTTGCTTTTCCTGGAGATGACAGCAGCCCTTTGGCAACCACTTTGTAATACGTGCTCAATACTTTTCAAAATGTTGGGCTGTTGTTTTATGAATGTGATTTGATTTTTCTGGTGCCAGAGACTTTATGCTTGGCTTTCTACCCTTCCTAGACTTGCCCATTCCCATTCCAACCCTGGACACTTCTCCTCCAGTGCCATTCAGTTGCTGTGACGGTGCCTCCATTTTTTCTCAGTGCTAGCACTGGGATGAGGCTTGAGGAAAAAGGGAAGTGAACAGAAGTCCCTTATGTTCCTTGTGTGAGAATAACCTCTATGGCCTGGGCTGGTCTATGTCTGGGTGGCTCTGGACTCCTGGAGGTGGAGACATGACTTAACACCCTGTTGTGGCTGGAGGGTTAGGGCAAACAAATGTGAAACACTTTGTTTCAGTTAGTGTTTTCTAAGAGTGGGCCAAGTAATTTGCACAAGACTACAAAGCAGAGCTTGATACTAGCACTGGGCTGAAAAGTTTGCCTTTGCTTCAGCTGCTAGACCACAATTTTAATTGAACATTTAGTTATTTGCAGTTAGACCTGAGGGCTGGAGTGCACTGAACCTTTAGGCAAGGGATTTTGAAAATGAGTCAGGTCTAAGACACTGGAGCAACAAGTTCCTGAAAGCATTTACTGATGCAAATTGCTGCCTGGTCTCGGAATGGCCTCTTCCATTTAATACCGTAAAAGAACTTTCTTAAGACAAGACACAATAAACAGTCTGAGGTCTAATAACTGAACGTGCAAGCCTGAAAGGTTTTAAAATACTTCTTGCTTAAGTAAGAATCATTAAAGTTGTAACTGATAATGAGAAAAATGCACGTGCCATTAGTGGTTTACCACTTTGGTTCCAAAAGGATAGGAACAACTTCATAAAAGAGACCACAGACTGTCCATTTTCAGCCTCAGTGTAGGGCAAAAGCTTCAGAAAATACGAAACCCATGTTTTAAAATAATAATTTCGTATTTGTGTTTGGGAAACGTGGTCGAAATGCCCTTTGAACACATGGGAGCGCGGTGATGCGGGGCTTGGTGGCTGCAGCCGAGGGGGGGCGCCGCGGGATCCCCCTCACCTGGGTGGGGAAGTCTGTCTGTCTCACCTTCCCCCAAAAACGGTGCTGGGCTGGGCAGGTACCTGACAGCTTGGGGTCATTTCTGCATTGGCCTTGGCGTTGCCTTCTGTGAGAGTGGTTAGGTTTTTTAGGAACGGTTAAATTTCAGTCCTAGCTCGGCGTGCTGGTGGGGAAATGAAAGATGCCGAGTCTGGGAGGTGCTCAGGGCATCTCTGGGACTTGGTGGCTGAGGAGCAGCATTGGTGGCAGTGGCATGACCTTGTTTAATTTGTCCGTCTGGGCCAGCTGCCCTTTTCTTTGAGGATGGCCCCTTCCCCTTCTTCTGCACCCTTTTTCCCCCCAGTCAAACCAGGCTGGACCCTATCTCCTACCCAGGTGAGTGGAAGGACTTGCGTCAACCCCAGCCAGGACTGACTCAAACCCTCGAGAAAACCTGGCATTTCCTCCTGGGAAAGCTAAGTTTGGTACTCAGCGCGCTGTATTCTAGCCTTGTCTTTAGTAAGGGCAGCTGGAGGATGAAGCGTTTTCTCAGACTCTCTCTCCGATGCTAAATGCAGCTACACTGGGTTTTATTGATGCTTCATGCAGCCATATTACATTGACTACAGTGTTTGCTCTTACCGTAAAAATGGAAAGTTTCCCCGGCTCCCCCCGTGAAAATGACTGTTGTGCCTTATTCAAAATGAAAATCAATCAAGGAAGGAACACAGCTGGGCGAATGACAAGAGAAACAGAATGGTGCCAGGGTGAATTTTTATGGAAATGCTCTTTGAATAGTATTTCCATGAAAAGGCAACTTAGGCGCAGATGTAGGCTGCGTTTGCATGAAGGAGAGTGCAATGCACCACACCCTGGAACTGTCAAGGTCTATAAACTTCTCACATATTTTAAGTTGAGGCAACAGAGAGCCCATATTTAAGACACAAAGGTTTTCTTCTTTACTTCAGTGTAATTATGTTATCTCCAAAGGTAGAAAATGTAAGCCAGGGGAAAATAAAAAAGGAAGTTTATGGAAGAAACTTTTCAAATATAAAGTAAACTTCAAATGTAATGTGAAATATAAAGTAAACTAATCTATCAAAAAAGAAATTTTCAGTGTCATGAAACTGATACCGCCTTGACCTAACTGCATCCTAGTTACAGCAGTGACTTGTAAGTCTGTCTGTGTCGGGCTGTGTTGGAGTCCTCTTAGTGAAGGAGCATGAATGGCTTAAAAACGGCAAAACCTGGGATTTTTCTCATTCACATTAGTAGAAACAGCATTAGGGGAACACTAAATAAAGCAAGAAATGAAAGGTGATTGATGTTAGCGTTCAAAAAACGGGAGAGGGGAAAAAAAGCACAATGGTAAAAACATCAGCCCATACTTGAAATTGCCACACTTTGATCTACTTACACACCTTTTTTGGAGATGATGTAGCCTTCTCAATGGGCCAGGTTCCAAATGGCCTGACCGATTTTACTGTAGACTTACTGGCTCTCAGCAGAGCTCTTGCAAAGGTTGATTTTTGGAATCTGTTAACTTTCCCTTGTTTCTGGGATTTTTTTCATGTCATACCAATCAAGTTTGAAATGTGCTGAGGGAGAAATTCTTGAGACAGCCTTGGAATTTTTCAGCCTATTTCTGCATGTCGCTTTTCTGAAATAAATGGGAATATATTTTTTTAATTTGTGACAGCTTATAACTTGATGTCATTGCTATTCTAAGAATAATAATCAAGGATTTTCATACTGACTGGATTGTTTACATTTCTTTTTGACACTGCCAGTGATAAGCTAGAGGTAATAATACTAAGCGTAGTCTCCTGTCATCTTCTCAAACTTGTCACAATCGAATAGAATATGACCGAGCATGGATTTTAAAGATAAAGACATTTGTCAAATGCTATAACGTCTTCATAAAGGTCTGCAGTGGAGATCCCATTACAGCAAAACTTTGGAATGGGTAGCCCCTGGCTCTGGTAGTTGGGAGTAGAGATGAGCGACTGCCATTTTAAAACAAGATTAGATTTGCCAAAAGGAAAAAAAAAAAAAAAAAGGAATCTGAGAAGGAGATTGTGAAATCGTGAGCAGATTTGGTCATGGCATTAAAAAGAGTTAGAAGACTTGCTCTGTAAGGGGTCGGAAGCCCTGTTGCTTGCCCATCCTGATGTAGGTCTGTTCCCTGCATCTTGGTGGGTTGTGGAGTTGGAGATCCACGCTGACCGAGGACCTTACATCAAGGAGCCGTGGTGAAGCAGCAGGGAATCACCTGCCAGCAGCAGGTGGGAGCGCATCCCCCCCGGCTAGGTGACAGCGGGCAGTGCCCTTGCTTGTCTTTCTGAACCTCCCCAGCTGGCACAAAGTCCATCCAATAAATGCCATAAGCCATGGAAGATGCAGGGGTAGCATGTGCTGGCAAGGGTGGAACACCCGAGGATGGAGAAGGGGATCCTGTTGCCCCCAGTTCAGCTGCCCAGCCGTTTCAGCCAGTGGGGAACTAAATGTTAACCCTTTCAAAGCTCTCCTGGTGAGGAGGGAGAAGGCAAGAAAGCGTTTCTTACTTCACTGGGATTTGGCTGTAAAAGGCCTGTATAAGCACGGAAGCACCGCGGGGAAACAAAAGTACAAGTGGCTCAGCCAGTATTGCAGACGGCAGTGGCCGTCCTGGGGTGAGCGAATACAAGGCTGGGTTCAATCTGCTGTAGTCAACAAACTGTTTGTGCCGCGCTTTCGTGCTCTGCGACGTCAGAGGAGCGTTGGAGTGAATTACAGCCTTCTGTTTACACAGAGACTGTTTATCATCCCTAGTGTAGTTGGAGACATGTTTCACTACAAGAAGCAATTTGCAGAATGTTCTCCTAAAAAGAAGAAAAAGCAGTTAATATCAATGCATGAGTTCTTACTGTCTCTGGTGAGCCCCTACACCTCCCTTTCCCCCCATACCCACAAACATACTCATGCATCGCCTACTTAGCACTAGAAAGGGGATATTACATCTCTAGGTTATTTCCCTGGTACTATTAGTTTTCAGCCCACTACAGGAAGGGTTCATAGAGTATATCCAGAAAGATGTTTTTGTTCCCCTACCTTGGGTTTCAGTCCCAAGACTGCCAATTAAATTATCCCATAAATCCTCCATTATAGGTAGTAAAACCTAATTTTAGATTTCCTGCCCACTCTAGTGTCCTGCCTGATTGCTACCAGTTGGACAGAGGCTCAACCTGTTAAGCAGACAATTGCAGTGAATCGACTGTTTCTTTCTGTGCCACATGTGGAGAACTTTTTAATATGTGGCATTTGGTCATAATTCTCTCTGGCTATTTTCTACCTTCTAGTTGCTCAAACTTTTTTTTTTTAGTCTGAAAAGTAGACATCTGTAATTTATTCTTTTGTCAGAATTTTTTGTGAGACAAAAGGTTGTTACCCTGTGGATTAGGAGGAATGTTAACCTGCCTGCCACCACTAAGACAGTAATAGTTTAAAACTAGTTTTTATATAACTCCCATTTAAAAGAAAAGCCCTGTATTAATAGAGCTAACACATTTCTGTGTAAGCTGAAAATATTTAATGTCATCTGAATATAAATGCATTAATTCCCTTCTTATTCAAATGCAAATATATTATTTAGCTGCAAACAGTGCTACATTTCTTGATGGCAGCTTCTGCTAACCATATTCTCATGGAGGAGCATTTATTTCACATACAGTCTCACTAGAGAATCCTATTTTGTCCTGGGTATCCACGACCCCTAGCTTGGTATGTTTCTTTGTAAGTTTTACTGAGGACAAGTAATAAGTCAGATTGCCACAAAAAGTGGTTTTATCATGCAAATAAAGTGTAAGTATCCATGCATCAGTGCCTTGGTCTTTGGACAAAAGAATATTTGCATTCGGTGTGGAGCACTTCTGTCACTGGGATTTAAGCAGAATTCAAAAATCTGTGAGGAAAAATGGAGCCTGAAGTACTATGAGAAATTAACACCTACCTTTGGCTCTTTGCTAGATTTGTTGTTGTTGTTAACCTGGTAGAATTCCTGACTCATCTGAATCACAGATTTGGATACTGCAGAGGTACCTGAGTATATCTCGTAGAAAGCACCATTTTTCTGAATGTATTTCCTGCTTGAATAAATCGGTAATGTTTTAACAGCTCTGTGTCAAATCAGGAGGATAACGTGGCAGTCAGTACGGGATTTTTTTCAGCTCCAGAGTATGGTGATGGGAAGTTTAATTCAAGATGCAGGGTGCATATAATCTTACGGGCATTTGCAAAAGGGCAAAAATACTGCTAGGAGACATCACATTGAAGGGGCAAACGCTGCTTCTCAGACTAACGTAACACATGTGCCAGACTGGGACTTCTCTCCACGATCCAGCTTTGGTGATCCCTCAGCTGGCTGAGGGAAGTAGACTTCAGCTGAACCTGTTGGTGACAGCCACAGCATGTGCTGGTGTTGCTCAGACGATGGCACGAACTTGTCACTTAGGAAGCGTCCGTCCTTGCTGGTGGGCAGGACTGTGGGCACAGGAAGGGGTGGTTCTGTTCAGATGGGCAAATTCATTTTTTTAGTGATACTGACCTGCAGATACCAGCAGTCTGAGCTGTGAAATGAGTGAGCCCCCTTCAGCAGTGCTGCCCTGTGTGGATTCTCTGATGTCTAATTAAGGCCGCTCCTTTTTATCTTTGCCCTCGGTGGAAGCACTAACAGCATTTCCCTGCTTCGCCCAGCTATTTGCTTCCCTCACTCTTTGTGCAATGTAGGATTTTCAAGTCTCTTAACCCCCGGTTAAATTTGGGGAAAACCGGGCGATGACTCCTAAGCCGATGGAAGAAAACATCAAGAAACACTCACATACGCACACAGCGTGATACCTCAAGTCTCACTGCTTGAAGAACTGGGCTAAAAATGGAGCCACCTAAATGGATCTTCTCCACCTAGCTTTGTTTATTGTACTGTGACTCTGTGGGGGGAGATTATCATTTGTTGAGTGATGCCTGAGGCACTGTATAAAAAATAAAACAGACACAAAGACTAACAAAGAAAAGAAGAAAGGATTTTAGGCCTCCCAGTCACAGCACTGCTCCTTTGACGGTTGATGAAATATTATAGGTATTTTTCCAGTTGTATTATTTGTCCAATTTAGGAACCTAGAAATAAGAGAAGGGACGGTTACATCGGTGCTCAGAAATGGAGAACAAACAGAAAGTAGGAAACAATCTATGTGTTTTCTGTGCTGAAGCGAAGTGGAAGAGTGACAGACAGTGCCCTTTGGGGTACAGCGCTCTGCAAACTGCTGCTGAATTTCTTGGATGCGTAGCTGACTCCAGAAATCACCCCTTGTAGCAGAATTGTGCTGCACAATCAAAACTTTAGGTCCCTAGATGCAGTGCCTATAAAGGAAACCTTGAAGTGTAATCCAAGTGACTCTAACTACTCAGTCACATCTGTATATCCGTAGGCAGCATGGGAAAAAATTCTTCGAAGCAGAGAGCACTTGATTTATCCATGGGGTATAATTCTGAAACCTAATCACAGGGCGTAAAATGTCAATACCGTAAATTATGTCCTAGTTGAATGTTTGGTATCAAACTACCAGCAACATCTTCATCTGTGCCAGAGGTTCCAGCTCCCCTATCCAGCATCTTCCGCACTTCAACCCATGTTTGTTGTACTCTGAGGTTCTAATTTAGGAGCAGCAAGAAATGAATTTGATACCCAGTCCGCTAACCCTAGGAATTCTACCCTGATCGGTTGTACTGGGCGCTTTCCTACTTATCTTATTTAAAAATATTAGCTTTTTACATTGAGCTGAGAATTTTGCTGAATGTTCAATATCTTGCATGGGAATACTCTTAATTCTAGGTATCCGGCTTCAGAATTTGAACTAGGCTTGTGTGAAGCCTGTTCTGTCTTGAATATGCTACTGTTACCAGAAAAAAAAGTCTCTCTGGTATGCTAAGAAGAGGGGACATGCTGGGGTTTGCAATTTTAGCATTACAAATTCTTTATTATTAATAGATTAGTGGGGATTTTTCCAAAGACTCCTATGAGTCACAAGAGCTCCTGTTACTAAATTTCATATACTCATTTATTTATACAACTATACATGAGGTCTTATGGTCTTCTCAGCCCAGAAAGAGCCAAGGTACTCTAAGCGTAAATGCAGTTTATTGAGTTCTGGAGATCATAAATATCTCCTTTAATATCTGATTTATCTTGAACTATGTGCATTGGAAGAAGTGTCTCAAAATTAGGACAGAAGGGGCATATGCTACTCCTTTGGACAGCCTGTGTATTCATACCGAGAACGAAACTTTGGCAGAGAGTAGTTAGAATTAAACTGTCACCGCCAGGGCAGTTTTACTTTGCGTACTGCAAGGTTATATGAGTTTTATAGGTTCATTTATTTTGCTGATTAACAGTCCAGTCCTGCTCTTGACAAAGTCTCCTGGTTTTTTTCATTCCCGTGGCAAGATGAGCAGAAGAGATAAAGTCTCAGGCAGAGGGAAATGTGAGAACAGAAATTTCAAGGGAGGAAACTGTGTTCCTCGTTTCCCCTCCCAATATAAATTTGTCTGGACTTTATGACAACATTTTGTTTCCGCACCATGCAGAAACTGTCCAGACAGATCTCAGCAATGCAAGACCTCAGTATGCAAGGGAGCCAGCAACAGACAATGCCACGTGGGAACTCTTCCGTGCTGGTAAATACCAAGCAAAGGGATGCCATCAGCTCAGTGGACTTCTGAGTGTATCTGCTGTTACCAACCCACCAGGCACCTTGGTAGCTCCAAAGGTGGCTTGGTGGTCACGGATCAAGATATTTCCCTTTGAGCTCCCTGCTGTTTGATGGCTATTTCCCAGAGATTTGTCGCTGTCACAGTTGGCTTTGCTGCTTACTGGCCACCCATCCTCCTCCGTTGCCATCAGCAATGACTTTGGATGTCTTGTGTTCCAAACAGCCTGAGAGAGCCTGGAAACTGAGTGGCAGCATAGCCATTAAAAAGAGAGGACTCAGAAGGAATGTCCAGTTTACTGGTGTCATTGAGAACTTACTGCTTTTTATATCAAGGTGATAGCCAGAAGAACTGGAAGAAATGCATAGCATGTATTGGAGAAAGAAATTGGGACCAGATGATGGTCTATGTTCTGTCAATCTTCCGGCTTCTGCAGGTTGTTCACTGTATGGGTAGGAAGCCTGCATGTTTAAGGGTGTGTGTGTCAGCCTGAGTTGGTGCACTTTGCTGCTAAATGATTTTATTTCATGATTTGTTCCATGCCAAGTCCAAGAAAAATACAGCTACATTCAAATACAAGTTTGCGTAAATGTTATGTAGATCATCATAATGTAGGTTAGAATATTTTTTTCTTTAATGAAATGTAATTAAGCTATTTAATTAATGAGTTTGGGTGTTCTTTGGGGTTTTTTTGAGTCTTCGCAGATGGGTGCTGAGCAGTTTTTGAAAATTTGGCCTCTTTTTTGTCTGGACTGGATTGACAAAATCACTAGCCTACTTGGAAAACAGTTGCCTGTACTTCTTGCTTCCATGGGAAAAAAGCAACATTCTGAGAAAATATTTGTACTAATGTTATCTTTGTCCTTTCTCGCTATCTCACCACTACTGAAGTGGAATGACAGGCAGAAATTTTTTTCTTGAAAACTAAAGGTGATTAGGGAATGCCCTTATCACATTTATTTCAACTATAATGAAAAAATATGAGAATTAAGAATGTTCTGAATAATTCAATGACAGTATATGAGTGTTTTCAACAAAGTGATACACTATGGTTTCATTTTCTATGAGCAAATGAAGGTGATGCATCAAGACATGCAGGTGATGGCGATAAAGATGAGGAATGTTGTACCTAGAGGTGCAAAATGCAATGACAATATAAAAAATTCTCAAAAAACCCACCCCTTTGTTTTGGGTTAAAAAGATAAAACAGCCTGAATACGTGCCTGTCTGTAGGCAAATTTGAGGCAACTTTGACTTTTCTTCCAGAAGGTCAGCATGGGCATAGCTGGCTTTCCACCCCGTTTTAATGAGCCGGGGCACTTCCCCCCATGCGTTGGCAGTACAGCGCTGCTTTTCTCCTGTCTTGAGCTACGTGGCAACTTCTGGCGATGTCCTCTGCCCTGCTGCCTTCGTACGGGCCTGCCGTAAAGTAAAAACTCTTTCCCAAGATAAGAAAGAATCTAAAAGGTCATGGTGGTCATAGTAACCCTTGGGCACGCTGGACTTACAAGGCAGCGTGTGCTCTTGTTACTTTATTCTAAAAGGTATGTGAAAGCGGAGACTGGCAGAAAGTAGGATGTTTGGTTATCCTCCTTTACCTTCTGACATGACAGCTGGCCGATGTGTTATTCTGCTTTTCCTTTGCCGTTAGCTCTTCTTCCCTGTGGAAAGCAACGTCTTCTAAGAAACAAACTGCCTCTTCACTTGCCTCTGTCTTCCTTCATCCACGTTACGCAGTTTTCCTCTATTTGCCTTTCACCTGCCAACTGTGTTAGAGACAGCCCACATTCTGAGGGCGTGTTATTGGAGCAGGGAATCTGCCTCTGAAATTGCTCCTGGAATGGGTTTTCCCAGTGATTTCGGAAAACAACCAGGATGCACTATGGATGCACTCTTTGCCTGTTAATTCGTATGAGCACACGCAGGAAGGGTGGGCTGGCTGGGGGCGGGGGGGGGCCATCATCTGTGTTAGTTTCCAGCAAGCTTGTAACTGGTAGCCAAAGTGTTGGCTTAAATCTGTAGCCCTAAATAAGTTGAGATTCAGTTACTAGAAGTATCATGTTTTTCCACAGTTGAGATGAGAGGAGGGAGCATTTGTACGGGCAGGAAATTTCACTGTAAGGAGTTCTTGTTCCTAAGCCCAAATTATTATTTTTAAATCCCTTTCATTTGTTTCACAGACTTCCACAACATTGGGTGGGTGTTCACAACTGTGTTTTAAAACATTTAGGATAATATTTTTTTCTTCCGTAGGCTTCTTTAGCACTGCTGTGAATCCGAGCATTGGAAGAGTTGTCCCCGAGCTCTTCCTGCTTCATCCTTAAAAGCTCACAAATTTGATTCCATCGCTGGTCCATGGAAATGCATTTTCCAGGGCTCTCTGAACACCCAGACCTCAGTTCATAATCCCTACTGTGGTTTATGTGGAGTGCGGATGTAAAATAGGGTCTCTGCTGTTTGGGATATCCTCGTGATAGCATTAAAAAGTGCTGTCAGATCGGTCTCCCCCCATCCCCTCTGAAGGACCGGGTCCATTTTTAAGTAAAACATTTAGTCACAGAGTGGAAAAGACTGTGGCCTGGCGGTTGAAACACGTGGAAGGCAGGGCACATCCACGCTAGTCTCTGCTACAGCGCGTGTCTGATTATTCATGTGGATCCCAGCATCGCCAGCAGGAGCGGTTAAAAGCCACGGAGCCAGGGGGCAGGGGGAGGTACACAAAGCTGGGGAGAGGAGCCGTGGCTTTTCTTAGTTCCGGCAATACCTGTTGGAAGCAGGACTGTTCCGGAAACTTGGTTCAAATCTTCTGATAGTGAAGGGTAGCTGAAAGCTGCATTTTTTTGTCACTGAAAAAAATTCCATGAAGTCATCATCCCTAAATTCAGAAGAGAAGTGTCTTGCTTGGAGTGGTTTCCCACCACGAAATAAAAATACCAGCAGTATTCCCATCACCAATACCACATTGTCCTGTTCTCTGCTCTGTGGGGTTTCAATGCTCTCTGCTCATGGCTCTGTCTTGCTTGATTTTGATTTCAGAGGATGGGAATATGCTTGCATTTTTAGGTAAATACCTTTCATTGGATTGTCCTGCCTCAAAGCCAGTTCTCTTTGGACTCTGTGGGAGCGATCCCGCAGCTTGCAAGGGAAGATTTGCTGTTTATCCCCATGTAAGGGGGTTTAAACTAAGTCTGTGGAAACTAAGTTGCAGAACAATTGCAGCTCCCAAGAAACTTTTCTGTTGAGACCAATGCCCGTTTCCAGCCCCAGCGTGAGTAACAGAAGGCATCAATTAAATTCATTTTACTTATTTAGATGCAAGTTCATGTGCAGACCCTTCCTCTAGTTAATAGCTAAACAAAAGTATGACCGAGAGGAAAAAGTATACTTTGTAGCTTGACATTAAATATTTATCTCCTTAAGTAGCATTTCATGTTTTCTTTATATTCTGTGGCAAGAATTCCACAGGGAAAAAAAAATAGGGAGAGAAGCTGCCCAAATGTAGTTACGAAGATGCTTGATCCAAGCTGGGGATTTGCTTACTGTTTTAAAATTCTTTTTTCCCCCCATTTAGTAACTCTGGTCCTGGCAGAGATGTGGGGTTTTGTTGCAGATGGTTGTTGTACATACTGAAAGGACTGTATACTTACAATATGCTCCATAAGCTATTAAATGCTGTAAAAGCCTCGCTGACTTTATAGTTTGCATCCTGCCATTAGAGTTCCCTCTGAAGTCTGTCAGAGGGATATAATTCCACTCTAATTAAAGCTATTCCCCTTTCCCAAATGTGAAACCGGCCTAATTAATGACTAATTGTTTCGCAAATACAAAGTAGGCCTAATTGTTCCTTACCCCTTGACTACAGTGCCCTGCTTACTCCCAGCTAAGCAGAACCCCTGTGAAGGGTGTTTTGTCTCCGTTAAACTCCATCGGGACGATGGTCTGTAGCCAGTGGAAAAGGGAAGATATTTGGAGCATGTTATTTTTCCACTGATGGTGAAAGTGATCTCCCTGAGGTGGTAGTATGTGGGTCCCCAGCTGCCCTGCAAAGCTCAGAAGTGGGATGAAGATTTTCAAATCACTGCACTGTGCGCGCTTCTGAAAACACCAGGTCTTGTCTCCTCCTGCCTTTCTGCACAGAGAGGAGAAAAAGGGATGTTGGGGCCAGTTACTTGAAGCAAGGTGGAATTAATGTTATAGTGGTGTTGTGACATTGTTTGGGGGAAATCCTGAGTTATTCTGAAGTCATCTGGCACTCAAAACATTTCGTTACAGCAAGTTCATGTGTACCACTGAGTCCTTAGGAAATACACGCAACTTCTCTGTACCATAAAGGAAGAGCATCATACCCATTACTAATACTATCCTAGTTAACTTTCCCCACTGTGCACATCTTTCCGAGGCAAAGGAATTTGATTTTTTTTTTTTTTTTTTTGGTTTCCTCATTTTGGTGTATTGATTGATCTCAGAGTGCCCTCTCTTCCACCGCTCATTTATGTATTAGTGTGGGTCGGCTCCGAAGCCCACTGATATGAGTGGGAGCTGAGCAGGATCTGGGCCTTCGATCTTTGTAGTTCATATCTGAGGCCGAGTCAATTAGCTACTCAGGGGGTTCCTCTGCTAGAAGGTGAAGCACACGGCTACTCCACAGCCAGTCCCACCAACACTCTAAAAGTAAACTTCCAAGTTTAAGTTGTTTAAGATAGTGGCATACTGCAACTGCAAGCATTGAAGGCAGTGGAAGTGACAATACTGATTTATTTCTTTTTCATCCCGACTATATTTCATTAGCAGGTTGTGCAGAGATGAGTTGAAGCTTGGAGTGGAAAGGACAGTGATTTACTTGTTTAATTCAACTGAAAAAGCAGAGTCATGGCTGTTATAGATCTAGTATTTGACATTTATACACACCTGGCACATAAAAAAGTGGAAGAAATTGGATCGACATTTAAAGGAAATATTTTGCATCACTCAGTTAAATTCTTTGAACTTGCAGCTTGCTTTTTTTTTTTTTTTTTCCTTTTAGGAGTACATTTGTTTAAGGAAATGCAAGACTGATGTTAGAGAAAACATAAATTTTAATCTGCATGCTAACATGTCTGAAAAAGATCTCTAATACTGACGCATAAGACTTTTTGTAATGGTTAATAACTTTAGAGAACACAAAATGAACTTCTAGAACCGCACCAGGGCTTTGAATACTTACTAACGCTACACTAATACGCTAGTTGTGACATGGCAAACCAGTGGCTTGGAGAACTGATGATGTCACCACAGGTGCATGACGATTCTTTCTGCTTTGCCGATGGATGGCAAAAAAGGTTTTAGTGTGTAATCAGCTGAGACACCTGCAATGCCTGTTTGGCCCTCATAAATGAACCGTACCCTGATTCACTATCTAAGCGTTCATATTAACGGTTGGACTCGATGATCTTAAAGGTCTTTTCCAACCGAGGTGATTCTATGATTCTATGATATGCTCCTGAAATAATGCCTTCACTTGTAAAACTACGCACAGCTACAGATGCACCCACAGAGCTGGACACTAAAACTCTCTTTTTTAGCTGAACTGAATTGGGTTAGTACCTGACTATTGTAGCAAGCCAATGCAGCATTGAGCAAGAGCTCAAAAGAATGAAGAAAAAAAGTCCAAAGTTTGCAGAACAGACCAAAAAAATATTATTGCAGTCTTCAGCTGCCTAATGGGAAGGTGTAGAGCAAGACAGAGCTATACTCTTCTTAGAGGTGTGCAGCAAAAGTCCAAGGGATTGCAGATGCAAATTGCAACAGTGGAAACTGTGATTAGAAATAAAGAAAAAAAAATTGTCGCAAAGGTGGCCACACCCTGGAGGAGGTGGCCAGAGCAGTAGTGTGATTCTGGCCTGGGAGATATTCAGAGCTTGACTGGGCAAGGTCCTGAGTAACCTGCTGTAATTGGTCCTGCTTTGGGCAGAGGTTGGGCCAAATGCCTCCACAGGCCCCATCCAGCCGCCGCTGATCTGTGGTTCTCCTGCCCCAGTCAGGAGGTGTTGCTAAATGCATACAGCAGCACCTTCTCCTAGCATGAGGTGGGATTTCTTTGTGTGGTCTAGCAGGTGGAGATAGACTTGGTGCTCTTGATACCTTGCACATTTGTGGTATCTTGTGGGGAGTTTCCGTTAGTAAGGAGCAGAAGAGGTTTCTTGAGGCGCAAATGAAGAAGATAGAAGTAGAGGTAGAAGTTGAGCTACACTGTAAGTTTATGTCAAACAGAAAGCAGTTTAAAGGCTCAAGAGTTCAACACCACAGTTGTTTTGGTAGACCTCCGCCATCTAGATTTGGTCTCCTTTGCTAGATCTCCATGCTGGGCCTAGAGTTCACCATACAGGAGACCCGGGGGCAGCCCTGTGTTTGGAGTCTGTCCATGCCACCTCTGTTGACAGCATCTCTGTGGCCGGCACAAAAGCTCAAATTACTATCAGTACTGTGGATTGTTGCTGAAAATGGTCAGAATCAGCACAGAAGAATCAGCAGGATTTTGGAAGAAAAAATGTTGGGAAAAGTTGAATAATTTTTTGATGAAACATTTATCAGCTCTCACTGAGCATAGGAGTGGGAGCAAGATCTGGAAATGAAGAAGATTTTAGACATAGACACTGCAAAAAAAAAATGTGAGCAGTTCCTAAGTGTAGTGGGAGCTGGGGAAATGTGCAAACATGGTGGTGAGGGCAGGGGGAAAAAAGAAGGGAAATTATTTGTTGCATTAAAACATACTGATGGGTCTTGCTTCAGGTTGCAGGTGGCTAAAATCCAAACAAATGTGTAGAGGTATATAGAAACTCATTCCAAACTTGAATGATACAATCAGACTTTGAACCACCATAAAATCTCAAAATTGTTACGTGTCTATGTCTCATATTTTTTAGCAGGAGAATTTGAGATGGGGTCTGTTGCTTTGGAGGGAGAGAACAAAGGAAAAATTCTGATTATAAAAATACAGGAAGAACCTTTTCTTGAGAGCTAAACAATTTCAGGTTCTCTCTGTTGTGGCAAGGTGTCGTATGTATGGCTGAACCAAAAGAAAGGGTGGACAGCCGGCCAGGGGTGCAGGCAATGTGTGTTAAATTCCTGTGACAAAATTCCCATGCAGAGGCACCAGCCCTCAAACACCATCCAGAAAGTACCAGTTTCCGCAGGGGCAAGGCGTTACTTGGGCTTCCCTTGCTAAAGAGACCATCTGAATTATTCCTATCTCTAGAATTGCCATCCATTTCTGCTGGTTCTGGGAATTAGCTATTTTCTGCAACAGCATTTTCCATGAGAAGAGTTGCTGCTTCCTCCCAGGCACCGACCCCTTCAGAAGTGGGTGAAACAGATGTCTATGCCCATACAGCGGTTGGAGTCTGATCCTGCATGGCTCAAATCTGCGATAGTTTTGCTGTTTACTTTAACATAAATGGGATTGGGTCCTTTGCTAGTTATGTGCTTTTTGTGAACTGTCATGATGGAAGGTGCAGCAATAAATGTAGTAAGATAATAAACTTTGGCCGTATTTCTGTGGCAATGTATAAGCCCATCTGCATGCCGTATGTCAATAAAAACAACTAATTACAGAATAACTAAATATAAAGGGCCCCACTGCTTAAGAAAACCCTCCTGTATCCCATTCCCAAACTTCCTATTAACATCTACGGGAAGTCTGGACCCTAAGACGTGTTTGTTCCATTAAGTCCCGATTTTGAATTAAAGCTAAGCAAGAAGATAACTGCAGCCTTACCCTTGCAAAGGCCTGTTCATGTCTTTTTTTCATTAAAACTAGTCCCATTTGCTTTGGGGGAACTACTTCCAAAGTCCAGGGGTGGTTGCAGCTGTAATTCTTTGCCACTCTGGAGCCTTCCATAGTTCTACTGGAAAAGCACACAGGGTGAGCGAAACCTGCCTTAACCCTGTAATCACTTTTAGCCTCCATCTTTAAGCGCAATGTTTCCTAACTGTTGATATTTCTTTTTCACCTATCCACATGCAAACCCCCATGTGCTGCTTTTGCTGCACTTTTTGCCTACTCTGAAATCAGGCTCCGTGGGCTAAATGCCTTCCTCTTCACTCTGTTTTCAAATAGTGCATGAGGTGAAATACAAACATTTCCCTTGCAAAATAAAGAAATAAACATAGTAGGAGTTTTCAGCTGAGCTTAATGAGTGTCTTCTCCATGTGAAATTTGTTTCTTCAGATTTCTAAGTCAAACTTGCATCTTCGCTTAGCACAGGTTCAATAATGTGCTGTAAATTTTATGCTACAGCTTTACACTCACTGTTAGGAAATATATTTAGATCCTCAAAATATTATTTTTCTAAACACTTAAACTTTAGACTTTACAGTTTCACAAGTGACAGGTCCGTGTTTCATCTGGTAAACTACTGCAAAATCCAGATGCTGAAAAAATGAGCCTAAAATTATACATTCAGTCAGTATTAGCTATTTATAGACATTCTTCAAATGCATTTGAAATAAAAATGAAAACATAGCTGTGAAGGTCACAAATCAAAGCATTATTGAAGATGACTTGCATCCTTCTAAGGTACTTTCTTACTAAGGATATGTCCTATTTCTATTGTTATAATGCACTGGCATTCTTTATTGATAAAGCGAGATTCAAGTTGCAATGGAAATGCCAGTCTTTCTGATACATACTTTCAAAGCACTTTTTGCAGTGCAAGTCAACACTTAATGGAAGTCACTTTATTTCTTAAATACCTCGTATTTATACAGCTGTCCCAATTTTTTTTTGTTTTTTTTTAACTTCCCAACAGCTGAGATGGAAATGCCACGAGTAAAAAGAGAAATTAAACCAATAGAAATAAAGGATTTTATGCCAAGGACGTACAAGCAGAGTAAAAAGCATTTAGTAACAGAAAGGAAAATTGGTCTGAAGAACTTCAAAGTCTCTGCTTAGTTTTGCTCTGTAGTCACATGGTCATTTCCACTGGAAGCTGGCTTAATTTACTAATATGCTGAAGAAGGATGACCACGTGTATTTACGCCTTGTTTTAAGAATACCTTAAGAAAGAAATGGTGTTGCCAGCCACGTTGGTTGGGTTAACGTTGTTCCCCCTGAAGCCCTTTTGCCATCCTTAGGGTGGAGTTTCAGAACCACAGAAGTCCTGCAGGGGACTGTGAAGGGTCACCCGCGCTTCTCCATCACCCTCTGTATCCTGTTTTGCTTATCCCTTTGCGGAGGACTTGTCCATTCCTTCTGCTGCTGATATCCCCTATGTCGCCCGCGTCTGTCCACCCCCCCCCCCGCCCCCCCCACCTTTTGCTTATGCAGGGGGTGCCCACACCCAGCTGTAGAAGGGAAGCAGGCACCGTGAATGCCTTTGGAAACAAAGCCATGCTGGAGAAAGTTGCTTCAGGCAGCTCAGCTGACTATTTGGTCAAGTGTTCTTTCACTGCCGGTGAGTGCTCACAGCTAGGCCAGACCTCTGTCTGGAAAGTGTCCACAAAAAGGACTGTTTTTCACGCTCCCTGGAACACCTTAGGTCCGCAAGCCTAATTGGTTGGACGTGCCCAGGATGCTCTGTGGGCGTTTTCTCTGACACGGGGATGGACTGTCAGTATACTTCAGTCGGTGGCCATGGGATGTAGTTTACATTCACACGGTCTGCTCTTGACTGAACTTGCTTCAGTTCTTGCTGAGCCTGGTTTAGGGTTCGATACGATCTTAGCTCACCCTCCAGCCCCAGCACTCCCCTGGGGGTACCTGTCAGGGAAGGTGCCTCTACTGCTCACACCCATGAAGGGGGCAACTGAGCGAAATCGGCACAGGGAGCCTCACCATGAGGTGCCACAGCAGAAGAAATGGGTTGGCTCGTTGTGATGGGGGTGTACAGGTAGAGGTTGGACAACCACAGAGGCTGGGCAACCACAGCCATTTCTTCCCACTGATGCTCTGAGACGGCTTCAGAGAAGACATTCAGTGGAGCTGTCTCGTGGGTGAATTCCCCAGGACACAAAGCTGCCTCTCTTTGCAGCACCCTAGACCAATAAAAGTCAGTCTGTACACACAGGGGGAAAAAACCCAAACACCACACCAATAAAATGATACTGCTCACTAAAACAGTTATTTCCCTCATTAGAAGAAGAAGCATCCCCCCAGAAAACCAGGGGGAGAAAAGGGAGGACAACTTTCCAGCGCAGATTACTGAAACATTTGTTGCATCCCCAAAGTGAGTGCTTGCATGCAATAGATTCGGTGCCAGCACATTCTGTTCCTGAACAGCATATACATTTCTTGAATATGACAACCGAGGAAATTTATTGAAAGCAGAGAAAATGTTAACTATTTTTTTTATTTCTTGCTCGTATATTTCGAAGCTAAGTGACATTACACTTTAGTTCTCCCATAAATCTAATTTTAGATTCTCAGATTTTAGATATTGTCTTTAACTGTAACAATTCAGGGCTTTTCTAGGTTTGGCACAACTGTGTGGATAATCTGCAGTAAATAATGTACTAGTCTAGTGTCCTGGGTAATTGCTGGAAGTGCATGGCATATGTAATTTCTGATTATGCAGATTTAATCAAGGAGTTATCCTTGAAAAGTCCATGAAGTGTTCGCACAATTATTTATGACTTTTTAAAAATACTGCTATTTTCTGCTTATTACATACAACCCATCCGTTTGTACTAGATGCTTAAATATGGTTGAAAATACACGTTTCACCCAAATGCTCTGTGTGGTGCAAAACTTACACTGATTCTTGACTTGCACTTTCCATGGGCTTATTAGAAACAGATCTCTTGTGAACAAAACTCAAAATAGAGGCATAGGTATCTGACAGCTAGAGGGCAGCTGGAGCATCTAGTCTAATCTCCTGTACATTGTCTGTCCTTCAGCTTCACACAGCTACGGCTGACCTGGAAAATTCAGGTACCAGAACTGAGTGCAGAATGCCAGCATCAGCTAATCCACAAATCTTTCTCAAACAAATGGCCACAAAGTCCAAGGCAGGCTTGCAGGAGCTGATAACGCATACCACGTGAGGCTCATGCGTAATTTGTTACTATTGAATTGGATCTTGCTGTTTCACTTTCGAAAACACTCTCATTTGCTTTTATCTCTTAACAAGAGATACTAGTTTTCCTTAGCTTGTGATTTTAACCTGAAAATAATGTCTTACTAATTCTTTTAATAACAGTGACTTACATCTTTATCCACAGATGTAATTTTAAGTGGTGCATTGGTTAAAATGTTTGAAATGGGCTTGGGCTTTAACAGTGGAATGAGCGCAAATTAGATACCACTATTTGTCACTATATATCTCTCCTGATGTCATCCTGCTTTTGTATGATCCTCTGTTTTTCTTTGGAAAGTCATATTTCTGTAGAGCACTGAGGTCTGTAATTACAATCTGCAGACAGAAATGAGGTGGTGGTTACTTCGTGGCGGCGTGCCTTGCTCTCGTGGAGCTGACTGGCAGGCACCTTCAGCTACGGGGGGAGTTGAGTTTGAGTAGTTAAGGACAGAAATCCGATGGGGCAGCTCTAGCATGAAACAGAAAGGCAGCAAAGTGCACCAAGTGGGAATCTGACTCGATTCGGGAACTCTTCTGGTGACCTCTGTGGTTTTCCACTCGGAGAGCACAAAGTGTTGAATTCATTCGTTACTCTCCCCTTGGTGTCCCGTGCATGTGTATAAGTATCCTGTAACAGGATAAGCATCAGGGAGTAATCATTATCAAACGCCCGTGCGTGGTATTAAGATAGACAGTCAAAACCTTGAGCTATGGAAAGTGTTTGATGTAGTTAAATGTGTCAGACGTGACTCAAAAGTCTCCTTCCTTTCTGAAGATATTACTTCATTCATGTTAACCACATTTGTAAGTGGCCTGGACTGAAGAGATAGTGTTTGGGGAATTCCAAACTCTTTTATATGCAGTTGGGAGTTTCAGGAATAGCTGCTCTGCATTCCACATTGATATATAATCCTCATTAAGGCTTTGAATAAGAACATGGTAATTCGTCAAAAAAATAAATAAAACAAGTTATTGGGCAGGGGCGTACTATATAGGGAGTACTAATAAAAACAAATATTTTTGGCTGTAGTCTAAAGTTCCTACTGTAAATGAGCTAGTTTAGGGCTGTATCCTCCCCTGAGATCATGGGCTGGAACGTGAGATAAGCAAGTAGCTGCACAGATACATTTGGGTGGTAGCGCAGAAACATGCCTTCTCCAGCGGCCCTACATTCAAAGGGAAGGAGGGGAGGAACATTTGCCATCTTTTCCCTGTAGGTGGATTGGCCCCTCCAAGAAGGGGAGCGCACTTCATCCATTAGGAGAGGTTTTAACTCCTCGTGCTAGCTGGAGTTCTAACTCCTTGGAAATGTACACAGATCAGCTTTGTACCCCGGAAGAAAACCCGTCTTCAGTTTCAATGAACTCCAGGGGACAGAGACGTACAGACACACCATCGACGCATCCGCAGGTTGATGCATCTGTTTGCCCCCACAGACGCTGAGGACCCGGGGTATCGCTACTAGTACGGAGCTGAGGCAATCCCTGGCCACCTGTGCCTTCGCAAACAAGTGGTGACACATGGCTTGTTCTTCAGTTACTGACTCGCTTACGGTAATATTCAAGTTGTGGTTTCATGGTCAACTTCAACCACACCAAGCCCACCTCCGCTGCCGACGGGGGCAGCTCTCACCTACCCGCCACCCCCCGAGCCAGTACGAGCTCCCTCCTGCCACGCGTTGCCCTGGGGGTTCTGGGGGCACCAGGAATCGCTGCCTTGGGGGACCGGGGCTGCCAAAGGGGAGCCCCATCAGAAAGGGGAGGGCGTGAGGGAGAGAACTTTTGAGTCAGCCATAAAACCAACCCCCTCAGGAGGCTTCTCAGCAGGAGGGCTGGGTGGGTAATTTTTTTTATTTCCAGAAGAAAAAAAAGGGGGGGGGGGGAAAGAGTTTTAGCACTCATTTTTTTATTAACATCTGTAGGTGTTTCTCAAAAGTGAAAAATCTTTCTCAGTTTTTAGGTGCCAGAATTGAAACCCGTCAAGGAACCAGCCCCACTCAGTTTTTGGCTTTTGCGCTGATCTTTTTAAACAAATAATGCCACATTATTAAAAGAAAAAAAACCCCCACTATCAAAGAGATGCAATTGGAAAATTATCAATTGGAAGTTATCAATAATTGATGTTATCAATGATTGATTATCTATTTAAACTGCTCCCAAAGAACTTACCATTTATTTTATGTGCTCATAAGTACAGAAGAGGAGTGTGCTAGATTCACAGGTTAGGAACCTCTCCTCACCTGGATCTATTAATCCTAATTTACCACTGTAACAATCAGTGCTGTTTAGCATTGCTTCACTCCCGCAGCTAAGCAGGTCAGATGGTGCACAACACATCCACTGTGTTCTGTCCTGCAGGGGCAGGATGACTACCAAAAGTTCTTATTGAGAATGGAGAGCTGTAGAAATGCTGATTGACACATTTTTTCCTACTTCAGTTTTCTCGCCCTTTACTGTTGCTTTATTCATGGTATCCACCTGCAGTCACGAAGTCTTACCCTAACAGCAGCTATGCCCTGAGTGCGGATGAATTGCCTTGGCTGTAGCGTTTCTTGAGCGCAGCAGGGTCTTTCCTCAGGGTTTTATTGTTTGGGCTGTTAAAATGTAGGGAGTTTATGACAAAAGAAGAAAAAAAAAAAACCCCAAAAAACCTGAAGTGGTTAATACCCAACCATGAGCTAAACATAAAAGCTTTAAGCCCATGTCGTGCAGCTCTGCTGTGTAATAGCTGAGCGTCCATATTGGTCGTGGATTGAAAGAATTGCGTTTCGCAGTCTGCTCATCGGAAGCCTGGTTTACAAGTGCTGAATTATAAACATTCCTATGACTTCAGTTCTGGGCTTTTCTTCTTCTCTTTGAGCCATTATGCCCCCTCCCCCCCTGAAATACAGGTCTGTGGTGCAGAGTGGGCCATGGTCTGCCTCAGTCCCCAGGAGGGCTCCCCACAGGTCCTTGGCAAACCTCGGGAGCGAGCAGGAGCAGCCCCTGGCTGCTCACTTGGCTCTAGAGTACCTTCTTCTAAACCTGGAAGAATTAGAGAAGGGGAGGCAGGGGGAGAATAGGCTTGCGGTACCATGCTGTGCAAGAAGCTTATTGTTTTGTTTCCAAGTTTAGCAGTTTCCAAATTGCGCGCTAGTAGCAATCTTCTGCTCCTGAGTTTTGCACATATCAACAAAGATGGAGTGGGTGAACTTCTGGCCTGCCTCAGAGAGTGGCAAGAGTCCAGTTTATTTCAGTGGAGGAGGATTTCACTTCTCCTCTTCTTAGTCCTGTTAAAGGCCTTAATTTAAAGAATTTAGTAACTTAATTTAATAACTTAATTTCAACAAAGCCCTATGGTATGAATAAAGCAGCAGCAGCAGCTGGGAAATGATTGTGCACTGGTTTTCAGTTAGTGCCCTTGCAGCTCTGCAGGTCTGTAGACTACTCCTAAATGCAGCAAGCCTAAATTTGGCTTAATTTGCTATAGAAGGGCTCGCACCCTAACTGGAATGATTTTAGGTGTCCACAAATTACAGGAAGGCTGAAAACCATATGTGGGGCATCCATCTACCAAAGAAGGGCAGCTCTAAGTTACAGCAGCAGGACCTTAGGCTGTTGCTACACATCGAGAGCAGGTTTATAGTCCTGCTATAGTTTGAATATCCCAACCTTTCTCCCTTCTACACGCTATCTCACCAGTGCCGTAGGACCCAGATGCACAGAAAAGATTTCCTGAAGAAACAATCCAGAAATCGGTAGAGCTGCACAACGCAAAAGTTCTCCAACAGCTGAAAAACATCAGTTCTTGTAAAATATGTGACAAGTACAGTTGCATGACAGTGTGAGCGGGTCTGAAAGTCCTGCTGGCACTCACTTGGGATAGTCTGCATAACTGTTCAGGGATTCACCTCCTGTGAGTAATGGTAAACATACCGAAGTTATGCTGGTAGAAATTTGGTGCAATGCCACTCCATATTATTCATCATACCAGAGTGTGAGTCCGTGTGTGTGTGCAAATCTCCAGTGCTCTGTGCCGTTCACAGCTTTTCGTGCTGCCTGACGTTCACCTATTTGTAAAGTGCCGGCTCTTACCGTCTCGGCAGCAGTGATACAGGCTCTTCGGAGACAGCCACTCTCCTCCAGGCAGAGCTTTGGCTCTGCTCTCTCCCGTGCAGCCTGTGCTTGGGTAACCTTTTGATACCGCCCTTGCTTGCACTGCACCCAGAATTGGCCCAGCAATTCTGGCATCTCGCTTGTCGTTGATTAACCAGCCCTTCATTATCCAGTATTGGATACGCGCTGTGGCTGTGTTGGGAATATTATTCCCTTTGCAGATAAGTACTTTGGGCCACATTCACCCCCAGCAGAACAGCAGCGTGGACCGTGTGTCTGTATTTGCTGCAGCCAAGCGCTGCTCCGCGTGGGCATTGCTTTGCCGGGAGCTTGGCCCGGTGTCTTTCTGTCAGCTTTGCTGGCTGCCTGGCTGTGCTCTCTCTCAGTGCTTTAGTGCAGGGTGTGGGACACATCGGGAGGAACCTTCTGGTTTTTTTAGGTGAGCATAGCACACCAACTTACGGAAAATGGAGCTATGTTCCTGTCTGCAAGGTAACATGAGTGCGGAGATGTATGAGAGAGGGGTGCGTACTGCTCCCCATATAGAGGGGATGTTCAGCCTCTCAGTAATTTAGCAGTATATGTGTATGTTAAAAAGTCTAATCCTTTTGGTACGGCTGTAAAAAGGAAAAACAATGTCATCACATCTGGTGAACTCTAGAGCTGTACATAATTCTGCGACCCTTTGATGTATTTACATAACTCTGAAAAGACAGGTTGCATGCACGCGTGCACAGAAAGACAGCGGACTCCACAGCTTATCTGTCTCCTCCTGTGTGGGTTAGCACAGGCATACCCAGGTCTGGCTGGTTTCATACAATAATGTGGGTTTATCTTGATATTTTAATCGGTCCTGAACATCAGGGGTGAATTTGTGTCTCCCGTCTCGTGAGTAATATTGCTACTTTTCACAAGTGCTGTTCTTCTACAGTGGTTTGGATGCATCAGGGTGATGGAAGCCAGTACCAAAAGTCAGATCCCATTGTGAGTATGAAATGTTGCCTGCAGCCTGATGCCAGCGACCCTCTTTCCTTCAGGATGTGGGGAAGGCATGTGAGCCCGGTCTACTGTCGCCTGTCCTCAGGCGACTTCTCTCCCAGCGCCCTTGGGGCATGCTCAGTACATGCTCTCTCGCCCATATATAACTAAAATACAGCTTCTTTTCGCCTGGTGGGCACGCACGTTGGTTGTGGGGTGGGAGTGCGCCTGTGCTCCAGCTCCACTGAGAGGCCACTGCTTGCCCGTCCACACTGCGCCCTGGCCCCACGGCAGCTCCGGCTCCGGCTGGGCAACCAGACGCTCACAGTCCCACTGGATGCACTGACCCGGCAAATGATCATTTCTCTCATGCGGCGGGAAGGCTTCCCGTTAGGCAACGGGGCCTTTCTCCATTTTGGTGGTGTGATGGGCTTGCGCCTGGCCAGGTGCCGGCAGAGGCTGCAGGGTCCGTGGACGGCCCTTGGGTGCTGCCAGGACTGCTGCCCCCTCTCTGGCCCCCGAGGTGGGGTGCTGCGGGGACCTGTACCCCTGCGGCAGGATTAATGACAGCTAGTCTTGACTCAGGACACCAGCAACTATTAAGAAAACCTGCTCCATGGCTACGGGTATATCCTTCCAGGGTTAAACCCTAAATCAGGAAGCCACTTAAGCAAGCGCTTAACTTTCAGTTTCCCTTTATGATTTTCTTGTTTCAGTTTCCCGAAAAGAGATGTTTCCCTAAACCAGGCTTTAGTATCATTTGGGCTCTTACATTAGAGTCATGCTAGCCAGGGGATGCGGGGCAAAATCTCTAGCCACATGCAGACCCTGTGACAGACTGTCAAGGAAAACATGACCGGCATGAAATTTGGGGTGGGGGTGGAGGACGTTCTGGCAATGAATACCATCTGTTCAGCAAGTTAGTACCAGATGTCTGGAAGCTTCCAATTCCAGCCAGTAAAGGTGGAGCTGAAATAATTAAATTTATATTTCTGTTTGGAAAAAGCGAGGAAGACTGTCAGCTTTTTTAACAATGAACTCCAGAAGTAAAAAGACAAAAGTCCTGCCTTTTGCTAACTCGGATGTGTCCCACTTTAGAGTAGCTTTAAATGAACATCCAGGTGAGAAAGAAAAATACGCTGCCAAAGGTTGAGTTTAAAGCAGAATTCCCCCTTTTAGGATGGCTGCTACACAGCAGTACAGGGGAAAAGTCAAATGGCCGGAACAGTTGCACATGCATCTTTCCAACTCATTTTGGCTAATATTTGCTTGTCTTTGATTCCTGTGCCATGTGGTGTAGAGTTGGCAACTGGTTTGCAAATGTTCTCCATCATCTTCTCTTCTGTAAAGAATCCGTCTTCTTGGGGGAAAGATGTGATATGAATGGGTCTGGCTTAGTTCAAACAACTTCTCCTAAACCCCAATAGCTTCAAGCAACTCTTAAGCTCTGAAAGAAAAGCCTGTTTCCCACCCCAGAGCAACAACGGGACATTCCTGGAATGGAGTCCACACCTCTGAGTTCAACACATGCTTCTTAAACACAAAATCCTGCTTTCGTTGGGTGAACCATCCAGGCAGTGAGAGCTGGGGAGAGGCAGAAATCCCTGCTGTGCTGTCAGGTGTCCCCAGCTCAGGGGCTTTCTGAGCCGGGGTCCTGCATCCTCCGTCTCCACCACAAGGCGAGGAGGCACACTGTTGGTCCTGGGCAGGGGACAGGCTCCAGGGTAGGGCACAAGTGGCATTTCTGGGGGACAAAGAGGGGCATGGGTAAGGGGTGCTCTGTAAGGAGCGTCAGAGCCCCCTCGCCTTGCCTTGATGTTGTTTGGAAGTTGCTTCCTAAATTGCATCTAAACCCACCTCTCTTCTGTTACCTGGGTTAACCGAGTAGAATACCTGGGTGGGGAGGAGAGAAGCAGTGCATACTTGTACACTGAGCAAAGATGTTAGAGAGACAGCAAAACCCACTGATGGGGCACAAGTGCCCGCTTTCCTGGGTAGGCTGCTTTGCTGGGGGTGAGGTACCATTATGGCAACACAGTGATGAAAGTATGCAAACTGTGAAAACATGATCTAACACGGGGTTCAAAATATTTTTCTGTTAAGTTTAAATGAAATTTAGTAGTTTCCAGATCCTGTGTATGATGTTTCGAAAGCTTAAAATACGAATCCCATAAATCCAGTGAATAATGTGGCGGGTGTGGATTTACTAGGGAAGGGAGGAAGGGAACTGACAGGCATGTCAGTGCTGTTAGCATTTCTGTATGACTTAAATCTGAAAAACATTGCTGTTGAAAGTTTGCTTTTACCAAAATAAGGGTCTGTGGCTTTTGAAGATTTTTAAGTTCTGAGGAAAGAAAAATCATCACTTGAAGTCATGACATCAGTATCCCATTTGGTCATCTACAGTTAGCTGAGAAAAGTGTAGAAAATGGGAATTTGCCTTGTTTGGGGATTTCTCTAACTGGCCATAGAATTAACTACATCGTTTTCATGGATTTGAAGAGGGCCAAAGCTGGCTCCTTTCAGTACTACGGGGGAAATGTACCAAGATCTAAATGGTGATGCCTTTAATTGCACTTGTGTAGTACCAGAGTTTGTAAATTGTTTCCTTACATCATGAGGACTGCTTCTGGGGCAAGCTGTAACTCAGTGGCAATCATTCTATCAACATTTCTCCTGAATAAAGAGGTAAAACCTATCTGAAGTTTGATTTACAAGTTGGTGTAGATGTGAGAGCAGATAGTGAAATAAAAAAAGCAGACGCTGAGGAAAAAGATTTTTTTCTGATAGTGCCTTGCTGCTTTAAAAGATGAAAGAAGTTCAAGGTCGTGGGCAAAAGGAAACCTCTTGTGTGAGAAGTGGGAATTTCCAGGCTTTTAGGGAGGACAGAGAAAAAGCCAGCTTACTTTAAATGACATTCACATTCCTACATTTTTCCATGTTTTCTAGTTTCCTGACTTATCAATCCCAATTTATTAGCCATTATTTGATGTTCGAGTTACTGAGCAGTACTCTACATTATCTACACTATATATTGTTATTATTTTAAATTGTTTTAATGGTCCCCCACCCCCCGCACGTGCAGACAAATGCACCCTGCCTGCCCCAACCCCCTGTACTTTATTACCGGACATGGATAAGGGATCCCAGAAGATCCGTGCTCTGAAGTGCTATTAATTGAGCGGCTGGACCAGATTTGCAGCTATTGTAAATGGGCACAACTTCAGTGAAATGGTACTTATTTATATCAGCTCCAGATCTGTCCCAATCCTGCTGTATATTTATAAATTGGAAAGAAGGGATTGCAGAAATCCCCGATATCTCGGGTGAATAGTAGGGCTGTGTGGGGTAGAGCACATCCCAGATTTCTTATTTTGAGAAAATTGTCCATTACAGATAAAGACCAATTTTCCATGAGAATTTCAGGGCCGACTTTTTCTTCTCCTGTATGAGATACATCCTAAACAGACTGTATGGAAACAGAAATGTCTTAGAGCTTCAATTGTGCTGTTTTTTGAGGAGGTCTGGGGAAGGAAAGATCCTTATCAGTCTGTAAAAAGATAAGAGATTTCTATTGAAAATAAACTTTTAAAATATAA
This sequence comes from Gorsachius magnificus, assembly GCA_034008185.1. Lineage (NCBI taxonomy): Eukaryota > Metazoa > Chordata > Aves > Pelecaniformes > Ardeidae > Gorsachius > Gorsachius magnificus. The sequence goes on from CM067081.1 coordinate 100,215,571, forward strand.
TCATATGACTTGTTTCTTTGGTTACGCAGCTGCCTTGGGATCTGAGCTCCTGGTAAACACGTTGGCCTGTTAAAGGACATGATTCAGACTGTCCCAGATCCAGCAGCTCACATCAAGGTTAGTTTCCTGTTTATTGTGAGTCCTTAGATGTTCTGAGAGTCATAAAATTAAAGAATATGTATACATACTGCAGGTTTTCTTGCATGTTTATAAATTGTGCTACTGCACAACACTGGCTCTTTCATTCCTCAATATTTATATGCTATTGTCTGAGTCAGTCCTGCAGTCTTTGTTGCTGGCACCTGTACTGATCTGCTCTGAAGTATGTGGGTATTTTGAGGATAACTTTTTCTAAGATTAAACCCCTTGATCGTCCTTTAATATTTGGTATGCTTGATAAAAAACACCTACCTGAAAAGTACCGGATTCATATGTCCCCAGTTCTGCTCTGTGAAAGCCAGTGGCAAACGTCAAGTTCAACTGGAGAAGGAAAATGAGCATAGTGCAAAATTTCAAAGCCAAAGCAGCATCCCTTTGAAAAGACTCAGGGCATAGATTTATGTAAGTCGTACGAGTGTAGACATTGAGCTGTGCTGTTGCCTTAAAACCAGCATTGTTTTGCTACATTTCAGAAGGTGGTGTACCCTTTTTACTGTATTGTTACTATTTTCATTAGTCTTGTTACGATGTTTTTCTTATCCTAATTCACGGAAGACTAGGAACCTGCTAGACTTAGCAGGCGTGGCTGATGAGGTGTTGCTAAGAGCAAGCGGTTTTGGGGTGCTGCACATGAACAACAGCATCTGAGCCTCACAAACTGACTGCTTTGGGGATTACTCTATTTCTGCCTTGCTGTTTCATCATCTGGAGGTTTGGTTTGGAAATGGTTTCCTGACTGCTTTTAGAGGAGAACAGTAATTCTCTTTTGCAAAATAAAAAGAAACTTGCATAGCAGTGTCTTGGGTGGGAAAAGCCGTCTGATCCTTACATACAAACGATATGATGAAACTGCATGCTTCTCATTCACGTGGATTTTGCCATCTGAAAATACTGCTGGTGTAATAAGATTGCTGTAATCAAATAAATAGATCAGCCATGCTAAGCAGGCTGTAAGCAAAAAGTTTTCTTTTATTCTTTCTGACTGCCTTTCTGCCTGTCTGGTGTTCCTACAGCTTTCATGGAGTTTCTTTTCAGTCGACTGCTATCTACCAGTCAGCAACTCTCTATAGAAAAGCTTCATTGTACAACTTATTTTTAACTGAAAAAAAAAAGGAATATTATTTTAAAGAACTCACTTTGCCCATAAAAAGACACTGAATGAAAGAAGCTCTCTCTGTACCTCCCTACAGCGTTTTTGGATTGTGTTTAGATACTGGGATGACTAGCAGTAGTGTGATACCTTGGCCCTTCCCTCTCTCCAAATTTTCCAAACCCCAGACTTTCAGAGTCTTCTGGTCCTCAGTTGTTTTTATGGAAAGAGCAAGAAAATCCTGCCCCTCCCCCCCCAAGCAGTCTCACCTCAACATTTCTCATCACCTGGATTTCAGCCAGTAAGACTTCAAAAAACTGAAGGGGGTTTAGTACCTGTCTATGTGTCCGCAGCACCAGAAATAAGATTAAGAAGAACTCAGTTTCATGTTTTTTGCCAAAACTGGTATCTGAAGTAGGTTATTTTTAACCATGGGAGTTTGAGAGGGCAAGGCTGTTTATGCATGCATTTTACTACAGCAAGTAGAAGAGAGCTGCATAAAAATCTCTGTAATTATGTGTTCAAGGGAACTTGCAGGGGCCTGTTTTCGGCAGAACAGCACGCAGACGCTGTTACATTGAAGAAGGGTGCGAGGAAGGCAATTACTTTATTACTGCGTTTGGGATAGGAAAGCTAGCCAACTAGACGTCAAATCCTTCATATTTCTGTTTACGTCGTTAGGATCCGCTTTGGTCTAAACACGTTCTTCAGAAAGCTGCCAGGGATGCTCTGTTCATTTAGACTTTACAAGTGGATGTAACTACATTCTTAAAATGAAGCCATGAGATAGCATAGGGCATGGGACCTGGGAAAGACTATTTGGTGTGATGGTCTTTTGTATCTCTCATTGCTGTGGTGAGGTAGAAGGGACAAACTGGGTTCATTACAGTCATCCTTGATACGGTTTTGTTTAATTAACTGTACTCCGTCAGGTGGGTCACGTGGTAGTGTTTCTTTCATTTTCTTGAATAAGAAGACACAGCTTCATTCATGCACATTTAGAGCTGTAGCTTTGAAAGTCACTTTCTGGGAAGTGTCTGAATTATTAAGATTTGACAGAATTTAGGATTTAAGTTTTCTGCCTGACCATGTGCAGAAAATTAATGGGAAAGATAAATGAATATGGCAATATGAAGATTTAGAGACATCTTTTTTGCAGAAGGGGTGATTTAATTTGCATTATGTGAGTTTTATGTGTGCTATTTTAAAATCCACCTTCCTCACCACCAGGAGAAAATGTAACCAGCCTCACAGCTCTCGTGCTCCATTTCAGAATAAGAAATGGTAAGAGCCAGATTCCAGCACCCAGGTGGATCCTGCCCAATTTTGGGAATGTTTTGGAAGTCTTAATGTGCACGCTCTCATTTTGTTTGTGCAGCGTCATTCTGTAGCTACTAAAGATTAAGCTTTACATTTTTCAGTGTGAAGGAAGCATCCGTAATACATATGGTCAGCCTGTGTTCCTGTTTCTGTTTTTACATGTAATTTCACCTGAGTCACAGCCTTGTGTTTTGCTCAAGCATGAAGGAAAGAAATGTTTGATGTGGACAAGAAAAAGGATGTATAAGTTTGGACTTTTAGTTCCAGTTCAGCAGAATATGGGGAATTTTAACTGTGATCTTTGAGCAGTTCCACACACGTTTAGTGCCTGTGAGAGGGCTGAAATAAGTAAGACTACTCAGATCAATAAAGTTGAGGATTCCCCCAATGGTTTGTGGGATCAGCAGCCTAATTTTATAAGGTGTGCTACTGCTAAAGGCTTAACATACTACCATTAGTTTTGGTTAGTGGCAAACTATTAAGAAAACCAGTGTTTATTTGATTTAAAGCAAGACAAATGATTTCTTGCTATCCAGTATCCCTAATTAGAATGAAGACATTGGTTTTGGACAGTCATTTGGGGAGTTTTTGATAGTTGAAAGGGCTTGGTTGTAGGATGCTCATGTTTATACTGGGGCTTGTGTATTCCCTCACTCTTCCAGAATAGGTTTTCCCTAATGGGTCTGCACATTGGAGAGAAATTTGTTGACAGGACTCTGCAACCAGCTCTGTCCTCACCTCTCACCCTGCCCGTGCCACTGAAAAGGGCTGTCGTTTTAATTGGGAGCTATAAAATTTCCAATGTTAAGCATAATACTAAGGAAGATTTTTGTCTTTGGTGTCAGGTCCTTTTATCACCAATAGAAGTTTTCAAACACAGCAGAAGTGGATCTCTCATTCTGTGTACGTTAAGGGTCACTTCTAGAAAACGCACCGGTTTTGCTGTCTTTCCAAACAGGGGGTTGCATGAAAGTGCTGAATACCGCTTTCACCAGGAAGCTGAGCCTTTGCTTGTCAGTCTGAACTGGTTTGCTTTGGGTAGTTCATCATTTGGAAGCTACATAATGATCTAGCTGCTTAGACTGGTGTTAAATAAAACATCTTCACAAGGGTTGTATCTCATCAAACTCAAGAGAAAGGTTAGAGATGTTTTCAAGAAGTCAGTGGCTAGGTTGTCTCGTTGTATGGGCAGGAGTAATTGTCATTTACACACATTTTTAATGTGTTTCTTTCCCCCTGTTATTCATTATACTCTAGTTCTTACAACAGTTGTCACAGAAAGACTGAGCAAATGCTACTTGAGTTTTGCATGTTTTGTTTTTAATGATGTATGCTTTGTGTATATGGATCATAGAATCATAGAAACACAGAATCACAGAATCATAGAATCATAGAATCATAGAATGTTTTGGGTTGGAAGGGACCTTTAGAGGTCATCTAGTCCAACCCCCCTGCAGTGAGCAGGGACACCGCTAACTAGATCAGGTTGCTCAGAGCGCCGTCCAACCTGGCCTTGAATGTTTCCAGGGATGGGGCCTCCACTACCTCTCTGGGCAACCCATTCCAGTGTTTCACCACGCTCATTGTAAAGAATTTCTTCCTTATATCCAGTCTAAACCTACCCTGGTTTAGTTTAAAGCCATTACCCCTTGTCCTGTCACAGCTGGCCCTACGAAAAAGATTTTCCCCATCTTTCCTATAGGCTCTCTAAGGGTTAAATTCTGCTTTCAGCACCTCATTTGCAAAGATCAAATGCTTGTTTGGCTTTAGTTAGCTTGTGCCATCACTGCAAAGGGATTTTGTGGAACCAATTCTCAGGAAAAAAATGCATTACAGCTGTTCCTTTGGCTCTCACTGGGAGAGGAAGAGTCCAGGGTATGGATTGTAGGTAAAGAAATTGCTGCATTTATCAGGAATGGAGTCTAGCCTGGGGTAAATGGGTATAGTTTTCATTGAATCAAGGCTGATTTATGCCAGTGGAAGATTTGGTCTGTATATATTTAGGTGGTCCGATTTTTCTGTTCCTTGGTGATGATTTTGAGATCTGGGATGACTGAAGAGCAGGGGAGCGGCAGCAGCTGAATAGAGGTGCTCGTGGATTGCATGGCCGCCTTTTCTCTTGAGAAGTTGAAAAATGGGGACAACTCATTTCCCAGATAGATTAATTGAAGAGAACATTTTTTATAAAAAGTTCTCAAAGGGCGTCAAACACTTTGAGCCAAATTCAGCTGGTCTGTATCCATACAACCTCATTAGTTCTGTGGATGTAATTAGAGGTTGTTGCCTCTGAATCTATTAAATGGAGGTTACCAAATCTGAAAACTGTACCTAATGTTACAATGAAGGGAAACCTGGTTTCTCAGAAGAAATGAGAGAATTACTCCAGAGCTGGTTTTGAAAATTACTCCTGAATTTAGCACTTGCGTGCCTGGGCTATGAATTAGGTGGCGCATACGCATTTCCAGGCACAGCATCCCATATTGTCATTGGAAGTACTACAGAACCTGACCCCAGAGCTCCTTCGTTGGCCAAAGAATATGTTGGATTTCAAATAGCTGCAACGTAGAGATGCTGCTGGATGTACCTAATCTGTTGTGTTATGGTTAAATTGGATTTTAAATTGGATTTTTTTAAACTGATATTATTCATTAAGGAGCATATTCTAGGTCTGATATAATCTGTTATTTTTCCTGGAATCGTAGAGTCTCTAAATAAGATCTAAGGCTTCGTTATGCTGGGAGTTTTGTATGCACAATACAGTTTCTGCCTTAACAGGCAAGGGGGACAAGGAGAGAAGGAGGATAGCATTACTATTATCCTCCAGGATAAGGAGGATAAAGCCAGGCTTTACCTCCTACTTCTTCTTAGGATCCTGACGAGCTAGGAGCCTAGTCTCTGTGGATTCTTTGCATTGCTAAAGCACTTCTTTCACTGCTTATAAAATGATATTTGGGCAGCTCAGCTAAGGGTGAGAGCATGGAAATCCGAGCCAAAGATACAAAGCGCTTTGCCCAAAGTCACATGTGAAGTAAGCTAATGGCAGGCACATTGCAGCCGAGTTGAGTAAGCGATCCATATGGAGTATGTAATACTACTGTATCGCAGTGTGTCACCGCTGAAGTCAATTTGATAACATACTCCCATCCCCTCCAGAAAACACGGAATAACTGCTCCTGATAGTGCTGGGCTAATGAACCATACCTCCCACAGGTATGAATGGGTGGTGACCCTGCACCCGTATGGCCAGCGACGGCCCCTCGCTGTGCGACACCACCTCTAGCCCCGGCACAGAGAGGTGAAGGAGCTACTGTGGGTTATCTGGGCTGCAAATGCGCTGCCTGACAGCTGCTCCGGGATAAGCACTGCGTGCAGGCTCTCCTCTCCTGCGTTACAAATGTCCCCCTGCGACAGATGTGAAAAAGTATCGGTATCAGCAGTCCCCGAAGCAGAGTAGCTGTAAGTCCCATCCCCTCTGCTTACCCCTCACTGTGTACTTCATTCATTATTCTGGCAAAAGTTTAAAAGCTCTTCCCCTGCTTTTGTACCGACAGGATAACACCCCTGTTTCGATTTCACTTTACTAATTAGGCTCACTGGATCGCAGTAGCTCGACCTTGTTTGAACGATAGCTGTGGTTTACTCTGGGTTCTCATAAAATAAAGGAACTGAGTTTATCGTGAAAGTGGTCACTCCTCCGCACCAGCGCTCGTTCACCGAGCCCCTTGACGGCCTGGCTTAAAATCTGGTGCGTTACTTCCATCCTCTGTCAGTGTACGTCAGGGACCTGTAATGATGCCAGAATCTCTACTGTATCTGAATGCTAGGATCGCCTTATATGCAGAAACTGTGATTTACTTCTCAGAAGTTTAGAATTCTGGATTGTAACCAAATGATTGCCATAGAGTTTACATGAGTAAATTCTTTTTTTTTTTCTTTTCTCTTGAACTCTACCTATTCTCTCTGCCTGAGCAAATACTTCCTTGCTAAAGGAAAAGAGAGATAATGGCTTCTGTGTACTATAATTGATGAACTTTCAGCAATTCGGAGCAAATCCAAACTTGCTGCCAACAGCCAGATGGAAAACTGTGTTAAAGACATGTTCAAAGAAAAGTATGTTATTTTGATAGGGGATGGTCTAGAGACTTTAATCTCTATTGTTCTGGGGACTAATGGCATGGCTAATTCCTTAAGTGAGGCCATTTTTAAACAAAAATTATCTTTTTCATAAGCAGGAAAGAGCAAACTAAGGAGTACCAAATGCATTTTCAGTGCTCTGGCTGATATATATGCTTTAGTCTAACCCTCTGTTATGTGGAGTCAGATGTGTTCAAATCTCATTTCTGCAGTCTGCCAGACAGTTAAAAGCCTGGACATTTCTACTGCTGATGGGTAGAAATCATAAAATGATGGGGTCATGGAAACTAGAGCTAGGGTGGCAAGCTGAGGGTGGGGAGAAGTTACAAGAAGAAGTTGGGAAGGACAAACAAGACATCTGTCTTGGGACAAGGACAAAAAGGGGACAAAAAGGCTTTGGGGAAACTGAGAAGAAAAGATTCCTCCCCTTCCTCTTCCACCCCTCTAGAGCCTGGAGTGGGACGGAGTGGTCCCAAATCACAGGCTTGCTTTGCAGCCTGTATATCTCTCTCAAGCCCACTGTCAAAGTAGGTGTCTCCTCCTTCTTAGGTCCTGGCCGTCCCAGCAGGCAGGGCCAGCAACTCCACTGCCCGTGCTGCATTTCATGCCTCCAAGGCCGTGCCTTTGGCATGTAGCCAAGGTGAGAGCACTGAAGGGAAGGGGTGCAAGGAAGTCTGCCTCGGGGGCCTCCACCAGCGCGGTGCTTGGGCAGCCTGGGGCTGTAACGCTGGTCTCCTCCTTCCTTGACAAGCGGTTACAGAAACCACCTGCCCAGGACTACTATCCATGCACAAGTGTACATACTGTGTGTATGCTAAAGATGTGCAGGGATTATCTCCCATTGAGTCGGAGATTACTGTTTAATGCATATTGGATTTGCATTTTGCCTTGAGCTAGCCACAAATATCCCAAGCAATGGTGATCTTTAACCTTTCTTGAGACATTATTCCTCGTGACTCAGTGTTGTGAAGCATTTCCTCGTATTCAGCCACCTTGCTCCCCTCTTTGACTAGCCTTTGTGTAACTGCTCTGTACAGATACAAACTCCATAATTTCACACTGCTTTTGCTCCTCCTCATGTTCTTAAAGAGGGAGATTTATAGGGAGAGCTCAGGGGAGGTTGCCAAGCATCCCACAGCCTGTCCGCATTAGTTCTGGTCACAGTCCATTTCAGGTGTTGGGGGCCAGGCAGCCTTCTCCCCCTCACCACCAGCCCTCCTTCCAGCCTTACTCGTTGCTTTGTCATGAATCACCGCGTTGTTACCCTTCTGGTAACACCTCCTAGAGCTGGAAGGTGCACTTCAAGGGTTGTTGTTCCTGCAGCCCATAGACAGGGTGAGATGATTCCCTTGGGCTTGGTGATGGGTTTCCTCTGAACATGATGCTCAAAAATTAATCTCTTCTCTCTCTCACTCTCCCTCCTGTCTCTCTCTTCCCCTCCCCGCGCTCATTTTGATGTCATATTGCATACTCGTACTGACAACTGTCCTCTGTAAATCTGAAATCTTACTTCATTATTTCCTACCCATGTTCTAATCTCCTCAAGACTCTTTTGGACAATTTCAGCAGTCCTGTTGGTGTCCCAAAATTGACTTTAGGGTGTGTTATCTTTTGCCGATGTGCTGTTTAATCCCCTTCTTTAGATTATTAATACAGACATTACCTCATAAACAGTTTTGGACGTTTGATTAGATACCTTCCACCAACTTGCTATTTTACCATTTGCCATAAGTCTTTGCCCATTATTCTGTAGGACATTTTGAGACTCCCAGTGTTCTTTCCCAAGCCAATTCAAAATACTTTTTTTTTGCTCAAGCCAGTAGCCAGTATTTGGGTATTTCCAGGCATGTTTCATTAGAAAGAGCAATTGATTTTATACCAGAGGTGTATTCTTGGTGCAATTTTTTTTTTTTTTAATTGAAAATATACATCCCACCCTTTTTGCCCTAGAAGAACAGAAAGGATGACAGGACCACTGCTGTCCCCCTAAATTCCTATGTCCTGTCTTGACAGTGAGCCCTGTACCCAAAAGGATCTCCAGTGTGCTCCCTTCACTACCAGCTCCTGCCCAGAAATCCAGCTTTTTGCTTCCTAATAACCTGAAAAACCCGAATGTTACCCTCCAGATTACAACACAGTTAAACACAACTAATGTGGGTGAGTTTTACTATGTTACATCCCCTACATCCCTAGGCCAGTACTTCTATTGCTTCCAGTGGGGTTTTTTTGTGACACAAACGGGATCAATTTCTTCTTCTGCTGAGGCCTGGAAAGAGTGTTTGGCACGTGCATTGTGTATTTCATATTGCCTGTGATCACCTTGGATCAAACGTAAACTTGCTGGCAGTCATTATCGCCTCCCTCCAGAGCAGTAAAAGTTTGGTAGGACACTGTAACCTGCTATTTTGAATTCAGCGAAGTAGCGCTCAAAAGGAGGTAGGTAAATCTGCTGTGTGCTGCGAGCCTGCCAGGATGAGCTGACATGATGGCTTGTCCATACTGCTTTGGTCATATATAGAGATTTTCCAGGGACCCAGAAACCTGGCGGATGTCAGGGCTGTGGATAACGTGGAGGGAATCCTGCAAATGTGAGAAATCCTGTGTCGCCCTGCATGGCCAGCCCGCGGGTGTCGGAAGGAGCACAGTGCGGGACGTTGGCTTATATCGGTGGCAATCGCGCTGCAGCGGAAACCCGAACACCCACCAAATGATGTTGCCTCCGGCCCTAGGGGAGCAGCTGGGAATAGGAGAGGGAGCTTTGTTCTCGAAAGCATAACCCTTTTTACCTCCCTGTTTTATGCTTTCTGCTATGTCACGGGGCCTGGCGTTGTGAATGGTGACACTTTCTTTATGCCCTCCGGGGAGGAAAAATAGAGTGAGGTGGGGTAACTGGAAAATGGCAAGTGATCAGGGAGAGCCTGAGGACATGCTGGACAAGACTCTCACCTAACTGTAACTCCTTTGGGTTGGTATTTAGCTTAAGCAGTTTCTGGGTCCCCTCTTTAGAGAATGGAGAGAGACCTATATTAGGAAGGGGTGAATCGCCCTTGGGAAGCACCTCTACAAGGAGGCTCCAGAGTAGTTGCATTAAGCACAGGGGGACTTGTAGGTGGCTTCTTCATTAGATGGACCGAATCCCATCTTACATGGCATATCCTCAGTGTGTAACACGGAATGAGGGATAGACCCAAGCCTTTTCCAGACAAGCTAGCTCCAAATCCAAAAGCGGCATAATCACCTCAAGATGACATTTTACACAAGCGTAGTAATCCTGAGGGAAGCCAGGGAGTAGACAGCAGGCTGTGTAGGAGCAGCCGTGTCCCAAACCCGAGTCTGGATGTCAGGGCAAGGCAGAGATTTACAGGGCAGACCCACAGGTGGTGTCTGAAGATGCTTGGGGCACAGTCCTGGCTGCCTTGTGAGCAGGAGACGGGCTAAGCCGCCTTCCTCCCAGCCCCCAGGCTTCCTTGCAAAGGAACCCGTGCTGGTGAGCAGGCAGGGACCCATAGGACCCTCCTGTAGGACCTATCCAGAGAGAAGATCTGGGGACAAGGGCTGCTGCATGTCATGGGCCTGGCTGGCACACGTGTCCAAGTCTGGGACAGGAGAGCTTCCCTGCCCAGCATTTATGCTAAGCTGCCCTCAAAATGAACTCAGAATGAACAAAAAAATGTGTAAAACTTGAAGTGGAGGCCAACTGAGAATTCAGCTTCATCCAACTGGAGAAACCAAAGGAAGCCACCTACTCCTTAGTTACAGCTTCAGAACATCTTCCCAGTTCTCTCCGAGTTGTTCCAGAACTGCAGCCAGTCGGGTAACGGCACGTGAGCCATCGCAGCGACATTATTAACTCAGACAGAGGAAAATATACTTTCAGTTATTACATGCTAATAAAGCACAAGCTAAACAAATTTAGGCAGCAGAAGCAATTATATCATTAAACATTTAACTGCAAGATTGATTTTTAAATTGCTGATAATTCAAACCAAAGCATGCACACAGAGAGGAAGGGGGAGGAAGGCAATTTTAACAATTGAATCTAATCAGTGCCTCAGTTCAAATGCGTGGCTGTAAATGTCAAAATACATAAGATCTGATGCAGGAACAGAAGTGGATGAGCATTCCTCACTTGACCAGATTCCTCTAATTGGGAGGAAGTTAAACACATGGAGTGGGGAAACTTTGCGAGCTGGGTTATCTCCAGATCTCTCTTTAGATACCAGTCTATGTTCCCGAACAGCCTTTCAAACCCAGCAGGAAGCAGTGAACCGAGGCACAAATTGCAGACTCGGCCTCGTGCCCTTCCAAGTTCTGCTGCTGTCACCTGCAAAGGAGGATAATCCGGATCCTTACCAAACCAAGGGAGGGCTGCTGTGAGGGATGGCTCCCCACGAAAGGGATGGAGAATTTCCTGTCCTCATCTGAAAAAAAACCCACCCTGTTTTCTGTTGCTCTTCGAATTGCCTTGGAAGGAAGGGAGAGACTGTCCTGGGCTGCAGAGGAAGGTGGGTTTGAAGAAGATCAGTGCTGTTGGAGCACGGCAGGGTGGGACGTTCTCTCGGCTGCAGGGTTGTATTTGTTTTCATAGTTTATGGCAGGGCTGCTCCCTTTGAAAAAGTATAAATCTTAATCAAATAAAACTGATGTGCTGCCATATTTACCCATCTCGCTGGTTGTCCTACATCATGTTTTAGCATATAAGTTACATGACAGAGTTATCCAGGGGTTGCCAGCTGACACAGAAACAAACCCTCATGTTAAATTGCCTGCAGATGTCCTCTTCCAACTCCTGTAAGGAACTTCTACCAGTTCTCTCTCTCTTTTTTTTTTTTTTGGTGTGTTAAATAAAAGCAGCAGAAGAGGGGGGAAACAATCTCAGTTGAATCTCTGTGCTAGTGCCTCTGTTTGCAGGACAGGAAGCCTTAAGAAGACAATGCAATTTATAGGCAAGCTCAACAAAAAACCCTGTAAGGATTTCCATGAACTTTAGTGGACCAAATGAGTCAAGGTTATTTTTAAGACTGGAGCTGACTGAATAATGCCAAGTCTAATGCTGCCAAGGTGGGCTTTTCAGAAGATTCAGACCTGAGAAGGTGAGAAAATCTTTCTATTCCGTTGGCTGTAATTTATTTGATGCTAGAATTTATGGCTTAGAGTTTTGACTAGACATCCCTTTTGTCTTGATGTTGATCTCAAGGAATCAGGATTTTATCTGATGGACTTAACTTCTTGTTCTGTTTGGCAGAAATCTCTAAGTAAGATTGTGACATTCCTGAAAACATTCACTGTTTTAATTTACATAATTAGGAATTTTTGTTTTGCTTTTGTTTTCATTGTATGAATTTACTGAAGTTTGTGAACTTTTCGCCTGGCTGTCCCCCTTGGTTGGGGAAATCACAGAATGTTGTTCCTTTCTCCTGGCTGGAGGAGTATGGGCTGTTTATGCATATTTTTTAAATACACTTTCTGGGAGTGCTTACATGTTCCTCTTTGCGATGTGATATTTCTGGATGTTCAGTCCAGCCAAAAGCAATTGCAAAAGGTTAGTGGAGAGCAGAGATCCCATTTAGACACCTACATGAAATACCATCCCTTCAAAAGCTGTGAGTGCCAAACAGCTCCCACTTGGAACAATGGAAGCTGGTGAGTGCCGACAGCTTCCAGAAATCTGGCCTCACACAGCTTCAGAAGAGATTGATTAGCAAGTCCAGCAAACTGGGTTGGTTTTTTTTTTTCTGTACTTGCTTAGCTCTACATGGAGAATATTATTTGTACTTGAAGTGTGCAGGTGATGCCCTTAGAGGAAGGTTCGTCCTGGGAAGGTGGAGCTCCAGGTGAGGTGGCAGGTAGGTAGGTAGGCAGGTGGCTAGGTGGGCAGGCAACTTCTTCCCAGGTTTGCTTCAGGAGAGCTTTGGCCAGGAGTGTTGAACTTTACCAGTCAGGTCGAAGGAAAGCCCTGGAGAGCTACCTTGGTAACTCCCCCGCGTGGATCTTTTTTCAGTAAGAAAACAAAAGTCGTTTTCCCAGTTGTCTTAAACTGCTTCGGAAGTGACATAAACAAAACCAGAAAAGGCCACTCTGACATTACTGAAATAGGGATGTCCAGATGGGAAATTATAGTAATATAACTCTTGCATTCGAACTTCACGTCCTGTGTAACTTCCATGTGTGGGCTAAGGAGATAAATTTGCGTGCTGGAGCTACACATGCGCTTCTTTCTTTTGATTAAGCCTGAAACACTTTTGGCTTCCCTCCTGTGACGATGGAGTGAGGTCCGCAGGAAGAGTAGGATTAGAAATTAATGTTTTGGGAGCTTTATTTCTAAACTAAGTTGTCTTTGTGGCTTCTGAAATGTTTTTTTAATTCTATCACAGATCACCAGCCTTTTTTTTTTTTCAGTAAAGCAGACCTTTCAAATACAAGAACAATAGGACCATGCTAAAATGAGGAAATATTGATTCTGAAAATCAAATAATGAGTTTCGGTTATTGTTGCTTTTTAAACATGGTAAACAGGTTGGGGACCAATATGCTTGCAAATGACCTAAGTCTTCCTTTCCAGTGGTAATCCGTATTCTTTTGAAAAGCTAATAAAAGTGGTGTATGAAAGAAATTCCTGGGGCACTGCAGAACTCACCCTCCTAGGGAGAGAGCCAGATGTGCTGGTTAATAACCTAGCAAGCATTCAAAGCCAGGGCAGTAACTGCTTGGTATCACCTAAGCCAGACGTTCTGTGTCAATACGAGGCAATATCGCATACTGGTCACATTCACAGCAGAGAGCTGGAAGACATGTGCAGTCTTATTAAAGGAAGGGGGGGGGGGGGGAAAGGAAAAGAAAAGGAGGGGACAGGGAGAAGGAGAGGGAGACGATGTGTCTGTCCTGAGAAGCAGCAAAGTAGCAGACACACTCCTCCACATGTGCATTAGTCTGTCAGCCTGGGTTCTGTTACCCAGATGTTGGGGTGGATCCTATGGCAGGGACCACGAAGGAAAAGGCTTTTAAAAGAAATCACGTTTCAGTGGTGAAATTAGCGTTGCTAGATTTTTCAAATGCAATCACTACTGTAATTTTTCAGAATGCTTTAGTAAAATAACAAATTCTAGATTTACTGCTTTTTACAGGCTTACTTGGCGGTGCCTCTTCCAAACACAAGCGTACGTGTGTGAAACTTGTCAGTCACTTTTGGAGCCAAGACGCCTTACAGTAAACAGCACGTTAGCTTGTTCTCCAAGCCATCCTACTGAACTGAAAATTTTTTGTGGAGGGGGTCCCGAAGTCCGATGAGCCTTTTGCATGGCCCCACCCCTCAGCATCAAACCCTTTGAGAGCTTCGGCCATCACATCAAAACAATGCTTATGCATAATAAAAACATATATATTTGCAGTGGCAATCTGAATACATCAGCAGCAAATAAGGTTTTTTAAAAATCCCAAATTTACTTTCCTGGGCACAGCAGAAAAATAAATTACTTATGGCATTTATGGTGTATTTGTAACTTGAAACTGATGGCTTCATGTTACTGGGCAGAACGTGTGCGGCATATAAACAAACACTGCACAAAAAGACAAGTCCCAGCTTTGTCTCTCTGACACTTTGTTTCTGTGACCAGAATCCCACAACGAATGCCACATGTGTATTTCTGCTGAGCTCATGTTTACGCTGAGCTCGGCTCAGCCCTGTGCTGATCTTGCCCGCTCGTGGCAGGATCAGGGCATCCGAGGGGAAGCCAGGGTGATGGGAGGCGATGTGCATGTGTGACCAGCCATGGTCATCACAAGGGGAGAGGAGGAGCATCTGTGGATAAACATTTATTTGAACGCGTTGAACAATGCGGTTGTTGTTCTTGCCTGTAAATTTTTCATGAGGCCTCAGGAATGCAACATTTACATAAAAAGATTGTGATATGAAAATGGGTTGGGGCAATCGCAAACACAAATACAGACTGGGCGGAGAATGGATCGAGAGCAGCCCTGAGGAGAAGGATTTGGGGGTGTTGATTGATGAGAAGCTCAACATGACCTGGCAATGTGCGCTCACAGCCAACCCTATCCTGGGCTGCACCAGAAGCATGGTCAGGAGGTCGAGGGAGGTGATCCTGCCCCTCTACTCCGCTCTGGTGAGACCCCACCTGGAGCCCTGCATCCATCTCTGGGGTCCTCAACATAAGAAGGACATGGACCGGTTAGAGTGAGTCCAGAAGAGGGCCACAAAAACGATCTGAGGGCTGGAGCACCTCTCCTGTGAGGACAGGCTGAGAGAGTTGGGTTTGTTCAGCCTGGAGAAGAGAAGCTCTGGGGAGATCTTGCAATGGCCTTCCCATACCTGAAGGGAGCCCACAAGAAAGCTGGAGAAGGACTTTTCACAAGAGCATGTAGCAATAGGACAAGGGGTTTAAACTGAAAGAAGATGGATTTAGATTGGATATAAGGAAGAAATTCTTCACTTTGAGGGTGGTGAAACACTGGAACAGGTTGCCCAGAGAAGTTGTGGCTGCCCCATCCTTGGAAGCATGCAAGGCCAGACTGGATGGGGCTTTGAGCAACCTGGTCTAGTGGACACCCCCCCCCCCGCCCCCCATGGCAGGGAGGTTGGAACTAGATGATCTTCAAGGTCGCTTCCAACCCAAACCATTCTACGATTCTATGAAATGTTGCTAAACCTCATATTCGTGACTAATAGGGAGTCACTGCAGTTTGAGCTATCGCAGAAAGCAGAAGATGGATATGTGAAAACTTCAAGAGTGGATTTGTGATTATGTTGCAAATAGAAACAAGGCAATTTTTGTATCAATATTAGTACAGTGCACTTTGGAAACAGTCTAGATGTTTTCATGCATAATTATGGCTTCAGTAAAATTGTAAATTTATAGAGACAGCTGGTGTATCTTTTCCCATGCTGGAATAGTATCAGCTGAGTAGGTCTTGTGAGAAATCTCAGTTTGTAGTTTTGGTAAAAGCCAGGCTCACAGATGTAGATTTCTTTGTGGCATTTCACTGTTGGATATGATCTTGACTCTGCTATGAATCTCCTTTAGTTAGTGGACCTCTGTAGTTCATTCCTCCATAAGTCACGCAAAGTACGTGGGCAGGTGCAGCACAGCCTGACCCAGGGTGATAAAAAACCAGTATTTTCCTTTCTGATACAGACAGGGTGTAGCTCTGAGTGCCCCACAGTGATAACCAAGGTGGATGAGGACGGGCTAGCTTTGGTGCTGCCCCCAGCAGAGGCACGCTGGCGTGATGCTGACGGCTCACGAGCTCGTCCTGCTTGACAGCCACGCTGTTTGGGTTCAGCATCCCCCCTTGCCCCAGGAGAGAGGAAGGAAGGGGTCCGCAGCCGCCCGCCCCTGCCCTGCGGGGCCTCCAGGAGCCGAGTGTTATCTCAGATGCCCATTTAACCTCTCAGCCTGCCCCGGCGCTGGGCGCATGCCGCAGACGGGGCTGGGGTGAGAGCGGCCGGGGCTCCGTGGGCGAGAGCTTTCCAGGCAAGGCAGCCCGTCATCGCACACTGCAGTTTGTCAGAGTGAGAGCCTTGGAGCTGGCAGGGTGTGATTCATCCATCCCAGCAAGGTCTCTGAGGCAATCTGACATTATTCGGACTGATATCATTAATTAATGAGGGCTGAATGTTATTCTTAGACACTGGATTGAGTATTGGGTAGAGAAGCCTATGAAAGGGCTCTTTGATTTTGGAAAATTCCTATGGCACTGTCAAATTTGCTAACAAAATTAAATCATCTGCCAACTTTCCAAGTTAAGGAGCACATCCCTTCTGGAGGCTTGACTGAGTCTCCTCAGTGCCTTCTTGGGACCAAGGGATTATTTGATTTATATTAATGCCAAACGAAAATGATAGATAGCCTCCAAAAACCAGTCATATTAAATCTATCAGGCAGGCTTTGGACAAAGCGGTTTTGTTTGTTTGCTTCAGCACAGATTTGATCCTCCCCCACCTTTGTTTGGCTGTGTTTGGTTTAATGCGCTCAAGGTGGAAGGGAGCCAAAAACCAGTTTTTGTGCAGCCTGGGGGTTGGTCACTGGGTCATGCCTGGGCTCTGCCCCTCCACCGTGGTGACCTGTGGGCCCCTACAAGGGACTTGTTCACGCAGCCGTGGCTAACTCAGACAACCCCTAAATTTAAGGAGGTTTGGGTCTGGTCTGGGAGAACATCAGGGTTTGCTCCAAAGTAAATGAAGAGAGCAGTTCCCCTTGCTCCTGGCACTGGCATCGTGGGGGCTGGCACTGCTCTTCCCTCCTCCCCGACCCTTTTCCTCCCCGGAGCCACCTCTCACCCCGGTGCCAGCTGGCCACCCGCTTCACTGACCTTGCAGGTGTCTAGAATTAGCAAAGCCTTTGCGGGCCTCTGGTGGCAGATATATGAATATAATGCTGTCATTCCTGTAAAACCCCAGCCCCAACAGGGCTGGGAGCGTAGGAAGCGTGGCACACGTGTGGGCTGGACGGTGATCGCACATGGATCCCATTGCAGCCCTAATAACGCTGGGGCAGGGGGAGAAGGGCAAAGGGGCTGCCGACAGGTCAACACCCCCACCCCCCCCACCCCCCCCCAGTTCGTCTGTCTCCAGGCTGCTCTTGGTCTTCATGTAAACAGAGAGGTTCCCAAGTGCCACTGGTTCCTCGGCTTGCTCTTGCTGCTGCATTTTTTGGGCAAGGAGGTGGCATGGGTGGCCAGCTGATCTGCTTGGGTGGCGGGAGCTCGTCGAGTAATTGCCGCACCAAGCCCAACACTTTGTGGTTGAATGAATGTGCATGTTATCTGAGGTGGGCACTTTTGGGATGATGCCCACATAGCGACGGTGATCATGTCACCAAGTGTTCGCCTTTCAGCTGTAGCAGGCTGTCCTCAAGGCAGTCGCTGCAATGCACACACAGCTGGGAGCAGACCGGCAGCCACCTTAGCTGAATAAAGCACATGAATGCTTACCGTTTGCGGGGGGGGGAACCCAAATCTGTTAGATTGTGCTAATTATAAAGAGGTTTGACGTGGTACCATAGGTTCAGCAGCAGAAAGACATGAGTTATTTGAGTCTTCTCTTTGGTTTGGTGTGGCGCGTGTCCATGAACCAGGCTGTAATCTGTAATTCTGGCTGCTGGAGTGGGGATTTTTTTAGGGATGTGTGTGTGACTTGCTTTAGATATCTGCTCTAGAGGCGCCCTTAAAGCGTTTTGCTTCCATTGCCAGGATCAACAGACGAAGTGCTGGAACAAACTGATAAATTAAATAGCAACAAGTTACCCAGACCTGATGGTATTAATCCAGGAGTTGTGAAAGGCCTGAAGAATGAAGTGCCTGCGCTGCTCTCAACAGAGATACAGGGACTCAAGGGAAGTGGAGAACTTGGGAGTGACGGTCTTTGTACTCACTTTTAAAACCAAACATGAGAGCAGTGCTGGGAAGCACCTCCGAGCCTTACTGCAGGGCAAAAATAACACCTAACTAGTCACAACAATAAACAATGGCAAAGGTATAAGTACGCCTTCTACATCAGTGATATGGAAGAGATGGAATGGGACGTATTTTCCAAAGGAGAATCGGAAGCCTTTGCTGTACCACAATTTTTAGAGCGCACAGAAAAGCGTTTTGGAAGATTTGATTAAGATTTGGAAGAGCAGGTTAATTTTTTTAAAAAGGGTCAAGGAGATTTCTTTTGAGAGGAAAAAGTGACATTCAGTCACCCATTAAAAATAGATAGGAAAGGGAAGATAAGAAAATAATAGTAAACATTCAGTTTTCAGCCTAGCACCCAAGATCAGCAGCAGGGTGCCTCAAATTGCATCCTAAATCTGGCATCATTTAATAAGTTTAGTAATGAGCTGGAAAACAGGAAGCGAGGTCCCCATCAGACTGAAGATGATAGGCAGGTTCGTGTATTTTTTAGGCTATTCAAGACAAGCTGAAGGAAATACGGAATGTTTCACCAAGCCCAGTAGAAAGCGCTGTGCTATGACAAATCAATATGAAAATGCATATGAAAAAATAATGTAGGTAGGAAAAAAATAGGTGCCATTGAATAACTATCACTGTGATTAAAGACATTGAATACTGCTTTTGAGACACACTGCATTAATGTTCTTCCATGCTGAAAACGGGTCTCCTACTCTTTGCCTATCAGTTTCTAATTTATGGCGAAATATGAACCTGCATCCTATGACAACTGTTCCTCTTTGATAACTTTCGTAAAGCTACTCTTCAGAAAGTCCTGAGCTTCTGGTACACTTGTATTCTGTCCAGACCAACCAGCGATCCACGTGGTGCAGTGGCTGACAAATGGCAGTGATGGTAATTAATACCATAATCAGCTGTTGTAGCTGCTGTGGTGGGCCTCTGAGCTTGTGACTGAGCGTGGTGGCTGGGGTGGATACAGGATTAGCGTGTCCTGGTACTGCTTCTCCACAGAATCACTCTTAGTTTTGGTTTTGGTTCGGAATTTGGTATTGGTGGGGGTTTTTTTTAGGTACCCGTATAAAATATTTTTAGCTGGCTTAGAATGACTCTCGCTTGCAGTATAAAATTGTTCATTTTTCAACTTGTATTAAGAGAAGTGAGAGAAGTTTAGCAATTCCAGGAATGGAGAAATGGAATATGAAAAAGAAGCAGGGGAGAGCTGGTGCTCAGTGATGTGCCAGAAACTTACTCTGTAACTGTCCTCTGGCCAAGGACATCTCACTTCTTCTGAGACTGTAACGCAAAAGGCCCCTGACCATGTTGTCAAGCGGTGTACTTGGAAAAATGCTTTTAGTAAGCCCCAAGGTTATCTGTGGCCCCTGCAAGATGCCGTAGTATTCTGTGAAGTTTCTACCCAGGCATCGTGTCTGCATTTGCATGAGGATCGGGCACTGGGAAGGGACTGTGGGCCCTGGTGACCCCTTTTGCCCAGGAGAATGGTACGGAGCAGGAGGAAGCTGGGTGAGCATCCCTCCAGTCACATCAGTGCTGTCGTGGTTTAACCCGGCTGGCAACTAAGCACCACGCAGCCTCGAACATCCACTTGCAAGATGAGGGAATAGTTTGGTCTCTGTCCCCCTAGGAAGCCTTCTCCTTTCCAGAGGAGACTGCCAAGGTTAATAGCCCTGCGTGGGTGTAACCTGGGGTGTGGTCAACATCTTGTTTTTTGGGACCTGGATAAAAAACCACCACTAAATAACCACCTATCTGCTGGTGACGACTTCTGGTTGTTCCCAAGCTGAGCTGGATTTAAAAGGGTAATGTGGATGACCCAATTCCTATTTACAGTTTCCTCATCTCTCCCATGCTCCCAGATACATCTTTTCTTGGGAAACTACATAAAGCAGCAGCCACATATAGCTTTCAGAGTTTCCATTAGTATCAGTGCAGAGGGTGCCAAGGCAAATTCTCACTTATGTCAGTGAGGTCTCAGTGCTCTTTGAGCTCCCTCAGATCAGGGAGCCGCTGTGGCTGGCACTGGCTGTCCAGTGCTACCCATTTCGTAGGAAGGGTTTTCTGCCTTACCACCTCCCATTACTTCTGTCTTCCTGATGCCCTGCAGGTAAGGCCTGTGAAACCCTCCTCTGACTCACATGCCATTTCTTCGTCACTTTATGTCATGATGGTCAAGATTCATCTCACCTAACTTTACTTGTCTGAAAGCCAAACCTATCTTCAGAGCTAATGGGAACAGAGGCACATCCAGAGAGGGATATTTAATCCCGTTTTAAAATAGATTTCAAAGGAGCCTAGGCAACTCTTTCAGCCTAGATGTCAAACTTTGGGCAGCTAAGGTAAAGAACAGATAATCTCACTGAAGGATTTGCATACATTGCTGCTTCTTGATTCTGTAGTGGAAAGGTGCATTCACAGGCTTGAAAAGTCTCCTTAAACTTCTAAAAGAAGTATCACGTGCCAGCTTTATAACAGTGGATCAGATGGAAAAGAAGTTCTACCAAATATGCTTCAAACTGCTGTCTTTCGTAGTTTTAGTACTCATTTAAAGTATCAGAAGTACAGGGATTAGGAATTTGGATTTACAAATTACTGAATTAATTTTTTGATTGTTTCTGTGGGGCGTAGGAGGGCAAAAGTCATTCATGGCCTCATGGGACTGACTTTTTAAGCTTTCGTAACTCAGTTTTGTGTGTTAATTTTCCTTTCACCAATGGTTGTAGGATTATGCATAAGTTTAAAACTATATTTAATCCATCCTGTCTCTTTAGGAGTTTGGTGAAATATTTTGCTTTAACACTTTGTGTCTGCTTGGCTCTGCCTAAAAATTAAATACACGCGAATCTTTATTCTTTTCCTACTCCAGAATGAGGTTCTTTTAAAATGATTTCAAATGTACAACCCTATTACCCAAGTTGACGGTGTCATTCCTAGGTAGGATCCCTGTGCCTCTTGCAGATTTTAGCTTTTGCTGACAAGGAGGCACAGCATTCCCGGCCATTTGCACCATATGGTGAATAACTGCAGCTTTTATCATGAAGGAATCCCTGAGTGCTTTTCAAACTATTTTTATAGGAGTCACTTCACTCATCACTGAAGTGGAGCCAGTGCTGGGGTAAAACACGGCAACCATTCAGTGGTAACTGGAGTCTGCAGCGCTTCTGAAAAACTGGGACTGTTTTGCAAAATGTCAGTATTTTTGATGACATTGGTCATGGGAGGCCAGGTCCTCGTTATGAATAAATTAATACTTTGGCTTTACTGGTATCCTCAGAGTTGCCGTGGTTTCTACCCATGGCAAAACAGGCCCTGCCTGTACTTTTCACCCTCCCAAGCCTTGATTACACAAAAGCCGCTTTTGTCTGATTTCCCACTTTATACATCTGGAAGCAGCTGTCAGAGGAAGCACCCGATGTTGTCTGGAGGGGGCACCAGCACTGCTCCTCCCTGGTCCTCACCCCTGCTGCTCACTGACCTCCCCAAGCCTTTCCCAGAGCCACGCGTTGCGGTTGGTGCAGCCCCTGCACCCTTCTCGCTTCAGGATGGTGGGAAGAAAAAACAGCCTTATCCTTGGCTTATCCTTACAGCCAACACCAGGTGGAGGTAATGACCCAGGTGGCCTCTGCTTGTTGAACTTCAGAGAGATTTGGCAGCTCTACCAGGCACCTGCTCCATCCTGAGCATGTCGGGAGGTCTCCCTCTGCTTCAGCCTCCTGCTGTGCAGTGGGAAGAGAGCATCTCACCGGCAGCAAAGGGGGCGGCACATGTTCTCCCACTTCATGCATCTGTTACGAGGGTAAATTAATCAAGTAGCACAGGCAAAGAGCTGCAAGGTGAATGCGTAAGTTAAAACCAAGCAAACACCAGGTAAGACTCCCAAGGTAAACAATAGAAGGCCATCTCGGATGCCTAAAGCTAGAAATCATAGCTTTCAGTCATCACTAAAGACAAATAAAATTGGAGATTATCCCTTTGAAAGTTTTCAAAAGGAAACTCTCTTCTCATGCAGTCAAAAGCCCCTCTTAAAATCGTGGGGCGTTTGCTTGAGTTGGAGCCATAGGATCTGGCCTGGCATGCATCGCCCTTGCAAACGCAGCGCTCTTCGTCAGAGGGAGATCTCACACTGAAGAAATGAAACAGCAGCTCCAAAGTAATGTGGTTTTTGTCTTTAAGATGTGAAAATTCTCAAGATCTTATAAATAAGTACATGCCTTAACTAGAGTCTCTCCAAGACCGGTTAATGTGAACCCTGGGATCTAGTAATGCAGGACTTCCCACGACATCACCTGGGCTTTTCTG
Organism: Gorsachius magnificus; assembly: GCA_034008185.1. Classification (NCBI taxonomy): domain Eukaryota; kingdom Metazoa; phylum Chordata; class Aves; order Pelecaniformes; family Ardeidae; genus Gorsachius; species Gorsachius magnificus. The sequence continues at coordinate 100,237,996 of CM067081.1, forward strand.
AGAGTGTGTCCTAAAAAATATGATAAAAATGAGAGCCATGACATTATGGGTGGAGTTGTGGGGAAGAGAGCGTGTGGCTGACAGCATTTTTCCAGGAAGCTGGGCAGTGGGCTTGTGATTTCAGATGCTTTACTGGATACTGCTGGTGATCTTGATGAGCAAACCAGGCTGCCTTTCTGCTGGGTGAGGTTCAGATATCGCCTAGCCCCGTCATTACATATTTTCATGTGGTTTAGATATAGAATATTTATATTGTTTTGAACGAGATAGACTTTAATGAGAAGGCAGTTTTGGAAGTGCTGGCTGTTATAGCAGTGCTGTTAATATTACTGGTTTTGGCCTGGGAGGCACAGGAGAAGGCTTTCTAGAGCCAGAAATCTGACAGGCTTGACAGGGGGTAGCATCTCTTCTATCTGTCTGGCTCTGCATGTGGCTGTAACTTAAGTCTGTTATTTCCTCTGTGACAGGCAAATAATTTTGGCTAAAAATTGTCTTGGATGTGGGAGAAAAAGATCAGCTTCACACATGTAGATATAACCTGCTGTACATCATCTTCCTCCCTCCTCCAGAGAAAAGTTGTGAGGGAGTTTCCTGCAACATTTCACTCACATGAGCAGGAGAACCTTTTTTTTTTTGTAAGGAGAAGTGCTTAAAAGAAAGGTAGGAGCCTGTAGTTACGTAACTTTCATTTATGCCAACACCCAATGATTTTCATTTTCAGGTAGCAAATAAGCATTTCATTTTCAAAAAGACTGTTGGTTGCGTTACTCTGAAGCATTAAAATGTTTCTGTATCCAGCCTGTATATTTACTTTTGAAAACAAAACTCTTCAAGAAACATTTTTGGGGTTTTTTGTATTTTTTTTAAAGAAGCAAAAAATGATAAATCATTTAGAAGGGACTGAGTATATTAATATTGCCCTTTTTTAGCTATATATCACTGAACACGTTGTCAGGAAAGCAATACGAAGTGTTATACTTCCCTGCTTTGAGGAGTTCTGCTCTCTGAACAGAATAAAATTGAAGTAATGTAGAAGAATTACCTTGGAAACCTATCAAGGAAATTAAAAAGATGCAAAACAACTTCACAGTTCTTAATTTAAGGATAGTGACATTTCACAAGAAAAGACAGACACATACAATTTACTGTAATATTTCTAGTCTGCTTCCTCGTATGCTGGCTAATCTTCATACTTCCGAGATGCAACCACAAAATGACCACAACCAGAGGTCCCTGGTGAGGCTGCCAAGCCTGCACCTGCCCTAAGTAAGGAGCAGGGGAGCTGGTTGCATTCTGACCCATGTAAGCATCGTCTCCACGCCCCCGCAGGGGAGCTTGATGCCGGCGCGGCACGGGGCCCATCATGCGGCCACAGCCCAGGGGAACCGTCCCAAGGCTGCCTCCGGCCGAACACTTCCAGCTCCAACGCTTGCCTTCTTGCAGGCAAAGAGCTGACATGAAGAAGTAGATCTGGGCACATCACGATCCTGTCTCAGGGGAGCAGGGAAGCGGTGGTGGAGGTGGGCGGCTGCCCCGCTCTGGGCCGAGGACCCTGCGCCCAGGCTGGTCTAAAGCAAAAACGTTTCTTCTGGGAGAAGTTGCCTAACTTTAAACAGCTCTTCCTCTCATATCATTTAAGGGTAGGGGAAGATATTCTCCTGGCAGGCCTGGATTGCTTGCCCTTCTTTAACATGAGAGTGTTTAAACACCTATATTACCCTCCCCAGGACATTGCTGAAACCACAGGGTCACAGGAAAGCTTAGGATGTGGCAGAGAGCAAGGCAGGGTGGCAGGAGAAACGTTTTCCCTCCCACCGAGATTGATCCACCCTCTCACGTGGGGTTTACAGAGCAAGAAGGTTGGATTTAACCAGTCTCAGTGCACCACGTGGTCTCATGATTTCACGAGTCTCAAAGATGAAATTTTGCAGCCAGTTCTACACAGCCAGAGGTACAGCCATTGTGGATGTGACTCCAGGAACAGGACTTCACAGTAAAGCTTCTACCAGTAGGAAATGAGGAAAAAGTTCATATGTCACAGTGTAAATTTTTCTTCAGAGTAGCATGAAGCATTTTTTTTTTCCTACCTGAAACTAGATCTTAAACCAGTATATAGGCGTATAAATAGAAATAGCTTCATTTTCTGAGTGAAGGTTGGTTATGTGGGTTGGTGGCCCTGGTAATTTTTTTTAAATCTGGGCAGCCTGAACTTAACATCTTAGAAGATGATTCCAGAAGGACTCTGCTCTCTTCAGAGGGAGCCGGTCTGACTAGCCTAGAGCTTCCAGATAGCTAGCATAAGCAGAAATGTATCCTCTACTTAAACTCAGACTTAGCCCGGTAGGCTAAAAGTTTCAAGACTGCCAGAAGCTTACTTTCAACACCAAGGCTGTTTTTATATCTTCCCCCCTCACACGCACATGCATTTTGGCTGCTATTTATCACTATAAATTGCTCCCTATCAAGTATGAAAAGTGTTAGGAATAGCTAGGATGAAGTGCAGGCTCTAAGGAAGACAGTGACAAAATTCCCCTGGCTTCAATGGAGACAGGATTTAACCCTCACCTTTTTTTTTTTTTTTTTTTTAGTGCTAGATAATAGTATGTGGGTTTTTTTTTAAGTCAAGTTGCTAGCTTGGTAAAAGGAAATGGAATACTTTTAAGCATAATTAGTCTGTTAAAAAAAAGGCTGCATTGTCATGTTAAAGACAGGAAGCAATAGAGCCATCCGGAGGGAGATGACAAGATAAACGGGTAAGTAGGGTTCTTCATAAGGCAGAATGTTTCAATACTTTTTAACAAACTAGGCAAGTTCTAAATACTGTCATTTTCTTCTGTTGTTGTCCATGAGCATAGAATTATTTTCTACACATTGTATGCCCTTTGAAGTAATTCACACATTGCATCATTGCATTCAGGCTGTGGCTTGCTCACAAGCTACGAATTCACTGTGTTGATTTAAAAACTTAAACTGTATGACGAGTCCGCTCCCCACATTCCCTGTAGCACATTTTCTCAATGGATAATCAAAACTGCTAAGCTACAGGGCCAGAAACAAATCTGGCAGCGCTCAATTATCTTTCACTGAAGTCATCCTTCAGTGCAGAACTTCCATGAATAAAGACATGGTGGAAAGACACTTATATCCTTAGCTTCCAAAACACCACAGTCTTGTCATAATTTTATGTCAGTGACCTCAAAATGTGCTGCATGGAAGACTAAGAATATGTAAGTTTTTACAACTGTAGAATATATGGATTAGCAATAGTTATTTCAGAAGGATGATGTAGCACACAGCTTGGTAATTCTTTTCTGTATTGAGTTACAGTTACAGCAACTAATGGTGCTACATTTTAAAGGAATTTGTAGAAAATACTATTGAATTTTTACTAGCAGTGGTTATTGAATCTCAGAAATAAGTGATTAAAAATGAGCTTGTGGAGCATCAAGAATGCCAAACAGTGAACTTTTTTTGAAGTATGCAAATATTTGCATCAATGGCTGCATTAATCTAAGTATGTTGACACATAATGAAAAAGCATTAGCATGAGGAATACATTATACAAAACCGCGATAATCACCAAGATTCTATGACATCTTGATGACCTTCCAAAATCTAGCCGATGTAAACTTTGTTAAGCTAGTAGTAGTGATGATGTAATTTGCCTTGTAAACAGCTTGAGAGATTTGGATGACAAACATCAACCTTGGCACTTGAGGTTTTTTTAAACAAGCCACCAAGAAAAATGTATACACCAAAAAGGCACATCTCAGCTTCTTTTTTGGTAGGCTTCATCTCACCTAACTTCAGACAACTGTAATGTCTGCATTTAAGCTTTTTATCCAAAGGTCCCTGTACATGAGTGCTCCTTTCCAGTGGGAGGAAACCAGCCATTTTTGAAGGCAAAAATAATCTCAGCTGAAAGCTGTCACTTGCAAATGAACCAGCAGAGAAAAAAACCCAAACAACCTCATACAGGACACAGTCCTCCTGATTCCCCCAAAAGATGCTTAGGGAATAGCGTCTCACTGAAGGAAAGGAGACACCTGTGGGAGGTGGGGAGGCCTTTGGGAGGAGGAAGGGTTGTCCTGGGGCAGGTGGCAGTGGGGAGAAGCGGCAGGTCACGCCCAGGCACCTTCAGGGTACAGCCATTGCTCTCCCTGGAGGAGAGAAGGCACGCTCATGGGGCGAAAACCCCTACCTGTCCCGTCCACCAGCAAGCGAGTGCTGCATTTGCATGCTCTACAGCTGCAGCTAGCATCGCTTTTGAAGCCCGCTCGTTTGCAGGGGCTCCGAAAGTACCGAATGTGTCTGACATCATCCCCAAATGTTAAACATAAGTGGAGCTCGGCCGACGGAAGTTCTCCTTTGAAACACGCTTTTGAAACACTGCAGTCTTCAAAGCTGGCTTACATACCCTGCGCCGTGATACACAGTCTTTTGTTTTGCATAAGTGTTTGTTTTAATGAGGTAGTGCAATGCAGCTCATCAAAATCAAAAACATATGATGCACCCTAGGCAAGAGAAAGGCAATAACTATACAGATTTTTGAAGAGGGCTAGTCATACCACAGGCTACCATTATAACAGAAAAAACAACAAGAATTTTAATATAGCTGTCTGGCCAAATATATTAATTTAAATTGAATGGCTTTTTCTGATATTATAGCTGTGAGGCACAATGTTCTACTGGCAAGCATCTTCAAAACCTTTTTTAGAAGATTTGCTTCAAATTATTTCTGTGCACCAGATCTTGATGGTATGTACATTTGGGAGTCTAACCAAACGAAAAAAGCTTTTGATTAAATCAATGACCTTTCCTGGAGGTTGAATGAAGTGGAGATTGTAATACAAAAAGCTACCTCCTCCAAACAGCGTTTTCTTCAAGACATTTACCCTAAGCTCTCCTCCATTAAGTTTGCCCGAAGTTTTCCACAAACGTTCATATCCTTGTGCCAACACATAAATATACTTTCGCATTAGCAAATCCTTATAAATAAATTTTGGTCATTTCCATGATCACTTCCCCAAATGGCTTGCTAACCACCAATTTTCATTCTTTGCCAGAGAAGACTGCTGGGTGCTGTTTTCTCTTGGAAATGTGGTCTTTTTTGCGCTTGTGCTTTGTTGTGCTTCTTCAAAACCTGGTAATACCTCTTTCCCCTCAGCTAATTTCATCTCTTCCCACTTGGCAAACTGGAGACATTTTCCTGCTGATGTGGAGAAGAATGAGTGTGATCATTTCTTAAAAATTATTTTCCTGTATCGATTTCGCTTGATAAAAAAATAGTGTCATCTTATCCTGGCAAATATCTTTGCACTTTGTTGTTATTCCATGAAGCAGAGCTCTGGGAACCCACTGAAGCTGAGAACAACATGTAACATCCTCCCCAGCAGTTGATGTTAATGAAAGTTGAGTCCCACAAGGAGACCAATAGCTTGTGTGATATTAGGCTGCCTATTATTAGATTAGGCTTTCTACAAAGCCAGCCAAAATTTCACCAAAAGGCATGGGCTCACTAACAACTGCTGTGCAGAGCTGGTGGAGGACGAAGATCACTTTCCTGCTCACCTGTGTGGCCTCATTTCCAGGTGGGTGTGGGGCAACCTACAGACAGCCCTTGCACAGTTTGAAGTGGCCCCTTAGGATTTATTCTGGTGCTGTCTGAGTTGGATACTGATTCTCTGCAACCCAAACTGTGTTCTAGAGCAAAAGAAATCTTCAGTGACTTTTTTTTTGGTCTGTATACATGTGATGCACCATATATGAGCTGATCAGGATTTGACAGCCTAGGTCTATGCTAGTAATGCAAAGTTTATTTAGCACAGAAAAGAAGTCTTTGCTATACACTTTTTAGAAATACAGTCTACTGTTTTTCATTCCCACACCACCACATTTTTCCCCAACATGCTTTTTGTTATTTTGGAGCCATAAAAGTGATTTAAAGCCATTCTGATAAAACCAGTTAAGGAAACACCTTCACACATTACATTGCTCTGAACTTCTAAGTAGTTGGTGGGTGATTCTGAGCCCCTCACAGGAGGCAACAAGATTCTTCAAGGTGTAAGGTGTCAGCAATTCGCTCTCTATTACAGGATGTCATCTCTTCCTCTATCCACAAAGGGTATGAAAATTGCTAAGGGAAATAGTGACTAATATTATTTCTATTACAATAGCTCTGCTGCTCTGAAACACAAAGTATTGGTACACTTGGCAGAAGGACTGGGCATTCTCTCACTCTGAGCCTGTGGTACCTTTCCTAAAACACCAGACAGTCATCCTCTGCAGTTAGTAGGAGTGCACCAGTGAGGCAGAACCGAGAAGCAGCCTCCTCCTGCAGTGAGCTGCAGGGGAATAATTTTGGCCAAAGTGGAGTAGCTCTGTCTTGGTTTCCAGGTTGCATCAGCTGTCTCCCTGGAAAGGTCTGGATGGAAGTCTTTTGTGTGGAGCACCGCACCTGACAGCGGCGTGGGCCCCCAAGGCACAAAGGGAGCCCAGGGGTAGCGCTGCCAGGCTGAGCACATGCTGCTGCCTCTGGCACAGGCTTTCACACTGCTTAATAACAGTGCAAATTCACAGAGTTTGTTTTGGTTTCAGTTACTTCCTTTGCCCCGAGATTCTTCCTTGGAGGCACGTTGCTTTCCATATTTATTTGCCCCATACCCAGCTGAAAAATCCAAACTCCATTAGTTATAGTTTTTGCAGCCCATGGGATTGAATGCAGGATTATGGTCAGTCCCCACAAAGACATAAATGCATGCTACAACTTTGTAGACTGAAAAGCCTGAGTCTAGAACTGCAACATTCAGGACTAGTCCTGCTAGCTGCTCTCACACATGGGCAGCACAGGGCCCCAGTCAGTTACATACAGTCACAGTTAGCTAAAAACATTTGAAATAGGATCTTTCCTTCTCAAGAAGTAGTGCTGTGCTTTAGCACGATCAGCATTGTTTCTTCAGCACAACCAGATTAACAGCAATTTCCTAAAGTGATAAGTTCATTTCTTTATGATGCCAAAGTAACCTACTGCATGTCCAAAGACTTATTTTTATATCCAGCCAATTTTGGGTGAATGTGTCCACTTACCTTAATGCTTCTCTACGTTTCTGATTCTACCGGTCATCAGATCCGGTACAGCTAGAGTTCAGCAAAGCTGGTTTTCCTTCTGACTTACATGCATTTGATTACCTGATTTGCTGTTCTGCAAGTGTTGGAGGATGCCCAAGCCTGTATCAGATTTGAGTATTTTCCAGCAAAATGTTCTCACTTATAAACCTGACTTTTATGAAGCAGAGATGTATTTGTCTTCTGTCAAGGCCCCCAGCTGTAACCCTCCCATGGCCAGACCTGGTGAGGTACAAGTACCTGGGGACACCTCCTGATTTCAGAGTTGCCAGTCTCAGCCCAGCTTGGGACTCATCTTGCAGGGTGACGGCCCTTTTATCTCTGCTCAGGTGTGAAAGGGGCAACAAGCAACAGCTGATTGATGGGTGTGATCAGGTATCTCCCGCGAATCACCTTGTGGCAGCACGGTGTGTTGCTGTTCTGCTGTTCTTTTAACGCTGTATACAGGGATGATGTTTGTGACTTTGGGTAGGACACCACTTTCCTTCTAGTTCCATTCACTTAGGATTTTTTCCTAGTTTTCTAGAAACTTTCTTAATAATAACTGACATTCTCTTAGCACCCAATTTGAGTTCTTTTTTCTTCCACTAGTTTCTGCATTTACCACTAGCGACATATATTTCTACCTCCATTTGCTTACTGACCTTGGATTCAGGAAATTGCCTAAGTACTTGCTTAACTTTGAGTATAAGCTTACATTTCAGCAATTTTAATGGGATTTAAGCATGTGCTTAAAGTGAAACCTAAAATTAAGTGTCCTTCCTGAATGAGGATGTTCTCCTGAGTCAGACCCTGCATGCATTGCCTTAGAATAGAGCCTAGCTGTCCCTCGAGTATGTTAGACATGCCGGATGCTTTCAGAGTGGTTAATCTGATGAAAGAATTCATCTCGGAGTCATAAAGAAACCACAAGTTTCCTTTACTTTCAGCCTCCTCAGCCTGCTGCTTTGATATCATGGGTCAGCTGCTTGTGCTGCAGGAGCATTTTTGTGGAAAGTTTCATACTCTTATGGTTGTACAGGTGAGAGATCTACCCAGCTTCTCACACATACAAGGCTGGTGTGACTTTTATTTCTCAGCTCCGTGCAGATAACCCTCTTTGTGAATACAGACTGGGCTTGCGTACTAGTGTTTCAAAAGTGGAAGTTGTCAGATGAAGACCAAAACCTCCAACGCTCAAGAAACAGGCAGAAAATGGTAAAACACAAATACTGCAAAACAAAAAGAGGGCAAGAAGTGCAAGGGGCACAGACATTCCCATGACTCTTCTTCCTTGGACAGGCAGCGCACTGAAAACTTTGAAAAGGGAAGAAATACAGTGTCAATACACAGCACACTACCATATAAATATAATATGGGAGATACACACCATTATTCCTGCTTGTGGCACGTTGTTGTAAATAGGTTGTGGCTCTCTGAGTACACAGAAATATTGTGGTTTAGGAATGTTGTACAATGTTTTGACATTTCCTAATTTTCTCACTGTATTTTAATAATCCAGAGTAAATCATGGCATTAAACTCAAGTTTGCAAATATTTCAGATGGCTCAGAATTGTATTTTACAAGGGATATATTACTCACTTCTCCCCCAAACGTGGAACAATATCCCCATTATGGTATGTTTGCAGTTCTCCTCAAAAACCATTCTCCCAGTAAGTCCTACTCCCTAATGATCTGCTTTATGTAGTCTAATTTATCCAGTGCATAAGGATGTTTGTCACCCTACTGTATCCAGTGAAGTTTGTCACCCTACTGTATCCTCTGCCTTTCCTTAGTACACGCTAAATGTTTGGGGAAGGGGATTCTTTCCATGTCTTGGCCAGGGAATCACCATGTAATGAATAAGATTGAAGCCCAAAACAGCATGGTGATTAGAGCATGACTTTAGGTACATAATTTCCATAACGTACTTTAATGCATTAGATTTATTTTAATCTGTAGGTGTTTCAGCTTCAAAATGGCAGGGTAACATAAAAAAAAAGAAATAGGAAAAAAAAACACATGAGGGAGAAAATCCTTCAAATGAAACTTCACCCATAGGAGCTGAATATTTTGTTAAGAGCTGAACACTCTAAAGTGATCATCGTAATGGAAGTCAACTGTTTTGACTTTTTTTTGTACAGTCTTTAAAATTAATGACATAAATTACCATGTATGAATCAACTATTCATTGTGCACAAAGTTCTGTTTGGCATAAGAAGCTTGCAAAGCAATTACTTGTTTTCCAACCTTACTTGAACTAACATGTATCGTTTTCTTTGTTATCCACTTCAATTTTGTTGCAAAGGACAATTTCTAGAATGACAGCTTAGTAACATCAGACTTGCTGTAACTTTTGCATTTTTTATTTTTCTATTAGAAGCTCAAGCCAGAAAAATATCCCACTTCTTGGCAGTTGATTAGAACCATTTACTATAATTTTTGACACTGCAATTATATGGTTCTGTGTCAAATAATACATTCCAAATTCTTTCCTCATGGAGAGAGCTGTGTGGCTGGCAATATCTCGATGGACTTGCTTGGATCATACTTGTGCAATTGGCAGATACACAGCTTCGGTTCTGCATATGCTTGGCTTGAACAAAGCCTACACAAGCATAACTTTGAGAGAAATGTGTTCTTTTACAACATTATTCTTGTGTGTTATTTGTACTCCAATGGCAAACAAAGCTTCCCCAGTTCCCAGACCTGGGGCTGCCATCGTGCAGCACCCGTGAGGATTTTATGACTGAAGGTGCTGATCCAGGAAAGCATCTGACCAAGTGTTACATCATAGTTGGGTTGCTTGTCATTCCTTCTGTCGCACTGTGCATGGGACAATTAAAGAGCAAGTGAGAGGCTGAGCTGGGGAGTGAGCGGGCAAATGGTGAAGCCGCTGTCTTGGCAGGTGGCAAGTCCTGCTGGCGGGGATGGGGGTGATCCAAGTGCTCGGCCTGGGCACATGCCAGGCTGCCCTGGAGAAGGGAGGAGGGGGGGCTTCCCCTCCTTGAAAATGTTGGGAGTCATGCTCTTTCCTTCCTTTGCTTTCATGACAAGTGCCCTGAAAACAAAGTGTTGAAAACACGTAAAATATCTGTTCAAGGGAATATCCGACGTTTCCAAAGCCTGCTGTTATTTTTGTTCAGGCCAAAACTACTCAGCAAGTTTGTCCTGAACTAGCAAATGGCTTCAGCTGTCCCCAAACCATATTCTTTGGCAGATAACTGCATTGCCCATAAATATAGTTTCACCAAACTGTGATGGAAATGTTGCATATGGTAAGAGATCTTTGCAAGGCTGGAACTGCCTCGGAGGGGAACAAGCACTGTGCCTGAGTGCTAGAGTATTAAACCACCTGGTCGTGTTAAATACCTGTGGCTAGCTGGTGAAGTAGGTTGATATGGTGCGTAACTCCTTATGAAGTATTGGCGCTAATAGTAGTGTCAGCAGCTCAGGGTAGGAAGGTCAATCCATCTATATAGGACTGTTTTTCAAATGGCATTTTTCTATGTTTTTGGTAAGCCCGTTATCAGTATTATGTCTAAAAAAAGGCTGTTGAAGGCTGTTTTCCACATCAGGCAGGGAAGTCCAGGGTATCTGAAAATTGCCTGCATTTTTTTTTTTTTTTTTCACCTGCTCTTTAGGTCTCCTGAAACTCTGAATATCTGATTACACTGGTAAATCTTGCAGTTTTGCAGACTGACCTACATCGGACATGCAAACCAGTGGCTTCAAGCATTTGTGCCTACAGTATGTGAAGGCATGAATAGAGGCTCAGTTACAGCTAGAATGAAAACTCTCCGAAAAACTAAAAATTGAAAAAATAAAGTGCCAAGCCTGCCAAACCACATCCATAAATTTGTTTCTTACATTTTATGTAGTCTTCACTGAAGTCAGTGAGAATGTAGTGTTCAATTGTGTAAAGATAAGCCCATTTGTAAGTCTTTGCAGGACCCAAGTTCACATCTGGGGCGTTACTTTCAAAACCAAAATGAAATCAGTAAAAAGAAATCCAATGGTTGCAGTTGCTAAGTGACGACAACACAGGTACTAGTACTGTCCTTTGTTGAACCTAAGAACTGAAAAGCTATGAAATATTGACACTTAAAGAAAACATAAATCTTCGTTACTTTGAAGTCTGAGGAGAATTTCCTGCTTTCCCTTTCCCGTTCCCTTTTCTTTTCCCTTTTCCTTTTCCTTTTCCTTAATGCCCGATCATTAAAAAAAAAATAATAATGACACTGACATGAATAGCATTTCTTCTCCCCTCTCCTTGTAACAAATTTGCCATTTACAAGCCAAACAAAATTTTCACCTTGATTCTCTTGGTTGTTAAGATAGGATTGTGTATGGGATACCGGTTACAACTTTATGGGTGAAAAGAGGATCACCCTTCCATCAAGGCAGCCATTCTGTGCAGAGACAGATTTAACTGGAGGGACAGTCTGGGACCGGTTTGTCCTCAAGTCTCAGGGAGTCGTCTGTCTCCAGTAGATCCTGTCCAGCTTTCATAAGGAGAGAGAGCTCTCTTCCCCTTCAGTTGGAGGGGTTGAGAGCTCAAGGTTAATCAGCTTTCCATGAGGTTGTGTAGCTCAGCAGTGGGGTGAGGGAGACAAGTTGTGTGCCTGCCATGGGAACTTGTGTGCCCACCAAGGGAAGGCGGGAGGAGCATTTTTTGCTGCACTGGGTGCATTTTGCATTGCTTTTGGCCACAGCTGCCTGGCATATGGGCACCTGCACGGACCCAGACTCTTGCGCAGCATCTGTGGGTGACTGGAGGGAGCAGAGAAGTCCTTGGCAGTGGGGCGGAAGGATTAGGGGGCAAAGATGCAAAGGAAACCAAACTGCCTGAATGCCGCAGCTCCTTTTTGAGATATGCAATAGCACTTTGGACAGAAACGTTTTAACAAGGAACTTCTTCTGTAGACCAGCCACAGTATGTTGTGGGAAATACTGGGCTACTTCTAGTGCGGGTACGATCGAGAGATTCAAAGTCCGATCCAGCCCAACAGAAGAAGGGATAGCTTAAACGTTTATCTTTCAGTTGATACAGTCATTTGAGAAGATGGGGATACAGAAGTAGACACCCCACGGAGTTGAGTGCCGTGAATGGGAAAAGTTTGGCATCTTCTAGGGCTGGCCCCAAAACGCAGATCCTTTTAGAGTAAGTGCCCCATTCTATGGGACTAATGCTGCATGCAAAACTTAATTTCTGTTTTACTGGGGCCCAGCTAATTACGAATGGTTGTTGGGAAAGTCACAGGCCACCAAGGTAATTCAACACACATGTTTTAGCAAGTTTTTCACACATGTCTGGCAAGCCTTTCATAGTAGGAGAAGGCTTTAGGGATTCTTTCCCGGACCTTAAATCATGCATTAAATCCTGTCAATTATTGGTTCCCTCCCTGTTTCCACTTCTACTCATTTTTTGTTATTGGACAGTAGTTTTTGTGTCTTGCAACATGACTGACTTAGAGCCCTTTGAAACTCAGAATTTCCAGTTTGCAGAAAACTGTGATAAAGTGCAATCTCTTTGATTCTCGATGGGTTGAAACCTTAGTCCCACTGGGCGAAAGGAGCTTTGCCGTCCGTGTCGGTGGAAGCAGCACATTGTCTTTAATTTTCTTAAAACACTATAACCTACAAAGAGCCTTATAGATGGGCAAAAAGATTGTGATGATGATGACAAATCCCAGGTCTGTAAAAACTCTGAGTATAAAATTATCTTGGCAATTACTATATTCAATGCTTTTTTCCAAAGTGATAAGCATTTTATGCCCAGAGTTTTTATCCATTAAAGTAACTGAGAACTCCTTTGCTCTCTTTCTTGCGGGTATATTTAGTCCCAAAGAGAAAATATTTTGGTTTATCGTTGCCAAGTCCTTTGATTTCACTGTAGTACTTTTAAGATAATAATCTCATTTTCTTGTATGTTGTTGGAAATTTCTTTCTCTAAATGTACTGAGCTTTAGAAACATGGTCATATGGAAATCAGATCAGATGGGACTTCATTAACGTGGCATATCTTGGGTGCTGGAAATACTTGGTATTTGTCATCAAACTTTACAGATCCAAGGTATGCTGTTACTATTTAGAAGAGTTCACAGGCATGTTTTTATTCTGGTAGTAAAAATTTATAAATTTATAATTTTAATTTTATAAACTGCTTGAATAGCACCAAAGGTAGAGAGTTGCCAACAGGCAGTTCCTGGGATCACCCAGTTTCCAAACAAAAGTCCTTTCTCCTACCCCGACAGTCCTGCATGAGCACCACTGCAGGTACAGGGTAAAGCTCCCAGACATGGGATCTAGCAGAAGACAGAGGAATGAGGGGTTTCATTGCTAGAGAAATAAGTGAGCTATTTGTAGCCCATCATCATACTGTGATTTGAGACCTATCTTCTCTGCTCTTCAGAAAGCCACAAGAAAACTGCCGTTGATACAGGCATTTTTGGTTATTATTTCCTCTCCACGTATTTGCTCTGCTCTTCAAAAAGGTGATAAACTTCAATTGTATAGCTGAGATTCAAGACAGGCCAGTGTTAGTGAACTGTGGGGTTTTAATTATTTTTTTTCTCACAAGGCATATGGTATTACTGGGTCTTAGAGAGAGCCAGAAATATCAGACAGTTACAGAAATGTGTGAATCTTACGCTTTTTGGACCACACAGCCTAACCTCAGGAGTATTCTTAGAAGATCTACCATTAAATTTTCCAAGTGCTTAATTTCTATTTATTTTTTGAATCTTATTACAAAATGATTGTTCAGTGATTATTGTTTTTATGATTTTGGTATTTAAAAGGGCCAGCTAAATGTATCCTTCTGTCCTAGACAGAAAAAAGAAAAGACAATTTAAAAAAAAAAAAAAAGCAAGCTACCGGTGCGGTGGAAGTAGTTTGCTTTTACTGTATATATACGCAGCATGCATTTAGTGTTTGGAAACAATAGTGGGAATGTCATCTCCTGCAACCTGAATTTCTCCTTCATAATTCTGACAAAAGAAGAGTGTTCATGGAGGAGTCTAATTAGTGCATCAGCCCCCACCCCACTGCGCTTCTAACTCTGCCCTGTCACCCACAGCCAAGGGTGGCACCAGGCAAAGGGTCCCCACTGCGGACAGGGCAATTACTTCAGTTTTAACATAAGATAATGTGAGATACCTGCCCCGGATTGAGATGAACTAAGTACACCAAAGTTTTGTTTGTACGTCTGTTGTTTCTTTTACATTTCTTCTCTTCCCCACTGCTAAAAAAATCACCTTTGGTGGAAGACAGATGTCTAAATGGAAGGAGGCTGATTAATACTGGGGAAAAAGATCAACAGGGAATCCATTTTTTTGCCGTCGTTCAAATCTTAAACTACATCTGAGTTCATAATTAGCATAAAAGTCCGGAGGGTTTCCATCTGTATCTGTCTGTCTATCTGTCTGCTGGGGTGGGGATATTCCTGGGTGCATACATGTATGTCAAGGTGGTCAAAGGGTGGCGGATTTCAGTTATTAGGAATGATCTGGATTAGTCCTGGTCTTTCTGGGTCACTAAGTTTCAAATACAGATATTTCACATCTGTTTCTTGTTCACAGCCACTAACAAAGAAGTAGAATACCAAAAGAGTCCCAATTTTAGATGCGTGTCTGGTCCTTTAAGGAATTCGGCTACTTACTTAGAGAGAGGGTAAAAAAGAGCACAGCTATACCTCCTATTGAAATTTGCAGATTAGGCAAAAGCCCAGAGGTGAAAGGTCAACTAAAACAGTTGAAAGCATTTTCTATAGACTTCCTGGTCGTGGAGAGGAAAAAAGAGCACGCAGTCCTCCAAAGCACGCTATAAAAGCCAGAAGAGTGTGAGAGACACTTTAATAGGTTCCATTCTTGATGAAAATCTTGAAACAGCCTCCCTAATACGGTGTAGAAATCCAATATGCCAGACATATTTGCTGTGTTCAATGCCTATCAATCTAGGGATGGTAAGACCTTGGAAGGACAGCGGTCTGTAATAACCAGTTCAAACTATTCTGTGTTTCAGTTAAAATTATCTAAAACATTTGGAAGAAGGTGATGAAAAATGTTGGCCTTTGCCCTCACAGTTATTTCTTTTTTCCTTGCAGAGAATTTGCTTTTTTGAAGTGTTTTGGGTTTGGGGTTTTTTTTTTTCTGTCCTGTGGTATCATTGTCACTTAACCAGCTTTAAATTAGCATCAAACATAAAACAAACAGGTCTCATGTCAGTGGCAACTTTCAGCCAAAGGTTTCGGTGCACTTTAATTATTAACCCATATGGTGCTCCTTTGGCATTTGGCAGTACAACTGTTAACATTTTGGAGATGGGAAAATTAAGGAAGAATGAAAGGAAAGTTGGGTGAGATTCATCTCATGTAAGCAGAGTTATCCAAAAGCTGGGTGTCTCAGGTAATCGTACAGGTTCCCTTTGTAGGTAATGGGGGGAAAGAGAGAGAAGTACTTTAAAGGTGCGATTCATCTCTTTTAGGTAGCTGTTTTCAGTGAGACTGAATGACATGAAGGAGAGTGTTGCCTTGGGGACTGCAGAAGTAGTCCTGGAGAACTAGCTAAGTCTGAAAACCCACATTGAAAATCATTGAAGCCTGATGACGTGAATCCCGCTTCAGCAAAAGCGATTCAATTCCCTGTCTGCAAATGAGGGCGTCAGCACTTCCCTGTTATGACGTGCACACGTTGACTGTCACAGATAGCTCCAGTGTCAATATAATAGTGACTCTGCCAATGTAATTCATGTAAACAGAGCCCCCATTTCATTTCCCATTTCTGTGGTTTGGGTTTTTTTTATGTAGAAAGCGTAGCTGGTCTCCAGAGATGATCAGAACAGAAAAGGTGGGCAAACAGTGGTGTAGTCACCGAAAATACATTGGCTGATAGAAGCTTAAATAGCTTGAGCCATAGTTAGGGACTTGGAGTCAGTAAATGAAGTGCTTTTTGACTTTCACTTTGAAAGCTTCCAACATCTCATTTCTGTAAAATTTTGTCCATTGAAAACCAATCCATTCTTGATTGCTGTTGTTCCATGAAGTAAAGGTGAAAAAAAAAAATTGTGTCACCCCCAAATCAGGCTTTCTCCCAACTTTTCAGCTCTTCCACTGAGTGAATTCATTGCTATGACAGCAAGGAAGGTGGAGATGGGGGAAAGATGGGAAGGGACTAATTGGTGGAACAGGTTGGAGAAGCTGAAGATAGCGTGTGGGGTGATTGAAGGGAAGCAAAGACAGGAGAGCGGGAAGATGCTAAGTTGTAACCAGCCCTGAGGCCAAAACCGACGGTGGGTGCTGCTGCAGGAAGAAATCTCTTTTATCTGCTTCTGTTAAAAATGCTATTTTTATTAATTTCTGACTTTGGAAAGAGCTGTTTGTTGCATCGTATTGGAGGAAACAATGAGAGCCAGCAGCAATCCTTTAGAGGGGCAGGGAGCACCCTCTAGTGACGGCTGCTGCTGAGCTGCCCGCCACTCCCAAGGGTGCTCCGGGCACTCAGCACCAACTGGGGAAAGGTGGAAGGGATGAGGACATGTTCCTCCTTCCTACGCTGCAGTGCAGGACCTGACAGTAAAGGAAATGAGAAGCAGGAAAGCTTGGAAACAATGCTGGAGGAAATGGTGCTTTTTGCGGGACGCGTGACTTGTCACAGTGTCTGGGTAGTGATAATTAGTATTAATTATGGGGCTTTACACGGGCTGCTTGCTTTGACATAGTAATTGGAGTCTGGCGAAAGCAAACACCCTGCTTCACTTAGTGTAGCGCCTTGCTCCCAGAGTTGACCTCCACGTTTCCAGCCGTGGGTCAATGGGCATGCACCTGCCCCAGAACTGGACCCCGTTTTTCCCAGGATGGAGTTTGTTCTATGCCCTCAGACCTGGTGCTGCATCAAACCCACTCAGGCATGAAAAGAAGAGGTCCCTTCAGCAGCCCCAAAAGGCCCAGCCGTCCTGGGGATGAGGGTCCCTCATCCCAGAGAGCAGTGCCTGAGCTGCTGGCCCCGCAGCCCCTCGGGGCAGGTTGTGAAATTCCGTTCTTCTCCCGAGCACCCCTGTGTGTTCCCCTGCTGAAAGCCTGTTTGTGGGAGCTTTCTTTGTGGTGAGGGGAGAGTTCCCCCTTCTGTGAGCAGATTTACTGACTTTTTCTTCAGAGCCAGCTGAAAGCTGTGAATTAAAGGGAGGAAGTCCTGCTGAAGGGCTTGCTGAAAACTTGTTAGGAGTGTAACTGGCCCTCACACACCGAGCTGAATATGACCAAACTGATGTTGGGAGCTACATTTAAGCATAATGCTACGTCTTTTTAAGAGGATTAAGACCTTTACAGGTGTATCTTCATGTGCCCTGAAGTAGCATTAATTTACCTGAATTTCTTAAAATCAGATTTGCTCCCCAAAACTGCAATGCAAAATCTTTTATTGTACTCAAGTTTTTTGATTTGTAGCCTGGTTCTACCTAGAGGAGCACCCCCTTTTTACCCGTAATATTGGTAAGAGGAACCAAGCTCACTTTTTCTTTTCTTTTCTCTATTCCCTTCTTTTATTTTCACACCCACATCTGCAGGCACTGGATGTATGCATACTGAGTATAACACAGAAGGGGAATGTGTCTTCAGCTTGCCCAGTTATTTACCCGAAGTTATTTATAATGTAAAGAAAACTCCACAGCTGAAGGGAAGAAGGCCACATTATTAGCAGTACTAATAACCTTTTGAAGGCAAAAAGGAGAGAAGCTATCTGGGCAGACAGCTGAACAGGCGTTGTGAAAGTAAAAGACACAGCGGCACTAGCGAGGGTAGGCAGGGTGCGCCTCTCGGTCTCTTGGTCAGCCCAGGCTGAGCACAGCGTTCTTGGTTTACCTCCCAGGCAGCACGATGGATTGCAGATCTGTTTACGTAGGGAATATTGCAATATATTTCCTACGTCCTAACATTCCAGCGAGTATGATATGAAAAAGTCTGAGGACAGAATTGTTTGAAAAACAGTTAGCAGAGTTAGAGTTAGTAGTGGTGTTTCAAACAGCATGAGAAATGGTCTCTTTGGAAATATTTTACGTGTGTTTAGGTGAGAACATGCATATTGAACATATTTGTAGTACATCCTAGAAAGGATGGAACAAGCAAACCAACCTTTTTCTTTGGAAATTCATCTTCTTTGTTTAGGATCTAGTCTAATCACTTCTTTTACACGGTCAGACCAAATCTGTAGGTCTGTACAGGGCCCTGTTGGTTTACGTAGGCTTAGATCAGCACAGATTGGATTCTTTGTCTCCAGTTTAGAAAGCTCTTCTCTAAAGAGGGAGCTCTTCAGTCCTAAAGGTAGAAGGTACTTGTAAGCCTGTCTGTATTCAGAGAACTTCAGCACAGCTGTAATTCTAAAACATGTGCGAAAACCCTGTTTTGATCAAGATACTTAAGCACACGTGTAATGTTAAGTATATGTGGTAGTAGGTTGTTGCTCCGTGGTTTCTAGATGAAGGCTTGAACGTAGAAGAAAATTCCAACAGAAGGGAGCCCAGGCAAATTAGGGTGACAAGCTTGAGAGGGAAATTAAGGGGGGAAGGGAGTGTTAGGTGACTTGTGTGGATCTTTAATACTTTTTTTTATTGTTTTCACTCTGTTTGTTGACCAAGCTGCGTTTTTTCAAACTCACACGGCGTTATTTCAGAGAATAGCACACAGTTCCCTAACATAACAAAACCATATTTTCTTTCTATTTAACCTTAACAAAATGCAGAAAAGAGAAAAATAGTAGAAGTGTTTGTATTATCTGTCTTTTGCAACTGGATAATGATGATTTGATAACCCACTATTTTCCTTTCCTTACAATACCAAGGCTTGCAATTGTATCAACAGAAACGTAAGCACTCAGAAATCTGCCTGTGGGTATTAGCTTGAAAGTCAAATAAACTTCATTGAATTCTCTGGCACAGAAAGTGTGCCAGTTTAAAATGGCAAAATCCTTACTGGGGTGGGGGGCTCTGTAAAACTTACATAATAAGAATAGAGCTCAGCGGAGTCTGGTATTGCCTGTCTTGTGCTTTCAAAAGCCCTATGTAAATTAAGAGGAGGTTTGTCTATATGGAGGAAGGCTGGAGAAGAATCATTACTAAAACCTGCCTGTGAATGAATTTGTTAGATCCCATCCACTGGAGAGCTGGCACTGATGCTTCAAGGGTCTCAATATATTTGAGAGAAAAAACAAAGTATCATGGGCTTAACTGGCATGGAAGTCACCCAACTGAAACATTATACAATGCTTTGAAATTTCAAGAAAAAGGTTGTAATCTTTTGGCTGTCTTGCTCATTGTTTGGAGATGAAAAGGGAGGAAATCAACATCCCCATGAAATACAATTACTGTAAATCGCTTTCTTTTCATACTGTTCGTAATGAAAATAGGAAATTTACCAGCAGTTACCTGCTCTCCAGAAGCACGGTAATTCGGAGGATGTAGACTGCAAGAAGACATTGAGCAGTGCATTCAGCACCCGATTTCTATACGAATCAACTAACGGAGAATATAAACTAATGCACAGTAGCGCTGACTTTGTTTTGCTCTGAAGTGACCAGAAGTCATCTTTGCAGTGGAAGAAACCAGAGCTCCTTGGAAGTAAACTGTAAGCTCAAGCTAAACTGGTGCAGGGAGTTGATCCTGTGGTGCCCCAGGACCCAGAGCAGGGAGGAAAAGCAGGGTGTCTGCTCTCCCCTTCCCAGGCTCTCCGTCAGGATCTGGAGCCTGCCAGAGGCTTGCCCAGCCCCGTGGGCTGGCTGAGGAGGCCCTTTGGTTTCTGAGGCAGCTGGAGATGAATCGGGGTACAGGCCCAACTGGGAGACACACTGCTAAGCTTGGAACAGGGATCCCTTGGGGCAGCTCTGCCAGACCCCCATTGCACTGGTCCTGTGTCACTCCCTTGTGTTCGGGGATTTCCAGCTCCGCTGTCCCCATGGAGCACCTGGAACCAAGGATTTCCCAGAAGCAAGTGGGTGGCAGAGCTGTTCCCGTTAGCGGGAGCGGGTGGACGAGCCTCTCCTCTGCCCTGCCTTGCGTGAGGTGGAGCAGCGCCTGCAGGACGGACACCCAAGGGCCAAGCATCTTTGCTTGGGTCCATCTCTGCAAAAGTGCGTGGCCATGTTTTGCGTTCTTTGGGTCAGGATAGGAGGGGAAATGAGAACTGGGACTCACAGCTGTCATCATGTACTGTTTGGAAAAAATGCATACCAAATGCCAGCAGTCATCCCCCTTTACAGAACAACGCTCTGAATTCTTTTTCTTTTCCTAAGGAGCAGGAGAGGAAGGCATTGGGAGAGGGTGAGGTCATCGGCCTCCGCTAAATAATGCTATGACAAGCCATCACTATTTCTTGTCCTTTTTTGTCATACCAGAGGCCCTGGTCAGAGGGCAGGACCTTATTACGGTGGGAATTATCTACCCAGTGCCGCAGTGCTTTCAAGCAGCATGTCCATGGTTTGATGCTGTTATAGGACGCATTGAGAAGTCGTAAACTGGTTATAGTAGGACCAGCTTTTAAAAATGGCAAGGTTATTAAAAATTTAATACGTTCAGCATCTCTTGACACAGGGAACTGTGTCTTTTACAAAAATACAAAATGTTGTCGAGGCTCATAAGAGCAAGAGGGTTGTGCCAGCACTGGATCCTGAGTCGTTCTTTACATGTGGACTTCTACGCTGGCTCGTACTGCGGAAACACCTTGCCTTTCTTATTCCCATCTTTTTTTCTTTTTCAGTTCAGTACTCCTGAGCAAGGGTCTGGGACAGGGACGGTATTTTGTTTGCACAGCTGGTAGTTTTGGGGTGCCACGTGACTGCCAAGTGCTACAAACAGTCAAATAAAAATATAACACCAGTTAAAAAATTACAATCACACTTCGACCGGGAAGGGCCTTGCCAGTGGAACCATCTC
Organism: Gorsachius magnificus; assembly: GCA_034008185.1. Taxonomy (NCBI): domain Eukaryota; kingdom Metazoa; phylum Chordata; class Aves; order Pelecaniformes; family Ardeidae; genus Gorsachius; species Gorsachius magnificus. The sequence continues at coordinate 100,259,021 of CM067081.1, forward strand.
ATTTTCGTGAATGGATAGAGCTGTGAAGAAAAGGAAGACTGTGGAAGGTTTAAGACTGTTTATGGCACTCAGGCATTTGCTTTTGAAATGTATGTCTTTTTGTAGCTTCCTTTCCTCAGTAAGAGAGTGACATAAAAAAGAAACTATTGTCTCCCATCTACTTGCTTCTTCTCTGAGGAAAAAAAAAAAAAGTGCGTGCTAGGTCAGATAGACTCGAAAGCGTCAATAGCTCAAGAATCCAGGAATGAAGTTAATGGGCAAATATAGATGTGGTGTAAGTGGGGCTAGACTTCATTAACATATTTGGAGTTACACCCGCCTATACCAAGTATGGCTTTGGCCCTGAATCAGCAATTCCCCGGTGAACAGACTGCATGCAACCGGTGCCGAATTTGGCCCATTTCATCTGACATCTGCATCCTGCCTCAAAGTGGCATGTCACACTTACTGCACATCAGATCACACCTGCCCAGGCAGTCACAGGCAATTGACTTTTTTGTTAAAAAATAAAAAAAAGAAAAAAATAAAAAAAAATTTAGTCGCATATCATCAAGAAAAACAACATTGTTTTAGGACTCTTATCTCTTCACTCCCAAATATCCTGTTTCTTCGAGCTGCAGTGGCCAGGACCAATAGAAACCTCTTCCTGCCATTGGCTGACTTCATTTCCCAGAGTTAGCACAATCTCATCCGCTCTAAACAACCTCATCAAAACTTCTTTCTGGTCAGAGCGAAGCAATAATTATTATTAGCAATTATTAGCGATCAATAATCTTGATCACATTATGGCAAGCACTATTAAGGTAAGAAAGGGGTACCTTTTTTGTTGGAATTATTTTCAGTGGCATGTTCTTTGGTTTCCTTTATCAACCTAGATAAGTTAGAATTGGGCAACACCCCCACTGCCACAATAGAGGACAACAAGATTTCCTTTGTACTGCCTAGTAAATTTCCTTTTTCCTACTCCAACCATCCGCAAGGCTTAAAAACTTCAAACTCGGAAAAAAAATTGGTTTTTTTAAATTCACTGTTCAGTGCTGTGGATTGCATATGCGAAGCCCTTTTATGAGAGCTTCTGAAATTTCTTGTAGGTATCGTTCTGACAACTTGGATGTGTTTGCGGACTGCCATAAGGGGAGAGGGTGTGCACTGGAAGGAAAGAAAGGGTTCCTAAGAGCACTAACCTTTCGGATTCTTTTAAATGTTTCTCTTGTTGATGGGGACACAAATACGAGCAAGCGGGAGTGAGAGGCACCAGCTCTTGTTTCTCTCTCATGCAGGTGTTAATTATGTGCTTTTCTAGAAACTCTTATCCTGATACTTGGGACCTTTCTGAATGTTATTTTAATGGTGGCGGCAAGATCTCATGGGGGTGTTCTTTTTGTTTGAATTTTTTGGACAATAAAATTCTCTTACTGGCTTATAAATTGATCTCAGTGCATGGTTTGGTTTTTTAAGAATGACTTTGCAGAGTTTTTCAGGTTGTGTCACTTAGAAAGTTGAATGAATCTATATGTCTTATCTATTTAGTTTTTGCTTCTCTGTGTGTTGCAATGGATAGCAGTTACAGATAGAGCAATAGCTGTGATTAATTGCAGAAGTTAACTGTAACTAAACGCTTCGTGATAGTGAAACTAATTTTACGTAAAGAGCAAACCAGCATGTACAGTGAGGACTCTGCGGCGTTGTATTATCAGATTTGGGATCAAGGTATTTGTTTTCTTCGTGATATTGTGTATTTCTGTACTTTTCTAATTATGCCAGAGATTTAGTAAGAGATACAGAGTAGCAGCAGTGCCTGGGCATTAGCTAAGTGGAGCTGCAGTTTGATTTCTCAGTAACTTCTGCGTAGATGTTTACTTTTTAAATAACATTTGATGCTTTTTGTTGTAGTTTTTGAAACCTGAAAGTCTTGTCTGAAGACAATGTGATTAAAAAAAGCTAATGAACCTTCTCTTTTTGCAATCACTGATGCTTTCAAGAGGCTATCTATAGAGGCAAAGATCTGAATCTCCTCTGCATTGCTGGCCAGTAGCTATTATATGTTAAGTAGCTCCTGAAACAGCTGAATTCCCTTTAGTTTTGCTGTGCATTGCAGAGCACGCAGGACTTGACAGGCGCTCCATAAAAATCTTGAGGTTTGGGGAGTCAAGTTTTGCACTGCTAAAAGGAGGGTTATGTGCTGAGATAGTAATGCCGTTTTTTGCATCTATTAATCAGAATGCACTATTGCTGTTGATGAGAATTTTCTTTTTAAAAATGATGGTACAGTGAGATTAGATGTTGTATGCATTTTGAGGAGCTCTTGTTATTTATTTTTTGATGTTTTGTGTTGGCTGAATTCTAATAGGGTAAATGATAGTAAACAATATCACATTGTTATTATTTTACCTCCACCTTACACTTACAGAGGTGAGAAGAGACTGTGTGCAGCTGTGTATTATGCAGCCTGTTAATGCAATGCAAAGCCTCCCGAGAGGAAAAAAATGTACATTTTTGTCTCATCTGGGAGTGTGAAACTCACAGGGGGAAATAGGCACCCCAAAATGTTGTGGATTTTGGTGCCCAGGGTGCTGGGAAGGCCTTATGTTCTGAAGCAAGGATTTTATTTCTGCAAGTGCAAAATGTGAAGTGACTGGGAAGAAATGACAGGTGCTTTGTGCTCGGGATGCAGGAAATGTACTCTGACATGAAGGTACGCCAGCCCAAAGAGATTCAATTCCTCTTCTATACTGAGGACATAAAGAAGTCATTTAACTGAGAGGTTCCCGAAATAAAGAAATTCCATTTGAAGGCCAAACAGTGTTTGTGCTTTTGCTAAACAATTATGTTTGGCAAATGGTTTTTGCGCTTTCAGTATAATGGCCTGTGCTGCCTGCTGGCAATGGGTAGCCCAGCTGTCCCAGTGTAGGCAGTGAGAGGCTGTGGCCAAGGAAGGGGGAGAGCCTTACCTGGGATCTCTCTGCCGGGAATTTACTCTCTTTAGGGAAGCTGTGGAGTCCTTATGTGTCAAATTTGGGTTGCGAACGGCTATGTATTTCTTCATAACCTGGCAGAAATTGCTCTAAATGTACACATATGCAAGGGTGGCCTTCCAGTAAAACTTTGATTCATCCTTTTCCCACCAGAAACCTGCAGATAAGACCCGTGGGACACTTGGGGCTCATGAGAAATCAGGCTGGCTTATCTGGGGCTAATGGGTATCTAGGAAGGCAAGCGTTTGTGTAAGTTCTCTGGTGCTGGGCTTGACATCATGAGCGTGGCTTTACTGGGAGACACGTCTCCTCATCCCCTGCCCTCCTGCTGCTGCCCCCTGCCCCTTCTTCCCGTGGCAGGGAAGGCACCTCCGTGGAGGGTTTCTCCCAAGACGGGGGAGGCAGCAGTGCCTTTTTCCTAGGCTGTGACACGGGAGGCTTGCTTCAGTTCTGACCTTGAGGCTGTAAGAGCGGCCACCCTTGCTCAGGCCAGAGACCTCTCCCTCTGACCGGGCAGTGTAAGAAACTGGAGAGAGGAGAGGGGTGGGAGAAGGTGCGTACCTCCACAGCCCCAATTTTGGTTTCACTACGCAGTCAGCGGGCTGGTACTTCCATTGTGCATTCGCTTTGCAATACCTGGTGTGCACACGGCTAATCTCACAGTTAATGTTTCTTGGCATTTGAAGGATAAAATGGGTTTTTTCCAAGTTTTCCAAGTTTTTTTCAACAGTCAGGATTTCAGCACTAAGGTGGCAAGTTTCCTTCTGGCACAAGTAGTACCCAACAGGTACGTGCGGTAGCACAAGAGTGCAGGGCACTGAAGCTGACAGCTATCAAATCCATACAGCACTGCTAACGCCAGCGTTCCACTATCTACTGTAAATACAACTTTAGAAAATATCAAAGGCTTCTGAATTAGGCATCTTTTTTTGGTGGTGGTTTTTTTTTGTTTTTTTTTTTAGAAAGAGCAAAAATTACTTAAGTGTTACCTTGGGATGAATTAAAAATACTTATCCTGAAGGTCATTTCGTTTTTTTCCCCATTATCCCATAATGGAGGAAAGAACACTAAATAGAAAAATACAACTAGAATCCTACTTCCTTGCCATGTAGCAAGCCTTGTTATATTTCCCTCCCTGCCTGCCAATGCAATTATTCTTAGAAAAGCTATTCAGTAAGTTATCTTGACTTTACAATGACTTATTGATTGCACTTGTCAATATTTCTTTTACTCTAATTTACTTCTAAATATGCGCATGTCCACTTTTTATTATTAGTTCGTAATGTGCTGGTCACATTGAAGCTACGATTTCTGGGAGAAAAAGTCTGTGCATTTGATAAAGAAGAGAATTTTTGTGGTTTCTAAAGCTTGAAAGAGTATGGATATACTGATAAAAGCAGTATATAGTGGCAAGATATTTTTTTTTTTTCGGTGAGGAATCTTAGTCTGTGCTTCTTGCTGTAGTATTACTTTTCTCTCACTTTCTTTTAGAAAATCTGAATACTCACTCAGATATTTCTAAATCCAAGGAAAGCTGGAGACAGTTAAAAAAAAATCTGTTCTTGGCATATGGAAATATTTAAGTCTTTGTTTAGAGGACTGCATCTGCACCGAATCCAACAGAACTAATACAGTAATTTGTACTATGGTTCCTTGTATTAAAAAAAATTATAAAGATTATTCCCTTTTTGTTCTCATCTCAGTCAGCAAATAACCCAATGGTATATTTAACTTTAAGCCTTTAAATAGTTCCATTGGCTTTGGTGTTATGACACCACCCTTTTAAAGCTAAGCACACACCTGAGTGCACTGGTGAATCAGAAGCAAGAACATAAAGAGTGCCTTAAACCACTTAGCCTGGTCTTGCACTCCTTAATTCAAAGTTTCCACCAATGTCATGAAGATTTTGTTCCGATAAAGGCAGTAGAATCAGACCTATAATTATTTCCAGGTACGATAGTATTTCTGACTCAAATACAAATGTACAATTCCAAGGGAAAATAGTCATATAAGAACAGAAGAAGGTATTTGGGGGATTTTTGTGTTGTTTTCTTTTGCTTTTAATCAGCAGTCATTTAACTCAATCTGATTTGTGGCCACATGTGTAAAAATGAAATCAAATATAAGGATTTTGCTTTCCAAAATTAAGTCCCCAGGCAAGAATCAACAGCTGGAAAATGCATATGTTTGACTGAGTTGGTTTGTTTGCTTGTTTTTTCTTAACAAGAACTATATTATCTCTTAATAAAATGTTTTTCAGCAAGTTCCATGAGTTATAAAAGGCCTTTCAGAAATAATGTTAAAAGAATCAAGTGCTCTTGGAGAATGACTTGCTGAAAGATAAATACAGAAGTAGTTTTGAGAAATGTGGATGCCAAAAGAAGATATTTATTTTCCAAGTGACAGTTTGTAATCCAGTGAAAATATATAATGCTGTTCACCCAGAAAGAATTAGGCTTCATAACGTTTTTAAATCAAGCCAACAGAATTATTTTGAAAATCAACAAAGTGAAGGAAAAAAAAAAGAAAAATTTGGTTTGTATCACTTGCATTATCAATTTTAACAAAGTAAAAGTGATACGGTAGAAATATCACATGCAGTGCCAAACCTTGTTAACCAAAATAATTTCATTGACTTCAATGTGGTTTCTATCAGATTCATCATTAATTAATTAAAAATTAATTTTTTTTTGATAGATGATTATACAATAGAGAAATGCTAGCAGTTTTTCACATGATCAGTAATGAAAAGCCAATGGTCTCACGAAATGGCATGTGTTCTGCTAGTCATCATGCTGTCCTTCATATATATTTTGTGTATTATAGAAGAAATGCTGACTGTGTTCAAAACACTGGCAACAATACAGAAACTTTGAAGCATTTCTATGAAAAAGCCTGCCTGAGGTTGGACGGTGTTTAACCCTCAGTTTATCCTCACCGCGCCCCTGCCCCCCCCTCCCCCCCCCCCCCACTGTCCCCCTTAAAAGAAGGACCATATAATCCTGTAAACAACTCATAACAGTGAGCAGAGGGAGAAGTTTCAGGAAATCTGGTGAGATTCAGGTTGCAAACCTGTACCACAAGGAAGTTACCTCTGTCCTTGGCGTGCATCCTGAGGCACCGGGTTGTTGATTTTTACTATGCACATAGTCATCCCATTAGAAACATTAAACATTGCTTTCAGGAAAGGGATATTAGTTGGTAATAAACAAGTAATATTAGTAATGTTTTTTAATAACTGCTGTGTACAAACCAGTGATTACCACTTCTGGTAATTATCATGTCATAAATCCAATTTGTTTCAAAGTAAAATGAACAAAATATAATTATTGTCATAAAAATGTCATAGGAACATTAAAAGGTAAAAAAGAATCATGAGTAATAGCAGTTTTTTAAAGCTAGGCTGAAGGACACACTAGGCGATCATCCACATACAGGGGACCAGGCAACTGGTCTTTTGGAACTGTGAATTTTGGAAATGAATGAGTGGAAGGAATGCATATGACACGTTGTCTCCCTTCGTTTGCAATGTATGTTTATTTGTACTGAGTGTGTATCTCAACTGATGGGTGGGAAATGGTGTCACTAGGCTGGTGTAACCTTTTCACACTAGGAAAAGATCTGACTTGCTTAGTTAAATGTACGTGTTGCCAGGTTAAGCAGTGCCTGATAGATGGGAAGGAAATACAACAACAAATTGCAAGGTCTGGGTATATGCAAATATCTGCAGGAAGGGGTGGTGAATAACTATTTATGGGAAGTGGCAGTACTCTTTAAAATGACCTACCTGACTTAAGAGAGATGAGACGGCGAGATACAGTGAAACAGTGCTATAACTGGGAAAAAAGCCACAGGAGACTGGAAAGGTTTTGTTTGACAAATCCCTAATTACAGTTGTGTTTAGAGAAACAAGTAGCAGCATATTAATTCTGCATGGAAGGTTTTGCATAACTGCAATGCTAGCCTGTAAGATTTTTTTAAAACCTCATTCTTCAGAGCTGAAAAACATCTTTTTTTAGACGGTATGTTTATTACCTTGATAAACAGTAAAATGCTGCCACAGCAATTACCTTGATGATAAAGAGACTGTAGACAGATACTTCCTGCGTTCATTTCCTACCCAGATAAGTCGCCAAAATCAGGGACTACCAATACAGGAAATGCTTTCAATAGGAACTTCCTATCTGTTAATATCTAATTCACTGAAAAGATCTAAGTCCTTCTTGTTTGCTATAAGGGTAATGTTCTGCCTGTTACTATTTAAACATTTAAGCCACAGTACAGCACATGTTTGTCTAAAAAATTAAGCCCAATGCTGTTATGTTGGACTATGAAATACCAGGGTTTTTCTCTGCAATGGTAGGAAAAGCGGCCCTGCATTTTACAACGCTGCACATCAGGATGCTTCAGAATACATTGTCATTCTTGTCAGATGAAGAGCAAGCAACCTCCCTCTACTCCTTGTTGTCTGCATCCTTTCCTTATTTGTATGCATCACCAAATAAAATACATGTTTTGCTAGCCCTTGAGGTGGACTTCTCCAACAAATAATTCAGAGCATGTTCTGGAAATATTGAAGAGTCACGGCCATCTCTTGCAGTCCACAGTGACATATATATTCGACCAAAATGCCTGAAATGGAAATTGTGCCTCACTGTACAGAGAAATAAAACCATGACTGACCTGCATGTTTGAACTCTGCTAAGAAAAGGAGAAACTTAGAGCAAAAGAAAAGTAAACAAAGACAGAAAACCTCCATCGCTAATCATGACTCCAGGGTAATTGCTTTCAGGCACATGAATAGAATGAATGAGGATTTATGAAACCTGAAGTGAAATGAAGTCAGAAGTATTTGGCCAATGGGTTGACTGGGGCCAGGCTTTCACCCAAGTTATTCAGGAGCTCAGCCCAGATCTTGTGCATTGTTTTGCCAATGATTCTCCTGGAGTCATTCCAGGTTTCTGCCACTGTGACTGAGATTGGTATCTTATCCATAGAGCTGAGCAGTCCTTTGCTATTGTGGCTTCATATGTATCACACCTTTTCATTTTTGATGAATAGACCCACATTCAGTGATCACCTCAGACTACTATGGGAAAGGCAGTCGTTTAAGTTCATCTTGTGGTCTAACAGGCTGGGAATCTGAGGTTGGATTTACAGACCCTTCCAGAGACTGCATCGATTGAAGCTGTCCAATGGGAGATCCCGTCCTGTGAGGACCTGTCCCAAAAGCCCAGTTACTGGCAGATGGGTTCTGCGAGTTCAAATTAGTTTTGACAAGCAATTTCCACAAGGCCATGGGTGAAGAAGCTCTTAAGAAGTTGCCCCCTGGCTTTGGGTTCACAGGGGTGTTGGGGAAATAGACTCTCTGTCCTGAAAGCAATGTTCCTGGGAGGTGGTTAGCCGGCTCTTCTCTACTTGCATACTTTTTTATCATTGTTAGTCTTTGGCGTATTCACACCAGCTTCCCTCATGAGTAAGGTATTCCCTTGGAAGTGCTCAAAATTGTTGCTTTTTACTAATCAGATCAACTCACTAAAGTGGTGGCCAGAGACATTTTTCACATTATTTCCATACAGCCATTACCTTTTAAAAATTTTTCCTGCGATTTGTCATCAAGGCACCATTACACGTACCATTTTCATGGAATTCAGATTCTGATTGTTTAGTCTACGTAAAGGGGGAAAAAAGAGGGGGATCGTGTGCCTTTAATGTTGTTTATAACGGTTGGACAGAGCTTGTCAGGTGAAGGTTAATTGCTCTCCAGTTAAAGCAGTTCTCTGCACAGATGGGTTATCAGGGCTGAACACTCGTTACAAGATTAATCTCGTTTCCGACAAGACTTCCCTTTCCTTCAACTGATTTTTGCTCAGCCATTGGACCTGTCACCAGCCGTTAAAAGAAGGGTGGGTTACCTCTGGGATATTAATGCTTGTGTGCAGTGAAACAATACAAAGTGTGTGTCATATCGGTAGGGAACATCTTTAGGAGACAGCACATTTCAGTGCTGTTCTGAAGGTCGAGATTCATAAACAACAGAAACAATCAGGAACATTTGTATTAACCCTCTTAACGAACACAAACTCCAGCCAAATCATCCGCAGGCTCCTTTTTCATGTCTGTTCTCTTCTAAATGTGGTATTTTTTTAGTTCCAAAGGTGCATTTTTGTTGAAAATTTTAGTCAACAAAATAGCCACTCATGAGATGTGGAACCCAGGACTATGTTTCTGTCCAGGTGGTTAAATGATGGATGTGGCCACTTGAGTTAATGCTTGTTTCAGCAAGAAGAAATATAGCCTGGTGGTCACTTGAAGAAATTCAAACTTTGGGAGCCTTGTCTTGGGCACTATGATAAACCCGTTGAATTTTCCTCTTTCTCTAAGCTGGAGTAAATCAGAACTGGATCCACAATGTCCAGTGGGCTGCAGAGGTATAAGCTGGATGTAAAGTGAGAGGAGAACCAGGCACATGATGTTCTTAGCATAAGCCTTGCTAGCCAAGACTGCAGGAGATCTGCCATTCCTGGGTGGTCCTGAACGGTTGGATGGAGTGAGTTCATGGAGGCTACATCATGAACACAAAAGTCTCGCTGGAGTTTTGGGTTTATTTCAGGAGTTCTGATACAACCAAAATAACACAACTTGGCAAAAGTCTCTGGCTGCCAAGTTTCTTCCATGCAGCTTTAGTCAATAAATTCCAAAACACTAAACAAATATTCAAGGCAACAAACAGGGTAGCTCTTACGTTTCCTCAGAGTTTCCTGTCCTGGCTTTGGATCAGCGTGATCCTGTCGATGGTGCTGAGTCTCTCCATTGACTTCAGTGAATTTTGAATCCAGCTGGGTTGCCCCAGCCAAAAAAGCAAGCACTGTGGAGGGTCGCAGGCAGCACGGTATTCACTGAATGGTCGCTGTAGATGTGATCCATCACACCGTACAGATGTTTGCTGAACTTAAAGCATCTCAGCTGTTCCACTGATGTTTTAGATTAAGAGTGTGCAAACGTGCCTCATTGTGCTGGGCTCTGCAATGGCAAGGTGACAGCCCCCACTTTTTTTTTTATTGAACTAATAAGACAAATCCAGCACATTTTATACACCAGTGTCTGCACATGTACTGCATTAGACAGGTTAAGTTATGAGGAGACTTACATCCAGGGGGACATCAGAAAATCATGTTATTTCTTCTGATTTGGAGTGAAAATATAGGAAAAGGCTACAGAGAGACAGATCATCATTCTTGTCTGATAGATACACAGCAAAAAAGCATCGTCATTCCCATGCGTGGGGCTCCTACCTAGTGAGAAGAATAAATTTGTATGTGTTGTTAGGAATATTGGTCAAGAAACAATTATTCTCCTGAAAATGTTTCAGTGAAGGTCTTTACTGAAACTGTTTATTTTTAATATATGTTTTATAAACATTTAGCAAAACCAGCAAATCACCTGAAAAAGTTTTATAATTATCCCAGTTGTCTAATAACTTTACTGCTGAATTCTTAGGGTTTTTTAAAATAGTGGTGGGATTAAAAATAAATTTCCTTTGGTTTAGAATCCACAGATTTTAAGAAAATGTACTCACTACAGTTACAAAGCTGAAATGAAAGATAGACAGGAATTTAACCTCTGGATGTCATACTCTTCAGCATTCAGAGCCAAAGAAATTCAAGTAAGTGGATTCCACTACTGGTTCTAATAAGACAGGAAAAGTGCATACTAAATCTTTACAATCCCAACTAAATCATTGGTGCTTTATGCCAAAGGAGGCAAGTTTAGTAGAAACTCTTTAAATGGTCCAGCTTGATTTTTTTTTTAAAAAGGGTCCCTTGGGTCAGGTTGATAAATCTCTACTTAGAGCCCTGAATAAGCATCTTGGTTTTCCAAGGTGCTGATCAACTTGAGAGTTCCCACTCTTTCTGTTCAGTGAGACTTTGGATGGATTTTTTAAGAGGAACTTAAACAGCTTACTGACAACTGGAAAGCGTTGTTACACCACTTACCTGCTTTCACTGATGTGAAAAAAAAGACCCCTACTTAGTCAATACTACCTTTCTAGAAAAGGAAAACTGAACGTAGTTAGATTTTTTTTTCTTAGGAAAAGTCTTCGTTTAGTAAAATACTGTAACTGAAAATTGAAGAAAGTCACACAGGAGATGAATTTGGGCAAAGTGGCTTGGCTATACTCTTCTTTCTTGTGCCTTCCTTCCAACCTGTAGCTTTAATTAGCTGAAATGCTAGGAAACTGCAGTTTTGCAAAACTTATGTATTTTCCCTCCCACCTTTAATTTACAGAAACAGAGACTGGTTTTGTTCTGCAAAGTAGTAATTGTTCCCTTTTAAACTCTTCAGACCTTTCATTTGATGGTGGTGCTAGGTTTTTGTTTGCATGGGTATCAATGCTTTCAGACAAAAAATTGCTGCTAACTATTGCTACTCATGCAACGCTTTTGCATTTTGTTTTCTCACTTAGGATGGGAAGCTTTAGGTCCAAACGTTCAAAATGGGATAACAATGAACTATGAATTGCAAACCTGCTTGGTGGGCAAGTATGCTGATTTGGCAACTACACCACCTTTTTAAAAATTGCATTTAAATAGATGTTAAAACATTTTGAAGTAAAGCACAAGCTATAAAATGTATGTGTAAATTATTGACTTTTAACTCATTCTGCAAGAATTCTTTCTCTGTAATGGTGCCCAGATAATTTCCAATTAGCATGAATGTTAAATCTTAGCTCTCTTCAGATTCACTTTGGTTTTTCCACATCTTCATCACATATCTAATCTAACCTTTTAGAACCCAGACTAGACCAAATTCAATTCCAAGTGTGTTTCTCTTCTGAGCTTGGGCCTTCGTAGTGCTGTTTTCCTCTTCCATAGAGGTTTTGCTTGGCGTCAATTTCTGTCAGTCTCAGCTGCTTCTTGGAGGAAACTCTCACAATTTTTATTAGGAGTCTTGCGATATTTAGTGGTTTTCTTAAAGGACAGTTTCTTAAATTATATCAATACTTGAATTCTTCAGTTTTCATTGACAAAAGACTCTCCTCCTACTAAAGGATCTACCCTAAAGTCTTAAAAGCCAGGGGACAGACCCAAAGTGCATTGCTTTTAAGTGTTCTCTATTTCCGAGGCTGACTTAAAATCTTTGAACACTTCATGTGTTGGGGCTGAACACATCACAGGGCAGAGACCCTGCAGAGGAGCTACACACACTGCCTGGACATTGCTTACCCACTTCTTAAGGGCTGCGTGTGGTATTAGTACCACTTAGGTCTTGACCTCGTCCTACGTGCAGAAGTAGATCTCACACAAACGCATACCTTGTCCAAGGGTCTGATGCAGATGAACTCTCAGTAACCTGGAATTTTAGGGTGCGCTTTTTGATTACTAAAAATAGTGAGTCAAACACATTTCTGGTCATGTTTCTAGTTTGTAAACTGGGATTCAGATGGATTCTTGCCATCAGATGTCCAATATGAAGTCTTGTTCCTGACGCTGCAAAGAAATAAAGCTGGCAGTCAAACCTATTGGAGAAATACATCTTCTGTATCGTAACTGACAAAAGCTTCAGCTCATTTTTTAAAATCTGAATATATCCAATGTTTGTAATATCACAAGTAAAGGTAATCGACCTCTATATATCTTAGTAGCAATTTTCTCTCCAAGTATTGCAATTTAGGGGGCTTGAAGGCTTTTATGACACTGGATAGGATCAATTAAGGGGGCTGGTAGGTTGCTTGAGAAAGGTCAGCATTAAGTGGGGTGTCTGGGACCTCCAAGGCATTGTTTTCCTTTTTTTTGTTTTTAGTGAAAAGAGGAAAACTTGGAGAAATTCAGACAGTTGAATAAGACAACGAGGGAAAATGTTGCAAAAGTTTCTGTATTAAAGTTTCAAGGTAGAGATAGAGAGCAGTGGGACGCCATATTGAAATTAAGGTGACAATAAGGAATGTTGTAACTTTTATCAGTAAAATATATTCAGAATTCAAAATTCACGAGCTTAACTGTGGAATTTCAGGGAATAATACATGTTATTTTGTTCATCTTATCTGCCTTTTAGTCCTTGAATTTCACAATTTTTAGCTGAAATGAAAACTAACATTCTTAGGTTTTCAGCTGACTCTAGAATTTAGGTTCAAAGGAACCTAAGGTTCAGTGAGATCATGAAAGTTGGCAACTACAGTTGTTAAAAAGGAAGCTTGATAAATCCTCAGAATTAACTCTTAAAATCTTAGATAAGATAAAGCAAATAGTATTGGGAAATGCTGAAAATGAAACTTCTAAATTTGATAATTACACTAAAACTAGATGCTGAGCAGAAGCAGGAACAATGCGATTTGTTTCCAAAAAATTTACAAAGGACTGCATAAGCGACTGAACAACTGAAGCAATAATAATCAGTGCTGGTCAGTGCTGAAAAAAACAAAGTGAAAGGTGGGAAAACAAAATCTGTCAAGGAAGTACTTTGAGTCATGACATATCCTAAGGAGGACAAAGTTTTAGTCTTTTTGAAACTGTCGGCTTAGTATACAGGGCACGCTAAGAGAAAAGAAAAACAAAGTAATTATACTCTGAATTTTCATGACAGTGAGCATAAACTGTAATCTCCAGTACTTCAGAGACCATTTACAATCACCAGACTTGTGTCAATAAATGAGAATGTGGCCAAGCAAAGGAGGCCCAAACTTCCAAAAATGTCTAACTTTGCAAGCAATAGAAGTCCTATGCAAAACACCGCCAAAGTTTCCAGATTTCTCCTGTGAATTAGGCAAATTCATGGAGAATCCAAAGCCCAAAGTGCAAGCTAAAAATTTGTGTTCGCCTTTATAGAACAGTAGAAGACTCTTCTTTTGCGCAAAGACCGCGAGCTTTTATGAAATACTGCTGGGCTCAAGCAGCGAGCCCCATCGCGCCCTTCAGCCGCAGCCTGGCATAGGTGCCGTGCAAAGGCCACTGCCATCCTCTGGGAGGTCACCACTGCCAGAGGAGTGGCTGTGCTGCTCTCTGCAGCAAGGAAATGCTTTCCTTTCCAGGCAAGTTGTGTCAGGGTGAAGACAAGTACTTCCCTACCTGCCTCATACTTAGCAAATGACAGAGCAAGTCGTCTCCCTGCTGTAGGGGATGTGATGCCTGCAGTGGTCCCAGCACAACCGTGGAAATAATACATGAGGTGGAGTCCTTGGTGCATGCACGTGAATGCATTCTCCTTATCACACACACCGTTTGCAGGGCAGGTCGTTTAGCAAAAGGCTTAACATGGCATGGCAGAGATTCATGGAAGACTGTTTGTAAACTCAGCTGGCTCAGAAGGAAACAGCACTGTGATTCCCTAGTTTGTCCTACTGCTAAAAAGCCCCAACAGAGCTGACATGAAAAAAAATTATTCAACCAGCCACTGTGTTTTTCTAATCTATACCTTCCGTATTTGCTCTAGTATGAATGTGTCAATATCTATCCATTCTATTCCAGCCTGTTACCCAATGTGCCCACTAATTACCAAATGCTGCATCTGTCTTCTTTTAGGTGACAGGAAATTTAATGCAGAAGCTCGCAATAGAAGTGTACAATTCTCTGACCTTCAGTATCTTTTTTCTCCCCTTTCTCTTTCAGTATTCCTTGCTGATTTACTTTCTAAGCTTCCTTGAGCCTGTGGGTTTGCTGATCAAATGTCAATACATATCTCTAAAGTAAAATGAGGATTTTTTTAAAGTTAGTTTTGTACGCTGCTCCAAAAACCCCCCACCTCATTTGTCTCCATATATTGAAGTCTTACAACACTAAGCGATGGAGAGTCTCTCGTATAAATTGTAACTTCTGTGGGTATCTTCAGCACACCAACGTCCTTGTGAACATTAACTCGGTTGCCTCTGATATTTTCAGTTTCCCTGGTTGATTTTGTTGTACTCAGTGCCTTCCCAGTGCTCCAGCCACCAGCAGAATCCTCCAGTCTCAAGGATTTCAGCCTGGTTTTTAATCATGCATATTCTTTCCTTCTCTAGATTTCTTTGATCTCCTTTAGGACTACTTCATCTCTTCCTCTGTTTTCTTTTTCACTCAGATTGCCTTTTCTCTGCTTTATGTAATCCTCAGTTGCCCTCAACTTCTAAACACGTTTCTGAAGGACAGAGCTGGTTTCACACTCTCTGTCTCCTGCATCTTCACACAAACATCCAACAGCTCTTTCCACCAGAAACACTGTTCACTTGACTTCAAATTTCTGTACCTTGCTGGTATGGGAAAATACTTCCTTCTAAAGAATGAAAATACAGGAGGACAAAAAGTCCCAAACCCTCCTGTTCATATAATCAGTAGCCTGCTAATTATTCCTGTTCTTGCTGGCTAAGTACAGGACATTTCACCTTTTGTAATTCCCATGTTGTAAGCCTGGCGGGAACAGAGAGTTATGTAGCACCAGTGAGTCAGCGCAGGTTCTGTATGTGCATGATCTGACGGCTGATGGCTCGGGCAGAGGCTTTCCAGTTCTGTCCACAGATCCACAGTGTGACTGAAAAAAATCACTATGTAGTTTCAAAAAACCAGCTGCTTTTTTTCAGGTTCCTATCCCGAGACACTTCCATTGTGATTTTCAGAACTTTTCTATTTCCCACAGAACTGGTGTAATTGCTAACCTCTCTGCACTTTTAATCTGGCACGAAATGGGACATTATACTGCTCAGCTGCTAAAATTTCATAGATTGCCTTGAAGCTCAATTAATGCTGAAGTTGTTCTAGTGCTTTGAGAAATATCTATAAATCAAAGGCTGTTGGCTCTTACCTACAAATAGTTCTATTTATGTCAATGGAAGTGCATGAGCATATAGAAGATCACTTCGTAGAAAAGATCAGTGTGGAATGCAAAATTTTTAGCTACCAGGTTTTAAAATGAGTAGTGTAGTTTTCTTTGCAAGAATTGATGATTTGACTGGCACCTAAGTTAGAAAAATATCCTCAGGAATTGTACTAGAAATACATAGTCAGGAACTCCAGACTTCGAAAACTGCATAAATAAGAACTGAATCTTCAAATAACTGATTAAAAAAAAGTTATTTGTGCATGTGACAAATGTGATATTTAGTGTACTCAACATACAAAGCCTATTTATATAAAAAGTAGATGTGGCAGGAATTTTAAATGTTCCTAGCAAACTATTTCTCCACAGTCAAGACTGAGGTCTGAAGCTTCTGAGGGCAATAAACAGCTTTAAAACATGCCTGGTCAGTGATGAAATACTCAACATGAGGAAGCAAAAATCTTCCTGAAGCCTTAGATCTGTTTTCCATATTCTTACAAAAGAGTTGGTTTCTAAAGATCTGTTTTCGATTTCAGTGTTACTGGAAGTATCTTAATAGAAAAGAGTTCAAAAACCTTTTATATATTTAAAAGACATTCGGAAGAGTCAGCATTCTCTTAGGAAAACCAAGTATGTGTTTTTGTTAACTCTGATGGAGCAAAATTAGTTTGCGATGAACAATTTAAAATAATTTTGTATTGGTAAAAATAGTGTTTGAAATCCTCACAATCAGTTTCTATTTTGTTGGCTGCAGAATTGCAGTCTTGAGAAATTCATGCTTTGAACGGACGCCTAGTTCAAACATGGGTACCTGGGGCTGGGGACCTACATGTACTTGTGCATCGTATTTATTTGCTTGACTTGAAAATGTATTGAACACCCCCAACTACAAAAGCCTCATTAACTGGATGTGTTCCAGGTGAATTGAATGATATATTAAGAAAACTCTAAGACTTCCCTTGGTCAAATTCCAGTCTTCAGTCTGTCAGGCTCTCAGAGGGAAAATAAAACATAAAAAGAGCCCACCTTCCTGCTCTCCTGTCAAGTGCTCTTATCAACTTACTGTTGCCTTTGGCTTACCTCAGCTGTTGGCAGCTCCTGACATTATCAAAAGCCAAGCCCCAGCATTGCAACAGGGCAGGAGGATTCTGCACACAAGGGGTGAGAGCCATCTTCCCTTTGGTGGGATGTGCTGCGTTAGGGAATTTGCTCCAGCAGGAGCCTGCAGGGATACCCCATCCCACCCCACACAGGTACCTATAGCAGGGAGGGTTCGGGGCCGGCGGGGGAGCACAGGGGGGCACTGTCAGTACCACACACTGCATTTGCTTTTGCATGTTCACCCCACTGTGAGGTCCAGGGGTGGTTCTGGGCAGTCAAAGGGCATCCAAAAGTGGAGAGATCCCTCCAGTTTCCCCCTTGCCACCGTGATGTTGACACAGAGAGGGAGATCAGCTAGAGCAGAGCCAGAGAAGGAAGCTGCAGAAGGAGCCCAGACAAGGATGAATCGTTCGTATGGTTTTAGCTGAATAGCTCTTTGCTCCTCCGTCCCCCTTCCTCGGTCTTTTCACCTCCACTCCAGTTCTTGTTTGCCTTGCATGGTAGCCTTTCATTTTTTATTATCCTCTGCATAGCTCATTCAAATTGAATAATAACCTCTGGCATGACTGTGACAGTCACACTGATCACACTATGCACTTAAGTTGTGCTCTGTATCTATTTCCCTCTGCTTGTTTCCCTTCTGGGTTAGCTGCAAGCATTCTGTGACAAGGTCTATCTGCTGCTTTGGCTTAGTTCTGTGCCCAGATAGCAGAGTACATTTCTTTCTTGCATCTAGCACAGCATAACATTCATGGTTAGAAAATACTATTGAGGTAGTTGAAAGGTCCTCAACTGAAAGCAAGTGAGGACATTTGCTGCAGTACCATGGCAGTTCTGAGGTCCACAGTAGGAAGTCAGCGCATCGCGCCATACCATACCTCCTTCTCCGTAGAATACACCTTCCATGGTAATGCCAGGTCCTGCTGATGCATGGTAGTGTTTTGGGCTGTGACTTTTAATTGCAAGTGATTGCAAAGCCTGTGTTTCTGCATCTTTTATCAGCAGAAAAAAGAAAGGAGCCACATTTTTTTTCACTGCAAAAGCAGTGTTTCCTTGCCTAAAGATTTGAAAGCTGGTCAGATTCTTGATTTGGGGAAAAGCATTCCAGTTCTTGTGTTGATGCTACAAATATTTTTTTCTTACTCGCATAATTGTCATGGACAGCAAGGCTAAAATAATTTGTTCCTTATTTAATTTTATTCCTTCATTCTGCTTTTCTATCCTTGACAAGCCAAATATGGAAACAGGATTTAAAAACGGCATAGTGACAATTATCATTGACTTTTATCCTATGTGTCTCAATGAGTGATATGCATTATACCTATGGGAGTTTACTGTATGGGTTTTCTTGGTTTGCTGAATACCGGGAACTTTGGAGATTGCTCAGGTCAGCCAGGAACTAAATCATCTTGATCTTCTGGTTTTCCCTTCTTACAGAACAACATGTATCATTTTGCTTTATTTAGTCCATGCTTTCATTTTATTAGATTGCAGAGAAGCATAAATGGTGTCTGTTTACATTCCTTAGTGATTCAACTTGAAATTATGACCAAGTATGGCTTGAGTAGTCTATAAAAAGATATGGTAGTTTCTGGCTCTCAGACATATAAAGGTGTTCCTGGAAGCTCAAAACCCAGAGTGCAAATCAGTTAGCCTTCTCGATGATTTTGAAACCTCAAATCTTTGAAATAGTTGGCAACTTGCTGTTGCATATTTACAGTTACACAACTCTTCCTCTCTGTGACTTTTAGAAGTTCCTCCTTCCTTTTTTCTTTTAAGTCCCTTGGCAGCATCAAAACAGCTTCTGTCCCTCTCCGTCTGTCTTTCCCCTCTCCCCAGCCCTCCCCCCTCCAGCTCTCTCCCTCCTCGGTATGGCACATTGTTCTGTGGAAATGGGTTGTTTTGAGTTCACACTTTGTTTTCCTGATGTTTTTCTGGGAAGTTGGATGTGGCACAAAAGATATGGGAACAGCTTGTAGGAAATGGGTTTGTTTGGGGAAACAATAAAAGAGAAACAGCCCGCAGACCTCTCCTGTATGTTTGAAGGCATAGCATACAGTATATAAAGACATTTGGGGGGTCACCAAAAAATACAGTCAGTATCAGAGCTGCAGGGCATGGTTTTAGTAAGAGCGATAATGTTGGTAGCCACTAGTTCAGAAGAGATACTGCTACAGGGAAAAACTGCAGGACTTTTCTTGTTGGTACATCAAAGATCGCCACGTGCGTTTTCCTTTTCTTCTTCACATCTACAATTAAAAATGGGCCACAACCTGTTTCCACTGCATATTAGGTTCAGCAGAAAACATGGTCGCAGAGCCACAAGTTGCAAAATAAAGGTAGAGGCTGAACTTGTGAGGCAGTTCTCCCAAAAAAGGGAAAAAGAATGAAAGAATTTGAAATTTTTCTAAAATAATTGTTTCAATTCTGTAATTTTGGATTGGTGATTTTGTTTAGAAAGACATTGCTTACATAAAGCAATAAGAACTCCATTTGAAAGTTAAAACCACAGGTGTAATTGGGATTAAATTTTTTTTGAGTGTCACAAAGCAGATTTCTTTGTGTATGTGAGGGTATCTTGTTGTTGTTCTGTTTTGTTTTGTTTGGGGACAAAGAACACTCATTCCGACCTTTGCCTGTTATACGTATGAAACAACATTTTTCTTCTGATCCTTTGGATTGGCTACCTCTCCAGCTGCAATATATCTAAAACCATACCAGTCTCTTTGACTGATCTCATAGTTAGTGTTTGAGCTAAAACAACGTCCTCACTTTATACTGGTTCAGCAGAGCAGGTTAAATGTGATTAAACGTAAGCACGCACATAACTTTTTTGCTATTTTACTATGCGCTCTCCTGTGTTAATCTTTGTACACACAGGAATGACTTAAAACTGTGACATTCAACCCCGTATTAATTTCATTAGTCATGTTTTGTGGCAAACGACTAAAATAACGTGTGCTGAAGTATGAATCAAGATATTCATTCTAAACAATTATAGGAAAGTATGTTAGGCTATACACTATAAAGGTTATCATGACAGGAAGTCATATTTTACATACACAGTGGGCATACTTGGAAAGTTCATTCTGAATTTAGAAAGATTACCCTTCTGAGCAATATTCGATATGCTCGTAAAATGGGGAATACCATGCGAAGCATGTCATACTATATATGTGTATATTCAATGTATACATCGAAGATCCAGAATAAAAGGTGGCTGAGGAAAAGGGAAACTAGTGTAAACAAAGGACTTTCTGTTACTATATCATGCAGAAATGAAGAGCACTCTTAACGTTGTGAATTTTTAAAAAGCGGTAGCGATTTGCATTTTAGTTCCAGTTATCTAATGCAGAGAAGTCTGTGAAAAAACATCAAGAGAAATACATTTGGAAGTAAATGAAAACATCCTTACAAATGCAGATGGCTTAAGCAGTGTTTGAAAAATCTACCAGTCAAGGAAATTATTTAATAAATGTTGAGTGGGATAAGCATTCTCTAAATAGGAAGGTGAGAATTTTAAATGTGTATGAAGGTGAACACAGGGGAGCATCTGAGACCTTGTTAGCCTGATGCAGCAGGGAAGAGGATCTCCAGCTCCAGGGGGTCCCTGAGGAGGAAGCTGAGCTGCAGGAACGCAGCTCTGCAGATGACCAAAAATGGTTCCCCCTGCCCTCTCTCTGGTCTGGTTGCCGTGCCTGGCTGCTGGTTTGAGGGGACCAGCCAGATTTAATGGGTAACACACCCAGTGGACACCCTTTTGTTTTCCCACGATTTCTTTGGTGTAGCTAATACTACATTTGGAGCTAAGATCCCCCATTAACCGCAGTCTTTCCAACCAGAAAGTGAGCGACCTGTTCGTGGCACACACGTGTGCGCACGTGCACAAACACCATGCACAGAGCCATGACAGGGAAGTGATGGGTCACCCAGAAGTTCAGTTCATGGCCATCGTCCAAGTGTTATTTCCCTAATGCTGTTAGGCATTCATAAAAACCGAAGGTTCATTGGAAAGGAAACTAATTTGGATGCTCTTTTCAGTTTTACCCTTAATATTTAATTCTTTCATCGATGCAATGGCTGGACAGGTCTCTTCATTCCTTCCTATACATTTCTCATCACTTTGCTGATGAGTTTGTCTTTGGTACATAGTATGCCTTAGAAAAAAGTATTTTAAATCCTGAATTATGTTCACTTTAATACTTGTTCAGAGATTGAGGATGGGGTTATCTAAAATGTGTGTGTGTACGTATACTTATGTGTGTGTGTGTGTATATATATAATGGGTATATATAATTATATATACAAATATATATGTGGTGGATCAGCCCACCACAGTTAGCAAATATTAAGCTTAGTATAAATGCAATGTATAATCTTGCAGTTTTGGTTAAACGAGCTGCAAATATTACCCTCTTGTGATAACACTGGACAAATCTTTTTGCATAAGGCAGAAGAAAATCATGTGGTATCTTAAGAATTTTCTCAATAAAGTTACCAAAACCGAAGTACCAGGGCAGTTACCATGTTCAAGCAAAGCCTTTAGTTCTGGACAGACGACTAACTCCGATAAACACACAGTAACTCTTGAAGACATCCCATTCAAACTGCCGGGGCTACCCATGATGCCAAAGATGTTAAGAGGAAACAAGCAAAGGATAGGATTGCATGCCTAGGATGAGACTGGTGTCTGGTTGTGGGCAGCTGCTTTGGCCCCAAGACTCTTTCTCAATATCATTTAGATCTATTAGCAGAAATTCATAGCAGGTGTGGCATGCAGTCTCAGTTCACTTCCGATTGGGCTGTGGGCCACTTTACAAACCTGCCACCTGTTTTGCCAAACAAATCTTTGCTTGAAAGATTGCTGAAAAAAAACCCCAGATGTTTATATTTTTTAACAAAGTAGAAGGTTGGCTGCTCCATCAAATTAATAAAGCCTTATGCTAGAAAAGCAGGGTAGAAGCGACAGGTTAGGCCTGGGGTGGGGCAGAAATGAAAAGGAGTTTTATACCCAAATTTTCTAGCCATTAAAGTTCTAGTAAATAAGAAATAAAAAACGTGCTAAAATAAGCATACAAAGCTACAGTTTCTTTAAAAATGCGTTTACAATATACAATCTGCAGGATACAATTGTATTGTTTTTAGCATTGGTGAATTAAGGTTGACATAATCATTCAGGAATCCGTATTCTGAGCCCAACCGATCATTGTGCTGCTCCAGCCCTGCAGTCACCTAACCCTGTTCGTTCAGCTACTGGTGCAGGGAATAAAACCTGGTGTTGCCTCAGCCTTTAAATAGTTTACCAGCACTCTACTCATGCAGAAGGAAAAACGGAACTGGACTCATCACTGTACAGCACCAGATCGTCTGCTTTAATTCCCTGGGCTTTGTGCACGGGCAGAGCTGCTCCCAGGCAGACCGCTCTTGCAGTCACTCCGGCATTTAACATGCGCTGAAACGGACGCAGGATGGAGGCTTTCATCATTGCGTTCGAACAGACCCGCTGCATTGCTTTGATGGTGGCCAGGGCATGTGACGTATATGAAAGCCTTTCCTATTTCCATTTATTAAGTCTTGGTTTGGGATTAAACTATTCATTTGCACTTTACTGTCAGATAAAGACTGCAGGTGAAATAATTGATTCTGAAATGGCAGCTCTTTAAATCAGATGCTCATGGACACTTCCTGATCTCTGGATGTTAGCGGTTCATCAGCTCTACCCGGTGTGATAATTTTAGTGTGTGAGATGCAGGGTAGTTGCAAATACAGCATGGAGCTTGGCATGAGGGAGATATGTTTTCTAAGCCGAGACCCATTTTTAGTCATTCTTACCAAAGTTTCCCCATCTGCAATAGTGGAACAGTGTTTTTTTTCTGATTTTATGAAGCACTTGGAGACCTGGAGCTGAATGCCTCATGCCACAAATATTGCCCTATGATGAAAGGAGGTAATAAAAATAGCTTGGACAAAAATAGGGTTTGCTGTCATTTCAGGAATGACAGTGTATATATTAGAAATGATGATAAAGGGCCAGAGTCTACATTTGAATTTCTAATGTCTCACAATTTGGTCATTAAGACATAAAATGTTAAACCTTTGGGCTTAGCCATGAGGCCTCTGTACACGTTACTAGTCCTAGTGAAGCCAGGAGAATGACTTACAGAAAGAGGGCTGCAGGATCAGTCCTTAAACATCTGCTGTTGTTTCCCAGAAATTAATCTAGCCTGCAATCTCATAACAGCATTTTGATGGATGCTTGATTATTCCTTTTTTCAAGTGGGACTGCAGCAGTGGCTCTCCTTTGCTTCCAAACATCCTTTGTATTTTTCTCAGCAAGAGGTGAAGACATCAGATAAGTGGCAGCACCGAGCCTGTGTTTGGATTAACACAAACTATACAAGTGCTCTTTGCAAATAGGTGGAGGATGTTAGCTGAGCTGGCAATAAGATTCTTATGGGTGGAGGTGAGGACAACATCTGTCTTTCCTATCTTGTACTTGCCAAGGCTTTTTGTTGTTCCTGAACTCTCTCATGAATATAATATGTGGATTTTTGTCTGATCTAATGAATCCAAGACTCAGAGATTTAGAAGGAAAACATTTTCCAGATGTGTGCTGCAATTCCTGACTCAGGTGACTGCATTTTAAGTAGTAACCTTTTCCAGTATGTTCCACACACCATATTGAGTATCTTGCAAAACCACTTCTTTTGCGAAGTCAGAAGAGAGTTGTAAGACCATCATGATTAATAAGCTACAGCAAGGCTAAAACATCAATCATTTGTCTTTTGTTTCACCGATTATTGCTGGATGCAATGAATCCAAGGCTCAAAGGCTTGGCTTTAAACTGGGACTGCGAAGTTAGGCTAGAAGCTCTTTAAGCAGTTCAGCCACAGCTTGCTTTATCATGCAGTGATGCCTGCTGCAGACGTGAGCGGAGCAGAGTTTCAGACTGGAAGACTGCCCGCTGCTCTGCAAGGTTCTGGTATCCAGCCTCGCATGTGCTCTCCATTCCAGCGTGGAAATGACATTCCTGGCCTGTTGGAAATTAGGCTTTCAGTCCAGATAAGCAGCTTGCTAGAGCATCAGAAGATGTAGTCTGAGGGAGAATAGAAGAGTAGCAAGCGAGAAGAGTGACTTGGTAAGTCTGGAGCAGCTGTATCGAGGTGCATACCGTGTGCTCTCTCTTGCACACTTTCACCTGCTCTTTCTTTCAGTTGCAATTGTACATAACTGAATCGCACACAATTTCAGTAGCAAATGTTGTCGAGAAGACAAGGGATGCTGAGTGCAAAAAAGCATGGAAACATTTAATAAAGCTAATTGCATGGTCTTAATCGGAACAATTTTCCCGCAAAAAATGCAGGTCCTCTCCAAATGTAACTGTTTATTAGAGTGTGTTAACATCTGCAAAACACACGCCAGTACGTTACGATTCATCCTTTTAATAAACATTTTGGTGAAAGTTTTCATACAACAGCTTTTTCTCTAATTTAAAATGAAAATAAGTCCCAGTATGTCAGAATTGTCCATAGAGTGGAGAATTAATTTTTCTGACCAACTGTAGACATCCGACAAGTGATAGGAAACAGCCTGTGTCTGCACGGATTGTGGCTGTATGGAGCTCTAAGCTCGTACTTACGTATGTATTGTCATGAAATCAGGTTAGAGAAGAAGGAGAAGTTGTTTGCATTAATGAGGAGAAATATCATAAAACCGCTGTCAAAAAATAGATTATATAAATGCAATGACATATGGCAAAGCTAATTAAAAGTTCTCAATTGCAGTGTTATTGCAAGGCCCTCATAGTCAAGGATAACAGGTCCGTTTTGGAGTGTTGGGAGTGCTGACTCCACAAACAAATGCATTTGACTGACTGCAGCACCTCTCAACATACAAAGAGCGTTGTTGTATTTGTGTCTCCTCATGCATCCTCCTTTTTCCGTGTAGTTCTTGCCCAGTGTCCTACTGGCTTGTGGCCAGTGTTTTTCATTACAGTGGTGTGCTATTGCCTGCTAGGATTTTGACAGTGATGGCCAGTAAGTTCCTGACTTTCAAAGTTCTTGAAGCATTTGTTTGAGCAGCATATCATTTGATAAATTTTGGATAGTTGGGGTTAAAAAAGATATACTAAACCTTTTCTGTTACAGGGATTAAACAATAAACCATGGAAATATTTGAAGAAATGAAAAAAACAGAGGTGAATATTTTGAGATATACATATAGACAGACACATGCAATGAGTGTGTACCCAGAGACATGATTCAATTTGATTGCTGTACAAATGAATGGAAATGGTGTCATGTCTGAAGTGGAAGCTGGGTTGATGACATGGAGGGACAGTGCACAAACGTATTTCATGTGCAAGCTGGCATGTTCCTTAATTAGAATTAACTTGAGAAAAAGCATTGCCAGGTTAGAATGGCCTCCAAAGCCTTTTAAAATCCTGCTGCAGTATTTTTTTTCCCTGATAGCTCTCAGCACATGCGAATTATGCTAGGCAACCGCACACCTCATTTTTGTCTTGAATTATTTCTTAAGTTTGATCAACCTTTAGGAAAATAAGTCTTTGTCCGTAGTTCCGTAGTTCCTGACATTGCGTATAAAGGACAGGTCAGCTTGCATATACTTCTCATGATGGGAACTACTACAATCACATTTCCTGTAACTAACTTCAAGTTTCTAGGCCAAGTAATCTTGCGTTTGATTAAGTAAACACCTTTGTCCTAATGACTTATGCCTACTTTAAAGGCATTGCTGTACCTATTGTTCTACAAATTTGTCAGTCTGTTATTCTTTTTTTTTTTTAACTTATCAGTGAAGTATAAGTCAAAACCAAATAGAGAAGACATTTTGTTCTTTTATCATTAGTACGGAAAGTCCAAGTGAGAAGCCAGGTTTTGCGTAGTACAAGTGATTAGAAAATAAAAAAAAATCTTATAAAGGCGAGTTTTATGTTTTGCTAGTGATGTGATGAGAGGAAGTATGTGGAGAAAGGAAGATGAAATAAAGAAAATCCTGTCCAGTATTGACCTCGGATAATATTACCAACAGTTCTACTTCACAGACTTGCATGAAAGACCTTTCCCACCTGCCACTGTAAGCAGTATGTGTTGCTTTCTTCATATTACATTACCCCGGACAATGGTTACTAGAAATGAAAGGCTTCATTTCTGAGCTGTCACGAGAATATGTTATTGTCATGCGAAATCCAGGAAGATGACCTGTTGACTCCTGAATTATTACCATAAAAGTACAAACCTTGGCAAGATGGAAAGGAGCCTTATAATGAATCTATTTTATAATATTTATTAACATTTACGTTGCTTTACTTCATCCCACTTACTGCTTGATGTTGCCAAACTGCTCCAGAAACAGCATTAATATTGATGTGAAAAAAAGATTAACATGTAAATGAATAATGAAAAGTATTTACTAGAAATAGAACTGGCATCCATATGTAAAAAAACCTTGCCAAACATGTCAGTATTAATAGTTTTGTCTACATTTATATGTGGCCAGACCATGCGGCTATTCTTCACAATGGTGAATGCTGCCAATTTTATATTACATTTGGTCCAGGAGCTTGCATTTAGAATCAATCATAGCAAAAAGTACGTTTTTAAGTTCCTGTATTTAAGAAAGAAATACCCGTGCTGCTTTCTGTCAGCTGTTCAGTACAGTAGTTTGCTGTTAGAGCCTTCCTTTCACAGCTTACCTAGGGTTAAGGCTTGAAGGATTTAATTAGTAAAGAGAAATCAAGGAAAGACATGGTGAAAGGATTCATGCATGGAGCAGCTGAAGGACTTTTTCTGTCTCTTTTTGGAGATACCAAATTATGGCAGTTATCAAACATTCCTGTATAGCTGAGAAATGCTTCATATTTCTTCATGCTATTTCTATGCTTTCCCACAGGATGAGTTTCACGTGAGATTGTATCAGGTTGTATCAGCTCTGATTGTTCAGCATCACTGCAAGGTCAGTGCAAGGTCTTGCAAGGTCAGTGGATTCAGAAATTCTTCACTTTTTAAGATCACTGAGAGGAAGAAAGGCAGCAGTTGCCAACCCTCGACACACAACTCCCATCCATGTGTTGGAGAAAACTTTTCTCTGTGCATGAGGATATGCAAGGACCACCTATATCACCTGTAGCAGTTGCTGGTACATTGATATCAGTGGTCCTGGATGACATGAGGAGTAGCAGAACAGATGCTAAGCATAGTTTCCATGTTTCCCACACTGAAACCTCAATCTCACTTAAGTGCAAGAAGAGAGAAAAGATGGTTAAGGAGGAAGTAAGGCTAATTCTAGTTTAGACCATGCTCTCTGGTTACGCTGAGTCCTCAAAATTTTGCAAAAGTTTAGGTGGCCAGTTCAGCTTTTTTAATGTGCTCAAGGGAAGGCTGTCCTTCAAGACAGGCCAGCAAAGGCCAGTGAGGACTCAGAGTAAAATGTCAGAGGTACTCGCTATTGTAGAGTGCACATTAATAAGCCTCTACATAAGGACAGACCCAACAGCATGCAAAGTTGGCAGAAACTCAGTTATTCCTACAGAGCCTTTACAGACCTGTCAGCATGCACTAACTGATAACTACAAGGATGGAGTACAGATGAGTGTTTGCTATTAAATCATAAGAAAACTCTAGCTAGCAAATTGAGCTTCTTTTGTCTATGACTAGCTAGGCATTTTTTTCCTGAAATGTGAAGTCTTGAGTCTCTCTTGGGTTCATTTGTTTATTTTGTTTTTGCCATAGTCTTTCAGACATTCACACAACCGTTATTAATTGGCCTCATATTTCCAGCATTTGCAGTCCTCCTAAGGAATTTTAAATGTGTGTACTTTCCCTCTTTGTGCAACATAATAGGCATCCATAGCACAAGCAATATTTACTGTCATTAGTAATGCCAATTAATAGAAAACCTGTATTTTTTTTGTTTAGATTTATACTTACCCTAAGTATTAATCAATTAACATACATCAGGTGGAGTCAAGTTTAACAGGAACGAGCATAAATTTGCTTTGTTTCACTTGTGTGGGGGAGGAGGAGAAATATATCCATTATATAGTGTTTGATGCCTGTTTTGAAAAGGTCTATTAGTATATGGTTTACAGAGTAAAATAATATTCTGCCTGTTGTATTCACAGTCTTGTATCTGCTTTCTCCTGTATAATTCGCACTTTCATGTATTTACTGGAGCTAGCTCTTCCAAAATTAACATTTCATTACATGTTTTTTTAGGTCACGTATTAGCTCTATAGTGGGGCAGAAAAGAGGGAACTGTGCAGTAAATAGTCTCAGGCGTGTGATGTACTGTGATTGCCTGGCCAGGCTGTGTGTGCATATATATGTATGTGTATGTATATATATGTATGTAGGGTTTGGGGTTTTTTTCATGAAAAACTCTCATGAACTGCTGAGAAAGAACTTTTTATTTTCCTTCCAGTGTAACATTTTCTTTCTTTAGTTTTTGTGACATGATCCCTGCTACTTTACTATCCAAGCACATCAAGTCCGCCTGCTGTTTCTCAGCACAGTGTAGCCAGGGAGCAATCTTTGGGGAGCAAGGGACCAACAGCCATCTCCCCCCACAGCTCCTTGAAAAGCAGGAGCTGTCTGCAGGCTTTCCCATCTGGGAAATGGCTCATCAGAAAAGCTTCAGACCACCAACAGCAGCAGTTTTTAGCAGGCCAGAGACCCACAGGCGTCTGAGAGGCATGGCGAAAAGGAGAGGTGTTATTAGGTGTTCTTCTGGCATCCCTCCTGTCTCGCAGAAGCACGTTCACACCCCCAGAGATCCAAGAGGCCGCAGTTTGGTAGCTGAGTGCAGGCTGGGGGAAGAGCGTGCAAAGCAGGGGTGCTAGCTGGGGAGTTAATGGTGATGGTCTGGTCTGAGGTCTTTGCCCTCAAACAACATCTGAATAGCAGTAACGAAGTGGTGCAGATCACTGTCTGAATTTTTGCATCCTGGCCTGCAGCAGGAAGAGTTAGTGGTAGCGATTCGATCACAAGTCTTGTGGCATTTGGAGGGCTGCTTGAGATCCCATTCCCCAAGTCCAGAGATTAAGGAGCGATCTCAATTTCCATGAGAAGTAATACGAAGAAAGTGATGTTTCAGCCCTTGTGGTTGCAGAGAAAATTATGAATATTAACATAGTGCACCCCGAGGGCTCACAAACCAGGGGAATAAGAAGAACGATATATGTATACCCCCTTAAACTGATCAAATACAACTGCTGATTTTTAGGACAGCATGAGACTGCCAGAGCTTGTGCAAAGCCCCCCTCCAGCAGCCGAGGAAGGGAAGATCCTGCCGGCAGCCACCCAGCTTTCCTGAGCCGGAGGACTCCCATCGCTCTGGCTCTTGCGCCTCTCCCCTCTCCGCTGCATCCTCCTCTGCTGACAGGGCCACGCGGTTTTACTGTCCTCCCGCCGGCGGGGCAGCCCGGGCCCACACACGCTGCCTCGCCAGGGTGTGGTTGCGCACGGAGAACCCTGCCCCAAATCTGGCTCAGGTTCCCCCCGCCCCGTGCCCCCATCCTCGGCCCCCGCGCCTCCAGCCACCGCCAGCTGGCCGTCTCCACGCCTGCTGTCATGTGGTGCGCTGCAGGCTGAGCCTCCTCTGCCTGCCCGCTGCTGGGGCCTGCTCCCTGGCCACCAGCGGGGGCCGGGAGAGAGGGAGCGGGGGAGGGAGGTGCTGGGCTGAACCCCTGCCCTGTTTCGGTCATCTCAGGGCAGAGCCATGGTGCCAGGTTGGGGGGAGCGAGTCGCACTTTGGGTTACCATCCATTTACACTCTTGTGCCCTGTGTTCACCCTAAGTAGCCCCTGAAGAGGGTGGCTTTCCTTGCAAGGCTGCTTTTGGAGAGGTGGCCCCCCCCAAGCCTGTGCGGTGCTGGGGGCCAGCAGGAGAGTGGGAGCCCAGGCTGCCTCCCATGGCCGGGGAGCCTCAGCTCAGGCAGGATGGGTCCCTCCGGCAGCATCAACCCTTCCTGTGGCTTCCTGATGGGCCTGGTGGGCATGCTGCCTGCCCCAGCCGGGCCCGGGCACCGCCTCGCTCCCGTGGCTTGGCTCCAGATAAAGTGGGGAAGGAATTGGTGCCAACATGAATGCATGGCGGTGGGGAGAGGGGGTGGTCTTCGCTCCCTCTGGCATCTGTCCAGTCTCCAGCCAGCTGCCATGGCAGCCACCCCACCACCGAGGAGCCTGGTGAGCCCTGCTTCCCTCGAGGGCTATAACTGCAGTGTCACTGTGGCGAGGGGAGGTGGCCAGAGAAATCCTTCCCACAGTGCCGGAGTGGGATGCCTGGCCGCATGGCCTGCCAGGAAGGGTTGCCGTGAGAGAGAGAGGTGGCTGGTGGGCATGGTGTCCTCCCAGGGCTGGTGGTGGGCATCTCCACCAAAGCTGGTGGTGGATGCTGGCAGAAAGAGCAGGGTCCCTGGACTGGAGGTTGCGCCCAGCTGTCTCGAATCCCTTTCCAGAAGGGACTTGGCCTCAGTCCCAGAGGAAGGAAGAGGAGCTCCCAGTGAGTCAGCAAGACGTGGCTTTTGGTCGCTCCTTGCAGGGGCATTTAAAGCAGCAATGGCAGCTTGCTTGCGCCTCCAGCTGATCCGGCCCTCCACATCCCTACCTGGGATGCCAAAGGCCTGAGCTTTGCTTCCCATCTTGCCCTCTCATCCCTCCAAGCTCCTGGCTACTATTCCTAAGTGTTTGGTAGTGTATGTTGGTGCATCTTCTCAGCCGCTGGTGGGAAGCATCTCCCCAGGGGAGAGGTTGTCCTCCTGCCATATGCTGATGGCATGTCTGGCACCATGAGTCCTCACCTCCACCAACAGCAGTGTTCTGCCTAAAAAGTAATGAGCTTTTAAGCAAGTGACCAGCTGTTCATCTTCTCAGGTGATGGGCAAGC
Source organism: Gorsachius magnificus (assembly GCA_034008185.1). NCBI lineage: Eukaryota > Metazoa > Chordata > Aves > Pelecaniformes > Ardeidae > Gorsachius > Gorsachius magnificus. Next base: position 100,289,787 of record CM067081.1, read on the forward strand.
CCTTTTTTCCTTGGGGAATATTGACTTCTTTTCTCTGATTTGCAGGAAGCGTTATCAGTGGTGAGTGAAGACCAGTCCTTGTTTGAGTGCGCCTACGGATCGCCCCACCTTACAAAGACAGAGATGACGGCGTCCTCCTCCAGTGAATATGGGCAGACATCAAAGATGAGTCCACGTGTTCCCCAGCAAGACTGGTTATCGCAGCCCCCAGCCAGAGTCACCATCAAGATGGAGTGTAACCCAAACCAGGTTAACGGGTCAAGGTAATAAGGCCAGTGTTACCGTGGCTCAAGTACACTTTTTCTTGTGGTGGGTATAGCTCATTTGTCTAAATCTATGAATCTAGCACCATTTTAGGTGCCCCAAGATATCCCACCTGGCCACCAGCTTCTGTCCCAGAAGCCTACAGGTCTCTCGTACATTGTGGGTCACACCTGGTAGCCCCATTCAGATGTTATGGAGGGTCCCAAACAGTGATACAAGCACATTCTTCTCATGACCTTGTGCAATACCTTTCTGTGTTTCCTCTGACTGTGGATAATTTTGGGTGTGAACTTGCATTGTACGCTAAAGTGAAAGACCATATATTAAAGTTAGCAAAATGTGAGTTTGCTGTAGTCTGGGACAGCCCCATTGACCCATCTGAGGGTGGGGCATATGTGATCTAACACTCAATGGAACTTGTCAAAATGCAGTAATGTGGGCAGTTGCCTTTGCTTTAAATATAACCAAACAGAGAAGCATAGGAAGTAAATTCTTGTAATGGCAGGGGGAGTGAACTACTGAGCTTTACTTTTATATTTACTGTAAACATAGTTCCAAAAAGCATAACCAACGTGGAGTTGGATTTAAGAAGAGCTCATGCTGAAGAAACAACACATGTATGGAGGCAAGCAGGGGAGTAGAAAGGAACAGGAAAAGGAATTGCTCAGCTCAACGGGCAGTAGCCACAGCCTGTCAATGCATTAATTGTCATCTCAGGACTTTTTTTATGAATGTTGCTATGAAGGAGAATTGTATCGATTAAGCTGAAAGAGTAATGCAGTGGATTTGTGGATATTGACTGGTAGCTCTCCCAAGCATAGGAGTGCTCTATGGGACTTCTTCCATCTGAAAAAGCACAGTGAAGATTATTTTTTTTTCAAGGAAACTATCCAAACAAGTGCTTTCCTGTTTGAAATGCCTGACTGTCAAAACAGTTTTCCTTTGGTGTTGCTGAAGGGTAGAGGTCCAGAGCATCGGTTGCTCACAATTGTTGGTGATGTACCAGTGAAGGCTGTGCTTCACATCTCTCCGTCACAAACACCTGCCTACTAATCTCATCTCCCAGCATCAGTTGTTTAGAAAAACCTCAGCTATGGGCACTGCGGTTACTGTTCACACTTGCTGTGCTTATGTGATGAGCACCACAAGCAGGGCAAAGTGGTTTGACAGCTTATCACACCTACGTTTTTCACTGGTATGGATAGAAATTGTGCTGAAGTCAAATAGGAATTTCCAGTGAATAGTCAAAGGTTTGAGATACGTAGAAATAAACAGTGAACTGAAGTTACAAAGAATTAGGGGAAGTCTTCTTGTGAGCCCGCTTATTCAGAACTTATTCACAATCAGTTTCAGTGAGCTTTTTTTTTCTTTTTTTATGCTAAGCAAATACACAGATATAATCACAAATGGAGTATTGATTCAAAACCAGTTTCACCTGCTTCCTAAAAGTACTTCTAAGTATTTGTGCTGGCATTTCCATAAGAGAACTGATCGCAGTTTTTCTTGGTGTAAATTCCGTAAAGTGCATTAGAATAGATAATTAGTGTTCATTGTTACTGAAATTAGTGGTAGTAATTTGTAATGTTATACATGACTGAAGTCAGTCATACACAGACTCCTATTTTGACATACTCCCAGATCTTAAGGAAGAGTCTAGATTGTACAGATCCAATTGAAATTGTTGGTCAATCACATTTTTAAAAGAATCAAACCAGAATCCTGAATTTGCTGTCTTGGATTTCTGAAACATGTAACTAGCCTAAAAATCAGAGCTCAGTTTGTGAATCGTAGGTATTTATTTGGCTGTTGCTGTGATGGTTTACAGACAAAACCGTAGGCAGTAATACGGCCTTTTATTAGCTGAAACCTTGTCCTACCTAATCCTTATTAGGAACCCTGGTGAGGACTATACTTTGATTTAGGAGGTCAGGACCCTTACCAAGACCAAAATGCGAGCCCTCAGTCGGATCAGCTAAATTGAGTCTCCAGACAAACCCATATAGCCTGTGGGTGAGAGTATGGTATAGGCAATGTGCTGTCACACACTGGCATGCCCCAAACCAGTAGAGACTGGTAAGAGCCCTGATTTGGGAACAGCGACAGTTCCAGGTGCTAAAGCACCTGGCTCCCACAGGGGCTGCCTTGGTCAGAGAAGGCCAGGCACCCTGAGGCACCCCTGCTGTTGCAGGGTGCCTGGGGAGGCCGCCGAGCCCTGCCTTGCTATCCAGAGAGACCTGAAAGTGTCGTTGTGTATGGGGGTGTGTTTGGGAGTGCAGCTGGGAGAGATCCTGTGCTTTGGTGCCTTTGCTTCTCTCCTGAGGGCTGTGCCGTTGCTGGATAAAAACAGAAGTAACCCAGGCAGAGGGGAACCGCAGCGCAGCCACCAGAGCAGAGCGTCCCAGCTGCAGGGCTGGAGCGAGGCTCCCCGTCTCTCGCCTGAACCCACAGTTCACATGTTGCTGCCTGCCTGGCAGCCTGACTCCAGCAGGCAGGACAGGGAGGGCTCGTGTTTGGCATATTTTACAGCCTGGTGGATGGGGGCATGTGCTCAGATTGGGGGGGGGTTCTCTCTATATCTCCCAAATCTAAGGTATGTTTACCTTGCATATGTGAACTCAGAATACTTTTCAGGGATGGGTGAGCATTCAGAAGCCCTGAATTAAAAAGGCTGTTTGGACAGATCTTCGTAATGCCTATAATTTCTCCTTCCTTTATGCTATTTTCTATCAGTGTGTGCATGCATTGAATCACTTAGGGTGATACTTAGGCTACCTGCACAGTCAAAAGACAGGAATTGGCTGCTGGCTTAGGCTACCCGATTCGCTCTTTGCAAGGAGAGGTATCTGCCTTTCCTTCAGAGGTATCCTGGTCTCTGCCCTAGCTGCATAAAATGTTTGTGTGTATGGTCTGCACTGTTCCTAGCAGAACAGGCAACTACTTTTGCAGGGATATATAGTCTAAGCATCGAGGGAATTGTCTTTGAATCAATCTTTAGCTAGTTAAGAGGCATAATTTTGGTTCATACTTTTCCAGCAGAACTGTTAGTTGTTATAAAGAGGTGGAATCCAGGAATTGCCAAGGCACCTGGAACCCCAGTGACACACTTTTGCACCAGCCTGATTGCCTTTACCACCTTTACAGAAGAGATGACAAGAAGAAATGTTGTGTACCTCCCCCCTAAAAAAATAGCATTAGGTCTACTTACTCCATCATTAGGACCTGGAGTTTATTGCAAACCAGCTGAGCAGCACATGAAGACTAAATTGTTCATTTTTCTCTGGGCAGCATCACTCAGAGATGCTTAATGTGGCCACGACTAGAAAGTGAACAGCTCAGCAGTGCCCATTCTTTCCCAATATCAACCAGCATGCAAAGTGGCACACGGGCTACGCTGCCGGAAGAGGCAACTTACTGCTCTGAACTGCAAAATGTTTTTGATCAGAATGCTGGTTTTCTAAAGGGCACATTCTGGCTGAAAATATAATGGGAAGAAATGTAATTCTATATTGAATTAAAAATAACCCGCAGCAGTGGACATAGGGTTTCATTTATTAATCTTGGATTTGACAGCCTCCCCTATTGACAGAGCAATTCAGAGTTGCTAACTGGAGAAAACAAGGAAAATTCATACTTCACTGCAATTCCTAAGACATGACATTATGCTGAAAAATAAACAAAGAAAAGTCACTTATAGATTACCAAAGATAAGAATAGATTAACAGTACAAAAAAACTTTAATGCATACATTGCATGCTTATACCTAACACAAAAATTAAAAATTGCTATTGTAATTAAGATACACTTTTTATTTCATCAGAAAACTAATATTTTATAAGGCCTAACACATGCCTGAAAAAACAGATCTTAATATTACACTTTTAATGGAGAACTAAGATTGCCAAGTAACAAATATAAATGTGTTATGATGTTTCTAAAACTCATATACATGTGTGCATGGAATATATATGGTGTTAATACTTTGGGAATTGTCATGCTTCCTAGTATGTGATATTTCTGCCAGCTGTAGAAAAAGGTGTGTATCACTCAAGCCTTGCATAAAATGGAATTACTTATCAGCAATATATTATTGCTAAACACTCATAACAAATATTCTGACATATTGATTACCACTGTCAATATGGAAGTTACTACAGATCAGTGTGATATATGCATCTCTCACAAATCTGAAAACTATTTTTTCCTTCCTGAAGTCCCTCTAGGCCTTTGCCATTTGTATGTCGGTCTTTCACTGGTTTCCTGACAGGTTATCTGCTGTTCACCATATACATAGTATTGGCCACGATTTATATGTGCAGATTAGTGGTACCCTGCCATTCTGCAGGCTACTTTGCATTTTCTTTTCTGCAGAAGCCTCCCCCACCCTTTTCTTTTCCAGTCCATAAATTTATTTCCTTAAATGAAATGCTCTGTTCTTAAAAATGCTTCATATGTTAAAAATTAATACATGCAGTGGCTATAGAGCTTGGAGCGGCTTTTCATTTTTAGTAAAACTATACCTTCTCTGTTTGCACCCATTTTAAAATCTGGGTTGACCCAAAGGAGTCTAAAATACCACAGCCACACTGCAGAGTCGCAGAAGTGCTACCTCTAGGATCTCCAGAGTATCCTCTGTAATCTCCTTCCTACAGGGGAGCCTGGGTCTGAAAAATACGGTGTAAAGAGGGTGCAAAGCAGGGTACTAGTCCCCACAAAGTGGTAACCAGAGAATAGTTAGCTTTTTGATTTTTTGCTGTCCGGCTCTCCCTTCTCACTGCGTTAGGCTGCTTCCTGGCCATATATTCTGTTGTCTAGAAAGGGGCATAAAATTTTAGGAGTGTACTAAACCTCTTGCACGTCAACAATTAAGTACCCACTCAAAGCAGAAATGTACTCACTCTGCTAGGACTCTCCCCAGATATACTTTGGCTGTAATTGCCCTACATTAAATTTCAAAACATAACAGTCTCAGAACTGGCATTCCGGTGAATACCGAAGAAATAACATTAGAATAAAATTAAAGGGTTATTTTCAGTGTGCTGCAGAGGGATTAGCTACACAGTTTTCTTTAACAATAACAGTATTTTTAAAGCTAAACCCTGCTACACAGCACCAGAAAATATAGCCTGAGGGCCTACCTTAAATTAAATAAAGCAAGAAAAATTTAAATTAAAGCTGTCATTTTCCTTGCTGTTGTTGCATATATAATGCAGGCTGTCACAGGTGGAATCAAATTGAGTTTCTTCAAATCCATTATGTTGATACAGCCATTATATTTCTTCCAGGTACATAATGAGAACTTTTGTGCCTCCATGTAGTCAAATCTTTCACCTGAATGTAATAATATTGTTTCCTGCTATTTGTTGGTCCTGAGTCACACCAAAAGATTCACCCTGTTACAGTAAAGAAGTATAATATAAATCTGGAGATTGTATATTTCATACTGATACTTACTTTTCTGTTTATTGTTCCTTACATATTTTATCAAATTAAGTATGAGCAATTGTATTACAGTGAATGAATGCAATTCATGTTACGCATTTAGGGTGAAATTCACTCCTGTGGAAATGCTCCACGAGGCCCTGGGTACTGCTTAAACAACATTTAAATCCATGTATTGCTCAGTGGTCTCCAAATACACTCACCCATGGGACTCCACCATGCCCGTGGATGGGACTGTGCAAAGGTAGCTTGGAAGAGCTACATTTACTGGTAGCTAATCCATCTTTTTAAGGGAGGCTGAAGTGGAACATGGAGTCTTATTCAGGCCACAGATAAATTTCATTTGCCGTGAGCAGTGTGATGATTTCACTGAAGAAGCATTTTGAAAGTTAGCTGCAGTGAAAGTGCAGAAGTTTTCCAACATCAGCTTGGCTGATACAGAAGTTTTAAAGAAATGCCAGAAATAATTAGTTGTCATTAAGATTTAATCATATGCAAAATGTTGTTTTAAGTGCTACCAATTGTTGCTCAAAAACCATTTGAGAATGAAATTATCACTTAATATATCTTTTGTGCTGGCTCTTTTGGGAAATACCATTTTTCTTTGCCTGTTTCTGTTCTAAATTTTCATCAAAGAGCCTCTGTACTAGCTGGATTGAGTGGATCTGACACACAGGAGGACTTTTCAGAGTCCAAAGTGACCTCAAGTTTTTGTTTGTTTTTTTTTTTTTTTCTTTTCCCCTTGATGTAAAGACTCCAAAGTGGTAGCTATCTTGTGGTATACAAACCAGCAAGTTTGAATGGGTAGCACTTGAGGTACCTTGCTCAGTCTAGCCATGTGCCAGCTGATGTGCCCAGCCACTAAGGAGGAGGCATTCATCCATATGGAACTCTGTATTGCCACCACGACAGAACCATCCTGCTCCCAGCATCCAGGCTGACATGCTTTCAGCTAGATGAGGGACTTCTGTGTTATGCTCTGGTCTGTGGTAATGATGCTGGTGGATCTAGTTAGAGCATTTGCACACCTTGCGTGTGTCTAACAGATGGAGAAAAAGAGTTGATCTGCAGTAATCACCCTGACATCACTTGTTTTTCAAGGGCATGGCTTTTTCCATCCCTGCAGCACAACCCTGCGGCTGAGGCTCACTGCCATCCCTTCCACATCTGGTAGCGAACCACCAGCATGCAGCCCTGGTATTCTTGGTAAACCTCAGCTCAGACTAAACAACAAGCGTGGTCCAAAACCCACTGCAGTGAATGGGACTCTCTCCTCTGTCTCCAACAGGGCTTGAGTCAGCCCCTACGTCAGTCCATAGCAAAGCTGGGAGATCTGTCTGAAGAGGATGACTTTCCTAATGCACTTATTGGAGCTGCCTCTATAAAGTAACATTACTCTTGGGTAAAAAGACGTGGTGTTAGTTATCTCAGACTGATAATCTTTTTTCCTACTGACTGGGTGGTTGGTGGAGTGGCTGCCTACCAAACTGGAAAAACTGCAGTTTCAGGATCTTCTCCATGTAGGGCTTTATGTGTGACTACTTCAAGAAGTTCCTCTTTGCTCTGAAAATCCACCAGCTTAACATCAGTGCGTGTGTGCATGAGTGTGTGTGTGCGTGTGCATGGCTTGGCTCTGTTCTTGAGGCAAACATGTTGCCAAGGAGAAAAACAAACCCAGCTCACCACTACTATAGCTATTTTTTTTTGCAGCTTTTCGGGGGGTGCTGGGCTGGCAGGTGCTAGCTGAGAAGCTTTCCACTCTGGGATAATGTGTTCATTCATAATTGACGTGGTTACGTTTTGGAGTGACCACTGATGATTAAATTGTGTGCTTAGCTTCAGGAGTTTAAGAGGGGGATGAGGATAGCCAGAATTTCAAAAGTGCTAAGCAAACAAAAGCTCTTATATCGGCACTCAAATATAAAATTAGTCTTCAAATAATGACATAGGACCCCACAGGGGTTATGATCACTGTCATTATTTATGACTATTGCTATCATTACTGCTTTATTTCCAGTAGAGTATTTACTGTGTCTAGAGCGTTTAGAGCTGGTGGTTGTGGTGTTGCCCCGGGCTGGCACGGCACAGCCACTGTCGGTAGGTAGGTTGTCTCTGACCTAGCACATTTGGAGATGAGCCTTCTCCTCTCCCCCTTCATTAGTAGCTGTTTTATTTTGATCAGGGTAGTATTGAGGGGACGTTCAGTATTTAAAGTTTGGGAATAGCATTTTAAGACAAAACAGAAGGTGAATAAGACCAAGAAAAGTGGCTAATCATTGGCTTCACCATTTCGCACCCGTCAGCCTCACAACCCGATAATGCTAATCACGAAAATCAGCAGACATTCCACAGACACAGGGGATTATGGTTTCCATACAAGATGTCACTTCTGTTTATGCCTGGCATGCTCTACTTTGCTAACTTCCTATACGATCCCTGCCCACAAAAGAAGGCATATGTGGTTTGGGAAGGGCCCTGTCTCCCAGTATTTCATATTTTATGTAACCACAAATACAACAGCCTTACAAGCTCTTGAAATGAAATACAATTTGAGAAATGTAATCCATTACCATTATAATAGAATTTCTATAAAAATAATAAAAGAAAAACAAGAGAAAATAGGTCCTGAGAGTTATAGGCCAACTGGGAAGTCATTGTGGCTTTGGCCTAGCTATCACCCTGTCAGACTTCAGCCTTCTCCCAGGCAGCAATCTAATTGTAAATTATGTATATACAGAACATCATTTCTTAGCTTTGGCTTTTAGTGACCCCCTTCCCTTCTTTCTCTTTCTTCACTCCAACCTCACACATAAGAAATATTGAAGTGTTTGCACTAATGGAGAAATGACAACGTGCAGTCAAACTTAAACCAGCTGTTTCCCCACACTGTGAACACAAAGAGCCAGGCCGGTAATATTTATAGCTTGACTGGCCTCTAGTGAGCCAGACGCTGACTGCCTTAATTTGCCATGATGGCCTTAAGGCTTGAAGCAGCTTCGGGCTGCAAGATAGCTGGGGAAAGTTAAGCAAAAAAAAAAAAAAAAAAAGGAAAAGATTGTTTCAATTAGAAAAAGTTACTGTTTGATTGAAAATGAACGGCTGCTGCATATACAACTCAATAAACAAGCATCTTTCGTTTTCCTTACAGAAAGCCAACAACGTTCCATGTGTTGGCCTCTGGTGTTTGCTTTCTCCTTTCACTGGAGGAAGGAGCTGAAGGCACCTCTGCGTGCCACGCTGTGACCTCTCTGAGCAGACCCTGGGCCATCCCCACACAACCCTGAGCACCCACCAAGCTCGGGATACCCCACACAGTGGCGTCTGCCCCTGGTTTGGACACTGAGGGTGTGTGCTAGTGTGGGGCTGCCCCGTGCCCAGGCACACTGTGGCTCTGGGCTGTTGGGGCTGGTGAAGACCAGTCCGGTTGCCCCTGCGTAACAGCCCAGCATGGAGCAGTGGATCTCCATGACTGCATGGCACAGCGAGGGCTGCAGTTTTCCTTTTTCTTCTTTTCTTTTGTCTTAGGACTGCTTTTGACACTCACCTTACAGCAAAGATAAACAGACTGTCACCATGGCTTCAACGTCAGCTGAAGCCAGCTTTAGCCAGCAGCGTGGGTCCCGAGGGGCTTCCCTCCCTTCCAGAGACCTCGGCAGCTCGCTCCCACCCTGGCTGTCCCCTTTCCTGTGGGCGAGCATCGCCTTCACACAGCCGCCCCATGTGGGTGGGGGAGTGACTCAGGTTATAGCTAAGCACTGAGTTACTTACCCACCCACCCATTTATTTACTTATTTGCGTACTTGCTGGGGCAGCAGCTCCCCAGCCCAGTTTGCTAAGCAGTTGCACGAGAGCCTGTGTGAGCACCCCAGGGATATTTCGACCTACATGCATTTTCTGGCATTTTAATGCCTCTGTTATGCTGGAATCCTCTGCGGGGAATTTTGCGCTGCTTTCACAAGAAGCCTTGGAAGGGAAAAGAAAACCTCTGTTTTCCTTTCAGCAGGTTAAGTATGGTGGTGCTCACACAGCAGATTTAAGGGCAGGTGCGTGCACAGGAGCAGAGCGCTTGGCACACTTCCAGGGCTTGGCCCCGGGGTGCGCTCTGTCAAAGCGAGTATTGGGACCTCTGATAGCGCTTTTCAGAGTCTCACTTAGCACCCACAAGGATCACCATTGCTGCCAGGGAAGAAGCCCCTGGGGCTCTGCAAAGCTGCTGGTGCAGCCACACTCCTGCTCCAGTGGCTGGGGAGCGTGGGCTCCTTCTCACCGGGGAGGGTCGGGCCATCCCCAGTGATTGCTGCCAAAGGGAAACCCAAAGGGGGATCTGCAGGACCCCTCTTCGTATGTCACTGCTGTGGTGGGTCTCAGCAGATGTGAATCACACTGATTCGTGAAGAGGAGGAGGGTGTAGAGAGGGACAGGGAAGGCAGTTTAGGGCTGAAGCTGTGTAACCCTTTGAATTAATACCATGAACTAAAGTGTGTCAGGTGTGCTTTAAAAAACAGCAGTGTACCTCAAAGAAAGAAATCTCAGGGAAGTTTTGGGGTTTTCTTCATGGGCCACTTTTTCAGTAACAAACCGTTCGGGGGCGGGGGGTGGGGAGGGGCGCTGAGTAGTTGCAGTGAATGGAGATGAGCCTGAGCATACTTCGCAATACACTCAGCATGAGCTGACCTTTAAATGATGTCATTTTGGCTAAATATAAATTTACATATGCTGGCCCAAATTATCAGAGGGAGCTGGCTTTGTGGAGCTCTCCCTCTTGTACGTAAGGACAGGGTGGGGCCCTGCTGGGGCCGTTCCCCTCTTTCTCAGATCACTGGCATTACAAAATGGGAGAGGAGAGGTGAGGAGAGGAATCTGTAGCCTGTAGGACAGTGTCATGGTTTGTTCACCCAAGCCTCACAGAAGGAAAGTTCCTGGTAGCTCAGCATGTCCTCTGACCTGACCAGCTATGGGCTGGATGGGGACCATGGATGGAAAACTCTTCAAAGATATCCTTATACCACTCTACTCTCCTGAGAGCACTTTCTATAAGTAGCCTCTGTAAGGAAGTTACTCAAACCATGGTTATTAAATAAACTTATGAAGATATGTAGATATTTGGAGAATACAATTTTCCTCATATATTTTCCTCTGAAATTCAGAAATATTAAATAGAGGGGTTTATATGATGTGAATGTCACAGAGATCATGTAAAATTTTTCTGATTCCTAATCTGTGTTTCTCTGACACCTTGCATTTTAACACAACACAGGTGTTTTATGTCACATGGGGAAAACAGTAGCATAGCGAAGAAGAAAAAATGCGTTTCATACACTTATTTATGAACTTACATCTGCTTTCATCAGAGTCAATGGTTGGCAAAACTCCAATCGGCTTCAGTAGGAGTGGGCGCTAAATTTAACCATCAAATCATCTTGATTCTAAGTAACCCTGAATAAAGACGAGGCTTCCAGGTCCAAGGACCCATGGAGAAATATTTTCTTCAATAGACATTGATCAGCAAGGAGAGCTGAATCAGCTCAGGACTGGACAAAGCGTGCTTGGGTAGCATGATTGTAGTCTTTCCACTTTTTTTTTTTTTTTTTTTTTTGGTAAATTCCAGGTGTAACACAGTATATTTACAAAGGCTAAAAATAACATGCATCTGTGAAGAAAAACATCTCTGGTTTCATTTCAGACCTGGGCTTAGGATGAATCACTGCAAAGCTGCACCCTTTACACTGGGCATGCTTTCTAAAAGCTGCTTTTCCACTGCCCCTGCTCCCCTGGTGGTTCAGAAATAAAGCAGACTCACAGAAAGTCCTAAAAAAAGCCTTTGCAGACAATCACTCTCCTGTTGTTCTGGGCACTAAAAATACCATTTTGTAGTCTCTGCTTGCATTTTCAGTTTTGCTTTCTATACTGTAGAAGTCCATTCCAGCCATTTGAATTACACCCTGGTTCTGTGGTATGCATAAGCACACGCTCAATTTGAAGTACCTGAGTACTCCTGTTAGCTCCTGCGGAGCTGCTTACATGCTTGAAGTTAAACTTGATCTTAGAAGATTTGCTGAACTGGGAAATTGCATGTCCACCCAGTAAGCTAACGGGACAAAACCCCTTAACCATCTGCTTCTGGATTTTAGTGAAAAGTTATGACTTATTTATGATCTTCTTCCCCCACCCCCATCTGTTTATATTCAGATCAGAAAACCAGCTCAGAAGCCCTGTCAGATTGCCAAAAGCTATGTGCTACTACTGGATCTTTCACATAATTTACTGTTCAGTGTTTACAAGAGTGTTTTTAATGCACGATTGCCCGTAGAAGTGGTGTAGGCTAATACTGATGTGATATTTCACGTCAGCAGCAAGACTTTGATGTCCCTATATCCCAAGTCCCTCTTCACAGAAAAACAAAATAAAGAAACTGTCAGTTAAGCCAAAGGATGCTGCTAGCTCTCTGTTTCCCAAAAGCACCCCCAAAAAGTCAGCGAATGGACCAAATGGTTATTTCTTTTGTCTTTGTAACATAACTGACCTTGGGAGTCAATTCGGGCATCTGCACAGGTATAAGGGCAGGAGCTGGATGATGTTTCCAAATATACGTGATTTAGTATGCAGACTCACTTATGCATATATGCCGTTTGTGTTTGTTAAAGGTAAACAGAAAAAGCCAACATTTTAGTGACAAGCAACCACCACAAAAGCTCTTTTTCAACATGTTTACATCTGAAAGAAAAAGTTACTTTGTTTTGCTTAGCTCTGTTTAGACAGAAATAAGCTGCATCCCAGAATTATATTTAGAGGTATGTAGTGGGATAGAAAAGTTAAACCTGAGAGAATAATGCCCAAGTATTCTGGTTCTGAGAGGAAAGGCTAAATTCACCACCACTCAATGACAGGCAAGACCATGTGCTGACTATATCTTCCCTTGTGGTTATTATTAAGTCCTGTGGCTGACAAAGCAGTTGTAGGACCTTTACACAAGGCAGATTTCATATATAATATGTTGTGCGGCACCAAGATATTTTATACCTGAAAAAGGTATGTGAAGCCAACATTTCCCAGGCAACGTTCAACGCCCCATTCCTTCTCCTAAGAAGATGACAGTACCCATTGAATGGTTTCTGTGATATATTTTATTTTTAAACTGAAAGCCATCAGCAGGTTTTTTGGTTTTTTAATATATACATTTACACAACATGGTGAAATCAGTTGTAACACTGAGTAGAAAAAAACTGCTATACTTCAAATGTACTTCTAGTATATTAAATCTTTTCAGATTTCCAAGTGCTAGCTATTTTTTAAAACACAGATGTGAGAATTATAACTGCATTAGTTCCTGACCTATGGTAGTGCTGAGCAGTCAACTCAACCAAGTCACTTGGGCATTGGATAAAATATTTGCCACATCCGTTGATGCAGACAGTGGTCCAAACAGTATATTATTTTACCTCTTTTGTCTTCAAACAATAGCAAAACTCTTCTGGGAAAGCACCTGTATTCTGACCACTGGTAGGCTTACAGCGACATTGCCACCCAACACTTGCAGCAAGAGCTGGGATTTCTGAGCTGGGGAGAGCAAGAGGCTCTGGGTGAAACACATTTTGGGGGGTAGGGGCCAGATCCTGAAACACGCTTCCAGGAGTCTGGGACTTGGAGGGTCTTTCGGTTCTCTGGACTGCAAATTAGTTGGTTTGCAAGGAACCGAAATGAAGCATAGCAACATGACTTGCTGCTTGTTTGGTAAGACCATAGTACAGTTTCAGCAGTTAAATGGCAGGACTAAAAGAAAGCTTGTTAGTAATGTAGTATCACTAAAGAAACCAAAACCCAACTAGCACCCTCCTTCCCTTGCTAAACAGCCTCTTTACATTTAAAGGTATTCCCCATGGCTCTGTTCTTTATTTTGATTTTTGTAACAATTTTTCTCTCTCTGATGAAACACGTTGTAGACATTAAATTAAGGGACAAATATGTCTGTGTCTGCCAGAAAGAAAACTGTGATGCAATTAAAATGCCATTAGGGAACCCCCTATGGGATGTTAAACCTAAAGACTCTATTCAGAAAGCAAAGCCAAAATTAAAGAGGTGTCTGGTTGCAGATCCTCTGCAGATTTCCATTTGACTACAGTACCATGGAGACTGTGCTAGTCAGGAGCTGAAAGGTTTTTCCAGTCATGCGTGTGGTATTTTGAATCATGGCTTTGGCAAATATTCCTTTTCTGTAAGCCACACATAGAAGTGTGTCTACATTGCATGACATTAAGTGCAACTGAGTGTGGCCCACATGAAACAATGACAACAGTGGAGATGAGAAGCTGTCCAAGCCTTGGACAAGTCTTGTCCAAGCCTTGGACAATGACAACTAATAATAGTTTTCCCTCAGAAAATTTACATTAAGTACATCTTTATGTTGCTGAGTTGTCTGTGAGATGTTTGGAGAGAGAAGTGCAGCTACTTGCAGCCACCAGGCTCAGCAAGCTCATGAACAAGCCTCTACTCTAGCCCGGTCTCAGGAAATAAATCGTTAGTGTTTATATGTTTGGAGACATATAAGAGCCTGACCCTTTGAAAATAAAAATAAATATATGGTCCACTGAGGCTGGTAATTTTTTCCCAGGCAACTGAAGGAATCAGCAGAGTCATTGGGTGGTAGGTACTGAGTTTTCCAGTGACAGCCCAACCCCAGTGCTTAAGTCTCGTTTTTTTAATTTCATTCAGCATGATTCTTTGCTGAGAATATAAGACTGGACTAATAATAGAAGCACACCTCTCTTCTCTGTCTAGGAATTCTCCTGATGACTGCAGCGTGGCAAAAGGAGGGAAAATGGTTAGCAGCTCAGACAATGTTGGGATGAACTATGGAAACTACATGGAAGAGAAGCACGTTCCACCCCCAAATATGACTACCAATGAACGAAGAGTCATTGTGCCAGCAGGTTAGACCCTCTACACAAAAATGTCAAGCAAAAAAATTTATTTCTCTTAAGTCTACTAACATTATTTAAGAAGATTTGGAGAAAAGTGGCGATGTGATATTAGTGATCAGGAAGAAAAGAGCAGTAATTTCCCAGGGTTATTAAGAGTGTGAGCTGAGAAATACCATAATGAAGCCACCTCCTCAACTTGTCCTTCCCATTTCAGCAGCAGAACTGTCTGATTACAGGCACTCAGATCTTACCTGACTTCTCTAACTCCTTTTGGAGTATTTCATGCTAAAGTAGGCAAAATGAAGAGCCACTTCCATTTCCTAACACCACGGAGTAGCTGGGTGCAGGGTGTGTGGGAGAGGGAAAGGATGACTGTACTGCATGATAGCCCTGCAAATACCAAAAGCAGTCCAGCCCTCATCATGCTCAAAACACCATAACTTCTGTGAAACCAAACAGTGCATGAAAAGCATCTATCTAGGTTATCCCCTGAGTTTGGGCATTGTAAAACATTTAATAAGCAAACTGATAACTCCACTGCAATATAAGAGCACAACTGAGAAATTCTTGGTTAGTCTTGGCAAGCTTGGTTGTGGGATTCCGCAGTTAATTGAACAAGAAGGCATTCACTCCTGTGTGCCTTGTCCTCCAGACAAACCTCTGGTGGAAGGTTTTTTGCCTCGGTTTACAAAATAATTAGCATACCTATTTCTGAAGTCAAAGAATTAGACCATCATGATATATGTGGGTGTTCATAAACCACTGGATATCCACAGCACAGACACATCACCTGCAACCTGCAAGCAGAAGGGAATGTTCTGTTGCTAGTTCCTCTCCAGCAGAGATGTGCCTGTCTGAAACATTTCTGCTACTGCTATGTTGCTTAATATTCTTACAGTTTTTCAGTTGCTAAGATATGCAAGAGTACTAACTGTGGCCAATTTTGCAAGCTGTGATTATTTCAGTTATTTGTCAAGATACGTGTGGACAAATATGTTGCAGTATCCTCTGCAATGGTATTCACAGTTCTATTCTGAAGCAGAGAAGAGTGATGCACTGAATAATGAAGTGTCCTGCCTAACTGGAAGCAGACCACACTGAAATTCATGACATTTGGATGTTCTTCTAAAACATTTGTCGTCTTGGTGGTTGGCACTTTTTTCAGTCTTTTAGTAACCCTTAGCATGGTTAGCTCAGCAAGATCTTTTTTTCTCAGTGTATTCCTGGAGGTGTGTTTTGAGGTGGATTTGATGACATTCAAGGAACAAGATGGTCACAGTCACAGCCTTGCTATTTTTACATCCCTAGAAGAAATGTATGGGTAATGGTTTTGTTTGACTACCACGTAGGCAGCTTGCAGCTCCTGTGTCAATATTTAGGAGTAAAAAAAGCAAAATTCACATTTCCAGCTGTGGTAACTTTATAGTTACCATAAATCAGAACAATTTAAAAATTGTAGGCATAATCAAAATGTTTTAGTAAACTGCATGGTGTTTGAGTTTTTACTTCAAACCAAACTGAATGCAGTTGTTGGAGTTCTCTGCTGTAGATGTGGGCAATCTTGTCCAGACCCTAAGTTTGCCAACCAGACTTGCATCTCTCTAGATCGCTACATATTTCATATCAGGTGTGGAGGGGTTCTTTTAAGTGTTCTTTGGTGCACTTCAGAGAACAGAGGAACTCTCCGAAGCTCCAGAGAATTAAATATTCTGACTTGCAAGGGCTTAAAATGCCAAAAGAAGCATCAGAAAAGGGGAGGCACTAGAGGGTGAAGGATTGGGAACGAGCAACAGCATGACAGACTGAATAGTTCCTAGCCCATGGAAAGAGGAGCCCACCTCTTTCAGACCAGCCTGAACAACAGTCAAAAGGGGGGGGGGGGGGTGTGTGCACTGCATTAAGCCACAGAAAAGCTATTTAGGCTGTCACTCGAGTCCCAGCCTTTCCACAGACATATGGCAGAGTACAGCTATTTGACCTCTGCGTACTCCATTCTCAGACTTCAGGATATCACAGAATCACAGAGTTGTTTAGGCTGGAAGGCAAAAACTCTCGAGGAATTTGTTTTCCCTTAGCTTTATTCTTTTCTCTTCAAAAAGTATAAATTCTTCATGGTAGGAACTGTCTTCCGTTACAGGGATGTGCACCACAGGTCATTAGGGACCTTCATGTTGATGGGTGCTTACTGTAACTCAAGAATAGGGAAAAGTAGAATGGAAGAGAAATAGAAAAGGAGTTTAGAGGCAAAAAAGAAGTTGAAGTTAAAATTGAAGATTCATTGAAAAAGACAAGGTATTTGGCCTTACATTTTGCTAAAAATCTGGACTAGTTCTTGGGTTTTTTTCCAGATGGTTTTGCCAGTACTTTGGGTAGTAAGTAAAAACCCATGCAGGTGTAGCAATGTACACCAGTACAACACAGCAGTCTAGGAAAGGAAGTGCAGAAAATTTTAATACGACCTACCCTAGCTTATGAACTAACTAGGCAAATCTGTGGATGCTTACTTAGCCTATGGCCAAGAAACAGTACTTCTGACTTGAGTGGAAATTTCACTTGACTAAAGATACAAATTCAACAGCAAGCTTTGACAATTGTTCAGATACAAGTCGCAGTGCTGTTAGTGGGCTCTCTTAAGTACTCTCCTAAAGAGTATTCTGTGCACGAGGACAGGAGCCTATCTTAATCTGTGGAGAATAATACATAAAAATAACAAGACAAAAGAACTAAATGAGAGAAGGAGCTCAACAGCAGAGGGTTTGTTTTAATAATCAGAGCTCACAGATCTTCCCTAACAGTTTTTCACAGACATTCTCCTTTGCACTCAACAGGCCATATGTATTCCTCGTTTATCTCCAGCAGTCAGTAAACAGGGGATTAAGGTTGCTCCAGTTTGACTGTGGTCTACATTTATTTTGTATTGGTCCAGTGCATCAGCATTCTTCTCTCTCTGCCTAATTTTTTGCTTTGTGATACCACCAGATCCTACGTTATGGAGCACAGACCACGTACGCCAGTGGCTGGAATGGGCAGTGAAGGAGTATGGTCTCCCAGATGTGGACATCTTGTTGTTCCAGAACATTGATGGGAAGGAGCTGTGTAAAATGACCAAAGATGACTTCCAGAGACTCACCCCAAGCTATAATGCAGATATCCTCCTGTCACACCTACACTACCTCAGAGAGAGTAAGTTTTCTGTCATTGTGGTAGTGGCTACAATCAATCTGTCGTTGATACCAGTCTTAGATTTAATGGTGTGGATACACTCAGCTGCGTTTTCAAATGTCTGATGCAAATGTTGCTGTTCCTAAGAACACAGTAGGGAGCCTGATCCAAAGCCTCTTGAGTTTGATGGAAAGATTCCCATTAATTTCAGTTGACTTTCACTCATGTTCATCAAAGAAAAGAGTTAGAGAATATTTCTACATGTCCATCTCAGAGAAAAATCAAATTGAAACCCAGCATATTCATCAGCGTACTGTAGGAAGAAAATTATATGGAATTCAGTGCTAATGTTTTTTCTGGTCACATACTCATTTCTTTCCATTTTAATGATGAGAATGCTAAACGAGAGTGCAAACATTGATTCATAAAGTGAATTCCAGGCATGATTCTAAGGACTGGCAGCAGTTCACTCTACTCTGAATAGGATCAGTAAGATTTCACTGAATTGAATAAAAGTTCTGTAAATTCATGAAAAAAAGGAACAGTCCCTGAAATCCAAATCCAAATTACTTGTAGTGCATGGCTAGCATTTCAAAGGGAAAGAAGGGACTAGTGAATTCCTGACTTGAGGGCTTTCATCTGAGCTTGGGGAAATTTTGCACATTTGCCTCAGTTTAAATAAGTTAAAGCGAACACGGTTTTTAATGAAAAAAACAACAAGCATTGCAACACCAGTGCGGTGCAGTCTTCTCCACGCGCACACTGTCAATAATCAGTCAGAAATACTATGCATTCATAACGTTGAATAAATGAATGCCCTAGCTTAAGCTGTAGCACGCATGCCTCCCTCCAAACTGCAGACTGAAACCGACTGTTGGTAGACTCACGTTCAGACAATCCTGTCAGGGGAAAATATGGTTTAAAAAGATAATTCACAATTTTTTTTTCATTTTGGTGTTGCTTTTTGTTTTGTTTTGTAGCTCCTCTTCCACATTTGACTTCAGATGATGTTGATAAGGCCTTACAAAACTCTCCACGGTTAATGCATGCTAGAAACACAGGTAATGCTGGCACTGCTCCCATTGCTATAGGTCATCTTCTAAAAGCACAGGATTCCTTTTTATGGGTTGCTTGCTAAAAATGGAAATGGTAAATCAGGAGGGAGACAATCGTAGCCTCTCCTTTCTGTGTGTGTGAGTTTTATGCACAGACACACAGAAAAAAGGTGAGATCACGTAGGGCCAGATGGTGCAAAAATGGTCTCCTTACTGGTAATTCCTTGAGTCCTACAAGAGAATGGGTTCCCTGACACATGATAAACTGCAGGCTCGGGGCCTTTGTCTCTCAGGACTTTTTTTCTCATTCTGTCTCATTGTGCTGTCAGATCTACTCCACGGATCCCTAGAAGGTTGGTGGAGCTCAAAAGTGCTTCAGCTCTTGCCTACGTGCTGTGGGCTGTAGTGAATGGGGACTGTCTCCCCTTCCATGCAGTGTATATATCCCATAATACAATAAAACTGTTATTTAGGCAGTTAGCTAATCTCATTTGTCAGCTATATGGGACTTGAGCTGGAAACTCCACTAAGTTTGGTGTTGTAATTTCCACTAAGTCTGATCTAAATGTAAAATTATTTTTGTTAATATTTACCCCTCTGTTAATTTGGTCCAGAAAAGTATTGGATGTAGGTAGGAGAACGATACAATACATGCCTCAAAAGCATCTGTCTTTCATGATGTGACTTCAAATATTTATGAAAATAATTCAGAATAACTTTTATCTTGCTCTAGCAGTTGTGCAGGATGGCACAGAATTGTACATATACTATGGTATACATACCGATTAAAGATGTTTGGAAAATTGCATCATCATGCCTGAGGGTATTAGTTACCTACAGTGACCAGAAATAACAATTTTTTATGAGAAATGAAAAAGATAATACAAGATAATGCAAAAGAAAAAAAAAAACAAACAAAAAAACCTCTTGGATTGTGATGCCTTTTTCATATATCATTTAGTTTTTCACTGTGGTAAATAGCAGTGAGTTTCTTGGCAAAATTAACTAGATTAGAAGATCTCTCCCTGAGACTAGATGTTTGCCACTTGACATAAAGTCCTACTGTAGGCTATAGGTCTGCTGCAAACCCCACCAAAAGCAACAAAAAAATTTTCCGTTGACTTTGATGGGGTTTGGAATAAGCCTTAAGCCCTTTTTAAAAATAGATGGACTCAATGGTCTTTTCCATCTCTGGCTTTCCAGATTCTAATTTGCCAAGCAGTTTCCACATACAGTTATCCAAGTGTTGTTCAGCAGTTCTGTGTGTTATCTTTTTCTATCTGCGTGCACTGACAATGATGTTTTGAAATTCATTTCATCGAAATGAAATTGTCTGCATTTCTGTCATTGGGAGTGTAAATAATATCGTGCTGATCATCAGCATAAGGAAAATTTTTTGTTCTGGTGGCATAAGAACTTTAGAGTGGGATTTTCGAAGGACGCCAAAAGAGTTAGAAACAAGTTCTTCTTGAAGTCAGCAGTAATTGTACAAATCCTTATGACCCTTTTCATGTTCCTAGAGATAGTCATTAGAAGTCTGTTGATGTAGTTAGAGCAATTTCAGTGCCTAAGTGAGATACCATTTTCTATATCAAGCTCAATATTTTTAGTGTTTTCACTCTATGAAGAGAAAGAGATTTCTGAGGGTCTGACCCAAAGCTGCCCAAAGTCTGTGAGAAGATTCCCATAGACACCAATAGGCTTTGGCCCAGGTCTGCAGTCTCTGGTGACAATATGAGCCTGTTTGGGAAGTGCATGCACTAATGAAGAGAAGGCAAAGTTGTTTTATTTCAGAACATATGAAACCACCTGCCCAGGTGGAAGTGATTGTGGGGAGCGTAGAAGGGATTTCCTGAACTTGACTCTCTCCTCTCTTAACACAGATTTTGCACAGACTTTTATCCAGTAATTTGAATGGATTTACACAGGTGCAAAGGCTGTTGGAATTAATTTTTGTGTATAACAGCCCTAAGACAGAAAATAGTTATTCATAGTCTTCATTCAGACACACTACAAGAGGGAAAATATCAGTGGACTTAGGGACTGTGAAAATGAATCTTTAGGTGTTATGTCTTCTTCTTTCTCTTTAGGAGGCGCCACTTTTATTTTTCCAAATACATCAGTTTATCCAGAAGCAACACAAAGAATTACAACCAGGCCAGGTATGAACAATGACCATCTTTTGTATGCTGTGATCTTACTCATTTAATCTCTTGAAATATCTCTCTTTTTTTTTCTCCTTCAACTCTCTTTTCATGAATTTTAGGCTATATTTTGAATACGCGCACATATTATATACATATATTTTATATATATATGTCTGTGCATGTATCATTGTGTAGAGTGAGATGATAAAATAGAGCAGTTTAATGTCTGTTTCTTCCACATATCTCTGTCTTTGAAGCAATGCTATCTAGTGTTTAAAGCACCAGAGAATCAGAAGGCCAGAGCTGTAGTCACTGGTTTTGTTGCATTGTCCCAGCGCAATCACTTTTCAATATGCTTCAGCTCTCTGTCTGTAAAATGAGGCAAGAATACCCTCTTTTGTAATGCTATTTGAAATATATTGGGGAAAAAGTACTCTAAAAATGCAGGATACGTGTTTCTTCTGCTATCTACTTTTTATTTATATTTGATGCAAATAAACCTCACAACCTCTGATTGTGAGTTTAGGAGACTAAATAAGTAAAATCAAAACATAAGGAGGTTCTTATTGCTCAGAAGTTTGAAGCCCATGAAAGTATTGTGGGTGTGCTGTTTGTGAAAGGCTAAGGGGAATAATTAAAGAAGATGAGGACATTGCTATGAGGCTAAAAATGTTCTTTACATCACCCTTCACCACTAAAGATGTTGGAAAAATGCCTAATCTGGACATTTGCTTTTCCAGTAATAAGCAAAAAGTACTGTGAAACATCAAGAGGAGTTGCAGCAAAATACTAAGTTTAAAGGAAATCCATTACTGAGCCAGAGGCATATATCCAACTGCTCAGAAGGGACATACACTTGAATTGACTGACTTCTTGTGAAAAGATACAGTCTCTCATTAAAAACAGAGGGTTTTTTGGGTAGCAAATATTTTATCTGTCTTTTATCAGTGCTCTAGGGTATGATCCAGGAGAGTACACACAAGTAATTATCCTATATACACTTGTATACATGTACATATGCATGTCTGCAGATTTGTTAATTGATAATTTAAAAAGATAGATAGGGAAGCAGCTACCAGATCATTACATGATCAAATCCACCCTGCTTAGTTTCTAGGAAAGCAAACTCTTCTGCTAGATTTGTTTGCCTATAACGATACTGTAATGAATAGAAAGGAAACCACTAATCCAATGCATATATTTGACATTTGGCTTTCATAAGACATTTACCAAAGTGCCCCACAATTACTTGCAATGAAAGTTAAGTCAGCATATGATAAGAAACAAAATATTTTATAGATCAAGAACTGGCTAATTAACCTGTTATAAAGACTAAATAATGGGCCTCTTAACTCATGGTTGCTTTAGCATTCTCTGCCATGATCTATAGTTATTAATAACTTGGAAAAAGGACACAGTAAAATTTGGTGTAAAACTTAGAGATGACATATGATTTTGTCATTGCCTAAAACCAGAGATTCCTGTAAAAGATTCCTGTACAAGTGCACAGAGCCTTATTAGAGATCACCAAACTGGCAATATGTCAACAGCTGAAAATGCAAGTTGATAAATGCAGTATAAGGCACAAGTTATTTGCATATCTTACTGATTTCAAATTAACCGTCTTCACTCATAAAGGAAGAACTTAAGATAGGCATCTTTATTTATGGCACAAGGAAAGCCGCTGCTCTGGTTGTTGGCCAAAGTGAAAAAAAAGTAAACAAATGAAGAACACAGTGGAGGACCAGATGGGAAATCTGACGGTGCCATTAAATAAATCAGCAGTGTGGCCTTGTATGGAAAGCTGTGTGAATCATCCTTTATCAAAAAGGCTGTTTGCAGAATTAGAAGGCGCTTAGAGCAAGCCATGGGAATATGGGAAATCTTTCAAGCATGTTGAAAGATACAAAAGTTTGAAATTATTCAACTCAGGGTCTGAGGATGAAGAAACATGATATAATTATCAAAATAAAGAGTGTCATGGAGTACCTGCTTAGTCTCAGTATTAAAAGAAAGGATATGCAAAAAAAAGTTGGACATTTTCATGAAACATTAAAGCACACTGTGGCCCTTGTGGTCATAGGTTATAATAGCACCCAGGAGCTCTGAATGGCACAGAGGAATCTGGCCATGAATATGGATGAGAAGACAAAGCATAGCTATAGAAAAAACTAACAACTATGCAATGTAAAACTGGATGCCCGAAGCTCTCAGCAGTTTCCAACAAAAATGAATGTGTAATATAAGACCAGAGGGACCTGGATGTCCTGCAGGAAATAACCATGCCAATTGAGAGGATTTCAGGCAAAGGCTAGAGTGAGTCTGCTGTGAAAGAATACTATTTTATGGGTATGTTTCCACTGGACTTGAACAAAACCTGGATTTTTTTATCCCATAAGTAATTCTATGATTTCAATATTTGTTTCATCCTGCCCTGTGATGGAAAAAAAAAAATAGTTTTCTCTGAAGTAAGGTTTTAAAAAAACCACATATTAGGCATGGTGAAGCCCTTCATTTCAGCGTTTTTATCCAAATCACATTACAATGACACTTACAAAACAAAATGCTTTATGTCAACATTAAAAGCATCTTCCTGCATTGACACAATTTCTTGTGGCAGTTGTAGTTCGGATACGGGGTGTCTCTATTCCTCTGTGTAAACTGATGTTTCCTAACTAAACATTTCCTACAACAAAGTATAATGTGATTTTGAAAGTATTATTTTATTTTATCTTTTACAGTTGAAAGTTGAAAAACATTTTTAAAGTCAGAATTTTCATTCAGAAAGAAAAAAAGATTTTTTTGCAGAAATTCAGTTTTCTCTCAAGAAACTATTTTGTTGGCTTATCCCATGGCTTTCCTTTTAGTTAAATGTCACATTTCAACTAGACTGCAAAGAAGCTTTTCCATAACAAAGTGCCCTTCATGTGAGAGCAATAGCAGACCCTGGGGACAATCACTTGATGACATGAAAAAGGTCAAAAATGGTGGTGGGGGGGTGTAAATCATGTTAAATGGGAAATAGCCAAATCCTGGGATGCAATTCTGGAGAAAGTAATTCAGCATTGCCATTGTTAGGGCACTACAATAGAAAATAGGAAATGAGCAGGGCTTGTGGTGAACTGCAGTGACAAAGGCGTATTTCTTTAGTCATGAAGAAACATGAGGTTTCAGCAAGCTGAAAGTAATACAATAAAGCTACTGGGAGCTCAGGAAGACCTAATATGGGATTGTCTACATGTCTCATCAAAGAGAAGCATTTCCATCAGAGATCTGTCCAAGATAAGGACATGTTGTACTAATATCTCATGAATAAGAACAGATCTGCTTATCTAGGATAGCAACATGTTTATCAAGGCACAATGAACTAAGAATGAAGTTGGAATTTTGCGCTATTTCAAGAAAGGCTGATAACTGGATTTTTCTTTTAATGGAGAGGGCGTAGTCAGAAAACCATCTTATGATCTGTTGAGTTAAAAGGCAAAACAGTTTTCTCACAGTACTAAATTTGTACCAAATATATTTTAAGGCTGCACACAACATCACACAAGCCTCTCAGTGTACAGGTGTCTAATAATTTGGAGACCCACAAATAGGAGAGGGAGAGGAGAGGGAGAGGGAGAGGAGAGGTTATGGGAGGAGTTGCACAGCCTGATGACAAGAACATACCTTCTGTGTGGTCTTTTTCTCCTATTTATCTGTAGTCTTTTTGGGCAGGAAATGGAAGAACTGGGGGAAAAAAATAGGTTCGCTATGTCACCAGACTCTCCCTGGCAAGGCTGCCATGGAGGACAAGATCTGGCCAGGCAAGGCAGGACTGGACAAGATAAATGCAAGCATCCCATGGATGAGCCCTGTCCTGCTCTGTACAGACAGATCTTGGAAACCCCTGGAAACATGACCAGAGTCCTTCTGAATTTTTTTTGCCAGATGATAAATTCCTCAGGCCATGAGGTGTCTCTAACTACAACAATTAATAGCAGTGTTGATCTCAACCTGGTCAGGACATGGGCACGTTACAGTGATTCACCTACACACCAGTATTCTGCTCAGAGATGAGCACTTGTGCAATTCACGTTATTTTCTCCCAGTTTCTGAAGGACAAGGCTGTGGAATAATTCTCAGGAAATCAGGGATAAAAAGGCACTAGTTACTCAAATGTAATACAAAGATAAATTGCGTATCTCAGCAAAAGCAAAGTTTTTGAAGTATAAGATTCTGGGAGTTGACAGTGCTGGTAGTGCCAGTCTGCTGCTCAAGCCAAACAGACTAAAGAAATTAAACGCAATTTGGTTGTGAATTTCACATTACACTTTATTTCCATTCTCTACTTCTGCTCATAGTGCTTGGAAGTGGGCAGACATACATCTGTTTTGCACAGAGCCAGTCTGTGACTGTTTCTTTACTTCCTAACCAGTTCCATTTCCAAACATCATTTCTAAAATAAAGCACGAGCACTGTTAAGAATCAAATATTCTGCACCAACTTATTTCTACCAGGTGGGTACTGCTGCCTTCCTGAGATCCTGGACAGTCTACATAAGTCTCTGATTTTGGCAGCAATTTTAGCTAATGTGCTAAAGCCAGCCATAGAAAAGCACAGGTAACTGCAAGAGATTTCAAAGGGTAAATGAAACATTTGGATTTACTACATATACTTTATGAAGAAAGCTTTTAAATTTTAGTTTCTTCATTTTTATATGCTAACGCATTTAAATTGAAGTAATAAGTAAATGAAAGAAAAGGCAAACAAAAATTTAGACGCATAAGGAGCTTGTCCTAAGAAGCAGAAAGGAATATTTAAATAGATGCAGCAGGAAAAAAGCTGTCAACTTTTTGGAAGAAATATAATATGTATACATATATATGTTTAACATTTAAGAGTGTTTACTGTTTTCACATGTTATGTTTCTGAAGATCTGTGAGGACACTGGGGCATGGAAGTGAAGGTGAAGGAAAAAGAATTACTAGTAATTTGAAATGACGAGTAGTAGAAAAACAAGTGAGACTGGCAAAGTGCAGCAATCAGTTATCCCAAAATGGGTTTCTGATTTCTGGATTCTGAACGATGGGAGTGAGACCAGAGGGTGCATCTGAGGAGGAGAGCACTTGTAAACATGAGGAGTAATATCACAGGGAGAGCATAATAAAGAGCATGATGGCAGTGAGAGCTGGTGCAAATGCGAACATACAACAGTGGTTTAGGGGAATCTCTAACAGACAAAACTAAGACTTTGTTGTCTCACATATCTCTGGCTACGACCAGGTAGCAGAAAAGGGAACTCTCAAACTCAAGCTATAAGGTTTGATCAATCACAAGGAATGACAGCGATAGACTAACAAAGATTAGCACATGACTTCAGCTAAAGACTATCTTCTTAAAATACTGTTACATGCTGAGACTGGGGAGAATGGTACACAGTTTATGTTTCATCTGAGCTCCTGGAGGACTTCTCCTGCAAGACTCTAGCATAAATTCTCCATGATGTGCGGTGTGTGTCACTCCTTGGTGTCCTGGGCTGAGGAAGGAGACCAAAGGAAGTACTCTGAGCATTTGGAAATGATGGACTTTAGAGTATTTGTACTAGCTATTTCTGTGCAGTTCAGACATCTAACAAGAATAGGCACCTCTAAAGGGCAATGCAGAGGGCAATGTGGTACTGTTATTTTTAGAGACAATAAAGATGATAAAGGTTTTAACAAGGAGTGTCCTTCCTATTTCAGTAATTTTTCCAGTCCCGTGGGTCCCCTAGAAATGTGCCCCTTAACGACATGAACACTTTATGCTGTATCTCCATGAATCAGTGTATTTTTCCTTCACAGATTTGCCTTATGAGCAAGCCAGGAGATCAGCATGGACAAGTCACACCCACCCCAGTCCTCAGTCAAAAGGTAAAAAAACATCTGCACATGTCTAGCCTGTGGGCCTAATGCACTTCTGGTTCAACCTGAATATACGCTGAACTGAACTGATAAGGGCTACCTCAGCATTCAGCTCTAGAGGATTTTTACCTGTGCCTTGGCTGGCAAGCCTGTTAGCTGTGTATAGGCAATACTGGGTGGAGTCACTGGGGCAGCCACATTGTTCTTTGAACTCAAGCTTCATCAGGTCCATGGCCATATAGTTTTATAAAGCTAAATCCCATTGTGACCATCATTGAGTGGCGAGCAGCACGAGTCCCAGGCCTGTGATCTGTCACAGGTTTGGTGACCGTCTTTCAAAACTGGAAAAATAACTACATTGGTTTTTCCATTTTCAGCTGCTCAGCCATCATCATCAACAGTTCCCAAAACAGAAGACCAGCGTCCTCAGTTAGGTGGGTATCATTTTATTTGAATTATGCCTGGGTGTAATGGGGTTTGTTGAACATGATAAGGACAACTCTCACCTACCAACCAGAAGCAAATTGGTGGTGGTCTGATTCAGACCACTAATGAGATCTCCAGCTGATGACCACTAAATTCCCAGACGTAGATGAGTTGGCTCTACGTCTGGATCTGAGATGAAGGCTCCCATGGCCATTGAAAATTGCTTTTAGTAATGTTTAATGGAAGTGACAACCTCACAAAGTGAAAAAGCTGTTAAACAAAGTACCTATGTACAGTTTAGGTACAAAGGTGGAAGGTAAGGATGTCAAAAGACCATATGCTCTACAGTAGTTGAAATGCTAGCAGATGGAAAATGTGCATGAGCAAAGAAAGAAAAATGGATTACAGCATAAAGAAACCTATTTGAATTGGCCTCCTGAAATTAAACAGGAAAATTAGAAGGGTTCCTAGTCTACTGGGAAACTGAGAAGAAAATAGAAGTTTATGAGGTTGTAGACTAGTGGTTTTGCAAAAATGGGTGCATTTTGTGTTTTCAAAGCAGCTAATCCATGGGGTAGAACCTAATGACTTATTGTGAATTAGACTGTTTTGGACAGGTAGCTAGAAAGCACTGCAGAGATTCTGAGTCAGTTCTGGCTTTTGTTAACAGCAAAAGGGTAGAAATAAGAAATAAAAAGAGATTTGGAGGATATTCTTAGCTCAGAAGACCCTGAGCCTGTTTTATCACATGGATTTCAAATCATTATTCTGTTTCTTGTTACAGCTAAATAAGATTGTGTGTGTGACTACATCTCATTAACTCATATGCATACTGCCTGGGAAGTATTATACTGCTTTTTGCCCAAATAGCGTTTTATCTAATCTGGCCTTCCAACCATGAGAATCTTTCAAGAAATATACTGATGATTTATGTAAGTCCTTAGGACTCTTTAATGGCTGTGTGTGAGCTGTACAGATTATTTAAATATATAAGGAATGTAACCTGATTATCTTCTTGGCTGTAAAACTGGCAGCATCCATTTGAGAGCAGCTGTCCAGAGACGAGGCAGCCCAGTGACGGGGTCGTTCAGCAAGAGGCGAGGGGCGAGGGGCTGTGCTTGCAGCCCATCACTTTGGCTTTTGTACTTCTATCACAGCCTTCCTTTTTTCCTGTTGTACTTCACTTCAGGCCAAAATAAGTTTTAATTTCCATATGTAATCCCTTGAGGAAAACACCGAGATGCTACAGGCATTGTATGGCTGACATAGGCTCTTCTGAAGACCTCAGTTGCAAGGTTAATACAGGGAATCCCTTACTGGACTCCAGTGACAAAGAAGAATAGACCCGGCCACGTTCCCTGGGTTCAGCCATGCACTTTCAGCCCTCTTCTGGAGGCTCTTTTGGCACAGAGTTAGCAGTGGCACGGGGAAAACAAATGTGGCCTCGCAAAAGAGAGGCTGCTGTCCTTTGGGGGGGGGACTCTCACCCCATTACCTGTCTGTGCCTGTGGGCCCTGGCATGCTGCAAGGGTCGATAGTACCAAAGGGTATCTGCGTGTATGTGTACTTTATTTAAGTAGGAATCAGAATACTGCTGGGCCAAACTTACAGTCTGTCTGAATATATGCTTGTGCATGCTAATACAATACAAAAGGCAAATGTGTAGCCTTGCAGTTGTTCACCTGCACACACAATTTTAAGGGAAAACATGTAAATACTGTGATGCAGAGAAGGTAACTGCTTTCCCCAGTGTTGGACCTGCTGTCCCATCAGGCAGGATACACTGCCCCTTACAAGGTTAAAAAATAACACCTAAAATATTTGACATTATTGTTACGTGTTTTAAAACCTTTCTTTCACAATTTTGTAGATCCGTATCAGATTCTTGGACCAACCAGCAGCCGACTTGCAAATCCAGGTGAGAAGGGATTTTGCTGAGTTAGGAGAATTTCTCTTCACTGCTAGTGTCCCCACTTCAGCTTTAAGACCAGACCTGGAAGGTGATGTGACCAATTTTATCACTCTTCAGTATGACTCAGTGGGAGCTGATGATACCCCATGTGTTGGAGGATTAGGTTTCTAAATTACACAATGGTGGGACTGAGGTCACAGATTAAGACGCATTAAACTTGATGTAGGTGTCTGCATATGAGCTAGGTGTCTTATTTCCCATTATATTCATTGGAGTTGTAGTTAATATAGCTCTCTGTAGAGAGCCATTCAAATCATCCTAGAGTAGGTGGTTATATTCAGTCAGTCAAATACCTCACTAGAAGGCAACAGGGCACACTGTGGTCAGGGGCTTGCAGCCTATTTTAACTAAAGATGAGGAACCTTCTTGGTGAGTTAACAACACTGATTGTGAACTGTGCAGATTTCACTGTTGCTGCTCTGAGTCCGCAGGACACACTGTGGCCATACACCACCGTAATCAACATTATAATCTGCCGCAGTGGATTGCTGTTGTACATGCCACTTACTATTTCCCTTGCTTTAACAGCCACAGGGCACAGTGGTCCTTGTTCCACATTGCAGGTCTCCCCAACCCCCAGCAACCATGTTTCTTATTACAACAATTGTATGGCTTTTCAAGGCATGAAATTGCCAAAATACTGATCCATTTCCTTTCACTTTATCCCAAGTGACCTCAAGCACAGTTCTAGATTAGCTTACTTTCTAAACAGTTTTGCATGGCATAGGAAAGCAATTAAGTAAGTATTAAGAACAGCATTTTCCAAATGGCCTAAGGTGGTGGGTTTCCTGATGACACTGATCTTAACTGGAAGTGGAGGCCTGCCTCCCTTTAATTTGCTCGTGAATTTTGTCAAGTATCCATTTGGTAGCCTTCATTTCTGTGGAAGACGCTAACATGAATCTGGATTGGGATACTTCTTAACATTTGGATGTGGAATTCCTACACACCATCATTCCTGTGCTTTAACATGTTTTGTGTGTTTATAAATTGGTGGAATTACTCTCTCATTAAAAGGAAATTGACAGCAACCATTTATTTTCATAGGACTATATATTACATTTGGAAGGCAAGTGTTTATGTTAGAACATATGTTGGATTGCTTATTCAAAAATTTGTGTTTTGTCCAGTGCTGAACTGTTTATTGATTTTCAAAGGCTAATCCCCTTGTTATGTTTCATGTATTAAAACTTGCATGCCTTGCTCATACCACAGATTCTTTTATTTGTTTGTTTACTTAATGCATGTTAATGGAACAGAAGAAATTCATTAAGGACAGTTTGAATAAATATAATTTAAACTAATATGGGTTTCAGTTGCACTGAAGTATAAACTGCTAATGGGTTTCAGATGCTACTCTAGCTTGATACTATAATTTGCTACTATAAGCTTTCTAAAGAAAAGCTTGTTTATTATACCCACATATCTGGTTTGGAAAAAAAAAAAAAAGAAACCCAACCGATTCCTGGTCAGAGATGTACTTAGAAGTTAGCACATACAAGCTGGTTGGCAAATTCTGCTGACATTGTGCTTGTGAAACAGATTGCCTTGCAAGCTGCTTCAGCTGCATTTTGCATCATTTCAGTCCTGCTTTATTAAGAAATGCTAAGCTTTTAACATGAGTATCAGTGGCAAGGCCCTTTGAAATCTACTTTCGATTGCCTAAAATGGTCAAATTTTGTTCCTATAACTCTGGGCAACACACTTCTGCAAAATTGATGGCAGACCAATTTTCTTTTTAAGATTGGCAGAGGAGGGAGAAAAAACCAACAACTTTTAAGTCTTAGCTTCAATAATAATTTAAATTCATTTGACACAGAATGATAAGAAGAATGTGTTTTATGGACCTTTTCACTGTTCTTGCAAATGTTTTGCCCTATGGTTGTCTGCAGTGCAACAGCAAGCTAATAAGTTTCCGTTCTGCATTTCCCCAAATGCTGCAAATGGATGATATGGTTTGGCATGAGCCCAGCTTTCTCTAAACTTCTCCATTTTGTGTAGGCTTATTCCATAGCAAAGAACATTTAGTTGCAACATAATGCTGTGAGAACAAGCAAAATGTTACGCAAGTGAAAGCTGTTTGTCCTGAACTTTAGAGATTAGTTTCCTAAATGAGCGCTGTATTATTTCCCCATCAATTGTCTACACTGAATGACATTAGGTAACTATGAAATCTCCATGTAATGGCATTCTGCCACTCAGATGTGGGAAAAACATGACACATTGCCATTATCTCTGCTCTTTAGGATTTCGTGAGACAGGGCTGGGAGAAGGGGGACTAGTTAAGAGTAAGAAGTAGGAACCGGCAGTGCAACATTTCCTAATAGGGTCCTATGTGAGAGCCTGGAAGAATTGATGTCTTGACATTATTAGGCACTAGTCCTGACATTTCTATTTCGTTTCCCCCCCGCAGGGAGTGGGCAGATACAGCTATGGCAGTTCCTGCTGGAGCTCCTCTCGGACAGCTCCAACTCCAACTGCATCACCTGGGAGGGCACCAACGGGGAGTTCAAGATGACCGACCCCGACGAAGTGGCTCGACGCTGGGGGGAGCGGAAAAGCAAACCTAACATGAACTATGACAAACTCAGCCGTGCGCTTCGCTACTACTATGATAAAAATATTATGACTAAGGTTCATGGCAAGCGCTACGCCTACAAATTCGATTTCCACGGAATTGCTCAGGCTCTCCAGCCTCACCCCCCAGAGTCGTCCATGTACAAATACCCATCAGACCTCCCCTACATGAGCTCCTACCATGCGCACCCTCAGAAGATGAACTTTGTAGCCCCCCACCCCCCTGCTTTGCCTGTAACATCGTCCAGCTTTTTCGCTGCCCCTAACCCATACTGGAATTCACCAACTGGAGGTATCTACCCCAATACAAGGCTGCCAGCTGCTCATATGCCTTCTCATCTTGGCACCTACTACTAAGCGGGGAAAAAAAGAAACACCAGAAAAAGCAAACAAAGACACTTCTCGCTGGGATACAGTCCCTGATGAATTGCAATGAACTCTATTGGAGTACATGAATTAAAAGTGCCTAAAGAGACAAGTGAAGGTTTGGCTGGGAAAAAACACATTAAAAAATAGGTGTCAAAAAGATTCTTTGCAGTAGGGATTTAAAGGAGATACTCAAGAAGTGTTAAGATACTAAAATGTAATGTATATGGGCATCAACTCTGTGGACCAAACAACAATAGACTATTGTAGGTAAAAGCATGAAATGATAAGGAAAACCTATGAAAGCTAGTGGTCTTCAAAAGTTGATAAACTTATGTGTAAAGTTTGATATCTTGCTAGTGCAAAACTGGGACTATACTACAGCAATATAAGGATAAGTCTATAGTGACCTAACATACAATATATGAATGATTACAAAAGAGGGGGGAAGAAAGGGGAAAAAAAAAGAAAAAAACCTACCTGTATTTAAAAAATCAAAACATATCAACAAAAGAGACTGGTTTAGTGTGGAAGCTGATTTGGAATATAACAGCATTGTTTTAATTAAAATCAAATGCGTTCCATTCATCAGAGTGTTATCAGCTGCTCAAACTGTGAAGACAACCCAAGCTTTAAGATTCCTTGACAGTGTTACAGGAACCCTGAGCCAAACATTGGAAATGAGAATGTGCTGAAGGGCAAGTGTATGACTGTAGATCAGAGGCCTGCACCTGACAGAGGAAGCAGAAAGGAGAAAGAGGAGGACAAAGATGGTGAGAATGGGAGAAAAAGAAACTTCTTTACCAGTAAAGACTGAAAAGACTGAAAACTTAGTAGCGTTGGGACTATGAAGAAACATTTGTTTGGACTTGTGAAACATATTGCTCAGTATCATACCATTCCCAGTATTACAGGAGGAACAGACTTGGTTTTAGTAGAAAAAGGGAAAAGCAGAAGAATTCAGAAATCAGAATATGCATCTCTTTTAAAAAAAAGTAAAACTGGAATTGTGTTTGATATTTAAAAGTTACCCGTTAGAACCTCATCATTATTAAGGGAGTTTGTTTTCTATTGGTTAAAGCAAGAGACAACCCCTGACTGCCAAAATCAGAAATCATCTAAGTATTTTTGTTAGGCGGGCGCCAGTTTTTCTTTATCGAGTCGCGAACGCTGTGCGTTTGTCAGAATGAAGTATACAAGTCAATGTTATTTTTTCCTTTTTATATAATTATTATATAACTTATGCATTTATACACTACGAGTTGATCTCGGCCAACCAAAGACACAAAAAAGGGACAATCAAAAATATTGTGGCCTTGAATTTTAACTCTGTATGCTTAATGTTTACATTATGAACATATTAGTACTTAGAATGCAGAATGTATGTAATAAAATAAGCTTGGCCTAGCATGGCAATTCAGATTGACACTGTAGTTTGCATTTGCATTTGCATTTTTAGTACCTGACTCGCCTGTCAGATCTCCTACTCACCGTGTTAGAATATGCTAGGAGTTTTGTTTTAAAATGTTGTTTTGTGAAATCTGGCAATCATGAACACGTAGGACCAAATAGGAAGCTTAGCCTGAGTTCAAAGTAGACAGGTGCTTTGTATCTTCTTTTCCAGACAGTTCTGCTAAAACACTTGCAGCTCTTCTTTAACAGTGCCTTGCCATTCTTGTCCTGAGCTTCTTTTGCCCAGAGATTGCAACCATGCCCAATTTTTTGACAACTTCATGGCCAAGATTGAAAATTAAGCCTAAAGGGGGCCTCTAAGGAAGAATACTGGCACCCAGAAATTATCTTTTGTTGCCATCAGATTTTAAGGCATAATCTCAGCCAGAGATGTATTTTCATACCAAATCATATGTTAAATTACCGCGCCCCCTTGCTATTAATACATGCTGTATCGTTATTAGTAAATACAGTGAATAATTAGTAACTTCCATTATTCCTCACTTTAGAATGGAGCGTATGGTAGCTTGTTAATTTGTCACTGCAGACCATCCTGGCTGTTTACAAGGGGCAGGGTGTTTTCTTTCTGTTATAGATTCAGAGGCTTCCCACACTGTACCCTGGGCCCCAAAACTACATCTGGTACCTAATGGCATGTCTCCCATTTTTTTTCAACACCAGCTGAAGAACTGGTCTGGAAAATCAGCACTGACATTTATGAGTGGCTTTCTGCAGCAGGCAGTGTTTACTGCAGAGAGCCGAGACAGCTCAGACTTCCAACTGTATCCCTCTTTTTTGCTGTTCTTTTGTCTCTTTTTTTCAGACAAAATGGGTGTGGTTTCAGGTTTTATAGCAAATGTTCCACATATCCGTTTTGTGGAGCATTAATCAGTGCTATGCAATGGGGGCCTACTTGCCAGACTCCCATGTTATGGGTGCCTTGGTGGCAGTTTATAAGCACAGGATTATATTACTAATGTTTGAGACTTGAGCAGTGGCATCATAAGCCTTGTGATCGTTTGGGGAATAAGCACTGTAAGTCTGTATCTCTTAAAAAAAACTCACGGGAAGGTTAGAAAAACTGAACTCTTGGAAAAGGTTAGTCACTCACTATTTTAGAAAGTTATGGCAGGCACACCTACATGCTGACTATAACAGTTTGCCTTTCAGTGGAAATACATCTACAGATGCTTGCTATCTACTTCATGTGTACTTCCAGCTCAAAAAAATGGTAAGTGTATTGTTGAGCCACCTTTTAATTAAACACTTAAAAATCCAGATAAAACAACCGTCTTTGTTTAGATTGGCAAGGACATGCCTGGAGGCCTCCAAAGCATCCCCAGTGCTCACAGAGCTGCCTGCAGGAATTCCAGATTGTGTTGCCTGGCTGCTATCGTGTGCAATGGGAACAACATCCTGACATTAAAAGAAAGGGTCCAAATCCTGGGATGGGGATGGAGTCGCAGCAGATGGCATAATGGAGACCCCTCATGATGAAAAGCAAAATCCTACAGTAGGCTGTGGGTAAGCTCACCGGCAAACCAGTCCAGGAAACCCGTCTTAGAGCTACACCTTTCCCCAGGACCAGCTCAGAGCTTTCCAGGAGCCTTGGAAAACCTAGATTTTGCAACTCTGAGGAAGAAGAGGAGAGTGAAGAATGGAGAGACCCTACTGCTGCTGCATTGGGATGGGTGGCTTTCCTACTTGCAGGGCCTCGCTACCCCAGGGGCAGCAGCCATCCCACAGGGTCTTCTAGCTGGAAGACAATGACCGGCCCAGTGTCCTGGGGCACTGGCAGAAGCAAAACAGGCAGTGGACCCATGGTACTGTCTCTGCTGCTCACTGCCTGCTACCAAATCTGGCCTTGCTACTGGGAGCCAGGAAGATCAGAGTGAGGCCAGAGTTTTAGGTGTTGGTTCCCAGTTCAGACCATGACAAGGGATGGGCCCAGTATAGCCAAAATGCTCAGGGAGAATGAGCAGCTCTGCATCTATACCATGAGAGACATTCATGTGAGGCTCAGCCAGACCCCCAAACCTTGGCTGAACATCTGTCTGTTTGCCATTTAAGCACCTGGATACATGGATGACATGGCCTTGATGAGTCACATTCATGCAAGTTGGTCCTGTTGATAAATTTGGCCCTTTACCTAAATTAGAACTTCTTTTAAAGTCAATTATCAGTAAAGTCTTATACCTTATTGCAGAACTCCGAGGACTGCTCTGAAAGCAGAAACTTTATTTTTCCTAAAATCTAGAGATACACACGTGTGCTTATCTTTCAGAAATACACATCTGTCTGAAAAGCTACCCAGTAACGTGGGAAGTGATGGTGAGAAAAGTTTTAAAAGTTCCTGGTTTTCTAGGAAGCTCAAATTTCACTGTTCTCGATCAAGATATTTCCCCTGATACTGAATTGGTTTTAGTGAGTATATGAAAAATGCCTTTGAAGGATGTATTTTACAACCCAGTTATGTGGCAGCAATGCCTGGTGGAAAAAACAAGAGGTCCCTTGTACTCTCTTGGTAAAAATATTTTTTTCTTTTTTTTCCCCCTCATTGGAGTTGTCACATCCCTCGCTGTGTTCTGCTGTTGGGAGAGCCCTTCCTCATCAAAGCTGGGCTCAGAGCTCACAGCCCTTAGAGGCCACCCTCCAGGACTTGGCATTACACTGAGGGAGGCAAGGGCTAAGGAGTCCATGAAGCCTCCCCCTTGGCTGATTAGCACCATGCCCCTCCCTCTGTGATGAGCACTACGTATACACACACCTGGTCAAGGCATGAAGCTCTCAACTATACATTCCCTTATGCCTCTGACCGTCTGGTTATGTCTTGACCTCTGTGCAGACCACATGAGGGGGCCACACGAGGATTTCAGCAAGAGAAAATGCAAAAATGAAGTCTGGGTAAGCCACGTCATTTTTGGGAAGCACACAAGGCAGCTCAGAAGGCTGTCCTGGCTCCCTGCTTGTTTCCAGGCTTCAGCTGCAACCTCCGAAGTGGCTTGGCTCCACTGCTGCCCCTTGGGTGGTGTGACCACTCCTTCGAAGCACTGGCAGCTGAGACTACAATAGATGAGAGCCTTGCTTGAAGAAGGGGGACCACTTGTGAGCTGGTTAATGAGAATACTAGGGCAACTGGAATGTGGAAAAATGTTTAAAAATCTAATGGCCATCATTGTTTAAAAAGGCACATATTTTCAAGAATACTAAATAAAACAGCCAGGCTGCTTAAGCTAGAAATTGCAGAGATGTACTTTTAAATCACTGGAGCGAGGACTTCTCAAAACCAGTCTGAGAAGATTTCTTGAGTTGTGTACCAGAATCTTGGGCCATATATACTTCATAAAAGAATAAGGGGCAGAATAATTTTCTTTGCACAATCCTAGAAGAAGTAGTGAGAAAGTCTACTTGGGAAACCCCATCCATCCTCCTCACTATTACAGAGCTATTTTCTATTGTATACTTACTGATGTTTCCTTAACCCTCTTTTCATTTGAAAAGGTCTCAACTTCAGGGTATTTCCACCCGTTCCCTTAACACAGAGGCTTAATACATCTCATTTTGTTTGTTGTCCTGCTATTTTTGCATTTTGCAGTGTCTTCTGATTACATTTCCCATGCATAGCACTCCAGAGTTCCTAGCCTGCCTCAATGTTTACAGCTTTCCAAATATTTGTAGCTTGTTATCATGCTCCCTTTGACTGGATGTTAGCCAAGCTTAGACATATTCCACTTCGCAAACCTATCCCTCTTCTTCTCCAATAATTGTTAATGGTCCCATCTTTTTTTTTGTCTTTTTTTTTTTTCTGTCTCTGCACATGAGTAGGCCTGATGTCTCCTGCTGTCTAAACCGTGTCCATCTATGACTTCTCTGACTGCCACCATCTTCCTACTGGAGTCCATGCCTCTCTCCCCAGTCAAGCAGATAATGTGCTTGTAGCCTCACCTGGCTGAAAGGTCTTCCTTGAGCAGCCAGAAGACGTTTCACCCCCTCAGCTCTGAATGGACTTCCATCTTCTTTCTTTGGAGCGGTTTCTTTCTCGTGAACTGGAAAACCTCCCTTCTTCAGATCTCTCCATCAACAGACCACTAGGAAGGTTTTTCCAAAGTATTGTTGTGAACTTGCTGCACTAATTCCACCAGCTCATCTCACCCAGCTGTGCAGTGTTTATTTTGGCCCTGTTCTGTCTGTGTCCTGGACAGGCCAAGAGCTGCTACAGGCAGAAAATGCATATCCACAGAGCACCCAGCAGTGTGTTGCTACTTCGTACTAGACAGTCACAAGTAACGTTGCCAAAAAAAGTGCCTATACGTTTCCAATTTTCTCCATGGCGTGAAGGTGTCATTCTTCTCCACTGGAAACTTGAAAGCTGCTCTGTGGAAAATGGATACAGCTTTCTTAAAACAGGTCCAGGCACTTGGCTAAATGATTGCCATGGTCCTTTTAGGCTTCAAAGCAGCCCTAAGAGCATATGAAAGACAAGTTTTAAGTTTTAGATGCGTCTTTCACTCAATTCTTTCATATGGTTTTGCAAAACTAATTACCAGTTTGTATCAGCAAACCAGCCATGTAGACCCCTTGGCCACCTGAGACATGAGTGCAGGACTGCCAGGAATGACATAGGGCTTCAAAGATCTTCCTGGAGAAGCACTGGAGGGCTTGTGAAGCTCTCCAGTACATCTGCAGCAGCACTGACCACAGAAATGGTCAATTTTTAAAATAATGTCCCTTTTCCCATGTGGGTTGAGGATGGGCATGTTCATCTGTGTTACTGTAGACAAAATAAAAGGGGAAGAAAAAAAAAAGGGGGAAAGTCAAAATATTAATTTGTTTTATGGTTAAAAAATCATCCCATGCTGTCTAGTTCCCAGAAACACTAGTCTGGTACATCAATATATTTCAGTTTCCTCAGATGAGAATGGCATTCAGATGACCCAGCCATGAGTCGGATCCTATTGTGCTGAATATGATAAATACAGATCATGACTAACAAATGTTGCTTTGAAGTGCTCATATCTTTAAATACACAAGACTAATCAATGCTGGAAGAGGCTGCATGTTTTACCAAGACTAGCTGAACATTTTCTATTTCAGCTCTTCATTCAAGGAGAGAGTGTGGGATTGGTTTTTTTTTTCTAACATCTCTGAGGCTAAATCTGGGAAACATGGAAGGTGCTTGGACGTTGCAATGGGCTCATATCTTGACACAGTTAAATAGCTCACAGCCTGGCTCCCCAAGGGAATGAAGTGTCTGCTGTTTCCCTGAATGACTGCTGATTATGACTCTATAGAGAAGTTGGAAGTAGCTCTGTATGGTTGCAAGAAAGTTGTAAACCTCCCACCACAAGTTTCCAAGAAAAAGACAGAAAATTAGGACTAAAACAAGTGGCACACAGCCTTTGGAGCGCAACAGGGTTTGATTGTCAAAGCAGGTGTGAAATTAAAGGTTGTTACCTTGGCTCTTCTTGGAAGATTAAAGTGAAGGAGGTGGCAGGAAAGGGGGCATACAACCAAGGATGCATGGAAATGACAGACAGAGCTACTACCAATTGGGCTTGGAAAGGGGAAGGAAAAATAGGGCAATGAGGCCAAAATCAAGAGAGAAAGAAGAAGAAAAAGAGTTACAAAGTGCTGTCAGAGGGGGTAGTAAAGTGCCATGACACTTCCCCCTCTATTAGCAATTTATGGAAGGGGGTATAAGTGGATCTTTAAGATATTCTTGCAAGGATTACTCAGTGCTAAGTGTTAGCCCTGATGTCAACATGAGATCAGATCTGAGTCGTCAGTAAACAGAGCCAACCAGAGAATCAAATCATGAGCTGACAATGTGAAGGCAGCAATCGAGGACGTTGGCTTAGCTCAACCTCCCCTCCCTCTTAGGGAAAGAGAATTTTGTCAGGGGATGCCAGGAAGACTTCAATACCTGGCAAAATCCAAACAGGTCATTTTCCTATATAGGCATGGAAAGTGAAAGATGGATCTGAGGGATGTGGGGAAGGAAACAGCAACTGGATACCAAGAGGTTAACAGAAAGAGAGGTGAAGGTGGAAGAAAAGGAGACCATAGACCCTACTGAATGTAGAGGTTCAAGACAACCAAAAAATGCTTAAAGAGAAGATAAGGTCAGGTTTTGTTCCAAGTACTGAGCCCAAAGGACATGCTGGAGAGGAGCTGTGATGTGTGATTCAGTAGGAGGCCGGTTAGTACATCTGGGCTAATGTAAGAGCTGAAGCTCCCTGAGTTGAGGAGACGATGGAGTTTGTAAATGTTGTACTTCATTTCTCTTTCTACACTTAGCGCTTTAGTATATTTTCAGCTAACATTTCATTATAATTTCCACAAACATTTCATGTCACGACTTCATTACAATGTAGACTGCACACAGAACAGCTGTAAAATAGCCTTACCAATGCTGGTAATTTGCACTGGGAATGTAATATCAAGTTCCAATCACTGATGAGTGTTATGCAAAATGAGCTAACCAGCATTTTTCATCTCTTTAACCATTTACCTCAACAATTAAATGTATTGCAATGCTAAATGTATAGTCTATAATAAATCATTCCAGATTGTATAAAAGCATCAGACGATACATCTTTGTTGTTTTGTCATAAGCTGTAAAAAATGCTGGCTTAGCACTCTGTAAGTGGCTTTGTTCACTCTTGTTATGTGTTATAATTGTATACCAAAAGACAGTAGAGCTTTATGCATACAGCATGTGTCTCCCATTATGTGCCAAATTTGGTATGCTGTCCTTCTCCTACTTGATGCAGATCACGGTGAAAAGTTTTAGCATAGCAGTCTATGAGGTGGGAAAACAGTCACTACTTGAACATTTTTGATGTTCCACTGTAACTGCTGGAATAGCTCCTGAGCTGAGACATGGTAGGTGCTCCAAGTTACTATAGCATTTCCATTTCCCTGCTTTGGCTAAAAGCTGAGACATTGGTTTGTGGCTCAGTCATCTATTTCTCAAAAATGTCTGTTGAGCTTTACTGTACTTATGTTATAGAGAGTCAGTGGGGTCTAACATGCCCTTTTTCTTCAGTTTTGGCAAAATATAATGTAAAAGTAGGAAAACTGGAAGAGGTAGAACAGCTGTATTTAGTCAGAATACCTGGCAAAATGTAGTTGGTTGACTGATGATAAGGTTTCCAAAAGACCCAAAGTAACTTAAGCTCTTAAATCTCATAGACTTGTGATGAGATTTGTGTCCCTCAGACATTCCAGAAATCCTGGCCTGGTGCTTTGTCGTTTAACAAAATCACATTTTTTTGGAAGGACTTGAAGCTGAGTGCACTTGAAGACCCACCCTCCAGCAAAGGCAGCCGTCAGGGGGTAAAATGCTACCATACAAAACATTTGCTGTTAAAGAAAAAGTAGTTCACCAAAGCACTTTTCAAAACTGTGACTGATAGCTTTATGTCCCCATGGTAGGGCTTGGGGTGGTCTTGAAAGGAAAAAGAGTTGGACAACAATGTAAATTTGGGATTGTGTTTGAGTACCCTTGACTATGAAGTCTACAGTCTTGGTCTGACACCTGTACATTGATGCTCAAATGTGACCTTCTCTCCCCAAGCAAGCTCTACCACACAGATGGAAATGCAGGCCTTATGGCGCTTGGACCTCAATGAAATATGCCCATCCATTTTCTAACCCATTCTGTGGGTCTGCTGGGGCCTTCAGGGTAGTTGTAGCCAACAAGTGTCTGGGCTGTCACCTATTTCAAGGCTACCAAGCATCTGTAGGGAGAAGCATTCTCACAGACTGTGAAGGTGCTAATGAGTTTCCTGAACAATAATGTAATATGAGGCACTAAGGAAGGCCTGGGTGCTTGTGGCATTGTCTGACTGCCAAGTGATCTGGGCAGGGTTGTGGTTCATGGTGAACCATATGGAGAATTGACAGGCCTCCGGGGAAGAAGCAGTGTTCCCATGCACCTGCTGGTCCTTGCACAGTGTGTGCAATTGGCCTTATAATTAGGCTCCTGGAGACTCTCAGGCTTAGTCCTCTGCACCTCCTGTAGAAAGAGGTAACTCGAACATTTTCTAGGAGTAGTATGGTTTGCTTGACTATTGAAGTAAGTACAGGAGTGCACGCTGGGCTTAGCCTGCAAATACTTCATGCCTCCACTTTGACCCTCCCTCATGTTACATAGTGACTGACTGGGTCAGGTCTTGCATCTCCTCCTGGTACTTAGCTCAGGCTTTGAGATCCAGAACCCGTGGCTCCAGCGGCAGCCGGACACCCCAACTGATCAGTCCCTGCAGGCAAGGTTGCTCACAGAGCTGTGGGGGTAAGGCACCGGGCTTTTTT
Source organism: Gorsachius magnificus (assembly GCA_034008185.1). Lineage (NCBI taxonomy): Eukaryota > Metazoa > Chordata > Aves > Pelecaniformes > Ardeidae > Gorsachius > Gorsachius magnificus. The sequence goes on from CM067081.1 coordinate 100,331,763, forward strand.
CTCTTCCACAAGAAAAACAAAAAATCTGTTCTAAAAAACACAGGAACTGGTAAGTGAATTTAAAACCCACGTGTTACTGGAGGCGGGGTGTCCAGGCTGGACTGCTGGTGCAGGGCTCCTCTGGCTGTGCTCCTGCAGAGCAGTGGACAAGGTGGGCTGCCAGGCTGGGACGAAACCCACTGCCACAGCCATGCTGCCAGCCCTGGCGTTCAGCATGGCTGGGCTGTGGACGAAAGCTTCATAGGCTGCCAGCTATGCCAAGGGGCGCTGGGGCAGAGGGACGCCAAGTCAAAACCTCCTGCTTTGTCATCCTGCATGGCCACTGCACTCCTCCTGTGGTGGGGTTTGTCTTGGGGCATGAACCTGTGTGATTGAGGCTTTTGCAGGCAGTGATCCTCTGATGAGCCCTGTGTGCCCCCCACCTGCCCCTGTGCCCCCTCTCCCTGCAGCCGCATAGGGAGGGCTGGGCACCCACAGGCATGGGTCAGGGCTTCCCTCGGATGCCAGGAGAAGAATGTGTGCGTGCATGTGTGTGTGCACACACATGGGTGTAGTTTCCAAGCCCCTAATGCTCCCTGGTAAAGTATTTCCATGATCTCATCACTCCCACACCAGTGCTCTGTAGTGATCTGGGGGGTTTTGCCCAGTGGTTTATAACCGGATTTTTGAGGGCTATATTTTGCGACACAGGTCATATTCAATCTCTTCGCCCTCTCCCCTCATCACTTTCCTCCGGGGCTACAGCTGGGTGGTTGGGGAGAGCTGAAGGCACAGGACATTTTTGGATGCCCTCTGTATTTCAGATGCTCCCTGAAGTTTCTGTTTGAAGGTCTGGGCTGTGCCCCTCACCCCAACCTGGGGTGCTGAGCCTGGTCCCCCAGAGCAGCCGAAGGAGAGACTGGGGTGTGTGAGAGTGGGAGATGAAGGCAGCGTGGGCTGGGAAGGCACTGCAGACTGTGCTGTCCCTCCTCTGCTGCCGCAGCCTGACTTCACATTGCTGCTGTACCACACCGCAGATACAATCCTGCTGCTCCTTCTTGCAAGAGCTTACACATTTCCCATCCCCTCAGCAGGTCCCTGTGGCATGGGTGACAGTGCACTCGCCCCAGGGACAAGTGTCCCCCAGCCCAGTGGTCACCCCCTGCTGCAGCATTGGCCGGGGCCCCCGTAGCCGTTGTTGAATGCCACACTGTCCTACTTGGCCTGGGATGCAGCCCTGCTCACAAAAGTCAGCACTGGTTTGTCTCCTCAAGGTGCTGTAATACCAAGGGACCCCAGAGACCCTGCACCTCCAGCCCTGCCCTGCCCATGCATCAGCCCCAGTGACATCCCGCTCCCCAGGGACTCAGGAGCCAGCAGCAGAATTACTGAAGCTGCTCTCCTCAAATGTGTCAGGGCATATTCGCCGTTCAAGGCATATTCCCATTTCCCCCAAAAGATGGCACTAGGATTCACCAAAAGTGAACTACTCGGTACCCTGAATATTTTTACATCTGTGGAAAACGCCACCGGGGCCCTCAACCGTGGTCCCCATGCCTCACGCCCCATAACAGGGGGATGGCCCTTCCGGAAGGGGCAGCCACTGCCTCCCCAGGGCAGACCCTCATGGGGCCATAGGTTATGGGTGACAAAACCAGAGTGAAAAATGATTTGCCACCTGCTGAGAGTACACAGCAGGAGGGGATGTCTTTTGGCGGGATGAAAATACACACACCCCCATACATCCTGTGGTTTATTTCTAAGGCAATGAGGAAAGCAAATATACAATATTGGAATTAATCTTCTCGTATGCTGACATTATCTGCTGTAGTCAAACTGACATCATTAGGATTTTTACTGAGAAGTTAATTATTTTTTCATTTGAGCAACACAGCCCATAAACATGAATAGAGTCTGTCTGGTAATTTAGGCCATGTTTTAAGGTTGTTTTGAATGCAAATGTTTCTACATAATGACAATTATAGAAATATTCTCATGATTAAAAGAATAAAACTAATGAAAATAACTTTCGGTGAGATTATTTTTCCTTGCAATTTTTGTAATACATTGAAGAAAGCTTTTTATCTGCCAGTGAAGCAATAGTTTTTAGCTTGAAAAACAATCCCCATTCCAAGATAATGGACTTTTGGTATTCATTAATGTCTCTAATAGAGCTATCACCTGAATAGCTGGGATTTTTCTTTTCATTAAAGAAAATTATAGGATCATAGCTCTATAAATGAAAAGAACTTCAAGCATGCAGATGAAGGGTTTCTAAAGACAGCAGAACTCTGAGGCACAAAGTGCTGTCTCACTACATTTAAAAATGAAGGGAGCACCTTGTCAAAGCATCTCACCTTCCCGGGCAGCTCAGCAGCCTCCAAGGACTGTTGGGTCCCCACAATTGTCCAAGAAAATATTATTCAGTAGCAAGTTCAGCAGTGACACTTCTTGCAAGAAGATCTTTTATTTTGCAAATGCTGGTGTCTCCTGAAAGCTGGACATCTGATTCACATGTCCGTCCAATTTTTTGGACCAGGGGTTAGCATTAGATGGGGCTCTGAGCAACCTGATCTAGTTAGCGGTGTCCCTGCTCACTGCAGGGGGGTTGGACTAGATGACATCTAAAGGACCCTTCCAACCCAAAACATTCTATGATTCTATGATACAGTCATCCCTACTGCTAGCAGCCAGAAGGATGCTTCTTTCCTCTGCAGGTTACTGCCACTAAAGCATGATGAAAAACACAAGGGTGAAAGGCAGTCTGAAGACTGTACTTCCCCCTGAACTTCCCCATGTACTTCCCACATGATAAACCTGGAGAAGGTGAGGTCCTTGCAATGCAGATGTTCTTCTAAGTACATGGACTTGGAGGTCTCGGTTGAGCACACTACTGCCCCTGAGCATTACCCTATTTTAACAGTACAAGGTATGATCTGTATATCCCACTTATTCATTGCCCGCTCCTTTTGCTGTGCAATACACTCTTGCTACTCATGTCTTTGAGTACGAAGCTGGTCTGTTCAGTGGTCTACAAATTACCATGCACCGTTACAGCACAACTACTAATGAAATAGTAAAGTGGCAACACAGCGTCAGAGGAGAGGACTGCTCTGGGCTGGATTCACCCATCGCCCTTCTGGAGGGCAGCAGTTTGCTGCCTTTTGTAAGCTCAGGAGAGCCTGGGACAAAAAAAAAAAAAAAACCCAAACCAAAAACCAAAAAAACAAACAAAAAACCTCCCAAACAAAACAAAAAACCACAAAAAAGAAAACCACACCCAAACAACAAGACTTTATAAAGCAAACCCTGATTGTAGAAACACGCTGCTGTGAAGAGTAGATATTTAGGAAGCTTTGGAACAAAACGCATGGGCATGGGGAAATGGAGTGTTTTTAAAATGTCCTGACACTAGATGGAGCAGTGGGTTAGAGCAAGCCCCGCGTTGCCGGAGACCCTGTTTGGAGCAGGTTTCAGGTCCATCCTGGGGTTTGGCAGGACCGTGCGTGTTTGTCAGCCTCTGCTCAAGAGGCGCCAGGGTCTGAAGGAGCCGTGCGGTTTGGGGTCAGGACGCAGAGAGGTGCTCAGCTGTTTGCAGCTGGGCCAGCCGGCTCTGGCCCTGCTATTCCTCCGCTCGCTTTCATTAGCAGCATCATTGCCCAGAAATCACAGAAAAAGCAAAGCTAATTACCAAAATTAATCATCCCCAAGAGGACAGGAGCTAACCTCTAGCGCCAAAACAGGCACTGGATTTAAGTCCAGCTCTGCCGCGGGAACTGTTGCCCCGCAGCCTTCAAGCACCAGTCCAGCTCTTGCCAACACCGGTGGGGCTGGCTGTGAGTGCTGAAGTCGGCATGCACGCTGCCGTACCAGGGCTTTGGTGCTTCATCTGGCAAGTGCTGAGCTGCCATGGGGAGCCGTGGGTGCCTGCCGCGCTCGCTGATGTCAACAGCAGCAAATGGGATTCGGTGCTTTGAGGATGGCTTGGCACCTCGCAGGCAGGAGGCTTTAATGTGGTTTCTTGGGTGTAACTGAAAGTAGCTTTTGGCCCAGGGGAATGAATATTTTTTGCCTTTGTATATCCCCTGATTTCTGTAATCATGCTGTTAAATATGTCTTCTGGAGAGCGGTAATTAAGAGAGCATATATTTTAGTTGCTTCTTCAGAAGCCATTCAGAGTGGTTGTTCAAGGCATGATTTTTTCCTCTTCTGAATAGATGATTCTGTTTTCATCAGCACATGAGCCGGCAGCGTACTGAGGGTCAGAACAAAAACTTCTGGGCGGATTTCCTTGTGATGCCGTAGATTAGGCACGTGAAATCCTACTGACCTCTGCTGAACTCTGTGGTCTTGAGCCACTGCAGCAGTTTTGGTCGCTCTCCCACTACCCCAAGAAATATTCTGAGTGCAATTTATGTCTGTCCTGGTGTTTGATACTTACCTACTTATTAGACCCTTCTTCATTTTTATATGCATGAGTGGTCAAAACTGGGACACCGTGAGAGCATAAAAGGTGCCTCCGGTTGAGGCATTGCTTTCTAGCTCCTAAAGAACTGAAAAGAAAGGAAATAGGAAGCATTATAATAACTGAGTAAGGCTTTCAGCACAATCCATCATAACCGTTACTCCTTAAATCTCTCTTTCTGTGGTCCTCATAGTGTAAACCTGAGCATAGCTTCCTAGAAGAGCAAAGTTTCTTCTAGCCTGCCGAAGATGTTCTAAAAGCTTGAGATTTTAAAGCCTATAGAAAAATAGGCATGGAAATGATGCAGGAAAAAAATAAGCTTGGGGAGGGAAAGAGGTATAATATAATGATCACAATAAAATCGTTATGAGCATGATTTTCACCATCAGGAATGCTACAGCAGGAATTTGATTTTTTTATCATTCACCAAGAGGAGCAAAACTTAAGCAATTGACTCAGGAATATTTTTTATGACCAAACAAGGCGAGTTAGTTTGCTATGACTCCTGGATTCAGTTTTGACATCAGCAGGGACCAGTTGGTTATCTTGCCTGACCTCCTTCATTAGCAGAAGCCACACGATTTCACCCAGCTATTCCTGTAATGAACTTGACACAGGGGAACAGGTTCTTGATTTTTCATTAATATCCAGGCAGAACGACAAGAGTTCTGTCATTTTCATTGGTTTTAGCACAAATATGTATTTCTGCCAAACTTTCAGCCACTGCTGTGTTTGTTGCTCTCTAGTTCCTTTATTTGTTTACTGTCTATAGCAAATATTATGTTCTCCCCTGTATGAGTGCCCACCCATCAGTCAGGGAATAAGAAACAATCCCACACCCCTGAGGTGACTCACACACCTCGTGGATACTGAATCACCATTGAGACGAGGTGAACATGTGGTGTGCGAAGCGGAGGCTGGAACGTTTTCAGCCAAAACATTCAGAAAATACTGGTACACATTAAGGAATTCATGGGAGGGAAGAGGAGAAGCTTGTGAATGATTGTTTACAACCCAAAGGACTAAACTAACAATCCCCAAGTGCTTCTGGCTGGAACCCCCACTACAGACCATTCATTTTGTGTGACCCCAAAACCAGAGAGAAGTATAGAAAATTCAGCTGAACTAGCTCTAGTCCACAACCCCTCCTCAGCAGACCCTGCTCCACATTTGGGCAACATCGGGGTAAACTATTACTTGCTTAGTACTATGAGTTCTTGCAATACAGCGGTACACTGTCATACACCATATACCACAGAAAACTCCCTTGGTGCCCTGAAAATAAGGCTCTTCTGCCCCTCTGTCCCCAGGAGAGGGCTGACATCAATGGCACTGGCTCCCCATGGGAAGACACTGCTAAACTGTGGTGGGTCCTCCTGCTTCAGAGGTTCCACCCACGTCCAGATTAAAGAGGAATAAGAATGATCTCAGGCAGACTCATCCCATGCCCAGGCATGGGGCAGTGGGAAGCCATGTCTGTGTGATGGCCATGGTGCCAAGCAAAGCCAGCTACTCACCAGGATCTCAGCGTCGTGTTGAGACAACCTCTGGGCCCCCAGCGGCACTGAGCACGGGCAAAGATCGCTTGCGGCAGCATGGCACAGCACGGCACGGCATGGCACAACGTAGACACCCTGCAGGGGCTTTTGAAACTCCATTCTTGAGTGACCTGGCCAAGGCTGTACTGAAAGAACACTGAAATTGTAGGAATGGAGTCACAGATCCCAGCACACACATTCGCGGTGGATGCTTTTATAGGTTAAAAGTAAATCCTCTTCAAGAGGCCTTTTTTTTTCCCCATATGAAGGTAATGTGGGATGATTGTTTTCTTCAGAGTTGGATGCATGATGTTTTATTGTTGCTTGAACTGAGAAGTTTATGTGTTAAGCGCTGTTCCAGAGCTGTACCGGATTGTGTCCAGGCTAATAGACGAGCTTTTGTCAAGGACATTCTGCAAACACATTTCCACAAGACATTATTGTCTGAACACACGAGCAAATATTTGCCTAAAAAGTGTAATTGACTATTGTTCAAGAACTGCCACCTGCCCTGTGGTTTTCTGGCACTCTCGTAGAAGGGACTACGCTTTACAGCATTGCCTTCAGCCAACACTTCCACAGGAGCCAACTCTTGACCAACAATTAAATAAACATTCCGTTTGCTGATTTTTTTTTCCCCAAGGCTGCATAGACCTTTTATAATAAAGGAAGTGTTACGAAGAAAAGGAGAAAAGGCAACCAGCCTTGCCTCAGCAATAGCACTACGGGGAAATGATACACTTGGGGGAACAGTAATCTAACATGTTAGAGTAGTCATGGACCGAGCAGCAACACAAAGGACAAGCTCATCTGTGTTGTCAAGTTCATTGTGTCAGCTGAAGCTATGAGAAGTGATGACAGTCACGATGCCAGGGGACGGACGGACAAAAGAAGGCTGTGCAGCTGTCCTGTAGTATGTGGTGCGTGACATGCCGGGCAGTTTGAGCAGGAGCTCTGCAACCTCCTTTTGCATCTCCAGTAAAGCTGCCCCAAACTGCAAATAAATGACTTCAGAGATAAACACTTGCTCACCCGCCTTAATCTTAAAGATATATTTATACAGAGATATTTTTTGGAAAGCTATGCTCAGTTTCAAAGTGGAAAACCAAATATTTCTGTTTGAGAATCTTGAAGTTAAATATTTTGATGGTTAACCATTGTCTTCTTGTCTTCAGCCTTTCTGGTTGAAGTAGTTCAACAAATTTGATGGGAATTCACCAAAATATTTGGTCAATTAAAATAGATATTTTTCTGATTTAAACCCTTGTGTTAAAAATTGTTTCATCCAGTTCCACTTACAGAAACTGTATGATTGTCCAAACTGGTTTGGTTTTTTTTTTTTGTATTTATATCACCTTTATTTCAAATTTCTTCTCCCCAAACCAAGTAATGTTACTGTCAGGATAAGCTGTGCCATGGGTTTTGTGGAGGTAGTGACTGGTTAGAAACATGTAATTGCACTAGATGCATTCCCTTTTGGTTTGCTCAGTGTAATAAAATGTTTTGCTACCAGTTAGCAGAAATTAGTATTTCTTTTTACATGTCTCAGATTTCCCAGCTGACTGGCCCCCATGACCCTGGCTGTTGCAATTCTGCTGGCCTCAGAGCTCAGCAGATGAGTTTCTTTGTGTCCCCTCCTTTTTTTCTTCCTCTCAGACCCCCACTACCCGCTAAAATGGTCCTGTCTTTTCACAACTTTACCAGAATTGTCCTAATCTTGACCCTTATATTTGCATTTGTCCTTGTCTTTGTCACATTGTAGAAAATATGGCCCATGAAGTCCCTATTCTGTTAAGACCTGACTGAACCACTGTAATCACTTGACTGCACCCTGTACTCTTTCTTCTGCATTGTCACTGCTACCCGTCCCCCCCCCCGCCCCGAGCTATCACAGCTCTCCAGAGATATAGTCCATTCATGGTATTATATATGTGAGGATTTGTGGCACCTCTGTGCTCATCATCTCCATCCTTGCTCAGAAAACATGATTGTCACGTGAGGGACAGCCATCCCTGTCTGAGGATGGCAAGAGATGAGTGGAGACACCTGTGTTTGCATGGTGGGACACGCATACTGACCTGAGGCCCTTAACTACCATCATCTTTTCCCTTTGATCTGTCACTGCACTTGTGTTATGGTAACCGTTGATGCTGTTGACAAGAAGAGTAAAATAATGTTACCAAAGCTTCCCCAAAATAGCCTCCTCTCCATCACTCGAGAAGCCCTTTTTCAACACCAGCTGTCAACTGCCCACAGCAGGAAATGCTTCCTCCGGTGTGTTTTCCTCCTGAGGGACTGTTAGCTCTGAAACACGCCATTGTGCAGAGCATGGATTCAATACACAAAAGGCTAAAAACTGCACAGCATCCTGTCCTTGCTATTCTTAAAGTGGAGTCCCTCTCTCACTCTGCAACATGGTGAGGGGCCCAAAAGAAAGCTGCCTAACCCAGTAATGCTGTTGTCATAGCAGTCACATCCCTGACGGCTGAAGCCTCAACCAAAGGTGAGCATGCTGAAAACAGAGCAATGGTTAGAGAGCTGACATGCCCATCACTGCCCGGAAAGAGAGGGAAATGAGACGCTGAGCTATTTCCTTGCACAAGGACTGCAAGATCTCCTAAGCTGGCGGGGAGAGAGGTGCTGATGAGTTGCAGTGATTTCTACTAGCAGATTGCCACCAACAGCTTGTCTAACTTTGGGGGGAAAAAAAATCAAATTTGTCCTTCACTGTGCAAGCAGCTTTACTGGCATAGCTCTCTAGGTTTGGTATGGCAAAGGCCTTGACAATGTCTGTGCTGTCCAACCATTCTGGAGAAGGAAGGAAAGGTGAGTGGAGGTGGGCCACAATGAATTGCTGTTGAGCCATCAAGAGCGTGACTGGGGTAAATACCAAGAAACGTCCCCCTTCTGCTTACATTTAGTTGCTGATGACGCTGCACTGGCCCATAGCATGCTGTGCCCTCTCTTGAGCCAAGGTAGATCCAAAAGTGTCTTTCCTGCCAGCTCAGGAGTCAGGGAAGGTTTGTGCAAAGGTTTCACTGACGAAAGGAAATAATTTCTTGATGCATGCCAAGGTTGCAGTCGGGGGAATTTGCGCAACTGGGAAAAAACCTAGACTTTTCTTCATCTCTCATGAGGAAATTGAGCAGCTTGGTCGCCAAATATCTGTGGGGAGAATCAAGAGGAAGCAAAGGTGTTTATTCGCCGAAGGAAATGGGAGGGCTCAGCAGCTGCAGCAGTGACATTATCCAAGTGCAGGGCATTCACGGGGCCATGCTGAGACTCTCATCCTGTTGCCTTGGTGGAGCAGGATGCTATCATCCCTGAGCCCTCTGTCCTGCCGGTGCCCACACTACACTGAGCCTCGGGGGGGTCACAGGCCCCATGGGATTTTTATTTTAACATCTGCTTCAAAGACCACGTGTTTTTCTCTCTGTGCATGTGTGTGTGTGAGATTTGCTTCTCATCCATGCCCTCCGCAGGCCTCTTATTTAGCTTTTCCTGTTGACCGAAGGTTTGATTCCACTCTGGAGAAAAAAAAAACCACCAGAAATGCCTCTCTGTGCATCTTACCCATCCTCTACTTCAGCTTAATGAAAATGGCTCTGTGAATTTAGTGAACAGTGCTGTTCAGGCTGTTCTACTATCCATAGTTTTTGTTTTGTTTGGGGTCTTTTTATTATACTGCTTTTATCTTCCCAGGAGTTGTGTATGATTCCAGGAGTACATTAAATCACATGATTAGTATATGGTGCATATGGTTTGGTTTCCCTTTCCCAGAGGAAAAATTACTTGTGCAATATTGTGTTTTGATTAAGTGCTTTCAGAGTTTTTAGGACGCACTTTTTTTTTAATATCTTCATTCCTCTGTGTGTGTGTATCAGGGGGTGACAAGGGCTGAGATAGCCCACAGTTTCTGTGGGCAGATGATTTCATGGTACAGGACCAGTTTCCAAAGCAACCTTTTCTCCTGAACAGAAGAATATTGAATTTATGAGGGGAAGTTTTTGGCGGTGGAGAAGTCATTCTCCACCTCAAAGCCGGAGGCAGTTTTTCAGAAATGCTGGGTTCAGGCCTGTGGCATGTCTGTGGCAGGCGGTATTGCAAAGCAGAGCTGCCACAACTTTCTCTTGCAGCCAGTGTTCCCATGGGCTGATGGCTTTATGGTTTTGCTGTGGTCTACATGATAAGCGAGGAAGCCAAGGGAGTGCAAATGGCCATGTCAGAAAAGAATGGCAGCTCCTAGACAATGGGAGTTGAACAGAAGGGTTGTTTACTGCTACCATCGTGCATTACTTAACACACATGGAGGACCCAGGAGCTCCCCGAAGCTGCGGGCTAAATGAATCTGCTGCAGTTCTGCATATTGAGCAGTAAAGCTGCAGTAGAGCTGCAAACTCTTCCAACTGCTGTCCTTGGCCAGCCAGCACCTCCTTCACCCTCTGCGTTGGCATTGGGTCAGAAATTGTGCTTTTCCCTGGTTATACCTGCCTATCTGGTCTGAAGAACAACAATGCTTATCCATCACTGGGACACCACAAAGATCTGTTAAATAAAATATAAATGTTAAAGACAGACAGCCATGTGGCATCTTTTATTGTCCTAATGCTCCTCTGGGAAATGTCAGTGCTCTGCAAGGACAGAAAGGGAAAGGGTGAGCGTATGGGGTGTAATTACCCTCCTGCTGAATGGGGAACTAGAATGACAAAGCCTCTGTGACACTGGAGGTCTAGGACACGTCATCAAATTGCTGCAGTGGCATTTGTTTTTCATTTTTTTCCTGTGCCATCCCAGTCTTTGAAACCTATTAAACATCACAGACACGGTGCCCACACGCCTGGGATGGTGTGTGATCTGCAGCAGGTCCTGGAGGCAATTCAGGCCAGGCCTGCCCAGCTGAGCAATGCCACCTTCAGCACTGGAAAAAAAAGCCCACAAAAGCAGCCTGCATATTTACAGCCCTGTGCGGGGCTGAGCCGCTGCCCAACGCAGTCAGCATGGGTGGCTCACCCGTCAGCTGTGAGCATTTCAGACAAGGCTCAGGGTGCCCTGGATCAGAGACCTTTTTATTCACCTGTGCACGCGAGATGTGTTGCCTTCCACCATCTGGCCTATGCCCGCTCATACAAAGCCTTTCTAGGAGAACCAAACCAGGCTTTTAAAATATCTGCACATTTACACAGTAAAACCAGATTACATTACTGTAGCTCCTATCAAAGTCCAGGGAGTGGGTCCATAGAGCAGCATGATTTGGCCTTTAAACAAGAGCCCTCTTGCTAAATTGGACAATGCTGCAAAGACAAAGTCTGTTGTAAATAACTTATTTTCCTTGGAAAACCATGGGAAAGGATAGAGCAGAGCAGGAAGGAACGGGTACCTACATTTGCAGCCAGCAAGATTGGTATCAGCCCTGGAAAAATATCTGAGTAGGGATCAGAGAAAAACTGACAAAGATCATCCTTTGTGCGTGATCTGCAATAACAAAAGGGGGTGTAAATGCCTTCCAAAGTAAACAGCAAACCTTCTTTCTTCTTTCAAGACGCAGAGCCGTGTGACCGGTGATGGCAGCAGCTCGTGCCTGGGAAGGTGCTGAGGAGAGGGTGAAGCCCTGCGGCTGCCAAGGCCCAGCCGCAGCATAGCCCCTGGAGCTGCCATGGCAGGGGCAGGTCCATGTTGGGGCACAGGGCAACAGGGAGCATGCTTGGGCCCATGAAATGCACCTGGAGGAGGAATATTTTTCAATACAGCCCAGCTGCTGCTGGAGTTAGCAAACAAAGAACCTCTCCAACCCAGAGAGATCCATACGCTCTCTGAACCCCTCTTCTGTGCCCTGACCCCCAGCCCTCCATGTGCTGGGGAAGGCATCCCCCCAGGTCCCCCAGTTCCCCAGGCACTGCCAGATGCATTTCGAGGCACTTTCTGCATTGCCCACATCACTCCAGCCAGCTGGGCTTATTTACATCAGCCGCTCTCACTTCGGTCCCACCGGGGCAGTGACAGTGCTCTTCAGTAGCAAGCACAACCTACAGAGCCAGTGACTTTTACTTAAATCAAATCCACTTCAGAGAAAATGAAAAGGCTTGACCCTTCCCTGCTCCTGGGGAGGCCCATCCCATCTTCTTCCTTTGCAAAACCAGACCTGTTGCTTTGCTTGTGCTTACCCACCCTCTTACCAGAAAGGGTTTTTGTTCTGTAACCCCAAACTCCACTGATATATAATTTTCAGTGCACTGGAGGCAAGACCTCTGAACCCAACAGCACTGCTTATTATCTTTTGATATAACCTTAAATCACCTTATCCAAAAAACTGGTAGGTTACTTTCCTGTTTATGTTTTCCACAGACTCCGTTAAATTAAAACATAGAATACCTATTCCTGGACCCTGATACAGTTTATACAGTTTCTCTTAATAACCTTCATAAAGTCATTAAGTTTATTACTTAATAATATATAGTTGGGAGTCATAAGATTTATTTACATTAGATAGTTTTCCAGGTATGGGGAAGGTAATACAGCACACCCAGCCTGTGTTCTCATAAGCCAATTTTTTTTAATCCAAGTAATATTCCTGCCAGCTCTGAGATATTTCTTCGTAATGTGTTGACTTTCAAGAACAGTGTACTTTGTTCTTTTGTTCCCGTCATGCTACGGTAAGCGAAGCTGTTCGTGTTTTTCTTTCCTCTTGGACCAAAACGAGCCACCTGAGAGCCAGCAGCCAGCCATCGCCTCCGGAGGAGCCCTCAGCAGGATGGGGGTGACTGAGCACTGCAGCTCGCCCCACGCATCGGCAGCCGGTGGTGCCTCCCCATGCTGTGTGTCAGGACAAGTCCTGAAGTCACCCTCAGGTCACAGCTCACCTGCCAGGGTCTGTGCTGCAGAAACATGCCCTTCGGTGCCCGGGGAAACCCCAGCAAGGGCCCCCCCACCTTGCCCCAATAGGGACCCTGGCCACCCCGGGTGCCTCCCCTGCACCAGCAGTGGCTGGGGGGAGGCAGAGAGGAGCCTGATGACAGCTCATCTAGTGGCGAGTCACCTCAGGTAGCCTCCCTGAGCATTACTGCTCTCATTTCTTTGGCTTTTGGTTGAAAGGAAGGCTTTGCGAATAAGGCAGTTGCCTGGAAATCAGTGTCTAGGTTCAGTTCAGAGCCCTGCCACGGACTTCCTGAGATAGCGTGGGAAAGTCACTCCATCTCGCTGTGCTGCACAGTGTCTGTCTGTGAAGGGGGAAGGGAGAGATAATCTCTCAATTCTTCCTCCTTTTGTTCATCTTGTCGTTTAAGACTGTAGCTTCTGAGGTTAATGGCTGTTCCTCATACCATGTATGAGTATCCTAAGTTTGGCCAGGGCCCATAGGTGTTACTCTAACAGAGACAACAAATAGTAATGAAAGTAGCCATGAAATTGCTGTCACTAGATACAAACCAGAAAGAAATGAATTAAATGGCATACAGCTGAGCTTGTAATACGCCAGTGGAAACTTTGCTAGTTCTCTTGGTTATATAGAGCTCCTGTGGCAGGTCAATGTGGCGGGTTCTTGTAATGGCACTAGAAGCCTCCCAGTATTTGAGTTTTTCTGAAAACTTTATGTCCTAGGTAGTTACAGATGAGTCTCAGCTTCCACTGAAAAACAAGTTTCTCTACTTCTAGTAGTCCAGAGAAAAGCTTTAAAATATTAATCCTGGAGTGGGGGCAGGGAGAGACGTGGAGAGCAAGAGGTGGAGAGCAAGAAAAAGAGGAAGCGAGAAATAAAGAGGGAAAGAGATAAACAGAAAGAAAGAAAGAATGAAAGAACCCATATTTTCTTGTTTTTTAAGGTCTCATGATGTTTATGCCAGTCTTAAAATCTCTAGTGGTCTGATTCGTGGTTTCTGAATGGATATCTTTGGCAGCACAGGAATCTCATTTAAGACTTTAAAGAATTATGTTCTCAGAGTCTCTAAATAAAATGTTTGTGCTTTAACAACAGTGGAAAAGTGAAAGGTTTGGCTGCTTTCCCCTTTGGATCAGCAACGGAATGAATGGAAAACTGGTGCTGTGTGCTGCACTGATAAAAGAGCAAACAATTTTTTTTTCTGGCAATGGTGGAGCATGTCAGCTAGAAGGACCCGATGCATGTTTCACCTGAGACTGCTGGTCTATGGACAGGTTGTGTTGTTCCTGCCAAAAAGTGTGTTTCTTCTATACGCTAAGAGAGATGCTGCCCTCAGTAGTTTTGAAGACTCCCTCTTCTTTTTGAGAGTGTTGCTGGCTATAGTGTTGTAAGATGTTGGGAAAGGAAATCTCCCAGAAGTGAATAAAAACCTGATGATAAGCACCCTCTATTAAGCCCTGCTACTGCAGCATCAAGTTCAGAGAGTAGGCAGCAATGCATATTTATGGTACAGATCTGGCAGCTGGTACAAGTCCCTTAGCCCAGTCCCAGTGCCCTGGCCAGTGCAGCAGGCACACTCACCTCCATAAACCATTGCAGTGCACTCCTCCCCAGCTAGATTAGGACAAAGCCCAGTCCTAGGCACAGCCCATGTATCACATGGAGGCTAGAAGTCACAATATCCAGGGCTTTGATCCCCACAAGCAAGCCTGCTTCAGTGGATACAGTTCAGCATAAGAATCAGAAAATCATAAAGCTCACATAGGCTGGTTTTAGGGCTTGACTGCAAGGTCTTCTGGTCATATCATGGAAATCAGTGGATACTTAGGGGCCTGCTCTGTATCATGTGTGCCCCAAATCCAAGGATAGCAGCTGTTTTGGTAAGAATCCATGAGTTTTCCACTCCTCAGTTATGAATATGAACTCTAGTCCTAGGTCAGCTTCGAGCCACAAACCAAATCTAAACTTAATCTGGATGCAGCCCCAGCCCCTTCCCCCGTTCAAAACACGCAGGAATTCCAAAGGCGAATTTTGGAATTTTCCATGGTCTGTGATAGTCTCTGTGGAGCAGTGTGTGGGCAAAACAAGCACGTAACATGGCTATTGAGGGCCAGATGAGTGGAAGCAGTTGTTTGCTTTGTGGGCAATACCTTGGAAGTCAATGAGGCTGCTCTCTAGGGAAAACATAGGAAATCAATGGCAGAATCTGGCTCTGTGTCGGTAACCTTCTGTAATACAGGGTTCAGCAAATGTGCAAGAGGCAGAGCTAGCAGAGAGCACTAGGAGGGCTGCTGTTAGCCCACTGCAGATGTGTTTTCTCCAGGTTTGAAACCTTAGGGAGGAAAAAAGAAAATGAGTGTTAGCAAATTCTGTTTGAGATTTCCATCCTTTGGATTGTCCACCTATAGGAGAATTTGCCCTGTGAACATCTGCCAAAGCGGAGCAAACTATTCAAAGCGGGTAAAAATTATGTCCTGTTAGAGGGCTTACCCAAAAGCCTTACCCAGCCACTGAAGCTCAGCGAGTCCCCAGTACTTGAGCCCTACTAGGTGGGCTGAGTGACTGTCTGGGTGGGCACAGGGCTGCCTCACTGCCCAGGAATGCCTGTTACCCCATGAATTCCCAGCTGTTTGTAACCTAAATGCCACTTAGAGTGTTTTTTCCCAAATATATTTTGCAAAACTGTCAAACTTCAGACATGCAAGTGTGTGCGATACCCAGTGGCAGAGTTGGTTTGGGAAGCACTGGGCGAGTTTGCCTAGCAACTGTTTCAGACATATATTCCAGTTAGACAACACAAACGTTTGAATTCCTTGGCTGCTTTCTGGAGTCCCAGGTCTTTACCTTGGCTCCAGATCTGGATCAGACCAGAACTGCTTAGGAGTGATCTTCCTTTATCAGCTACTTTACAGATAATTTACTAGCAGTCCAAGCTGCATATTTACTTTGAAGAGCAGAAACTTCATCTTTCAGATAAGATTACTCTCCTATGAGTAAATATTGAGCAGAACACAAGGAAGGGATGAAAACTGCAGACAAAATGAAAAGGAAATGGCTGCTCAGGGTATTAGCCAGTCAGTTCAGGTTGAAGTACCTTCAGAATCGATCAGAAAGGAGATTAGAGGGGAAAATAGTTCATGGCTTCAAAGGACCAAGTGCAACGCTCTACATTGGCTTGTGAGCCTTGCAATGTATTCACCTGGCAAGCTCAGTAGATTTAGACACTGAAAGTTAATTCAGAAAGAGCCTGAAGAGCTAGTTCAAATACTGTTCAGCTAAATGTGGCTGTTCACTGTAGCATTCAAAGTCTGTTGCACGCTTGCCCAAACTCTTGAAAAGAAAAATTAAAGCCCTGTCAAAAAGCCTTTTCTCTGTGGAGGGGATGCTGCACTGCAGGGCAGCAGGTGCCAGGCTTGCCCACCATTCCTGTGAGGGAGCTTTCGGAGGAGCGAATGCTTATAACAAGCTCTTTTGGAGTGAACGCCATGGGAAGCATGCCAGGGTGGGGAACCTGGGAGAGAGAAAAAACGATGACGAGCTGCATCAGCTGCAAACCTGGGTGCCGCGTTTCCATGTGGTGCTTGGCTACCCTGGTGACAGACACGTTATAAATACCTCAAGACAGACCCATTTTGGAGGGGTGCCTGCAGCTGTGGGGAAGCTGCAGATTAGAAATTCCAACCGACTCGTCACAGGCACGAAAAATATTTCCCAATGCCGCTCTGTGCTCGGGGGGCTTTTCTTAAGCAGATGAGACTTCACTAGTCTCATCAAACTGCTGTTAGAAAGGCTTGTGAGAGCTGCATTCAGCCTGAAAACTGATTACTGCTGTTGTCAAAGCCACTGTGATGTAACGCTTGCCCTTGGAGCAAAATAGTAAGACTGGTGGAGAAATAATTGTGGTTGAAGAGGCAAAAGCTCGAGCTGGATGTTTAATGCCATCACTGGGTTGTGAAATGGAGGGGCCAGTAGCAAGAGCCCACATGCACACCTAGCCACCAGGTCATGCAGGCCAAAATGTGTTCGTAGGGCTTATGTCGCTCACGTGACATCAGCCAGCAGAAGACTGCAGGCAGGATTATGTTGCTACTCCTATCCCAACCTATATTCAGGGAGACTAAGTGTCCACCTTCAGTAGCATGTTTTAAATTACATTTGACATTCAGTACAACGTCTGAACCATCCCCACCCATTTGTTCCCATGCTTTGCCCTCCTGAAGAAGTGGCCATCACACAAAACCTACCTCATGGTAGATTATTCATGTAGGTGCCTACCCCATGGGTGACAGAAATGTTGACAGCGCAGTCCACCACATAGGTGAAATGTGAGACAGATTTTATCCTTAGTTATGAACTTCCAAGATCTAAAATCTTTCCAGGATAGACTTATATTACTGAAAATGCAATTGTGAGGACTCTTAATAGGCTGAAAGCATTTTCATTTTGGAAAGATAAGCATTTATCATTCTGATGTTCCAGCAAGCTCAGTTCCAGGCAGGACACGATTGAAGCCTCGCTTCTGTGCAAACAACGGGAAGCAGAGGAAATGATGCAAAGCCACACTGGAACATGCACCTTCCCCTTCATGAAGACATGAATGAGAAATCACCAGGCTGAATCATTTCTTTCTGATAAACGACTCTATTAATTAAACCTAATCACTCTAGCATAGCTCCTCATACAGCTGCTAAATTGTTACCAGCTTACTGTTTACGAAAAGTAATTGGGCTACCTTTTTATTGGCATTATCAGAGATTTCCACCACTTGTTCCTTCTTCCACCACAGATCCCTTAGATGTGCCAAATGCCAGATTAACTATTTGCAGGACTGCTGTCTAGCTGAAGGGCAAGAAACCTCCAAACTGAAGAAGGAGGAGGGTGGAATAAGCATTTTTAATAGGGTTTTTCCTCCTTGTTGGTCACTGGAGGTGCTTATAAGGACAAATGAACAAACAAGGATGAAATGTTCCAATATTCCTTTGCTTCCCTGTAAGTGCCATTTTTTCTGCACTACCACAAAATTCCTCCTGCCCAGACTGATATTAACATAAGGCTTGTAAGTGCTCTTGGGGCCTTGATCACATTCACTACTTCTCCTTGCCAACATGTAATGGATATTTTTTTCATATATGTTTTATGTGTTCATAAAAAGCTATACCCCAGTTGACATCTGTTACCTGAATTAAGGTTATTCCTTCATCTGGCCAAGATGGGATAGAAATCTGTGGAGCATTTCACTTGCCACAATCCACAGATGATGGTCATTTGTCAGGTTGCTAATATGAACAAATCCAATAAAACAAGCAATCGGCCTATGGACTTAAATAAAACAACAGAAAGGGGAAGAAGTACCAGGATCTCCTCCATAATGCTCTCCTATTTATTATTTTAGTCTGTGTGGTCTTGCAACCATAAATGTTGCCATTACAGTCGACAAGACTTTCTTGCATGAATCACCGAGCAAGGGATTTATCACCAAGACCTTCTAGTAAAGAGAAGACAAAATGCTGTACTTTGAAGGTCTCCTCTGAATTCAGATGCCTGAACTGAAAATGGCCGGTTTTGAGCCAGCTCAGAATTGCTGCTACATTTACTAGAGCTAGTAATGTCCAGAGTTATTTCCGCTCTGCTCTTTTACAAGTCATGTGATTTCATTTCTCCTCTATCAACACTATAGTAAATGAAAACCAGACTCATAATCATACAATCAATTTTATTACATTGCCACTGTGTGAAAAGGAAGGCTTCAAAGATTAAGCAGCATTTTAGATAAGGAGAGTGAGCAAACCGTGACTGCTTCAAAGACAACAACAAAGAGGGAGCATTTAGATAAATGATTGTAGAAAAGAACTATTTCATATAGTCAAAATGTAATTAGGTACACAACGTGGCTGATATGCTGATGGCCATGAAAATTTAATTACCTTCCAAACCACGGAATGAATTATGCAGCCTCTGATTGCTGCAGAACAAAGTTTATAGGCCAGATTCACTGTTGGCACGAGCAAACAGTTACATTGGCTTCCATGGAGTTGTCATCATTTGTTCCAGTGGTGAGCTTGGCTCGCCATCCCTGCAGCACGGACCCAGAGTCCTTTGAAGTCAATGGAAATGGGCCTTGACTTCAAGAGACTTTGGATCCTGTCTGGTGTACCATGTGTTATGCCAGCAACTGAAGTAGTTATACTGCAGATCACCATGTACATACATTATTGGGACTGGAAATGCATCCCTAGCAGCAAATACTCTATTTCTGTAACTCAAGCCCACATTTGGAGCTGGTCTCTTCTCTCTCTTAGACTATTTGCATTTAGTGCCCAGCCCCTCGGTTTGTTTGCAGTTTAATTCCTTCTAGCATGTTATTCCATCACCGCCTCAAATCGCTCAGTAACTGCCTGAAAATTGAAGCTATTTTAGGTGAAGCTTCATTGGAAAAGATGTGGTTATAAGCTAACATATTCTTGCCCTGCACCAGCTGTCTGTTCTCTAAACCTAGCTGTGAACATAATTTTCCCAAGAAAGCTCTCTGGCAGAAGTTAGGTAGGAGAAGGATGACGGAGAGCAAGATCATGCATTTTAACCACCACTTAGTAGTGTTAAGTTGCAGAGCTTGCTCTTGTCAAATACTGTCCAACCTGGGTAGAGAAGGCACGTGTGAGCAATGCAGTGACTCCAGTCATCACATAACTAAAGAAATGCAGAGAAAGTCCAACAAAACATGAAGCTCTTCCTAGGCTCTGCTTCCCAGTGACATGGTGGCATTCCTCAGATGGCATCTCTGGACCTGAACCTCAAGGTTCATCACCTTGGTGGCTCTCAGTCAGACCTGTGTCCTGTCTGTCCTGGGCCTGGAGATCAAGCCACAGGTCTCAGCAGCAGCAATCTGCCTGCCCCATTGACAGGCTGAGGGAGTAAATGGATTTTTACTTGTCTTCTCAGCATAACAAACATTTGTGGAGAAGGAGGCCAAGGAGAGAGGCAGACAGAGCAGACATATAGAAAAATAACCAGAGAGGCTGTCCTAACAGGCAGAAATGGCTGCATGGGCTGACCAAGAGAACTGAGGAGGAGAACAAAAATTGTGCCAGTAACAGTGGTGTTTATCTCTCAACAGAAAAATGTCAGTGTGAGTTTGAACTATACCTCCTGGATGATAGCAGGATGAGATAGAAAATCTAACACATACCACTTCTCAGGTAGCATCAAATGCATTAAAAATGTTTACATGCCTAATGTGACCTAATTGCGACCTCACTGAATTAAAACTCAGGTCTCCAGCTTTGACACCTAGTGTTGACACCTCCAGCTTTGACCTGCTGGGTTACCCTTGCTGTTGTGATACTCTGTGCCACAGCTTCCCAACTATGAAGAGGAATGGCAGTAAATCATGCTGGCTGCTTTAATAAAGCACTTGGGAACCTCCTGCTCTAAAGAGGAGCAAAAGCGTGATAGGCAGTTACTATTACTTAGCAGCTGTATTCAGGTAAGAGATGGATGCTTGGATGGTGATATCAAATTGCAGGTTTAAAATAGACACTTTCAGAATATGAAAGTCCACAGAAGAACTTGTGAAATACCAGTTCAATCACTGACCATGGATTAGCAATGAAGTCTAAGTTCAAATTCCAGTTAAAAAGCCAGATTTATGGTTGTAAAACATAATGTTTAAACAAACCTGTATCTGACACCAACTGATCATCACAAACCAGAATTAGAGCTGGCTACATTTCCTCTGGGTTAGCATGAAAGTTACTGGGAGTTTAAAGCTTTTTCATGTTTTGTCACCATCTCGATAATGGGCTTATTATGGGGGTTGTAAAATTTCATTACAGCACATTCATTTCTTGAACAAAATGAGGCTCATTTTTCCAGTGGAAATAGCCTGGTCTTGACGATGCTTCTCTCTGCGCCAGAGAAAAGGTTCAGCTGGCTTCTTGGATCAGCTTTATGGCCTCTTTGCAACGCCAGGCTGCTGCAGAAAGGGGAACCATGGAGCCAAGAATTTGGCCTCTGGATTTCAGTGACATTAACACCCAGAAAGAATTCCTGGGAAGGACCACTTCCATGAGCGAAACTGGAGCCATTCCTCGCAGTCTGGGGCTTGTCTGCACATGCGAATAAATGCATCTGGAATAAGAGAAGCCATAAATTTTAACTGGGAGAGTGGTAAAATGGAGTAAGTCATGTGGCAATGAGATTATTTCTTTTTTATTTCTCATGGAATCAGTCACGAAAGCCAGTGAAGTTGATGCAAGGAAAGACACACGCATTCCAGTCTCACAGCATCCACGTGTACTATCGCTCCAGACTGAGTTACTTGGAGTTGTTAAATGATTGCGCTGGAATAACTCCATGTGCAGACGAGCTCTCATTTTTCTGTAGAACTGGGGAATGGCAGAAGTCTATCAGGAAATAAATACAGCTTGCTTATTTCCTCTCAGAACAAAAATTTGCCCAGGTTTGTAAGGTTAGTATAAATAAAATTGCCAGTATAAAGCAATCAGTGTTTCATTAATAGACATTTCACAGCTGAGTAAACTTTTTTCAACATATCAGCTGGAAGACTCAACCATTTCTGGTTTTCAGAACATAAGTTTTGAGTGTCTATTCTAGTTTTCACACAGTTTGGCTGAAGGAGAAAAGATCAGCTATCATATTCACCCAGATATAAGTCAAAATATGTTTTTAGAGCAATTTTCTAGAAAAAAACCCCCAACCTTACTTAGGTGCAACTTATGTGAAGAGGAAAGCAAGTCTCAGTTCTGAAGTGCTATTCACATAGAGAAGGTATTTATCTGTTCCTCTTTTTCTTGCCTGTCTGTTGGTAAGTGTTTTCTCTATTTTTTTGCCAACCATGAACTATTGTAATACGCACACAAGTCTGCAGCTTTAGAGATGCTTCATGTTCATACAGAGCTTGTAGGGATGCCATTTGTTATTCATTGTTATTTCACTCGGTGTACAGAACAGATCCTCTCAAAATGAATTCACGGAAGAGAGCAGAGAAGAGAGGGAGGGAGGAAGAAATGTGGGGATCTCATTGGGAATTATGCTTAACCTCCATTCTGACCTTCCCCAGATGCCTGATGGTGCTGCACTGAGACTGAAGTGAGTGATCCTGTCACACGAATATCAGTTGGACGCGTTTTGGGAAATGAGCATTGCCTGAACCTTTGTTTCTCACAGGAAAGCAGCCATACATCTGCAGCTTTACTATCCTGACTTACAACAAGCAACTTTCCTAGGCTACTGTGGTATATACTGTTCTTTCCAAACTTTGTCTACAATCTGCATTTTGGGTAGCATTTATGATACTTTTTTCTGAAAATAACAATCTGTTTTTTTCCAATAGCTAGCAAGATTGGCCATCTAGCATGAATCACCTAATTCATTCCAGATCCTGGACTTTGATATTTATTTTGAGATATTTCTTATTTTGGAGCACAGAGAAGGGTACATTTCACAGACCATTTTACCAATCTCATTGGGTAAAGAATGAATAACAATTCCCTAACTTGAAAATTGTTGCTTAACCACAGCTGTTAAATGAAATCTTACTCTGCTTATGATTCGAGTATACATCTTTGTTGAAAAGGAAAGATAAATAAATTATGAACCTAACCAGCATTAGATGCCTAATATGAGCAGTAGAAGGGAAAAGACATTGAAATAGGTCTATGGGAGGTGAACAATTTGTACTGCAAAAGTCATTAATGAGTACTGGAGCCATCTGACCTCTGCTAAGTCTTTTCCTCAGACACCTCAGCCCTTTTTAATGTATAGCAACTCAGACTCACTGCATTTTAGTTTGAGGCTGGAGTGTTCCCAAGAGAGAGAGTAGATATACAGTGAGGGTGGCCAAAGACAGCTTTATGTTGCTGCCCCCATCGGACACTTTTGCTCTGCATGAAAGTCAGCAGAACAGAACTCACATCTTGCACCTCCACAGTGCAGGCTCTTAGCACCAACTTACCTCCATGAGCTGGTTTTGGTTTCATCAGAACCTGGCCACACATTTGAATTTCAGCTGGAGCGTTGGTAGTGCCAGGCAGTGCTCCTTTCTAATGTTGGTCCTGAGGATACTGATCTTGGGCAAAGGAGAGGAGCAGGCAGGTAGAGCAGTACAGTCTTTGTCCACTGTGAAAGGTTCATGGCAACGTGCCTGTCAGAATCATCGGTCCTATGTCCTTAAACAATTTTCTCCTCTCAGTATCACTAATGTTAGTCATCATGTCATATTTTGTCTGGATAAACATTTACAGGGGATAGTAAAGAAGGAATGAATTTAACAGTCATGCAATATGGTGAGGTGCACAGTGACCACTGCGGAATTTATTGTTAAGAGGAGATGCAAAAAGCATATGTATGTTGTGCTGCTTGTGGAATTACGCTGTTCTACTGCATGTACTATGTGCTAATGCAGGACAGGGCAGCTCTGAACAGTCTCTGCTGAGGGAATATCTGACATCCTGGAAATGCTCCAAAAGCTCTTTCAAACCATTGAGGTACCGGATGTTCAACCAGTACCTATTGCATTAAAAGGGCTCTGTTCTGGTAATCTAATATTTGCAAAGGGTATCTGCTGAAGGTTCAGCAGGCAAGTCAGGGTAACTTTCCTTTATTCATGTAATCCCAACAACATGAGGGTGACCAGGACATGACTGCTTTGCAGCCAAAGAGTATATTAGCAATCAATAAGCAAGAGCTAGAGCATACACTATTCTTTTTTAAGCTTCTCTCCATCATGGATTTGATAGAGTCATCACAGAGTCTTACCTGTTCTCTTTCAAGATCAGGCTGTCATCAGACTAACACTGAACAAACACAGGCAGAAGTCATAAGGAACATTTGTTCAAATACAGAACTTGAGTTCACTCTTCCCAGTCCTTTGAGTCATCTCAGCAAATCTGAGAGAGTTGTGGGGTTTTTTTAACCTGGCATCTTATGGAAGTGGCAAACATTCAGTCATTCGGATGAGTATGACTGTGCATGGTTGGGGTTTTTCCATTCTGCATCCCCTCCCCCAGTATCTTTTAGACCTAATGGCTCTTTGCCCTCCTACCTCTATGCAGAAAATTAGAGAACCACATTTTTCTGGAGACCACTATGCTCCCCTGTCAAATTCTTGGCTTTCCACAAACATTGTCATCAGTTTGGAAGATGAAGTGAAAAGTTTGTGAAGGATGGTGGATCTGACTCTGGCACAGTCAGCCTGCAGTCTCTGGGGATTCATTTCTTCCCTTCCTAAGTCATTGCAAGGAAGCAACAGAAGTGAAATTATGTTCTTCAATCCCTACCTCCACAGAAAAAAATCAAAGAGGGGGGAAAAAAAGAACAATGAAGTATTGAAGCTGAAGCCAAAGCCAAAGCAAATAGTTCAGAAACTGTCCATGAGCTGAAATAAGTTCCCATTCATCTGTGTGCTGTACAAGTCCAAATAATCAAAACTACTCTAAAAATGTTCTGCTCACTGATAACTCACAAATAAAAGAAAGATAAATATGTCATATTCCTCAGTAAATTTTAAAAAAGTAATTTTTAATTTACCATGGCGATTTTCTTCTGAATGATCTAGTGACTGGAATAGAGGATTTACTTGATGGACATACTCATGCACTTAGGGCACACAGGGGCATGGGGCTCCACTGCTTTCTTTAGTCCCTGAAATTTTAGATTCAGATTTAACTTAAATTCATTCATAAAGTTAGTACATTTTAGAGACTAGTACAATCATCCAACTCAGTTGTTCCCAAAGCGGTGTCTTCCATTTGTGGGGCAGAGAGAGGAGTGAGAAGGTGCTGCTGTCAGCTGCGTAGGGACCTGACCTGCTGGAGCTGTGGATGCTCTACCCTGACACCCTCGGGATCAGCAGTCGGCAGACATGAAGGCTCTCACACCCTCAATCACCATGTGAGCAGGACAGTCCTTACTCATGGGCAAGGCAGCTTTGGGATGCCCATGGAAATTTTGCTTTCTGGTTCTCCATCCCATCAGTCTTCAGCAGAGGTAAATCACCAGAGCCGTTTACACAGCCAAAAGAACTTACCACAGGCAGCGAGAGTTTATGGTTTGCTGGTGATTCCTATCAGATCCACATGTCATGACATTTTTCCACTGCAGTTCAGTACTCTGCAGCTAAGCATGCTGCTCCAAAGCCACTTCTGTTCTTCTTAACATGTAGGTAGAGCAATGGAAGTTAAGCTTGCATGAAAGCAGGAAAGAAAAGTACAGCTCATTGCAGAGTAACTGTGTTCCGAAGCTGGAATGAATGAATAGCAGTGCATTATATATCATACTCATACAGGTATATAGTACTACTGCACAATCTCTCCGTACCTGATGAAGGTTTGCTTTTTATTCTGGGAAGGGGATAAGAGGAAGGGGATCAGTTCATCATCAAGTATTTCTGGAGAAGAACCAGCTCACTTACTGTGGGTTAAGCTGTTTTACAGTCAATACACAGCTGAGACAATGATTTTAGGAATGATCTTACCTAGATAAAAAAGAATTGTGGTGCCCAGTGACAGGACAAGGGGCAATGGGCACAAACTGAAGCATAAGAGGTTTCAGTTGATTATGAGGAAAAACTTCTTCACTTTGAGGGTGACGGAGCACTGGAACAGGCTGCCCCAGGGGGGCTGTGGAGTCTCCTTCCCTGGAGATATTCAAAGCCCGCCTGGATGAAGTCCTGTGCAACCTGCTCTGGGTGAGCCTGCTTTAGCAGGGGGGTTGGACTAGATGGTCTCTGGAGGTCCCTTCCAACCCTTGCCATTCTGTGATTCTGTGTGATTCTGTGAATTTGAGTGTATGTTTGATTATCAAAACATGGAGGCCAAGACTTGCGCACTTGCACCTCAGTGTCCCAAAGCAGTGTTCTTTGAGCTCTAGGACATGAACCTCAGGTCTACAAAGTGACTGCAAAAATTCATGGAGCACACATGCTTCCTTGCAATGAAAGAAATTATCAAAGTGAAGGAAAATTGAAAATTAACAATCAGTAATTTAAACATTAACATCCTCTATATGTGGTTGCAAATGAATACCTGTGTGACAACACAGTGTAGTACCACCTAGAAATTCCTTAAAAAAATGCTAGGTGGGCCCTGCTATTACAACAGTTTAAGAAACATTGCTTGCACTTAGTGGGTAGGTAACCTTCTTGGGTTAAGTCTCTCTTCAAACAAGTACTTGTATCTCTGGCTTCTCACACAGGAGAACTAACCATTTGCATAAATGAGTAACTTCAAGCGTCTCATGCCCCCCCTTACGACCCCCCCCCTTCCAGTATGAGGTCCCTTCTTCTTGACATTCATTCTTCATGCCATGGGCATCTCTGTGCTCAACTTGCTGCAGCACCAAGCTAGATTCATTTATTGCATAGAGTACTGTATAGCGGACTGCAGGACTGCATTCCGCTAGGCTACACAGTGCCAGGAAGCTAAGCACTGTTAACAGTAAGTGTAATGATGCCAAAAATCCTTTCACCACTGCAGGTCTTGGTTGCTCTCAGGCCAAGACCTGGCCCACAGACCCAAAACTCAAACTTAATCTAGCTTTTCCTTGCCAAAGCTTTAGAGGAGCAAAATCTCTAGAACTCAGAAAGCTGCCAAGGAGATACAAGTCAGAAATAATTTCTAGGTCCCATTAAAAAACCTGACCTATGTGTTATAGGCATGCTACATGGACACCACTGCTGCCTGGTTTGCTACCCTTAATCTGACCGATTTAGTGATCTGCTGCGTCCCTGGGTTGTGTGCTGGATGCAACTGCCTACACCAAGCACTGGGCTCTTTCAACATCTCTGAGGTACCACACCCTCTCCCCGTGCCACAAAGAGATCAGGAGCTGGTCAAATTAAACTCCTTTATTAATGGAATGGTTTTAATAGACCAAAAATGAAATGGATGAAAGGAATGCTTGTCCTTTACAGTTGCCAGAAAAAGTAAATATCATCTACAGACATTATACAGCTTTCTTTTAACCAAAATTAAATATGGTCCATAGCAAAGCAAGCAATCTGTAGAAACATATTGTTATGTTGCTATTGCAAACTATTTACATTGGATAAAAAACGGGTGTCTCAAAGCCAGCTTTAACCCTAGTTGATTACTGTTATGATTCTGTGTCTCTTGCCCTCATCTCCCCTTTTTGCTATTATATATAAATCAGGCATTAACAAGGTTAAAGGGGTGAGTGATCACAAAGCAATCACAAAACAAGCTCTGAGTAGAGAGTGAACTCCCTTCCTCACCACCCAGCATGACTACTCTGTCACCCTCCTTCAAGATTTAAGAAGGAGTTTATCACCTCCCTGCAGGCTCTTCCCACATCCAACCGTTTGTCTCTCCAGTCAACTTACTTTCAGTGCCAGGAGTCCCCGCGAAGGCTATACCTGGTACGAGAATATACATTTTAAATATACATATTTTAGAGGAGTATATTTTCTTCTAGCAGTACTGTGTGCTGTCTCTGCAAATGCATGTTCACAGTAAAACCATGTCAAATAAATATTTGAAGGAATCAGCACAGTGCATCCAGTTTCACTTTCCAAACGGAAAGCGGTGTGTCTGCTTTTAGTGGTGGTATAAGGCAGAGACTTAATACAAATCCAACTTTGCTAAGTCACGATCATGAACAAAGAAATCCTGCCTAATTACAAAATGCTTGATTAACAACTCAGCCAAACAAAGGGATAGGTTTACTATACACCAAAACTATTTGCTGAAAAGACTTCATTGCTGGTTTCATAGCAGACATACAGCACAGAGAGTATGTTTTTTCAGTTTGCAGAAAGGATTAATCAGAATAGTTTGTCCATTCAATCAAACATTGCTCTGCTGTAACAACATCGTTCTCAGTTCCCTCTCTCTTTGATCCTCCTGCCTGTATTTCTCCTCTAGTTTTTGTTTTTCAGAGTCCATACTATAAAATGTGGAATCTGTGCTTCTCCTAATCTTCTCAAACTGACTGAAATCCGCAACGTACTTTCCATTTGGAGAGAGAGAAACCACAGGCACGAACTCATAGCCCCAGTGAATCTCCTCAGGGATGTAGGAAGTCCTGCTTTGACAGACAGCACTGGTGGACTCCACTGTGGCATTCAGGAGCACCACAAGCTCGAAGTCCTTCTCCTTCAGATTTTGAGGTGTGAGATCTCTCAAAGGGCTGCTTTCATCCAAGATATGGTAGAAGGTTAAAGGCAAAATGAGAAATGGACTCTCTGAAGAGGAATCAACATTGAACTTGACACTGGCTTGATTCAGCAGGATCCGCTCCCCTTCTTTGGTTTCATACGTCTGAAGGAGCTTCCCAGACAGCTGACACTGTATCAGAAGGCTCTTCCTCATATTTGCTACTCTGATCACCAGGCAGAGTTCTCCATTGTGTTTAGTAATGACAGCGCAGTGACTGAATTTAATGGTCTCTGCCCTTTTTTTAGGTCTTGCAATTTTGGCCAGAAAGGTACCTGTGATGAAGATTTCAATCAAGGTGGTGATGACCAGTTGGGCTACAAGTAAGAAAATGGCATGAGGACACTCCTCTGTAATGAAACGAAATCCATAGCCAATGGTCGTCTGTGACTCCAGGGAGAAGAGGAATGCCCCAGTCAGAGAGTCTACGTTCTTGACACACGGCTCACGCTTTGGGGTGAACTTGTTTATTTCTAAATCACCATGAAGGAATGCAATGGCATAGTAGATAACTCCAAAGAGGAACCAGGTCATAACAAAAGTAGCAGCAAATAAGGTGAGTTTGTACCTCCACTTCATGTCTATAACTGTAGTCCACAAATCTTGAAGGTAGAGTAGGTAAATGCCATCGACTTTGTCTATCCGCACATTGCTGTGACCGCTTTTGGACATCACACGGGGTTTGTGTGCCTTGAGCATGGCAGTGTCGATGCCTCCGTTAACCAGCGGGACGCGGGACATATTAATCTTTGTGGTTTCCATTCTCACTGCTTCAGTCCTAAGGAGAGAATAAAAGAAGACTGTTACTTAATGAAATCAAAGCACATAACTGATTCTGAAAAGCATTTGAAAATGTTGACGGAGAGAAGGCACAAACATAATCTAAACACAGCAGCAGTGAATAAAAACAGTTGGAATATAAAGTTCCCATCATACAATATCTGACATTACAAGTAATTTCATATTCTTTTTTTCCAGGAAAAAAAAAAATCATTTGTTGATTCTGGTGAGTGCCAAATATGGAGAAGTAGGTTTCTTTTATGATAGCCTGCAAAACAAATTTGACCAAGCTGAAATTTTATATTACTACTTTATTTCTGTAAAATGCATTAAATCTTTTTTTCTTACGTTTCTCTAGAGAAGAGTCTCTTTTTGATTACTGAGAAGGTTTTCTTTAATGCCCTGAAGAGAGACATCTGATCAAAATTAAAGTCGCCTCAGTGCTTGGTTTAGAACGCAGATCCAGCACACCACCTCTGTCTCTTCCTGCGACACAGGCAAAATGAGCCAGACCAGCTTTCACTGTGAACAATTAACTTCCACAAGTGATTTACTCAGTCGGATCTGGCTCTTTGTTACAAACCTACAGCTAACCTAGAGGGAAACAAAGCAGACCTGCACACATGAAAGTCGAGTTTTGGAAAGGAATATTTACACCTGAAAACACTTCGAAGCTGTTTGCACTGTACAGCACTCCTATTTTAAGCTACCTAAGTAAAAAAACAGGAGGTAATTCACAAAGTCAGCATTCTAGCCATGGGCCCTGACCTGAGCGAACCCAGCAATCATTGGACCACCCGACTCCTGAAGTTTGTTTACTGTGCATCTGTCTGGATAGAGAGTAAGTGTGCGGACACTCCGGACTACAAAGCCCACAGAGCGAAGCAGAACGGTGCCTGTGCCAGTTTGATGAGGCAAGTAACAAGACCCGGCTTGCAGGACCAGACAGTGATTACGTAGAGCAAGGACAGTGCATGTTATAGTCGTTTCCAACAACAAAACTTCCTGCTGACAAAAACAACAAAGAAAAAAAACATCACATGCATCCTTTGTGCTTTGGCAGGTCGTACAAAAAGCATTGTTTTGTTCCATTGTTTTCCTCAAAAAGAGCCTTAAGTAAGTGATTCGTTTTTGTGAACCACTGGAAAAAAAAAAAAAATCACCAACATCTTCCTTATAGCTACTTAAAAGAATCTTGCAGGAAGTACAAGATATATTTGTGGTACGCACATGTGCCAGTCCAGGACATCAGCATAATTGCTCACTGAAGTACCTTTCCTGTTATGTCAATTAAGGAAAATTTTTGTTTATGACTATACCCATCACACTGTCGCAGGTTTTCTGGGAAAGGGTAATTAAACTTAGCTCCCATTAACACCAGTAGCTCATTCCAGTTTTGGTTTAATCACCAACATTTCTCTTCCACAGCCTAGCAGCCATTGCCATATATATGTATATAAAAGAAAGGAACGCATCAGTGATCCCAGTAGGAGATTCCTTATGTGACAGTCAAATCAACACAGAGTGCGCAGCATGTCCGGATAATAAACAGGAAAAAACCTTCAAGTGATCTGAAAAAGAACAACGGGAGGAAATGGGGGGGGTGGGGAGGGGTAGGGGTAGGAAGGAGCATACATGCAACTGCTCTTTAGGCAAACTCAAAATCAAGCACTACTGTCAGTGCACGGTAAATACATGCAACTTCTAATGGGAAACCTTTTAGGAAAACGTATACCGCTTAGTGAAGAGGCTTCAGTCCCCACACCGAGCCTCACCCTGAATAAGCCATGGATATACAACGTGTACAAAAATATGTCCCAAAAATAAGTACGCTTCTTCCTCTCAAGCACACTTCCCCTTAGCCATTACTTCCAGGCGCAAACATTATGTTGTCAGAACAAATTTCTCTGCCATAAATTTTTAGGCCAGGAGATAGCTGGCCTCTCCAGTCCAGCACCGGGGACACATCCTCATCCCATCCCATCCCCCTGCTCAGCCTACCTGGACGCTTGCTCCTGGGAGCAGCTCCCCAGGGCTGCCAGCTCCTCCTCCTCTGGAGGCCACGAGGATGGAGACGGCCAAGGCTCCACCTTCCCTCCTCGGTGCTTCAGCTGGTGGGCTCGAGCTGGTGGGGCAGGGTCAGGGCTCATGGGCTCAGCAAAGAGGTGGCTTGCCTGCTTAGGGTCAGGGGTGGCCCAAGGCAAGGAACACACAGACATTTGGTATACCACATGCACCATGGCTCCACCATGCCCAAGAAACACTGGCTTCTGCACAAGCGTTTGGCGTGTGTGTAATAAATCTGGGATGTTTGGGATGCACTGGGAATGCTGTTCAGAGCAGCTCTGCCCCACATGTATTGTGGCTCTGATACTTCCTTCATATGCCAGACATGGTACGCATACACTGCACCATTTATCTGCAGCACCAGCTGGGTCCACAGTTTCAACCTGCACAAGGGCCTGGTGAGAATTCTTGCCCCTGCCTCTGGTCTGCCCTGAAATCTATGGTTCTCTTTCTGGGCACCCTGAACAGAGAAAATCCTGACACTGCAGCCTGCCACTATTCCAGACCTCATGGAGGACACCTAATATCACAGACATACCGAAATGCTGTAGCAGAAGAGTTCCCCCCACAAAACAGGAGGTAGAAAAGTAGTTACAAGACACAATGTCTTCCCTGGGCTACACCAACACAGGGACAGCTGCAAAATTTGCCATTTCAGGCTTAACCTGAGAAGGAAAGCTTTGTTGCAGCCCTAGGCGATGTCTGGCCTGTTCCAGGCTGTGTTTCAACTCACAACTAAAGCTTTTTCTCACTCCACTCTCTACTGTCCCCATGTTTAAAGCTGATCTCCACATGTGAGGTCAGCACAGCAGAGCTGTTAGTTTTGGGATCCGCCATAGATGAAAGAGGCTGTGTCAGAGCTCCCCTGTCATCTTTAGTGTCCTCCCTTGATTTGTATTTCTGTATGTGACAAAGTTACTCAGCTTTACAGTGATTTCCTGAAATGGATCCCAGCCAATTTCTGGTGCTTTTTTTGGTGGAAGGGTATTTTTTGCCTTGATTTGCTTCCTATTTTTTTCTCTTACATCACTTTTTCCTGTGTGATCCTGAATTCCTCTAGTGCTCTTTTCCTCTCCAGGGAGATTCATCTTGGTTTCCTTTCCCTACAGAAATACTTCCCTTCTTCTCTGCCACACTGATATAGGAAGAGAGGATCTGTCACGCTGCCTTGGAGCATTGCTGTCTCTGCTGCCCTCCCTTATTGCTGGCAGCAGCCAGCCACGGTCATCTGGGGGAAGAAACTCTGATGAAACCAACAGTGGAACAAAGCTGGGCTTCAGAGGAGGATTATTCCCCACCCTCCACTTCCCCACTGCTTCCTGAGTGAAGTGACCAGTACAATATCCCACAATAAATGATTCGTGGGTGTCCATATGTATAAACCCCATGTTATAACACCTGCATGACTATTTCCCATCCTATACTTCATATAGGCACCTCAGATATTCTATACCCTGACAAACATGCCCAGCAGCCTCAGCCGAAAGGTTTTGGTTTGCTTGGTTTCTACTCCTTTCCCTCTAAATCAGAAAGCACATCTACCACAGCAAGTTAATATAAGCAAACAAGCCTGGATAATAATAGTAGTATATATTTTTACATTAAAAGAACATCTACTGTCCATTAGCTGACTGATTTTACACTGATAAAGTATTTTTTTTACTGTAAAAAAAACCCTACTCAAACTGTAGCTGCAAATAGAAGTGCACTGAAGTACAGTTAAGGAAACGCATACTTCAAGAGGGAAGAAAATGAAATTGTCTCAGACTTGTCTAGCACTCATCCTATGAATTACCTCCTTTCCTCACCAGCCCTTTGGAACGGCCAAAGGAGACGCCCCATCAGAGCACATGCTGGTGAGGAAATTTAGTACAAAGTCAATGAAATATAGAGCTGCATACCAAACCTCCAACCATGAATACCGTGATATTAAGGTAATTCCAGCAGCCAGGGATATAACAAGCACATTTACACTGCTTCCAGAGACCACATCATCAAGAAGTCGAAGCCAGGTTGCACACATGCAAAAATGTTCCTGTTGCGTGAAGCCAGATTTGCTTGTGCAAGATCTCTTTTGGCAGACACAACTGATTAAAAGGGTACAGGAGCATGATTTGTTTGAATGGCCTCAGCTGTTTGCTTTCTTTCAAATCTGATATGCTTTGCCACTTGAGCAAGCCCTCAAGCATGCTTCTCTGCCACTTCGACAGAGGACAAAACTTGAACTGCTTTTTCAACCAGCAAAAACCATTAGCAGGTTTGGCATTAAAAAAAAGCAGGGGTGAGGAAAGAAAACATTGAAAAGGACTACATAATCTTTACATATTTCCTAGGTCTGATGTGGCTCAGTAGGTTATAAAAGTTCCTCTTGAATTCTCAGTGCTCTGCCTAGCATGAACACCCTCCTCCCTTTGGGCCATGCACCAGGTTATGCTATGCAATGGTCAACCAGCAAAATCTTCTTCTGTAGATGAGTTATGGAATACAAAAGGAGAGAGCAGAGGCAGAGGGAGGGAAGCAGTGGTTGCAAAAGGATGCTTCACCTCTGCCACCAGCTGCAACACGCAGTCATACGGATGGACACTGCCACCTTTCATAAAAGAGTTCTTCAGCGCTAGGACTGATCAGTGTTGAGAGTGGTGATAGGCAGGCTGGCAGTCAGTCATATTGTAAAAGATGCCACCTTTAAAAACTAAATTAACACCTTTTTATTTTCTTTCACAAAAGGACTGAGCCAGGAGAACTCTAAATACCCTCTCAAGTCAAAATCAGTTCCAAAACCTGTGCCTTTAGCTTCCCATCCCTCTGTAGAACCACCCATCCCCGTAGGGCATCCCTGTGAATGGTGACTCTCCTTGGGCTGGGGCACCCCGGAGTGGGCCGGGTCACACCTGGGGGCTGCAGAACTGACTGCACCAGAGGTGGGGGCGAGCGGTGTGGTGGAGGAGCTAACGGCATGGTTTCCAACACTCCCGGAAGGGCCAGGACCAGTATGAAGAAAGGGAAAACCCCAATCCACCTTTGCCTCTCCTAGGCTGCCTGCCTGGCATCTGGCCATGTAAGATGAATTAAAGCTGGACAAGTCTCATGGTGCATTGTTTCTGAGGGATATTTGTGCAGGAATCTTTTTCTTTCCAAGGGCATGATGTAGGACTTCGCAGTAACTATTGATTTACGTAGATCAGCCTTGGAAACTACACTGATGCAAGC
Source organism: Gorsachius magnificus (assembly GCA_034008185.1). Lineage (NCBI taxonomy): Eukaryota > Metazoa > Chordata > Aves > Pelecaniformes > Ardeidae > Gorsachius > Gorsachius magnificus. Next base: position 100,365,864 of record CM067081.1, read on the forward strand.
AAATAGGAAAACAACCAAGCAGGCAGAAGAAGGCAAAAGATGACTCAAAGCTTATTGAGGTTAATGGAGAGGCTCCCAGTGATTTCACAGGTCTCTGGATCGGGCCTCCAAGTGGAGAAAAAGCACATACTGCTAGCGCCTGAACAGCTAACACACTGCAAGTGAGCCGTCCGTCCTTCCAAAAACCTGCCCTCCCACCTCTGCCCTGGGTTTTGCAGATGAACAGGGGACTTGGCAGTGCAAAACCTTCATCCAGGAACCCTCACGTGCACCAAAGTCTTTCAGAAAGGAGTAAGTAAACTGATCAGTTTCTGAAACTCTCCTTTTTGTGTTCAGTAATACGGTTTATACAATGCTGCTGTAAAAGAAAGGTTCCCCAGAAACCTGTTCTGCTCTTTTATTTTTACAAATGGCTTTTCTTCTGTAGTGCAACATTCAATACTTTTGAATGTCTCCCTTGCTGGCATATTGTTCCTTCAAACTCTTTTCAGTTTCAAATACTTCATTGGCACAGTTAAGCATTTATAACTGCCTCTGCTGTGATGCTTTTCCCACCCACTAACCCTTTCCTCGTTCTTGCTGTGCAAACTTTACCCGGCACTTTCTACATGGGCAAGTCTAAACAGACTCTCGAGAGCCTGTCCCTTCTGTTTCTGGGGAGCTGGGTGCCAGAAGTACTCTGCAAGGCTGAAAGGGACGTTATTGTTGCATTATGCTTATCCAGCTCACACCCTGTACTTCCACTTTCATTTACACCTTCGACCTGCTGTAGGAACATTAGTGACCCCTCAGAGTAGGCCTCTGGCACAGGCAAGCACATCAGCAACACCACAGAGAAGGAACTGAGCTAAGGGAGGATGGGAGTGATGTCTTATCCCAGTCAACGTTAGCAGTCAATACTAATGCCAGGACCAGACCTTCAGAGAGCCTAATGCCTACCCTTGTCCTGTTTGCAGTCACATCCACTATTTCTGCACTCTTCTAGGATGCTTTTGGGGACTTTCAGAAGCTACACCCTGTCCTTCTTTCTCCCTGAGGTATTTCTCTTTTCCACAAGGGTCTCTCTCATTATCCTGTTTCCCCCCATTTTGCTTAGTATCACATTCCTCTCCTCTTTTCCACTCTCTGTGAATCAAAAGATCCAAACTTGTTGTGCTTACACCACCACCAGAGAAGCATGTAGTTGCGGTAGCATGTAGCTGTGGCAGCAGGGTTGTTTCTCACAAGACTGCACACTGATTTATGTTCTGCAAATGTCTTACCATAGGTTCACAGCACCTATTCCTGACCTCTCCATTATATGACTCTGTTTTCAAGGGTTTCAAATTCTGCAAGGCTTCAGACTTCTGGGCTGAGGTTTTCCTCAAGACTAGTCACAGGCGAACAATTTTTTATTCATTTGTTTACTTAATGTGTCAGTCAAAACAAAATAGCCATTTCCAAAATTAAGGCCAAGAAAATATGTTTTGGGATGTTTCTGCATCCACGTTAAGACAGCTTTGGTGTCTTTTCCTTCAGAAAGCCAGAGTGTAAACACATAAGAAGTTCTTGGTGCAGAGACTGAAGCTCATGAAGCTCTCCATGGGCAGCTGAGCACCCTAACAGCTTGCCCATAGAATAACATCGATGTTTTCTTGCTTTCTGGCCTTATAAATCCTCATCCATACAGTGATGCGGTTTCATTAGCAAGTGCAGAGTCTCCCCTCCCCATCTCCCCGGTTCCTTATGAGTGAACCACAAGGGTGGAAACGTGGGAATACACTGGGAGGAGTCTCACCTCCACCTCCTTTGATGGTCAGATTTGGGAAGACAAGTGGCAGCAGCCATGCAATTCGGGGAGCCTTGCTATGCAGGAGGTGGTGGAGAAGCAGAGAAGGGGTTATGTTGGGAGGAGGTTGAAGACAAGCCAAGGAATGCCTCATTTCTGGCTCTTCTTGCTTAGACATGAGATAAACTAATCCATTTGGTGTCTTACAGGGTGCTTTGTGGCATGCCCAAACACAGAGCTGTTGGGTGCCCAGCAAAATGAGGGTTGGAAATGAAGACACCTGTACATGTCGAGCACTTCCAGCACAAACCAGAAGCTGGGCAGGGATTTTCTGCAAAATAGTTTTTCACTTAGTCAACTAAGGCCTTCCTAAGTCCTACTTAAGTACTTAATTACTTTTTTGAGAATGGGCCCTTCGCCAGCCAGCTGCTCCAGCTGCTATGAGAGCATGCTTTCATGCAGCTCCCGCTGCGTTCCCCGTCCCAGCACGAGGACACCTCACTGGAGTACAGCTCCCAGGGGAGCTCTGGCCAAAAAGAGGCACTCAGAAAGCCTGCATTGCTCTTTCCTCAGATTTCAGGGCTGGGGCTCAAGACTGTTGAGTTGTTTGCCCAGAGGCATAGTTTACCTCTCTTTATGATTATTTATATACTGCCTGGTATAAATCACTTGGCTATAATCTGACCACATGAGCTCATGTGCCAAGACAGTTTCATGTTTCTGTACACAACCAAGGGACAACTGTGTTTTGTTCTAGCATTTTAGTCACATGGTGGCGGCTTTTATAACGATATAGAAAACAATGAGTCTGAACCCATCTACTGCTCAGGTTGTTACGTCCGGCAAAGTTCATAGGGAAGGCGGTCCCTTTCCAGGCCAGTGCAGAGCACAAATATACTGGACTGGGTTCCTGTCTAAGTTTGCTTAGGGGGGATTGTCATTCCCTGCTTGCCGTAGGTTGGCTGTGTCCTTGTTTTCCCTTCTTTCAGAGCAGGTAAAGGACAGCACCTTGTTTTTAACCTCCCCTGTACTCACTCATTGCTTCACAAGCTGGCAGACGCCTACTCAACCACTGAATAATAGTAATAATAATAAAGTTAAACTCAGACCAACTGACATCAATCTGCAGTTGGTTTGAAATTTGCTGCTTTTGTTTCAGACCTGAAGAAGGACCAGTGGGACAGAAAGATGGTCTGGTTTCTTTTCTTGTTTGTTTGCTTTTTTCTCCGTTTCTTCATCTAATAAAAATCTGGTTTCATTTAAAAACAAACAAGCAAACAAAACCAAAACCAGACACTTACTGTAGATTTTTAATTTAAATTGTCAGCAGGTGGCTGAAAATGAGTAGCAGTGTGCCTAGTCACAGTTATGCAAGAGGCAGGGAGAAAAATTAGCACTTTGCTGGTAGTTCACCAAACCTGGCTAAAACGTCTGCCTTCCCCAGGGCCACTTCTCCTCCCTGTTTCTCAGCTACCATGGTACATGAAAGTTTATTTATCAGGCAGCAGTGGGATATTTCAAATCACTTGAAGTGGTTTGCGCCTCTCTTTCCTTTCTTGGACTACGGATACCCTGAGCCTCAAACTGAACATTGGACATCAGGTCCCACCACCAGCCTTGTCTCACTCTGATGAGCAGGGGCATTGGCTCCCACCTGTATGTCAACCATACAGTATGAATACATCCAGCGGCTGAGAAGCTCTCTTTTTAATTACCATTTGTGATGCCAATTCATTGCACGATGCATGCGCTGTATTCCAGTCAAGCTGGGTTTTGTTTTTTAATTAGTCACTGCACACCGGGGCTCTCATAGATGGGTGTAGGTGTGGCAGTGAGGCGAGGCTCCCTTGCAGGGTGTCAGGCTTCTGCTGTGGCAGATTTTTTAATGTGCTCTCTCCATGTGAAAGCTGTGTTTCCCGTAAATCACAGCACTCCTTTAGCCCATACCGCAAGAGATTACACTGACAGAGGAACGACCTTAAGTACCCTTAACACCGAACTCTATGTACACATTTGCAAACACTGCCAAAATAAACATGTTTATAATTTTACATTTCTATACAGTCACTAAATCTCAAAACTGAAATACCATTCTATGAAGAGAATTTTCCACAATTTCTGCATCTTATAAGTATGTGAAAACCTCAACAGTATTAAGAAGCATGGTAGGGCTGCAAATGGCAAGGAAACTGGCAAGGGAGAAGCGTTTTATTTAAAGGTTTGTATATTGGTAACCTTTTGTTCATCTAGTGTCTAATGTGGACAGAATCAAATCTAAGTGGGGAAACAGCGCACCTTGACCCATCAGGAAGATGGACCCTGATGTGGTAGTAAAGCTTTTCCTCTGACCATTTCTGGGTCTCTTTTACCTGCATGGTGTAGCTGCTTTGTGCCACTTCATCTAGGCAGAGTAAAAATAAATGCAGAGTAACCTGCTAATTAAGCCAGATTTATGGCTTCTCTGCATGGCCAGGACATACCAGTGAATTTGGCCTTGTGATTTTTGCAATACTACAAAGCACATTTCCAAGAAAGAAGGATAGGTTTGTCGTGGGTTCATCTTAAAACTTGTTACAAGCTGATTTTCTCAGGAAGTTATTTGGTTGCAAAGAATTGCCCTGCCTGTGTGAACAAGTTTATTCTGCGGAAAACGTTTTGAAAAAGTGACTCTTCTTTCCTGCTAGCAAAATGCAGCCTGGGAGACAAAGTATCCACTTCCCTCACCTGAATCTAATGATATTTAAATGGGATGTCTGTCTTGGGCAAAGCACAGATGATGCTACTGGCACAAGAGAGACATCCATAGATTACTTACCTATTTTTTTGCTAATTAATTACTTTATTGTGAGTTATAGAGTCAGTGTGGCCTGTATTCTCTCTGAGGGACACAACAGCTTCAAAAATTCACATTCCTACTCCATTTTCTCTGCACTACAAAGATTTCAAATTGCACCAAGCACCCGTTTCCCTTGATTGTCTAGGTCTGATAAACAGAGAGCAAGTTCTACTTGATCTCAGACAAATATTTGGTAGCTACTTAACAAAAACAAAATGTTAAAACTTCTGAATGCTGGAAAGAAAATTCAATAGTGTCCAATAAAATCAGGGCACATGATATTTCACAGGCAAAGATATATGTGCACTTACATAGAAATCATAGGTTCATTTTTACTATTTAAAATAATACTTCATGGTATGTGTGTTTTCATAAATGGTGTGTTGCCTATTCTGTAAAGCACAAGCAGTTGCAAATATAGAGTGCCAGTGTGGGAGATTTTGGTGTATCTAGAGTCAGTTGTGAATGCATCTTCTTTTAGATATGTTCCCCTTCATGCCATTGTTTCCCTTAATAAAGTCTGTCTCAGACACATCCTCAATGACCAGTAACCACAGCCTTGGAGCAAAGTCCTCACCTGTTCAAGTCTCCCCTTGATCTTTGCCAAAGCACTGCCCCAAAGGTCACAACACAGGCCCCAGGAGAGCACTGGTGTTACTCTGGGGCTCACGCACCTGGTCCCCATCCCCATCCCCTGGCCCCATTCTTGTCCCAGTCCTGCCACTGCCCCCAGCCAAGCGTGGCTTCCTCACCAGCCTCACAGAGGGTGGCCACAGCTCCCGGGGGGGGACAGAAATGGTTGTGGGGGTCCTATAAACCATTAAATTGCTACACTGGTGTGTAAATTGGGGCCTTTCATCTGCCTCTTTGAAGTGGTCGGGGCCAAGTTAAAAATACCAATGACACTTTCATACGGGTGTAGGTTTGCTTATTTTCAGTACTGCCCATGAGTTTTATTTCAAGGCAGTTTTCTCTTCTTGGTTTTTTTTTTTCCCTGATCAATCCATGGATGTGGTTAATTTAAGGTTTAAAAGGCTTTTTCTCACACATACACACACACCCATATATGTTTTCCACTGAAGGCTGTGCTTTTTCCTAGACCCACCCAAATTCCAGTACATAGCTCACTTGTGTGCCAAGCTTTCATACTCTCTATGCAATGAATGGAAAAATGCCCTTTTTTTCTAGTTCTGCACATTTTGGGGGGAGGAGGGGGAGAGTGTGTAGTGGAGAGGAATTCAGTTATACCTGTTATTTCAGAGCAGAAATGGGAGAAAGTCCCAGCATTGTCCATGGCAACACTTTGTTTCTGCCCATGGGTGGAGGTGCATGGGGTCGGAGCCCTGCTGCTTGCTTGGCACTCTGAGCTATAGTCGTGGAGTGCTAAGGAGATTTAAAAATTAAGAATTATAAAGTAAAATAGCATAAGCTGCTGGCTGGTATGTGTTTCCATTCTGTTTAGATGAAGTACTTTAGTAACACTTGAATGCATTGATATTTTGAGCAAGATGAAAAAAAAAATCAAAGCTTAAAGGTGAGAAATATTAGCGAGTTTTAGATGGAAATGACAGTTTTCAGTTGTGTCATTCTGTGCTGCTTTTAATAGGGTATTTCAGGCCACGAGCCTCTTAGTGGAAGGTGGTGGACTGAAAGCAAAGGGCTCCTCTTCTCACCTGCAGCAGCCTGGCAGAGGGAAGGCTGCAGGACTACAACCTTTCCACCCCTGCCCACACCTTCCCTCCTACAAGGGCTGCCACTGTAGCTCATGGGGTGGCAGGAGCCACCAGGCCATGGGGAAGGAGCCAGCAAAGCCCTGTTCCCTCCTGCTGTTACATCTCCAGGATGAACCCCAGGGCTGTAACAAGATGCAAGCGCCATGTAAAGCCTTTTCCATTGCACTCGCCTCCGTGGGGATTCTCTGATGTCTGGTTAAGGCTGGTCCCCCTTGATTTCCTCTTCTCGGTGAAGGTATTAATAAGGTCTCTCTGACTTACAGAGCCACCTAGTTTCATGAAACTTGTTGGAATGTAATTTCTGAAGCCTCTGTTCACATGCCAAGTTAAGCTGAAATTAGCCCATGGCTTTAAATACGTGGGCTGGTTTTTATCCCTTCATTGTGAGGGGATGGAAATTAAAATATGCTAGGTTAATTATTTATCCTTTCCATCAACAAAATATTATAATTGTACAGAATCTTACTGTCACTCTTATATCACAAAAATTGGAATAAAAAATACAGATTTTTTTAAAGAAAAAGCTCTTTCCTGAGTTTCTTGACTGAGAGGTTACACAGCCCAGGATTGTATGTCTTCCAGATAAAATCCCAAGGAATCAGAGGGAAAAGAATATTTGTTTTCCTCATTGCTTTCCCAAATACTTGATCCCTGCCAATTTCCATGACACAGACCCCTCAGTCTGCTGCAGAGACTGTGGCTTCTGAAAGGGAGGAAATAGCATGAATGTACTGGTGCACATCAATGTTTTTTGATTTTCTCGCCAAACCAAAAATATCAAAACAAACAAAAAAATGCAAAAAAAAATGTTTCAACTTTTCTGGCAAAATAAAAAAAAAAAAATCATTCTGGACTGAAGGCACTGTTTGTTCAACCAAAACTAAACCTTCTATTTTGCTATGACATTTGTATAGTCTAATTTAAATCAGGTGAGGAACAAAACATTGCTTGAAGTGACAGATCACAACATCTTGCTTCCACAAAGTCAAACTGAAGTTTTTTTACTTTTCAAAATTGTTTTTGGGCTTTTTCAGCCTAAGCTTCTCTATCTTGTTCACATGAAGTTGTTATATCTTTCATCTGACCTAAATCTGCATTTTCAGCTCTTAAGACTTTTGGCTGAAAAATCCCAGCCTTCTGTAACTGTAAAGACCACATGAGTTTCCTGGCTGGTTCGGTGACAAGTGAGGCTTGTGCGATGAACTACTGTTCCTCTTAGGAGAACGCAGCAGAGGCAATGCCTGTCCCTGTTGTTGGGGTCTGGGGACATAACTGTGTGATTCATTAGTCATTTTAACTTGTCCTATAGTTTCTTGGGAACCTCTATAAAAGCTTTGTGGTGGTACAGTGCAACATGCTGAAAAAAGCCGCGATCATGTGCCCAAACAAGAAAAAAAATCTCATGCTGTTTTTCAAAGTTACTACGTTTCTTTATACTCAAAGGAGGTTGTTTTGCTTGTTTATTTACACATACCTTATCTTTATGACTGTTCCTTTATGATCCCATGTCAAAAGCTCAAAAGCTCTGCAATCTTTTACAGTTGGGAAGTTGGGAAGGTCTAGCTTTGATCACTGAAGTAATTAGACTGAATAGAACATTGTTCATGTTCTGCTGAGAATAGTTTCCGACTACATTCAGAATACCACAAACTTATTTTTAAAATTCTACAATATTCAGCAACTTCTACCTTGTTTTTTGTAAGTTTTCCAGACGCCGTGAATTTCAGAAGTCACTTTGATGTTTTCCAAGCAGCCTGATTTATGAGAACAAAAAATACCACCATTCCCCAATTACTTTCTGTCGCCTTATTATAAGGCTTGATACATCAATGGAAATATAGTCTGACTGAGGAGTCCAGGCATAAAGAATAACTGGGGTATGAGGAAATCAACTACATCTCCCACAAGAGATTGTTCTTGCAGTGGAAAAATAAAACTTTTTGATCTCTAACCCTCTGTACTTTTCCTGTAATATTTAATTTAATAAAGCCTCCATTTTCACCAAAAAACACACTTGATGGGAAACGTGTAACTAGACCTAGTAGATGTTTATATGTTATTTTAGTGCTGTTTATATGTTATTTTAGTGCTATTGAACTGAATTCATATTTTATAGACACTTGTTAAAGATGTCGTTGCAAAAAGTAGCTCAGCAGGGCTATGAATATATCAAATTGCAGCAGCATATTTCAAATGGGGTTAAGATAGTGCCATTGCTGGAAAGTCCCAGAGACTGTGACTCTACCAGGCAGATGGCAGCTTAATGGCCAGGCAGAAAACCCCTTCATTCACTGCTCTGGTGACACACTGTCAAACCCAGTCTTTCCCAAAAGGACATGTCCTGTCTGAAAGGACGCTTCCTCTGCTCCACTTCCTGTATGGTTCAGACTTCTCATCTGTGGGAAGCCTGATGCCACAGCATCTCCGAAGTCCACCTTCTCTTCAAGTCCAGAATTTCAATTTATTAATTAACCATTTCCCAATGCACCTCTTGTTCGCAGGCCTTCTCATCTGTCCCATGGCCAAATTACTCAAACTTTTAGGGTAAAAATTTTATTTCCTTTCCATTGTTTTGAACATTATTTTCTCCTTCATTAATGCAAACATCTCTTTCATTACTTCATACCCATAAAGTTCACAGCCCAACCTTTCCACAGCTACTGCCCTGGCATAGCTGCTTTCTTTTGCTCTTTGTTGCTATCTCATTCCTCTTTCTCATCAATGCATATTCCTTGTGATTTTTTGCTCCCTTCATGTTTTAGACTTCATTTATGCCATTCCACAATAGCTCCCCATTTGACATATATGAAATTCCCCCCCTTGTCCTAGTTTCAGCTGGGATAGAGTTAATTTTCTTCCTAGTGGCTGGCATAGTGCTGTGTTTTGGATTTAGTACTAGATGAATGTTGATAACACACTGATGGTTTAGTTGTTGCTGGGTAGTGCTTACACTAAGTCAAAGACTTTCTGGCTTCCCATGCTCTGCCAGGTGCACAAGAAGCTGGGAGGGGGCACAGCCAGCACAAATGACCCCAGCTGACCACAGGGCTATCCCACACCATATGATGTCATGCTCAGCACATAAAGCTGGAGGAAGAAGAAGGAAGGGGGGGACGTTGGGAGTGATGGCATTTGTCTTCCCAAGTCACCATTACATGTGATGGAGCCCTGCTTTCCTGGGAATGGCTGAGCACCTGCTTGCCCATGGAAAGTAGTGGTTGAATTCCTTGTTTTGCTTTGCTTGCACACACAGCTTTTGCTTTGCCTGTGAAACTGCCTTTATCTCAACCCACAAGTTTTCTCACTTTTCTGATTCTCTCCCCCACCCCACTGGGAGGGAGTGAGCGAGCAGTGCTTAGTTGCCAGCTGGGGTTAAACCACGACAGTAGGTAAGAATTTAAGCAAATTCAGTGTACCAAAATGAATGGTGACTGTGTGGTGTTGAGTTGCTGGCCGGGGTTAAACCACAACACACCTTCACCAGCTTCCAAGCAAATCCTGAAAATACACCTGTTTTGAGACATATTACAACTTCAACAAACATCTACTAGTCATTCTGTTCACCCAGCACGTTCCTCCTTTTTGTTGCATCATGCCTCATTTGCTGTTAGATCTGAAATAATTTAGAGCAGATCTAAAGTCTTCCTCATCTTTGTCCATCTGACTGCAAAGCATGTTGAGGACCTACACCATGGTGAGAAATAACATGTTCTGATTATAGACTATGTTCAGCATCAGCATTGATAACAAGTGGTTTGTTTTCTTGGAGGCAGTCCTTTTCCAGGATGGCTCTGCCTACTAAACACCTGGGATACCTTGAATGATGCTTCTTTATCTAACAGTGGGTTTCTTCTGAAAGAAATTTGGAGATCTGTTTTTCTTAAAATTTGCCTGGGAATACCAGATATCTGGAAACCTCAGTGTGAGACAGTAGTTCTGACTTGGCTGCCAAGCATCTACCAAACTGAGCCATTTCTAAAGGTACATACACTGCAAGGCCAATTGTTGGTATCTGTAGGTTGAAATTCCTCTCTGTTCAGTTCTCTAAAAGGTTTCTGTCTAGTCATCTAAGGTGCCAGAGTCAATGGAGAGAGCTGGACACCTCCACACAGTGAGTCTGCCTCTTCTTCTTCTAATGCCTGGAGGTTCCCATCTCCTTGCAGTGCCTGATGAGCTGAGACAAGATCTTCAACTTCTAGACAGCTGAGATTTATCTTATACTTGCACCTGTATAGCAAGGCCAGTGCGTCTTAGAGGTGGCAAGTTTATTGCTTGTATGGAAATCAACTGTTCAAGCGCATGTCAAAGCACCCCCACTCTTTCTGGAATCATGAGGCTTAAACATGTAAATTATATAGTACATGCATGTATTTTGAGTTGAAATATCCTAAATAAATACATGTCAGTCTGACTCAAACTGATGAAGCCTTTCAGGTTAAATCCCATAGAAGATGCTGTGCAGTGTGGAATCCAATGTAAATTTACACAACATGATGTACTGTTTCCATCACACATATAGTATAGTTATTGTAAAGAAATGTAAATTATGCACTGAAGCAGATGAACAAGGTTCTCATGTAAAAACAAGCTGTCTAGGAATATAAACCAAGATACAGGATATGTCTGTTCTGTTTTACAAGTTCTTGCCTATGACATTCCCCACCACAGGTCAGCTTGCTTGTCTATGTCATCAACATATACACTGCTACCATGTCCATTACCAAAGTATGAATTCATCATGCTTGTGCTGTGAAGTGCTTCCTCATCCGTGATGGTTTTACCTACGCACCTCCAAGAAATGACATCTGGGCCTGCCTGCAAACAACCTACATCCTACATTTATTTCACTACTGCATCTTCCAAAGGATCCCTTTTTCACAATATGGCTCAAATCTACTCCTGATTTTCACCATGCCTAACCTCCCATTCAATGAGATGGAACTGGTAATCATCAGCTGAAGAAGAGAAGACAACTAAACCAGAGCCTATCAGTGGCATGCGTTGTCTTAAGCTGAGCAAAGCTGAAGATCAGAGCTAGTTTCTGTTAATAGCACCTGGAGTTTTAGGAACCTGGCAAATTCTGAAACTTTGACCATTTTTTCTTCCGAGGCTGGCGAATGAGGACATGGTCCCACTCCCAGCCTTTTTTGCAGATTTCAGTGTTAATGTCTGAGCTCATAGAGTATGTATTATTAGCAAAATACTTAAAGAAAAGTTTCTAGTGAGAACACAAAGGTTATTAACTTCTGTGACACTGTCAGTCTTTATGTGACAGCTTGGGTGGTTAACAAGTCTCTTAAGATCATATAAAGCAATCAGAAACAAAAGCTTTTCCTTGATTATGTAATCATTATTTGTAAGATCTAAAGAAGTAATGTAGCATTTGAAGGCATGGTGCCCCCCTCTTACATTTTCACTGCTTACAAACCAGAAATATATCTGCAAAGGCAGAACCCCACACAAGGTGCAGTAGGAGGATGTACTGCTGGAAGTGGTCCACTGAAATGCTTTCTTGGATTTCAGCATATAAACACTAAGAAATGGTCTTAAAATAAGGTTTTATGTTCCCTATCACCTGAGACCTTACACAGAGGAGGGAGATTTACTACCAATAAATATTACTCAGGGTCATGATCAAGTCACAGCTTTGGCCATTTTACCATGACAGAGAAAGAAATCAACACTAAATTTTAGATATTTTTGTTCCAAAAATATATATTTAAGGTTCCATACATAGTTTTTTGTTGGGTTTTTCTTTGTTGTTGTCATTATTTGTTAGGTTTTTGGGGTTGCGGGGTTTGTTTTTTTTTTTTTAACTGCAACAATAGAACAGAGTAGGAATTAATTTCAAGGACCAGGCATTCCTCAAGACTTGGGCTGAAGCACTGATAATGTTGTTTCCTTTACTGAAGACAGGGAGCAAGACTTGTAGCTTTAAGTGTGTTGGCATAATTAGCTCAAGAAGAGCAAAGGTATGAGGAAAAATAAGATATATTATTAGGATTCCTGGCAGTATGACAGACCTTTAGATCTCTGCAAAGCTAGCTACTGTACAGCACAATTTTCTGAATTTTTCTTGTTGAAGTCTGTTCTCACAAATGAAAGCAGACAGACTTCAACTTGGAGCTCATGGTGTGATGTCACCAGCTGAAGAACCCCTTCTGACCTCTACATTTCCCATAGCAGTGTAAAAGGGCCACAGTGCGAACAAGAACAAGACCTGAAGCCTTTTGTTTGTCCATTATACATAGATAAAAATGGAATTGTTAGCTGTCCCACGCCTGTCTGAATTGTGTTCATTCGCCTCTAGCCTTGTGGAAGCATTCTACACTGCAGGCCATTTCTGTCTTTGATCCTTTTTTGTGCCTTGACAGGAGCTTTCAGCACCTTTTATGTAGCACATTTCACAACAGGTAACAGACACATTGAAGGACAGCACCCATGAACTGACGTTCACTGTATTAATTTATAACTCATAAACAGAATCACTTGTAACAATTGACTATCTGCCTAATCTTAGGAAAGGGAGTTGTGATCTAAAGCCAGTAAGCTGGGAATGGTCAAGAGACCAACTACAATATACCATAGAAGCCACCCAGTGTGCCAGTTAATGAAACTCAACATGGTAATAAAAAAAAATGTTGCCTTAAATTTTTTCTTTTTTTTTTTCATCTTCAGCTTTTGCGTTGTTGTGAGAATGTTTTGTCATTTGTCTAAGAAAATGAATCAGAATTGCAAGTGCTCCAACACCTCCTCCCATATCCTGATATACCTTTGGTGTGTGAATGAAGCCCAGCCTTGCTCAAATGCTGTGAAATTCACAGAAAGCACATCTTTGCTTGCCTTCCCTCAGTCCTTTTAGCCACTGCTGCAGTACACAGAGTTGTGGTTTGGCTGTTTATTGTGGAGAGAGGGGACTGTTGATAGGTTTGGTGTTGAAGCGTTTGAGGAAGGAAACTTCCAGGAAACATTATTTCTGGATAAGGCAGCAGGAAACTGAAGCCTGTTTGCTCGGGTGAGAGGCTGGAGGGGGTTCAGAAGAGGACAGCTGGCATGGAAGTTACCAGGAGTAAGGGTAGGCAGCTTTGAGTAGGATCATCACTAAGCAGAAAACAAAGGGGCACTTAGGGGGGATCTTTACAGACAAGATCAAAAAAATTCAGAAACAGTTTTTTGGTTGACATTCTCCTTGGAAAATATTGACTGATAATAAAAATCATTTAAGCAGGAAAAATTTATTTACTGGTCAAAATGTCATGAACATATATTTTACTATATGTTTTAGTCAAGCTGTGTAATTCTAGTGAGGAAAAGGGGAAAATTTTATTATAATCTACTTTTCCCCTTTCTCTTCATCAGCTCATGCTAAGAATATACCTTTTAAATCATCTAAGTAGGTGTACTGTTTCATATATTGCTTCATTACAGATTACAGTAAATTATTCAACAGATAAACGTTTTTATCATGTAGCCTCAATTCAGAAGCGCTAATTGTAGATAAGGAAAAGTTCAAAATGTAAAACTAGAGGGGTATCTTGCAAACTATGATCTAACCAAGAGTGAATCACCTCAGTTAAAGCAATGGTGATTAAATTAATCTAATCTGGCCATACTATTGTTCCAGTCAAAACGTATTTTACTTTATCACTTTTGGTTTACAAAGGGAAGGTGGCTTACCTAGGTTCTTTAAGCATGGACAAATCTCGCTGACAATCTCCATGAGAAAAACAAACCAGAAAGGAGTCAACTGTGGTTTTAAAAGGTACCAACCTTCAGTTCCCAAGCTTTAGACTTCCCCTCCACCTTAAAAGACAGCTAAAATGCAGCATGCCCTGAAGGTCAAATTGCAGGGGCTACCCTGAACCAAGTGGAAGAAAGGCATTTCTTAACCAAGAAGCCCTCCTGGGAGGCATCAGAAAGGCAAATGGTTCTCATACCTCAGCTGGTGCAGTGCAGGGAGGGAAGGGGCTTTGCAAGTAATGAAATGCCTACATCAAAATTATCAAATGCTCACCACCGACACCCGCAAAGTGAGCCAGATCTCCTCAGCAAGGAGGCCAAGGGGATTCTCCATCCTTGGTGACTAAAAGCTCACAAGGATTCCCAGTATCCCCAAGGGTGTCCTGCAGACATAGGAAAGCTGCCCAACACCACGGTACTTCCCTGAGATCCATGCTGGGTCTAACCCATGTCCCAGCAGTTCAGTTTCAACCTTTCATCAAAGGCAGCCCCGAGTTTGCAAAGGGCTCTGCTGGAAGACGAAATTTGCCAAACACCTTTCTCCCCAGCAGATAAAAATGACTGCAGATATGTTAACCCAAAACATATGCCTACTGCCTTTATGTCCAAACATTTATTTTGTCCAGTAAAGGATGATAATACTTAAGAGCATTCATGTCATTGCTTGCTCCCTTTCTGCCTGACAATGACCTCTAACTTGCCGTCAGCCTCAGAGTGTGCTAGTCATACAAAGACAATTTCATACACTTAGGAGGAGGGAAAGATGCTGTGGTTCTTACTTGCCATTTTTCTTCTTTCCTCCAGCCCAGTTAGTAATGTATCCACTGGTTTTGGCTGCTCTCCAGGTGTATTTCACACCACTGAGTCTAGGTAGGTATAGAATCAGCAGGCATTTCAATTCATGCACAGCCAATACAAGGGAGCTGCTTTTTTCAGTTGTGCCCTGTTTACTCCAAGAGCATGTACATGCTTAACACCATTTACCATCTTAATGATACAAACACATTAAATGCTAAAATGATCCTCAAGCCTGTAGTAACTCATTCGAGTAAAGCACAAATGTTCTCTCATTCCGAAGGGTGAAGGACAGCTCAGCAGAAAGGTAGGTTTCAGATATTAACATTTAGTGAATTTGTTTGGATTGAAAAGTTTGAGTTTAACTGTTTGATACTCCAACCAATGTTTGTTTCTAATTTTCATATACACAGAATAACCAATAAGGTAAAGACTTTTATTTCCATTACAAAACAAACAAAAAAAATTCATCCCATAATCTGCTTTGTTTTTCCTGGAAGCAAAGTGAATCAAAATTTATTTCGAAATGTTCTGAGGTTCAGCATGCAAAACAGTTAAGTTTCTGTTTTTCTTGGCCCCTTGCAAGAGTACCGGCTGGTACTTCACAGCTTTGGTCTCTACCTGTTCCCAAAGAATACAGCCTGTCCATGTCTTAGGAGAGAGAAACAGGAGAGGAGGAGGGAATAATATTCCAGACTGCTTTAATGAATCTGGACAAACAAAAATTTCAGCTCCAGTCAGGGCTGTGGGTTGATGGCTTGTTTGTTTCATTGCATGAGGAGCCAGGATAAAAAAGAACTATTTGTTTTCATCTGAAATTCTATAAAAAGTAACAGGACTGAAGTATTGTATGTATGTTGGAAGACTGAAGCCCAAGTCATCTGCTGCTGTTTTTGTCTCTAGGCCATGCCTCATTTACTGGGATGAAATTCTTAGGGAAGTTTTTGGTCTCATCTACACTCTGCTTTACAAAAGCGATGCCAGTTTCTACTGTACAACCAGCACTAAGCTACATTCCAGGCTTGTTTCCCCCCTCCTATAAGCTGATTATTAGAGAGTGCAAGAGAGCGTAGTGACATTTTACAACCAAGGAAATAAAGAAGACATTTCTGCAATAGTAAATGGCCCCCTTTGCCCTTCAATTTTAAAGGAAGAAATTGCAGGTAATAATATCACAGGAGAACACAGACAATAGGCTCGGCAGATAGGTACGAAGGCACTGTGATCAGAAAGATCCTAGAAATGCCTCTAAGTACAATACAGCCAAAGGCAAGTGAGGAAACAAGGTTAGTTAAGAAGTAGCGTAGATACTCCTGGTTCACAAAGGAAAGCCAGCTTTGTTTCTTTTTGCAACCAACACATCACAGAGAAAAAGGGACATTATCTGTAAATCTCTTTACAGCATGATCCCTATGTGAAAATAGAAAGGGAGGCAAAAACGAGCTACACTGAAGTAGAGAGGAATTTGCACCACAGGCTCAGCCTGTGATTACTGAGGATAAGCCAAACCTGTTGTAAACAAGTAATACGAAGACACATGCAAAAGTTGGAAGAAAATGCATAATGTTCTTCAACACAGACATGTTTACATTCCTTATACCTACCACAGAAAACTTACATAATCTTTTCTTATACTAGCTAGGTAACAGGGGCTGTATAAAGTTCTAGGCAAGTTTTCCCTCTATGTCAACTAAATCTGATTTCTGCATTGAAAAAAAGAACAAGAGCTGACTGAAAGATATGCTTCTAAGAGCCTAAAAAGCACTATGTATTTCTATAAGAAAAGGTCTCTGGCAGGCAAAGAAAGATAGGTCCAGTATCTGCCCCCCTCCCCAACATATAAAAATATCAGCCACATACATTACAAACCTCATATTCAGTAGCTTACATCAGTGGAAAGACCGAACCATGACAGCTTTTGCTTTATCATCGCTAAACTGCCTGTATCTGAAAGTTCACAAGAAGGCATAAGCTTATAAACATTTTTCTTTTACAGACAGTTTCTAAATCCTTAAATTACTAAGAGAAAAATAGAAAAAGAACCTACTCATTAGCTTTCAGTTCCGCACAGTTTTCAAAGCACTGTTAAGCATGTATGCATTTTTGACAAATACCTCTTACCTGTAAAAGACCAATGTTCAGATTCCTTACTAGATGTTATCGTCATGACAAGTCAAACAATCTTTTTTATAAAAGGTTGGATGTCTTTTCAATAAAGCATGTGTGCACGGATTAAAAAAAAAAACCCAACCCAAAACCCCTCAGAGAGTCTCCCTTCCCTCACTGTCAGTCAAAAACAAGTTGGAATAAGTCTGAGTTGGAATTACCTGAATAAAGAAACTGGAGAGAGAGAGGGAGGAGAGGGAGGGAGGGGGAAAGAGAGGGAGGAAAAAAAAATTACTCTGAGAGGAGACTCAATGATGTCAGCAGTATGTCTTAAGGAAATCTACAGCCGAGCCCAGCAAACTTTATAACTACATAGGACTCGACACCCAGTTAGGTGTTAAGCAAATACCTGCTTAAGAGGAAACTGATGTACTTTTAAAGAACGTCAGTTAATCTTTGAAGAAACTTTAGCCAGGCTGATCAAAGTCCCTCAAAGGCCTTATTGCCTAAATAAATAAGGTTACAAGTGGTTGTATAATGCTAATAAAGAGTAAGAAGAATAAAAAGTCAACATTATTGATTACCCTTTTCCTGTTGGCAAAAGGGAAGCTGAAACGCATCTGAAATAAATTCATACTATGGTTGTAACACACTGGGCTGTAGCAGCCACGGACGCAGCTGAAATCCCTGACCACCAAAGTTTCCAATCTGTTTAGCCACAAGACTCTTTCCCTTCGATGACTTATTCTGTGTTTGCTTCAGTGCCTTTCTGCTCTTATTTCCTAGATGCAGAAAACACAGATAGTGCTGATCAACTGGGGAAAGCCAGGTACCTTGAACACAGCAAGAGAGAGGTGTGAATATTTGCCATCTGTAAAGCCTGTACTCTGCCACTGGTACCACTCTGGTATTTGATGGGATTCCCAGAACTGAATGCAAACAGCAGCAGTGAAACCAAAGTCACTGTGGCACTAGAGAGGCTAATGTGATAGCCCTTGGATCTCGTTCTTCTGTGTCCATATTCCCAGGGATACTGCTTCTAGGAATTACGTATCTCAGCGAGCTAGTCCAATACACCTGTAGCTCAGTATCACCTGCAGGGACATCCTATGGTCCAGACCATGCCAGGTTAACTTCATTCCCTTTTGCTTGGGGGAAAGAGGAGACCAACACATGGGTGAGTGGTTTACTTAAAAAATTCTGCCCACCTCAAATTCACAGAGAACACATTAGCAGAAGCAAAATCTCTCCTTTCGTCAGCAGCCTTGATAAACAGACATTTAAATGCCATTAACAGACATTAATAATGTCGTGATATGCAACCATAGGAAACTAGAGGCTGGAATTCTGCCGTCAAGTGGTCAAGTATGTAGGCATTCAGGCAGTGCCAGTAGGCAGCAGCTGTTTTACATTTAAAAGGACAACAGTTAGATGTGATTTTTTTTACTTTGCCAGAGACTAAAAATTTCACACGACTTGGATTGTTCCTCAAATCCATGAACCTGTTGCACTGGTATCTCTTTCTCTATATTTACTATGAGGGAGATGGCAACAACTCCTATCAGTTTTCATTAGATATATATATAAAAAAAGTACTTGTGAATGTTTTTTTTCTGCTTTCAGATAAGCTCTTCTGTTTGCAGAACCCTCTGCAATGTCATGGGATGAGGCACCTATACTAGAAATTATTTTTCACCATCCAATTAAATTATGTTTTGCTGTAACTGAATTACACATTATTAAAAATCCCCAATTATACCTTTCTTCTTTCTTCTTCCAAAGTTTGGGAAACTGCCCAAATCATAACTGAATATTAATATTTTAATGTGCTAGTCCCACACACACACCCGTGGCAGCACAGTGCCTGTGAAATCAGCTGTAGTGTGAGGAGCTCTCGTTGGGAGAGCGTAACATGAAGATATGCTCTGAACGATGCATTTCTCACTTTGTGCAAATATGCTACAGTTCAGTTTTTAATTCCTGTGCTGTTTTGCTAATGCCCTATGGATCCCTATCCCATTCTGGAAGACAAAATGGCAGAGCAGAGGGTAGAATTTAAGTTGCATGGGCATTTACCAGCTTTGCACGCTTGACTTGAAAATGTAAATGCCTTTCTTTGAACACAGTTTTCCATTCATCCGTTTAGCAGAGAGCCCACAGGTGATCAAGGCTCTCAGCAGGAAGTGGTGACTACAAAACCTCTCTCCCAAAAAAACTATGGAGAGACTCCAGAAGATGACCAAGTTGGCTACACTTCTCATGGCTATGCAAAGCAGTCTTCCAATTCCTCATCTCCCATTATCTCTCTGCTTTAACTGTGCTCTCCCATTCCCCCTTTGCACCTCTGGTGCCTGTCCGACCCCCTCAGTGAATCCCGTCAGCCTCCTAAAGCAGACAGAAAGTGCCATATGTCTGTTCCTTTCTGCAGGGTTACTTTTCTGCCAGGCTAGTGATGAGTCACCTCATCTAGAAGTCACCCAAGTTTGGGAGCTCCTACAAGAGGAGCGAAAGGAGTGCGTGGCCAACAGAGGAAAAGCAGGACATGGGTTACCACAAGTCAGCTGCCTGCCAATAGCTGTCCGTGGTCAGCCCGTACTCCTCCTTTATTACAAGCAAACTATCTTAAACAAGTGTTGTTTCCTGGCGGATGACCACATGCTCCTGGACTGTTCCCACACTGCTGCTGAGGTGGGCGAAAAGGAGAAGCTACTTTGTTAGTTCATTCCCTCCAAAATGCATAAACTCACATGTTGTTTCTTCAGCTTTACCTCAGTACCAAAGCTCATAAACCTGTCTCCTTACAGCAACAACAGGTAAGAGTTCAAAAGTTTGGGCTAGATAAGTTGAAATACTTATTCAAACTTCTTCAATCAATAAAGCTAGGCTGGAAATCCCATGATGATAAGATGCTTACCTGGGGCATTTTCAGCTCTTATGTTGGCTCTGGGTAGAGTTAAGTTAGGAAAAGAGATGATAAAACTAGAATCCCTGGCAGCAAAGTTAGTCCTACACATCAGACCTGCACCTTCAACTTATCCTCGACCCAAAAGCCAGTTCTTCTTTTACTGAAAAAGTGCTTTGGGCTTCTCATGTGGAGAGTGACCCTCAGCTCATGAGGATGTGCGCAGCGGGAATGGGGAAAAGCCACAGTGATGTTTCAAGCCTTATCTCTTTGTCTCAGTATTAAGGCAAGAAAACATTTGCTGTTCCTGTGAACATGAGTTTGTGAGTTAAAAATCAGACACAGGATATAAAGAAATTTTCTTTGTTTTATAAAACCAGACACAAGACTAGAAATGAACCTTGCACGAAATAAGTTCAAGATGTCCTGAGCAGACACGTCACCTGAGGACCACTAAACACCTATTTGTAGTTTTATGTACATAAATAGCTGTGTGAAGCTGAGCCTTGTCTACCCTTGCCCAGATCCTCGGAAGTACTGAGGAGCACAGCCCCCAGAGAAATCATACTGGTGCCTAAACACTGTTGCATACATGGTCCCTCAGAACTCAGGTTCCCTCTTGTAACATTGGAATAATAGTACAGCCAAACCTTAGAAGTGTTTCACAACAAATACAGTAAAGATGGGAAGGAAAAGCACAAAAATTCTCTCTTGCAATAGCGCATTTATTTTTAGTGCACCTTCCAAGTCAAAACAATTTGGTAAAGCATTCAGTTCTGCTGGCTGGAGGCCAGAATTATTCTGCCATGATTCGTGGCACTCTGCAGCCATTTCAGTCGTGCAGCCCAAATGCCACTTTTACATTTCAGTACTAAACGAATAGAACTTAATATTTTGTGCATGTACCAGCTGGCTTTCCACCTTAATCTACGCAAGCTATTTTTTCTATTTTTATTGTAGGCTTTTGAAAAATGGCATCAATAATAGCAAGGCCTTCAGTTAGCAGAAGTGTTAATGAAAAGTTGGTAGGAATGCTGCCTAAATTGTCCGTGGACTCATTACTTCAAAATGTATCTTGATTTGAAAGCAATGCAACAGAAACTACCCACTTCATAGTAACAATAACAAAATTTAACACACAGTGCAGAACTAAGCCCAAATACCATTTTGTCAAGCATTTTTCGAATTGTACCTAGTCATTCAGTATGCGACACTTCCAGGATTAAAATCATATCCGTTAAAAGTGCTGAAAAAACCCACGTTGTTGTGCACATGAAAGAATTTAATTTAAAAGTAAGGAACTAACCTAAAATGTATTTTCTTATTCATAAGCTTACTAGAAGATCCCCTGCAGCTAAAGTTTCACTGACTTTCTCATATGGAAATAGAAATATATGCTTTCCAAACCAGAACATTTTGAAATGAGATATTCAAAGTATCTAATCTAAAACTGCTTCTTGTTAAACAGAGAAACCCTCCTGTGACTTTGCACTTTCTTTACTGTATGTTTTCTTTAATTGTTTTAAAATAGTCTCCTATATTTTTGTATTTTTCCCCTGTGCATTATTCATCTAAACTGTAAATCAAACCATTCACCTGTTTCTTATTAATGAAGTTCTTGATAAAGAAAGAATTGAAATAGCTAAAATTCATTTCACGTATTCCCATGAGATTGGTTAAAACATTGGACCTGAAGGTGCTTTAGGAAATGCAGAATGAATCTTCACACTCCAGAGAAATCAGAAGCCACGCTTTCCCTGCACATGAGCACTCTTAGGATGGTTGTTACACATTTCTCCGTCTTCTTTCTTTTGCTGCCTCTTTGTTGACATTGCAACAGTGGCTGCACCAAGCAATTTGCAGCACATTACCTAGCCTGCTACAGTTTAAAGTGGTGGCTTGTGTACAAGCCCTCCACCATATGTTCTTTGCATTACGAGAGGTTGTGGCTGACACTGTCGTTCCCAAGGGAGATTTGCGCACATGAAAAGCATGTAATTGGAACAGGATATTATTCCACTTGATGAGCTTCACACAGAAGGATCTGGCTGAGGAGGGCCCAGCTCTGGTCTCAATGAAGTGAGCAGTGACCTTTGTGGAAACCCTGATACCGCAGCAGTTAGTGCTTTCAAAAGCTTCAACTTCATCCCAAATAACTGGGCTTCGTGAAGATTGCAGTTGCTGAGATGTGTCTTATCCGTTCACATTAGGGAACGTGATTGTTCCTCATCTGACTGGCTCGGGGTGTCAGAGCCTCGTCAAGGCTGCTGTTCTGCTAGGGATGGAAGGACTTTGATGGCAAACCTCAGCTTCCAAATTTAAGCTCATGCCCAGAAGTTTCGCTTCTTGACAACAGAAGTACTGACATGTTACCGCCCAAGATGTCAAAAGGATTACCAGGTAGCAGAGAGTTCTGGAGAAAAACCAGAGTCCTGCGAAAAGCTGCTCATTCCCAGGCATGTTTGGCTGCCTTCTCCCCAGCTGCGGAAATGAGCATCCTCTGGTTTTGGTTCTAGCCCAGAGCCAGAGCAGATTCACAAGCAGGAATTCAAATCCAAGCTGACTTTCCACACCAGAGTGAAAATGACAATGGGCTTCAGATCCAAGAGGGATTTTAATTTCCCCTCCCCCACCAATCTGGTCGAAATGTCCAAAGCAGCCAAAATTCACCTCAGATTCCTGGACCTGGGCCACATGTCTTTCCTTTCCGAAACTCTGTGGTGGGTGCATTCTCAGTTTGCCACATCATGAGCCAGCAGGATGCATAAATCTCTCCATGGGGGTGATCTGCTCACATTGCTGGTAGCACCCCAGCAGGCAAAGATCCCCTTCCATGCTCATTCTTAGGAGAGCGAGAGCAGACAGCTCTCCAGGCCACTCAGTTCATAGCTCTAACATAACATTGGTTTTGTTGCAGTAAGATTGAATCCACAGTCATGGACAACTATGCTCTGCAGGACCCAATCCTGAAAATTTCTCTCAACTACAGGTAGGATATTTGGTCTAAGAAATGGCCAAGGGTTATGGTCCAGAAGAGCTGCTACAGAGGATGCCGGGAGAAGCAGGGCTGAAAGCAGTCAGCTGTAAGAACCACTGACCACGAGAAAGGGAGGCAGCTTTCCCTGATCTAGCATTTTCCTCCACTTGACCCATGATGGTCAGTCCCCCTGGTGTTCCTGTGGCTTCTTCTCAAGTGTGAATTTCCCTAGTTAGAACTGCCCTGATGACCAGAAAACCTTCTGGGAAATGCTGGAAAGCCCCAGCTTCTCAGCCATTGGATCCCTCCTTCTATTGATGTGTTCTCTGTGGCACAAAGAACATTCCTCAGTCAAAGAGAAACTTGCACGTTCAATACCTCCTGGCTATATCCTGTCACATATCTTCAGTAGCACACTCTGGAGGACGGCAAGGGGAAAGGAAATCTCTCACAGTCAGATTTCATTTTACTGGGGTCACTGAATCTGAAGAGTCCACTCTGAATTCTCCCCCACAGGGCCACAATCTCTAATTCTGAAACACATTTCTTAGCGGTCTCCAGCAGGCAAGTTAATTTTTTCCTTACCTTTAAAACTCAGTGATATTGTAATGGAGCTCTGCTTTGGAGTAATTTGAGAAATAATGGATTATTTTACTTGGAAAATTATTTTCATTAGCAGCAATAGAGCCCTGTGAAAATACCCATTCTGGACCTTCTTTACTGAATGGCTTTGAGCTGTACAAGTCTGTGACTATTTGGGACAAAAATGTGGCATTACTATTACCAGTTTCAGATTCCTAGACTAAGCAACCTGTCAAGAAGCAGTACTAAAAAGGCAGAACAAATTAAACGAGTACCTTTGTGCATTTTAAATACGTCTTCCTGGAAAATAGCTTCTGGCTTGAATGAAAGGAACTGAAGTGTGTACTTTTGCCAAACTTTATCAAAGAGGATTATGAAGTGACCCTACAGACAACTGTTGAGGTTGACAGAGCGCATGACACTACTGAAAGTGCACAAAAAGAGGGCAATAAAGGGAAGGATAAAGAGTTTGCAGTACAGGGTGTATGTACAAAGACTATCCCCATGCTTAGTACTGGCAACATAGATCAGGGCATCCCTACTACAAAAAGATTAGGAAAGTGGTCTTCCAAATGCAAAGTGCAAACATTTGTCCAGACAGTACTAAAAAGACTCAACTTTAAGATCAAATTTTGTAGAGAGCAGAGCTGTCATCATTTATCTACTGAGCTCAACTTTGAGAGGAAGTAAAATATAATCCATGCTATTACAGGGGAAGAAAATGATTGTTTCGTGACAAGATGGCACAGGGGTGCTGGCCGCACCCATTGTCACTGTGATTGCACCATAGTTTCCATCGCAACCTCCTATTTTCATATGCCATAAGCATTGCAAAATGCTGACCTTTGGGGCTACATTTTTCCATGCTTACTCCTTGCCCCAAAGGTGAATTCTTTTCAGGGCAAATCCTTTCAGGGACTATGGCTATTACTTTTGGCCGTTACTAGGATGGCTTGCCTGGGGCAGATTGTATAGCAACTGCTTTGCTCCTCTGAGCTATAATAAATCCTACCATCCATCATGTAAAGCAGAAAATTAAAAGCATGAAAAAAAAATCAATGCTCTCCTGGTTTTAATGTTTGCAAGGACTGTTTAGGCTTGCAAATGGCAGCAGGTAAAGAGAAGAGGGATTTAACTGAGAGATACTGAACTGAGCAAGAGTCTCCTTTAATGACAGTTGCCGACAGTACTATATTCATATCTGGAACTCTTGGGTTACAGAGACAACTATTGACAAGTGGTGTTATATATGGTCTTCAAGGCACAGCAACACGACAAGCCATGCAACAGGAGACTGGGTCTGTTTTGTTCCTTTGAGTGTCTCTCAGACGGGATACTTGCTTTTCTCAAGCATTTCATTAAGAAGTAAAAGGGTGAGCATTCCCATCCATTGCCATACGTTAGCTAGTTTCCTAAAAGGCTGGGCAAGTCAGTGCCAAGGGCATTAGACACTCTGCATTTTTCAAAAGCAGGACACTTGAAGGAGCCTTAAAACATGGATATAGATGCTGAACTACAGGTACCCATGCTTGAAAATGCTCTCTCAGGGCTTTAAAGGCCACAGACTATGCATTAGGACAGAGATGATGAGCAATGCTCAATGCCAAAAACAATACCAAACCAAAAACCCATTTCTACTATTAAGACATAGCACCCAGGTGGCCTCATATATCCACACACACACACATTCTCCTGATTTTATCATTCATGGAAAATATGTCTGAAAGATACTGTACTGACAGGAAAAGCCGGTCTCCCTACAGGCCACAATAAAGACTAGAGCTGTCCAAAGGTTTCTGGGAGCGCAAATGTATTTGTTTCAGTAGGTCTAGTCTATGAGGATGCACAGCCTCCAGATTACAGCTTCATTTGGTGACAAGTTGAAGGCAGAGAAAATTTGGTTGCAATACGATCTTTAATATTGCTGAACAGTTGATTAATATTCAGCTGTAAGTTCGTCTCCCACGGTTTGGTCTTACAGTGATTTCGGTCACAGATTTTAAGGCACAAGCTGCATGAAAATCTGAGATAGGCTTCCTAGAAACAGATAGGATGGCTTCAGTAAAACACCACAACCAATGTACAGGAGACCAAAGACAAGTTACACTGAAGCCTTAATTTATGCATCAAAACCTTTGCAGGCAACTGTGAATGATCTCTTTAAATGCCTTCTTTCTCTGCGTCTCCCAGGCTTTCAGTAGACACCGGGAACAGAGCAGCATTGCTGCTTGTCACTGACTGGGGACTTGTTTCTACACTGAGTCCAGTTTGGCTATGTCCCACTTAGTTGAACCCATTCAGAGCAACCCGTTCAGTCTGTTTCTTGTTGAACTGACCTTGGCTGCATTTGCATTACTATCTCTGGCATTCTGTTATCTGTGTGATTTCTGCAGCATTCCCACCATCACAATCTTTTCAGGTTCAGTCGTTCCCATGCCTTGATTTCACCTCCTACCCTCCTTCCAGTTTCCTCATTTGTCTTCAAATGATTGCACTTTACATCTGCTATTGTTCCAACTTCAACCCTTGGGTGCCTGCTTATCTACTTCCATTGACTACGTTGTTCAGCCCACAAAAACATACTGTTTGTGCACTGTCTCGATACATTTGTATTTGACATTAAATATAACACTTTAATGCGATACTTGTAATCTCAAATGCAACAGAATGCCTAGCAAAGATGAAGTTTACAAGGTGTACAAAATAATCTGCTTTGTTTATAACTTCCTTTTCCTAGCTGCAACTAATTCATCTGCACAACAATTATTGTTAAGTAATTCCTCCATTTTTTTATGCTATCTAAGAAAATCTGTCAGATATGCAATTGCACCTGCAGATGGACCTTCACATCAGGCCATCAGTGGCTTTGTTCTCTACTACATCTAGTATTTGTAATACCTGATTAAAAGCACAGAGAGTGATGGTGATTCATACTGTTTTGTCATTCACTGAATTTTTATATGAAGCAATTGCTTAACCCCCATAAATCCTTATGGCACTGTTGTGTAGGAGTTCAAGCATAGCTTTTATCAGTGTATTTATGTGGAGGTTCCTATGTTTCTTCTACTTCCCACGACATATCTCAGCTGAATACTGTGATGAATCCAGACGAAACAGTGACAGTGGAGTCACTGTGGAGCGCCTCCACTGTCCATACTTTTCCACGCACTGCTGCAGTACAGATAGCTTGACCACTGCAACATACCCTGATTTGAAGTCATGCTGTCTCTTCCCCCGACTCTGCAGGTAACTGCAGCCTGTTGACGATTGATTTCATCAGGACAGTGAACTTATACCTCTGGACTGCTTGGAATGAAAGGAACTCTTTTCCTCAGGGTTCATTCAGCTATTTTCTTTATTCATCTACCTTGAACCTCCACTTGCTCCAATATAGTTTTTCAGATTTTTTTTTCTGCTTTGGCAGAATTTGTTCCTCCAGCTCCAAAAAGGTCAGCTGTGCTATTTATCTCTTCTTGGAGGACATCTGTTTTTAACTCTTTCTGGGAGCAGAGTTTTCTCATGAAGGAACTGAGCCCATTCAAGCACATCTAGAGTGTTTGCATTGCAGGGTGGATTGCAAGCTTCTGGAGCTGGCTAAGGCAGGCTTCAAAATATTTCCTCCATATTTACTTCACCTTTGTGGTATGTGGTTCACCAGTTTTTTTCTGCCTAACTGTTGGTATTATTGGCCCAACTGCATTTCTACAGAAATTAACCTTTAGCACACTGCTCTTGTGCCTTGCTTTCTTGATCAGCCCTCAGATCTTTCCCTGCTTGTCCAGCCTCAGAGCGATTTGCTCAATTTTCTGCAAGATACTTTTACTTCTTTTGTTTCCCTTCAGCCTTGGCTTGTTTACATTTCCCCCATATTGCCTTGTTTTATTGCTTGTCTAGACTGTCATTAACTATGTGCACTTTCCAATAACTTCCTTCACTTTGTTTTGTATCACTTCCTTGAATATATCCCAGCTGATCTGTAGTGAGATTTCTTCACCCTTGCAAGTCAGTGGCCTGAAAAGTCACCAAAAGCACCTTAGAGGACTGCCTCCAAGAGCTATCCTTTAAAACACTCCTGTACTTGGACACAGGATGTTTGAGGTGCTTTCCACAGGTGAACAGGAGGAAAGCAGTCTCTCTCGACTGAAGCCATAAGGTTTCCACTGAATAATGCAAATAAGATGCTACTGAGCCAGGTGGGGGTGGGTGGACACAGGCTGCAGGCAGGCAGCTCACAGAGCTACACAGGTGAGTCTGTCCAGAGGACAGCCCCGAATTCCCACCTGGATGATGGAGACTGGCTCACTTTGGACAGCAGGAGGACAACATCTGGTCCTGGCCACACAGTGGGGCCTGACGTGGCTCTCCTTCCTGCTGGGCAAAATAGGCTGGCCAAAAAGGCACCCACTCTGTCCAGAAGAACACAGTGAGCCACACTGATTTTTTCTGGAGCTTGGCCATCAGGCCTAGGCCATGGAAAGGGCTCTGGATTTCCAATAAGCTGAACCTCCAGGAATCTGGAGCTATCAAAACTGAGCGAGACAATTTAATTCCAGCATTGGCAAGGCAGTATTTGGACGCAACACATTACAAGATGTCCTGCCAGTTCTGGTTTTGGGCGCGCACTCCAAAGCAGGTGAATCCTTCCTGATTTGTAGTTCCACAGCAAATGAAACATTTCACAGAGCTCTAGCAAAGATGAAACTAGCTGGCTGCTAGAGAGGACTGAGAGAAGTGGTCTACCTCAAAAGAGCTACTGTACCTGTTGCCAGCAATTTATGAAATGAAAGCCAATTATAGTAAATGTAGTCTATATCTAGATTTGCATTGAGATAGGTATCTGTGTGTAACTAAAACCTGAATTTGTATACACATACTCGTACTAGATGGCATATGGGGTTTGTGTGCATGTGTGCACACAGGAGCAGAAGTCCTCTCTAGGAGCAAACTTTTCACATTTTCCTTGGCAGACCAGACAACCTTTACCTCCTGTGATCCCAGATACCACGGTGTTGGAGAAGGAAGGGGTCCTTTGCTACTCCTGGGTTTCTGGAACTACTTCACTTCAGATGCTTTCTCATTTTTCTATCTCCGCTCCTGACACATTTGCTGGTCGAAGTACATCTCTATCTACCTCACTCTCTTACTGTCATGTTAAGAATAGGCCAAGTTTTGTGGACTTTAGCAATTGAGTCCTAAAAAGAGAATCTCAAGAGGTTTCTTAAAGAGGGTTGGGCTGGATGGTGTTGGCAAACTTTTCAAAGCTTCTGTAAAAATGTACATTTTCCTATAGTGCTACAAAGCCGCTATTTACCTAATAGACTGTCAAGAGTCCAAAGGAGCTTCTACAAAATTTCTGGTAAATAGTATTTGTTTTAAGAATTTATATGCATGCCAAAAACAATGTACTGCATTTATCAGCTTGGAACTATTACAATCTTTTCGGTAAATAATATCCTGGTTTCTGAAAAAGCCTGAAATGTGTATCTAATCCAATTGTGTCACCTCTCATTTCCTTCAGAGAGGAGGAAAAAGGCAAAGCTAAGTCTGAAATTCTGTTTTGAATTAACTGCCACTTTATCTCTAAGTGACCTCTTTGTGCGAAGTTATTAAAGCAAATACTGTTTCTGAGATCATTCAGTCATCTCTGAACCCTGCAATGCGTAACTACAAGGTAGTTAATTCTATCAACACTATCATCTTGCATTTGTGCAGGGCTTCTCATCCAAAACGTTCTAGCTCCTTGCAGGGCAATCCTCTCACTGGGGACCAGGCTGCACTCTTCAGAGACTGTCTCATACTGGGGGTGTTGTATTAACTATTACAAGGGGAGGGGAGGGGGGGGATGATTATACACTTTAAGTCCAATGTGCCATTGTTAAAGCAAATAACCCTCCCTAAGGTGGGAAAAGAAGTGCTCTGTGGTGCCACACTGCCATTGAGACAAGGAAATGAAGAATATTCTGGGTATTATTCTAATTCAACTCATTTCTTTTTATATCTCTCTGGCAGTATGAAGAGTTGTAAGTGTAAGAAAGGTTCAGACCCCCTAACAGAAAACATAGGGCTAGAAGGGATGCTTAGGCTTGGTCATTTAAGCTGTGCTACAGCCCTGATTCTAGTCAGGACAATCTGGTGTGGTAAAAGCTTGAACATTTCAATTGGGATGATAAAAAGACCAATTAATTTTCTTCATTGGAATAAAGGCAATTTAAACTTATTACACTACTCCTTGTCAGTCATTCCAGTCCCTCACTCTCTCCACTCAGCCATGCACCCACAAATACCTTTCCATACCAGTCCGTTTATTCCTGGTGCCTCCTCCTCACCTTCCTCAGCAGACAGGGGCTCCTCTTCTCGATGGCATTTCCAGAGTCTGTCAGCAGTTAGTTGCTGAGGATGGAGAAGCTCATCTCACCTCTCTTCTGCCCCACTGGTTACCAAGGCTTTGTCATTTCTCCCCGTCAGACCCGTTCCTGACTGCTCCTGCAGCTTCCTCGCTCTCAGCTGCTGGAGAAGGTTGAGGTGGTGAGACAGAGAGCTGGAGAGCAAAGAAGAAAGAAGAGAATTTATACTTTGGTATTTTGGAAGCTGGAATCCAGGGAGAAGCTTAAGAACGTGACTTGAGGCCAAAATGCTTGGCTCTCCAATTACAGAGCGGAGCGAGGCAGGTTTATTCCTATCACAACACTGTGGCCCATGTCTTCTCAGGAGCTGCCAGCATCGGTGATGTGCAGTGGGTTCAGAAGAACCTCTCCTTCACTCATCTCCTCTCTGCAGCGCTGTGGGAGGAAACCGATAACAGAAGAATTAGCAGCACTGCAAGAAACTTGTCCGAGATGGAGCGGTCTACTGTGGAGCGTAATACATACCACATTACAAGATTGTGTGCCTGGAAATTATTATCGGGACATAGAGGTTACAATTCCTTCTGTCACTGTCCTCCTCAACTGTCCTCCCTTCCCCTAATTCCAGCAGACTTGTGGCCCTCAAACTGTTAATTTGGTCTTTGACTACTATTTCATTTATCCCAGCTGCTGAGTTAGGGGAAAAAAGAAAAAAAAGAAAACAGCATCTCACTGAAAACAGATGCTGCCTCTGTACTAAGCAGATAAATTAAATACATAAAGCATGGGTTGTGTACAATGTTGATTCTTTGTAAAGTTTTTGTGTTTTTTATCCTTGATATTAAAATTCCAAGTACATTGTATCACTTTATTTTTGATCCGTCTGGATTAGGGAAATATCCCGTTGGCATTTCTTACGAGTACTGTAAATTAAACGGACTAACAATTTACCACAGAAATGATAGTAAGGAGAAAAAAACCCTGAGCCTCGCTTTTACTCCTGTAGAACATATGCAGCTTTTCTAGCCTGCCTTTCTCCACTGTCATTTACATCTCTACAGTTTTTCCTTTATATCCAACACACATTGGAGTAACTCCCAAGATGGACCTGCAAACACACACGCACACAGGAATACAACTCCACACAGAGGTGCTGGACTACAGCCATCCCAGCACGCTGTCTTTCTCGGAGCTTGCTGGCTCCCTAGCCAACAACGATGTATGCTGCTACCTCCTCAACGGAACTAAGACAAATACTTACCTTTGCTTTGCTTTGCTTTAGTACAGTGCGACAGTCAAAGCCGACCCTACGACTTCTGAGGTAAAAACTGACCTTTTTGTTAGAAACACCTGATCAGCGTTTACAGTTCTATGGAAACACAACAATGTACATAGTACAATAATTTTGAAAACTCAAATGACAAATGCCTGTGTTTTTCAGGTGCCAACGTTGCCCAAGGGATGATCTTCGCAACTTCTTAGGTCTGCTGAAATACACCACTCTTAGGAAAGACAGGCAGGGAGCTTGTGGTCTGCCAGGGCCAGCAGAATTTGGAATTTGTTAAAGTTTCAAGGTTTTGTGCCTCAAGTTACATTAAACAGAATATGTATTTGAAAGCGTATCAGTGCCTACATCGATGCATGCTGATTTTCATCTCAGTAATATAAAAAAATAAATTACAAAAAAGGTGGTTTGGCAGCAAAGGCACCTTCAGACATGGTTAGGGAGATGTGAGGGGAAGAAAGAGCTAAGGTCAAAGTCAAAGCATGGCAACTGCAGAATTCCATGGACTCCATATTTATATAGGTTTTCATCTCCTTCTGCCTCCTTTGGCACTTGTGATGTCTCCCTCAGGCAGACCCAAGCAAGATGCCACAGGCATCCTGGCAATCACTACATCTGGGGTCCAGGTTAGGGTGGTGGTGGGGTATGGGGAGGGAGTGCTGGCAGATTCTCACACCACGAGGCAGCCCCAGCAGCTGATCCTTGTGGTTCTTTTGTTAGCTCTTCTGTGTAGGACTTACATGGCTCAGGCACTGTTTTGCCTGATTTCTGTGAAAACTATCTGAATGGGCAGAGCTGTGAAAAGGAAAGTCTCCCACACTCATACTTCTCACAATACAAAATGGGGCAAGATTTACCTTTGCACCGTTCTCCTTGGAAAGCAGTTGTAAAAGGGAGCTACATGCTTGAAGCAGGTCATTTGCCTAGTTTTAATTTGCAGATAGGTACCTGGTTTTCTGTGTATAGTCAAAACTCTGAGATCATGCTTGTTACTGATGTTAGAGAGTTCAGAAAAAAAAACCACTCTTGCATGCTCTCTGGTAAACCAAGGGTAAAGCAACAGGAGAGGTTAGGAAGCCCTGATTTTTTGGATCCATCTTGAGCAAATCACATAAAATCACGAAGACTGGTGCCATCCAAATCCCTTACTGGAATCACACCTGAGCAGCCTTAGAAATTGCTGCAGCCCAGTTGGACATCAGGGCTTCCTACTCTGTTCTGCTGCTTTACCCCTGGTGTACTGGACAACATGCAAAGGTATGCTTATGGGGACATCCAAAATACAACCCTTGGGAATGCAGGTTCTCAGAAGTACCCTTTCGCAGACCTCTCCTGAGCACAGTCACATATCCTTTTTGTGCGAACTAGGCCAACTAGGCCAGGTTTTTACAGTGGTTGGAGATGGTGCCTGTGGTTTACACAGCTATCAGTTGATTTATACCCTTCCCCCAAGAAGTGGGATTCCTGAATGGCTCTCCTCAGTCACAGAAGGCTGTGGATTGCTAAGGATTAATCCCAGACCACACAGAAGGAGGCTGAGCGCTGAACCTCTTTGTTCCTCCCTCCTGCACAAGCTGGTTGTTGAAAAGAAAACTGCCGTATGCTAAAATAAAGCACCACAGGCGCATCTTGTGAGGGGGTCTGATTCTGTCAGGATGTCATAAGTGTCCTCAAAACACACTGACCTGAACATTGACCTTGTGGCAGCATAGGTAAAGAAATTGCCTAGTCCCCCATTAGTCTGGACAGAAACTCGGAGCTTG
The DNA here is from genome assembly GCA_034008185.1 of Gorsachius magnificus. Lineage (NCBI taxonomy): Eukaryota > Metazoa > Chordata > Aves > Pelecaniformes > Ardeidae > Gorsachius > Gorsachius magnificus. Next base: position 100,398,695 of record CM067081.1, read on the forward strand.
ACTGGTTACAGCCAGAAAATGCTGGCCATGTGCAGAAGCAGAGCTGTGTGCCTAATGAGTTGTTTTAAACTGATCAGAATTACAAGCCTAGCTGAGCATATGGATCACCAAACCAGTGTTTGCATCTATCGCTTCAAAAATAACTTCTCTTGTTAATGCACCTGTACTGGGGAAGGGAAATGGATTGCCAGGAAAATGATTTCCTGGAACTTACTTCATGAGCGGTTAGCAAGGCTCAGTTGATCAAGATGGGGTTTACATGCAAAGAAATGAATTCTTTCTTATTTGTATTTGAACCACCGTCATTGCTTTTTCTGTAGATCACTTGGATATAAAATCAATTACTCAGTCCACTGATATATCAAATGAAACTTTTTACTTGCTTGTATTCTCCATATTGCTGTCACTGGACAATTATTTTCAGCTAAAACTGCATTTAATAAGACTATAGCTATAGTGTAAAGACACTCTGATTAAACCATTAACTGCAGTGCCTGTTATAAAGTCCCTTCCTTCTGCTTCCTGTGAAAGGTAAGACTTGGTGCCAGTGTGACACCCTAGCAGGCAAACTCAAGAATCCAAAGGAGGCTTCAGCAGACAACTGAAAACTTGCAGTATTTTTACAGATGAAACTACACTATGTTTTGAAAAAAGCAAAAACTATGCTTGTTTTTTGGAAGACATTACGCCAGTGGTAAAACTTATGACTGAAATTATGTGAAACTTATGACTGAAAGTATGTGCCAAATCACTTCTGCTATCACTAGGGTCAAGATTCAGCACTTATTTGTTGGACAACCTGCAATCTGCAAGTACAAAAGCTGTTGGTGATGCAGTGGGAAGAATCATAGAATGTTTTGGGTTGGAAGGGACCCCTAGAGGTCATCTAGTCCAACCCCCCAGCAGTGAGCAGGGACACCACTAACTAGATCAGGTTGCTCAGAGCCCCATCCGACCTGGTCTTGAATGTTTCCAGGGATGGGGCCTCCACTACCTCTCTGGGCAACCCCTTCCAGTGTGTCACCACCCTCATTGTAGAGAATTTCTTCCTTATATCCAGTCTAAACCTACCCTGGTTTAGTTTAAAACCATTACCCCTTGTCCTGTCACAGCTGGCCCTACTAAAAAGATTGTCCCCGTCTTTCCTACAGGCCCCCTTTAGGTACTGAAAGGCCGCAATCAGGTCTCCCCACAGCCTTCTCTTCTCCAGGCTGAGCAACCCCGGCTCTCTCAGCCTGTCCTCATAAGAGAAACACTGCAGTATTACATCTTTGGTTCAAGAACACCATCTTCCACAATGTTTAACACATCAGTAAGATTCCTATTATGTATGAACTACATTCTGGCTACTTTTTAACCATTCCTGGTGAGCAAAATCCTGAAAATGTACACTGCATCAGTTGTTAAGTAATCATAGGATGAATTCCTACACTTAAGTAATTGCCATCACGGTACCTACATCCTTCTTCAGGAACTGGGGGTCAAGAGGTTAACTGAGGATCTAACCAGCTTCTTATAAATGCGTGGGGACAAATCCTGTTCAGTGGCTCATTCACTGACAAGCCTGAGTGAATGGAGCCGTCAGGATCTGCCCATTACCTAGGGGCTGAATGCATGGTTGTTCAGTTCAGCGGTGAGCGAGTGCCGCTGTGTCAGAAGGTGCTGAATCAGGCCTTTATCCCAGAATAAGTTAGCACCAGGCAAGGGAGTTGGGGAATGCAATTGTCAGTTTAAACTGTAGTGTAATTTTTATTTAATTTGACAGCTTTTAAACTATACATCCTGTAACCTTTTGTAAAAAAAAAAAAGCAAGACCTGACTGCCATACTGGGGTCCTGGAAATGTCTCTCAAATAATACCAGAAATAATTACAAAGTGTAAAAGTATAGTTTCCACTAAGAAAAAATAAATTAGGGTATAGCGATCAGACTTTCTTAGTGTCAACATGAAGATCAAGGTCAGAAAACTGAGCCAAACATCCTCAGCTATCTTTTAACACAAGGCCCTTTTTTCCTTGTAGTGCTGCCATAGAAAAACAGATGCTAGAAATTCTCACTCCAAAACTCTTTGCTTTTCATCCAGTTTTAGAGCCATGGTGATGTTCCAAGTTAAACTCACAAAGGAGAAAGAAATATGCTGGTGTTTTCATTGTAATATGAATTTTCCATTGAAGATGTGGTTGAATTAGCAGTTCATTTTTTAACTATTACTTTAATTTGCTCCTTGTGGTCAATCTTTTTTTTTTGCTTTCTATAAAAGTCATGCCTCAGTCCTACGCCTTTTGAGACACCTTGGCATAAAATGTTTTAAAGGGAAGGGAACTGTCTAATTATGTCTGTAAAGTGGCTAGAGAGCTTCATTTGTGTGGAGTAAAATAAATAAGAGAAAATATGGAGGAATGTGCTGCTGAATGAATGTGGACATACCCATCTTGTTCCCATACATGGGCAGTAATATTAAGATGTTGGGAGTGATTCTGAGTCTAGACATCCATTACAGGTTTTGTATTTTCAACACCTCTTTTAACTTGTGCCTGGAGTAACTGATGTGTTCACACACTGGGACATTTAAAACAAGGCAGAAGGAAACTTTTTTTTCCCCCCCTTTTTTCCTCCTTAGCATATGGAAAGTAAAGAGAATTTTGTGCTTTTCCACTGTAAACTTCCCATGCTTTATTTACCTCCCAGGTGCTATGCTTTAGGGGTTCTCTCATCCTGATCAATGGTGGGCTCGATCCCAGAACCTGGGATGCAGAAACCCCTTAGGACATTTTAAATTGCGAACGATTTTCTGGGAGGTAACTCATAAGGAATTCAAGGCTGGTGGGTCCTCTTTAGCTGGACCATCAATGCGGGTGTTGGCCACTATGAGTATGTGAGAGGGACAAATGCAACTCATGAACCTTTTCTTTTATGGAAGGTAATAGGAACTAAGAGAGGGTTAAGCCAATGGCATACCAGAGAGAGAGGAAGATGGCAGTAGGAAACGCAGAGAGGAGGCAGCTGACTGAGACCCCCATCTTGAAACTAAACAGGAAAGCAGTGAATCTGGCTCACTGAAAAGATAGAGAGGCCAATAAGACTGTGGACTGTGAAAAGCAGGGAGGAAGGGCTCTGGGGAGCAAAGATGACTTTTCCCTCTGTTCACAATAATAGTTGTGTTGGACAGGAGCTGCACTTCAGCTCCTTCCAACCATAACCCAGGATATAGCTACTATATGCATATTGTATGCCAAGGCAGTAGGAAGAAACCTCAGGTGTCCTGTGCAGACCCTGCTGAAATAAACATTTCAGCTACATTTAATGAAGCTAAGGCTATTTTGAAACAGCCACAGTGGTTGGGAGACTCAGAGTAAAAGCATGGGCCAGCAAACCATATAAGAGCCCAATGCCTTTCTCCTGGGGACGCTTTCCCCAGGCTGCGGTAATGACACTAGACCGTAACTAATGAAACAAGACTTTTTAGTGATGGTTGGATAAAGTTGCCTGGGGGTTCTGTTTTCTCACCTAAGGCAGCACCAGAGGGAGCCCAGCTAAAGTTGTCTGGGTGGTTTGACTGGGCATTTTCACAGGTTTGGGTTCTTTTCAGTTCCACTTAGAGTCTACATTTTACAGGTGTTTAGTTTCCTGCAGTCTGCAAAACTGCTTTGGGAGCTTTCTTCCCCAAGTAATAGTTGCGTATGCTAAATAAGCTTTCCTTAACTTGATTGCACTGGAGTTTTTAAAGTATTCCTACATTCAGCTTGTGCTTGAAAGCTACTTCACCTTTCTCAGTGTGCAATTTCCAGAGAGGAGTGTGAAGAAAGAGCCCTGTAAGCGCCTGACTGCCCTTACGCTGTGCCTGAGCACAGAAGTTAACAGGCTTCTAATAATCTGACACATAAGTGCACAAGGCTTTTTTAGACACTTCTGATACAACATTTAATCTGGGAAGAAACAGGACGGTGCTCTAACAACATAAGAAAACCCCACACGGTGCAATAATTCATTAAATGAAAAGCATCATTGCCCGGTTAAAAATAAACTTTGCAAGATAGGCGTTTGCTACCTCTTCTACTATCTGCCCTAAGGGGTGAAAATTTCTGTTTTCATAACTGCATATATAGGTATATAGAGCCCTAAAAAAATACAGTCTCTTTTGCCTTTCAAAACTTAATCCATCTTCCATACTAATACATTTTACTACTATTCAAATACATTACATCTTAATCTAAATTCTGTCAAATACACTTGCTGTATCAAATCATGCCTTGATATAAAAAATGTCAAATAGCCCAGACTCCTGAATGCCACTCAGTACTTCAGTACTCAGAAGCCACTGATTCTGCAGCCCCCTTTTAGACTCTGTTAATTCCTTCTTGAGAGTTAAGAAGCAGATTTTCAAGAGGTTTTTTTCTGAAGGGAATCCCTGATTTCTGGGACTGGAGAAGTGTATGAAGGCAGTGCTGTATTTCCTACCCAGGAATCTTCCTCTGGTCCTTGTAGCCTGTACGGTCAGCTCACACCCTCTCCCTCCTTTATTTTTTCTCCAAAGAAGCTGGATTTGAACCAGATTCTGTTCTATTTTAGTGTGACTCTCTGGATATGAATGATCATTTACAACTGTTACTGGTTTAACCAGAAGCAAACCGTGCCCTCATGACTGGTGATTTTTATATCATTTGACTGCAATAAGCACAATTGCACTCAGGGAGTAATGACTCATCTCACTCCAGCCAAAGGGGTTTCCTGTAGAAAGAAAGGCTCAAGGCTGAGCTGTAGATTTTCAACCAATTAAGATCCTGATTCAGCACCAAATTTGAGCAGGTACTTCATGGGCACTTAACGTATTGCCTTGTGTAACAAGGCACAGAAACTTTTGACCCTCTCCACTGAGACTAATTCCACAGAAATATATGATTAAACACTTTGCTAAATATGTGGACTTCAATATATCCTCATATGTTTATCCATATCTGGGTTTCCCAAGCTGTAGAAAACAAACTAAATTGAATACGTCAGAGGTGCATGCGGGAATTTCAGAGAAGTCTGTGGGTATGTGGCTGTGGTTCTCAGATCCTGGTGGTAGGAAAGGGAAATAAAAGATATAGCTGGAAGGTAGCTGATGATATCTGAGAGAAGACTTTGTAGTAAAGATTTGAGATCAATTACCTTGTTTGTGTGCTGGGTCTAAAGATCTTGAGGCTGCTCAGCACAACCCCCACGTGATCTCAGTCATCCTTGTAAGCCAAAAGCTAGTAGAGTTTAACAAGAGGGAGGCTACTGAAGCCCTTCTTTCCCTGGCTTCAGCAGGCTGTTCCAATAAGCTTCAGAAACCCTTTATTTTCTTTGTGTTGAAAGAAACCACCACTTTGACATGTCAGTGAATAGCATACTTTGCTGCTTCCCGTTGCTGCATGAGAGAAAGAAGATGACCGTGTACCTACCACCTTTGGGTAATTTTTCCTTTCCCAGCTTTGAGCTTGGATGGTGCTGAGCACTTCTAAAAGGCCCTGAGCAAACCTGATCCTCCCTGAACTTTAACCACGTAGTCCTGTTGTACAGTATTGCCATTGCTAGTCACAGGCCATTAGCTCTGTACCGAGTCTGCAAAGCCTCAGGACTGAGGCTTCTCAGTCTTGCTCAGCCTGAACAGCAGCTTCACCTGCCAGCAACTTTCTTTTACTTGGTTTAACCATGGCAGAAATTCCTCTAATCGACCAGGTGTCTATGGTTATTTTTTTCTATTTTTGTTTATCTTTGTAGAGTACAACCACAGTTTTAGATAGACAGAAGTAACAAGTAATTATTCTATGCAAAATGAGGTATTCATGACTCCAAAATGATGATGTACCATAAAGAAATACAAGTCTGAGGTGACAGAAGAGGCCTTGAGAAGTCGAGATGCAGGATGCAACATAAAGGAGTGCAGGCATGAGCTGACAAGAGATGGGGCACAGGCTTGGCACTGGAGACCCCACGGCTATAGACAGTTCACCAATGGTAAGTTAAAGACATGCCAGACCTGGAGCTGGACAAATACAATTTGAGGAGTAACAAAGAAATAGTATCTAACATACATAAAAGGCCCTATATATAGTAAACTCAGATGTAACATGGAGCTGCAGACCAACAAAGGCAAAATAGCAAGGTAGCATGGTAATAGCATGGTAGCAAATATAAAAGTGACCCCAAGCGGATCCTACAGTGAGGAAGAGGAAACCATCACAACGAACATCACTTTCCTCTTGGAGAAGGACTCCGCATGCTGACAGCTCTCCAACCCCACTGCTACAGCAATGGAACTGCCAACTTTAGTACCCACACAGAGGAACAGTGAACGGGTTAGCATAACACCAGGAAAATGGGCAGAAATGAAGAATTATATGAATATCAGTTTTAATTAAAGCATTATTATTTTTTCTTTGGTAACTATTAGATCTGGACTAGTTATGATTAGATTCTTAAGATTTCGTTAAATTTTACTTTATTTATTTCTACATAAGGTGTGCTTTCCCTTTGCCATAAACAAGATCTTAAGAGTAGCTTTGTCAGATTTGCAGGTCTGAGTCTTTTACGCCCAGCACAGACCTCAAGTCAAAAGGAATGAGAGCTATGAATTTCAACATGTATTTCAAGTTTCATGGAAACCAAATGGACATATATATATAAATACACATGTTTGGATCAGGCCCGGGGATAAGTGCTTTCCCTAGAAGTGGTCTAAATGCAGCATTAGGTTAGAGACCCGACGATGCATGCTATAAATAGGAGATGAGGCAGGGTTCAGCTCCAGCACCACTCAGGTCCTCTGTGTACTGAGCCCACGCACAGGGACACTTTTTGATTGAATTTTCCTTCCCACAGTCCATCCACTTCCCTTCTGTCTCACTATAGTTCAGTGTCCATACAGCTGAAATCGCACCAGAGCAGGCTGTTCAAGTAGAAAGGCCCTACAAGAGCAGATCAATAGCACTAAATATTCCATGCCAGGGACCTGAGTGTCCCTGACTATGCAGTCACTGAGTTTTACTTCAAACTATCCCTGGCCTGGGTCTGCGGAGCGAGCACCGTCAGTGACTGCATGCCCAGAGCACACCTCCCGGGCAGGTGCCATGCAGAACCACTTTGGTTTGTTCACTCTGGCCCCTACAAAAGGGTGGCAAGTGGGGAGACCACCCTCAGCAGCATGCTCGTGAGGTGATCTAAAACTCCCATACAGGTGGTGGCACCTTCTAACTAGTCCTTTTCCCACAATGACCATTTTCCTAAGAGAATTACCCTTTTGAACTACTCCTGGGGTGACCTCTGGGCTTTCTACCTCTTGTTAGCCTTTGAGGTGGCAGTCTCATCTGTTCATCCACCTGCCTTCTCTAGCCTCTGACTCCTCAGCTATGTACACAAGCTCCCAGGGTAGTTATTTTGCTGTTCCAACAGTTCCGTTTGAAATGGCTGAATTTTGGTGATTCCTTCTTCGTTTAAAAATGGAGAGTCAGTAGTTTGATTTATAACAATAAATTACTTCAAAGGGTGAGCAGCATTCCACTTGCTATCAGGAGAGTATGTGCAGCATTTTGGCAAGCAGTAAACATAAAATTCTTATGTTTTGCCAAAGTTTAAAATACATCAAGCCATCTCTGAATTAAGGGATTGGAAATGTGCATGCATTTTAAAACTCTGCATCAAGTTAATACTCTGTTTTAATCTTAAAGACAGTTTGAGGAGGAGATTGTGTTTAAATTCCAGACAGATTAAAATTCAGATCTTGTGTTTGTGGAGAAATCAGCATCAAACTTTTTGTATAGACTGTTTACTGGTAAGTCTTACAAGCAATGGGGAATTTAAAACACAAACCAAATGAAAAGAGACTTATAAAGCAAGTAAGTTGAGCTTCACAAGGCATCATTTCAGACAGAAAAGCCTAGTCTACAGAAAGGCAGAAAGCCAAAACTAAGTACTTTGTTAATAAAAAAATCAGTCTACTGGTGAGTTGTGATTAACTAACTGAGCACTGAGGCATACGAACTCAGCAAAAAAGATGTGGTTACAAAACAGCTATCTGTTGGCACAGTTACTTTCATTTTCACAAAGCTGCTGGATAGCAGGGATAATTATTTGCTGCAAAAAGTGCTGTCTAAGCTGCAACAAGTTTACCTTCACAGCTCCAACACTCAGCGTGGGAATAGGAGATTAATGGCTGGACAACCAAGCCCGCTGGAGCTCCTGGTTAGTGCCACATCCCCTCACATGGCAAGACCCCAGAGGGATGTGGGACTGGCCTCAGGAACTCCCGATTCCCTGTCTTGTGCTAAACCTCTGTCTCAAAGGAGGGTACAAAAGGGGCTGGCTGGGTTACCTTTTACCTCACTGGAAAATGGGTCCTAGACAGCCAGCTCTGTGTCTGAAATGAATCCCGTTGCCTTGTATTTCCATTTATTTCTCTGTGTGTTCTAGTCATTGCAGAAACTGAAAGCTTTCAAGGTTTTATAGTTCAATGGTAACTGTATTAGTGGTGGTGTTAACATCACTTTACTGACATTTAACACTTACTTCGATAACTTCTTTCAGAGGCCATGGAAAAAGTTAGCTTTAAATTTTTCCTCATTACTTCTTTTTTTTTATTACTCAACATATCCTCATTCCTTTACTTAAAGGCAGAACCAGGCAGGTCCAGCTAGGTAGAGATTGTGACTTTGCCTTGAATCATAGGTAGTTCTTCATCAGGTTATTTCAAACTGGCCTTCTTGAAGCTAACCCAAGTCAGTTGTGCGATTGCCCATGAAGAGTAAAGCAAACATGGATGTTCTTGTCCTGAAGCTGTATGAGTCCTACCGTGCTCATGTCAGAGCTACCTGAATGGCTTTGTGGAGGTAATCAACAAACATTAGAGGAAAAAGGTCATAAAGACAGGAGAGGGAACCGTGCTTCTCTCAGTTAATCAAGCTGTAAATACTAAAGTGAACACATGGCAACTGGTGTAAACCAGAATATGCCAGGGAATGTTGTATCTCAGCCTGAGATTTTTATAAGCCCAGCTACATTTACATGGAAAAAACTATATGATTTGCTGGAACGTGGCCATTAATTAAGATTTATTTCATAATTATGTCTTTAAACTAACTTATTGATATTTAGTTTTACGCTTGCTTCAAGATAATGAACTGAAGAGTCTTTTATACATAAGAATTCTGGACAAAGCAACAAAAAAAGCAAGAAGCTCAATGTAATATCAGAATTAGAAGGGGTTTTTTTCATTATTTGTGGTTAATTATCTCTAGAACTGCCAGCTCTATGTCATTTGGACAAAGAAATGGAAATTTGCTTCCTCTTCCACGAAACAAACAATGCATTTATGCCTCCTGAATATAGAAATAGGTTTTGCAACCCTAATTACAAAAAAATCTTTATTCTCAGCTCAGAATCTATAATCTGTTTAGTAACAACAAGTAGCGTCACTAACAAAAGGCTGATCCCATAGTTAAACCTTCAGTATTAATGATAGAGCAGGACAAAGCAGACTGATTTTGGAAAGGGAGTCTAACACTGGTATCCTAGCTTGAAAATTATACTATATTTTTTAGAAGATAATCCTACTGTTGTGCTTTTAGGTGATGCTCGAGTCACCAAGAACGAAATCGTATTTCAGAGCAGGAGGTTTGCTACTGAAAGACAGGAAAAGAAACTGATCTGTATGCTTTCTTCTTTCTTTTTTATTCTTCACAGGAACTGTGGTTTTGCACCTTAAACTAGACTGGCTCCTCTTCCATCAAGCAGTATTTTTAATTATTTACTACAGAAAGTGCTACAGGTCATAACAGAGATTGGGGTCTAAGCATATTTGACACCATGTAGCAGGAGAGCTGGTTGGTAATTTTCTACTAACATCATATTTCCGTGGGGAATGCTTAATTTTCCTGATGTTTTCTGATTTCCCAGCAGACCATCCCAAATGAAATGTTTCATTTTGGGTGACCTTGATCTCTTGGCTACAAAATAAGCACCTTCCTGGCAGACAGGTTTTGGCTGGAGCCCAGTCTGAGAGGGGTGTAGTAGGAAGGCCTGTTGGATCAAGCAGATCACAGGTGAGATGAGTTTGGAAACAGCCCACCTGTGAATGCCAGCAGGGTTTAGCCATGGGATAAGTGCTCAGACCTGTCAAGATTGCGTAGGACCTTTAAGCACCAAGGAAACATTTTTGTGAGAAATGTCAGCATTTCTAAGAGCAGGCTTCAACGGAGAGAGTCTTTGGAGGCAACCTAGTCTGTGATACTTGTCCTGCTGTATGACTCCAATCCTAGGTGACTTGTCTGTGCTCCCACACAATGCTGGCATCAGAGCAGAAAACCGCTTTCCAGACATGTAGTCCAGTCTCTTACTACTAAACCATCTTCCGTTCACTTATTTCTCCCATTGTTACACAAAGCAAAGAGCTACTCTTATGGTTGTATGTACAAAGCATGGGGGTCAGAAGCCTTTGCTAATTCTTAGAGAAGGGAAAACTCCATCTTTGCTTTCCTTCAAGCTTTCTGAGTCATGTCACAACCAGAGGACTACAGAGGTGGGTGTCCAGTCCTGACCCCACACAAAACATGATGCAAGACTTGATGAAATAGCACCTTTTCCTTGATGATTCAGATTCATTCTTACCGCAGTCTGCAAAAGATGGGTTTGCATCCAAACATATTAATAATTGTTGTGACTTTCAAAATATTTGCTTCTTGACATGTCTTCACAGATCTCTTTGGCCAAGATGGCTCTATCAAGGGGATGTTTCTCATGAGTGCAAGAGCCACCCAATGGACCATGCTGTAACAAGCAGAACTTCCCTACTGAATTCTGAATTCCAGAACCTTCCCACCCCAATCATACCATAAGCTTCCTTTTGATGTGAGAACAGACATTGCAATGGCAGAAAGCAACACCTTTGCAGGACTTCAGGAAGTCTTAGGATTCAGCAGTGTTTTTCACCCTCTGTAAGTTGCCATCACCACTGTTTTCAGCCTTGGTGTGTGACCAGACTTTTGCTCCATTTTGGACCCAATGGCAAACCAGCATGTGGCAAGTCACAGGCTACAGTATTAAGCTCTCAGTAGTATATTGTCTATAATTGCATTTTATGCTGAAAGCTTGCTCAGTCAGACACTATCTTTTCATTATGCTTCTGTGCTAGTTCCACATTGATAAAAGTATCAGAAGAGTCACTTGGATTTTTTTTTTTTTACTTTTCTGAATAATGGAGACTAGAAACACTAAAAACATATACCTGTTCCATCTCCTTGTCAATGCAAAAAAGAAAATAGTAGCACACTTATTAATATCCAACTTAATTTAATAATACCCTTTATTAACATCTAATAAAAACATTATTACAATATCTAATAAAAACATTACTACAATTATCCACATTCATAACATCTTAATAACACCCAAAGAAATGGCCTTCTCTTTCAAATTCTTTTCTGTCAGAAGCGATTGACAGGCAAGTGGGCCTCCCTTCCACCATGTTTTCCTTACAGGCAATCTACATTTTGCTTCAGCTGCTTCCGCCTCTTGCAACCTCTCCCAGCCACCTCGCTGCCCCTTGCTTTTTGTGGGCTCCAGCCTTTCCTAGAGGGTCTCTGCCCTCCCTGGCACTGCCCATAGTTGTGCAAGTCAAGATCCTTACACTTTTCCTCACAAACTGGTTACTCTGTCCCTTTTCTCTGTGTATTGATACTTGCTGGAGTAGCCCTGCCGAGTACAAGTGAAGATATGTGAAGTTTTCCCTTCTTTTTTTTTTTTTCCCCTGCATAATGAGATTTAAAGTCTTCCCCACACCAGGCTTGCTACATCTATGCCATCTTCTGGATGTTCAGTGAATCATATTTATCCCAGAGCATGTCTGGCAGTTGCATGTTCTGACTAATGTGTAAATCTCTTTGACAAATGTTACCACTTCCCGAAATCAGTAAAGGACAGATTAATGTTATTGGAAAGGGACAAGTTTTTAGGTGCAGGGTCACAGCTTCAGATGTGTTTCCTTTTTTCACTGTCTGTATACTAGGAAAAATGATTGCTCTGTTGCTCAGTGAACTGTCACTTCTATGCTAAGAATAGTTACCGAATTTACCAAAAAATTCCTCTTTAATAGGGAAGCTGCTTTCACTCATTTAAGCATTTATCAAATGCTTTTTTATGCACTGAACACCTGTTTAGCATTTTCTCACTTTTTTTCTGCAAAATGTTTAAGTTATGATTTCCTTTACAGTATTCTCTCACCTTTTATGTCTAGGTTTCATGTCACTGTTTCATCAAGACCTATAGCTAGACTTCTTTCAACTGTTTTAGAAACAAATGTCTCTGAATGATGTACAGTTTATGATTTCCCTGGATGATGAAGGAACATCCTCATGTTGGTCATTCTTCTGCTATTATTTATATATAAATTCAAATTAAAATAATAGTGTGCTTTTCTTTGATGAAAACTAGCTGAAATTCTTCAATAGTCCCTCTTGCTTGGAGCCCAGAATCAGTGAGGACTTCAGTCAATGAACTAATTCTTTCTTGCATATTTAAACGTTAATTAAAAAATCACAGCCTGGATACCAAAGACTCAGGGAGATAATTTCAGCTTTAGACAAGAGAGATGATGAATAATACTCATTACTTAAGGTTTCCACTTAATCTCCTCCATTGTCTAAAGAAGTGCAAATAATTCATTGGAAAACCAGAGAAACAGTAGGCTATGCCATTATTTTAAATGCTGCTTTTAACAAGCAGGCAATTCTAGACTGTTCAGCAAGGCTGTGCTGCTGTATAATAATTTCTTGATTTCAAAGTAAAAAACTGAACAGTTTGGTTTTAGCAATTAATATCACAGTTACTACAAAGTGAGACTTCCTATGAAAGTTGACTATCTTGGATAATAAAAAATAAACATATAAAGAAATCAAGTTTTCATTGCCAGAAAGAAATCACATTAGCTTACTGCTGAATGGTACTTTCATAGACTAATGATTTTTACAATCAGTTGAAAAAAAATCATTTTCACTCAATCCTAGATTCAGATTGTGGCCGGGAATGAAACTCTTGAAATTCCTCAATGACAGTTATGCTTTTTCCCAGATTATTGGAAGCGGAGAGCATTGAGTTGTTACATTTCCATAGCTTTTTTGTAGATTAAGGGTTTCAGCTATATATCAGAGACTAAATTTCTGAACTGCCAGGGACTTACATAGTCAGAACGAATGTTGAAATCTTTTTGACTTCATGAATAGCAGTGAGTGGAAAATACCAGCCTCACACACCAACACAAGGGCTGTGTGATCTCATTTGACTTCTTAAGGAACTCCTGACACAGAGGTGGCAGAACCCAGGCAGAGATCTGGGGCCACTGAAATAAGGGGACAGTCCTGGCAAGTCGTAGGTGCACAGTGGGTTATTAACTTGATTCCTCTTCTGCTTCTGAGTTCATGGTGGTTTCTCCCTAAACACATGTGTTTCAGTTTCTTGTCAAACAAATTGCAGACATGAGAAAGATTCGTATTCCAGTTCACATTCACCTGCAAAGAGTCAGAATCCTACATCCTACTTATTCTACTCCACAGATGAAGGTAAAGATGTGGACATTAAAATACTCCTCGCCCAAGTCCTGGATCTCAAATGCAAGGGTGGACAACTACAAGCCTCAGGACACACAGAATGATCCTGCAGTTGTCCAGCTTGCTGTTATCTCAAGCAAAAGCCTAAACCTTCCCTCCAAGGAGCAGTTTGACAGCAGGCTGACCTCTTATGCATCGTGCTTATCCCTTTTAGTAAGGAGTTTGGCCAGTGTGAGATAAATCAGGAGTAAAAAAATCAGATATTCTGGCTGCCCCTCCCAACATGCATGGCTCCAACCATGCTAAATCCCTCCTAGACTAACTCCTGATTACATTGTATGGTATTAGGACAAGATCAATGTATTTTGCATAAGGTACATCACCTGCGAACAAGAGAGCTTGCTAAGTCGAGACATATAACCTCATTAGTATACTTGCCAGCACAGGGGACAGCCATTTGTAGCTAACAGGTAGGAAGATAATGAATAGAAATCCAAAGGTATAAAGATGAAACTAAAATAAAGATGAACACATATTCAGGATTTCAAAACACTTGACAAAATCCAATTTAGCTATCTGAAAAATGTAGATGGAGAGAACAGGTAGAGTTTAAGGCCAGCATTTCTGAAGCATCTTCTTCTTTTTATGGTTTCATTACTTTTAGAGCTCACCTTTGGGTTCACATGCCAGGAACTTAGACTCAAAAGTAGAATTCAGAGCGTTACACACCTAGTTTTCAAAGGGGCTGAACATCAAGTCTTCATTTACAGAGTAGAGCACCATTGTTGACTATCTCTGAAGATCAGACAGCTCCACGGACATTTTGGAAAGGTGAAGTATGGGGATGCATCACCAATTAGTTGCACCATAACCAATTAATTGCATAAATGGGTGATCTTTGCTTTCTCCAGAGGCAGTGCGGACAGGGGCAGTCCACTCCACTTAATTTAGACATGTACTTCAGCCGGAGTTTACCAGCCTAGTCTAGAAACTTAGTTGATGGTTGGCAAAAGTTAGGTGGAATGGGGCCTACCTTGTACAAATTGCACCTAGAGATTTCAATGGTTTGCAAAGATAAAATTGAAAACATAAAAGAATATATGTCAGTGCAGATCAAGAAAGTTATTTCTCTTAAAAAGCAGTCTGGAGAACTCAAAGTTAGACAGAGAGAGAACCCCCATCTTCTCCCTTATGAGAAATGGGGAAGGGGACAGACATAAGAGAAGATTCATAAAACCAGACTGACTACACCTCTTAAAACAATGCCAAACCCCCTGTCCTGAACTGTATAATGTCTTTACCTAAAGTGAAACAGTCCCAGTTAGCAATCCACCATTATGATTTGTGTTTCTCTAAGTGTAAGAATAATCCATTTCACTCCCAAATGAGTCATAAACTTCTGGAAGGAGGACTGGAAACAGGACCATTCAGTATTCAGCCCTCTGCATTGTTCTGGAAAGAACCATCTCTAATCTAATGATCTGGTCCAGTATACTTATGGTGCTGCTCCCAAATCCACTTTGTATTGCTAACAGATTATTTCTAAGTAATGGGGCTGTCTCTTGCTCGCTGCTTATTCATTATTTCTCAAGTAATTGATGTTAAACCCACAGACTTTTGGATGAAAACTCTGACAGATTTGCTCTAGGTTTGCAAACAAGTATTATAATGCCCTGAATACCCTTTTATTTTCAGTCTACGTGAAAAAGCTGTGCAGCTAACTCAAGTATGTTATGCAGTAGAGGTCCATTTTTTTAAGACCCGTGCAGCAGGCATCCGTCTGGTTGCAGCTGACTAAACACAGAGAATCAAGTGTCTTGCTCAAGTTCTCACGCTAAGGGCTTGATCCTGTGAGGAGGTAGGCATGCCTTCACATGCACCACAGTCAAACAAAGCACGAGCTATGCTTAAATAAAGACTCAACCCAATTTAATCTTTCTCTTAGCTTAAAATGCCCAGAGCACTAGTGGGCTATGGGAGAGAGAAAAAGTGAAATATATATGAGTGAGAAATGGAGAGTCCCACTCACAGAAAGGTCTGCATTTGTATCTGGTTAACCAAAGAGATCAAAGTCACATTAAGCAGCCACTGCTCTCTAAGAAACCCAAATTCATGAAGGGGTTTCTTGCATTAGTGGGAAAGGAAGGTTTGGGCGTTGTGCAGGAAGACGGCTCCTGACTCAGGTTCCTCATTGCTCTGTTCCTCGGGGAACCATTTCTATCAAGGCATACAGTTTGGTGGGGGCAGATGCCTGCTTTGTATCAAAATGGGCTGGATTAAGCAAATGCACAAGACAGAGAAGCTGACCCCATATTAACTTCAAGCCACCCTGATTAACAAAGAAGTCTTCATCTTCATGTGTGGAGACAGATGGCAAGTGGAGTTCTACACGGAGCAAGCTTGTTAAAAAAATGCCAATATTTGGTAGCAAATGTAGGATTTTAAGCTAACAATCATACTGCCCTTAATTCCAGAAGGTAAACATATGTATATGCAAAACACTTGCTACATCTGTGCTGATAAATTAGAAGAGCCTAGGACCATTGGCACTGGGGCTAAAAGGCAAGACAGCCACATTCGTGCTAATGAACTCTCAGCCTCTCCATCAACTCAGCTACACGCAAACTATTTATTGGGAACTGCCTCTGGGACATGCTAGCTCCCAAACAGGGACTAAGAGATGTTGGGGAGAGTCCTATCTGTCCGAGACTAAAACTGTATTAGGGACTGCTCTGAAAGTTATACTGAACAGGAGACAAATTTAGGGCAGCTGAGAATGTTTCCTGGTGCTGTTTAATTTACTGGTAGAGATGTAGCCTCTATAAAAAGACATGGTTAGTAATCTATATAAAATACACCCCACAAATTTAATATTACAGAAGGGTTTGCAAAAGAGATAAATACATAGTAGGAGTGACACTCAAAGTGGATTTGAAAGGATTGTTTTCTGCCTCTTTTTTAGCTTGAACATCTAGTGTAATTTCTTTTCAATGATTTATTCTTCACATGAAAGATGAGATTCTGGCTAGAAGCCTGTTGCACCTGGAAATTAATTTTACGTGCTACAGCACACCGAAACTCTTTGACTCTTCAGTATAGATAAAAAGAGAAATACCCAATTCACCTTAGCAGCTTCCAGTGGATTTCCCTCTGAGACCTGCAAACCTGCCTAGCTGGCCATCCATTCTGTAATAGCTACATTGTGTTTAAAATGGCTGTCCCTCCTCGTTAACCCAGCACGGATGGAGTAATTAACTACCAGAGTCTGCTGTGGTCCTGGGTGTATGGTTCCCAGCTTAAATTTCCACTGGTTTACAGGGATTTGGAATAAGCCCTGCAACAACAAAACCAGAAGTCTACTCCTCCTCTTATCAGGGGCAGACTTCTATGCAGTTGCAGAAAAATGATCGCATATTCTATGATGAAAGACTTATAATTCAGCGTGCAAATATTCATGCAGAGGTAAGTTTTTATTAACACCTTCAACCCCTTGGTAAGATCCAGAGAAATTCCTATTTAACAGCTACAGAGCGAAGGCTCCTGAGGACTTCAGGTGAGGAGAGGCTCTTAAAGCACTGCTATTCCATTTTTGACACAGTAAACAGTGCCAAAAATTACACAGTCTATGCAGAACAGGGAAATGAAAGTGTACCAGAGTACCTGGACCTCCCAATGTCCTCCTCCTTAGCTCTGCTGGGTCAGCAGGAATCAGAACAAGTCAGATGAATAAAGTATTCCTATTATTTTTATTCTAAAAGCTAGCTACTGATTCATCTTTCTATAGCAGGTATGAAACTCTGTGTAATCTTGCAGAGAGCTGAAAGATTCATATTTTAGTAAAAGTGCTTTTCTTCTTACCTTTTTAGTCAAATCATCTGGAGGCTAAAAACCCCACTATTTCCATAAACGCTCCCTCCTTCTGCATTGACTAGTAGCTGGAGGATAAGATTATTTCTTGCAATCATTCTTAAGAATTTCTTATGGAAAAAACCACATCGGCACATAGACATACACATAATACACATCTTCTATGCACAAATACACCCTGCAGCGGTCAGAAAGGGGACAAAAATACCAATAGGACCATTGCAAGTTTCAGAAGAGTTATTTCTCATTGCAGCTTGACTGAGGTCGGGATACGGCCCTGAAGTGGCCCTACACACCACTAGCCCGTGCCGATGCCGTTCAGTGACTTTGTACACAGCTGTATGAAGTAGAGACCTGGGAAGTTGTCAGACCCCAAATGTGGGACTACCACTTTCCACCTTGAATTACACCTGGCCAGTTGCACAGCACTCGCCAAAGACAGTAGGGGCCATCCAGAGGCAGCAAGTAAAAAAGTCGGCAGACTCCATCAGCCACACATCCATATGCAGGCAACAGTGTCCAGTTTTGAAAATTATTTTTATGTCTTGGTTGTAGGAAACAGAACATGGTTTTGAAGCCGATGGCATTTGGCAACAGTGCTCTGGTAGTGCTGTTAACAAATCTGAAGCAAGCAAAGCAAAACTTGCAACTGTTTTCAATAAAGTCTCACGTTCCTTTTCCCCCTAAATCCCCTGCTCATTCCAAATGGCTTTTCTAGCTGATAAAATCAATTTACCATGTTTTCTTCCCAGCTTATTTATGTACATGAAACAGAGTGAGGATGAAAATATTATGCGCACCACCCAGCTACTGTTTTGCTTGCTACTCCAGGGCTGGCAGGATCTGAATTGCTGCTGTAACCACTGGCAGAGCTCTTGTCAGACAGGAAAGGTTACTTATATCAAAGCAAAATCTGTAAGGTAAGACAATCTACCGAGAATGCTTGGATAGCATTGTTCGTCTCTAGGAGAAAGCTTCAAAGGCAAGTTATGAGAGCAAGCTGTGAGACTGAGAAAAAGAATTTGGTAGTTTTTGAATAAGTTTTATATAAGCCACAGTGACTAGCAAACAAGCCTTAGCTAATCAGCAGTGGGTGTAAAAAATGGATGGGGCACCAGTTGGTGAAGAGCATTAGTCTGAGTCAGTATTACCATCGAGTGCAGTGCAATAGGAGCAAAGCAGCTGGTGCTGAAAGCCTCCAGATTCATGAAAATTTCAGCATCCATGTGTAGCTTCTGGTTCAATGTAGCCTGTTTTGACAGAGAATTCGCCAGCATTTTACGGGTATTGTTATTATTACTACTACTTTGCTCTTAGGGTCTTTTGCTAAGGATTCAAAGCAATGGTTCATGGCAGCTCTTCCACCTAGTTATTGACCCAGCTGGGATATACTGGGCAGAATCATATACATGACTTAGGCTGCACAGCATTTTGGCTTTGCGGTCATTTTGCAAACTGATGTCTTTTTTTCTTTTTTTTTTTCCATTAGCATCAGCTCAGGCTTGACTGCTATATTTTTTGAGCAATAATAACAATAATAATGAAAATTCCTCCCTTATATTTATGCTCTAAAGTTTCCAGAGAGGAGAAAAAAAGCCAACATCCATTTCGTTTGCCTTGTTATTTTTCCCCCGCTCTGTACATGAAGTGCTAATGATCATTTCTTAAATAAATGACCTAAAAAACCTCTTGGCAAGTTTATGGCCAGGCCAAGCATTGATCTGCTTTCAGCAGAGGAGGAAGAAGAAAGACCAAAAGAAACAGCCACAGAAGGAATAAAGAAGAGCTGTACTATTGCAAAAGCAAACAAAGCAGCCTGCGAGAAGCAGTCCTTGCTGCCCAGGCAGAGAGGGACGTATAAATAATACCTCTCACACAGAGGGAGTCTGCTGCAGAGTGAACTGCAGCAGGCACTGAGCAAAACAAAACTCTTAACTGAGAACTGGAAAAAAAACATCTAGGTCTTTCTGCTCGTGGAAAACAACCTGGTACTGACAAGTATGTCAGCATCAGAAATCCCTTCTTTCCCCCCACTTTGAATATCTCCCAACCATTTTCTTTTCAACTGGTGTTGACAGTGACTTGGTTGTTGGAGTCAGTGGGAGGGAAATGATTTTCACCACTACTGCAGGCAACTCACCTAGCAGAACAGTACTTAGTGCCCTTAATACTTTTCAGTCTCTCTCATACTACTAGTTAAACATTTCTCCTGTGCCAGCTGTGAGGAAGCCAGTTGCTGACAACTGGTCAGCCACACAGCATTCTGTGATGCAGCTGGTTTCTGGAGTTTTGCTTGTACCATTGGAAACATAGGCTCAGCTATGGGAGATGACAGAGCAAACAGACCTTTGGCTGCCACCACCATCTTATGCAATGGGACGTTTGGAGCACCATATGAAACACCAGCACTCTTTACTGCAGCCATGGGGGGCAGCACATCACTTGCCTTAGGAACTATGGCTTTACCACCATGGAGAGGTTCTGGTGTGAGCAGCAATGGATGTTTTGCAACATTTCTTTAGCACGGACAGAACTGTGTGCTAAAGTTGGGGAGCTCTTCCATCATCAAAATATATTCAACTGGAGAGATAATGAGAGACTTGATCAACCTGAGAACATAAGGGCCAAGCTCTACAAGCAGCTTCTCCATCATGAAGATACAAAATGTCTTTAATGTTTTTAGTCTCTGACTCCCACAGGTGGGATCTATAAACCTGGTTTTGGTATCAAGGCCCTCCCTACAGAGCATCAGGAGGTAGAGTCTGGCTAAAATGGACAGTTTCCAGTGTATTGGCCTCACAGAAGAAGTTACATGGGATGCCCAATCCCACCACAAAGAGCCTGGAGATCTGCCTCTTGTGCAAAACGGTAGAGCCAGGCCTGTTCCCTCACATCTAGGTCTTCGTGCAACTCAAGTCAGCACATTTAGGCTCTGGGCAGACAAAATGATCAGGCTTTGCTGATAATAAGAAGAGCTGCTCTAGCGCTGCTTTGGGACCAGGCATTCAAGCAGCTATTTATAGATGAGGGATGAGCAGCAACAGGGAAAAGGAAGGAAAAATGGAACTGGCTGAATGTGTGAATGACATTTTTCATTTTTAAATTATACATCTGCAAAGTGATCTCAGGAGCTAGCAACTCACAGTCTGTTCTCCTAACATCTGATATCATCAAGAAGTTTTAAGGACATTATAAACCTTTCATGCACAGTTGAGAATTAAGAGCAAAGACTAAATATATACATAATGCTCTGGATCTTCAAAGCCCTCAGTGACTGCTGGCAGTGGCCCTTGCTATAGTTTTTTGATGTAGGAAGTGAACACTGGTACTGTTTAATGGTCAAGAATTACATGGATACAGTCCTGTCCTCAGGACCAGCACTCCCACCTTGGGTCTGCAGGCACTGGCAAGGTCCCTGTGAGTAATTCAGAGCAAAGCCTGTGTTGCTCTAAACTGATGTTGATGAAGCAGCCTCCCAGAGACTGATCTGGAGAGGGGGTTGCTGAGGGAAGAGCTGAACCCCAGGGCACTTTGTCTGAGCTCTAGAGCCGCTCGGTGGCTCCTGCTATTTCACCTCACCCCTCCACATCTCTGCTACCAATTGGGGTACAGTAGTGTATTCCCTCCTGCACCCTGACCAGTGGAGCATAATAAGGAGATATATCCCCAACTCTTATTGTATTATGGATATTAATTTGGTCTTGCAGGCATCACATTGTCAGCTGTTAACATGCTTTGCAAAAAAAAAAAAAAAAAGTGCAATACTGAAATGCTGATATAAGGCTGAAATCAGCCCCCCACCCCTCTCTGCTTTGGGTTTGGAAGGGGGCTCATTCACAGCCAGCCTGAGCATCTCCATATTTAAATCGATCTCATGGTATAGACCTTAACTGTCTATCACCTTTTCTGAGAAAATGGGCTACTCTGAGGTGGACACTTTTTCATTTGCTCCTGTTGAACCTGTTTCGCTTGTCATCAGTCCAGAGGGACAAAGCAGGAGAGAGAGGGAGAGAATGACTCCTTGTGTCTAAGGTTGGACTTCCCTAGGACTTTCCACAGCAGGATTCCGCTCCCAACCCCAGGTTTCAAGCACCCGGTGTACAACTGGTTTCTGGTACAACTGCAGCAGTTCAGGAATCAAGGAAAGCACAAATCACTTTTCCTCCACGCTATTGAAGGCACCTGGGGACCTAGTCCGGTGTCCCTGTATGTCCCCATCCCAGGGACGCCTGTGCCACTGGGGCTCAGCTCCCAGCATCTCCCGACTGCGGTGGCCATGGAATGGTGACTGCCGGGAGCCAGGACCTGCAGAGAGATCCAGCGGCTGTTCCCACTAGATGGCATCTCCGTCCTGCAAACATCTCCGGCTAACCCTCCGGTTACCTAACCCTCCTGGATTTACACGGCTCATAGAACAGCATTCTAGCATTTAGCAATTAAAGATGGGCAAATATTTCGTTAGCTCACACCAATTTCTATTCCAGGATACCACACAAAAAGAACCACAGTCTAGCGGCACTCAGGCATCTTCCTTTCAAACACCCCTTCCAAACGACTAGTACTGCAGTTAAATGATCTCCTGGTGACAGAGAGTGTTCTCTCAGTACTTCAGCACATTTATTTCCAGATGTGCTTCCTGATTAGGGCAATCTTTTCAATGCTGATAGCAAATTTTTGAGATTCGTCATACTTATGGGCTAATCCATCAGGTCAAACGGTAGCAGAACAAGGTATTTATTAACACTGCAAAATTCCACCTGTGGATTGCATTATAACACATGCAATCTATATAGTTTGGGCTGTGGCTAGTTCCGTGAACAAAATATCAGCTGTAACAGATGTAAGTCTCCTGCACTACAGCCTCATCAGAACCTGTGCTGTCCAAAACTCGTAATAAACACCCAAACGGATATGTCTGGAGAAGCAAGGGTAGCTCATTGACACTGGGTCTGCAACTTCTGGTCTTTTTGCTGCATCAGGAGGGCTAAGGAGCCTTCCCTTGGTTAACCTGGATTATCAAAGTACCTGCAGCTCTGCTGTGGCTGATAGACAGCACTACCCTGGAGCTAAAGGAATATGTTTTGGTGAACACTCTTAAGGACACCGGTGCACCATATGCTTGCCCTCTACCACATTAGTTGTATACTCTGGGTACCAGTGAAGTACACCTAGACTAACAGAAGAGAAGCTGGTCCAAAGAAACATGAAACAGATTCATTAAAATTACCTGTCAAGGTAGGATAACACAGATAGAAACAAGGCCCCAGGGCTGCCACTCAGAACTACTCTTCAGTAGCAGTCCTTCTCAGCAGAATCAAGGGGTTCTGATGTTAAAGTGCTATACATCTACACACACACAGACGCATACATATATATATATCCCATCCTATGCAATATAATTTGGTGCAGGCCCTAAAATAGTCACCCTGATTCCCTCCCTGGACACTTCCTAAGTGGGAGAACAAAATCTCTAACCTTTTTTGAGGCAAATGCACCAGAAGAAACACCAGGCATCAGCCCAATAGCTGGTGAAAGAAAGACAGATTTGTGCCTAGGGAATTCACCTGTATCTGGAGTACTTTTCTGGAATCACTGCAGCTGCTGTAGTTGGGAAAATGTGTCAGAGATTAGGTTAGGTTTGTTTCCAGTGGAAGATAACACTAAGGATAACAAGTCGATATGTCATACACATTGAGATTCACATTATTTTTACAGTATTTAAGTTAGACTCAGACAGACCAATTGCCCCTAATAAACTCAATGCAAGGAATAGTGCAGATGCCATAATAACATTAATCAAATGAGAGTTTAAGCTGTAACTTTCCTCATGACTATCGCATGGCTAGAAGGGTAAGGAAGCAATATAGATGCAAAAATACAACACTGTGGTCATGTTTGGGTGGGCACATGTTATAAATTATTGAACTGAAATACAGGATAAATGTCATTTGATATCATGGTATTTCCAGTGATTTAAGGATTGTGTACTATGCAAGAACCCTGGTACCCCCAGCCTCCCTGTTCTTACAGTTTGTAATGAGAGTGACAACAAAAATATTGTGGTAAGGAACAAATGCTACCCAAACCTCAGATGCCAGGTGACAGCTTAATGAAGCACCACAGGTGAGTTACTGAAACATCAGACTGGAAGCCTCAGGGCCTATGTTTAAGCTTCTTATGTGCCTCTGGCAGATCCTGTCCCCTCAGGCATCTTCTTCGTACACCTCCATGCTGTGATTTCCACCAGCACCTGGGATGTCCAGCACATCTCAGGCTCTAAGTGACCCTCACCTGACCGGCACCCCTTGCACAAGTGAGGGTGTCCTCCTGCAATTTCCCCAGACATGAGACACCTGCGTTTGCAAGTGCAGAGGGGGCGAAGCTCACACAGCAACAAGTCATTTTCCAATTGCTGTCTCAAGGCCACAACAGGTATGGAGCGTGTTACTATTCCTTCCCACAGGCTCACATGCCTGGGGAGGGAGGGGAAGATTAATTTTTCATCACTTTTACTGCCTCCAGCTGGGATCCAATGGTTTAGGTATGAAGAGAAAAATACATCCATTGAGTTTACAACCTCAAGAGGCTATCTGAGTTTGAAATCCTGGCAAATCTACTCTGTGCTAGTATATCACTAACATCATCGCTCAAAGAACATCTGCTTCAAAAAAAATGCTTTCTTCTGTGGGGATCTCTATTGTGATGGTAATGCTGATTTGATAAAGGTAAAAGCATAAGCACTTCTTCATTCATATGCATATTTCTGCTAACTAAACAATATGTCAGGAGATTTCAGATATGTTCTTTTCTGAGAAAAAATTGTGCCCCAAGTCCACTGTAAGTGGTTTGACTTTTTTACTTGAGTAGTCAATTCCTTAGAAAAATTAGAAGTATAATGAAGGAAAATGTCACCATCTGTCTGAAACTGGCATACAGAGTGAAATGCTTAAAAAATGCATATTATTCCCAAAAGTAATTTATCATTTTGACCCAAAGATAAAGAAAAATTACTATGAACCCAGCATTATACTCATCACAAAATCTGTGTGCTCAGAGACTTTGAATCTTTTTGGGTTCTTCTAGACGTTTGCCGGCACCTGCTGATGGCAGCGCCAGCAGGAAAGCACTGCAGGTGGAACAAGAAACAGATAAATCAGAAAAGACAAAACAGAACATGGGGAGCCCGAAACTCCTACCTCTTAGCACAACACTGGCGCTTCCCCTGGAACGCTTCCCCATACAAGCAAGGTTGGTGTGCAGCCTACTGTGGGATGATTTGTGTGGCCCACTGTGCCCAAGCAAGCTGCAAAACTGAGGTGGTACTTTTGCAATGAAATCATAACTGTAGTTAGGGAAGACAAACAAGTTCTGATCAGATAAGAAGTAATAAAAGCACTTCATAACTCTCCTGCATTGTCTTCCCTTTTCAGTGCAGTAGGCTTTGTGCCTTCCCTTTTTTTTCCCCTTCTTCTTTTGATTACAGCCTAGCTGAAATAATAAACCTCTGTGTGGGAAAGCATTGGTAGGATTTTTATGTCCTGTCCCTAGCGGCACAACATGTTGCCAAAGTTATAAAACATTATGTGGGAACTTTGGATTCGGTGAGGTCCATGGTTGTCTTCCTTCTAATTCTTAGGATCACCCTCGATTTCTTCAACATGCCAGAACTCCATATCTGACTCTAGAGGCCATTTCTAAGGATAATGCCTTAGAATACTGCTTCATTTCAAGATGTGGCTTTGCTAGGAGGAACAGTCACCACTCCTAGTGCGAGGCACATGGGGAACAGTTGTACCATGAGAAGTCACACTCAGCTTTGCCATGTGTCACCACTGCATGTTGTGACCAGTCCTCTGATTTTGTCACCTCTGCTGAATCTATAGACAATAAGCAAGTCACTTCAGGGCTGTCTGGAACCTCTTGATTCCACAGGGGCTCTGCTTCAATTTCTTCCCTCTGTTTACTTCCACATTCTGAAATCAGACCTAAATTCATATACAGAAACAAAGAAAAAAGAATAAAAGAAGAAAAATAAAACAGAGATTAATATTTTCTCACTCAAATTCCTGCCCACCCACTAATCCCACATTGAAATATAGACAACACTGGGAGTCTTAAGACCACAGCACTCATATGGCATTTGATATTCATAAAATCTCAGTGAGCTTTAGAAGGGAGGTAAATTCAATCATCATTTTTTTATACATGAAGAAAGTACAGAAGAGAAATAACTTACCCAAAACCACACAGTAAGTAAACAGCAGGTCTGAGATTAGGACACAGATACCCTGTGGCACTTCCCACCAACTCAGTCCTAGCTACGTATTGCACTTCCACAGAGATTCCATTGAGGTCCAACCACCTTCAGAGCCCAAAGATGATTCAGGGCAATTATTATAAATTATCACTGCATGAATATTTTCATTCTGACAACAAGTTTTCAGTCACTCATAACTCTTTAGTGTTTCATCTTTTGTGTCCATTTCTTCACAGCTCTGTTTCTGATTTCTATCACAGTTCTCACAGAATCACAAGGGTTGGAAGGTACCTCGGGAGATCATCTAGTCCAACCCCCCTGCTAAAGCAGGTTCACCCAGAGCAGGTTGCACAGGACATCGTCCAGGTGGGCTTTGAATATCTCCAGAGGAGGAGACTCCACAATCCCCCTGGGCAGCCTGTCCCAGGGCTCTGTCACCCTCAAAGTAAACAAGTTCCTCCTCACATTCAACTGAAACCTCTCATGTTTCAGTTTGTACCCATTGCCCCTTGTCCTGTTGCTGGGCACCACTGCAAAGAGTCTGGCTCTGTCCTCATGACATCCACCCTTAAGATATTTGTATGTGTTGATGAGGTCCCCTCTCAGTCTTCTCTTCTTCAGGCTGAACAAGCCCAACTCTCTCAGCCTTTCCTCATAGGGGAGATGCTCCAGTCCCTTTATCATCCTAGTTGCTCTCGTCTGGACTCTTTCTAGGAGTTCCTCATCTTTCTTGAACTGGGGAGCCCAGAACTGGACACAGTGTACATCTGTCATCCATTGGGAATTTTGCCACAGATTACAGTATTCACAATCCACAAATCAAGTCTTTGGACTCCTCCTAGAAACAAGAAAGCCGAGAGAGGTCCCAGACAGCAGGTGGGAAGGGTTGTTTGGCACACAAGGTTACTGCAGCAACCTCCAGTCTGCCCAGAGGAGACCCCATCAGATGGCCTGAATGGCCCATGGTGACCCCAAGGCATCACCAAGGGGCCTGACAGTCTGGCCCACGTGGCAGAGAATGAACAGCAGCAAGTAAGAGATGATCAGGCCCGTAAGCATTTTCGATACGGTAGTCTATCTAAATCTGCAGGAAGCTGGTCTTTGCCACCGCTCAGAGCTGAAGCTCAGTCCTGACACAAGAGAGAACCATGCCTTTACGATCAGCTGCTTCCCTTGCACTCTCTTGGTTTGATGCTTTGCTGCCAAGATGCTGAATTGCTTTAATCAGATGTATAACAGAGACTATGGATATCATCCCAGAGCACTCTGGGCTTGTCCTGCCCTAGAGCAATCACCTACAATCACAGCAGCCAGACACTTTAGAAGCAGAACTGGGAGTACATGGCTTTTTCTTGGCAGTTTGTTAAGGGAATAAGGGAGCAGGGATGGAAGAGACAACAGGACTGCACAGCTCAGAAGGAAGAAGCAGAGGAAGAAAAGATGCATTCCTGTCCTTTCCTGGGCAGAAATTTTAGAGGTTGGGAAGAGCAAAGGAGCATAAGCTCTGCATTCACAGCCAGTTCAAGCTGTCTACAACTGCAACAAATGTCTGCTAGCAAGCGAGGGAGGGGCAGAAGCTACCAGAGCATATCTGAACCCAGTATGAATCATGTTAGCCATGCTGGTTTCTGTCCAGGCTGCATCACACCACAATCTGCCTCCCAAATGGGGCCCAAAGAACTGGGACTGCGTGCTGCACTGGGGGCGATTAGCATTTCTTCCACCTTTTCACCTTACTGCTGTGCCTGCATGTGGCCACTTAAGGTAGAGTTGAAACAGGTTTTCCTTCAGATTTACACTGTGCGGTGTGAAGAAATCTAGATCAGGGAGATTTTTGCAAGCCTTCACCACTCACAACATCATTCCTTTTCTCATTTGTTCCTCAGCTCCCCAAATCTCTCTCCTGTTTTCTTTTCTCATCACTCGTTTGAGAAACTCCATCTCTCCCCTGCAATGAGTTTAATATTACCCGGGACAGAACTATGAATCCTGCAGACAAGCCTGCTCTTTCCCTCCACTTTCACGTTTGATCTACAATCATAGCTGCTCTAAAAGGTGATCCTTAGCTAAACTGTGAGCAATGCTGAGCCTCAGGCTACCAGTCAGGAAACAGAACTGTCCATCCAGATATGTGGTGGGAACAACGTAGGATTCACCATTGCCTGTTCACTGTCATGAAGAGACTTTGCACAGCTCAGGTTCCTGCCTTAAAATCTCACCTCAGCAAATAATTAAAAAAAAACCCCAAAATTAATTAGCAAGGGTATCTTTGAAGTTGGCTCCCGGGATGTTGAGATTATTTCTACATTATTTTATTTCCAAAAAAGGATTGACAGCAATTAAGTGCAGAATGGAAAAAAAAAATAATCAAGAGCAGTTTACAGAAGGGAATTCTTTTGTCTCACACATATGACTTTGTTATGAGCACAAAGGATTTACTCTGTTAAAAATCAGATTTGATCCCTAGATTAATGTATTAAAAAACATCTTTACATGCACAACTCCAGAGGGGTGTAACTGTATACAGAAGGGGAGTTGTAGGGGATTAAGTTTCTTCATTGTTTGGCAGACTGAAATAGGTTTGGCTAGAGGAGCCTTACAGACTTTGCATAGCTTCTGGGGATGAAAGAGGGGAAATCATAACAAACAGGAGAGAAGACGAGTCCAGACTCATCAGTTACACAAGAACATTGGAAAGGTATTTCACAGGCAGAAACATCACCTGTTGTGCTGTGTTGTCCAGCTGCCAGCTGCCCACCCAGCGGCTCTCCCACTCCCCCTCCGTCTTCTCTGCCCTTGGTGCTGCAGGATTGCTTCCCACACATTTATTTTCCTCACTCCTCTCTCTCACAACTGCCACACAGTGGCTTTTTACCCTTTCTTAAATATGTTTTCACAGGGGTGCCACCAGCTTGGCTGATGGGCTCAGCTTTGGCCAGAGGTGGGTCCATTTTGGATCCACCTGGAACCGGCTGTGTCTGGCACGGGGCAGCCCCTAGCCTCTTCTCACAGAGGTCACCCCTGCAACATCCCTCTCTACAAAAACTTACCACCCGTAAACTCTGCAAATCTTGGAGGCAGTCAGCAAGAGTTGAATAGGTTTCCAATGTTGGTTATGATGGATCTAACAGTTTTATTTTACATGTATCTTGTATCATGTATCTCTCAAAGTCCTCTTTCAGAGAAACAAATCCTTTATCTCCAGCAGTTCTGCTAACTGAAGCTCGAGCGTACTTATCCCAGCACCCCTGCCCTATGCCAGGGCACAGTACATCACCCTCCAGCAGCCAACCAAGAAATGGGCTCAGTGTTAACCAGATGAATATTTGAATTTCTGTGCTTAGCAGAGTCTGTGTGTGTGCGCTTGTGCAGATTCACACGCTGTCTTCAAGAAAGCCTAGAGTTTCTAAACCCTAGGGGAGATAATCCCTACAACTGGGAGTTACTCTGTGCTATGAAATGGAACAGATTCTGGAGACAGCAGCAACTCTCCAAGTCCAACCATGTAAGAGATGCTATAGCGAAATTCCTGCTCAGATTGCAGATTTACAAGCTGGTCCCATGTTAAAATAAAATGAATCTAGAGTTCATTTTAAGGGCAACTAGCCTCATCAAGCAAGCAATGTACAATAAAGCAAAAAGAGGAAAGGCAATCAAAAGTCACTTACCCTCATGTTCAGCAATCTTTTTCTGATCTACTGACATGTATTGACCCCATGAGCATGGACAGGTCCCAGGGGATAAGTTGCCCTGCACAACCTGCTATAGGCAGATCATTGTTCAGACAATCAGGGATGATTAGCCAGATTTCTTATGAGCATGTCACTCTTAGTTCAGATGTTAAAATGAAAACCATGCAACATGACACAAAAGGCTACAGTCATGTCTGGGTTTTGGCAAAAAATAGTCAGAGGAATGTGCTTGGAGAGGGGGAGCTGTCTGTGAAACACATGGGATTTCAGACTCTCCCTGGTGTTCAGCAGCCTTTTGCAGTGCAACAGAGTCCAAGACCTGCCTCTGACTGAAGAGCAAAGTGGGACCAAAATGGTGGGAGAAGAAAGACATGACCAGTCCAAAGGCCACCAAGCTTCCTGGATGTGTTGCATCAAGCTTGCAGCCTCTGCCATCATATAAATTACCAGAGTCTAAGCCAGATAGCTCTGAAATAACTCATGAACTAAATTCTCACACTGGACCAGGAGCCTTGGATGTAATGTAAAAGATTTTAGGAAGAAATGAGGTGATTCCCTAGACAACAGATCTGGATTTGAACAGCTTGAGGAAGTTCAGGTTCACAATTGTTTTCTTACTTTTTCTTCCTGGCAAGTTCCAAGAAAGAGAAGAGACTCGTTTTGCATGGAGGGAGAACTTTGCAGAACAGTTTAAAGAAATATGCATAATCATCTGAAAATTAACACAATTAAATTGTATTGCAGGATTCCATGGTTGTTATCTTTCATTGGCCCCATTTCAAGTTTGCCTGTTTTCCCAGTGGAGAGTGTGGATTTTTCTTCTCTCATTCTCTGTACGAAAAAAAACTAAGGCGACAAATCCAAACAACACTTGAGTAAAAGAAAACTCCAAAGTCAAACTAGGAATGTTCTGCCCCTCCACAAGCCCACGATTAAAACTCCTACAATTGCTGCTGTGAGAAATGAGATAGAGGTTTCTCTAACATAGCTTGTTTTCTGTACAGAGGCAACCCTGTTTTCTAGAAAGGCTGGGCCCACTGTCTCCCGTTACCCTGGAAAACCGTTACTATTCCTGGAAAATTAAGATAAGGCCACAAATGGGAAACTTGACACAGAAATTTAGAGATGCCAGGAAAGAGAATTAAAAATTCAGTATTTTAGCTGACTATAAATACAAGTTGGGGGGAGGGGGGGGGAGAAGCAGCAGCAAACTTGTCTGTCAACATTTTAAAATTGGATTTTAAACCGCAGCTGAGCAAGGAGGTGTTACAATCAACATTGTCCTAAAACTCAGTGCATCTTCTACCCCCAGCCCACACAGAGGGAAACCCCAATTTATTTGAAATTAAAAGCCAGACCCTCAAGAATGTATCCAACAGAGCTCCCAAGGTAATGCCCCAGTGCTCACAGCACCAGCCCAGCTCGTACCTTGCTCCGGGGTGCTTCTTTGCATGGCTGGTAGGACAAAGGGGACCAGAGCTTTTGGGCCAGTAAGAAATAGCTCTAATATCATCTCCAGGTTCAGGGCCAGGAAATACATCTGCACAAATCACAGCTGAGCACAAACATATCTCAAAAGATAAGCTGTTCTATCCATCCACCCTATAGTATCTCACTTAGCTGTGCCTCAAATCATGTAGATTCCTTCCCTGGTCATTAGACAGGTAGAAATACCTTTAGAGTGAGAGTCATTTCATCTGTTTCTCATTTAAAGATGGGAGGAAATCCCAGTGGAAATGCCAATTTCTCTCTCACGGAAGAAACTCAGATAATTGCCTTACATGAGACATTTACCTTGCAATTGGGCAAGATAAATTCCCACCAACAATTATGATCTTAAGAAGCCTCACAGAAAATCTCCTCCCCTCTTCTGGGATTCCCAGGTGTAATTAAAACCATTCCCTGTAGTTGTGGGAACAAACTCTTTATCCTGCAGAGAAAAGACACTGAAGGGGGAGAGCTTATCAATGTTTGCAAACCACACACATACCATGGCCAAATCAATTAAGTGCGTAAGCCCTTGCACAGACAACAAAGATTTTCATTAAGGACTTGTTTCAGTAAGAAGACCCCTGTGAAATCAAATATGGGGTGAAGAACAGAAGCTACATACAGAAACTATTTGCATATAGATAGCTCTTTAGATGTCCTGCATTTTCAAACATTTAAATGATGGTTATATTTTAAGTCCTAATTTCTCGCATTCCCCAGGACTATGAATGCATTTTCTACCATTTTCAGGGAAAAAAACACGAAGGCACTTGAGTCAATTTCAAACTTCAGTTGATGTTGACTTAACTCAGTGTTTGGCTGCGAAGTCTTAGCTTCTTAGCAAAGCTGGAGGGAAAGTTGAAAGTAGTCAAAGACTACCGTTACATTCCTGCTGACCCCAGGGCAGCTGGGCTGTAGGCTGTTTCCATCAGTGTCATAGTTACTTGCTGACCTCCAAGTCCCTTTTGTGAAGGGGCTGGACTTTTTAGCTGTGTGACTGTTTTGGG
Source organism: Gorsachius magnificus (assembly GCA_034008185.1). Taxonomy (NCBI): domain Eukaryota; kingdom Metazoa; phylum Chordata; class Aves; order Pelecaniformes; family Ardeidae; genus Gorsachius; species Gorsachius magnificus. Next base: position 100,430,567 of record CM067081.1, read on the forward strand.
TCATCAAAACAGTTTAAAGAAGCAAGAGAATATCATAGTGCTGGTTCAGAACTTCTCTGGCAGGTGAGGGCAAAGGGTTATGGCTCCCCTAAATCCACAGTCTTCTGGGGACTCCAGAACAAGCATGGCACAGGCTCAGATTTATCCAGGGGACAGGCTGTAGTCTCAGTGAAAATGTACAGATTTTCACAAGATATTCTAGGGTGGACAGGCCTTAAACCTGCATGCTACAAACCCAGAAAATCCTTTTATGTCTTGAGCAGACAGCTAAAATATCAATTTATTTCTTTCACTTCCTAAACAGAAAGACCATGGTAGGACCGAGTAATTTGCTTAAAAGCAGTCTGAATCGCCCAGAGATGTATGGTACTGTGGAAGAACAGCACAGTACGCCTCACAGCAAGCAGATAGCATGCAGAGACGCAGCTTTTATTGAAAAACCACAACCCGCTGCAGCAAGCTGCAGTGACAGAAAGGGGGGAGTGAGGTCTGCTCTTACACTGCTCGCAACAAGAGCTGCGTAAGGAGGATGGATTTTTTCCCTTCAGAGCTGAGCGCCTTAACAAGCCAACTCTTAACCACTTCACAGCTGGCAGCGCATTAAGTAAAGATGACTGAAGGCTTTGCCAAGGGTGGGACTTGCCTCGGCAGGTAAAGCATCCTGAGGAGACAGCTAGTCTGAACTGGCTCCTGCTGCAGTCAGGGGGGTGGGATCCACAGCAGACCTATACTGGCACCGCTGGCAGAAATAACCTAACTTATTTCTCCTCAAAATCAAGTTGTTACACCAGGCAGAGGGTCTGGGGGAGGGGGAATGTCAAGTTTAGTGAACGTAGCAGATTTTCTATGAACTCCGTTTAGTCCATTGGAAATTGTGCTCCCTTTTTTAGCCAAGGCAAGTAGGATGTAGCTTGATTTTATATATCAGATAGATAGATAGGTGTATAGATAAAGATATGTGTCAAATAAGGAATATGAGACAAAAATATATTACTTTTTACTTGCTTGATTTAATCCAGGCCCAGGAGCAACCAAGAGGGAGAAAACATCACACTTTCCTGCAGCAGAGCCTAGCAGAACCAAGCCCCGAGTGCTCTTTCAGACTGAAAGCTAGATGAAAACTGAAAATGCTTTCTCTGAAGTATCTGCGCTGCCAGCACTGGAAAATGCTCAGGATTTCTAAAAGTTGCTATTGTGGATAGTTTGGCCAAAGCTGGCACTTGAAAGACAAATCACCCCGAATAAACAGACACTGTCCTGAACCTTCAGACTAGCTTATCCCAGGAAGCTGATGGATAAGCTGAACATCAGAGCAAAACTAATAATGGAAAGGTGAAACTGAGTCTTTAACAGAGGGTTTGCACAGGGGCTGTGTGACACAGCCTCAAAACAAGGATTAGGTAGGGCTTAAGAAATCCATGAACTTGATGTTGTGTGTCTGCACAATTGCAGATTTCTCCCTAAGCAGACTGGAGGAGACAGTGTCCCGCCTAAGAGAGTAGGTTCAAGTGCTGCAGTAATTCAGCATTTCACATACACTGTCACATAATTTTTTATGCCTACTAGCTCTGTTTAAACCAAGGAAACAAAACAATACATGCATTATCAAGCTGATAACTAGAGTGATCTGATTCCCCTTGTGTGAGCCAGCATTCAGCTTTTGTAGAAGTTTACTCATACATAAATGGATTTAATGGATACAGCCCTTGTGCTGATAACCCAATCAAATCAGTATGGAAGTATATATACCTGCCTAACTACTGCAGTCAGCTACAGCTGTACAAGTGCATTCACCTCCCCAGAGCTGCACTGTTTTCACTGTATTTGTATAAAACATATCCATATACAGGAACAAAAAACATTAATTATTTATAAAGAACTATCATCAGGGTGTACCTAAACTTAGTGGGCTAAACTAACTCAAGCAAACTTTCAAGGATAACATGTTGTCATGCTTTAACCCCAGCTGGCAACTCAGTACCACGCAGCCGCTCGCTCACTCCCCCCACAGTGGGATGGGGGAGAGATTCGGAAAGGTAAAAGTGAGAATGCTCGTGGGTTGAGATAAAGGCAGTTTCATAGGTAAAGCAAAAGCCACGCACACAAGCAAAGCAAAACAAGGAATTCATTCACCGCTTCCCATGGGCAGGCAGGTGCTCAGCCATCCCCAGGAAAGCAGGGCTCCATCACACGTAACAGTGACTTTGGAAGACAAACACCATCACTCCCAACATCCCCCCTTCCTTCTTCTTCCCCCAGCTTATATACCGAGCATGATGCCATATGGTCTGGAATAGCCCTTTGGTCAGTTGGGGTCAGCTGTCCTGGCTGTGCCCCCTCCCAGCTTCTTGTGCACCTGGCGGAGTTGAGAGCTGAAAAGTCCTTGACTTAGCGTAAGCACTTCCCAGCAACAACTAAACCATCAGTGTGTTATCAACATTCTTCTAGTACTAAATCCAAAACACAGCACTATACCAGCTACTTGGAAGAAAATTAACCCTGTCCCAGCTGAAACCAGGACACGTGTAAATTCAGAAGAAGTGTAAAGGCTACACCACTGTTTCATTTCTACAGCATTCAAATACTCTTTTCTTCTCACCATCTTCAGTACTGTCTTTTCCCTTCTACAAATCTTGTACAACCTCCTGTGCCATCTGACTAGCTCCTGGCCTCCCCTGAAATTGCTTTTAGAGTTCCTTCATTCTTCCTTATGTCTAGGTACTCCAGAAAGCCATGCAATGTGCTTTTATTCATGAAGAGGGGTGAGAAGGTCTAAAAACAGCAATTAAACCAAATCCAAACCTACAATTTCACAACAGGCAGGAAGCAAAGCCAGAAAAACAGAGTCTAGAGAGCAGAGGAGGCCCCAGTCTTACAGTAGCACTGGTTCAGTCATGTTGCCTGCCTGAGACAATCAGTCAACCCCCCAATTATGACATGTAAATATGCATCGTGATGTACAGTACTTACGCATTTGACTTTTGAATTATCAACCATCAGTTCTAAACTTAATAACACCTTTCTGCAGATTACTATAGCTTCTTTTGCTGATGTTTTGAAATTAGGTTTGTCCCAAACATCAGAGCGCTTGTTTCCTCGCAGAGTCTGTATTTTTTATGGTTTTTAAACACCCTTCTACTTTTTTTACAGTACTCTTTCTTTTGGAGAAGTATGTTGCTTTGCTCTACCCCTATATTATACCATGGTGAGCTACTCAATCTTTATTTCAAGGCAAACAGGTATGGATATGGATGCTATTATTTGTCTGCCAAGGAGCCATTAAATTAGAATCAAACCCACAAACAAGATCAGCTGGGATCCATGATATATTACACAAACCACTCCTTCAGGGGTGTTGCCATGTTTGTTGTGGTGCCAAGAAACTGGGCATTTAGACCAGATGGGCAGATGAGCTCCCCTTAGAAAATATAGAAAGATCTTAAGTGTATGCCTAAATCCATGTACTTCAGTCATCCTCATGACCTTCATGTTTTCACTCTGGCCTTAGTCAAAAGAAAGCCCATTGGTTCTTCAAGCCAAGCTGCCCAGCTCTGGGGAGGCCTGGGGTTGAGTGGGGCTTGCAGCTGAGCCCATAAAAACAGTGTGGTTGACTTGAGTCTAGAGGTCTCAGATGTCTGGATGTCTTGAGTCACAGAGGTCTCAGAAATTAAACCCAAACTTGCCCAATGGACTATGTCCCAATGGACTATGCAGGACACACGTCAAAGATGATAGCCTGACTCTCGGTGGCAAACACACAGAGCCAGAAGCAGCTTTGTTCTGGCAAACCAAGTCCTTCTCTCTCCCTCTGTCTCTTCAAACTCCCTCCACACAGCTTTGGACAGCTAGGTGAGAAGGAGGATGGGCAGCACACATGTGTTGGCACTATCCGGATCAGGCATGCTCTCCCTGGGGAAGCAGAGCCAGCTGAGCTCCGATTAGAGCAATCCCCAGGCTGCTGCAACCAGACTCAAATCCTTCATAATTGGCTTCCTGGCAACCCCATCCCCAGCAGACCTGGCCTACAGCAGAGTCTCTGACCCCAAATGCCCTGTAATTCCCAAAGTATTTCTGCACCTGAAAAGTTTCAGGTCTCATTTTCCACCATTAACCCTTTCTTGCAGAAGGAATTGCTGTCCAGGACAGAGAGAAGTGTATTTGCTACCCAAAAGCTGCCATTTCTTTCAAATAATACTACAAAGGATACCTATAGTCTGTTGTGATCAATGAAATTTATGCTGCCTGTACGGTGGTAGAGTCAGCCTTGAGAAAACAACCACACAAAATCTGAAGGTTGATGGAACCTGTGAACACTACTATGTTTTCCTGGTATTGTACTACCTGAGACAGAGCTAGCAGCAGAGAACTGCAAGAAAGAGAGTTAAGAGATAAAATTGAATTCGCTCTGACCTCCGTGACAGATAATAGCTATGCTCAGTAAACATTTCAGATAAATGAGGGAATGAAAGCAAACCAAATATTGCAGCAACATGAGCTCTTCTTTCCTCAGTAAGAGATGCCTAGCATTTTTCTGCCAAGCCCACAGGCTCCTCAGCAGCATACAGTGTGGTTCTCCTTGTTCATTCATGTGGACAAGCAATGATTATTGACAATTAGCATCTCTCTTGATGAAGGCAAATTAAGTGCTGTGAAAAACCCAAATGCCATGCTAAAAAAAAAGAGGGAAGAAAAGAAAGAAAGTGCACACTGGCTAAGCTAGCATGCATGTCATTTAGGCATTTTGTAATTGGAAAGCTACCTGGGTTTTGCTTTCTGACTTATTCAACAAAACCCTATTAAATGAGGCCCCAGGTGAAATACAGCAGTGATTAACACAATGTCCCACTGTGACAAAGTGTGGTACTGTAGGGAGGTAGGGAATTAGTAGGTAGCAGCCACATTCACAACACTAATATCCAAGTTCAAAATAGGATTTCTCTGATTCATAGATACGGTGCTCCAAAGGGAACCAGTCAGTAGCCCATACCCTTGGCTACTTTACAGTCCTCTAACATTCAGGGAAAACAAAATCACAAAGTAGTACAGATGTACTGCCAGCACTTCTGTACTACACTCATCATCACGGTTTCTGAGCAGCTTTCTAATGTTAGGTCAAATGTTAGGACAAGATGTGCAGAGAGGAAAGAAGAGCAAAGGGAGCCAGCTGTGCTTGAAAGTGAAGAGAGCTTGGTGGCAGCCAGCCTGAGCACTCAGCCCTCCTTGGCAGTGTCACCAGCTAGGTTCCACTTGCAAGGTCATGGAGGCTGAAAGGTAGGGGGGATGGCAGCAGAGGGAAGGTGCACACACGTTTCTCATGCATCAGGAGGAGGACATGGCATACATCTGAAGCCAGGGGAATATTACCTCCCAAGGCATTTTCTTTAAATGCAGGCCCTGCTAGGAGGTGCAAGCATGCAGGTGCTCATTAGGGCCATGGCTTCCCTTTCTGCTGGGAGTGGTTGACCAAGCAGGTCCCCCTGTGTCGTGGTTTAACCCGGCTGGCAACTAAGCACCACGCAGCCGCTCGCTTACTCCCCCCTCCCTCAGTGGGATGGGGAAGAGAATCAGGAAGGGGAAAAAAGGTTGAGCTGTGGGCTGAGATAAAGACAGTTTAATAAGAGAAAATAATTATAATAGTAATAATGAGAATGGTAACAGAATATACAAAACAAATGGTGCACAATGCACTTGCTCACCATCCGCTGACCGATGCCCAGCCCGTCCCGAGCCGTGATCAGTCCCCGAGCCGCGATCAGTCCCCGAGCAGCGATCACTCTCCCCGCAACTGACTGACCAACTAGCCCCCCCGAGCATGACGTTATACGGTATGGAATAGCTCTTTGGTCAGTTTGGGTTAGCTGTCCTAGCTGTGTTCCCTCCCAGCTTGTTATGCACCTGGCCGAGCAGGAAAAGCTCAAAAAGTCCTTAAGTAGTCTGAGCACTACTTGGCAACAACTAAAAACATCAGTGTGTTATCAACATTCTTGTAGTACTAAATCCAAAACACAGCACTATGCTAGCTTCTATGAAGAAAATTAACTCTATCCCAGCCGAAACCAGGACACCCTGCTGTACTGGGACCTGCAGAGAAGCAGTAGCCCCTCTACTAGAAATGCATGAGCTGGCAGCACCACAGCAGAGAAACAGGAGATAGAGACAATTACCAAAAGATCGCAGATCAGTATCTGACACTATGCCAGAAAGCTGTGTTAGATGTCATTCCTGTCCTCGGTCCAGGACTCCATCTACAGACCTTCTCTAGACCTTTGCTATTTTGTCTTATTTGATCAGAGCTGACCATGTCTGCAGCCCACAGAGGAGAAAGGTTACCTAGTCTTTCTGGGTGAACTTATCTCACCCCCCATGTACAGTCTAGGCACCAGGCAGAATGACAAAAGATATCCAGAAACTCAGGACATGAAGATTGGAGCTAGCAGCAAAGAAGTGGTGAGAAACAGTCCCATATATGCAAAGCCAAGTGCACCATGCAAGCTGCTTAACTCCCTTCAGCACTGGTCCATACCATCCAGAAGTGCTCACACACTCAGCTGCTGCATCTCAACTGAAGTAGTAAACTAACAGAAGCCAGTCTAAAGTGGAGCCTGAGCCTTGCCAATTATCATATAGCTGCAGTTTCCAGAACTGCCAGCAGAATAAGGTTTTGGAACAAGATTACCAGTCATATATGTGCTGGTGACTAAATCTGTTCTGAAATCTTCCTTCTCCTGCAGGGAACAGCTCACCAACTTCAGCTGTGGAACTCTTGCCTTGGCTGTTCCTTGTGCATGTATATGCGTGGTCTGGTCATAACAGCAGGTAAAGAGGCTTGCTGGGCTATGTTTGCAGCCAAAGTACACAAGATAGACCCACTTGTGAATTCTTGCCTCTATGAAATCCTCATTAGAAACCATGAGAAGGACATTGTGTACAGAGAGGAAGTTAAAGCATGAAAGGTCCTGCAGAAACCTATGAAAAGCAGAGGACTAGCGCTGCCTGAAAGCTCAAGAGGTCACACTGGCTAGCTAAGGCATGGTCAATTCAAGAGAAAAAACCTATGTGCTTCAAAACAACAGAAGCACTCTTGCAGATGGACTCTGACCTTGGAAATTTGGCTGACTATGCATGTGCCCAGCGGTGAGAGGACACAGGTATCAGATTTCTGGCAGTGAAAAACTGTGCCCTGTACCGTAAACACCAAGAGAGCACAAGCTGCCCATTTTCCACAGAGCCACTGCACACTCAGCAGGCTGAATCTGCCTATCAAAATAGCTGCATCCTCTCAACGTGGTAACACAATCAAGAAAATGATGTTGTAGGGTGGTTAGCTTCACAGCTTTTTTATGTATGCCTAGAAAAGTGTGACCCATGCAAGTGGAATAAAGGACAGACGGCAAGCACCAGTGCCCCCATGTCCCTCTCCTCAGGCACCACCTTCTCTGTCACCCTGCTCTCCAAAGGAAGAAGTTCTGCTGGATGGGGGACTTCAAAAGTGTGGGCACAGCTCTGCCACAGGGCACTGCAGCACAGATGCCAGCAAGATCAAAGAGGTCAAGAGGAGATGGACTAACCTCCAGCCAAGGTCTCAGGCTCTCAAGGCTCCTGAAACGTATTCATGGGAAACAAGCTAAAAAAAAAATCAGAAAATGTGCAAATGTTAGCAGAACAAGAGTCCTTGAATACAAGGTTTCCCCCCACACTGCATGCCTCTTCCATCCTGCCCGAGCATCCCTGTCCCTGCTCCTTCTTTCCCCCATGGGCTCTATCCAGCTTTTTCTGCCCAGTCTGCCCTCAGCTAGTCCAGGCAGCAGCTGCACGACCTTCAGAGTTGGCCATATGTGCCCTCATTTTCTATAGATGAAAGGATAGGTAGGTGCCCATCTCAATCCCTACTTCTCCAGATTCTTCAAGGCTCATACAGGCTTGCAAGAGCCGAGGTCACCTCCAGCAAGCAGCACCCATGCCACCAGCTCACAGTCGCAGACCCCCGATGTGATTCATGTGCTGGGTGACCCATCAGACCTCCTTCCTCTCTGCATGCCTGCGTGTGCTGGTGTCATGCTAAACAACTGGAGTGTTCAAATGGAGCAGGACAAACTCACCATAGGTATCAAGTATGTTTGCGGTTCAGTCCTGGAGCACGGGTAATGGTGGGTAAAATCATTCCTCTCTCCTACAGATTACTTTATAGACCTCTCAGCATGAGAAAAGGATCAAGGGAACACCCCAGTACTGCTTGATTATTTGGCATGCAGTCTTTAAATTCATTTCCTTCTTTCTTTTAGTTATATATTCCATAGCAAAAATGCAAAAAAAAAGGCAGAATCAGCATGAAAAATACTATGTTGAGTCAGAAAATGGATGCCTATTTTAATTAGAAAAAGAGAACTTACTAGATCTAATAAAATATAGTGATGATCATTATCAATTCAGTGTAACAAAACACTGCTAAATTCAGAAAAACGTACCCCCAGGACTTTAGATTTGTTCATTTGGGGTTTTTCCGAACATAGAGGATAGTCCTTTTACTAAGAGATGAGCTAAGTTCTTGGCACTTGGGGGTCCTCACTACCTGTGATTCTCAGCATTTCTGAGAAAATTAGTGTCAGTCAGGTATCTAGGCAAATTCTTTCAGAACGAAATCCTGTTCTTTAGTTAGACTAAGTCCTTGTGGTGATCATCGACAGCAGAAGCTTATATAAGTTTATACAGCTTAGATCTGATGTGCTGGACCATATAGTACTATTCTTTTATAAAGAGAGATCTTCACTAAAATGAAGTTCTTGTCTCAAAACTGCATGTATTTTGCAGATTTCTATACAGTAGCTGATGTTGCTGGGAAGCTTAAAATACCACCTTTAGGGCATTGGGAAATGACAACAGGTGCGTTGGGGAGTGCTCATTGTACCTAATTATAGGCACCTATCCCTTCTGTCTAGTCTTCTCAGGCCAGCCTGGAGTCACTGGAGAAAGACAGGCTTCTTTCATGGTGATCCAGAGTGACTAAGTTAGGTTTTGACTTGGACTCGCTCCCCTGAAATATTCTCTCTCACTTTGCAAAAGAAAACCAATTTCCAAAACTAAGTCCCCTTGCTTCTTTGGGTTGGCTTACTTGCATCAGGGAAAGCATTCAGACCTGAGTGTCTAGCAATATCCCACTACCTGTAGTTTGGCATGAAAATATTCTTTCTTCCTTTGAGAAATATGTGCATGTTCAAGTCTCATTCTGCAGCAGAGTAAAACCAGGCTTCTTCAAGTCTTTCAGGAAAAGGGAGAGCAGGTCCTCTAAGAAGGGCCAGCTAATCAGTGGCTGTGGGATGCAGAATAACTGGGGTCGACCTTCTTCTCTAGTGTACATGCTCTAGAGTAGACACTACACTTCCCAGGCAGCAGCCTGAGCCCTTCCCTTGGGATATTTTGGAACAAAGAGTTGTATCTTGCTTTTGGTATCCTCCCTTTTACCTCTTGTCTTCTATCCCCCAGATTCCTTTCTGGACTGGAGATATGTAGGCTGATAAACACGTGTGACTTCCGAAAGCAGTGCATGCCTGAAAATGTCCCAGTTTTTCACACATTTGACAAAAACACTTCCAAAACCTGAAATACTCCAACCTGCTCGATTCTTACATCAATATTTAAATATCCAAGCCAGAATGTCCCACTTTTCAGAGGTAGTGAAGAACCCAAAATTCAGGCCAACTAAAGTACCTAATGTTCTTCATTTGAACACACCTAGGAAACTGAAGTCTGGTAGTTCACATAATTGTCTTGGGAGAAAAAAGGATGTTTGCACGTTTTTAAATACAAAAAATCACCAGGTATGGCAAACCACTGTAGAGCCTAATTCGCTAAATACGAGGTCTTTTGGTTTATAAAAACAATAGCTTTAAAAGATAATGACTGTTTCTATTCAGCTCACATTAAAGTATTTGATACAGTTTTACACCTCAAGACATTTAATACAATTTTTATTATGCCAGTATAGTGTTAATGTCATTAGCTTCATCTATTCCTACTTGCTATTCAAACCCCCTAGCTGACAGCTTAAACCCCTGTGAGTGGGAAAATGTATGAGGCATTATATATGAAATGTCTAATAACCATGTCTACAGAGAGAGACAATAAATAGCATTTTGATGGAGAGTAGAAGAATATTTTGAAGAGAAAGGCTTATGAAATGAGTGGGAGTGGAGGCTCACGATCATATTTGATTCTTCTGAGGTTATGACTGTGCATTCATTTTTACTTTTAAAGAGGCAGAAATAGTACTTCAGGCTGTAAGTGAATTAACTTCTGTAATCACTTCACTAATGGAAAATGCTGAGCAAGTTTGCTGCAGTTTTGATCACTAGATTGGAACTAGTATAATACACTAACAGGTCATCAGTTTGTCATTTAAAATGAGCAGAACAATCAAAAGTGATAAGGCTAAAATGAGGTCACAGCATTGCATCATTTTTCCACAGGGAGTAGGCATAAGCTATTCTGATGTCATAAGAAGATAAACTAAAAACGTCTCTCCACCTCATATCCAAGCTGTCGGTAGATTTAATAAGGTGCCAAACCAGTTCCTGGTAGTGAACTGATAAACAATAATCTTCCATGCATCCTGATTAAAAGGTGAATCAATTAGTCTTCCTTAATGGGATTCTGTGTTACAACAAAACCACAGCTGGTTTATTTCAAAATAAGTGAGCACGGAGTCTGAAAAACACTCTGAGCAGAATGAAACGCTGGCTGCCACACATATTTTTTTTTAATTCCAGGACTACTTCATGGAATTAGAAAAGCGAAATGTATTGATAAGAACAAATTCTAAGGCCTTGAAATATATGTTTATTTGTACCACCAGAAAGTGTATTCATAATACACTAGACCCACTGCACTCTTATAAGACAGCTAATCAAATTGCTGGGGAACACTCGCTCATTAAAAATATAAATTCCAAACCATTAGGATCTGGACCTGTTTTCTCATTATCCAGTGAGGCCTGTTTGGTATGTTCAGACAGAAAGGTTCAAATAAACAAGCTGCCTTTCTCTAAGTCTCATGCTGCTGTTCATACTGGGAGTCACACTTTGCTTGCCTTGCTGTGCTGGTTCTCAGCTTTGGATCAATAAGAGCTCCCTTCCTCCCCATGGTACTATCGTATGCAATAGCTAGGCTGACCCTTGGTGTTTCTTTCCATCCTCTCACAGCCTACTTTCCACCAACTTACCCTTTTTTTTGTCTCTGGTCTGTGTAAATGCAATGCTCATTTTCCTTAAGCTTTCCGCACGCCCACTTCTGCTGCTGCACGGCACAGAGAGCCTTGCACTCTTTGGGCTGGGCCTTCCCTAAGGTAGACATATACACTAGTTCTATCCTATATATACCACACATATGCCTTATAATTACCCAGATCTATAAGAAATGTTTTTTTCACACAACTTTTTCATATGAGGTTATTGACACCGTCTTCAGGAATAAAAAAAATTTCATCCTGCACCCCCATACATGTATATACATGTATTTGGGTTTGTATCTAGAGGGTGTTCGTGTCAAAAGCCACTACTGAGAGAAGGGAACATAAGAAACATTCAATCCATCTTTATACTCATGGGCAGATGACTTGGATGGTTTTCTCCTTTGTTAGCACATTGCCTCTCCACCCACCCTCCCCATTCTCAAAGCTGAGTCACTGCCCACTGCTGCAGGAGACCAGTGTGATTTATGCTAGCTTGCCCCTCAGCTCACCGTGCATGACAAGGGGTCTCGTTGGGCAGGACAAGCCAAAGGAGGGCCAGAATGGGGTATCAATCAGCTCTTCTTGAATGCTTACATGAGTTTCTCAGAAGCTGACAGGTAGAGACCTTCTGGCTGATAAATTTATTAGTATTAGTGAAATGGTTAGTTAGTGTAGCCACAGCTAGCCCACAAACACTTTTTCAGACACTCACCCCCTTCCCCCATGTGTTGGCAAGCTTCATCAAAAGCAAGTCAAATCTAGGTAGACCTTTTCCAAAACACTTTGGCTTTCAATTCCCTGTGGACTTCTCATGTGAAATTTATGATATTTTGTGGCTTAGGATGGGAAATTTAAAGTCATACCCTGATTTTAAGTTCTGTGTTCCAGTATTTTGTCTTGTACTTGAATACACACTGAAGAGGTCCAGGTCACTCCATTGATATTATCTGTGCATTGAGGTACAATCTAATGCCACTTGGTTCCTTATCTTTTTATCTAAGTTGTTCAAAGCCATGCACTACTGCACAGAACAAACACTGTGGGTAGCTATAAACCCATGTATCTATGTGTGCTGCTTTTGATGATGAATACAATTAAACCAGAAAGGAATTAAAATGTAAAATTATTTGCTCTTAAAGACAGGGACACCCACTGATGGAGTGCTTCCTAAATAGAAAAAAATAAGTGGGTTAGAAATCAACATAAAATTAGGGGTACACAGCTTAAATTTTAATTGCCAGGGATAAAATGTCATTACCACATCAATATTGGAGTTTTACAGTAATAGACCAGAAATTACACTGGCAGTTGGGGCTGTGCCTGTAGCTACGTATTCACATCAAACAGATACTAGATGTGCACACTGAAACCAAGCTCTCCCCAACCCAAAGGAGGGCATGGGTCCAGCGCAGTGAGTTGGTTGTTCTCCTTTGCCAAGTGGAATAGCTTCAAAGAAGGAAGAACTCCTTTCTTCTTAAGCTGCCTTGTGGTCTGGGATGGCTCCAAGGGAGGAGTTGGGAGTCTGAATCCCTGAGGGCATGGAAAACACAAAGGTCCTGCTTCCTGGCTTCCTTCCCTATCCACAAACAGTGGCATCACGCCCATCCTTATCACTTCCAAGGATGGCCATGACTCTGCTTTATTCTCAAAACAAAAAGCATTTGGACTTACCTTTCAGAGCCAGAAGAGAGGCATCTCTTAGTAGTGCTGGTTGAGACATCTATATCCCAGGTTTGAGACATACCTTTCTACTAAGCTTTTGCTATTGTCTACTTCGGATTGCCAGTGGTCTGTGTTATGAAAGCCACGAATGTCATCCTGCCCAGCTCTCTGCATTTGCAGTGCAAGGAGCCGTGGTGCCTCTCCCAGGCTGAGGGATTCTGCAGGAGTGGCCAAAAGCATGGGGCTTTGATGTTCCCCAACACCATTCTCCCCCTTTCTCAGGGGTATTGGCTGGCTGCCAGTGCCTTTTCTCAGTGAGCATGGCAGTTTCCTGATTTCACTGTGCCTTTGCTGATATAAAAACATTCAGTCTGCAACGGGGACAGGGAGGGTCACACATGCCACTGATGAAGAGTAATAGCTACAGCATGGTATTTAATGGTGTAGAGACGGGCATTCCTCTTCTTACTGCTCCCTGTAAATGCCTCCAGGTCCAATTCCTTCGTTTATAAACTGGGTTTTGTACAGCTTTTGTACAGCTGGATCTGGCTTCGCGGCCTGGATACAACCAGCACAGTTGGCATTTCCTCTGCCACAGTGCGCTCTCATAGAAGAAATGTTTCTACCACGCATGAATTTTTACAGAAGCCACCTTCTATGTTGTGTGTTGTAGGTACTGTTTTACTTCATCTCTGGGAGAAACACAACCTTTCTGATATGTGCTTATTGGCTTCATTACACAAATAATATCTCTTGTATATACAAAAGAGAAAACTTTGACAGCTGAGTCACAGAGATTGGGCATGCCATCTCATTCTTCTTTTTGTGACAGCCAGCCCTTTGAGAAAACAATGCCTTTTGTGACAGGTTCTTGCAAACACTGGGCCAGAGAAATCCTAACACATGCTTTATTCAGGCTAGCTGTTAACTTTGATAGTAAATAATTGGTCGTATCTTCTCCCCTGGTGGAGCTGCCATCAGCGCATGCTCCGCATGGGAGAGGGGAGGGAAAGTGCTATATGCTATGAATTAATCTGAATATGGTGCAATACAGAACCGTGTCAGGGCTATGCAAAACGGCGCTTCATTCCCCTAAAATTAATTTTCTAACACTGATGGTCACCCTTGCCATGATGTCTGTCCCTTGGAGCTGCTGAAGTCATACAAGGAAGCAGAGACCAGAGTCAAGCCGAGCAATTCTTCTCAGTAAGTTATTTTATAACAAATGAACTTTGGAGAATAATGTACTTCCATACTCCCACCTCCCAGCAAGCACTCATGAGTCATGGGTAGAAATAAAAAAACAAAGAATCAAACCTAGGTTGGAAGGTTACTAGAGCAACTTCTAGCATTTGTAAGCTACATAAGATAACATATTTCTGAAAGATTTTATTCTCAAAAGGTGAAGCACAAGCTAGGCAAAACCCACAAGCTAGGAGGCCCTTCCATCATGTACACCTAAACACAATTTAAGAATCTAGCTACGAGGACATGAGAAAGCCTAATTGCAAGAATTGTTGAGGTTGCTTGGCATGGGATTGGTTCAAAAGGTTTGCTGCAAAAATCACCATAAGGCTATTTTCAACCCTTGCTTCAATAGCTGCTCACAGCTCCATTTAAAACTACAATTACAGCTGACATGAAACCACTGTTCATTTCAAACAGCTTTCTAGACATGCGACAGAACAAATATTAGCACCCAAATTGCAATGTGACTACAATTTCTTTCGCCAGATCTATTAATATGCCTCATGAAAATTACAGTCAGTCTTTACAGTTTGGTTTTCACTAGCATTACTTTAACTTCAATGACTGATTAACCTTTCTGGAGAAAAAACAGTCCTCTTCAAAGATGTAACACTCTCCCCCTAAAGTGAGATCAAATCCGTTCAACACTCCCACTCACGCTGCTCTCGAGAAGAACCAGGGAAGAGAGGAGAAAATTTATTTTAAAAACATGCCCAGACTTTTCTTAAACAAGGTAAGGGGACATGAAAAACCAAATCTTTCAAAAATACTTTGCACTTTTAATAACAGCTTTCTCCTTTGTATGTGTTCTCCATTCAGATCTATTCTTTCCAGAGCAGGGGAGGAAACATTGGTCTTCTGCCTTGCTGGACACCCACTTGGAAGTGCTAAGGTCCGCAATGGGGTGGATATTAGGATCGCTGTGACTAAGTCCCCCCAAAACAGGGGTCCAGAGCAAAACAGAGAGAGGCAGAGTTGAGGCTGAAACAGAAACCAGGGCAGGAGTGCTGAGGCCCAGGTGGAAAAGGGGACTGAAGTAGGAGGCTCACCATAGGGGAATGCCCCATCCTCCACGAGACCTCCAGGAAGAAGAGCTGGGGAGCACTTCTTATAAGGCAACATTTTTGCCCTGTGAGCAGTTAGACTTGACACCACTAGTTACAGCTGCCCTGGGGTCAGGGCACCAGCCGCACAGGTTAAAAAGCAGCATCTCCTGTATTTCTGATTCGTACCCAGGAAGCTGACTGGTTACTGTCTCTGGGGTTCTTGCTGCTCCTCAGCCCAAAGTCCCACACAAGGAGATGGATGCAGTGCATAGCATAATTCCTCGCTGATATTGGCATATCAAAACTTGAATGCAATATTACAAAGCTGTCAGTCATGGACTGACGGGTACTGAGCAAAGTAGGTCAACAGGTAATACCACCTGGAATGGGGTGTCAACCTTTAATACAAGCTCACCTTCAAAGGCACAGCATCCCCGTTACCGTCCACATCAATGTTCCACAGCTAAAGACCTCTTCATGTTTCCATCCCTAGCATGAATGTCATTTCAGTTGTAAGCATTCATTTAGGCCCTTCTAGTCACAATGAGGCACATTTCCTGAGCAGCCAGTGGTACTGCACCGCTCTGAGTGGGGTCCCCAGGGCTTCATAGGGCACACTGCTGAGAAGGGGAGGACCGCTGCCCTCTCTCCTGCTGCCTGCAGCCAGCATGCCTCTGCCCTGGAGATCATCCTTCTCCTTCTCCTCCTCCCCCTCACACCCCTTCCCCCTGGTTCACAACAGGCAGGACCAAGAGCCCTGGCTTTCTCCTTTAGCTCCCGCACAGCCGCACTGCAATGCTGTGGTGCCCGCCACCAGGGACTAACAGCTTGGCAGGGATGGCACTCAGTTTGCCCAGTTCTAGGCCCACAGGAGTGTCTGAAAGAAATGATCTCCAGAGGAAGATTTTGCAAAAAGCCTCTTTGATGTTTAGAATGAGATACAGGGTGAAAACAAAAAATAATGCGATTTCGTATTCATACCGTGATGGGGAGGGAAGTAAGGTACAAAAAAATAGTTGCAATTTTAATGTCTCTTCCCAGATTTTTAGACAATTAGATCAGCAAGATATTTTAAATAGCCCCTGAAAATTAACTTGAGCATCAGCTACCCGTTAAAAAGAAGCAAAGCAAGAGTCAGTACAAGCCTTTCCTCGGGTATCGCTCAGCGTGCTCTCGCCGTTGCCCTGACAACGAGCCAGCTCTTGGCTCTTCGGCAATTGCTGTGGATGCAACAACTTTTAGATTTGTCATTATAATGTTATTATTGTTACAAGGCACCAAAAAAAAAAAAAAAGCTGAAGGAACAGTTGTGTCAAACTTAGCCTATGCGCCCAGGTAAGGAACACTTAGAAAGTCTGACTTTTAAATAGCTCCTAATGACTGGGAGACAGCCTAATTTTAGAGCACTGTCAATCAGCAAGAATGTCTGTAGGTGCTTTGATTCCTCGATGGTGAGAACCCTGTAACTACCTAGACAGTCAGATGTTGAAATGTGAACTCTCTGTCTGGATTTGTGAGCCTGGGACATATCCTTCTCTTCTGAGGCTAATCCCCTTTATTTTCTGAGGAGGTAGGCTGATATTTGTGTTAGGGATCCCAGTCGCCACATTTACTTGTTTTGCAGAGCTTAAAAAATTCTTTATGATCTGATGTCTTGACCATAACAATCCAGCCCCAAGTATCCAGAAGGGGAGATTTTTAAAACTGGGAGACTTGAACCAAAATGAAAGCCTAGATTTTTCAAAGGTACTAATATACTTAAATTCAGTCTTCACCCTTTCCTGTCCCCATCAACACGCTTTTCCATTAAATTAGAAGTCTGGCCGTTGTCATCTTCTGGCCATCTAGGAAAACACAGTTATTTTAAGGGTTTATCCCAGGTGGAAATGTTTCCAGCAATACACATGATAACCTAAATATAGTCTGAAAGCAGCCCAAAGCAATGCTGCTTACATTTCTTTGACTGCCACCCAGCCCCCACTACCATCTCCCCCCCATCCATGAGAAAGAGCGAGCCAGTAATCAAAATGTTTCTGGGACATGTTATGCTCCCAACTCCTGTGGTGTAAACCTGGAGCCGTTCCATCGCTTTCCCATTTTAGATAACTCCACATTTATACCTCTGCACGAGAACATATTTTGGCTTTTTATGTGCTTCTATACTCTATACTCTATACTTCTATAGCTCTGTCCAAATATACTCAAAAGCACAGTCCCTTCATCAGTCTAACATGTTACCAGATACTGATTTATAATGTGCATTATAGACTCTTGGCCAGAAAAAGCAGACATGAATCAGCTGTGACAGCATGTCTTCTGCTAGCACACGGCCATCCACAGATCGTTGGCATAGCCAGTGAGTGGCTGCCACTTACATCTTTGCAGGTTTTATAGTTTCAATGTCATGTGTATGGAGAAGGTTTCATTTCACTCTCACCCTCTCCTAAGTAACCCAGTTACCCACACAGTTCATGTTCATTAGCATGCAAGCAAACATATCGTTCTGTCATTCTTCTTGCTCCTATTTATATTCATTACATTATTAACAGCTGTACTGTTTATCAAATAGGGGTTTGTGTGGATCATGCAACAGAAAAGACAGATAAAGTGATCAATTGTAACTTTCAAGCTCAGTTGTTACACACTTGATTTAAAACCTAATGGGTTTATTAATACAGCAGAACAAACAACACCAAAAACCTTCTGTCTTTTCAATTCGAAATAAACCTCACAAAATCTGCCCTTTGTATCATGCTCACCCAAATGTATTAACCATCAAAACACCATGCTATTGAAAAGGTCTTGGCCAAGAAACACAGAGGATGAAAAGTAATCTTCTGGTAAGTTTTAGTTAGGAAGACATTGCAATGAGAGTACACGTCAGAGTTCAGTCTGCAATCTGTCCCTCATATGAAGTCAATTTTTTTGTAGGATCCTAGGAAGAGTTACAGAGGGAAGGAATGTACTCAATAGCTATCTGTCTATCTGTCTATCTAAGCTATCTATCTAAGTATCACCACTGCACTCTGAAGACTGCCAGACTGATTACAGCCTCTTTGCACCTTCTGTGTAAAACAGGTTTGGAGCCACAGGGTCCACACCACTCGTGGTGCTTAGGGATGGCCCCCTATGGGACATGGGATCCTATCATAAAGCCAAAAGAACAACCCTGCCTCAAGGCAATAATTGCAGGGGTCATCAGAACAATGTTAAGGCTGAAGAAGAAATAATCATACCTTTGTTCACATGTTAACGAAACAAATACACGGCACTGCAAATTCTCACGCCTCTATCCAAACTGATCATGGTCAAGAAGGCATGAGGCATCCAGCTACCCAGGCAGAACTGACTCCTCGCTGGCTTCCAGGCTTTTTCAAAACGTGAAAATGAAATACTGGACAACCAGTATGTTACACATATTTTTTAATTAATTGCTACAGAAATTCTGCCCTGATTGTAAAATGAAGTGACAGAATTACTCCTCTTGGCAGCCTGTCTTTGGACTTAGTACAATACACTAAGAATGAACACATTAAACTTCCTCTAAAGCTTAATTTCCCAGTGCATTATAAAACGACAGAAGATATTATTGCCTGGTGATATGCGTGTTCACTACCACAGTGAAGTCCTAGTGAGAGGTACTTTCCCTCAATGATAAAAACACTATATGGGGGAAAAAAAGGCGCCAAATTGGAGGTTTTCACTGCACAGAAATCATGGTGAGAAAACCATGACTATGGTACCAACTGCCTACAACACACACCCCTGGATCATGCAGCCCTGTAAGTGCTCCTTGCAGTTTGCAGGAAAAAAAAGAATGGATGAGGACACGTTTCCATGAGGAACTATTTCCAGGCTCCTCACTGAGCAGAGTCCACTGGTGAACAGACCTTGCCTCACTTGTCTAGATGATGGTGTAACCTGTAGACAGACAGAGGCTTTGTGTCTGTCTGTTTGTACCCCTGCCACAGCACCTGAGCAAGAGGCTTTCTGCTTTTGTGCATCCCCAGCTAGCATCCCCAGCACTCCTGACAAGCTACTTTGGGCACATCCAACCTGCCCTGGGCTTTCTCCACTGGCATGCCATTGACATGCCAGCCAAATTAAAAATCTTGGTCCCCTCCATAAAGGGGTACTCAGTCATCTGCGTTCAGCATCTCTAAGTTAGCCTGTAAAGTGCAGATGAAGCTTTTGGTAGGCACTTGTACTCCCCCAACTCAGTGGCATTTCCTTCATAAGGCTGAAGATGTGGCACATTTCTTCTACCTTTCATTCACCACTCATGTACAAACAGCAACACAGACCTTAAAAAATAATTTCTTTAAAAATTTTCTACCAAAGTACTATGCAATGAAGACAGTCAGAATGAACCAAGGAAAGCCTCCAACTACAGTGGTGGTAAAGGATGGTGTAAAGACTAACAGAGTAGGCTAATAAAATCAAACAAATACACTAAGAAAAAGCAAGGAATTAAACTTCAGGTTTAAATAAAGCTTCTTCTGAATGGCAAACAACCAAATCTGTTGAGCACATGCTTTCTTTTAAGTTTATAACTCAAAGCATGACCTTAAAGTTAGACAAAAATTTAATCACTTTGTCAGACAGAACCCTTGATACCTGATCACCCAAATGTGAAGTGTAAAATAGAGTTTAATAGACACATTTTCAGGCTCTCTTAATTGTCACTGCCATAATTCAGTTTTCCCTTAATAACATGCAATGACATTTTCACATCACCACTGCATCCTACAGCTTTCAAGAAAAGCAGAGTCTAGTAACAAAATACCTCAAAAATCACTGTCCTTTTCAAAGCAAGGTGTAGTTTTCAGGGAGTGTTGTTATTATTATCATTACCACCATCATAATATTTATTATTTTTATTCACTAGACAGCAGATATAATAAAAAAAAACCAACTTCAGGCATAAATTCTCCTTCCGTCAAACTATCATTTCCAAAGCAAGGACAGAGATATTGTAATTCATTACAGAAGAAACATTGGACAGTGACAGGACTGTCTTGGAGAAACCAAGGACACCTGCAAAGACAGCACAAAACAAAACGCCAGCAGAGACAGAGGAGCTGGGCATCATGCTACTCCTGTCTCTGGTTGTAGAAGAAACTGCATCTTGCAGCTAACACAAATGCAGCAAGTGGGGTGTTCATCAGCTATTCTCAGCGTTTGGGGGCAGAGGGTGTAAAAGCAAAGTCCTGCCTCTGAGTACTTAGACAGATGACCAAATCACGGTTATTTGTAAACAGGTCTTGTCCTCCATCTCCCTGTGCCCATCTTCCCCAAAGCCAGAACCCACCCTGGGGGAAACTGGAGGCAACCCTGAGCACAGGGTGAGTGAGGGGAAGGCATTACTGTGCGTGTCCAGAGGCAATATTCACAGAGCCGGGGGCTGCAGACCCCTTGCATGCACCGGGATGCAGTGTGCCGGGGCACCAGCTGCTCCATCCCAGGCAGGCACATCTCCCCAGTGCAGCACAGCCTCCCCACAGCCACCCCAAGTGAGTCAGCACCAGGGCAGCCCCTCACCGGCCTGATCCTGCCTCCCCCCCCCACCAGCTAGTCCTACACACATAGGAATTTGCTTCTGCAGCTTTTAAGGACAGTGCAGACTGTGGCGTGCATATTGGTTGTTATATTCAAGTCCTCACTAAGCTCATTTATCACAGATTATTCAATATTAGCCTTTTTCTCTTATCACTTTCTCCACTTCAGTGCCTAGAAGGTAGAATATAAGGAGGAATACTAAGAATATATAATAGAGGCAAAAATATAATGTGCAAAAAAATGTCCCTCACACAAATTGATCCCCCTCTGTGTAGTCGCCCTCATTTATCCTTGTGCATTTTTGTGCTAGTAATAGTTAATACCCAGCCCAGATTTCCCTTATGTCCTAAATTTTTCTGTTCTTTTTCAGTTAGAGTTGCCAAGGTTCAAAAGATCAGAGCTCTCTACAATTAACTACTGTATGAGCACAAATTTCTGTACTGCTTTGCTCACTGCCCAGTTCTCCCCATCAAAGCAATGATCACTAAGGTAAAGCAAAAGAGAGACTATAAATACTGCACACATATGCATGTACACCTATGTGCACACAAAGTGATAGGAACTGTGCTCATCTTATTCTGTGGCTACAGATGGAGAGAGAAGCTCAGAACAGGGACCTTGACAAAGTCATGCTCAGTGGTGGGTTCCTAACAGGACCCCAAGACCATTTCCTATCTGGCACATCTATCATCAGGTCAGCCTTTTAGCCAGCACACTTCTTTGCCACCTCTGAATGCGGCAGCTCCTACTCTGCTTGGCACAACTTCTGTGAGATGCTCTCAGTCAGTCCAGCTGATACAGCTGTGCCCTTCTTGGACCACTTCTGCGTGAGGATGCTAAGTTCATACAAGTTTTCTGTGGTTTGGACAAAATCTCTCAGAAACTTTCTGGTGCTCTGTCTCACTGAGGTTATGAACACCTGTGTGGTCTCTTCATTCATGCAAGGAAATAGCTGCCTGCAAAAAAAAAAAATCCTCTCACACACAGAAGGGCTGTAACCTCCGAGCTCAGATACTGTTTCCTGCTTCTTTTGTGCATACTTACTTTTCTTTTGGATAGCATATTTATCAGAACCAACTCTAGTGTTCCCTAGGCAAGGATAAAATAACTCGCTTCTATTTTAGAGTTTGCAGTATTCTAGCTGCTTGAAGGGATAGGGACATGCACTAGGCAACTACAGCACAGTTAAACTGACTGATTAAAACCTATGCTGGTGACTTAATAAAACAGAAAAAAACCTTCTCCAGCTCCACTGAAGTCAAGGGAGACACCAACTCATCACTCCTCATGAGCATCCTAGGACATATGACATTATACCTTTGCAAGTTTCCACTGTTGTACAATGACACTGAACATCAGTTGAGAATTTCTCCCTGGCTGTCCCAGACCCACACAGTACAAGATGTAAAAGATTGTCATTCAAATCAAGGAGTGACTGAGAATATTTAGACATCAGGAAGTTCAGTTTAAGCCAAGGCTGTATTCCTCTCCTCATACACTTGCTGTAGCACTTGGAAAGATTCTGGCCAGCCTCTACAGTCAAGTCTATGCCTTGCATCATCTTTTGCAGAAAAAGGTATTCAAACACATCCCAAACTGGCATGTTTTGCGCTACTCTCCCCAGTTGACAAGGATGAAATTAAATTTGCACTAATTAGTCTGAAGTGATGGGATCCTGAAATTAACTGCACACTGTAACCTGCACATTAGATACTGAGGGCTGTATTCAGATTTCTTCTTTTAGACACCTAAGTGTAGCATTGCAGCACCTAAAATTTAGGCTTCTCACCCCACCAGGGTGATTCAGACTATCTAAATTAGATACTTATGTGATCTTGGAAAAACAGAGAGTCAGGTGCTTCTAAAAGCCTTCAGAGGGCAGTTCAGTAAACCTAGATTGATAGTGCAGAGTCTGCACTTTCTTGTAAAATGATTCAGTAGCTCCACAGGGTAAGCCTTGTAATTTGAAATGCTGACTTCTCTTTTGGCCTGTTGCATGGAGGAAGCAGATGCCCTTTATGAGTTAGATTATTAGACAGTTAGAAGAGGACACTGGGTCTGCCAGCCCCCCTCAGCCTGAGTCCAGGACTCCCACTGACATACGGGTGTTATTCCTCCAAGCAGGACATTGCCTACTCATCCTTTTGTTGCAAGTGGTAGGGGCTGCAGTCCTATGTCATGCAACCTGTCAGCCAGAGCATCCAGTGAACATCGATCTTGGCTGTACTGGATATTTGGGGTTGGGTGCCAGGGCATTGCATCTGCAAGAGGATTTCACCTGCCTTTTGCACTTGCTGATTGAGGGCCAAGTTTGTGCTCACCAGTTGTCCTGGATTCCCTTCCACTGACTTCACAGAGCACACTCCAGGAGTCTGCCAACACTGCTGAATCATGGTGGATATACACCCTTTCCTTTCTGTCTTCAGCTTCAATCCGTGTTCCTATTTTTTACACCACTTTGAGGAAAACACATTTATTTGGCTGCTATACTCAAAGCATAATATTTTGACCCAGTTTTGATTATCACCAGGCCCTCTCTTCTGCACAGATCCTCAGCTCTGCATTGCCCAGGGCCTCAGTAACACTATCCAACTTTTTTTATGAAGACTTATGCTTAGCTTTATAAACAAAGTTCAGTTCCATCAACTCAGTGTTGTAAGTGCTTAGCTAACAGGAATGGAGATAAACACTTGCTTAAATCCTTTGCTAAATTAGCGTCCTAGAGAGGAAGAGGATTAAGACTCATGTTCATTGATTGCATGTGATTTTAAACAATTGTAGGTTCTACTGAACTTGCTCATTAGAAAGCTCAGCAGGCCATTCACTCAGAAGAGCACAGTTTATTTTATTTTGTTATATCAGAATGCAGTTTTATTTTTTCAGTCAGTCCATGAAGTTGAGCCAAAATCTTTATGCAGGCTCTACTCAGTTTTCTCCGTCTATGAAATCAGCAGCTTTCCATTTACTTCAGGGGTAAACAAACCAGTGAATTCCAACATGGGGTGAAATTTTGGGCATTAGACACCTTCCCAGGCCCCGTCTAAGCCAGTTTGCCTTCACGCTCCCGGCGCTGCGATGGGGAGCAGTGCGTGGTACCCTGAGCTGTCCAAGGTATTTTGGGACTACAGCACTGAGCGTAATTGCAACCGTTAAAATGCCTACTTAGCCATTCCTAATTGAATATGCAAATTGCAAAACCCACATTAACATCCCAGAAATGTGTGATGCTGTACCCACTAGTGTTTATTTGCAGTTTGAACAGTTTGTTTCTGGAAGAAGAAGAAGGGAAAAAAAAAAAAGCTTTCAAGCTTGTCCATTAGATTATTCTACCAGCTGTCACCTTATTAAAAAGTCTGCAGTTATTAATAAAACTACTTTAAACCACTCACCAGAAATGCAAATTTAAGAACATGCTCCCTTCCCCCAAGGCTTCCTCGGAAAGATTCTCAGATTCACTGACAACCTCAAATACGTATCTCTCATCCTGCCAATATTCCTGTATGCAGTACAGCAGAACCTAACAAGAATATGAATGCAGATTTTCAGATCCAAACGTGAGGGGGAACAGGATGGATTTGTTCTGTGATAAAAACTGCCAAAACACAGTACAGAAATTCTGAGAAAAGCTGAAATTCTAAGTAAACATTTGTCTTTTTTGCGTATTTGTACACAAATGGTGTAAATTAAGAAATAAACCAGGAAGAAACAGAGCACATGATTTATAGGAGATGGAGGAAAAATGAAAGAGAATTGTAAAGCAGAAGATGTAACCCTCTCTTGCGCACCATAGAGCAAAACATCAAGATTTATCTGAAGACTTGATTTTAGGTCAACAGGAGTCAGGACAGTAAAAATTTATTACCAGCCTCCATCATTACAGTTCCTCAGCTGAAGAAAGAGACTTCTAATGGAAAAAACAAATCACAGTAGAAATCCCCTCTCACACATAGGCAACCAAAAATAAACTCAGAAATAAATTATGATGTTAAACTCATCAATTCTGCAAAACACAAATAAAGATGAATTGTGACATCAGGTTAATAAGTTGATACAATTTAAGGCATTGGGCTGTTGTCAAAGCACTTCCTGCGTGGGTTTTGCTTACTGTGCACCTCCAGTGTATTGGGTTTCTATCTAGAGCTCATCCAACTGGAATTGGCACGGTTTATGTCCATTTGTTCTGAGCAGGAAACAAAAATGAAACTACTGCTGGATTTGAGCCATGACTATCTCAAGTGTGGGGCAAATGAGGTAAACATCAAACTGAGACCCAGAACATAAGTGTTAGTGAAAGCCTGGAAATGGGGAAAGGAGACAAACTTTCATTTTGTAGCACTGCTATCAGCAAGAAGGAGGGGGAAAAGCTGCTACGCTTCTTGTATTTCTGAACTGGGAAAGCAGATCACTGTGATCACAGTCACTGTGATTATCTTGAGGTTTGTTTTTTTTTTAAAAAAAAAAAAAAAACCTAAACATTTTCTTGTAGGGAGCAAGACAGAAAGAAAGAAGGAGAGGAAACAGAGAGAGCTAGCACAGATAGGAATTTTGAGATGCCTCTGTGATTTTTTCTGGTGAAGAGAAAAATTACTTACCTCATCCAAAATGAGTAGTTTGATCCTCTCTGTATGGAAATACAAACAGTTAGTAGTTCAACCATTAGTGTTCAGATTAGTCAGTCTTCCCAATCATATATGTTTTCCACTAGACAGTGCCAAATATTTATTTGGGTTTTTTTCCAGCATCTTGGTTGTTCTTCATTTCTTACTAAACTTATCAGAAAGTTCGAACTGCATTGAGCTGGTGCTGAATTCTTGTTCCAGCTCATCAGCCCTCTGTGATGGTGCTTCCATCACATTCCATAAAGAAAAGTAACACCACCAGACTGGAATCAAAAAAAGAGTCTTCCATGTGAATAGCCAAAAAGGAGCAAAGACATTACATCCCACAAGGCATGTCTGT